>OX458964.1:9591180-11079688 GCA_949774945.1 Hoplodrina ambigua | reverse complement strand
AAATTTATGAAAAGACGGCAAAATTCTTAAATTTATTTAAAGTTTTGGCGGGGCCGACTTGGGGAATCCATCCAAAACACTTGAGATCTTTGTATATTTCATTGATACGAAGTAGAATTGACTTCGGTTGCTTTCTTTACGATAACAGTGCAAAGAGTCATTTGGGAAAACTGGACAAAATCCAAAACCAATATTTGAGGTGTATGGGTGGTTTCATAAAAAGTTCTCCAATACAAGTAATGGAAGCTGAAATATGTATTCCTCTTTTGTATACTAGAAGATTATATATGGCCTACAAATTCTGCATAAAAAGTAGGTCACGTAGGAATAATGTACCTATTGAATTAATAGATAAATTGAATGACCTTTCAGTTGCAAGATACTGGAACAACAAGAAAAAACCATTACTTGTGACAGTGTACAATGAGTGTAAGGCACATAATATTCATTGTTCCAGGATTTTAGATATGTAAGTACTTGCTGGAAAAATGGGTAACAGGAATAAATGTTCGGGATAAAATTAGATATAATTTGGACTGTATCAAAGTAGCATAATGCAGGCACGAGATTACGTCACTTTTTGATGTTATTAAGGAACTAAGTGAAAAGTACCCAGGGTGGAAAATGTTCTTTACTGATGGGTCTAAGAGCACAAATGGATGTGGTGCCGCTTATTACAGTATAAGTGATGGAACTTCGGCCTTATTTAAATCTATTGATGAAAACGTATCTGTAATGACGATGGAACTCGTTGCAATCTCAAAAACTTTAGAGAACATAATAAGTTGGAACAATGCAAACCTCTCTGTGAATCAAAACATAGTTATATGTACGGATAGCAGAAGTGGTTTAATGCATTTGGCTCGATGCGCCTCTGGTTGCTTATGTAATTCTTAAACTATTTTATGAACTTGGTGACAGTAATTTGAGGTTGCAATGGGTTCCATCTCATAGTGGTATACCCGGAAACGAGAAGGCTGACATGTTTGCAAACAAAGCCATTTTGGAAGGTATGGAAATTGACATCGCTCCGTTCTACACAGAAATACTTACCTATTATAAAAACATATGCTTTAATCATTTTAAAGAGTATTTCGACAGAAGATCTAAAGAGAAAGGCATATGGTACAAAACCATGCAAAATGAGCCTCTTCGAATCCCTTGGTTTGTTGAAAGTCGTTTGAAGAGGTCGTATGTAGTTATGGCACATAGTTTGCGTTCTGGTCACTTTCCATCTAGGAAATTTGAATACTTAATGAAAAAAGTGGATTCCCCTAATTGCCAAGTGTGTAACAAAGTCGAAGGTGTCAAACATTTGCTAATGGAATGTGAAAAGAACAGGACAGAAAGAGAGTTAGTGATGCAGGAGTTAGAAGTTAATATGTATGATGTTAGGGCTTTTATTAGAATATGATCGACACCTAATGCGAAACTGATATACGAAATGGTTGCTGCATCACTATCTCCCTCGCTTACGTAATAATGTACAGTCGGTGATAGCTATTATCTAACCCACCCTAAAAACAAACGAATTTGAACCCTTTGTCAATAACGTTAAGGTTTATTCAATTTGTATGAGTTCAGCACACTAGCGCTTCTTAATGAACGAATGCAATAATATTATGGATACGCAAATTAAACTTTAAATCGTTTGCATTAAGAAACTTATAACTTGTTATTCAATTTAGATTTTTATGCAACAAGACTTAAAGTTTATTAGAGTATTGTGATATAATCTTAATGTCATTACTACTAATTGCTTATTTTAAATAAAACATTCAAGTAGCTTTGGTCTCGTGGTCACTGTATAAGGCTGAGACGAACGGGAAGCGAGTTCAAATCCTGCATTGAGGAATATTGTTTTGCTTTCAATTTAGAATTTATTAAGTAAATATTTCTTGCATTATTGCAAAGAACGACGGCCACATACTTCAAATATAAAATTTCTAAATTGGTAATATATTCGCCTAACTTGTAATAAGTGGGTAGTTGAAAGACAAATATGAGTATTTGTTATACAAAACTGGTATTCATATGTTACAATATGGGTAGAAAAATAAAAATGAATCGTAACCATAAAACTTAAGCCAGTTTACGCACAATTGCAGTGACTACGCGCGAACATTTGTTAACTTGTCTTAGTAAATTGCTAAAAACAACGTCTCTTTTCCATTTGTTTTTATTTGTATTAATTTGTATTTTGTTATTGTTTTATCATGTCTCAATTGAGTGATTATTTAAAATATAAAATAATCTATTTGCACGAGGACAAATTTGGCATTAGAGACATTGCTAAGAGGCTTAATATAACAGTAAGTGTATTTTTCTAATTTTATACTTCGTTTTCATACCAAGCTATACATGCCGTGACGTAAGCAAACATATTTTGATACACTTAAAAGAGAAGTGACACCTGTTTCATTTATTTGTTACAGAGAAATACAGTCCGATTGTGGTTAAGGCGTTTTGGAGAAACAGGAAAAGTTCAAAAGGATCGTTCTGGACCCAAACCTGTAATGTTCACTCCCGCATCAGAACGGCACCGAGTGATTGTTAGTAGACATATAGAACATCCGTTTATATCTACTTCGTCAACTGCAGTGCAGTATAATTCTTTGGCGCAACTGGTGACTTTAACGAGGGAACTCATGAGAGGAAGTGATGCTTGTTGGAACATGGTGCGCGGTATGCGAAGAAGCTTGCAACAAATTATCGAAAGAGAAGGTGCTCCACTTCGCTATTAGGCAGCAACTCAGGCAACAATACTTACGTGTCAGTGTGTTTTAAATAAACTATTGTTATCATACATTCTAAGGAAGTGTTTCATACATTGAATAAGCAGGTCCTTTTTACGATCGTAATTATAATAAAAATCAAAAAATACTTATAAAAAATCTATAAAGTAGGTAAACACCAAAGTATTTAGTGCTATTTTCACTTTTATTTTATAAGTAGGTATGACAGTTAATGTGGAGATGTTATTGTTATGAAATAGAAATATTATATTTCTAAACATATAACATGTTGATTCACTACATAATTTATTACTTACTTTAAAAATCTTCACTTTTTTATCCAGTTCTAGCTCAAGTAGTTTATTTTATATTTATTCTAACTTGTTTTATATGTTTTAGCTTTATAATATGACAAGTAATTATTTTTGTCAGTAATGATTTTACTTTTAACCATATTGAATAAAATCGTAATCGAAATTATTGCTGTTTTTCATTTCTGTTGTGATTTTTGTATTTAAATAGTTAATTTTAATTAACTATGTATTTTAATTTAATATAAATAATATTTAGAATGCAAAAAATATAAATGAATATTGTAAACAAAAAGTGTCAAAAATGCAAACTTGGGTTTGATCTCACTACCATGTTGCTACCATTTGGTCAAATCGTCTTTACAAATGAAGTTGAAATTTGCAAGTCCATTACGTGTCATAACTGTATTCAAAAAATTATCTACCCTAACTTAAAGTTTTAAAGATCAAATTTTCATAACAGTGTTCTATAATATTTGCGTCCTTGAACAAGTCGTTCGAGCTCATTAAGCTAGTACGTATCGAATTCATATATTATCCACCGCTAATTGCACAAGGTTCAAATTCGCCTAACTTTATTCAGCCAGTTAGGTGGGTTAGATAACTGCTATAACCGACTGTACAAATTAATATTATATAAGTAAGGGTAATCAGTAGTTAGATTAGGGTATGATGAGGCTGACATACCTTTGCAAGGTAGCCTCTAATTAAATAAAGATTAAAAAAAAAAATCTTTTCAAGATTGTCCAAAAAACATCATAGATATATATAGAAAAAATTACATAGAAAGAAAGAAACTGTTAATTTACACAAAAATGACGCACATTATATAAGAAAACATGTAAGAAAAAGCAAAATAAAAACAGGTTGGTATAAAGTCTAAAAAACTAAAAGCAAAAAAAAATACAAATAAGCATAGCATTTCACATATTTGTCTTGTCAGGCGATCAGCCTAGCAGGTTGTTCATATCTATAGGTAAAAATAAATAATACAACAATTTTTTACCTAACTATTAACATTAGAAATATATATTTTTTAAAACTAAGTATACATATCTTTTATTTATTATTACACACACGTTATTTTAACATACCACATAATATTATACATAACACTTACTTTATTACATTATTTATCAAATACTAGCTGTCTCGCGCGGTTTCCACGCGTCTTTATAGTTATTGCTCCGTGATGAACGTGATATCTACGTGTTCCAGAAATGCGTGGCTTATTCCCATAACATACTATACTGAGTCCTGGGGGCCTACCGCCATCTCTTAAAACAATCTTATTTTAATATTACTTTGTAATTTCTGTTGTTGGATTTTCACCTCTCGGCGCTGAGCCGAGCGTTGAAATTCCAACAGTGCGGAAGGCAAAGTAATAATATAATAAGATTGTTTTAAGAGATGGTGGTAGGCCCCCTGGTGTTTCTTTGACTCATCCATTTTTTTTTTTTTAGATGTTTAGTTTTATCTAGTTTATATTGTTATATATGTGTATAGACGTGAGTGCATGTGTTAAATATGAGCAGGCATTCATGAAACACTTTGTATCATACCAAAATAATTACTATATTATAATATCATATACTTGACTGCCTCGTTGGTCTAGTGGTCGCAAGCTCGACTGCTGTGCATGAGGTCTTGGGTTCGATTCCCGGGTCAGGCAAAGTGTTATTGGGTTTTTCCATCAGGAATTTCTCAGTAGCAGCCTCGGAGTCTGGATTTGTGCCCGGTTGATGGCAATAGGCTCGCCCCCTATTACATGGGACTAAAAAAAAAACATAACTGGCGAAATGTGGGTGTACTAATGGGTACACCTCTGCCTAACCCTTCGGGGATTACAGGCGTGATGTTATGTAATATCATATACAATAACACTGGTAGTTTCAGACATTAACGCGATTAAACAAACAAATATTCAGATTTACTATATTATTAGTACACATTTATTTACATTGATTATACAGGACGACTTTAAAATAACTGGTACAATCATTGGACAAGTTAACATTAAAATAATATTATAAAGAATAAGAATATATGAAATATATGAAATATATGAAATATATGAAATATATGACTTCATAAATTAATAAATTAGGTTTCTTATGCCCAAGCGTAGTTAAAAATACGGATTCTTGATTGTTACGAGTTTTATTATTTTGATAAAACATAAGGATACCGCTTCAAAAAAATCTATATCTTTTTACACGCCTTTTTACATTCAGGCTTTGCAAATTACATGAGGACTAAAAACATAACTGGCGAAATGTGGGTGTACTAATGAGTACACCTCTGCCTAACCCTTCGGGAACTACAGGCGTGATGTTATGTTATGTTAAATGGTAATATTAAAAAAAATATGTTTGAAGTAAAAGTTGGTTTCTGTATCACTCGAACATAAATTCTTCCTAATCGATCAAAATTTTTGCTTCTTTTTATAGGAAGGAATTGTTAGGAAAATGACCAATTTATATCTCAAGGATTATTTAAAACAATAAAAATTGCAAAAACATATTACAAGTCGCATAATAGAAAGTAAAGTTTTTAAAGTGCTCAGGTCAGGCTAATAAAGTGTAGCAATAATAAGTTTAAAAAATACATTAAAATTAACAAAATAATAAAAAAGACACAAAAATTAATTAAAAACAATAAAAACTCATATCCTAAAACCTGTAAATCATTGAGAAGTTGTAAATTACTTAAAGAAAAAAATACTAATCATAATATCAACTTACAAGGGAAAGCATACTATGACATACGCGACTTTCTAAATGATAAAATTATTGAAATATGAATGACCTATTAAATTTATGTCGTGAATGAATTTAATTATGCTATATTGAATTGAATCAGATTATAATTATACTATATTGAATTGAATTGCATTGTATTATATTATATTGAACTGTTGTGTAAGTTTGACTACTTTATATATTTGTACGCCTTATAGGCCAAACGTGACAGCTCATTTATAAAGTGCCACCTTGCATGCTATACTGTATGTACACTCATGTTTGCACAAATAAAAATTCTTATCTTATCTTATCTTATCTTATCTTATCATTGTGAATAAAATTCAAAACAATTATGAGGCTGAAATTCAACGATCACAGTCGGAAATTCTCCATTTACGGGATTCCTTGAACTTAATAACAGCTAAATATGAAATTTCTCAAAAGGAAATGGGAGAATATATTCTGGCTATGAACAGCTTGGTGGAACAATGTAGCGAGAATGAGAGAATGTTTAATTCTTTGACTAATAATCTAACACCAGATTATAATCATGATTCATCAAGCTGTTCACGGTCAGCTATCCTTCATGAGTCTATACCATCAGAGACTCAGCCTGTGGAATCGTTTGACAGTCTTGTCAGTACTTCCCTCGCTACACAAAAATCAGAAATAATTGTAAATAATAATGACCAAATTTTCATGTACTGTGATGAAATAGGTAAAAATATGGGTCATGTACTACACCATCATTTAGATAAACAGGTAATTAATTGTTGTATGCCTGATGCCAGTTACAGTTGTATTCTGGAGGAAGTATTAAGTAAGGAGTACAGCCCATCTACTACTATTTTAATTTTAATTGGGAGAAGGGGAAATGCAAGCAGTGCCAAAATAAAGAAGTATTTTGATAGTTTAGCCATGTTAAATGTACATAAAATAGTGCTGTTTGCCTTTCCTTATGGCAATGGCCTGTCACAGACCGAAAATAACATCAGATATAGACATAATCTGAAAATAAATACTATGACAATGTATAATAAAATGTTTGAATTTATTGACTCTAATGTACTCATTACTCAAAAATATTTTACGACCGAAGATAACTACTATCTTTGCAATTTTTATAAAGGACAGGTAGCAAAATCGCTATCATATTGTATTTATAAGTCAGCCAAGTGTTTGGCTAACTATTCTGCCTCTATTGAGCAGTCAAGTCATAAACTTCATTTGAATAAGCAGAGCTTGGAATTTGTTCCAAGTAATTTTTAAATTACAACATGGGACAATAGAGTCAATCTCTAGCACTAATTCAAATACCAAGTTAGACTTGTACCCAAATTCAAGGGGTTTTGAGACAATAGAGTTAAACTCTAGCAATAATGTAAGCCATTCTTTAATATCACACCCATCAGATTCTTGTAACATAAGTGAACTTACCAGCAATCATTTAAAAATAGTTCATCAAAATATACAGGGTGTGATAGGTAAAGAATTAGAATTGGAGCTGTTCATGAACTGTAGTTTTGTTGATATTTTATGTGTAACTGAACATTGGTTAAAAGTCCACCAGTCCATGTTCAGCTTTAATAATCACCTGGTGGCCAGCTCGTTCAGCAGAGTGAATATGATACGGGGTGGCTCCCTCATCATTGTTCGCAACAATATTAAATTTAAGGAACGTAAGGACATAGTAAGCCTCTCTGTTGAGCGAGTTATTGAAATAGCTTACATCGAGCTTGAGCAGTTCATTGTAATGAGCGTGTACAGGCCCCCATGTGCTTGCTATGATATTTTTGAAAAATATATGGAGGAAGTATTATTAAAGACTTGTAGCAGTAATAAAACGGTTGTTGTCTGTGGAGACTTTAACATTAATATACTAGAAAAATCAGCTACTGTAAATAAATTTTTAACTTTATTGAAGTCATATAACTTGTACCACACATTCCTTGAGCCAACTAGAATTACTGCCACTAGTGCGACCTGCATTGACAATATTTTTACAAACTTAAGACCATCCAGCCGTTTAATTATAAACAAGTTGGACTCAGATCACTGTGGCCAGTTAGTTACTTTCCCTCAGAAAATAGTTGAAGCTCAAAGGAAGTTTGTGAGTTTTGTTCCTGTATACAAAAGTCGTTTAGTACAATTTAAAAGTAATTTAATGGAAAGGCTACCGAGTTTGCCTTATCATATCAACCCGGACAATGCATATAGTTTATTATTTAATCTTATCAATTGTGAATACAGAAAAGTTTTCACCTCAAAAACATTACCTGCTTGTGACCGTGTTAAATTTAGTGACTGGGCAACACCGGGTATTTATAAAAGTAGGGAAAGGTTATATGAATTGTACAGTGAAAAATCATATTATAACCAAGACGAAACTTTTAAAGAATTTGTTAAAAAATATTCTAAAACTTTTAAAAGAGCCTGTTCCTCAGCAAAAGCCATACATATAAGAAATAAAATAAAATTATCTGGTAACAAAATTAAAACAACTTGGAATATTATTAATTCAGAAACGGGAAGAACTACAGTACGCAACCGTGATTTCCATTTGAAAATCAACAATGTAGATTTTAAAGCAGACATGGACGTGGCAACAGAGTTTGAAAATTTCTTCACTAATATTCCAATTTTAACAACCAGGACTCTGTCGTCGTCGTCCACTTCTGCTTACTCTATACTTCCATTTTATATTATAGTACTCTGTGCTCTATACTAAAAGAATGTGTACCAGAATGCGACAAACATTTTGAATTTTTTGTTGTGACTGCTAAAGACATTGTTCATTCCTTTAGGGATCTAGATGTAAAAAAAACTGCCGACCTTTGGGGATTATCGGTACATATCATGTCTGAAATAATTGATGTTATTTCTCCTTTTTTAGCAATTGTTTTTAACTCTTGCATTGCATCTGGTGTATTTCCTGACCTGATGAAACTTAGTAAAGTGATTCCACTGTTCAAATCTGGTAGTACAACTGATCCCACGAATTTTCGGCCCATCTCCATATTACCCACATTGAGTAAAATCTTTGAAAAATTAATTTTGAATCAAATGTTAAGGCATTTTAATAAATATAATTTACTCCATCTGAGACAGTACGGTTTTACAAAGGGTCGTTCAACTACAGACGCGGGCGTGGAGTTACTGAAAAACATATTTGAGGCCTGGGAGGAATCGCGGGATGCTCTTGGCATTTTCTGCGACTTATCCAAGGCCTTTGATTGCGTAGACCATAATACACTCATCAGGAAATTGCACCACTATGGTATAAGGAACAGAGCTCTCGACCTTCTGACTTCTTATCTGAACAACAGAATTCAGAGGGTTGATGTCAATGGCAAAATGTCTGCAGGATCTGCGGTTACCATGGGCGTTCCGCAGGGTTCAATTCTAGGACCTTTCCTGTTTTTGATTTAAATTAATGACTTACCTTATCACGTAAGGGATAATCACAAGATTGTATTGTTCGCGGATGACACTTCACTAATTTTTAAAATCAAGCGACAGTTAGAAAATTTTGACGAAGTTAACAATGCACTCTGTAAAGTTGTCCATTGGTTTAATGTAAATAATCTTCTGTTAAACGAAAAGAAAACGAATCTCATTAAATTTTCAACGCCAAATGTCAGGCAGCAAAGCACCAATGTACAGCTTAATGGAATAGAGTTGAATCCTGTTGAGTCAACGGTGTTTCTTGGAATTACCATTGACGCCAAATTACAATGGGGCCCGCACATAGAAAAATTGTCAGGCAGGCTCAGTTCGGCCGCCTATGCTGTTAAAAAGATTCGACAGATAACAGATGTGGATACAGCCAGAGTCGTTTATTTTAGTTATTTTCATAGTCTCATGTCGTATGGGATTCTTCTCTGGGGAACCTGTGCCGACATTAATACTATCTTTGTTCTACAAAAAAGGGCTGTTCGAGCCATTTACAACTTAGGTCCACGGGATTCCCTTCGAGAGAAATTCAAAGACATCAATATTCTGACTGTAGCCTCACAATACATATTTGAAAACCTCATGTATGTACACAAGAATATTCCAAATTTTAAGAAAGTGTCCGATGTCCATGGACTTAATACTAGAAATAAGCACAATCTTGTGTTACATCACACTCGTCTCCACAGAGTAGGCAACTCGTTCATGGGTCAATGTATACGTTTTTACAATAAACTTCCCATTGATGTTCGAAATTTACCAATTAAAAAATTTAAAAGTTGTATTAAAGCCAAACTATACAAAAAGGGCTACTATAAAATTTCGGATTATTTAGATGATAAAAAAGCTTGGGATTGAACTGCTCGCTCTGCTAAGCCTTGTGATTATGCCCTTTGCAAATTACATTTTTTCTACTTCAGCGCCGCCGCCGGCCCCTGCCGCCCCCGCTCCTCTACCCGCCCCCAAAAATATTCCTCCCACAAACCAGCCGCGCCCTCTCCCGCCCGCACCGGCCCCGTGGCCGCTATCCCCAACGCTGAACACGTCCAAATCTTATCGGACGCCTTTAGCATCTACGTCAACCCGGATGCCGTAACTATGGTTTAGGAAATCATTGCTTGCAATGCTGACCTTACAGCCATAGGGAAAATATTCGACGCGTACCCCGCAATTACGCGTGTCCTAGAGAAGCTTTACCGTCCTAAACCATAATGGATAGTAAAAAGCTTTGTTGTACCAAACCCCGTTCCCTCAAGTTAGGCTTCTTCAATGCAAATGGCATCAATGGCCAGCGGGATGAGATCGCCACTTTCCTCCGCGATCATCATCTCGACATACTTCTAGTACAGGAGACATTCCTGAAGCCCCGCCATCGTGACCCGAGAATTGCAAACTATCGGGTTGTTCGCAACGACAGGTCTCGTTGTCACAAGGGCGGCACCCTCATATACTACAGAAAGGAACTGTACTGCATCCCTATGGACCCTCCCCCCTCTCTCGCCTCGAGGTCTCACTCTGTCGGCTCGGCATGACTGGTCATCAGCCGATCACCATTATCTCTGCCTACATCCCTCCTTCGTCCTCAGAGGACCCAACTCTGCTCACTAATGATCTTTCCGCTCTTATTGGCCTGAGTGACTCCGTTATACTAGCGGGCGATCTCAACGCCAAACACTCCGCCTGGAACTGCAACACGACCTCTACCAGAGGTAAAATCGTGTTCAACCTCTGTGCCACCCTCAACTTTGACGTCATCGCTCCGATGACTCCCACTCACTTCCCCCACGACCCCAATCACCTCCCCGACATCCTCGATGTAGCGCTCCTCAAGAATGTAAATCTCCGTTTGCATTCTATTGAAGCGCTCCCCGAGCTCGACTCCGACCACCGTCCGGTCATCATGGAACTAGCTCCCCGCTCAGGCCCCTATGATCCCAGCCAACCCCCCCCGACCCAAGTGATAACCGACTGGAGGAAAGTAAGCGAAAGCTTAAAGTCCGTCACGTCGTCTTACCTGGACGCTATCCCCGACCACATTGTTTCAGTCGCTGACACGACGGGCGCGATCAACTCCTTCACGGAACACGTACAATCCGTCCTGAACGATTGTTCAAGGGAGGTTCCGGTGGTGAGCGATCACCGCTGGAAACTACCGGACGATGTGCGTGCTCTGATGACCGAGAAGAACGCGGCCATCCGTGTGTATAGCGCTTTCCCCTGCGACGCGAACAAAGCTCACATGCGATCTCTACAGCGTGCTGTAAAGAATCGCATAGATGTGTGGCGTAACGCTAGCTGGGACAAGACGCTTAGCGAACTGGAGCCCACCCACCAAGCCTTCTGGGAGCTACAGAGGAGGTTACGCTCCACCAGAGAGGCCGCCATGCCTCCTCTCACTCGCTCCGAAAAAACCGTCGATTCAAAAATCTTTCGACAACGACGAAAAGGCTGAATGTCTAGCCGACAGTCTTGAGGCCCAATGCACCCCGAGCACTCAACCTGTAGACAAAGCTCACCTTTCCAGGGTTGACGCCGAAGTCGAACGTAGAGCTGCCCTTCCACCCGTCGAAGACCCCGACGACCCACTGCCCCCCGTCACCCCCGATGAGGTGCAGGACATCATCAAAAACCTCAGACCCCGGAAAGCCCCTGGGTCTGATGGAATCACGAACAGGGTATTCAAACTCCTCCCTGCCCCTCTCATAATGCTTATGACTGCCATCTTCAATGGCGCCATGAGCAACAACATCTTCCCCGGGACGTGGAAAGAAGCCACCGTCATTGGCATCCCCAAACCCGGCAAACCCAAGTCAGAGCCTTCGAGCTATCGACCCATCAGTCTGCTCAACGTTCTCGGCAAAATCTACGAGAGGCTTATTTATAAGCGCCTCAAAGATTATGTCGAAGCAAAGAGCCTCATCCCGGACGAACAATTCGGATTTCGTTCCCACCATTGTTGCGTCCAACAAGTCCACCGCATTGTTGAGCACATAAGCGTTGGCTATCAACGTGGCTCTTTGACGGGCGCTCTCTTCTTCGACATAGCGAAAGCTTTCGATAAAGTCTGGCACAATGGCTTAATATTACAAGCTCTACCAGATCGGAGTGCCTGACCGCCTCGTACTCGTTATACAAGATTTTCTGTCTAATCGTACCTTTCGCTATCACATTGAAGGTGCGCTCTCCTCCCCCCACCCTATACGCGCCGGAGTCCCTCAAGGCTCCGTCCTATCCCCGCTTCTGTTCACGCTGTTCACCAGCGACATCCCCAAAAATAGCAAGGCCCATCTGGTCCTATTCGCTGACGATACGGCTATTTATTACACCGGTCGCAGCCCAGCCTCCATCGCTCGCACTCTCCAAATCGCCGCAAACGCCCTAGCCGCTTGGTTCCGGAAATGGAGAATCGAGGTCAACCCCGACAAGAGCCAAGCGGTCCTCTTCTCCAAACCGCGCTCATCCCTCACCCCCCCTAGTCCCATCACCATGTACGGCAAGCCGATCCCTTGGGAAAAGCGAGGCAAATACCTTGGTGTGATCCTCGACCACCACCTCACTTTCGGAGAGCACAACATTAAGGCGGTGCGTTCGCGCGCCGCTTTCGCTCTCGGTAGGCTTCACCCCATGCTAAATGCACGCAGCAAGTTGTCACTCAAGTGCAAATTGCGCATCTTCACGGCGTGCATTCGTCCCATCATGACCTACGCCTGTGCCGTATTCGCACACGCAAAGGCATACCGTCTCCATAGGATGCAAACCCTCCAAAACCGTTTCTTGCGTAAGGCCACGGGAGCCCCGTACTACCTTCGCAACGAGAATCTCCATCTCGATCTGAGAATCCCCACCATCCAGCAGTTCATGAAACGCACCGCCAAGCGCTTCTTCGACACTGCTGAAAAACACCCCAATCCCCTGATCGCATCGGCCGCCCGATACACTCCCTCCCGTATCAGTAAGACTGGCCGACCGAGATATACTTTGACCATCCCCGACGATGCCATTACCCTCCTCCAGGAGAGTAATAAAGAAACTAGTACTCTACGCAAGTACAGACACAGACCGCCGTCATTCCGCCCTCGCCACCGAGGTCCGTCGCGACGTCCTTGTTCATCTCCGCCCCGTCCCTTGCTCGTGCCAGCCCGCGTCGCTGAGCCTGTAGCTTTAAATTCGTCCCTAAATAATACCAACCAGAACCAGCCTGTCCCTTTGCTGTCCTCCCCCAGCGACGCCCTAAGCCGAGGCCCGTACCCCACAGGGGGTGCCCTTAGCGTGTAGTCGCTTAGTTTGTAAGTTTGTATTAAGCCCTGGCTGGAGGCCTTAAATTCACTTAAGGCACCACAGGAAAGCCCGGTTAAGCAGCCGACAACCTCATAGGTTGACCTGCGAGATGCCATTCCGAAAAAAAAAAGACGGGTTGCACTCCGGGAATGCCGGCAGAAGTGAAAACTTGATTATTAACGTTGAGCATGTTTGATATTTTGGAATGGTTAGGGAATAATTTTGCACCAATTGCTTTATCAGTATAAAAGTACTATCATTTATGTGGTATAATACAATATTCATTTATTGCGCTATCGTACACAAACATGACAATTTATATTACATTAAAAATTTAACACTTTAAAACTATTACAATTATTTTATATTAAAAAGTTATACACGAACATTCGCGCAAGCGCCCTGCGCTGCCTAAACGAAACAGTAGGCCCAGGCATACATTTTCGCCGCGCCGTAGAGAGGGGATAGTTGTCTACTCTCCATCCGTCTTACGCTTTTTCGATCAGGTCACGTGTCCTGACGCGAGTTTAAGATTTTATACCCATTACAGAAAAAGTGCTCAACGCCGCTAAAGAAGTTTTCACTTCAAAAAAAAAAAACTCAACAGTACAGTTCGATCCCAGCAAGAAAAGAGAAAACATCTCCCGGAGAATAAGTACAATAAGCTCCCAACAAGATTCCTCACCGTCGCTTCCACCGCCCTTATACTTCGTGTTTTATTTACAAACGGCGTTCGGGCGATTCTGAACACTAACTGTTTTTAATACATCTTCCATTACAGAATCAAACACACATAAATTCTGGTAACTGGGAGGTCTGTATACACAAACTATAACATGCTTATCAAGCTCAACACAGGACAATTCAATGGTGTGTTCAACTGATAGTCTAACAATGTCTTTACGTTCTTTAGATTTAAATGATTTTTAATAAGTATTAATGAGCCACCATGTATCATCTGTTTCCGGCTGAAGTGACTAACTACACAATAATTTTCATAATTACTAGACATTACTTGGTTATCTTTAAGCCAATGTTCGGTAAAACGAACAATATCAAACTTGGTTTTTTATAGAAACATCTCAATTTCTAGTAATTTGGAAGAGCAACCTTGATTGAATAATTTTAAAGTATGTTGCTTTCCCTTAAAAGCTAACTTGCCAGACCACTTGCTTGCTTGCTTGAGACTTGCTTGTTGTCTATTCATTATGAAAATTATTGTATAGTTAGTCATTTCAGCCGGAAACAGGTGTTACATGGCGGCTCGTTAATACTTATTAAAAATTTGATTAAGTCTAAAGAACGTAAAGACATTGTAAGACTATCGGTTGAACACACTATTGAACTGTCCTGTGTTGAGCTTGATAAGCATGTTATTGTTTGTGTGTACAGACCTCCAAATTACCAGAATCTATCTGTGTTTAATTCGGTAATGGAAGATGTGTTAAGAAAAGTTAGTATTGGTAGTAAATTAATTATCATATGTGGTGACTTTAATATTAATTTGTTAGAGAATGACTCTATTACTATCAGATTATTAAGTCTTTTCAAATCATTTGATTTGTCAAATATTTTTAGTGAGCCTACCCAAGTGACAGCTTCTTCTGCCACTTGTATTGACAATATATTTTGTAATTGTGAATACCCACATAAGGAAAATTGTAAATAGGCTACCATCAGATCATAGTGAACAAACAATTACGTTCTGCGCCTACGTACCACCACAAAAAACCCAAATAAAGTTTAGGCCAAGTACTTGTAGAAGCTTAGAGCAATTTAATTTGAAAAGAAAAACTTTTTGAACTTTATGGACTGAAGCAACATACAATTAATACAAGTTTTCATAAGTATGTTTCCAACTATTCAAAACTTTTTAAAAATGTGTGCAAAACAGCAAAAGCTCTTTACGTTAGTAATAAAATGAAATCAGCAGATGATAAAATAAAAACTACTTGGCAAATAATAAATAATGAAGCGGGTAGGAAAAAACAGCGTATTACTGAATTTAATTTAGAGACTGCACGTGGCCCTTTTAATTCAGATTTGGAAGTAGCCCAGGAATTCGAAATTGTTTTTGCTAACATTCATCTTCAAACTACAGAGGCTTTAAATTCCTCCCCCGCACTTTCTGCTGCCTTACTTAAAAAAAATGTTAAGGCTTGCCCTTTGGAATTTAGATTTCAACATACAAACCCCCAGGCTGTCGTAAAAACTTTGGAGAATGTCGGTAAAAGTTAGTAGGGCTATCATCGAAACTATTGCGCCCTACTTAGCCTTATTATTTAACACCAGATATACCAAGGAGTCTTTCTCGATCTGATGAAACATTGTAAAGTCGTTCCATTATTCAAAGTGGGTGGTAGTAAGGAACCCAACAATTATAGGCCTGTTTCGATTCTGCCAGTTTTCAGTAAAGTATTTGAAAAGTTAATGCTCAATCAAATGTTACTTCACTTTAATAAAAATTCCATCTTTGATGAACATCAGTACGGTTTACCAAAGGGCGTTGTACAACTGACGCCGGTGTCAACCTACTAAAGAACATATAATATTTAACGCCTGGGAGGAAGCCCAAGATGCCATTGGAATCTTTTGCGACCTCTCAAAGGCGTTCGATTGCGTTAACCATGATACCCTTTTGCTGAAACTCGAGCACTACGGTATTAGTAAAACATCTCTTAGTTTACTAAAATGATACCTGATAGGAAGACAGGCTAAAGTTCATGTTAACGGCGTAAACTCATTGGGGTCTGAAATGACAATGGGCGTTCCTCAAGGTTCGATATTGGATCCATTTCTATTTCTAGTTTATATACATGATTTACCTCAATTACTACAAAATCAACCGAGGATGGTGTTTGCAGATGACACCTCATTGATCTTTGACGTGAATAACTCTATTCTTCAGGTCCAAAATTGGTTTACAGTAAATAATTTGGTATTAAATGAAAAAAAAACCAAATGTATTAGATTCAGTTTACCAAACGTTAAAAGTAGCAAATGTGACATCATATTGAATGGACAAAAACTGGAATTTATTAATCAAACCGTTTTCCTAGGAATCACGCTAGATGACAAATTACAATGGGGACCTCACATAACATCAATTGCGGGACGGTTAAGCTCAGCAGCTTATGCTGTTAGAAAGATAAGACAGTTGACAGATATAGAAACTGCGCGACTGGTCTACATCAGTTACTTTCATAGCATTATGTCGTATGGCATTCTACTGTGGGTTCGGGCTGCTGACATTGAATGCATTTTTATTTTACAGAAGAGAGCTGTCAGAGCCATTTATAATTTACCTCGTCGCGAATCTCTTAGGGAATTATTTAAAAAGATTAATATTATAACAGTGCCTTGCCAATTTATTTATGAAAATATTATGTATGTATGAAAAAATCTAAATCTTTTTAATAAAATAAAATAAGTGATAGACATAATATTAATACTAGAAATAAAGATAAAATAGCTCAACCATATTTTAGGTTGTCTAAAGTAAATACATCTTTTATGGGGTACCGTGTTAAATGTTACAATAAAATTCCTTCTGATATATTAAAATTAAATAAAAGAAAATTTAAAACACACAATAAAATAACGCTTTGCAAACAAGCATATTACAAATTAAAGTATTATATTCAAGATAAGAATGCTTGAAAACATGCTGGTCCTGCTCCATGGGACAATGACACATTCTAGACAAAATCGAACTGGTTATTAATGATTTTTTTCATTTTTCTTAATACTTATTTTTGTTTTGTTTTATATTTATTTATTGATTTTAAAGTGTGTTATAGATTGCGCGGACTCACACACTATTTCATGTTGGTTGAGATGTTAAGAGTGGTCATCTGTAGTTCCAATATTTGTAAACACGTGAAAACTATGTATATTTGAACATATTTTACCTTTTAAATTCTTAATTTGTGCCTTTTAATTATTATGATTAATTAGTTTTTTTATAGGGTACATACATTGCTTTCACGTGCCATGTCGTGTATGATTCTGTAATTAAATGTTGTAAACATTGATTTTAAAAGAGTACGTATGGAGTTTCTTGCCCATTTTTCTCCATACAAAACTACCTTTCAATATATGGTAGGTGTCGTTGGGTCTGAAGATTTATTTCTATTTTAATACGTCGGACTTCGGAATTTTCTGAAAATCTTTATCTTTTTCACTATCACCTTGAGGCTCGAGGAGAGGCTTGAGAGGAGCTCGTGGCTAAGTAATAACAGCCGCATGGGTCGATCCGTCAGGTTAAGCTACGCTTGCCGGGGTTGGTCCGTGGATGGGTGACCATCTTTACACGCCGAGACTCCTCCGTGCCTCGGAAAGCACGTTAAGCCGTTGGTCCCGGCTGTCATATGTGGATCTTTGACAGTCGTTACGGGTCGTCAGAAGCCCGAAAATCTGACAACAAGTCTCGCCAAGGGGTATCGTATTACCCAGTTACTGGGTTGTGGAGGTCAGATAGGCAGTCGCTCCATGTAAAATACTGGTATTCAGCTGCATCCGGTTAGACTGGAAGCCGACCCCAACATAGTTGGGAAAAGGCTAGGCAGATGATGACCTTGAGGCTGGGACGTGGACGCAGAAGGCAGTGTCTGTGTATTATCTACGCATTCCTGAACCTAAGGGTATGGTTGATATTCATAAAATATACATATAAAAATCATTAAACATAGAATCATTATAACAATCACTAAAATGCCCGGGTTTTAAAGTAGTTACTGAGCGGTGGATTGCCTGATTTGTACCAATCATGCCTTGAGATAGCGTTAGTCGGTGGTAACGGCCTAGCGACGTAATGGCTAATACCACTCATTGGCCGTGGTTGCGTTGTTCCAGTCTGCTGGTTAGGAAGAGTCTGTTGGGTTGCCTGAACTGGAATATTCTATCTATTATAGTTCGGGGGGTGTGCTCTAAAATTTGCATCTTACGGGTCGGCCCAAACTGACGAGGTTGAACATTAATTGGTCTCCACTGCGGTGCTACATGGGTTGGAAATTGAAAACGAGCGGGACCTGGCATGCTAAAATTGTTAGGCCTAGGAATAGGCACATTAAACTGAGCGAGCATTTTAAGATTATTACCATTATTATTTCTTTCATCACGCAAAGAGTCATTACGATTTTGCAGGTACTCATGGTATTGGTTTCCTCATGAACAAATTCTAGTGCTTGTTCTATACTTTGCGCGCGCATACAGCGCACGCGTGATTTAATATGTGTCTTAAATTTTCTTTCACTTAATTTTAATATATCAGAAGGTATTTTGTTGTAACATTTAACACAGTACCCCATAGAAGATGTATTTACTTTAGACAATCTAAAATATGGTTGAGCTATTTTATCTTTATTTCTGGTATTAATATTATGTCTATTACATATTTTCATTAAAAAAAAATTTTTTTTTCTCACGTACATAATATTTTCATAAATAAATTGGCAAGGCACTGTCATAATATTAATCTTCTTAAATACTTTCCTAAGAGATTCGCGACGAGGTAGATTGTAAATAGCTCTGACAGCTCTCTTCTGTAAAATAAAAATGGTTTCAATGTCAGCAGCCCGACCCCACAATAAAATCCCATAAGACATAATGCTATGAAAGTAGCTGAAATAGACTAATCGCGCAGTCTCTACATCTGTCAACTGTTTTATCTTTCTACAAGCATAAGCTGCTGAACATAACCGTCCCGCAATAGATGTTCTATGAGGTCCCCATTGTAATTTGTCGTCTAGCGTGATTTCTAGGAAAACCGTTTAATTAATAAATTCCATTCAATATTATATCACATTCGCTACTTCTAACGTTTGGTAAACTCAAAGTCAAAGTCAAAGTTAAAACATTTATTTCAATTAGACCAATTACAGGCACTTTTGAATTGTCAAGGAGTCTGTCAGTTAGTCCGAAAGTTGAAGCTAGTTGCTCGTTCCAAAACGGAGGTAGGCCTCTATGGAGAAGAACGAGCAAGAAACTCCACGGCACTCTTTTAAATTAGGTTTTCACAAAATCCTGGTAACATAATTCTTGTTGATTCTACATGTGATCACAATGAAGATGAATCTAAAACCGTAATAAAAAATAATAAAAATAATGATGTAAGCCATAGCAGTTAAGAGATGACCAATCCCAACTGACAGCACCCGTTCACGAGCATGACGCATGGATCAGCACCACCTAGCTCAACCATCATGGAGGGAACCAAATGATCCAACACACGCGCCACCATCAGCGAGACATTTGAGTGAGCATGACAAGCTCTCAACTGCCATGATCATTAGTAAAATCACATAGTAACTCAGTAAATAAAATAAAACGCTCCATGGTACTCACATTTACAAAATTGAAATAAATGATATTAAATTATACAATACTAACACTTTCAGTGTCAACTGAATCTAATACATTTCATTTTCTTTTCATTTAATACTAAATTATTAACTGTAAACCAATTTTGGACCTGAAGAATAGAGTTATTCACGTCGTCAAGATTTTGTGACCGCCTGTCTATTTTAAAAATCAATGAGGTGTAATCTGCAAATAACACCATCTTCTGGTCATTTTCCAGTAATTGAGGCCAATCATTTATATAAACTAGAAATAGAAATGGACCCAATATCGAACCTTAAGGAACGCCCATAGTCATTTCAGACCCCAATGAGTCTACGCCGTTTACCTGAACTTTAGCCTGTCTACTTATCAGATATGACCTTTGTAACCCAAGAGATGTTTTACTAATCCCGTAGTACTCTAGCTTCAACAAAAGTGTCTCATGGTTAACGCAATCGAACGCCTTTGAGAGGTCGCAAAGATTCCAATGGCATCTTGAGCTTTCTCCCAGGCATTAAAAATCACGCCGATGGGCGACGCTGCATGCCTCTGTACCTCGGAGCCCAACCTAACGACCACTCCGCTGATCGATAGCTCTGATGATCAAATTACTTTCCGCAATAAGCGTAGGCTCGACAATGTTTTTAGCGAGGAAATTAAAACACTTCGAGAAGATCTAATCCGTATGCTTAAGAACCTGAGCAATGAGCAAAATTACAAGTTTAGCCAACTCCATAACAATCTTGAGGAGATTATATAGCAGAACACTGACTTTCGTGCTGACGTATTTTGTCGCACAAAATACTTAATTGAGCGACGAGTACCTACCTACCTACGTAAAATTATGAAATAATGTAATACGATGATATGCACTTACAAGGAATTGGTTAGGTATTTGACAATTATTATTGCCTAGGTACCTACAACACCCTGGTTTGAAGTTTAACTCGTTAGGTCGACCTTAAAGTCAATTCCTCTAGCTCTTGACAAAGAAATAAACTTTTCTTCTAGAAACAAAAACTTCCTTTGAGAAACGATTACGGAGATGGTTCCGTTCATCATAATAATGAGCAGTCATTATCATTTTTCATACGAAAAAATAACGTGCTGTCATTCTTAACACAATTTACCACAAAATTACACGCAAATAATACGAACATATCCAATGTAAACTACATTTCACCTGCCACACACCAAGTGAGTGACTTTACTTTATAGTTTACGTTTGTAAACGCTTACACACCGTTTCGAAACGTCAAAATCTAACTCACACTCGCAAAATGGTCACCGAAACGCTAGTATGTAGTTACGTTTAAAATACCAAAACTATTGCAGTACCGTTAAAAATCTTACACTCGCTGTTTCGGTTTGCAATACTTTCCGCCAGGGGCGCTTTTTACGTTTTCATACATTTATTGCTCGATACCGGACACCGTTTGGAAACGTCAAAGTCTAACTCACACTCGCAATAACCCGCAAAATGTTTATCGAAACGCTACTATGAATGTCACGTTTAAAATACCGAACTATTGTAGTACAGTTAAAAATCTTACACTCGCTATTTCGGTTTACAATACTTTCCGCTAGGGGCGCTTTTTACGTTTTCATACATTTATTGCTCGATACAAAAACGTAGTAGTAGCGTTTTCTGTATGAAGAAACTCACACTCGGGGTACAGTATCATCAAACTCAAACAGTGCCGTAACCATAATTGCTGTCTCGCTCCCATCAACTACCTACGTTCATCCACGGTCAACTCCGTGGAAGCAGGGCTGTATCTGTGTCTTGTAACGATTTCTAAATTTATGATATCCGTACGTCAAAAGTGTGTACTTTTTTTCTGTCAAAAATCTCTTTACACTATATTTTTTCATATTTTTTTTCAACAAGTCCTTTACACTATGTTTTCTTTAATAGATTGAATCCAACGCAGAGGTCAATTTAATGTAAGGGACGGGACTACAAGATACTTGGTCAGTAAGGGACATTACTAACAAAACACGTTGTTGTAAGGGACATCTTTTTTCTTAAATAGCTAATTTATTTAGATTAATGTTACACATGTAGATAGAGCACTAAAATACAAGATTATGTGTGAAATCAGACCTGAAAAAAGTTAATAAGAAAAAAAGTTATAGGCGAAATAGTCCGAAAACTTTGTCGGCCTCTCCTGAAAAATCGTATTTTGTCCCTTACCTCAATTGAACCTAACGGTCGACGATATCATACCTTAGATGTTAACTCTTTGGAGGTTCAAGACCAATTGAAATAATTCATTTTTTTTTTTTTCGGAATGGCATCTCGCAGGTCAACCTATGAGGTTGTCGGCTGCTTAACCGGGCTTTCCTGTGGTGCCTTAAATGAATTTAAGGCCTCCAGCCAGGGCTTAAAACGAACTTACAAACTAAGCGACTATACGCTAAGGGCACCCCCTGTGGGGTACGGGCCTCGGCTTAGGGCGTCGCTGGGGGAGGGCAGCAAAGGGACAGGCTGGATCTGGTTGGTATTATTTAGGGACGAATTTAAAGCTACAGGCTCAGAGACGCGGGCTGGCACGAGCAAGGGACTGGGCGGAGATGAAAAAGGACGTCGCGACGGACCTCGGCGGCAGGGGCGGAATGACGGCGGTCTGTGTCTGTACTTACGTAACGTACTGGTTTCTTTGTTACTCTCCTGGAGGAGAGTAATGGCATCGTCGGGGATGGTCAAAGTATGTCTCAGTCGGCGAGTCTTACTAATACGGGAGGGAGTGTATCGGGCGGCCGATGCGATCAGGGGATTGGGGTGTTTTTCAGCAGTGTCGAAGAAGCGCTTGGCGGTGCGTTTCATGAACTGCTGGATGGTGGGGATTCTCAGATCGAGATGGAGATTCTCGTTGCGAAGGTAGTACGGGGCTCCCGTGGCCTTACGTAAGAAATGGTTTTGGAGGGTTTGCATCCTATGGAGACGGTATGCCTTTGCGTGTGCGAATACGGCACAGGCGTAGGTCATGATGGGACGAATGCACGCCGTGAAGATGCGCAATTTGCACTTGAGTGACAACTTGCTGCGTGCATTCAGCATGGGGGAAATAATTCACTCTAGCTCCGCTCTTTTATACCCGTTAACAACAAGTATGATTCACAAGTTGAGTCAAATCAGTGTTTGAATTTAAAAAAATAATTTAGTAAATTCATTTATTCATTTTAACAATTGAGCATTACATTTATCAAGTATTTATTTTTAAATAAATAACGTAGCGTAGACAAATTCGGACACTACATTCACACAAGTAAATGTAGTGTCCGAATTTGTCTACGTTCATGTTTAAGGTGTATTGTATCGAGAGGCTAATAATAAAATAAACACATTTTAAAATATTTATTAATTTATAACTTTACTTTCACGCAATTCTTCAATGATAGATATAATTTCATTATCTAATCCTGTGTTACCAGCATCTCGAGATGCAAACAATAATTTTAATCTATCCACCAGTTCATTGGGATCGTCCCAATATACAAAATCTACGTTTTTCTTCCACGTTTTTGTTAAAGGTAGTAGTCCTTTTCCCTTCGATTGGTGCTCCTGAATTGTACTTCGTAGTTGGAACAGAGGCTTAACAATTTGCAAATATTTTTGTCCTTTATTACTTTTTATTGGTTTATTAGGTTCATAGTCTCGTCGATGTGCATTTGTATTAAGTAACATCGACTTATGTTTCATATCAATCTCTGTAACCATGCTTAAATCTATGTTATTTTTCAGCAGCAATTGTTTTAAACCAGGCGTATTTCGGTATTTGCGTCCAGCCACGATGATATACTCGTCGCTGATCGTTATACGCGCAGAACCTAACATCAATTTGCCGCTCTCTACTCGGACACCAAACGGAATATCTTTTAGTGCTTCTGAGGACACTGACCAGGATGACATATCACATCTCTGGTTGTTTTCAGTTAATGATTTTCTGTTGATAGAAATCGTTTTTTTGCTTGATAATATAAAGCGCCTAAGCACTCTGGTGATTTTTTTATTGGAATAGTGACAACAAATCTGCCATCACTTTGTGTCGTTGTTGTTTGATTCAAAATATCCTCGAACGTGATATATTTAATACATATTTAAAAATAAATACTTGATAAATGTAATGCTCAATTGTTAAAATGAATAAATGAATTCACTAAATTATTTTTTTAAATTCAAACACTGATTTGACTCAACTTGTGAATCATACTTGTTGTTAACGGGTATAAAAGAGCGGAGCTAGAGTGAATTATTTCCCCCATGCTGAACGACATCGCTACCACAATTTATATCACAATACAGCAATTGTTAATAAAACAATTTTTTACAAATATTTGTGAGTATTTCATTTCATTCCTTTAAAATTAAGTAAATTCACTTATGAAATGTCAGCGATTAAATTGATGGTTCCCATCCCTAGCCTACATGTTCTGTAACTTACTTTGTTAGGACGCCCGGCGCCTCAGTCGGATAAAGACGACCGCTTCTTACGTCATAAACGAGTGCCGACTTCTGGAATTTTCCATTAGTGTTGTGCTTGTGCATGAAGTTCGTATGTCGATAAATGTACATTTTGTCATGACGACTACTGAAGAGTTAAAACGAACTCTAGAAGGCGATGTAAATTATTTGGGGTTCGTTCGGGATGGCTTGAATTGTCACGGAAACTGCATTGGACTCTTTTATAAAGATATTATTTATTTAGCACTGTACACGACATGATTCAGGTTACGATGGAAGAGAGCGGGGGACCTCGTCCTTCCATAGACAATAATATATTTTTATGATCATAGACTACAACAAAAATGAAGAATTTTTATTTTTAGACCTTGAATCAGCTGTTCCCTACATTTATGTTCGTATATATCTCGCCAAACTCTTCTCTGGACTGATTTTATTGTGAGTAGCCTAAGTACTAATTAATAAATCGTTCAACTTTTTAAACACTTTTTGTTTTACTGGCTTGCGAAAAATGCCGAATAATTTCGTAAGGTAAGTAGTATTCAAGTTGGTAGGTACTACATATATCTCCACCAAGCTAAGTTTACCCCTCGCTGGAATGCGGCGTGTACCCGTGTACCTACGTATAATATAATGTTAAAAAGATAAAATGCAAAGTAAAATCTAAAAAACATTTGTTTACTTTTTTAAAGTCATAGCGAATCCTTTATTGCAGCCTGTACCTAAGCGTCAGTGTGACGTAAATGACGCGAGGTGCAAACTACGCTTGGTGAGATGTAGTTGTTAGTTAACCACGTTCGCAAATGCAAATGTCGTTATTAAAACGAAATATCGACATCGCATAGTTAAATATTGCACATCCCTCTTTTTTGTAGGTATTTAATTTTCGATTCACTGTGCCGGGCGCTGGGGGCACGCCAACTGTTTTGAAGTCGGGCGGTTAAAAGGTTAATTTCCCTAACACTGGCTTGAATATTATGAGTGGAATAAACAACTACACCGTCATTTTTGTTCATATGATTTGTTGTATGGAAGACTGAAAAATTCGGAATAGTGGGTATAGGTTTATTAGGGTTATAAGTTGTCCCTCCGTCAGTATTAAGATATCAGGCTCAACTTTTGAAGAAGCCAGTGTCAGCTGTAAGTCGTCTAGGTTGCTATACACGCTTCTTATATTTTGGCAGAAGATTTTGAGGTCTTACTTTTGTATGTGTATACGTTTAGATAGGTCTTCAATATCACAGTAAACAGCCTGAGCAGTGTTTGTATTGTCTATTTCATTTAGTGTGTAAAGAGAGCTATCCATTTAAATAACAAATTAACGATAGTACCGGTAGAGTGGGAACGATTCTTTTGTGGTATCTTTTAATTATTTCGTAAATAAAAAAAAAAAAAAAAAAAAAAAAAAAAAAAAAAAATCGTGAAAAATTGGCCAGAACGTTTCGGGGTAGCGGTTAACCCAACCAAGTGCCAGGCTATTATAGTAGGGAGCGCCCATAGCCTGCGAAGGCTTAATAGCTTAGCGGTACCACCGGTTACCTTTGATGGCACAGTCATCCCGTTTAGCTCCGACGTCAAGGATTTGGGCTTGTATGTTGACACTTGCATGAGCTGGCGTAAGCAGGTCGCGACTGTGAGCAAAAAAGTCACCAGGACGTTGCGGTCGCTTTATAGGTTGAAAAATGTTCTCCCATCACACATTAAGGCTATGCTGGTTCAGTCGCTTATCTTCCCCATACTTGATTATGGTGATGTGTGTTACTATGACCTGGGCGCCTACCGCCATCTCTTATAACAATAATATTTTAATATTACTTTGTAATTTCTGTTGTTGCATTTTCAACTTTCTGCGCTGATCCGAGCGTTGAAAATCCAACAGTGTGGAAGGCAAAGTAATATTAGAATAATATTGTTTTAAGAGCTTGTGGTTGGCCCCCTGAATGCAGATCTTCTCAATAAATTATACCGACTTCTTAATAACTGCATTCGATTCGTATTCAATCTCCGTAAGTATGATCATGTGTCCGCACATCGATTACTATTAAAATGGTTTCCCATCAGACAGCGCAGAGCGTTAAGGGCTTTGACAACCTTATTTTCTCTCCTTGAAAAACCTAGTTCTCCTTCTTACCTGACTTCTCACTTTCAATATTTATGCTCTGCGCACACCAAGAATCTTCGTTCCTCTAATAATCGTATTCTGCGATGTCCTTCCCACCGCTCTGGTGTTCTCAAATCTTCTTTTCTAGTCCAGGCGGTTTTCTTATGGAATGAACTCCCTCAGAATATCAGGATGGCCACCAGTCGGTTCACTTTTAAGGTAAAAGCTCGTGAACACTTACGTAAGAAGTTGGCAGACTCATCCCACAATTAATTTGTCGTACTTCACCACTTATTTATTTTTATCTCTCTCTACCCTATATATTTTGTTTGTATGTATGTATATATGTATTTATTTTTATATTTGAATATCGTTTTTTTTCTGTATTTTCTGCACCTACTACGTTTTGTCTCTGCATCACCCTAAGGTAGACTGGTAGAAAATGCCCAAGGCAAGTCCGCCTTTGTACATTGTATTTTTTACATGTGCATAAAGTTTAAAATAAATAAATAAATATAGTTTCCTAACCGATAGCACATTGGCCTTCTCGTACACTGACGCAGTTGCATGCCGGAATGGTAGATACATGAGAACTTAAAGTACCGCGCGTTGGGCACGTTCAGCAGCAATAAGAAAGGATTTCCCAGCACCACCCCAAGCACATATACAGTACCTAATTATTCACACAGCGCCCTGTAGGTTTGGATCAGAAGCTTATGATTAGCCACTTTTCGTAGATTCTTAAAAATATAGATAAGCTTTCTGATCCTTACCACCACTGTCGCTATGTGGACATTCCAGTTGAGCTTCTCATCGAGTGTAACTCCTAAATATTTCATAGTGGAAACGCGAGACAATGTTGCGCAGTTACAATTTTGGTGGCCGGTTTGACGGTTACATGGAAATGTGTGTATCCTAAGCCTAAGATCAGAACTGGCGCTCCCAATAGCGGATTTGGTAAAACAAACGTATTTGGTTTTGCTGGAATTGAGAGACAGAAGACTGCTTTCTAGCCATGTGGTCACCCTAGCCAGGCCTGTTTCAGCCAATTGAAATACTCGTTCCCAGGTGTTTCCATGAAATATAAGGACAGTATCATCCGCAAACATAAATATGTCCTCTCCTGGTGCCGCCAAACTGCACAAATCGTTGATATATAGGAGGAATAACGTCGGCCCAAGAGTGCTGCCTTGTGGTACACCGTATTTGCATATGTCATCCTTACTTACATGTTTTTCAACACGAACTCGCTGTGGTCTACCAGACAAGTAGTCCCTTAACCATTCTAAAGGTATTCCTCTGATGCCCACGTTTTCTAGCCTCGCAAATAAGATTGGAATGGAAACCGTATCAAAGGCCTTCTGAAGATCTAGAAAGACTCCTATGCATTTATCTCCTTTATCCAGGTAAGTTGTTATGGCCGTTGTAAGGGCTAGAACCGCATCCTCAGTCGATTTACCTACTCTAAAATCATATTGGTTACTGTTAAGCAGGCTGTTTTTTTTCAAGGTAGTTGATAACCCTTTTATTAACTATTTTCTCTAATATTTTTGATAGTGGCTGGGGCTGGCCTTGTCCCCAGCCTTGTAAATTGGACAAACAACGGCTCTTTTTAACAGATTAGGGAAGATACCTGTTTCGAGGCTCATATTACAAAGATGCGCGACAGGTTCCGCCAAGGACAGGACATTCTGCTTAGGATGTCTGTTGATATTTTATCCCATCCTGGTGCACTATGCGTTCTAAGCCCCAAAATAACCCCTGTCACCTCGTAAGGGTCCGTTAGAGTGAACGACATTGAGTTCCTTAGAGAGTTTGGCAGAACTGATTGTCGTGCAAGAACATGTTCGGATGTGCCAGTCTGTTTTAAAATATTGCTTGCCAGAATACCTCCTATGGATGTGAAGTAGGTGTTAACGGTGTTGATTGATTTTTCCGGTGTGTTGTTAATGCTAAGAAGTTCCCCCGAAGACACTTTATTTTGCTTCATATTTCATATCTTTTATAGTGCAATATTCTGGTCCACTGATGGCCATTAAATGGAAAGACAAAAAATATATTTTTATGTTATCCACCATCCATGATAATTCTATGGAATTATCATCGCGAATACATCGAAATACGGGATTGCCTGTAATTAAGCCAAAAGCTGTAGTGGACTACTCAAAAAACATGGGCAGTGTTGATACCGCAGATATGCTATTATCATCAATGCAGTGTATCCGCAAAACAGTCAAATGGTATAAAAAATTATTTTTCCATTTATTAGATATGCACCTATTAAATGCATTTTATTGTTACCGGCATTTAAAAGATATGCCAAAATTGAAATTTGCCGATTTTCAATTGAGCGTGATTCGGCAATTGATAGAGAGGTACCACAGTGGTAGTATTATAGAAGGCTCCACGTTAGCTACAACTAGCAGTAGTAATCCTCTTCGTATATTACCCAGTAATGCAAAGGATCATATGCCGAGTCGTATGGGAAAATATCAAAGATGCAAGCAATGCGCACTTTTAAAACAAAGAAAATATACACGTTTTAAATGTAACGTTTGTAACGTATATTTATGTGCTGCGCCGTGTTTCCAAAAGTACCACTCTGTGTAATATATTTAGATTTATATTGATTTTAATGTCTCTGTGATACTGATTTTTCTATTGTAACTTGAAGTTCTTTATTAGATTTTATTTACATATGGCTTACTATTAGATGATAAGATAATACAATGCAGATTTTGTATAATGTTGTTCTATTATTCTAAAGATTTATTAGTATAAGACTGATTGGTAACTGTGATAATTATATATAATGGTTAATTGTTTTAATTTGTTACTTTTTTATGCCTGATAACACATGGCTTACTATTCGCTGGGTGCGCGATGACAGCGCCAACTAGCGGTCGGCGGACTCGGCGGACCTTGGTACGTCAAATAGTTGACTGTCATTGTCTTTACGAGGAGTAAGCAGTGAATAAAGCATGAAGGTGTAGGTAAAGATGGAGTACACAGTACACACTTGAAATACCTACTTGAATTTTTATTTCTCTTCTACTGTCTGAGGTCAGTTTGTTTCAATTTCTGTAGTACACTAGAAAAAGAGATCAGACCTCAGTTTGCCTCAGAGAATAGGAGCGAGAGTATTTGACTCGAAACTTTTATTCTAAGTGTGGGCTCCATATTTACCTATAACTTCGTGGAATAAAGTCTGCCAAAAGTTCCTTTTTTAGCCACGGTGCGCGCTGAGATCGATTTCACTGTCCCCACCACCCACTTTGCACCCAGCGAATTAGATGATCAGAATGCAGGTTGCATTGTAGATTTTGTATAATTTTGTTCTATTATTCAAAAGATTTATTAGTATAAGACTGATTGGTAATTGTGATAATTATATATAATCGTTAATACCGAAACGACAATTAGAATTTGTGACCATTGAAGAAAAATTTAACAAAATGAGGGAAACAGGTTACTAATGTGCGCCCGCAGACTAGTGTGAGTGTCCGCTTCTACACGTCATTGTATTACGACGAACACAACTAAAATTCGCTTCCTATTGGTCAAAACGCATGCATACGATGATCGACTCGAGAGCGGTACTATGCGATAATCGCCTTAAAGGTGAGCATGCGGAAGTTTGGTCGATAGTACACATAAACAGTCAGTCAATTTTAAAAAACATATCAAAATTCTGTCTGTACCTTCCGTTATTTAATGACGATTCTTTATTAATAAGTAGAAAATTATATGGTTTACTCCAAACAGTTTGACAAAGATTTCTGAACTCTTTCCATTGTAAATCAGAACTAACATTTTCTTCATAAATATGCTTTAAATTAACATCATCCTGTTTGAATATAATAAGAAAATTAACATTGTCACGTAACAATTGCTTCGGAATTTTAGAATAAGTTGATTTTCACATGCAACATCATCGAAAATAAATACAGAATTTGCTAAAGCTTCACTCGGAGAAATGACATCTTTATCATCATTGAACTCGTAAAAGTTAATTTGCGGCACTCTTTTTAATACTTCGGTCAAGAAACGATATTTTGATTGAAAAGAAGTTTTCAAGTAAAGATAAAGATTTTGAAATTTTAAACCATTTTTATGTAACAGTAAACTAATCATGTCATTAGTTTTACCGCAATTTGAAGGACCGCATATTATACATATCGTATTAGGCAATAAAGCACTGTGTCTGATTGAGCGAGAAGATTCATTAAAATCGATATTATTAACCTTCAGAGATATGGGTTTGCTTCATCAACTTCATCATACCGAATGCCACAATGAATAGGCAGCCTAAATATTTATATCTAGTAATTTACACCAAAATATATACATTGAGTATAAGAACAAGTCCAAATCTATCTATCTCTTCAGAGTTTCTAAGTTGTTGGAGATGGCGTTTACGTCAGACAGTTAGGACTGTCCATGAGGGCATCCATAAAACACATCACAGTTTGACAGGTTTAGACTTGCATCGTTAAGATAAATCATTGAAATGCCTGCCACGAGTATCAATTATGTTATTTGAGGCATTCATTTTTAGATTATAAAATGTGTATCTAACATGACTAACGTCTTAAATATTCTTCAGTCTACAGCTGTGGTTTGAGTCAACTGGTTCCTTTGTTTACAATTTAGTTATTTTGAGGTAAGTATTTTCCAATAATATTTAGCTTAGGGCACGCCTCTATCGAGGCGGTAAGTCCCCTCTTTGAGGAGTGGCTTGAGTGGCGCCACGGCGCCCTCACCTTCCGCCTGACGCAGGTCCTCACCGGACACGGATGTTTCGGGAGGTTCCTGCACATCATCGGGCGGGAGGAAACGCCCGGGTGTCACCACTGCGAGGATCGCCCCGAGGACACGGTAGAGCATACCGTGGCGGTGTGCCCCGCTTGGGCGGAGCACCGCAACGTCCTCGTGGCGGCCATCGGCGGCGGCGAACTCTCGCGTCCGGCCCTGGTGCAAGCCATGGTCCGGAGCGAGAGGGAATGGGATGCAGTCGCCTCCTTCTGCGAAGCAGTAATGCTAGCGAAGGAGGAGGCGGGACGGGAGAGGCGCAGACTCTCTCGTCCCAGCAGCCGCCGCGGGAGACGCTCCGGGCGTCGGGAGCCGCGAGACGACTCCCGGCCACCGTAGACGCGGGTCTGTGGGCGGTGAGCAATGGGTAGCTCACCGTCCGTTCATTGAATAACGACAGACCGTGTCGACGGCGCGTTCGTGTTCCACGCGCGCCTCAAAGAGATGTCAGCAAACAATTGGAGGGGCCACTAAGGGCCGATGCCTGCCGGGGCTGCGGGTTGTTCGAAAGAGATACCGCGCCCCCGGAACGCAAAGGGCACAAGAAGGAACATGGATGGTTTTAGTCATTAAAAGTCTGACACTCCCCCCCGCCCCGCCCAGGGCGGGGGAAGTCATTTGATGATTTCCCATCGGTAAAAAAAATATTTAGCTTATACTTTTTAATTTCATTTATGACAATCTTGTTATTATCGCTATTAATTTCAGAATCATGTCGAGATCACCATGCTACAGTCCGGATTTGAATATTATGGATCCTACCAGAACTTCGTCATTGAATAACGATTCGGAGGGAATCAATTTACAAGTGAGTAACATGAGAATATTCATTATTATCAAATATTATTGTAAATTGCTGCCATTCACTTATAAAGTTTTTTTTTCCAGAACACTACAGACATCTTTGATCCTATAACTCATCCTTTTAATTAAGCCTAAGATAGGGAGAGCTGGTATGCTGAAGTAGCAGCAGCAGCACAAGAGGAATGTCGCCTTGAAAAAGCAGAGAGGCAAACATTAAAGAAGAGGAAAATTAAATCAAAATCTTTGAAAACTAAATCCTTTATCATGCGTAAAGAATCGGATCGTGCGCAACGCGTAATAAAAATTATGATTTATGACTTGGACGGTAGCAATATGGATGAAATATCATCTAATCCTGAAGATGCAAGTGTGAATGTGCAGTATTTAGTGACTAGTGAATATGATGACATTATGACTGAAACTGAATATTTAGTTGGTAAAATTGTACAGAAATTAAGCAAATAGATGTGTACGTTTATACTTAATATATTAAAAAAAAAAAAAATATAGTATTAAGTTGTAAATAAAGAATAAGATTTTTTGTTTATTAGCTTGTAAATAATACTTTTATAATGTACATTTTAATTTGTAATTAAAATAATAGTCCTAAGTTTACTATAGTAGTTCACTTTTTAGTAATACAGAAATAGTTTGTTATTTAGTTTTATTAATAGTTTATTTTTTAGTACTTTAGTGACTGGTACCTTTGTATATTTATTGTGAAAATTAAAATAAATTATTTAATGATATACTTAATTGTTTCATTATTCAGTTAAATCGAAATAAATAATGTCCTAATGACTGATTTCGGCCACAGCCTCTAGTGCCACTAAACAAGGTGCAGTTTCTGTTCTCTTACTCTCACAGCCCGATGGGACGACCGGTGAGAGATCAGGCACAGAACCCTAATTTTTACTTACTTTCCAAAACACTGAAGGGGTGATATTTATTTTATAAAACGCACAGAACACTCGAAAAGTCAGTGTGTGCCTTGGGTTCGAAATCGAAACCTTTGACTTGGCAGTTCCACGGTCTCACCACTAGGATATCACAGCTTCTATATTCGAGATAAATAGGTATGTATCGATAACAATTAAACACAAATCAGTTGAATACAAAATATTTATTTCATTTCAAAAATAAAAAAATACATTATGACTTAATTTTATTACAAAAATAATAATATAATTATCCTGTTAAGAAAAATACTAATAAATCTTTGGTTCAGATTAGAATAGAGAACTATAATGACCCCATGGTAAAGTAAAAGCATTATTTTTTTTAATTTGACGTTTGTCATCATTCCCATCAAGTACCACTTTATTGATTCTTTGTGTGTAGAGTTTATGATTTTAAGATCTTATAAAAAACATAGGGTATCTATAATTGGTTCTGACGCAGAATGCCAACTTCTCAAAATGTCAACTCGACGCAAAACGCCCACTTCGCAGAACGCCAACTTCGCAGAATGCCAACTTCGCATAATGCCAACTTCTCAAAACGTCAACTTTGCAGAACGTCAACTTCGCAGAATGCCAACTTCTCATAATGACAACTTTTCAAAAAAGTCAAATGTTCAATCGTGGGAGTAGTCAAAAAAATAAAAGACCGAATATTGGAGGGATGTGAAGCCTGATAAAGGAAAACATTTTAGATATGGAGACATCATGGGAGGATAAAATAAAAAGCTGTGCATTTACACTATTTGAATGGATTAAATCTATTATCATGGATTACATCTCAGAACAACTGCCTCGTTGGTCTAGTGGTCACAAGCGCGACTGCTGTGCATGAGGTCTTGGGTTCGATTCTCAGGTCGGGCAAAGTGTTATTGGGTTTTTCCATCAGGAAATTTTTCAGTAGCAGCCTCGGAGTCTGGATTTGTGCCCGGTTGACGGCAATAGGCTCGCCCTCGCCATGTTTTTTTTAGTCCCATGTAATAACATGGGACTAAAAAAAAACATGGCGAAATGTGGGTGTACTAATGGGTGCACCTCTGCCTAACGCTTCGGGGATTACAGGCGTGATGTTATGTGATGATGTTTATGTTACATCTCAGAAGTACCAATTCTTATTAACTTTAAACAATGGATCAAGAAACTAACAGACCTTAAATGATCAATATCCTGCAATGGAATGCTCAAAGCCTCTGGCCTAAAGCTACTAAGTTTGAAGCCTTAGTAAATAAAGAAAAAGTGCACATCGCAATAATTAATGAAACGTGGTTTGATCCTGAAAGTTATTTTCGTATAAGCGGCTACAACATTTTTAGAGAAGACCGTTATGACGGATACGGCGGTGTCGTAATGTTAACTTATTGGTCTTTAAGAGCAAGCTGATGTAATACCAATACTAGCAATGCAGGTATTCAGTTATAAAGTTATTGAATTGCGAACATTTAGAAAACGTGATTACCATTTATTGCCCGTCATCAGTAAACACTAGTAAAAGATAATGGGACCAGATCTTTTCTCTAAAGCAAAAAAAAACTCTTGTAGCCGGCGACTTCAACGGACACCATTCAAACTGGTCATCTAAGACGGACGCAAGTGGTAGGCAGCTGTTTGATTCCCTATTCGAAAACAATTACATCGCTCTTAATGATGGCACTGCTACTCGTATTAAGCTTGTTAATGGTGTGCTACAAAGTACCTCTCCTAATTTGACAATAACATCTCTGGATTTAGCAATGAAATTTAGTTGGCATGTTATGAACGAGAACCTAGGCAGCGATCACTTAGTTCTAAAAATTAAAATTGAAATTAATAACAATATAAATACATGCAAGTTTAAAAAAAACTACAAAAAAGCCGATTGGACAAAATACGGACAGATTATAAATGAAAAATTAAATGTTATGAACATACATACTGATAATCAAAAGGCATACGATAACTTTATTAACATTCTGAATGGTGCAGCGGAGGAAAGCATACCTACAATTAAAATATGCGATAACCCTATTCGGCAGCAAAAGTTTAGACCTAAACCTTATTGGGGACAGGACTTATCACGCATAGTTGCTGAGCGACGTTTGGCCGTAGCCGAATTCAGGAAGAACCCCACGCCTCAGAACTTAGAGAAAATTCGAAGCAAAACTAGCACTGCTCAGAGATTGATTCGTAATAGCAAGTTTAGCTCGTTTAGAAGTTTCTGTGATAGCATAGATGGAACAATGTCAGCTCCGGAGGTGTACAGCCGAATGAAGTGGCTCAAACAACGAAAAGTGCCGTGGATCAGGAGCAAGCGGCATATTTACTACGTAGTTTAGCACCAGATTACGTGAGCCCTCCTTCACCTATTTTCATATCAGAAAATGAACAGCTGAGTAGCCCAATCCTGATTCAGGAGCTTAATAATTGCATTAAACAGACTGACACGGCTCCCGGTGGAGATAATATATCTTACTCCATGATCCGGTGGGAAAAATAGTTTTAGTCATGCTTTTCAATAGATTTCTACTTTCGAGCCTTGTGCCGAATCAATGGAGAGAGGTCAAAATAGTGCCCATACCAAAAACTGGCCTGCTGCTCCTGCTGCCTGATGCTGAATCTATATCAGGTATCAGACCAATGCTTTATTATCATGTCCTTGTAAAATCTTACACACGATTCTAAATCGCAGGCTTGAATGGTTTCTTGAAAAAAATAACTGTTTTTCACATGAAACGACCGGCTTTAGGAGATCGCGGTCTTGTACTGATAACCTGGCTAGATTGGTATCACGCATTCAGGATAAGTTTTCGAAGGATGCACATTGGGATGTTTTGTTGATATTGATAGCGCTTATAACAATATAAATCTAGTGGCTCTCTTAAAAATGTTGGATGGATTGGGAGTGGGAGCAATATTGTGCAGATACTTATGCCAATTTTTACATGCCAGACATCTATCAGTTCAAATTAATGGTAGTAACACAGCAGCGAGAACCGCTGGGATGGGCATCGCTCAAGGTGACCCGCTATCCCCACTGTTATTTAATGCTGCCACTTCAAAGATTTGTCATAATATAGTTGATGTGTTTGTATCGCAATATGCAGACGACTTCGTATTATATGTAGCTAGGAAACAGATTTCGGACTCAGTTACTGGTATTCAAAATTCGTTAAAATTATTACAGTATTTAATAGAAGAAGTAGGCTTACAGATATCTTTCAATAAAACAAAAATATGTTTATTCAGCAGGGGTAGGAATAGCAAAATATTTTCTGTAAATAATATATTAACAATCATAGCATTCAACAGGTTGATAATGTAAAATATTTAGGTATGTGGTTGGACAAATCTTTGAAGTGAAAAAGACATATTAATGAAGTCCGGGAAAAGTGCTCGAGATTATTTTAAAGTTCTAGCGGGATCCAAATGATGTGTACACCCGAAACATATGCAACGTTTGTACATCACAATGATTCGGAGTAGATTTGATTACTGTAGTTTCTTATTCAGCAATCACGCTAACAGTCAATTAAATAAACTTGACAGAATCCAAAATTTATGTATGAGAATTGTAGAGGGCTTTATTAGGAGCACTCCAATCCATGTGATGAAGAATTAATTGTGCTTACAGCCGCTGCAGATTTGCAGAAGATATTTAGCGGAAAAGTTCTGGCTTAAATCTAGGTCGGTAAAGGATAATGTTACAATAAGTATTATTAGCGAATTATCGAATATGTGTGAGGGCCAATACTGGAGAAACAAAAAACTCCCACTTTTGGTAGATGCTCATAGACAACTTCAAGATTTACCCATTTACTCTAGTTCCATATTATGTATGTTCTCCTTGAATACATAGTTATCCAGTATTGACTTAGCGGAAAGTATTGTATGTGATATTCCTAATGTAATTATTCCAAAGAGATCCATGAATGTGTTCGATTTAAGACTGAAATGTTGCGAGTACCTCAATCTCAAATACGATTCATTCTACCAACTACACAGACGGATCTAAAGACGCGCACTATGCGGGAGCGGCGGTATTCGACCCTCAGATAAATAATACTCTCAAATTTAAAATAAAGGTTAACATTTCTATAATGTGCTGCGAGCTGATAGCCATTTCAGAAGCTCTGTCTTACGCGATAACTCTTGATATTCAGCATATTGTGGTTTTAACTGACTCCAAAAGTGCTTTATTGCATTTGGCTCGGCTACCCTCGAACACTCGAGGTTCCTCGATATCCTTTGTTATTCTTCAAACCATTCTCGAGCTGCGTAGAACTAGTAAGACTGTAATTCTACAGTGGATTCCATCTCATATTGGTATCATGGGCAATGAGAAAGCGGATCAGGCAGCAAAATCAGCTTCAGCGGAAGGAATTACATACAATTGTTTGCCGTTACACACAGATCAGGTTCTGACAGTTAAAAAGATTTGTAAAGACTTGTGGCAGGAATATTTTGATGAGAGGTCGCGCACTAAAGGCATATAGTATAGGACCATACAGGCAGGACCTTTTCGTTGCCCATGGTTTCAGAAGATGGAAGCCCATAGACAATACATTGTGACGCTGTTGAGACTTCGGTCCGGGCACATCCCATCAAATAAATTTACACACCTAATGGGTAAAGCAGATTTACCTAATTGTTCGGAGTGTAACGCGATTGATGATATTAACCATGTTTTGCTCGAATGTGTCCGGAACGAGGCTCAGCGACGACAGATGCTTGGAGGCGCGCAGTACAATGTAGGGATGTGTAGCAGTTTCTTGGCATTCCCTTTTTCGGAGGGGGCCAGGAAGCTGTGTGCATTGTATTTGTCCTACTCGCAGAATGGAGACATGGCTCAACAACGATTGGGCCATGCCTCCACTTCGTAGTATTATACATAAGAAAATAGAAAGTTATCAAGTTTTTTTAGGTTCTAGTTATAGAATAGAAATTAGAAGTTAATTAGAATTACGGGGCGACATCGTCATTGTTGACCGAGTCCCCTAAAATAAAGATTAAAAAAAGGTTAGTAAGGATGTGGGTAGGAATATAAAAATGAACTGTGACACCTCAAGCCAGTCTACGCGACTTAGTAAATTGCAAAAATCTTCTTTTCCAATGTTTTTATATATTCTATTGTGTCATTATCATGTCGCTTGTTTGCGAGAAGCTTGACATAATTCAAAAAGTGTAAGTTTTTGTATGATGATTTAAAAGTTTAAAAAATAAATAAATGTATATAACATTATATATTGAAAAATTGACTATGTTAAATCTTCTTCTGATTTATTAGTCTCAATGTAAAACTAAAATACAAGACTAAAATGCAAGACCTTTATTATAATTTTAAGTTTTCAGCAATAGGGTATCACTTGTGACTTTATTACGGATAAAGAATAATATTTTTTTTTTGTGTTATTTAAACGATATATAGACTTACTATATTGATAATAAGTATATTATGCAGATGAGTTTTTATTGAAATTAAGTCATTATTGAAAACAATTATCTTTATCATCAGCCTTTTAATTTGTAGTTAAATAGACACAACATTTACTGTAGGTAACATAACTAGGTACATAAGAAATAAAATAATTAACAATAGCTTTCAGTTAAACTTAAATCACTTTAACATTGATCTTATCTAATTTAACAATAACTTTCAAATAAACTTTAAATCACTTTAACAGTGTTCATAGCAATTTTTTTGACTTATCTTGAGATGAGGAACTTTTTACTTACGTATCTAATTAAAAAATATATAAAAAATCAACTTTATGCTTAAACTACGACTTTAAAGAGAGTGGAAAAAAGGAGCGTAATATCTGGGAATGGCATTTTTTCTGATCAACTCCAACAATTCCTCTTTTTTCTTCTTATTTAATCCTGGTTTTTCGTCATACGCTTTTTTCACTTCAACATTTACAGATTTTTTCTTTCTTATCACTTCTGCTTTTTAAACTCTTGCTGTTCATAAGAAGTTTTAAAAAATATGACTCGAGGATGATTTCTATCTACTTTCACAACTTTTAAGTCTGTAAATTTGATAGTGTTTCCTTCTTCCATTTGAGAACAGACACCTTTCCAATCGAGAAAATCATCATTGTTCATTATATTTACCCGAAAAGGTGTAGGGTTTGATCTAGCAACTTTTATTGCACTAATAAAGGCCTCAGGGGTGTACATTGGATCACTTCTGATTTGCTTTTTAACCTGCCTTTCAATGAGGGAATATGCAGAGTCACCCTCGTTTTGGGTGTGTCCCTTAATTAAATATTTGTGAGTAATTATTTTGATGTTTGGGTAATGTTGCACAGCAAACATGTACATAGACAACATCATTTTATTTTTTTGCTGGCCCATACAGTTATCGGTATAAAATATTACATCCACTGTACTGTTATTTTGGGCCAGATTTTGTAAATATTTAAATACGCAGGTGCCCAGATCATTAACGCCCCTGTTGGCTGTAGCTTCATCCCAAACAAAACATTCTAAATCTTTAGAATGAAGTTCGTATATAGTGAAGTTAAAGACATTTAACTTGCTTACATAATAAAATAATGAGGTATCCCCTTTGGGGCATTGGAACACAGCTTGCATGTCATAAACAGCGACAACTGCATCTTTATTTTCCTTATCCTTGACTTTTTCTGCTCGGCATAGGTCTTTCTCTTTTAAATGCTTATCATATTGTTGCTTCTTATTTTCTTTTTCTTCGCCTTCACAGTTTTCATAAGCTACACAACAATCACAACGATCTTTTTTTGGTTGGAATAGTGAAATATTATATTCTTCTGTAAAAATTCTGTAGAACAAAGTATAATTCCCATATGGAATTTTTTTAGACTCTGTAAGTCTAAAAACATTCCATATGGGAATTATACTTTGTTCTACAGAATTTTTATTATATATGTCTATGTAATCTTTATGGATATCGACAATTGATCTACCACCGTCTATATATTCTTTGGAAGAGGTGGCTCTACAATAATGGGAATCCATTCTTGGGAATCAATGTGTTCCTTTATTGCTTTACGGATAGTATCAACGGACTACCTCGTTGGTCTAGTGGTCGCAAAGCGCGACTGCTGAGCATGAGGTCTTGGGTTCGATTCTCAGGTCGGGCAAAGTGTTATTGGGTTTTTCCATCAGGAATTTCTCAGTAGCAGCTCGGAGTCTGGATTTGTGCCTGGTTGATGGCAATAGGCTCGCCCCCTATTACATGGGACGTAAAAATAACTGGCGAAATGTGGGTGTACTAATGGGTACATCTCTGCCTAACCCTTTGGGGATTACAGGCGTGATGTTATGTTATGTTATGGATAGTATCATCAACTTTTACGTGATTTTGTGTTTTCCTCTATTATCGTCTGCTAAAAGAGTCCCTGCAACTTTATTTTGTTTATCTAAGACTGTTCGGATAGGTCGATCTGTGATTCCAAGCGTATTTAAAAAAAAAAAATTGCACACTCTTATTTTTTCTTCATGCAAATTAAAATAAAATGCACTATTTTACCGGCGCTTTTCTCTAGTGCCACCTTCACGTACATAGCGATACTTAGGTTTTATATCCTCTACACAATTAGAAATATAATTCCACTGTTTTAAAATACTGCCTAACGACCAATAATCATCAAATATAGACATTCTTTCAGCTTCAGCAAACTTTGTGCTGCACTTCAATTTGCATTTTTTGAAACAGGCATTTTTAATTTTACGCGCTGGTACAATTTTTTTAGAAGTACTCACACAGGATTTTCCTTCATTCCTTAGTTTTTTCATAACATATCTTTTGCCAGTTATTTTCATCTCTTTAACGTTAACTTTTTTTTATTGCATTTTCTGTATTTTCTTGATCTGGAACATGATTGGCATCACTGCTTATGAGTAAATCTGATTGTACCGGCAACTGTCTGAATTGTTCATTATCATTTTCATTTAAGTAGTCAAAAATTATAGGAGACACGGGGGCTTGATTTTCAGGTGGTTGGTAGGGAGGATCCTTGACGGAATCATCACTATCTGTAAAAGAAAAGAAACGTTAACGATCTAATAGTAATATTATTTATCTACTACCAACTTATCTCTGCTAAGCAGGCCTTGAATAAATAGAAACATAATATGAAAATATGAACTCGTAATCGGTATAAAACTGAAAAATTACCTTTAAATAATGAAGTAGATGATAAAGAACTTGTACTGCTATTGGAAGAGCTCGAGGAAGAGGAGCTGTTGGAGCGACTGCGTTGAGTATTTCCTCTGCTGTATTCCTTTGAGGAAACATTGCCTTCAATTTCATTGGTATCATCCTTTTCCAAAAATCAAGTAAACAAGTAAATTAAATCAAACCAAACAAAGTGAATTAGGAAAAATAGGTTATAAATAAGTAACTATGATTAACCTTTTTCATCTGACACTGTTTTCGGAGGTCCATCTACACTGTGATTAATTAAAGCCCTCTGCTATTTCTTAAACTGAAATCCATGACTATCAAAGAAGTACCTTAAACACAAAATTGTTTTCATCAATAATGACTTAATATAAAATAGTGCAAATAACATCAAGAAATATTCTGTGACTTTAACAATAATAACAATGTAACTTATAATATGACATTATTGAAATAGTCTATTGATTTATTTTTGCTATCAAAAATGTACAATAACGAATTATGACTACCGGTATCTGTTTGTGTTTCCAGAAAGAACGACTTAACGCGAAATATGTCGGTGGTTTTTTAAACGTATTTCCAATAAAAGGTCGTCTTAAGTATAGTAATGACATCTTTCTAAAAAAGGGTTACGTGAGATTATTGACTTACCTTGCAAAAAGAACTTCGTAACACATAATATGTCGTCATCGCTGAAATCAAGCACGTGCACACACTAAAACGTTCCCATGCTAACTGAGATGCTACGGTCTCGAAACAAAGCAGCAGTAAGAGTGCGACGGAACATAAAGGCACTACCTCTCTCGCTCTCTCATTTTTGTACTTAGAGTAATGTCGTTTTTGTAGCATATAGAACAAAATTTTCTGCGTTCACCTGTATACTTAGCTCAAAACTGCTGGTTTTTTAATTATTTCAAGCTTCTCGCAAACAAGCGATGTCTCAATTGAGTGATTATTGGAATATAAAAAATAATATATTTGCTGAAGGAGAATGTTGGCATCAGAGAGATTGCTTGGAGATATAATATACAACAGTAAGTGTGTTTGTCTAATTGTATACCTAAGTATTCCTTATGCTGTGATAATGCTGTGTCATTATTTTTTATGCACTTAAAATGACACCCGTTTCATTTATTTGTTTCAGAGAAATACAGTCAGATTGTGGTTAAGACGTTTTGAAGAAACAGGAAATGTTCAAAAGGGTCGTTCGAGATCAAAACCTGTAATGTTTAATCCCGTATTAGAACGGATTGTTAGTAGACATACTCATGCATGCTGCTGGGTTGAAACAATACAAGCCGTCACGTAAAATTCAATGAACTGCTGTTCATCGCCAAGTGAAAGTCCGCTTTGCCCGAGAATATACAGGAAAAGTTTTTTTCCTCTACCGATATTTTGACAGAAGAAACTTTTGAAAATTTAAAAAAATACGTATTTTTTAATTTCATATGTTTTAGTAATAAAAAATAAAGTTATCGTTTACGAAAGTTGTCTATTTGAAAACTGATGTTATGGTCACTCACGGCGCGGGCGCGCGTAGCGCGCAGGCAGTTGGTTGTACCTACGTAATCAGCTGTGCGATACGGTGCGGCGTAGGTTACTGACCTCTTATTTTATTAGGTTCGACTAGATTTTATCTCTTAATTTGTAATTCCAATTTTTCCTTCATACTTTCATGGGCTTAGGACCATCGTAATGCTAAAAATAAAGCTTAAATAAAAGGCACAACTTTCAAATTAGCTATTAAATTTAAATTGAAACAACGTTATTTATTATTCATACTTTAACCTGTCTGCATTACGGCGTATTTAAAAAATTGGAATCAACTATTTACAAAAATTACAATCAAAAATAACCTACACCTAAAAGAATAAATTGCTTACCCCTACATGAGTGTCACTATCACTACTAGTCACTGTATTTCAATAAATGTTCAAAATGTAGTCCTCCTCTTTCTAGGCATAACCGTGCACGTTTTAACAAATTATCGTTCAGTTTATTTAGAATGTTAGTGTCACTTTTCACTTCATTGAACGCGTTAATTATTTTTAATTTTAAATCGTCAAGGTTTTGGGCCTCTTACACGTAAACGCGACGTTTGACTTCTCCCCACAAGAAAAAGTCACAAGGAGTGAGATCCGGGGACCTAGCCGGCCACGGAACGGGGCCACCACGACCGATCCAGTTGTCGCCGTATTTTTCATTTAGGTAATTTCGTACCTGTATTGCGTAGTGGGGCGGAGCGCCGTCGTGTTGATAATAAAAATTGGTTAGATACCGTACTGGCACTTCTTCTATTAAGTTTTCTATGGTCGTTTCCAACATTTCTAAATAACGTGGCCCGCTCAAGGCGCCGTCGATGAATATGGGCCCTATTATTTTATTTTTAATAATGCCAGCCCATACGTTGGCGCTAAAACGCACTTGGTGATGCGTCTCTCGAATCTTATGAGGGTTGTTATACGACCACCAGTGTTCATTGTGGACATTGTACAGTCCCACTCTTGTAAACAACGCTTCATCGGTCCACAAAACATTAGCTTGGAGGTTGCTGAGAAGCCACTCACACAAGGCTCGACGAGGAGCTGGGTCTGGGTCATGCAGCTGCTGTACTGGCTGAAAATGGTACGGATGGAGTCCGGCTGTATTTAGCAATTTCCAGACTGCGCGCTGGCTCACACCAAATCGACGAGCCGCGTCGTATGTACTGGCTCTAGGATCTTCTTGAAAAAAGTCAAAAATTGTGTCTTCGACTTCGACCGCCAGTCGAGGTCTGCCAGAGCCTTGTGCGTGAGTTGGAGTCCTAAATTGTCCATGATCAAGCAGCCTTTGATTGGCGGCTAAAATTGTTCTAACGTTTGGAACCACGGGGTTACGTATTCCTTGAGCTCGCATACGAGGAATGCTCTCGTTCGCGTACATTATTCGAGCTGCACGTAAACTTTCGCCACTCAAAATGTACACTCGAATCATTTCGTAATATTCGCGATTACTGAATTCCGACATTGCAATAGGGGTGCGCGGGCGTCACACGATTTCACACGAACAAGTTATTACGTAACGGGCGCGCGCTTGCGTGGAATGAGTCAGACTGGTCGGCGCCGGGCGACCGCCGGCCTCCCCGCCCTCCCGCAAGGGGTTGCACCCCGCTACATCCCCGGCGCGTGCGCCTGTGCGCGCCGCGCAGTTTCATTGCAAGATTACTACGAAAATATGTCCATGTTTTACTCATTTTACATCGGATAAAAATAAAAAAAAAAGTATTGAACAATTAATGGGAATGTGTTCTATTACCGATACTGAACCACCAAAAAAAATATAATTACTGGAAAAAAAACTTTTCCTGTATAGATTTTAATTGGGAAGAACATGTTGCTCAAGAGATGGTGCTCCACTTCGCTAATAAGACAGCACCACCTTCAGCAGCCCACAATACTTAAGTAAGTAAATACTAACAGTTAATCGTCAACAGTTAAGTGTCAGTGTGTGTTTTAAATAAACTGTTGTTATCATAAATTTTAAGGAAGTGTTTCAAACATTGAATAAGCAGCTATGCTATTCTCTAAGAGACAACGTCTTGGCTGTACTCGACGACGAGCTCGTCGTCGAGACAGCGTTGAGATCGACCGAGCGCGCAGCGCTGATTTAAACGGTAATCTCTAACGCAATTGTGGTCGTCGACGAACTCTAGGCTGTAACCTCCCGTCGCTGTATCGTAGACGACCTAGGCCTGGCAACAAATGTCTTTAAATCATAATCGATCAATATCGACTGAGGGTTTTGCGTTTAAAATATAATTATAAGGTCTATCTTTAACTATTTTAAGGAATGAAATATAACTATATACGAATTTCATAATTATAAGAGCTAATTGTATTTTTTATTAAACAATTTATGGTTAAATGACGATTACTCGCACTGACAGTGACACCTGTGACACTTGACGTGAGCCACTTATGCCCAACGAGTCGACGCAGCGCTAGTTTTTGTATACAAAACCACTTTTTATTGATAATATTCAACTTTAAAAACTTTTGGGTGCTTTACAATGAATAATTACCGACGCTGTTTTTTTAAAACTACTTGACATGAGTATTCAAGCTGAAAATTTGGTTGCTTTTACGATGTTGTGTCTTAAAAACCAGCAGATGTTAGACATAGATTTTTGAAGAAATAAGCGAGTCATGGTCAAGGCAGACCCAAACACTGCAGGATTTATGTGCATCTATCAGACGAAGGAGTTGCCTCTGACATGGATAGATCCATGTCAGAGGCATTTAACTCCATAGAATTATTAGATAGATGTTAGGAAATGTTGATTTCAAGTACCTACTGTTTAAAACAATACAAGATTTTTATTTAATTTTGACTTTCTCTAATGCTTCATGTGATTAGTCATAAATTAATTTATATCTTTTGCTCGGCTATGATTTGCTAGTAGTGAGTGTCAGTGCAAAATTGGTCAATAAATCAAAAAGATTGACTTTTACATAGGTATATAAATAAAACAAACTACATTACTGTTTTTCTTTATTTCTCATTGTCTGATTCTGTATACACATGCTCACACACACAAATATAACATCATTAGTAAAAAAAATGTAAAATTAGAAACAGGTTGAATATAAATAAAACAATTATAATTAACACCTTAAACAATATGAAATAATACATTGTTAAAGAAACTAAAAAGTGAATACTGATTTATCTCTGACTCTGCACATAACTAAACATTAAATACCTAATTAAATACTTTCAAAAATTCCTATTTAGTGAAAATCCATGATTGTCTAATCGATTATGGTGACTATATCCTATCTAAACATGTTTTCCACTTCTGAAATAAAAAGGAAAGCATACATGACATACTCGCCATAACTGATTAACTAAATCTCGCCTACTTATCTGCCGCTCACTAAGTCATCCAACAACCTGTGTACCAGTAAATTCCTGATTCACCCTTTCAGTATTCCAATTATAATGCACTGCTATGTAAATCATTTTATGGCTCTCTAGAGTTCTAGCTTCTGGGTTACTAGTGGGAGTCATTAAATAAGGCCTTTAAGGTTATCCTGAGTCACCTGAAATCATTGAATAAAGCAGGAATTTAGTACAATCCTGAGTTGTGATAAAATTACCATTGTTTACTAGGTAAATAGAAACTTACCAAGTAAGTATACTATTTCTCCATCATTGTTGAGATTTATCAATATCTCCTTCAAAGTCAAAGTCAAAGTCAAAACATTTATTTCAATTAGACCATTTACAGGCACTTTTGAATTGTCAAAGAGTCGGTCAGTTAGTCCGAAAGTTGAAGCTAGTTGCTCGTTCCAAAACGGAGGTAGGCCTCTATGGAGAAGAACGAGCAAGAAACTCCACGGCACTCTTTTAATTTAGGTTATTACAAAATCTTGGTTACATTATTCTTGTCGATTCTATATGTGATCACAATGGAGATGAATAAGTATAAAATGGTAGTAAAAAAAGCCATAGCAGTTAAGAGATGACCAATCCCAACTGACAGCACTCGTTCACGAGCATGACGCATGGATCAGCACCACCTAGCTCAACCATTATGGAGGGAGCCAAATGATCCAACACACGCGCCACCATCAGCGAGACATTTGAGTGAGCATGACAAGCTCTCAACTGTCAAATTGCTTATTAAGTCAAAACACATAGTAAAGTTACTATAAATAAAAATGCTCCATGGTACTCACATTTACAAAATTGAAATAAATGATATTAAATTATACAATACTAACACTTTCAGTGTACTTATTCGATGGATGACTTTGATATGTAAAAAATAAAATAAAAAGTAATCGTACTGATAACAGTAAAAGTTATTCAGGTCGACATAAAAAAAGGGTAAGAAACATCATTCTCTTAAGAAAAAAAAAAAAAAGATCCTATTAAGTGAGCCCGAGTGGCTGTGGAGCAGGACTAGCATTTAGCCAAGCATTTTTGTCCGTGATATAATCATCTAACTTATAATATGCTTGATTACATAGTGTGCGTTTTATGCATGTCTTAAATTTTCTCTCATTTAGTTGGAGAATATCGACTGGTATTTTATTATAGCATTTTACACAGTACCCCATAAAAGAAGTGCTTACTTTCGACAATCTGAAACTTGGTTGATCTAATTTGTTCCTATTTCTAGTATTAAAATCATGTCTATCACTAATTTTCTTAAAAAGATGAAGATTTTTTCGAACATGCATAATGTTTTCATATATATATTGACAAGGTACCGTCATGATGTTAATTTTTTTGAACAATTCCCTTAGAGACTCGCGTCTGCCAAGATTATAGATGGCTCTGACAGCCCTCTTTTGCAGAACAAAGATAGAATTTATATCTGCAGCTCGTCCCCAAAGCAAAATACCGTAAGACATGATGCTATGAAAATAACTAAAATAAACTAGTCTCGCGGTATCCACGTCTGTTAATTGTCTAATTTTTCTGACAGCGTAAGCGGCTGAACTTAACCGCCCTGCAAGAGATGTTAAGTGGGGACTCCACTGCAGCTTTGAATCGAGCGTAATCCCTAGAAAAACTGTCTTCTCAACGAATTCTAGCATGTCCTTGTTCAATATAACGTTACATTTACTCCCTCTAACATTAGGTAAAGCGAATCTTATACATTTCGTTTTTTTCTCATTTAACACTAAATTATTAACAGTAAACCAATTGTGAACCTTAAGCATAGCGTTATTTACGTCGTCAAGGTGCTGTGCTTGTCTATTTACTCTAAAAATGAGTGAAGTATCATCAGCAAATAACACCATTTGTGGTTGGTTTTCTAGTAAATGAGGTAAATCGTTTATATATACTAAAAAGAGGAACGGACCCAATATTGAACCCTGCGGAACGCCCATCTTTACTTTTAAGCTTGATGAATTTACACCGTTTATTTGAACTTGCTGTAGTCTATCATTCAAATACGATTTTACTAAGTTAAGTGCTAGATCACCGAGACCGTAATGCTCAAGCTTTAGGAGCAGTGTTTCGTGATTCACGCAATCGAACGCTTTAGAGAGGTCGCAAAAAATGCCAACGGCATCCTGTGAGTCCTCCCATGCATTAAAGATGTGCTTAATTAAAGTAACACCGGCGTCAGTAGTACAACGTCCTCTGGTGAAACCATATTGTTGATCGTGTAGGATGTTGTTACAGTTAAAATGATTGAGCATTTGATTGAGCATCACTTTTTCAAACAACTTGCTGAAAACCGGCAAAACCGAAACAGGTCTGTAATTATTGGTGTCCTTGCTATCTCCGGATTTGAAGAGCGGTATAACTTTGCTGTACTTCATTAAATCCGGGAATATCCCTTGGTCTACGCACAGATTAAATATTAAAGCTAAATAGGGTGCTATTGTCTCAATAATAGATTTACAGACATTAGTAGACATGCCCCACAGATCTTCGGTAGCCTTGATCTTAAGCTGTTTAAAAGCCTTTAAAACGACCACAGGGTTAATGTGTTTAAATTTAAATTCATTAGGACAGACTGTAACATTCCCTCTTAGTAAGTCAATAGCAAGTGAGGGTGAGGAATCTAAGATTTCAGTAGTTTTAATTGGAATACTAGTAAAGAATTCTGCAAATTCCTGAGCAACATCGATATTACTGCTTATGACACCTTGGGCAGTCTCAAGAGTGTAATCAGTATTATGTCTTTTGCTCCTATTTGTTTCGTTATTGATGATTTTCCAAACTGTTTTTATTTTATTTTCTGCCGATTTAACTTTGTTGCTAATGCACAAGGATTTAGCTGCATTACACGCATTTTTAAAAATTTTTGAGTAGGTAGCAACATGCTTATTAAAAGTTTCAGTATTTATGTAAGGCTTAAGGCCATACAGCTCAAAAAGTCTATCCCTGCTTTTCCTAATACCTTTAGTCGCCCAGTCGCTAAATAAAAACTTAGGGCAAATAGTTTTGGATTTTTTCTTAAAAATATTATTAAACTCTGTATGCACTACTGAACAGAATTCTTCATACAAAGTATTACCATTATTCATATTAAAACCCTGGACACATAATTTACTAATTAAAATGTTATTAAATTTATTTAAATTACGAGATGTTATTGGTCTCGATTGTATCTGCACTTTTTGTAATGGTGTGTTGCACTCGAAAGTGACGGTTAGTCCGCTGTGATCCGAAGGAAGATAATTAACTATGCCTTTATCTAAGTAGTCGCAGCAACAAAAAACATTATCAATACATGTAGCAGTAGTCGAAGTTATTCGTGTTGGTTCAAGAAACACATTTGACAAATTGAATGATTTAAAGAGACTAATAAATCTACTGCTATTTGAATTATTTTCTAAAATATTAATATTAAAATCACCACAGATTATTACTGATTTATTACCAGTAGCAAGTTTAGTCAAAACATCTTCCATTATAGTTTCAAATATAGAATAATTCTGATAATTTGGGGGTCTGTAAACGCACACTATAATATGCTTATCTAGCTCAACACTGGACAATTCAATAATATGTTCAATTGATAGTTCAACTATGTCTTTACGGGGTTTAGATTTGATACTATTTTTAATTAAGATAAGTGAACCACCACGCAGCATGGATTTGCGGTTAAAACAACTACTCACATTATAGTTCTCAAAGTTAATTAACATTTCATAATCTTTTAACCAATGTTCGGTTAAACAAATAATGTCGAACATTGTCTTTTCTAAAAAAAGTTCAATTTCTAATTGTTTAGAAGAAAAACCTTGAATATTCTGATGAAATAGTTTTAAGGAATGATGTTTAACCCCCTTTTTACAATTTAATAAGTGATTGCTAGAAGATACTTTGTTGTTAATAAATTTAACTATATTGTTATTAGTACCTTCTGTTGTCTTACATTCTAGTTTAAAATATTTGTGCTTACCACGTTTACATTAGTATTATTACTAAATATTGTGGTGCATATAGTGGAAGACTTCGACATACTACTTATGTCTGAGTTAATATTTAAAGCTAATAGCCAAGCTATCCGACGTCTAAAACTAATGGGCAGATACGCTGTATCCCTAGTCGATTTCAATTTTTCAACAAAACTGTTGGTGTCAAAAAATAAAAGTTTGTCACTATGGTGATTAACCAAAAATTGCATATGGTTATTTAATAAATGTATGTTATTATTTTGCCTCTTTGAGAGGTTTACAAAGTACGGAAAAGCACACAGTATTATTTTCCGACACTCAATTTTCAAAATTTCAGTGATCCTATTAGTTAAATCGTCTTTTGTAACATTAGTACTATTTCCTACTAATATAGAAATAATTGAATTAGGATCATATTCTTTCCTTAGTACGGTAGACATAAGTTCATTATAAGCTGTACCAGGCATGCAATAATTTACAGAAGAATGCATCAGGTTGTTGTTTACTAATTTACCTAACCCTCTCCCTAAACTGTCAGAAAACATAATAGGACAGTAACAAACTTTATCAAAAGGTATAGAACTACTGTCTTTCTCAGGCTGGAGAGCCTCAAGATAAGATTCCTCCTGGATGGTACCTAGAGTGGAGCTGACAGGCAGCGGGTCCACTTGGTCTGTATTGGAGTTACACATCTCCACTAATTTATTTGTGGCAAAGATGTGCTCTTTTATTTGTTTTTCAGATGTCACATATTTTATATGAAGAGAATGTAGTGACTGTTCAAGCACCTCAATTTCTGACTGAAGGCGTTGAGTGTCCACCTCATAAATGTTTTTACTGTCCTCTAATTTTATTTGAAAATTATTTAATTTATTAATAAGAAAAACACGTTCTTTCCTTAATTTAATATTATTGGAATAGTGTTTTTGTTGTTTCTTATATTTATTGCATTTTTTAATAATCTTGTTGAACTTAGCATATTTTTTAATTTTGTTTTGACTCACTGTGTAGCTACTATTATTATACTTTACTAAAGAATCTTCAGTGAGGTCTATTGTTATTAAGGAATTTGGGTTACAATTACTTTTAATTAATTCATTATATAAGTGGTCTGTTTCTCTTGCCTGAGTACATACTTTTTCCTTTTGCAACTTTGTAATTCGTGCATTTGCATGAATTAGTTCTTCTTCCAAGTCCCTAACCTTACACAACGCCTCCTCATACAAATTGCTACAATTATTGAACCCGTCGGTGACCACCCGCAGTTTGTCCCGTTCATCGACAACATCCAGGAATTGCTGATGAAGGTCCACTAGCTCCCGCTTCAGGCTTGTATTTTTATCAATGATTGACTTGACTTCCTCTTCACAGTCATCCCTCTCCTGTAGCAGTTGTTGGCATTGGATGTTTGAAGCCTTAAGTTCTTCGAGGGCCGTTCTTAATTTAACCTCCATAACCTGAGCAGTAGCCTTACGGGTCATCACTGACATGGTTACAGGAATAGTTACTGAAATTAGAATAAAAGAAACGGTGAGAACTAATCGAATAGACAAAAGTAGGAAAGGTGTGTGAAATGAAAGAAAATAAGTGAAAATACAATAAGATAGCTAGTGTTTATATGTGGAGAAGAAGTGAGGCAGGATGCTGATTGATGATCAACAACTATGTTAACTTGAAATGCAAAGTTACAATAATTAAATAAAGTTAACTAATTTCACTTTTCCCTTTGTGGGTACCTAGTACTTATGTTATGATAAAAGTTTAAACTATTATATCAATACTACAATGTAAATTAGGTAAACTGTATTGATCAGTATACTCCTACAACAGTTAACGTTTTTAAGATAGGTACCAAGTTTCCTCTCCTGTGTGAAGACAAATGATGAAGACTTAGTGGAGTACCTACCAATTAAATCAAAACAAATTCTACTGGAACTCAATGAGAGTGTGTTACTAACTTAAGTGACAATTGTGTGCTAAATTATGACTATTATAAAATAAAAGTAAACAATACTCCCCGATTAAATCCGCAGGTTGACATCAGCTGTTCGAAATAGGTTACCGGTAACGGTGGATAACCAAACACTCAAGTTTTACTTTGTTTTTTTACGGGAAAACAATAATCCCGGTTTATTATGCACTTATATTTGTTATAGATATAAAATTACACCTTAATTTTACTTAAATATTAATTAAAACAAATTTTAAAATACGGATTAAAAATTTTCCTTAACCTTGTGTGTTTAAAAAACAAAACAATCATGTGTTGCACCCCCAAAAGTCACATCCTCATGCAAGATGTTTAGATCGGCATCATGAATCTGAAATAAGCATAAAGATATATTAGATTTTTTAGTAGTACCATAAGTACCTTTACTTACATTAAAAAAGTAACTAGGTGCTTATTATCTGAAACATCATGAATTCATTAAGCTTTTGTTGGTGTATGGTTACTCACCATAACTCATTAAAACTTAGAATTATAAACTGTAAACAAACCTTTAGCCTTGGTTGGTTGTTTATTACCGCTGGAACGAACGACGGACGTATTTAAGAAGCTAAGTCACTTAGCAAAATATTTATTTAATCCACCGAAAGTCTGTAAATATCAATGAAATCACGATCACACGATATTGTTTTAAACTTTTTAGTTGTTTCGCCTGTCTATCACATCACTTTTCTTTGCTTCTTCTTATAAATGTAGCTTTACAATTCACCGAGCTGCCATTTTTTCAATTAATTAAACGTTAAAAACTTATAAAACTTTAAATGAACTAACTAAATCCTTAGAGTAAAACAAATATATTGAGAGATACGCGCAAAAATCGTAGCTTTTGTATTTGACAGATGAAATCGAGGCTGTAGGCGAGGCTGTAAGCGTCGTCGACGCTGTTTTTTCTTAGAGAATACCAAATAGTATGAAGAACTGTCAAATCTCCCAAAAAAATGTTCTCCCATCACACATTAAGGCTATGCTGGTTCAGTCGCTTATCTTCCCCATACTTGATTATGGCGATGTGTGTTACTATGACCTGAATGCAGATCTTCTCAATAAATTAGACCGACTTCTTAATAACTGCATTCGATTCGTATTCAATCTCCGTAAGTATGATCATGTGTCCGCACATCGATTACTCTTAAACTGGTTCCCCATCAGACAGCGCAGAGCGTTAAGGGCTTTGACAACCTTATTTTCTCTCCTTGAAAAACCTAGTTCTCCTTGTTACCTGACTTCTCACTTTCAATATTTATGCTCTGAGCACACCAAGAATCTTCGTTCCTCTAATAATCGTATTCTGCGATGTCCTTCCCACCGCTCTGGTTTTCTCAAATCTTCTTTTCTAGTCCAGGCGGTTTTCTTATGGAATGAGCTCCCTCAGAATATCAGGATGGCCACCAGTCGGTTCACTTTTAAGGTAAAAGCTCGCGAACACTTACGTAAGTATTTGGCAGACTCGTCACACAATTAATTTGTCGTACATCACCACCTATTTATTTTTTATCTCTCTACCCTATATATTTTGTTTGTATGTATGTATATATGTATTTATTTTTATATTTTTTATATTTTAATATCGATTTTTTTCTGTATTTTCTGCACCTACTACGTTTTATAGTATACTCAGTAAGTAAAAAAAAAAAAAAAACGCTTCATGGTACTCACATTTACAAAATGGAAATAAATGATATTAAATTATACAATACTAGCACTTTCAGTGCACTTATTTGTTATATAATTGTGGTATGTATATAAAAAACTCGTACTGATAACAGTACAAGTTATTCAGGTCAACAAAAGGGTAAGAAACATCATTCTCTTAAAAAATAAAAAATAACAATCCTAGTTAGTGAGCCCGAGTGGCTGTGGAGCAGGACTAGCATTTAGCCAAGCATTTTTGTCCGTGATATAATCATCTAACTTATAATATGCTTGACTACATAGTGTGCGTTTTATGCATGTTTTAAATTGTTAAGTTCATAAAAAAAATTCATTTAGTTGGAGAATTTCAAGAGGTATTTTATTATAGCATTTTACACAGTACCCCATAAAAGAAGTGCTTACTTTTGACAATCTAAAACTTGGTTGATCTAATTTGTTCTTATTTCTAGTATTAAAATCATGTCTATCACTAATTTTCTTAAAAAGATGAAGATTTTTCCGAACATGCATTATATTTTCATATATATATTGACAAGGTACCGTCATGATGTTAATTTTTTTAAACAACTCCCTTAGAGATTCGCGTCTGCCAAGATTATAGATGGCTCTGACAGCCCTCTTTTGCAGGATAAAGATAGAATTTATATCAGCAGCCCGACCCCAAAGCAACCCAACTAGCAAAATACCCTTACAAACAAAAGCTTGTAAGAGCTATGGTTATATATAATGTTTATATGTGTTCTAATTAAGCCAGATACCCTGATAGTGCTATATTATAAGTCTATAAACACTTTAAGAGCAATCATACTTGTGACATATTCTTATAAAGGTATATAAGAAAACGTTATATAATATAAATAAGGGCAGTGTCATTATAAGCGCCTTTTGCAAGCCAAATTGCCTTTGATACTTAAATAATACTTGTAAATTCATTTTGTAAGTTCATTTGGTCTTCGAAGTGGCTTTACCAAGTGTTTTATTAGAATTCCGTAAAAGTAAAATTTTAAAAGCGTGATTTATCTCATCTAAGATATATTAAAGAGTAGTTGCACTTTAAAAGTTTTATAAGTGTCCGGCGCAATTTTCTATTAAGGGTTAAATAATAACACCTACACTACGAATAAATATGAAATAAAAAGTCTACCTACCAAAAATTTTTTAATATGTTGCTTGAAAGTGCGCTATATTTTTTACCTATTACACATTAATAATTTTGTTTATGTACCTATTTTAATTATAATCGATAGATTTTTTTTGGTTAATTAGTTACACAATTCGCATTCATCACATAAGTAGTGGTCGTAAATTGCAAATTTATGGCAGCCTGCGAACCAGAAGAAATTCAAATACAACAAGTTATTATATCATTTTGGGCCATTATAAAATGTTGGGGCAGGAACTTTGAAGTATCCACAGACGATACATTTTTTACACAACACAAAATGCGTTATGTTCCATGGCCATTTTTCATTCATAAGCGTTCGGATCTTTTTTTTACTTATGAAACAGTCGACATCCATAATTGCAACCATACTGTTAGTATATTTGTCCTAAAACATAATACAAGCTTGTTTACATTACGTTTACGCGTGTGTACAAACGTTGTGGTTTAATTTATATCTATAACGACTTCGTCGTCTAGCTTTCTTTTCCATATTAAGGAACCCTAAAATTATAAGCAATATGGCCGAGTAGACAATGAATTTAGGTTAAATTTGACTTTTCGAGTGCGATATAAACATTACAAAAGAGTATTGGACTTATATTGTTCTAACAAAGCACTTATAAGCCATAGTTGGTCGTAATGGCTATATTTAGATATTTTTTCACAAATAATTAAAATAACTAATATTATATGATACATTTTTGAAGGGGAAAATATTGGCCCTTGAAAATATTGTTATTCAAATTTCAAATTAATCGAGAAAAACTACTTCGCAATCCAATAATCGTATATAGTGCGTGACATGAGTAAGAAATTATACCTACACACTTTATCGTTTTTTAGGAAAATGAAATAAATATAATTATACTAAAAAATAATACTTAAGTTTTTGACGCTACTTTTTATTTATTTTCGCAAGAGTTCCAAGCCTTTACTACACTCTAACTCGAAGATCACGAAGAGGACAACTAGCGATATTACACTGAGAAAGGCATTAGTAAGAGGACTTAAAGGTTATTTGCCCTTAAAGCATGTTATTGTAAGTCACTTGTAAGTTTGGTCGTCATTATTAAAGTATCAGCTAGAGTTTTGTAAGATTAAAAATACACTTCGCGAGACCATTACAAGGCAATTGTAAGGGTGAATACACTTATAAAGTGCGCCCAAATCCACACTTATATCTGTCTATAAGTTTAATATAAGACTGAAAAAAATATGGTCTTGGGATAATTGTAAGATTATTTTTTGCTAGTTGGGAAAATACCGTAAGACATGATGCTATGAGAATAACTAAAATAGACTAGTCTCGCAGTATCCACGTTTGTTAATTGTCGAATTTTTCTGACAGCATAAGCGGCTGAACTTAGCCGCCCTGCCAGAGATGTTAAGTGGGGACCCCACTGCATCTTTGAATCGAGCGTAATCCCTAGGAAAACTGTCTTCTCGACGAATTCTAACATGTCCTTATTCAATATAACGCTACATTTACTACTTCTAACATTGGGTAAAGCGAATCTTATGCATTTAGTTTTTTTCTCATTTAACACTAAATTATTAACAGTAAACCAATTGTGAACCTTAAGCATGGCGTTATTTACGTCGTCAAGGTGCTGTGCTTGTCTATTTACTCGAAAAATGAGTGAAGTATCATCAGCGAATAACACCATTTGTGGTTGGTTTTGTAGTAAATGAGGTAAATCATTTATATATACTAAAAAGAGGAACGGACCTAGTATTGAACCCTGCGGAACCCCCATCTTTACTTTTAAGCCTGATGAATTTACACCGTTTATTTGAATTCGCTGTACTCTATCATTCAAATAGGATTTTACCAAGCTAAGTGCTAGATCACCGAGACCGTAATGCTTCAGCTTCAGGAGCAGTGTTTCGTGATTCACGCAATGGAACGCTTTAGAGAGGTCGCAAAAGATGCCAACAGCATCCTGCGAGTCCTCCCATGCATTAAATATATGCTTAATTAAAGTAACACCGGCGTCAGTAGTACAACGCCCTCTGGAGAAACCATACTGTTGATCGTGTAGAATGTTGTTACAGTTAAAATGATTGAGCATTTGATTGAGCATCACTTTTTCAAACACCTTGCTGAAAACCGAAACAGGTCTGTAGTTATTGGTGTCCTTGCTATCTCCGGATTTGAAGAGCGGTATAACTTTGCTGTACTTCATTAAATCCGGGAATATCCCTTGGTCTACGCACAAATTAAATATGAAAGCTAAATAGGGTGCTATTGTCTCAATAATAGATTTACAAACATTAGTAGACATGCCCCACAGATCTTCGGTAGCCTTGATTTTAAGTTGTTTGAAAGCCTTTGTCACGACCATAGGGTCGGTTAGGGGATGTTTAAATTTAAATTCCTTAGTACAGGCTGAAACATTCACTCTTAGTAAGTCAATAGCAGATGAGGGTGAGGAATCTAAGATTTCAGTAGTTTTAATTGGAATATTTGTAAAGAATTCTGCAAATTCTTGAGCAACATCTATATTACTGCTTTTAACACCTTGGGAAGTCTCCAGAGTGTAGTCAGTATTGTGTCTTTTGTTCCTATTTGTTTCATTATTGATGATTTTCCAAACAGTTTTTATTTTATTTTCAGCTGATTTAACTTTGTTGCTAATGTGCAAGGCTTTAGCTGCTTTACATGCATTTTTAAATTTTTTTGAGTAAGTCGCAACATGCTTATTAAAAGATTCAGTATTTATATAAGGCTTAAGGCCATACAACTCAAAAAGTTTTTCCCTGCTTCTCCTGATACCTTTAGTCGCCCAGTCACTAAATAAAAATTTAGGGCAGATAGTTTTAGATTTTTTCTTAAAAATATTATTAAATTCTGTATTAACCATTGAAAAGAATTCTTCATACAAAATATTACCATCATTCATATTAAGACCCTGGACACATAATTTACTAAATTAAAATGCTATTAAATTTATTTAAATTACTAGATGTTATAGGTCTCGATTGTATCTGCACTTTTTGTAATGGTGTGTTGCACTCAAAAGTGACGGTTAGTCCGCTGTGATCCGAAGGAAGATAATTTACTATACCTTTATCTAAGTAGTCACAGCAACAAAAAACATTGTCAATACATGTTGCAGTAGTCGAAGTTATTCGTGTTGGTTCTAGAAACACATTTGACAAATTGAACGATTTAAAGAGACTTAATAATCTGTTGCTATTTGAATTATTTTCTAAGATATTAATATTAAAATCACCACAGATTATTACTGATTTATTACCAGTAGCAAGTTTAGTCAAAACATCCTCCATTATAGACTCAAATATAGAATAATTCTGATAATTTGGGGGTCTGTAAACGCACACTATAACATGCTTATCTAGCTCAACACTGGACAATTCAATAATATGTTCAATTGATAGTTTAACGATGTCTTTACGCGGCTTAGATTTGATACTATTTTTAATTAAGATTAGTGAACCACCACGCATCATGGATTTGCGGTTAAAACAACTACTCATACTATAGTTCTCAAAGTTAATTAACATTTCATAATCTTTTAACCAATGTTCAGTTAAACAAATAATGTCGAACATTGTTTTTTTAAAAAAAGTTCAATTTCTAATTGTTTGGAAGAAAAACCTTGAATATTCTGATAAAATAGTTTTAGGAATGATGCCTAACCCCTTTTTTACAATTTAATATGTGATTGCTAGAAGATACCTTGTTGTTAATAAATTTAACTATATTGTTGTTAATACCTTCTGTTGTCTTATATTCTAGTTTAAAATATTTGTGCTTACCACGTTTACATTAGTATTATTACTAAATATTGTGGTGCATATAGCGGAAGACTTCGACATACTACTTATGTCTGAGTTAATATTAAAAGCTAATAGCCAAGCTATCTGACGTCTAAAACTAATTGGCAGATACGCTGTATCCCTGGTCGATTTCAATTTTTCAACAAAACTGTTGGTGTCAAAAAATAAAAGTTTGTCACTATGGTGATTAACTAAAAATTCCATATGGTTATTTAATAAATGTATGTTATAATTTTGCCTCTTTGAGAGGTTTTCAAAATATGGAAAAGCATACAGTATTATTTTCCGACATTGGAGGGACAAGAAGTCTGCAGTAAGAAAAAAAAGCTAGTCAGATAAGGATGGCTAGGCAACAAACAGGTGGTGGTGCACTAGAGGAACGCTTGCTTACACCAATTGAAGAAAAAATTGTTGCAATAATGGGCGGTGAAGGCTTTTTTACTGGTGATAGGGACCTGGAAATTGATCTTTTTCATGTATTTATGTTTTTTTTGTTATACTTGTTTTAATTTTATTTTTGGCTAAAGTATACAGAATAATAATATATAGTTAAGTATATTTCCTGAAAATGTAATGCTCAAAAAAAAATTTTTTTAGCCAATTGCTAATGAAGCTGGACCAAGTTCCCATGTAAGTGCTAATGTGCCAGATGGTATACCCGAAGAGTCAGATGCTTTGGTCTGGGTATGTATAATATAATGAAACACAATTCTTTCCATACTTATGTTATCTCCAGAAGCATTAAGTAGAATTATGTTTACAGAGCATACAAGTTGCCACAGTGGAGACACATGCTACACAAGACTCAGAAAGCATACTTCAGGTATAATGGGATTTCAATTTCATTGTATAATATTTAAACTGCATACTGTGAAGTTACCAATCTCTAGTTTAATTTTGTAGAGTCATCAATTACTCCCTGTACTCCCGGTGTAACACACTAGAACTGCAGGCATGCTTCAAATTGAACAGTCCACACCTTCAATACCAGTATGTTAATTACACTAATATCATAATACTGTGATGGTCAATAAAATAAGACTTAAAATGTTATATAATTATGTGTAGGATTTGCAGTTGGTTATAGCTGTTATCTAACCCACCTAACTGGCTAAATAAAGTTAGGCGAATTTGAACCTTGTGCAATTAGCGGTGGATAATATATGAATTGGATACGTTCTAGCTTAATGAGCTCGAACGACTTGTTCAAGGACGCAAATATTATAGAACATTGTTAGGCCAATTTGATCTTTAAAACTTTATGTTAGGGTAGATAATCTTTTGAATACAGTTTAGACACGTAATGGACTTGTTAATTTCAACTTCATTTGTAAAGACGATTTGACCAAGTGGTAGCAACATGGCAGTGAGATCAATCCCAAGTTTGCATTTTTGACACTTTTTGTTTACAATATTCATTTATATTTTTTGCATTCTAAATATTATTTACTAGCTGACCCGGCGAACTTCGTATCGCCTAACAGTTCAAATTGACTTTTAAGTATTATCACAAATCTTTTGTATGGGAGTATAGAAAATTGTTGTTTTTAGACTTTTTCAGGAATTTTTTTTTTTTTTTTTTTAGAATTTTTCTCTCCGTAAGAACCATCCTCGTACTTCAAGGAATATTTTAAAAAAAGAATTAGGGAAATCGGTCCAACCGTTCTCGAGTTTTGCGCTTAGCAACACATTCAGCGACTCATTTTTATATTATACAACGTGGCGCTACCATGGTGACATTAATTTAACACACGTATAGGGTTACGCATTTTTGTTTTATATAAAAAAGAAAAAAACATAAAACGTTATTAATCAATGAGTTATTTCAAATTTTAGAAAATAGCATCTTGGAGCAACCTGTATTTAAAGAACTCTAGCCCAGCGGTCATTTGCCGGGGTCACGGATACTAGCATCGTATCAATGAAATTAAAACGAATAAGCAATACTAAAAAGATGAAACAAATGCAAAGAGTAGGCTAATTGAAGGAAAGAGAGATCCCTTTGTCGGCGAGTATCGTAGGCGACGCAGGCGTCGGGTGTCGTCGTCCCTTCCCCCGCAACCTGCGGATCCTTTTTATTTTTTAGTGCTCGTCGGACCCATGCCCTTGACACACTTATTGATGTGATTACTCGTGCGCATAATAATCGTATTTATTTTCGTGAATGTTTCCGCGAAAAAGACGCTTGCTTATTTTATTTATTTATTTTTGTGTGATTAGGATAATTGTTAGATCATGGTACTGCGATAAAGACGCTTTGCTTTGTTTTCGTTAGTTTTCTTTCTTATTACGATAGGTAACACAATACGATAGGTTACATCTTTGGCAATAAGGACGTTTTTATTTGTGTTATTAGTGCTTGTGTAAACCTGTGATCGTGATGGCAAATACTCATCCTAACTACACGGCAGCTCTACCTACTATTGTGGAATCTCTTTAGCGCATCCGCGAAAACCAGCCAGTGAATCCTAGGTCTCAACGCCCATATCAACCGTCTACACATTAAGACCCAATCCAATAAAATGAAAATGTGCTACATTATTTTCAAAATCAGCCCAAAACTAGCCTTCTTCAGAATGCGGGAAATGGCTGTAAGGGACAATTTATTTTCAAAAGTGCGGGAGAACATGAAGCGCCCTTTAGCCCTTTGTAGGTATCCGTCAACAAGGTGTTTTCCTTGAAAATTTAAAACACTTAAGACTATTAAATAAAAGTGAATTTGATTAGTGATGATGGTGATAATGACAAACTGTAATAAGAGAAGGTGATATGACTGTGATTAACTACGCTCGGTTTCTTTGTTATTAATATGTCGTCAAATTACAATCGGACCGATCTCAAGTACCAGGCGCAAGCGTGGTTGCCAGCGCGCAAAGCGAGACGTTGCCGCTTCGAGTAAACGTAATTCAACCAGGTGATAGTATTCTAATTTCATGAATGAATTTTTGTACAGAGTGATCCCAATTTTGGTTACATTTTTATTATTTAGTTTGTTCGAAAAAATTTTTTTTTCAATTTACGTATTTCTATAACCTGTCCTATTGAATATGATTTATGGACACTAGCCCTATTCGTGTGTTAAATTAATGTCACCATGGTAGCGCCACGTTGTAGATATTAAATTAAAATAGTTAATTAAAATTAACTATTTAAATACAAAAATCACAACAGAAATGAAAAACAGCTATAATTTTGATTACGATTTTATTCAATATGGTTAAAAGTAAAATCATTACTGACGAAAATAATTACTTGTCATATTATAACGCTAAAACATATAAAACAAGTTAAAATAAATATAAAATAAACTACTTGAGCTAGAACTTGATAAAAAAGTGAAGATTTTTAAAGTAAGTAATAAATTATGTAGTGAATCAACATGTTATATGTTTAGAAATATAATATTTCTATTTCATAACAATAACATCACCACTGTCATACCTACTTTTCAAATAAAAGTGAAAATAGCACTAAATACTTTGGTGTTTACCTACTTTATAGATTTTTTATAAGTATTTTTTGATTTTTATTATGATTACGATTGTAAAAAGGACCTGCTTATTCAATGTATGAAACACTTCCTTAGAATTTATGATAACAATAGTTTATTTAACACACACTGACACGTAGGTAAGTATTGTTGCCTGCGTCGCTGCCTAATAGCGAAGTGGAGCACTTTCTCTTTCGATAATTTGTTGCAAGCGGCTTCGCATACCGCGCACCCTGTTCCAATAAGCATCACTTCCTCTTATGAGTTCCCACGTTGAAGTCACCAGTTGCGCCAAACTTTCTTTTGTCCTGACTACTGATGAATCCCAATTTAAAATCATTTGACCCCACAAGTTTTCTATTGGGTTTAGGTCAGGACTTTTAAATGGCCAACTTATTATTTTAACACCTTGACTAGCTAGCCAATTTTTCACCACAGCAGCTCTGTGTATGGCGCAATTATCTTGCACGATAATTGCGCCATAACAATCCACGCAATAAATATCCACGTTTGGGTAGGCAACACGCACAGTCGGCAACATTACGTCACGTAATATTTCTAAATATTGGTGACTATTAAATCGGCCGCCAACTTCTATAAGTTTCCCAGGTCCCATGGAAGACATCCAGCCCCAGTAACCCAGAGTTATACCGCAGGTTCTACACGACAGTAAACAATTTTCATTATACCGTTCACCTTTCTTTCGCCATAAAATTTTTCGTCCATCCTTATCAGATTTGAAAGACTTCTCATCAGTTAATATGACAACGTGTTCTTCCCAATTAAAATCTAAATATTCCTGGGCAAAGCGGACTCTTGCTTGCCGATGAGCAGCAGTTAATTGAATTTTTCGTGCCGGCTTGTATTGTTTTAGCCCAGCAGCATGCAAATGTTTTCTTTTTCTAACAGTTTGAGGAGATATATTATACTGCACTGCAGTTGACGAAGTAGATATAAACGGATGTTCTATATGTCTACTAACAATCGCTCGGTGCCGTTCTGATGCGGAAGTGAACATTACAGGTTTGGGTCCAGAACGATCCTTTTGAACTTTTCCTGTTTCTCCAAAACGCCTTAACCACAATCGGACTGTATTTCTCTGAAACAAATAAATGAAACAGGTGTCACTTCTCTTTTAAGTGTATCAAAATATGTTTGCTTACGTCACGGCATGTTATAGCTTGGTAATAAAACGAAGTATAAAATTAGAAAAATACACTTACTGTTATATTAAGCCTCCTAGCAATCTCTCTAATGCCCTCGTGCAAATAGATTATTTTATATTTTAAATAATGACTCAATTGAGACATGATAAAACAATAACAAAATACAAATGAATACAAATAAAAACAAATGGAAAAGAGACGTTCTTTTTAGCAATTTACTTAAGACAAGTTAACTGGCTTAAGTTTTATGGTTACGATTCATTTTTATTTTTCTACCCATATTCTAACATATGAATACCAGTTTTTTATAACAAATACTCATATTTGTCTTTCAACTACCCACTTATTACAAGTTAGGCGAATATATTACCAATTTAGAAATTTTAAATTTGAAGTATGTGGCCGTCGTTCTTTGCAATAATGTAAGAAATATTTACTTAATAAATTCTAAATTGAAAGCAAAACAATATTCCTCAATGTAGGATTTGAACTCGCTTCCCGTTCGTCTCAGCCTTATACAGTGACCACGAGACCAAAGCTACTTAAATCATCATCATCATCATCTGTCTAGCCTTTTCCCAACTATGTTGGGGGTAAGCTACTTAAATATTTTATTTAAAATAAGCAATTAGTAGTGTAGGAGGTGTGTGTGATGATGTGTGTAGGAGAAATGAAGAGAAAGTCCGAGTACACAAGAAGAAGAAAGAAAGTTTATTGCACAGACACAGGTTACAGTTCACACACACAAGAGTTCCACATAGAAGAAGGAGTGCTAGAAATAAAGATAGGCGAGAACAGATATCACATAAAGCTAGATTAAGCTAGGTTAAAGCTCAGCTAAAATAACGCGCGGTGAAGCTATGATTTTAAATCGCAACAGCGGCTATAGATGCGAGTAGCATACTGGCGAGTCACGCTGACGTACTGTGTGCGCGAGCGCGTCGCGACTATAGCGCTGTCCCGCTCGCGCGCTTCGTCCGCGTGACGTAGCGGCCAAACCGGTCGGCCGTCGGCCGCTAGAACAATCGACGCGTCATACCTGCGTCGGCCAGCTGATAAGTAATTAACTACTAATAATGCAAATGTGTTTGTATGTTGATTTTGTCTTTTATATAATTTTAGTATTAGAACTAAGTTGTAAATATTGTACATAATTTGGATTGTAATTAGATTTAATAATTTAACTAGTTGGTTTGATTTTACACATTGCAAACAATGTTTTAATTACAAATAAATAAAGGTAGGTCACTACATCACCCCCTTCCAGAGACCGTCAAGGGCGATAATAGTCAGGAAATTTAACGCGGCGTCCTGACCGCGTCACTCTGATGACGCCATCATCTGAGGAAGGTAGGTCTCGGTTATCCGCGTCAGGTGTGTAGTGATGAGTGTTAGTGTTGAGTGGTGGTTGCGGTGTGTTAGGGTGTATGATAGTGGTATGTGGTGAGTGTGAGGTACTGTCAGGGTCATGCAGTATGAAGGCCGGCTTAATCCGGTCTATCGATACGGCAACCTGTTTACCATTAACCAGTATCCTAAACACTTTATCCCCTCTTTGTATGACCTTGTGAGGGCCCGTATATGCCGGTTTTAAACCACCAGCAGTGCAGTCCCTAAGGAACACGTGAGTTGAAGAGGATAATTCCTTATGAATAAAAGTTTTGTGTCTGCTGTTGTGTCTGGCTGCTGGTGATGGATGTAGGCTGCGGACAATACTCCGAAGCCGCGACAGATAATCCTTCATGTCAACAGTCTCGTCGGCCTGTGGGTCGAAGAATTCGCCTGGTAGGCGCAATGGCTGGCCGTAAACTAATTCGGCAGCAGAAGCCTCTGCGTCTTCTTTATAGGCGCTGCGGACGCCTAACAAGACTAGTGGAAGAGAATCCACCCAACTGTTGCTTGCATGGCAGGTAATCGCAGCCTTGAGCTGACGGTGGAATCTTTCCACAAGTCCGTTACAGGCTGGATGGTATGCGGTAGTCCTGCGGTGTTGGAATCCAGCAATGGCAGACAATGCTTTAAAAAGTCCTGATTCGAACTGCCTACCTCTATCGGTTACGATATCCGATGGGCAGCCGAAGCGAGAGATCCAGCCACTCAGTAAAGCCTTTGCCACTGTTTCTGCTGTTATGTCTGCTAACGGTATTGCCTCAGGCCATCACGTAAAGCGATCGACGGCGGTGAGACAATAACGAAGACCTTGACACAATGGCAAAGTTCCCACGAGATCTATGTGGATAAAGGCGAATCATGACCGCGGCAACTTAAATGCGTGAAATGGTGCGGAGACGTGTCGTGTGGTTTTAGAGCGCTGGCAAGCCAAGCAAGAACGAACCCACTCACGACAGTCTTTCCTAACGCCAGGCCATACATAGCGGTCAGCAACCAACCTTGCGGACGCCTTGGTACCTGGGTGGCTCAAGGAGTGCAGGCTAAGAAAAATGGTCCTGCGTAACTCTTTGGGCACGAAAGGTCTTGGCGTAGGAGTGCTGACGTCGCAGTATAGTTGCTTCTGCGAACCTGGAACACTCAGCAATTGCAGGCGTAGTGAGGTATCCCCAGCAATCAGATACTTCAACTCCTGGTCTTCCGATTGAGCTACAGCGATCCGTTCGACGGGCACAGGTTGAGTAATCTCCTCAATGCGCGAGAGGGTATCCGCCACGACATTGTTCTTCCCGGATATGTGCCTGATGTCCGTTGTAAATTGGGCTATGAGATCCAGGTGAAGGAACTGCCGTGGGGAACAATTCTCTTTACGGGTGTGGAACGCGAATGTGAGAGGCTTGTGGTCTGTGTAAATCACAAAGTCACGAGCCTCCAGCATGTGACGAAAATATTTCACACTCTCGTAGATAGCGAGCAGCTCGCGGTCGTAAGGAGAGTACTTAACCTGTTCCTCGCTCAGTTTCCGCGAAAAGAAGGCAAGAGGCTCCCAAGCTCCTACGTGTAGCTGCTGCAAGACTGCGCCCATTGCCTTGTCGGAAGCATCCGTGACCAACGCCATCTTAGCATTGCAGTCAGGATGAGCCAACAGTGCTGCTTCGCAGAGGCTGTCCTTGCACTTCTGGAATGCTTCATGCTGTTCGGGTGTGAAGTTGACTGGATGTGAGCCTTTAACAGAATCAACAAGGAGAGCATTTAGAGGTGCCTGGTAAGATGCTGCGTTTGGGATGAACCTGCGGTAAAAGTTCAACATCCCAAGGAATCTGCGCAGTTCTCTTACGGTCTTGGGTGTTGGGAAGCTCTGGATAGCCTCGACCTTGGAAGGTAATGGTCTGGTCTAATATGATAACCTAAAAAGTTTACCTCCGGCACTCCAAATACGCATTTAGCGCTGTTGATGACTATGCCATAATCCCTGAGCCTGGTAAAAAGCTGACGCAGATGGTGCTCGTGGGACTTCTGGTCTTTCGAAAAGACCAAGAAATCGTCGAGATACGCGTATGTGAAATCCAGACCCCTGAGCATTTCATCCACGAAGCGCTGAAACGACTGTCCGGCATTTCGAAGACCAAACGTCATGTATGGAAATTCGAAAAGACCGAACGGCGTTGTGATCGCGGTCTTCGGGATCTGGATGTACCGGAATCTGGTTATAGGCTTTTACCAGGTCAATTTGGGAGAAGATGGTACAGCCGGACAGGCTATGTGCGAAGTCCTGGATGTGTCGAATGGGGTATTGGTCGGGTATGGTACGTGCGTTCAACATCCTGTAATCGCCACAGGGGCGCCAACCATCGTCCTTTTTAGGTGCCAGGTGAAGGGGCGACGACCACGGTGACTCTGACAAGCGACAAGTACCACACTGCAACATAGCGTCGAATTCGGCCTTGGCGATTTTTAATTTATCAGGCGCCAATCTGCGCGGTGTACACGATACTGGTGGCCCTGGCGTAGTACGAATGTGATGTACTGTATTGTGTTTCGATGTGCGGTGTAAACCATGTGGGCGAGTGATGTCGGGAAATTCCCGCAGTATGTGTATGTATGCGGAATCACCGAGACTCACCTTCACCGAAGAGACATTATCAGAACGACGGACAGGCGACGCCGGGGTGAAGAGCATTGTATTGTTGTCGAGTAGGCGTTGATTCCTGCAATCAACAACTAGATTATAAAATGATAAAAAATCTACACCTATTATCGCCTTTGTTACATCGGCAACGATAAATCGCCAAGCGAAGTCACGGCGCAACCCTTTTTTTTTTTTTTTTTTTTTTTTTGAGGTGGTAAAAATCATCAAATGACTCCTTCCGCCCTGGGTGGGGCGGAAGGGACTGTCAGACTTTTACTGACTAAAAAACCACCCTGTTCCTTCTGTTGCCCTTTACGTTCCGGGGCCACGGTATCCTGTTAAGACGTCCCGCAACCCCGGCAGGCGTTGGCCCCGTTGGGGGCCCCGTCCCTGTGCTGACAGCTCTTTGAGGCGCGCGCGAACAGAACGCGCCGTCGACCCGGGCCTGGTCCTTGATCGGACGGCGAGCTACCCATTACTCGCCGTCCGCAAGCCCGCGACGGCGCAACCCTAAGTTTAAATTTAAGTTCACAAAACCATAAGTGTTTATTGATGTGCCGTTTGCCGCACAGAGTTGGTAGTTGGTTTTTTCCATTCTCTTCGCTATTGCGGATCGAGGGTAGACACAGAGGTCGCTGCCGGTGTCGACCAGGAACTGCATCTTCGACCTTTGATCGGTGACGAATAGGCGACCAGCACTTGGACAATCATCGGCCGCCATCACTGCTTGCCCCGCACATTTCCCGATGCAGGGTAGTCGCACGGCTTGACGCACTTCCTAGCCTTGTCTCCGAACTTCTGGTGGTACCAGCATTGCGGGAACCTTCTGTAGCTGGACTGCGACCTGCTTGTGCTGGAATGATGGCGTGTGCGACTGCTGGAACGTCCTCTCGGGCGAGAAGGTCGGTCGACCTTGTCCACCAGTTTCTCCATGAGCTTGGTTAGGGCGGCGATATCGGCGCGCACGCTGTAGTCCGGGGTGCTCGACGTTGCAGGAGTGGCGATGGCACATGTTGATGCCACCTGTGTGCCGACGATGTCGTGGATCCGGTCTGCAAGCTCGGCTAACTCCGCCAAATCCTGCTTGGTCTGGGAGGGTATTATAGCTTGTGTGCCTGCGGGTAGACGGCTCGACCAAATAGTCCGCAAGACCTCCTCCGGTACACGTGGACCAGCGAGGCTAAGGAGGTGCCGGTAAAACTGGGAAGGTTTTCGATCACCCAGCTCCTCATGCATAAGCAGCTGTTTCATTGTATTGTCTCGCGAAGCTGACAACCTCTTAATGAGCTCACCTTTAAGATTCTCATATTTTTCGGTGGCTGGAGGGTAGGCGATGACATCTTCGACCTCTGCTGCGTATTGCGGGTCCAAGTTCCCAATTACGTGGTAGTACTTGGTCTCGTCCGTTTTAATGTTTGCTAGCACGAATTGTGCCTCCATCTGCGCGAACCACAGCGCTGGCTTCTCCGGGTAGAAAGGTGGGGTCCGTACACCCACGCGATAAGTTTCCGCTGCCACGTTGCTGTCATCCGGGCTGCTGCGAGCTTTGTTCTCCGCCATCGTGCTCTTGAACGGGGTCACCAATGTAGGAGGTGTGTGTGATGATGTGTGTAGGAGAAATGAAGAGAAAGTCCGAGTACACAAGAAGAAGAAAGAAAGTTTATTGCACAGACACAGGTTACAGTTCACACACACAAGAGTTCCACATAGAAGAAGGAGTGCTAGAAATAAAGATAGGCGAGAACAGATATCACATAAAGCTAGATTAAGCTAGGTTAAAGCTCAGCTAAAATAACGCGCGGTGAAGCTATGATTTTAAATCGCAACAGCGGCTATAGATGCGAGTAGCATACTGGCGAGTCACGCTGACGTACTGTGTGCGCGAGCGCGTTGCGACTATAGCGCTGTCCCGCTCGCGCGCTTCGTCCGCGTGACGTAGCGGCCAAACCGGTCGGCCGTCGGCCGCTAGAACAATCGACGCGTCATACCTGCGTCGGCCAGCTGATAAGTAATTAACTACTAATAATGCAAATGTGTTTGTATGTTGATTTTGTCTTTTATATAATTTTAGTATTAGAACTAAGTTGTAAATATTGTACATAATTTTGATTGTAATTAGATTTAATAATTTAACTAGTTGGTTTGATTTTACACATTGCAAACAATGTTTTAATTACAAATAAATAAAGGTAGGTCACTACAGTAGTAATGACATTAAGATTATATCTCAATACTCTAATAAACATAACATAACATAACATCACGCCTGTAATTCCCGAAGGGTTAGGCAGAGGTGTACCCATTAATACACCCACATTTCGCCAGTTATGTTTTTAGTCCCATGTAATAGAGGGCGAGCCTATTGCCATCAACCGGGCACAAATCCAGACTCCGAGGCTGCTACTGAGAAATTCCTGATGGAATAACCCAATAACACTTTGCCCGACCTGGGAATTGAACCCAAGACCTCATGCACAGCAGTCGCGCTTGCGACCACTAGACCAACGAGGCAGTCTACTCTAATAAACTTTAAGTCTTATTGCATAAAAATCAAAATTGAATAACATTATAACTTGTTATTATGTGTATCTTAATGCAAACGATTTAAAGTTAAAATTTGCGTATCGATAATATTATTGTATTCGTTCATTAAGAAGCGCTAGTGTGCTGAACTCATACAAATTGAAAAAACCTTAACGTTATTGACAGAGGGTTCAAATTCGTTTGTTTTTAGGGTGGGTTAGGGAACAGCTATCACCGACTGTACAATCAGGCCCACCTTTGCATAGAGACTATACGCCAATGGAAAACCAGCCTAATACAGGACAAATGGTGATGTTTTAAATAAAAGTCATATAATAAATAAGTATGATATACATACTACTGAACATTTAAGTAACTTTTTTTTTGTATTACAGTTCGAGCCTAGATCGCCACCTGCAGTGTCTCATAGGCGTAATGCCCCAATCGCTTCTTCATGTAAGAATAATTAACTTATTTTTTATTTATTTTAGTGTAAGAAGCTTGAGGAGCTCGTGGCTAAGTAATAACAGCCGCACGGGTCGATCCGTCAGGTTAAGCTACGCTTGCCGGGGTTGGTCCGTGGATGGGTGACCATCTTTACATACCGAGACTCCTCCGTGCCTCGGAAAGCACGTTAAGCCGTTGGTCCCGGCTGTCATACGTGGATCTTTGACAGTCGTTACGGGTCGTCAGAAGCCCGAAAGTCTGACAACCAGTCTTACCTAGGGGTATCATATTACCCAGTTACTGGGTTGTGGAGGTCAGATAGGCAGTCGCTCCATGTAAAATACTGGTATTCAGCTGCATCCGGTTAGACTGGAAGCCGACCCCAACATAGTTGGGAAAAGGCTAGGCAGATGATGATAAGAAGCACTACATAATTAAGTATTTAATGGTCTCACTTTTGATTCGCAAGTTGGACAGAGTTGCTGGGTATTTTTTTTATTGGACAGCCTCTTAAACTGTACTAATGTACCTAAACTTCACTGTTGTATTTATAAAAAATAATACCTTTAATAGTTAGTAATTTGTTGCATTTTTTATGTCCTTAGCACCTCGTAGGCGTCGTTTGGTAACGACACGATGCCGTCTGATCCAGCGCTCACCACCTTCACAAAGGCAGTCACAAATGGCTAGCCTGACTGAACGTTTTGTAGCCATTGAAGAAAGGCGTTTGGAAAATGAAAGGCTCCTCCTGAGACACAATTGATTAGCTATTGTTCTGACATACCGATAAGTCAGCTAGGGCTTAACCGATATAAAAAAATAGAAACAAAGATTGAATATAAATAAAAGAATAATAATTAACCACTTAAAAAATTATGAAATAATATAAAATAAAAAAAACTGTTAAAATAACTGAAAAGTGAATACTGATTTATCTCTGCACGTAACTAAACATTAAATACCTAAATAAATACTTTCATTATAATAAAAATTGCCTATTTAGTGGAAAAACCATGATCATAATATAATCAATTATGGCGAGTATATCCTATCTAAACATGTTTTCCACTTCTAAAAAGAAAGGGAGAGCATACTTAAACATGTAGTGCTCGCCATAACTGATTAACTAAATCTCGCCTACTCATCTGCCCGCTCACTAAATCATCCTGTGGTGCAGCCTGCGGCATCAAGGTCCTAAGTAACCTAGATTCTTCATGTAAGTCACTTTGGTCTAACTTAGGAGCTGGTAGCCCGGCCCGATTACACATGTTGTGTAAGACACAACAAGCAATAACAATTTTTCCCACCATTATAGGGTCATAGTGCAACACTCTGTGTACTAATAAACACCTAAACCGCACTTTCAGTATGCCAATAGTTCTCTCCACGCTGTTCCGAGCACTGCTGTGTAAATCATTATAATGGCTCTCTGGAGTTCCGGCTTCTGGATTACTTTTGGGAGTCATTAAATATGGCCTTTGTGGATACCCTGAGTCACCTGAAATTATTGAACAAAGCAGGAATTTAGTGCAATCCTGACTTGTGATTAAATGACCATTGTTTAGTAGGTAAATAAGAACTTACCAAGTAAGTATACTATTTCTCCATTATTATTGAGATTTATCAACAGCTCCTTAACTTTTGTTTGAAAATACAAAACTGTCATGTGTTGCACCCCCAAAAGTCACATCCACATGTAAGATGTTTAGATCGGCATCATTAATCTGAAATAAGCACAATATTTAGATTTTTTTGAATATCTATACACCTACCTACATTAAAAAAGTACTTTAGTAATTCCAACAAGAAACACCAACAACTTACAATTAAAACATTCCTAGCATGATAGCCTTTTCGGCAATAATACCTCTCCTCGTGTTGCTTAGGACGTATCATGGAAACCAGGGTACCATCAACACAACCTAGCACCCCTGGAATTTTGAATTTTTCATAAAACCTGTAATCATAATTCATTTTATGGCTAGATTTAATTCTATTTTCTAATTTAACAAATCAAGAAAGACGAAAATAAGAAATTGTTTACACACTCACTGTTTGTGTGCTTACTTACTTTTACTTGAGCACTTGTCGATCATTGTGGTTTTGGGGAAATCTAATATATTTGTTGATTATGGCTTTGTTGTTGAGTGCGTCTACAACTTCGTGGATTGCCCTAGAGGCAGAAGGCTGAGATACGCATGTATCTTTATTTTTGCCAATGATTTTTTGGTAACTTCCATAAGACAAAAATGATAGAGTGGTTAATATCTGAAACATCATGAATTCATTAAAGCTTTTGTTGTTGTGTGGTTTAGCCTGTTGGTTAAACCGCTGAAACGAAGTCGCGGACGCAAATAAGGAGCTAAGTCAGTTTGCAAAATATTTATTAAATCTTCAGAAAGTCTGTAAATGTGAAGGAAATCCCGATCACACGATATTTTTTTTTAAATTTCTTTGTTGTTTCGCCTGTCGAGCTTTCTCTACCACGTCACTTTTCTTTGCTTCTTCTAATAAATGAAGCTTCACCATTAACCGAGCTGCCATTTTCACTTAATAAAAGTTAAAAACTTATAAAACTTAAATAAACTAACTATTACTTTATTATTAAACAAATATAATTCAATCTCGTGTGGACACTCATACGTACAGTACGCGCCGCTCATAAAAATAGATCGTCAACATTTTATACATTTTACAACAGTACGTGTTTTAATATTTTTTCTATTTTCGAAAAAAAAAATCTTTCCAAGTGTTACCAACATGAAAACGTGCGCAGCCTATAACGTGCAGTTTAACGATGGCGTCCAGTGTGGGAGTTGCAGGAAACACCTGGATTTTGGATGTGCAAACATCTCCGAAACCGGTTGGAGGAAGCTGGGTGCCAATAGAATGGCACAGTGGAAATGCCCCACTTGCAGAACCTCATCACCAGTTGTACCAACCCCTGAACCTGCGTCATTGGATACCATCTTAAGCGAGATACGTGAGATGAAGCGGCAATTACTCAACTTGCCGACCCTAATAGATGACATTCGAGGGATCAGGGACGAGTTGGCTGAGCTCAAAGTTACGTGTGAGGGCACCGGTGGAAGACTCGATGAATTTGGCACAAGACTCGTGGAAGTTGAAGAAAAAGTGTCTTCTCTCGAAAAGCTTCAGGAAACAGTAAATTGTTTGCAGACTGACTTGAGTAGTACGAAGTATTTGCTTTCAACTTATGAACAACGCTCTAGGCTGAACAACGTGGAGATCAAGGGGGTTCCAGTAAATAAGGATGAGAATTTGTACTCTATTATCGATGCTATTGGCCGCAAGGTTGACTACTGCTGTCCCAAAGCCCAAATAAACTATATTTCAAGGGTCCCCATATTTAATTCCAATGAAAAGCTGATCATAGTGAGTTTCCTAAACCGATACGCAAAAGAAGATTTTATTGCGGCGGCACGTGCCAATAAGGACCTTTCCACCTCTGACATCGGGTTCAATGGCCCTTCTCAACGTGTGTACGTCAACGATCACCTGAGCGTCGAGTACAAAAAGCTATTAAGTAAAGTTAAAGTTATGGCCAAGGACAAACATTATGAGTATGTGTGGGTTAAGCATGGTAAAATTCATATTCTTAAGAATAAATATTCAAAAGTATTTATTATAAGAAAAGAAGAGGATTTAAACAAGATTGTCTAATGTGTTTTTTAATTTTTACGCGTCCTTTGCTACTTTGCTTTTTTAATAATAATATATTACTTCAATGGCTCAAAGTGTTTGAAACCGCTTGTGTCATATTAATGTTTTGTACAAGGTTTAACACCTCTGCTTCACTAATGAGCTCGACACCTCTCCTTTGTTTAGCTACTTGTATCTTTTGTGTTTCTTATCGCGCTGTTTACTTTGAAGCTTTACTGCACCATAATATGCCTTACTCTTTCGCGCTTGCACGCACCGCTAACTATTGCTTGTTTCCTCGCACAGCTGGTTATTTCTCGACATCGTATGATTCTTGCGCTCGCGCAATTTTTATTGAACGCTACCCGCTTTACACTTATTTATTATCATTATACCTTGTTTTACAATATTATTTAACGAAATGTTTTATTTTATTAGATTATACAAACTTATACACTATTATTGGTCTTGCCTTCAATGGCTGCTGAATTAAATGTATTTTACCAAAACGTTCGTGGGCTTAGGACTAAAAGTGATACTTTTTATCGTCAAATGTTACTAAACTCGTATGATGTAATTGTTCTTACTGAGACGTGGTTATTGGATGGGGTTTTAAATTCTGAATTCTTTGACGAACGATACATTGTGTGGCGTCGTGACCGTGATTATGTTTTGACCGGACAATCGCGTGGTGGGGGTGTCTTTATTGCTACACGTAAGGAACTGTCAGTTATCTGTCAACCGAATTTCCATTCCACAGCGGAGGATCTATGGCTCAGCATACGCCTGAGAAATTCAAAAACGCGTAATTATATTACTTTGCATATTTGTGTTATTTATTTATGTAAACAAAACTTAGGCCTTTCTTTTTCTTTACAACTTCTCAATTACCTTACGAAATTAAATCAAATAGTTATGAACAACTCTTGTGATACTTTTCTCGTCATTGGTGACTTTAACATGAGCGGTATTAACTGGGTCCTATCTGAGAATCTATCGCACGTTCCAATTAACCCTAATAGTCATGACGAAGTTTTACTGAGTGACGAATTATGTACCCTAGATTTAGGCCAGTTCAATGGTGTCCATAATAGGTATGGTAAAATTTTAGATTTGGTACTTTCAAACCAATTGGTTACTGTGGCGGAATGTTTAAGCCCGCTGGTTCCCATTGACGCCTACCACCCAGCTCTACTAATTACTATAGATTTTGTTCTAGCTCCGTTGCCAGAAGGTGTGCCACGGACGCAATTTCTGTTTGACAAGGGTGACTATGAATCTATAAATAAAGATATTTGTATGACTAACTGGGAACTCGAGTTTGCGGCACTATCAATTAACGAATCAGTAACTTTCTTTAATCAGGTTATTTCTAATTTACACGAAAAATATATTCCTCAAAAAATACATCGAAATAAAAAGTATCCAACTTGGTACAATTCGGCACTCATCAAAACAATTAAAGAAAAATTCAAATATTTTAAAAAATTTAAGAAGTACGGCAATATAGCCGACGGGGCAACATTTAAGCTTCTTCGTGAGAGGGTTAAGGTATTAGAATCGGAATGTTATGACAACTATCTGAATTTAACTGAAAAATCTATTAAAGAAAATCCGAAATATTTTTGGACCTTCGTTAAAAAACGACACAACTCAAATGCCGTTCCTAGCACCTTAAACTATAATAGTGAAGCGTTGCGTACTGGTGAGTCAATATGTGAGGCGTTTTCAACGTACTTTCACTCTACATTTCTAGATTCCAGCCCTATTCACTTAGATTCTCCGCCCTCTCATTTTAGTGAATCTCCCAGCCTATCTGATATTTGCAGTATCGCAGTGAATGCTGAAGAGGTTTCTAACTTGCTACGCAATTTGGATACGTCTAAAGCAGCTGGCCCGGACAATATCTCATCGAAATTTCTTGTACGGTGTGCAACTTCCGTTGCCCAACCTATCTCGATTTTGTTCAGAAAATCTCTGAATTCTTGTGTTGTCCCCGAACTTTGGAAATCAGCGTTTATAGCGCCTATACATAAAAAAGGAGCCAAAACAGAAATTGTTAATTACAGGCCGATCTCTAAACTCTGTATTATAGCGAAGATTTTCGAAAGGATTATCTATAACCAGGTATATAGTGCTCTCAAAAACTCATTTAGCTCATTCCAACATGGCTTTTTGAAGGGTAGATCTACCGTTATTAACTTAATCCTCCTTAACGATTTTATAACCGAAGCCATGGATAACGGTAAGCAGGTCGATGTCGTTTACACTGATTATAGTAAGGCCTTTGATCGAATAGACCATGACATTCTACTATCGAAATTATATGGCATGGGAATACGAGGTGACTTACTCAGATGGTTTTCTTCTTATCTGGAGAACAGGTCCCAAGCAGTAGTATTAAGTAATTATATGTCTGGTTGGGTGCCTGTTCCCAGTGGGGTCCCTCAGGGTTCCTTGCTCGGGCCATTACTCTTCATAATCTACATCAACGACATCGACTCTTGTCTGACTTCATCTAAATTGTTGTGTTTCGCTGATGACATGAAAATCTATGCCACAATATCGTCACAGTTAGACATGATAGCACTTCAGGAGGACTTACGTCATTTGGATGAATACTGTCGAAGAAATAAGCTAGATCTTAACCCTGCTAAATGCTCGGTCTTAACCTACTCTCGAAAGCGCTCACTTATAGCTACATCATATACCCTGGGTGAACAAGTGCTACCTAGATCGAATTCCATCCGAGATCTGGGGGTCTACCACGATCCCAAACTCACTTTCGAGCTTCATGTCGATGCCATAGTCGCTAAAGCATCGAAGTCCCTGGGCTTCATAATGCGGCTATCTAAGTGCTTCACACAGGCCAAAACATTAAAAATTCTATACTGTACTTTTGTGAGAAGCCACTTGGAGTATGCATCGGAGGTTTGGAACCCATGTTATCACAAGTACATTGATCGTATAGAAAACATTCAAAAAAGATTCATCAAGTACTTGTGTTACCATCAAAAAGCGCCTTACCGATCTGGAGATTACCTCAATCTTTGTAAGAAGTATCATATTTTACCTCTGACGAACCGCCGAGAAATTTCTGACTGTGTTTTATTGTTTAAGATCTTTAATAATAATATTAATAGCTCCGTCACTCTATCAAAATTTTATTTTAACGTTCCTGGAAGATCGAAGCGTTGGTACCATCCGCTACGCGTTCCATTCTCTTCCACGAATTACAGGCAGAATTCGTTTATTGTGCGTGCAAGCAAAACCTTTAATAAATTATGTAAACAGCACGATTTTGATCCCTTTTCGACAAGTGTGTCTACGGCCAGAAGGTGCCTGAGCCTTAATTTTTTTACTTAGTTAAGTTAATTTATTCATAAATACTGTGTAAGTTTAGACTAATGTGAATTCGAAAGATGCAAGCTCCAGTGCCTATGTTAGATTATGTTGTTTCTTAGTTTGATAAGCTTCTGATGTTGTCCTGTTTTCTCTTTTTCTTTTCTTGTGCGAGCAGTACTGAGTTGTTCACACCATCTTTGCCAGCCTGTTTTTTATAAGTGAAGACTTGTAATTGGCTGTCAGTTTTATTTACTATTCTTTTAATATGTTTTATTTAGCTGTAAGTCTTCCATAAATCATAAATAAATAAATAAATAAATAAATAATGAAAGATACGTGCAAATATTGTAGCTTTTGGATTTGACAGATGAAATCGAGGCTGTGGGCGAGGCTGTAAGCGTCGTCGGCGGCACTCGACGCTGTTTTTTCTTAGAGAATACCAAAATGTATGAAGAACTGTCAAATCTGCCCTCCCAAGCCCTCCGTGATTAGTTCTAACTCACAGCCGTCGCAGCCTTGAGCGCTAGTGTAGCTACAAGCAGCTTAGTGAATACCGTTCTGTTTATTCGTCGCTGAGGCAGCGCTGCGCGCAAGGCTGTATCCTTAGAGAATAGCACTGCAGGTCCTTTTTACAATCATAACCATATTAAAAATCGAATATACTAATAAAAAATCTATAAAGTAGGTAAAACACCAAAGTATTTAGTGCTATTTTAACTTTTATTTTTTAAGTAAGTACTAGCTGACCCGTGCCCACTTCGTTGGGCGGTAACCATTTTAACTTGTGATGAAATTATGAGTGTGGTTCGGTTAGTACTGAGTGCTATGATTTATTTCCTGCCTAAAGACGCTGCGCACGTTCAGCGCTTGATTCCCGAGCACGGGCCTGCGATGTTCTCGCGCTCTGGCTAGCGAGCCTCTGCGAGCGCTCAGCGCTAGACTCCCTATCCCTTGTTGCAGAGACATGCTGCCTTAAATCACTGAGACGCTGCGCACAGAGTACATTATATATACGGACAACGCTACGCACGTTCAGCGCTAGGTGCCCGAACACGGGCCTGCGACGTTCTCTTTGGTTAGTAAGCCGCTGTGAACGCTCAGAGCTAGATTCCCCAACGCGTGCTTGCGAAATATTTTCTCTATTCCTCAAGAGGCGCTGATGCTTTTCAAGAGCAGACTCTTCCGTACGGCGTACTCGAGCTGCTCTAGGATGTCTGACGGGAAATTGGGATTTTCTTTTAGGCATGATAAACAATCGCTGAAACTGTCCGATATTCCAAAAACAGAAGTAACATGGGTAAATATTAGGTTGGGGAAAAAGTCCACCTTTGTACATTTGTTGCATAAAGTTTAAATAAATAAATAAATAAATAGTATGTATGAACTTGTCATAAAATCTCTTTGGCTAAACTATTTGTATCTGGCTGGTTTAGGTATCATTGAAAGATTAAATTATAAAGAACATAATTCTAAATTCAAATTAGAAAAATGTGTGATTTTCATTTGTTTTTCGTTCTGTCAAGATGAGTGAATCTAATGAAGAAATTCGATACATTTTAAAATTTTACTACAAAAAAGGTAAAAATGAAACGCAAGCCGCGAAAAAAATTTGCGATGTTTATGGACCTATCGCAGTGTCTGTGAGAGTAGCACAAATTTGGTTTAAGCGTTTTCAATCCGGAAATTTTGATGTCAAAGATGCACGTCGCTCTGGTCGCCTTAATACGGATAAAATGGATGCCATTTTTGAAAAAGTGGAGCAAGATCGGCATGTCAGTAGTTACGACGTAGCTGAAATACTGGGAATTGACCACAAAGCAGTTTTGGCGCATTTGAAAAAAACGGGGTACACAAAAAAGCTCGATATCTGGGTACCTCACGAGCTCACTGAAAGAAACCTAATGAACCGTGTACTCATTTGTGATTCTTTATTACGAATTTACGACGTAATGAATCCGAACCATTTCTGAAGAAGCTGATAACTGGTGATGAAAAGTGGATCACGTACGACAAGAACGTGTGAAAAAGGTCGTGGTTAAAGGCCGGTCAGGCTTCACAGACTGTGGCGAAACCCGGGTTAACTCGCAACAAGGTGGTGCTGTGTGTGTGGTGGGATTGGAAGGCCATTATTCATTATGAGCTATTACAACCAGGCAGGACTATCGATTCTGAACTCTACTGTGAACAACTGATGAGATTAAAGCAAGAAGTTGAGAGAAAGCGGCCGGAATTAATCAACAGAAGGGGTGTGGTTTTTCATCATGATAACGCTAGACCTCACACATCTTTAGCCACTCAGCAAAAATTAAGAGAGTTTGGCTGGGAGGTGTTAATGCATCCGCCGTATAGTCCTGACCTTGCACCTTCAGATTTCTACTTGTTTCGGTCTCTTCAGAATTGTTTAGGCAGTGTCAGGTTAACATCACGAGAGGACTGCTAAAACCACTTATCGCGGTATTTTGATCATAATTCCCAAAATTTTTATAGCAATGGGATCATGTCCCTACCTACTAGATTGCAAAAAGTTATCGAGCAAAATGGTGCCTACATACTTTAGTTAAATTTAAATAAAATGTAAAAAAAATGTTTTGAATTTACTTAAACAATGCGAAGAAACTTTTTCCCCAACCTATTAGATAAAACGTCCGTACAAAGCATGTTCTATTGTGGTTCTTGAATGGACGGCGGCATTTTGCGATTTAGTAATTTTATATTATCTTGGAAACTATTTAACCAATTGACATACTGTTGTGGGCAAATCGTATCTCTATGATGTTCGTGTGATGATATTAATATTTTTTTCGATAAGGTTCAATATTTTGTTGTTTAAAAACTCGTCCAAAGGTAAGTACGTCGAAAAATACTTTTTTTTAACACATAAAAGCTACTATATCTGCTAAAATATAAAAGATAGAAATATGGTGTCGCGGTCTTTTCTGTAGAACTATTAAAGGCGGATCAGGGTGCCATACATTGTTTTCAATTATATATAAAAAAAACACAACTCACAACTTTCCCGTCAGACATCCCAGAGCAGCTTGAGTACGCCGTACGGAAGGGTCTGCTCTTGAAAAGCATCAGCGCCTCTTGAGGAATTGAGAAAATATTTCGCAAGCACGCGCTGGGGAATCTAGCTCTGAGCGTTCACAGCGGCTTACTAACCAAAGAGAATGTCGCAGGCCCGTGCTCGGGCATCTAGCTATGAACGTGCGCAGCGTTGTCCGTATTTATAATGTACTCTGTGCACAGCGTCTCAGTGATTTAAGGCAGCATGTCTCTGCAACAAGGGATAGGGAGTCTAGAGCTGAGCGCTCGCAGAAGCTCGCTAGCCAGAGCGCGAGAACATCGCAGGCCCGTGCTCGGGAATCTAGCGCTGAACGTGCGCAGCGTCTTTAGGCAGGATATATATCATAGCACTCAGTACTAACCGAACCACACCCATAATTTCATAACAAGTATAAATGGTTACCGCCCAACGAAGTGGGCACGGGTCAGCTAGTCTTTTATATTTTAGTAGATATAGTAGCTTTTATGTGTTAAAAAAGGTATTTTTCGACGTACTTACCTTTGGACGAGTTTTTAAACAACAAAATATTGAACCTTATCGAAAAAAATATTATTATCATCACAAGAACATCATAGAGATACGATTTGCCCGTATGTAAACAGTATGTCAATTGGTTAAATAGTTTCGAAGATTATATAAAATTACTAAATCGCAAAATGCAGCCGTCCACGAACCACATTAGAACATGCTTTGTACGGACGTTTTATTTATTTACCCATAGTACTTCTGTTTTTGGAATATCGGACAGTTTCAGCGATTGTTTATCATGCCTAAAAGAAAATCACAACTTTCCCGTCAGACATCCCAGAGCAGCTCGAGTACGCCGTACGGAAGAGTCTGCTCTTGAAAAGCATGAGCGCCTCTTGAGGAACAGAGAAAATATTTCGCAAGTACGCACTGGGGAATCTAGCTCTGAGCGTTCACAGCGGCTTACTAACCAAAGAGAACGTCGCAGGCCCGTGCTCGGGCATCTAGCGCTGAACGTGCGCAGCGTTGTCCGTATATATACTCTGTGCGCAGCGTCTCAGTGATTTAAGGCAGCATGTCTCTGCAACAAGGGATAAGAGTCTAGCGCTGAGCGCTCGCAGAGGCTCGCTAGCCAGAGCGCGAGAACATCGCAGGCCCGTGCTCGGGCATCTAGCGCTGAACGTGCGCAGCGTTGTCCGTATATATAATGTACTCTGTACGCAGCGTCTCAGTGATTCAAGGCAGCATGTCTCTGCAACAAGGGATAAGAGTCTAGCGCTGAGCGCTCGCAGAGGCTCGCTAGCCAGAGCGCGAAAACATCGCAGGCCCGTGCTCGGGAATGAAGTTAACGTGCGCAGCATCTTTAGGCAGGAAATAAATCATAGCACTCAGTCCTAACCGAACCACACTCATAATTTCATCACAAGTTGAAATGTTTACCGCCCAACAAAGTGGGCACGGGTCATATATAATATAGTATATAGTATAGAAAAAGCTACTATATCTGCTAAAATATAAAAGATAGAAATATGGTGTCGCGGACTTTTTTGTAGAACTATTAAAGGTGGACCAGGTTGCCATACATTGTTTTCAATTATATACAACTGTTAAGGCAGCGCATGCAAAAAACTTTGTTGTAAGAGCTATTTTTTTCCGCCTGGCTAGACAAACATTGAGATAGTTCGGCTATTATGCATGCTATCTTTATAATTTATAGCCTATAGCACTCACGAATAATGTAGATTTCTACCAGTGAAACAATTTTTAAAATCGGTTCATTACTTTCGGAGATTACCCCCTACAAACAAACTTACAAACTTACAAACAAATTTTACCTCTTTATAATATTATATTATATTATATATTATAGTATAGATTTATTCTAACTTGTTTTATATGATTTAGCTTGATAATATAACTAGTAATTATTTTTGTCAGTAATTATTTTACATTTAACCATATTGAATAAAATCATAATCAAAATGATTACTGTTTTTTATTTGTGCTGTTATTTTTGTATTTAAATAGTTCATTTTAATTAACTATTTTAATTTAATATAAATAATATTTAGAATGCAAAATATATAAATGATAATTGTAAACAAACAGTGGATGGTAGGTTTAGTGATAGGTTTGATCTCACTACCATGTTGCTACCACTTGGTCAAATCGTCTTAACAAATGAAGTTGAAATTAACAACTCCATTATGTGACAAAACAGTATTCAAAAAAATTATCTACCCCAACATAACGTATTAAAGATCAAATTGGCATAACAGTATTCTATAATATTTACGTCCTTGAAAAGTCGTTAGTAGTATATTATTGGAGACAGTTTGTTGTACCGTGCACTTGATTAGGAACGATTTACTCGACCAATGACTATTAACTTGCTCCTTACCACTATCTTTCATACGGCTGGTCAGTATGCCACGTTTCGGAGCACGATGAACAATCAACCATTTACTTACCACTGCACTTGACCGGTCACTCGGTTGCATTTATTTATTTATTTATTTAAACTTTATGCAACAAAAAAGTACAAAGGCGGACTTAATGCCTTGCATTCACTGTTAACAGAATAGAATGGCGAACGAGTTGATGATTGTAACAAACCAACGAAATTACAAGTAGTGCAAAAAAAGCGTTTACGGGTTATTATTGTAAATAAAAAACAACTGTAAGGTACGGTATTTGGTTTAATTATCATAAAACGTTGGTTTGCCTGGAAACAAGATATCAGCCGCACGCACGAGCTCTTGTAATTTTCGCCACTGAGGAGAATCCGTGTCAGTCTGGAACTTGATTCGGACGAGCGCCTTCTTCCACAGCTCGGCGGAGTCGGTAAGGCGAGCGTCGTCAGCCATGTCCGTTACCTCAGCCAGATGTGGTCGAAAATGGTCATTTGAATCTTATAGATAATTAGTTTTGCGGCTTCTGTAATTGTTGCGCACATTTTTAAATTTGTTGCGCTTATAGTTTTTTAATTATTTCACAAAAACATTTCCTGCTGAGGTAACGTTACCCCAGCCAGACCTTTTTCTTTCTAATGGGAATATTTAAATAAATACTAGCTATAAAATTAGTTGTCTAGATGAAGTAAATGTTGTGCCTTATTTTGTATTTGTTCTTTCTTCGGTTGCGAAGTTATTCGAGATTTTGCTGGGGTATCGTTTTTGGTTTTGCTAGATCTTTGAAACGGTTAAGCGGATTCTTATCATATTTTGTACAAGACTTTTCTGGAATTAGTTTAAATTTGTTCTGCAATAAAAATACCAAAATAATACATAGCTTAAAGGTTATTTCATTAAATAGAAAAACACTTCAATTGGTCCCAGCACTCTCAATAAGAGGTCTAAAGACTTACTTTAAACATTATTGTGAAGCTTGTAACTGCCTTCAAATGTATGTGAAGTTTCATTAGTATCATGTAAGTATTTAACAAGTTATGATGATATTCAGTTCTTCACGAGCACGGTCATGATGCGCGCGGTGTTATTTGGCAACTGATAAGCCTGTATATGGATATATGAACTGAATGTTATGTCAATTATTAGTTGTGTAGTTCAGTTGTATAACAGTAAAATTTCAACGTAGTACATTGGATAATTAATGAGATAATACGATTAAAGTCATTAGGAAGTGAATGACCGTGGTAACCCGACCAAGTTTAGGTGGTTACGAAAAAGCGAAAACGTAGAACATTATGCTACCTTCTAAAATATGTAGGATAGTGTTACAAATTTAGTACAGACATTTACACAAGTGTTAAAAAAAACTAAATGTTTATTAACGATTTTTTATTAACAGGTAAAATAATCATTTCAATTGAACTTTTAAAGTATTAATAAACTTATACTTAAAAACAATCACAGATTAAAATTACAGATAGTAATTTTGCTTTTTTGAATTTTCTATTACTTTTTATTTAAATGATAGATTTCAGTAAACACAGTACACAGTTACAGTTTTTATTTAAATAGGTATACACAATATTGGAATGTGTAATGATCACAGACAATAAATAATTATACAACGGTTTTTTTCAGTTAACACTAAACTTACGTATGTCTACTAATACCCACTTATATCAATTAAAATCACAGATCAATGGTAATACTAAATGAAATCACAATGTAGTAAAATGCTCACAGTTAGTCCTACTGTTTTGTTGTCTCATTTCAAATATCACATTTTTTTCCCTAAGTTTATACACATAAAATGAACTTAAACTATTTAAAAATCACAGATCAAAAATAATAAAATTAAGTAATATTAAACTGCAGTCAAATAATTATGTAAGTATTACTTTTAACTAATTACAATCTCAAAAAGTCAACGTGTAAAGGTAAATTCTAAAAGTTTGTTGGTTTTTGTATAAAAAATCACAGATCATCACGTAAAATGAGTATCCAAATACGTAAATAACTTTGTGACACAAAAGTTGTCATAAACAGAGATCTAGTTGCCGCTCTAGAGAGACCATAAGCGTAGGCAGATTTTGTTAATTCTTACGTCAGTCGATCAAATGGTCATGATTTAGGTTCTATACTAAAAAGTGTGAAAGATGTGTTCGCCATGTTTAATTTAATAACAAAACACATTGCTTCCGACTGCATAAGATTGGAGACGATTTTTTTATTATTATTATTATCACATCTATAAAAAAATGTGACTAACATTAAAATTCACAATTTTAAAGTAAATACATGTCAAGTGACAATACAAGATCTATAAAATAGTTTTGTATTTTAGATAAATTAGATATTATCAGATTGTAATGTATAAATAATCGCGTGAGGCATTAAATTAATCTGACTCTTCTGAATTTTGCTATACATATCGTCATAACATTGAAAAGTTCTAGTTTGTGTTCGATAGCAATGAGCTTTGTAGTGGCCAACTCCTTCAAAGCTGAGAGGTGGATGAAATTCAATGACTGCCAAGATCACATATAATCTATTATTAATTTCAATATTAATTGGGATATCATTTAGCTGTATATTAATATCATGAAGCTCAAATATTATTAAATGGCTCAAATGATAATTAAATGAAACTGTGCCTATTCTGCAAGAAACACAAAGTGGTGAGAAATCGTTTTTCATTCCTGCTTCTACAGACTCTTGTAAATTTGTAATACTTTTTTGTTTTATGAGATCTATATTCAATGGCAAGTATTTGCATTCAAATGACTCTTTGTTTTTGTGGCTAGTGCAATTTGCGTTTGAGCAAATTCTTTTTCTAGTAGCGGAAAAGTATGAAATACAAATTTCTTCTAATATTTTTGTAATATTACAAGCGCAATTTATAACATTGGACGTAGTTTCGTTATTTGTTTCAAAATTAACACAAAAAATATTACTTAAAAGTACATCTCTTTGGTTGTAGAGTTTTTGGCTGAAGTTCTTTGCAGTAGCAAGATTTGCGATGAACGTCGTAAAAGCGTCATTTTGTATTCTTTTACTGTTGTTGATCTCCTGTCTGAATGTATTTCTTTCTTTGTAGGCTATGGCTAATGCTTGCGAGATTGCGTCAAATGCACAAGTATTAGTGAGAATTATACTTTTATTTCTAGATATGGCTATGTTGCCATTTTGTAATATATATATAGGTTTTATGCTAACGTTTGTTTTTTTGCGAGAAACAACAAGACCTCGCCAGTTTTCTACTTCAACAGGTTCGTCCTGAAATATAGACTCTAATTCAAAGTCCTCATTGTATTTCACGTTTCGTGTATGAACTGCTGTATTTCTATTTACTTGTAAGTTTTGAACATTTGAATTTTCTAAGTTATATGTAGATGTCTGCGGAATAGGCGCATTTTGTAAAACTACAATTTTACTTTTTGTTTCATGTGTAAAGTCAAAATTATTAGTCATTTTTCGTTTTTGTAAAATGTCTTTATTTAATTTTGTTTTTTCTAAATTTTCAGAAATGTTTAATTTGACAGACCCATTTATAAAACTATAGTGTTGTACTATGAACTCATCAAGTCGAATTCGCTCATCTTTGGTATTATAATATATGGTCTTTAGGTCCTTAAAATGATTTTCATTATTTGAACTACTAGCTACTTCTTTTGCATTGACAAAATAATTGGTCATAACATTACCCCACATAGGTAATTTTCGCAACAGCCTTTTTAAAGTATCGTTTATAGACGGCAAATAATACTCATTTATTTGGTCATGCTTTGGGTCAAGTAATAGCAAATATAACTTTTCCGTTTCCATTATTTTGTTGTAATAATTGATAAGAGGACAAACAGTACCAGTATTCATAGTTACCTCGTCATTTTCATCTAGAAAATGTTTATCTGTTTGATCATCGTTATCGACACCAATCACATTAGTATCATCCTTATAATCAGTCAAACGCTGTAGAGCTGACCATCTAAACCAGGACCAACATATTTGTGTAATGATACTGTTACTATATCATTGATAACAGATTTTATTTCCTTATAGCAATGTAGTGTATGAATTTTCTTTATACAGTTAATATAAAAATATTTGCATTTTTCTGATGCTTTGTCAAAACTACTTTGTTTAGGCAGTTTTTTAAAAAAATGCGATTTGTCTAACCGAATGTAACAAACCGGCACACAAACATCTAGCCCTTCTAAGAGCGAAAAACACTGCGATAAATAACCATTTGTATCGGTATGAAAAAAAGTACGACATATAGCTCCTAGTAGTGCAGACGAATCGTCACATACTATTTCTTTGGGTAAAGATCGATTTACTGCCCATGTACTTAACCAAGTAGCTATAGCTTCAATTGTGTGTGACTGTGATACCATATAACATAAAGGAATACTAGTACTGGTAGTATATGCCATGACAGCATATAGAAAAGTATGTTTAGTGTCTTTAAGACTTACTCCTGGAGGCGCTATCGGTTGAAAAATTGAACCAGTTGCGTCGATGGACAAAACAGTGTGTGTATTTTTTAAAACGTCATCATAATATTTACTTTGTTCATTTGTCCATAAGTAAATAAAAAAAGGGACAAGAGAAAATTTCCGTATAAATGTATCGAATGGGGAACTTTGAGACATTGCATAGATGGATAATATTGTGTTTTTATCAAATTGAAGGGCCCTTTTAACATCATGTCGTATTTTCCTTAAATTACCTAATTTAGGTAGCGTTGGAGGTTCTTTTGGATTATCTATTTTCATGAGTTCATCAGCCAGCAAAGTTCTGACTTTAAGCGCCTTTTCATACTTTAATTGTACAGCAATTTTTTGTTTTCGTGTCGATGTAAGTTTATTTTTAACATTCAAATCGTGGACATGGTCTTTCTTGTAATTATTTATTTGACAAATTACCTCTAAAAAATTTTCAGTTTTAGGAGATATGTCAACAATAATAACTGCGCCACACTGAGTACATTTTCCATTGCATTTAATAGAGTCAAACAGAAAGTTCGTAGGTACGTAATTATTTTTAAAAGCAAACGTACAATTAAGATCTGTCTTTTTCCATATTTGATCTTGCAGCTCATTAGTCCAACTATTCTGTAACAACGTGTGGTTTTTAGGTGCAATACGTTTAAATTCGTGAATATCCATTAGAAACTTTACTTTGAAATCAGAATTACTGTAGCTATCATCAATATTTTCAGAATCACCGTTACTGTCAAAGTAGTTTCTTTTGTTCGTATTGTCTGTTACGTCATCAACCCCTACATCTGTGACACTATCATGGAAAAAATAAAATTTATTACGTCTCACTGACATTTGTATGGCCATTTTAGACATCTTATGTTGAAATATTTCATGCAATTCATTCTGTATACGTTCATATACATCATGAGTAATAGAAGGACACGACTTATTAAATATATATGCATATTTAGAAATAATGCGTTTTTGATCTTGCAATGGTATAGCGCTTTTTCTACCTGCCATTTTGTTTGCCTTGATTGAGTGCACGAGCGTAATCACTGTGGATAACGGGCTAAGAAATTAAATAATTGAGGTACGCAAATATTGGTCGCTGAGAAGATTGCCATGCCATCGTACATCGGCCATCAGAACATCTATAACAAAACAAAAAAAATAACTGTAAATATAACATAAAGTTTTATTTAGAGCTAAAGGGTTATCGAATTGTAATATGAAAATAGAGGAAAAAGATCAAAGATTCAAAACAATATTGTACACAATAAAAGCCTATTAACTACTAAATAGGGTATATAATAAAATGCATGATTCTATAATACTATGTATGATAATAATATGCATTAAATTCGTTATATCGCGCTCCCGAGGGAACCCTTCAAGATTCCGGGATAAAAGCTATCCTATGTTCTCTCCTGGGTTTCAAACTATCTCCATGCCAATTTTTATCAAAATCGGTTCAGCGGTTTAGCCGTCAAAGCATTACATACATAATATCCGATCACATGATGACCGAAAAAAAATATATTATTAAATTCCCCACCGACAAACCGATGACGTCATCGGGTCTCGTTTCAACATGTTTGTTTAGGAGAAAGTTAAGAAAAGGAGAGAATTCGTGAAGTTCATTAGGAGTTATACCTTATTATAATATACGCATAAGGCAAAAAGACAAAAAGAATAAGTACATTATCAAGAAACTTATAACACCCCTCTTTTTGCGTCGGGGGTTAAAATTATATGGTGTCGTCGTCACTATCAGCTAACAAAACTGCTTTTCCTGGTATCAAATTAAAAATTTCACCTAAAAAATATATTTAAGCAACACTATTATAACAGCTCGTAACAAAAACTCATAATAACAAAAGGTACAATTTTGTATACGCCCGAGACGTATACGGGGTGCGGGGGGCAAAAGTCCGAGTGACACACCAATCGCGCGCTCAGATCGGCGCTACGCTACCTAATAAAAACGACTTCTGCGCATCTAACAACTTTTGCCAAGTTACGTGTTGGGGACTGTAATAGCGCGCGTATTTAGAGCATTTTTATTTACGTACACTTTACATTTGTAATAATCTACTTACTATAATGTAGAAAAATCTATTTAAGTCCTGATCCATAGTAATTGCGACAGGTAATAAAGATTGTACAGTGGCCAGCAGGTCGAGCTACCTAAATCGTAGTAGTATATACCTAGCTAGATATAAGTACGTACTCACCGTAGATTGAGAGTTTCTGAATTACAGACGTAGAGAACGTCAAACTATATTTTTTACATCTTCACCACGCAGCCATAGTCGCCACCACACTCATATGCAGGTATTATGTCGCCATCACCGCGTCCATCATCGCGGCCCGTGGCTGTTGCTATGTTGCCATTCTGTTTATGCCTACAATAAAAAGAAAGAGTACATTTTTTTGTCTAAATCCTTAATGGGGTTTCAATTGTAGTTTTGGTACATATTTGAAACTCGAAACGTCATCTATTTGCAAGTTTATATTAACGCGAGTGTCGCAACAAGGTAATTATGGATTTCTTAAAGTCTATGTGTCCAAGGAGTTTGTGGAAATAAATACCTACCTACTGTTGCGGTAGTCCCGACTCCCGACATTGATAACGATAAAAATCGGTCGCCAAGTCATGAATTTCATTAATCAAGTTTCAAGTCTATTACAAACTAGCTTCCGCCCATGGCTTCGCCCGCATAATATGTTGACAATGTACCTATACATAAAAACCTTCCACTTGAATCAGTATATCCATTAAAAAAAACTGCTTCAGATTCCGTTGCGTAGTTTTAAAGATCCAAGCAAACAGGGACAGACAACGGGAAGCGACTTTGTTTTATAGGTACTATGTATCGAAGGATAAATATGTCGTCATAATTGTCGAGAATTCCAGTCCAGGTAATAACTAAGTACGAAAAAAAAGAAAATAATAAGTAAGTTCCTAAATTCAAATATTTAAGCCTTAAAAAAATACAGTTTTAGATAAGTACCTAACAACATGTACATATTAATAATAATTTTGCTACTATTTCTGTAGTTACATTATGCAAGCTTACCTTGTTCGTGAATTCATCAAGCAGCACCCACCATAATTATGATCATCAATAGAAGCACTCCACATTAACAGTAATTTGCCACACTTATTATTATAATAATAGCTCTCACGCACTCGATAAATATTTTCAAAAACAGGAAACGGAACTGCCGAAGCGCACGCGCACTCTACAAGATGAATTATGTAATTATGGAGCATGTTTAGTGCGTTATGCAAACAATGAATTACCCCTTCACCCCACCCCTCCCGCGTCCCGCCGAACGACGTGTTATCGGTGATTTTTGATAAGTATGTGCAACTGGAAGATAATAATAATGTTTTCATAGTACAGATATTATTATATTATTATGTATTTAACAGTGTACGCGTCTGTACCGAAATTGTAAGGTGTATTATACTAAACATTTCAAAAGATAGCATAATGTTCTACGTTTTCGCTTTTTCGTAACCACCTAAACTTGGTCGGGTTACCACGGTCATTCACTTCCTAATGACTTTAATCGTATTATCTCATTAATTATCCAATGTACTACGTTGAAATTTTACTGTTATACAACTGAACTACACAACTAATAATTGACATAACATTCAGTTCATATATCCATATACAGGCTTATCAGTTGCCAAATAACACCGCGCGCATCATGACCGTGCTCGTGAAGAACTGAATATCATCATAACTTGTTAAATACTTACATGATACTAATGAAACTTCACATACATTTGAAGGCAGTTACAAGCTTCACAATAATGTTTAAAGTAAGTCTTTAGACCTCTTATTGAGAGTGCTGGGACCAATTGAAGTGTTTTTCTATTTAATGAAATAACCTTTAAGCTATGTATTATTTTGGTATTTTTATTGCAGAACAAATTTAAACTAATTCCAAAAAAGTCTTGTACAAAATATGATAAGAATCCGCTTAACCGTTTCAAAGATCTAGCAAAACCAAAAACGATACCCCAGCAAAATCTCGAATAACTTCGCAACCGAAGAAAGAACAAATACAAAATAAGGCACAACATTTACTTCATCTAGACAACTAATTTTATAGCTAGTATTTATTTAAATATTCCCATTAGAAAGAAAAAGGTCTGGCTGGGGTAACGTTACCTCAGCAGGAAATGTTTTTGTGAAATAATTAAAAAACTATAAGCGCAACAAATTTAAAAATGTGCGCAACAATTACAGAAGCCGCAAAACTAATTATCTATAAGATTCAAATGACCATTTTCGACCACATCTGGCTGAGGTAACGGACACTCGTCAGCCTTGTACACCTTACAGTCGATGTAGTACTCTCCGTCGGTGCTCGTTGCTCGGCGCTCGCAGCCGCTGGCTACGCGGTTCACTAAGAATGAAGTTAGGTGATCCGATGCATCTTCTTTGTGTGGGATGTCGCGGTTGTTACTGATGCCGATTATGTCGATGCCACTATTGACTTTTTTACTGAAACAATAACGGAAACTGTCAATAGTCAATGTTTAGAACGAGAGATGCATGCGCAAAGAAAAACTTTCTGCTGTAAAAAATATAACAACTGACTCGGCTTTGATCAATACTGTAATCGATCAAATCAAATCCATCGATTCAAACAATAACCAAGTGAACCTGCACTTGTTTTCAAATAATATGTACCTAATAGTAATTGCACGATTATAATTTAGTCAGTAGATATGTGACAAAAGTAAGTAGACAATTAATTTACCTGGCACGAGCTAAGATTGTCGATTGTGACTGCATCTTGCGTTTCCCATTGCTGTCTGCAGACGGTTTGCGGCTGGACTTCACTTTTTGTCCGGTGATCGATGCTTGCAAGTAATCACACTCAGAGTCTGACCTGAAATAAAGATAGGGAAAATTTAGTCACACAATTATTATTAATTATCTCAATGGAGTAGTGTCCATTGCGCAGGGCATACGATACAACACAAGTGTGTGCGCAAACATTGGTTCTCCCATGTGCCCATGGGATAGCAAAACCATAGAGAGATCGGGTGCAGGATCGATGGCTTTACGTGCTGTTCAAAGCACGGAAGACTGGATCGAAAACACTCCTTCGAAGGATCGAGCTCGACATACTATGAGCAGCTCGGGTGTTCTATGAAGTAACGCGCCCACAAACAAACATAACTATAAATTACAAGCGGATCACAAGTGTGAGCCATGACAACGAACAGAATATTTTATAAGACTTACATTTTTCTATCAGAAGTTCCACTCGGTTTGATGACTTGGTTGGTGATGGCGGCAGCGGGCGGCTATCGACAATGTCGTCGCTGATATTGTAGGCAACACAGACTGTTTGTATACCGATGATAACAGAGCACTTCGTTGCACTTGCAGACTGCGAATACGTTGTACCGAATACTTGTAGCTTATAAGTTAAAATCAAATTATAAATAAAGCATGTTAAAAACACTTCAATCAATCTAGCATTGTTTTGTTGAAGTAACTTTTTCTATAGTCGGATTATACTTGCACGTAAAATGAAGACGAAGGAAAATTTTATACTGCATCGAATGTTGATGCAGCGAAATTAGCCAGGGCTGACCAAATGATAGCGAGCACGGAATCGTTACACTACATTGATGTAATTATTTTATAGAAGTAAATAAATATTTCTAAGGTAGGCACTTATTTTATCATCTACGTTTAGGTCTTGTGTAGAAAAGATGAACTTATTGCCGTCAACCTAGTACTTTTCTAGACTTTCTAAAATAAATACATAATATAGTTCTCATAACTACACTAACAACCATGAGTCAAACCATGGAAATCCATATCTGTCGATACGCTGTGATATATTTTAATCGTAATAATGCATTGTGGAAATTTTGTATTTTGCTGATACATAGAATGATACTAAGTTATTGTCAACCCTAACTAAAATAGCTGATTATTGTGAGTGTGAAATAAATAATTAGGTTAAGCACACGTCTAACAATTGCGCAAAAACAAATTTTATGATGAAATATTTTTAGGCAAAAAATATAATATAAAATATTATTTATTATTTCAAATGTCTCTCGGAGTGAGCACCTTTCTAAACTGTCACCGAAAAATGAAGTCATTTATTAAAAATAAATATTTTATTGATCACACACCAGAAAGTACTATCGGCCAAACTTAAGCATGCTCAGTTAAGAAAATAGTCCTGCGGAAGCGCAGATGGTGACAGACCACGCCCCTTCCTTGCTCCACCCAATTAGAGACAATACATATTTGTGTGAGTGCAGTAAGTGCGTGCGGCAAAAAATGTCAACAAACATTAGCCAGTGCCAATTTGCATCTCGCTAATTGTTCACGCTTCCCGTTTTCATCCCAATTTTATTTTACGACCTGTTTATTTCTATCGGACTTATTGCCTGCCCAACTGTGACCTTTTCTTTGTATACCGGACTGTGATCGTGGAACTCTTTTTGACCCTTGCTCGTATCCTGGACTGTGTATCGTGACTACCTGTGGGCTGTGATTTGTCATTTACGATGACAACCCGAAACCTAAATCAGGAAGAAAGAAATGAAATCATTGTCTTGCATAGACAAGGATTATAATAATAATAATAATAATAAATTTATTTCGATTTAAGTAAGTTACATTAATGATGAATACATATTTTAGCTTAGCTTATACTATTACATATTTCGCAAGGCATCTGTGTCTGAACTAGATAAATTAATATCTGTATCTCAGACATCAGCGCTCTTCCCTAAAAGTATACCATCGAAAGCTTAACTAATGTTCTCTATTTTAATTAAGTACATATTTTGTTTCTTGTTGATCTGGCAAATTAAAAATAGTCATACAGAAAAAAAAAATAAAAAATAATCAAAAAGTGGAATTAAAATAAAATAAGAGTGGAGTGGGGACCTCCTTTTGTATTGAATGTAGATGCGTGAGTGTGTGTAGGAGGGTGTGTATTTGAAACTTATTTTGTAACAACTAGGAGGTTTTCAGTTTCGTCATAGGTCAGCTTATGAAGGTATTCAGTCACTTTATTCTTACAACTTCTACTATTTAAGGTAAGTATATCGAGACTCTTATCAATCCGGCCATAAAGGTACGGACCTAAGAAACAGAAATATTTATTAACGAATGAGTGTTTAAGCATGGATCTGTCGGTACTGAATATAGGTTTCCGTCGCCTGGATGGGAAATGTAGTTTTTCAAAGTGTACTCTCGCGTGCTGGATCAGAACTGTGTGCAGTACGAATAATTGGCGGACAGAGAGAACCTCACAGGCTAGGAACAACTGATAAGTTGGGAACAAATACGGACGGAAGGTGCTTACTTTGAGAATAGCTCTTTGGGCTACTTCAAGTGGCTTTAGTATGGTTTTTGATGCACCACCCCAGACCGAAATACAGTATGATAAAGTTGATTGACCAAGTGCCAAATATACCTGCTTCATTAGTTTGGGGTCTGCAACATGGCGTAGGTTTTTGAAAACGTATATTAGTTTTCTAGCTCTAGCTGTGACTAAGTCTATATGGGGTTTAAAAGAGAGGTTGTTGTCTATTGTTATTCCTAAGTATTTTACGAACTTTGTCTTGATCAGAGCCGGACATTTGCAGGTTCCGTCGTTGCAGCAGTTGTGGGCAATTAAAGAGAGTGTTGTGGGAGGTAAATTAGAGTTGCGCATTGAAAATGTTATGTACTGAGTTTTATCAGCGTTTAGTGTCAGCTTGTTACTCCTCAACCAGTGGCTCACAGTATCAAAGCCACGTTGAGCGTCCACATAGACCCGTTCCCAAGTATCAGCCGAAAACAGCAGAACAGTGTCATCTGCGTAAGAAATTACTTTTCCACCCATAGATGTCAGACCACAGAGTTCGATTGAATATATCCCAAATTGCGCTGGAGTTAAATCTACAAGTAAGTTATTTTTTTTTTATCTAGAGATAGAAATAAATTAAGTGCATGTTGGTTTCCTGTACTGAGCTATATACCTATTTTTGTTTGCATTATTATATAGATCTCATTTTTTTTTCTTCTGTTACCGTTAAAAGTTATTGTTTCGCGAGCCGACGACGCCGACGTCGCCGTCGGCCCGACAACAGAGTTTTATAGATTAAATCGTATGTTACAAACAAATTTTTAATAATTCATATTATATTTGAATGCCTAAAAGAAACCTACATGCATTTTTTATATTTCGTATATTTGTTGTAGTTATTAGAAATTTTATTCTAAGGAAATCGTGTGTTATGCGTTTCTGTGTAAAAGAAATAATGTAGTATAAGCAAAGTCGCTGTTTCTGTCTGATTCTCGGCTATTTTTTTCTAAACAATGCAACGGATTTTTATATGGGTTCTCACTCTCATTTAGAGAATTTTTTTGGAAGGTTTTTATGCGCATGCAAATTATTAAAGAGCAAAGCCGAGCATGTTAGAGATTTGTAAGACCCGTGCGAAGTCGAGGTAGATCGCTTATTTGCGATAAATATTAATAAAATACAAAACTTAGAATTTTGCAAAAATAAAATAAGAAATTACGTTTACATAATATTTAAAATAGTAATTTAAAAAGAGGTTTGTTTTTTCCTTTCTTTTTTTAATATCGGCGCGTTCAACGACATTGTTTGGACATTTTATGACCCGATAACAAATCTTTCAACACCTGCTTATTAAACAATGGCCCTTCATTTTAAGTTATCAATGTATTTTGAAATTGAGTTACTGCACTTAAGTCGTTAACAATAATGCACAAATTTGCTTGGGAGAGTTTTACACAATGTTGGAATTGACTACAATGCCATTGTTAAATATCTATTTGTGGTCTACTATCCGTATAAAATACAGATAACAATGTTAATAACTAAAATAGATATTTAAAAAGTTAGGGTTTATTTGTTAATAACTTAATCCTTTTGCATACTGCTAGTAATGTATTGTTTAATCCCATATTATGTGACAATTCGATGCTAACAGGGAATTTGAAAAAAAATACATTGGTATTTAATACATAGTATTTAATTTATTATTAATAATGTTGCTATTTAATACAAAAAACGTTAAGAAAATTATTTCAATTAATTACAAACAATTAAGAAATTGTTAAAATTTTAAAAAATATCACAGGACTATAGTTGTGACTTCATAATTTTTACTTACTTCATCTGGCAGCTAAACATATGACGTCACACGCGCTCATGTTTATTGGGGGTTTTCGGTACTGGATTCAAAAGTAATTTTTTATTTTAAAATAACTTTTGAAGTATAACGAAAATAAAAAATTATAAAATAGTTTTGCAATAAAATTTATATTGTATATCTTTTCATTTATCACAAAAAAAAAATGATCAAAAACCTAATTGTTACTTTTTTTTACAGAGAACCACAGTGCGCCGTTGGGTGCGTAGATATAAAGAAGGAGAAGATCTAACTCAGCGTGCTCGTGCACCTCGACCTCGAGGCATCAACGAAGGGCAATTGGCCAATATGATAGCTACATTTCAAGAAAGCCCATTTACACCTACTCGCAATTTCGCACAAGAATTTGATGTTTAAATGCAAACTATTCGGAACGAGTTACATAGAGCTGGAGAGCAGCACAGACTGCCCGCAAAAAAAAATATTTTGACTCTACAACTATAAAGCTGCTCGCGTACGATTCGCTCGGGACTATAGAGACTTCGACTCTAGCCAACAAGGTCGTCGGAATTTATGGCGTATAGATAACACAAGATACGAACCTCGAAATGTTATCCCAAATGCAGAATCAGTACGAGTTGTCGTGAATATGTGGGGCTGGATGAGTGCTGCTGGACCAGGCGAACTGGCTTTCATACCGGGGAGGGCAAATGGCCACACATATAAAGATGTGCTTGAACATATTATGTTACCGACTATGCGCACGGTATATCCAGAAATGGAGGTGCCAGAGTTTTATTTTTTTCAAGATAATTACCCGATACACCGAGCGCTAGTTGTTCGAGAGTGGTTGCGAGACTTAAACCCCATTAAAAATTTATGGGGTTTAGAAATGAGTTAATAGGACAGAAAGAACCAAGGAAGCACTTGTCACCCATTGCGAAGAAGCTTGGGATACATTAAGGGTTCAAACTTGTTCGAAGTCTTGGTTAGGTCCATGCGTAGCCGTTGCGATGCAGTTATAGACGCGGGAGGAGCAGCGACAAAGTGTTAGTTTTTTAATAATGTATAATTTAATTTTAACATTCAGGTGGCCCAAATAGTGACGTTAAAAATATTGATTTGCGATCCTTGACAGTTTTATTGTTATATTTATTTTAAATTTCTTGAAATTGATATAAGATCCTCTTTGAAAAACTTTACTTTCTATTATGCGATTTTTTTTACGTAATATATTTTTGCAATTTGTATTCTTTTAAAGAATACAAAGATGTTTTTGTTTTCAAAAACATCTTTCTTTTAATACCTATTAATTGTTTCGAAATAGATCAGTTTTGAGATTTTTTTATCACATTAATTTTTTTTAATGGATTTTACTCCCACGATAAATCATTTCATTGCAGGAAAAAATCATTTAAATTTCACGGTGGCGTCAGTTTGATGTGTTTTCTTACAACCTTTATTTTGGTATATTATTTCAATCATTCTAACAGTTATTGTACACGCGCACGGGTGTACCGGGGGCTGCGACAGACGCACGGGCGGCGGGGAGCAGCGGCTGCCCAAGCGACGCCAGCGCGGGGACGGCCGGCCATTCGGACGACGACGACCGCTCGGATCGCGCACGCCTTATTGTTTCCGCAGCTTAAAACGAGTTTGTTGTATTAAAATTTATACTTATATTATTATACATATTGGTCAAAATCGCGTCCGTTTCATTACCCACTAAACAATTGGCGACCGTGAACTAATAAAGAACTGCAACTAAGCTCAAGCGAAGAAAAAGTACGCGTTGGTGGCGTGTTCTCCATAGTTCGAACCGGTTCGAACCGGATACGCGAACGTCGCGCTGCCACGCGCTGCTGTTTTCCTGCTCGTCAAGGCCACGTGCTGCGAGTCTGCGACTGAACACGAACAAACAAAACTGCTGGATGGAACACGAAGAGGCTACTGCTACCTATTTTGGAGACCTACCTGGATATAGCGGCCAACGGGCATCGCGTCAGGCGGTCTATGTGAGGGGAGTAAGCTCGTTCCTATTCTATTTTCAGTTCCTTATTAACTCCGCTTTTGTTTGTGTGTTTGGGGGTTTGCTGCTTTCTTTGGTGTGAGAGCGGCTGGTTGCTACCATATCGCCTTATTCGCAGTGAGGTTATTTTATATCCTATACTTATAGGTAATTGAGGAGTGACTTTTCAAAACGGCTTATTTCGGGTTCCCAATTTTACTTTTTTTTTTAATGCCAATCGGGACTTTATGTACACTCACATTATATGACGTGAAGTGTCCGGTTCTAAAGTACTTTAATCTCGAAGAAAAATGGCCATAGAAAATGCTTTCCGCAACAAAATAGCTTAATTCACGTTAATTCTCGGCCCTACTAATTGTGATAGGAGTTTTTTCAAAATAGCTCATTTCTAGAACATTTTGTATGGAAATTTTGTTAATACGTATCAAAATGGCTTATTTCTAATCTGGTATCACAGGTTATTTTGGAGGGTTGAAAGATAGCTTTAATATCTGGAAGTGGATCCGCAAATATATTTTTATACATTGGCAACACTTTTTATTTGACTACGGCCAATTAAAAAAATATTAAACGTCATGTGTCACCTTGCTGTCAACTTCTCAATACTTTCATGTCAAGGCTGAGTGTCAAGGTGAAAAATATTTTCTTGTATCGTTGCTCGTTGGTGTTTTTGTTGTTAATCCGAATAATTTTGAGTAAATAACGGTGCATAATGGCAGATAAGACCGTGGAGGAGTTAAATTCAGGCACCAGAAAAAGGAAATCAGGACAAAACAGCCGAACAAGAAAATCGTAAGTAGTTTTCAGCAATGTATAAACGGCTCTCGTTTCAATTGTAATTTAATCCTACTAGATACCTATTTCTTAACAATTAAATTTATTATTGCTTCAGGTACATTGATAAGGATCCTTTGGGTTTAGAATTCAGGATTCCATGTCGGCACAAAGAGGGCAGTAAATATAAATGTAGTTCTTTCACTACGCGCCAAGTTCTAATAAACCGTAGTGCGTTTTATGCTAACACGTCCAAAATTGATCAGGATACCTATCTTTGTAGATTATTACATTCGTATGAACCACAGGATAAAACCAAACCATCAAAGAATATGAGAAAGAGAACTGTAAGCTGCAGTTACAACTTATTTTGTAAGAAAAATAAAATTAAACCTGTGTGTAAGAAAATGTTCATTGCAGTTTTTAGTGTCAATGAAAAAAGGCTTAATATAATCAATAGAACTACAGTCAGAGGAAACATTCCTAAAGAAAAGCGTGGTGGGGACCGTAAGTCATACAAATCTATTGATAAAAAGGAATCACTAAGGAATTTCATAAAATGTCTACCAGCAAGAGAAAGCCACCACAACAGACAAAAATCAAAAAGAATATATCTAAATCACTAGACTGATTTAAACTGTAAGAAACTAATGGAGTTGTATAATTCTTCTGTTGCCTCAAACTTGCAAGTAAAAAAAACCATGTTTTATAAAATATTTTATGAAGAGTTTAATGTAGGATTTTCTGCGCCATCCTCTGATGCTTGCAATGTGTGTGTGCTGTGGGGAAATAGAATCAAAAATGAAAGAGACAGTGAAAAAAAGCAAAAATTAATGGTAGAACTTCGGGTACATAAGATAAGGGCCAAGGCATTTTATACCCACATGAAAGGTAATCCTCCAAACTCCATTTCACTTTGTTTTGATCTTCAACAAGTCCAAGCACTTCCAAAAACGCCTATTCAAGATGCCTTTTATTCTAGGCAAATAAGTCTTTATAATTTTTGTGTAGTACCTTTAAATTCAAAAGATCCTTGGTTTTATACTTGGGATGAAACCATTGCCAAGCGCGGGCCAACAGAAATAGGATCAGCTGTATATGATTATCTATCCTCCATGAACATTGACAATAATGTTGATACTATACGTTTATTTTGTGATGGCTGTGGAGGCCAAAATTAAAGTAATCATATCATACATTCACTAATGCAATGGCTTTACTCCAAATCACCTGCTGAAGTGAAGGAAATACATATATTTTTTCCGGTCACAGTTTTTTGCCCGCCGATCGCGTTTTTGGACGACTGGAAAAGGAATTAAGAAAAATACCAGTGATCACCACCAAAGATGGTTACCATGATATCTTCAAAAACCATGGCAATGTAAGGTTATTAGGAAATGATTGGCAACTGCTTGAAATAAAGGATTTAAAGGAAAATTTAAAAAATGTGGAGGGATTACAAAAAATAAAAAGAGTCTGGATAAAAAAAACTGTTAAAAGACAGATGACTATCGGTTGTGAAATAAAAGCTTCCCAATATTATAGATTTGATGGAAATGATCCTTGGCAGACATTATTGAAACGGGGTAAACGTATTCCACTAACTATTGATGTTGCAGAATCTATTCCGCAGCCAGTTTCAGAAAAAAAGAAAAAAGATGTAATAAATTTACTTGAAAAACAATTTGGGGAAGAATGGACTGCCTTGCCTGAACTTCAATGGTACAAAACTATTTTGTTACATGTGACGGAGGAACCAGCTGAGGAACATGAATATGATTGTGTCTGCAATGAAGAGGATGTAGGAGAAGTCCGTGTGTGATTTTCAGATTTTAAATAAAAGTTTTTAGAAAACAATTTTTTTTGCTAGCCAAAACAAAATGGCTTATTTCTTAGGAGTGCCAAAACAAAATGGCTTATTTCTTAGGAGTGCTGAAACAAAACATCTTATTTCTTGGAGTTTGCGACTAAATGGCTTATTTCCTTAAATCATATGATAATAACTCATAATTTAGAGTATTAAAAAAAATATATACACTGTGAAACGATCTATTAACGTACCTAGATTATGTACATAGAAGTTTGTTACTAAAAATATTCATATATGAAAAGTTTTCGTATTTTTCTTGGTCCTGAAAAAAATGACCATACAGAAATAAGCCATTTTGAAAAGTCACTCCTCAATTATTATCGTAAAGCATTACGCATGTCATAAATATTGCGAGTCTATTCAGTGACTATTTGCAGCATTTCATATTCGTGCTATATTGCATTCGCCGAAGCATAAATATCTACCTTTATTTCTGTAAAGATTACATTCCTGCACTAACAACCTATTCTGCGTGCTTCTTGCACCTATTGCACAGCCTAGAGCCTTGCACAGCAACCGCTTCAGATAGATTTGCCGAACAATTCCAGGAAATCGGCGGCTGCAACTGCGGTTTGCGCCTGCCTCCCTTCCCTTGGCTGCCTTCTCTCACGCCGCCACGTGGCGACCGAAGCTTCTCGACCGCCGCGAGCGCGCAGCAGGGCGACCACACCGGGGCGTGCGGTCTACCTGCCGAGACACCGCCTGGCAGGGAGCTGAGTCTGGAGCGCAATACCTATCGACTGATTGGTTTGATGCACACTATCTATTTCATTGTTTATTCGGATATTGTGATTTAAATGCCAAACATGAGAAGGAAGAAAACAAAGCTGAGGTTAGTGATTTAATTAGGAGACGCAGTAATATTCAAGGGCGTTTAACTAAATTAAATAATTATGTTCAGGAAATGCAAAATTTAAGTGAATTAAGTGGAATCAAAATAAAAGAATTAGGTAGACGTTTAGATAATGCTCAAGAATTATTTAGGCAGTTTGATCAATTGCAAACATTAATTGAAAACATTTGTGAAGATTCAGTTACTAGTGAACAAATTGACATAAGAGAAATAATTGAAAGTAAATTCATTAACATTATGTCCAGTATTGAGGAATTAATTGAAAAGCATAGCTCATCAAAGGTAAAGGAAACCTTTAATGATGCATGCAGTAACAATAGGTCAGTGGGTCGTGGATCTACTTGTATTTCACATGGCCTACAGTCAATAAAATTGCCAACTATAAATACCAACATTTAACGGTTCTTATTTAAAATGGCTTGAATTTAGAGACACCTTTCAATCATTAATTCATTATAATGAATCTATACCTGGCATCAATAAACTTCATTATCTCAGATCCTCACTGGAGGGGGGTGCCGTTGAAATTATCAGATCATTGGAGTTTACCTCTGAAAATTACATAGTAGCATGGGATTTACTATGTGACAGATATAATAATAAGAAAATCCTCATTAACAATCACCTTAAAGCATTATGCAGTATTGAACCCTTAACTAAGGAATCATTTAAAGAATTACGCAATTTAGTAGACATTGTTTCAAAGAATTTAAGAGCGCTCAACACCCTAGGCCAACCAACAGGTCAGTGGGATGCTTTATTAATATTTATGATTACTGGAAAGTTAGATACCAGTACGAGTGTTAAGTGGGAAGAACATAGGAATATTTTACCAGATTTGCCAACTCTAAATGATTTTTTTAATTTTATACGTAGTCGTGCAGATATTTTAGAGACTACATCAGTGACGTCACAACCAATTAAAAATGATAAAATGACTTTTAATAAAAATAACCAAAATAATAATTGGAAACCTAAACAAATTGAGAGGTCTAATTCCTTAGTCTCTTCAGTTGAGAACTTAAGTGAATATTTGTGTTTATTGTGTAGTGAGCAGGGTCATCGCATTCATCAATGTACTAAATTTAAAAACATGAATGTACAAGACAGGGTTAAAGAAGTTTCTAAGTTAAAATTATGTTTAAACTGTCTGTGTGAGGGCCATAATTCATTTAGATGTCGTATGAGGAGGTTATGTAAGTATTGCATAAGATTCGCTTTACCAAATGTTAGAAGCAGTGAATGTAAGGTTATATTGAATAAGGACATTCTAGAATTCGTCGAACATACAGTTTTCTTGGGGATTACGCTCGATTCAAAGCTGCAGTGGGGTCCTCACTTAACATCCCTTGCAAGGCGGTTAAGTTCAGCCGCTTACGCTGTCAGAAAAATCCGGCAATTAACAGACGTGGATACCGCGAGGCTGGTCTATTTTAGTTACTTTCATAGCATCATGTCTTATGGTATTTTGCTCTGGGGACGTGCTGCAGATATACATTCTATCTTTATCCTGCAAAAAAGGGCTGTCAGAGCCATCTATAATCTTGGCAGACGCGAATCCTTAAGGGAATTGTTTAAAACAATTAACATCATGACGGTGCCTTGTCAATACACCGTGAAATGTAAACCGTTGCAAAGCTGCAGCGAAATGACTTTGTTTTGGTAGTACAATCGATTAGTAAATATCTTTACTATGAAAATATAAAAATGGCAGATTCACAATTGTGAAAAACGAAACTCGAAAATGAACGCAATCAAATAGTAGTACCTAGTCAAACGCAGCGGCCGAGACCCGAGCGGCTGACGGCGCGGGCGCCAGAACACTGGGTCGTTAACCCTTGCGCTTATCAACAGCTGATTTTCTGATCTTTAGTTAATTTAATGTAACACAACACCCAAAAAGTTATTCCAATCCTCCCTTCATACTTTTACAGGCTTAAGACTGTCAAAAATACTTTTTATTACCTACAACTTTACTTACTGAACACGAAAACAAAAAAACAAGTTAAACAAAGACAATAAAGTAAGTATTTTAGTCGTATTTAAAAAGTTGGAATCAACTTATTTACAATGATTTTAATCACCTAACCTATTTCTGAATTTTCACTATTCACAAAGTACTTACCTACACTTCGCGGTATCGAAGCAAGTGTTCGAAGTGTAAGCCACTACATTCCACACACAAACGACACTTTTAAATAAAATCTTTTAGTTTTAATAATGGGTCTCACTCAAAATTAGAAAAATCGTAATTTAAATCCATTTTTCACTTATTTAACCTACAAGTACAACGTCCGCAAGACAACTGAGCGTCGAGTGCGCGACACTGCGCGGCATTTTTTGATCTGTGGCGGCGAATGAAGAGAGTGTAAGCTACGCGCTCTAGTTTATACCGTATCACAAGGCACGAGAGCTTATTTTTCTCTGAACATTTATGATTTATTGCTTTTTACTTTGTCGGTAGCGCATGAGTTTTGAATGATACCTACGTTAGGACGTAGGTATCATTTCGTTGGCTACGTTGCGTTTGTGTGCGTGACAGTGTAACTATTGTTACTCACGCTTTCGAGTTTATTAATATTTTTTTTAATATTTTAAAATAAAAATATTTTTATTTTTTAAGTTTAACTCTACGTTCCATTAGTACTACTGAGGGCGAATCGTTCTGCCGCGTTTTTGCAACGGTTTACATTTCAGGGTGCATATTTATGAAAACATCATGCACGTTAGAAAAAATCGTCATATATTTAAAAAAAATGGTGATAGACATAATTTTAATACTAGAAATAAGGATAAATTAAATCAACCAAGTTTCAGATTGGCAAATGTACACACTTCTTTTATGGGGTACGGTGTAAAATGCTATAACAAAATACCACTCGATATTCTCCAACTAAATGAGAGAAAATTTAAAACTTGCATAAAACGCACACTATGTAGTCGAGCATATTATAAGTTAGATGATTATATCACGGACAAAAATGCTTGGCTAAATGCTAGTCCTGCTCCACAGCTACTCGGGCTCACAAATTTGAATTGTTTTTTAAGAGAATGATGTTTCTTACCCTCTTTTTTGTCGACCTGAATAACTTGTACAGTTATCGTAAGATAACTTTTTTTTTTTTTACATATAGCAGTCATCTAACGTATACGGACACTGAAAGTGTTATTAGTATTGTATAATTTAATATCATTTATTTCAATTTTGTAAATGTGAGTACCATGGAACGTTTTATTTTATTTTATTTACTGAGTTACTATGTGCTTTTACTAATGAGCATGGCAGTTGAGAGCTTGTCATGCTCACTCAAATGTCTCGCTGATGGTGGCGCGTGTGTTGGATCATTTGGTTCCCTCCATAATGGTTGAGCTAGGTGGTGCTGATCCATGCGTCATGCTCGTGAACGAGTGCTGTCAGTTGGGATTGGTCATCTCTTAACTGCTATGGCTTACATCTTTAGTTTTATTATTTTTTACTACGGTATATTCATCTTCATTGTGATCACATGTATAATCAACAAGAATTATGGAACCAGGATTTTGTAAAAACCTAATTTAAAAGAGTGCCGTGGAGTTTCTTGCTCGTTCTTCTCCATAGAGGCCTACCTCCGTTTTGGAACGAGCAACTAGCTTCAACTTTCGGACTAACTGACCGACTCCTTGACAATTCAAAAGTGCCTGTAAATGGTCTAATTGAAATAAATGTTTTGACTTTGACTTTTGACTTTATTGTAAGCATAAACACAATAGTTTACATGTAAATAAACCTCAAAATAATACTGAAAAAGACCCAATCAGCGCTACACCTTCCACATCAACTCAACCGATGCCAGTGTCTTTGTCTGCTGTCTCAGTCACCCAGGTACTGTTGTGCACTGCTGTGATAGAAGTGGTGGATGATAATCAACAGACTTACCTTATTAGGGCCTTGTTAGACACGGGCAGTCAGTCATCTTTTGTAACAGAGACACTGAAAGGCAAATTAGGAAAATCCATAAAGATTTCAGAACCCTTAAGGATATCCGGAATCAATAATGTCTCTTTTAATATATCTGAACGTTGTAATGTTTATATAAAATCGCGATTAAGTCCTTTTAATATGGAAATAAATTGTCTGGTTGTACCACAGATTACAGGAACATTACCAAGCGCACCTGTAAATATTCAAGAGCTTAATTTACCTAAAAATATTGTCTTTGCAGACCCAAAGTTCCACTGTCCTTCGAATATAGATATATTATTGGGGGCCGATGTGTTTTGGAATATTGTTGGGACAAAGCGTATTTCATTAGGTGTAGGTAAACCTATCCTACAAAATTCAGAGTTTGGATGGTTAGTTAGTGGCCGTTTAGGAGAATTTAGCCTTAACCATTTAACATGTCATTTCACTAAGGAAATTCATGACGACCTTAAAAGATTTTGGGAAGTTGAAGAAATTAATTGTATCAATAATACTTCCCCCGAAGATAAATTATGTGAACAACATTTTTTAGAAAACATGAATCGTCTTCCAAGTGGTAGATTTTCCGTTAGAATGCCATTTAAAGAAATTCCTGAAAAGGCACTAGGCGATTCTTATTTCTTAGCAAAAAGGCGTTTTTTTACCTTAGAGAAAAAATTAAATAAAAATGCTCAGCTCAAACAAAGTTACACTGCATTTATTGAAGAATATAAAAACTTAGGTCATCTACATGAGGTCAAGCGTCCTTTATTTAGGTATTACTTACCACATCATGCAGTAACAAGAGAGCAAAGCGAAAGTATTAAGTTACGCGTTGTTTTTGATGCCTCTGCTAAAACAACTACAGGAAAATCACTGAATGATATTCATTATGTTGGTCCAGTGTTACAAGACGATTTGTTATCTTGTTAAGGTTTAGAACCTATAAGTATGTATTAACTGGCGATATACAAAAAATGTATAGGCAAATAGAGATGGATCCATCACAGAAACATTTGCAATTAATTTTATGGAGAGATGATAGTTCTCAGCCTATAAAGGTCTTGCAGTTAAATACTGTCACCTATGGGACAGCATCTGCACCTTTCTTGAGCACGAGGTGCCTTGTTCAGTTAGCTCGCGAATGCACTAATCCCATAATTTCTAATATTTTAGAACATGATATTTACATGGATGATTTAAATACTGGATGTCAGAGTGAGCAAGAAATTAAGGAAATATATAATGAAGTAACTAGAATTTTGTCCTCAGCTTGTTTCCCACTGCATAAAGTACGTACAAACTGTCCAAAGGTTTTAGAGACAGCGACCACTTCTAAAGCTCTTGATTTAAGTAAAAATTCCACAGTTTTAGGGCTTAACTGGTCACCTTTACCGGACATGTTACACTTTACCGTTGATATGATTAGAAGTAAGAAACTTACTAAACGTACTATTATATCATTAACTTGTAAAATATTTGGCCCATTAGGGCTGCTATGTGCATGCATAATAAAGGCTAAAATAGTTTTACAGCAATTATGGAAGGAAAATTTAGGCTGGGATGATCCCGTACCACCACATATTGAGAAAAAGTGGGTGAAGATATCAGACAATATTAATAATCTGTCCAAAATTACTTTACCTAGAAATGTAATATGTGATTCATCTATGTCAGTAGAATTACATTGCTTCGTAGATGCTTCGCAAGAAGCGTACGGTGCTTGTGTCTATTTAAGGTCAGTTAATAATGAAAATATTGTAAATGTTAAATTATTATGTGCGAAGGCGAGGGTTGCACCTATAAAGGCTATAACAATACCTCGCCTTGAGCTATGTGGTGCGCTGCTTGGTGCTCGGTTGTCCACAAAAGTAATCCAGTCCATTAGATGTCAGATAACACAGAAGGTCATATGGACCGACTCAACTGTAGTGCTAGGTTGGATTAGTACACAACCAAATCTTTTAAAGGCATTTGTAGCCAATCGTGTAAATGAAATAAATGAGTTGACACAGGGCTTTCAGTGGAGGCATGTTCCTACGCATCTCAACCCTGCTGATCTTGCTTCTAGAGGCGTAGATCCTCAGCAGCTGCAGGTTGAAGCCTTGTGGTGGGAAGGACCCTCCTTCTTAAAAGAGGGATCACCTGCTTGGCCACAACAAACTCATAAATCAGTGGAATTACCTGAATTAAAGGTTCATATACAGACAAATGTAGATCAAAATGATAGTCAGATTTCTATAATAAAATTTAATAATTATTCCAAGTTAAATATCATTATTCGTATGTTTGCGTATGTATTGCGGCTTTTATATAACTGCAGGAATAAAACTAAATTGTGTAAATCATTGCAAGTTAATGAAATCAGTAATTCACTTAATATTCTCATTAAAATATCGCAACAGGAATCGTTTGATTTAGAGTTAAAATCTCTAAATAAAGGTTTAGGAATATCTAAAAAATCCAAAATATTTAGTTTAAATCCGTTTCTTGACTCTAAAAGTCTATTAAGAGTAGGAGGTCAACTTGACAATTCAAGGTTCAATTATGATAAGAAACATCCAATTATCTTAGACTGTAAACATAGATTTACCCTTTTATTAATGCAAAGCGAACACCAACGTTTATTTCATGCAGGTCCGCAATTGTTATTGTCTTCTGTGAGAGAAAGGTACTGGCCTGTAGGTGGAAGGGCCTTAGCGCGAAAGGTAAACAAGCAATGCGTTGTATGCACTAGATTTCGTGGTCAGACTGTACAGCCTATAATGGGCAACTTACCATCGGCTAGGATGAGGCCTACTTTCCCCTTTCACTCGACTGGTACTGACTTTGCAGGGCCATTCCAAATTTCTAGTAAAAAGGGACGAGGTAATAGAATAAGTAAATGTTACCTCTTTCTGTTCGTTTGTTTAAGCACTAGAGCTGTCCACCTAGAGCTAGTGAGCGATCTTAGTGCGTCTGCATTTATATTAACTTTAAGACGATTCGTGTCACGCAGAGGTAAGCCTCATGAAATTTGGTGTGACAATGGTACCAACTTCGTAGGGGCAAACAATGAACTGGGTAAGGTGTTGCGCTCCAGTCGTGACTCTGTCATCGACTATACCGCCAATGAAGGCATTTCATTTAAATTTATTCCGGCTTATTCACCGCATTTTGGTGGGCTCTGGGAGGCGGGCGTGAAAGCAGCCAAATATCATTTGAAAAGGGCGGCAGCCAATGTCTCTCTCACATTTGAGGAGTTGTCGACACTCTTCACACAGATAGAGGCAATCCTCAATTCTCGCCCTCTCTCCCCTCTGTCCTCTGAACCCCTGGACTTAAACCCTTTAACCCCCGGGCACTTCCTGATCGGACGGCCACTGACGTCGGTGTCCTCTTTTCAGCAGAAGACTCCAGCCCGAAGTACCATCTCATCTGTAAACTACGCCTCGACTTCTGGAAGAGATGGTCCCGAGAATTTATAGCGGAGCTCGCGAGCAGCGATCCAAATGGAAGTCTGGATCTGTCGGGCCTAGAATTGGAGATATGGTACTGATAAAGGACCCAAATCTGCCCCCGCAGCGTGGCGGCTTGGCCGAATAACAAAACTACATATGGGCGCAGATAACACCTGCCGTGTGGTAGATATTTATACAGTAAGAGGAACTATCCGAAGAGCTATTCACTACATCGTCAGGCTGCCGGGTGAAGAACCTGATCCTGTTGAAAGCTAGCGCTTTCAAGGCTGGGAGGATGTACACGCGCACGGGTGTACCGGGGGCTGCGACAGACGCACGGGCGGCGGGGAGCAGCGGCTGCCCAAGCGACGCCAGCGCGGGGACGGCCGGCCATTCGGACGACGACGACCGCTCGGATCGCGCACGCCTTATTGTTTCCGCGGCTTAAAACGAGTTTGTTGTATTAAAATTTATACTTATATTATTATACATATTGGTCAAAATCGCGTCCGTTTCATTACCCACTAAACAGTTATTATTCTAATTCTTTAATAATATTATTTTAATGTTATTTTGTCCAATAATTGTGCCAGTTATTTTAAAGTCGTCCTGTTTAATCAATGTAAATAAATGTGTACTAATAATAGTAAATATAGTAAATCTGAATATTTGTTTGTTTAATCGCGTTAATGTCTGAAACTACCAGTGTTATAGTATATGATATTATAATCTAGTAATTATTTTTGTATGATAGCCAGATTTAGGAAAAATATTATAAACAACGTGTTCCATGAATGCCTGCTCATATTTAACACATACATACACGTCTATACACATATATAACAAAATAAACTAGATAAAAACTAAATAACTTACCAAAAAAAATGGATGAGGCAAAGAAACACCAAGACTCAGTATAGTATGATATGGGAATAAGCCATGCATTTCTGGAACACGTAAATATCACGCTCATCACGGAGCAATAACTATTTAAAGACGCGTGGAAACCGCGCGAGACAGCTAGTATTTGATAAATAATGTAATAAAGTAAGTGTATAATATTATGTGGTATGCTAAAATAACGTGTGTAATAATTATTATAAGATATGTATACCTAGTTTAAAAAAAAAAAAATTTCTTATATTAATAATTAGGTAATAATATTATTGTATTATTTATTTTTACCTATAAATATGAACAACCTGATAGGCTGATTGCCTGACAAGACAATTATGCTATTAATGCTATTTCGCGCGGTAGTGGCGCATATTTCTTATTTGTATTTTTTTTTGCCTTTAGTTTTTTAGACTTAGTACTAACTTGTTTTTATTTTGCTTTTTCCTACATGTTTTCTTATGTAATGTGCGCCATTTTTGTGTAAATAAACAGTTGTTCTTTCTTTCTGTGTATTTTTTTCAAGAAAAGGTGCATAAAAATAAATTATAATTTAAAGTGTTGTTTTATTTTTCTGAAAAAAATTGCAAATCCTAAGTGAATTATAAAGAACCCAGTGCATATTTCACACTAAGAGTTACTTTAAAGCAAAAATCTCTTACCTACTATACATGAGATGTAAATATTTATTAACTAACTAAAATTAACAATAATTAAAAAAAAAAAATAAGCACTTTACTACCCATAGAGGTAGGATTTCCAATATTTTATAATAGAGTTAGTCACAGATGAAACCAATGAAAGCGTGCTAATAAAAAATTCTAAACAGTTTTTTATTGAATTAATATAAACTAAAAATGTGGATGTTATTAGTCAATATCTGTTTTCAGTTCTCCAGTATTAAATGCTCTGTAAGAATAGAATTTTCAAGCGGATAAAATTCTTATCCTGACATATAATAAAAAAGTCTCAAATACTGCAGTACTGATTTTCGTAGGATTTTACCAATATACAGAATTCATAGAAATTTAGGTGTATAAATTATATTAGAGAAAAATTAACCGTTTCAGTGATTTGTAACAACCGTGCAAAGCTGGGGCGAGTCACTAGTAGTTGTTTACATGTTATCTTAGTACGAAATATAATTTTTTTGTGGAAGGTTGATACTTATTAAATAATACCAATAACACATTTTCTAAATCAAACATAATATATTATAATGAGTACGGAATAACTGCTTGTCAACAATGATTTATAAAAGAGCTCACGCGGGCCATAATATCATAGTTTGAAACCGAAACGACAATTAGAATTTGTGAACATTGAAAAAACATTTCACAAAACGAGGGAAACAGGTTACTAATGTGCGCCCGCACACTAGTGTGAGTGTCCGCTTCTACGCGTCATTCTATTACGACGAACACAACTAAAATTCGCTTCCTATTAGTCAAAACGCATGCATAGGTACGGTGACCGAGTCGACAGCGGTGCTATGCGATAATCGCCTTAAAGGTGAGCATGCGGAACTTTGGCCGATAGTACATACGAACGATTTCATCAGGAGCAACGGTATTCGGTATATCGTGGGGGGCCTGAAATACACCTATTTGGATAAAGCAGATACAAATTCTTATGTATAAATCATATCATATTGTGCAGGTAATTATCAAATATCAGAACATAATAGTAGGTATGACTATTTTTCAACCCAGAATTTACAATTATATGTCTGATTCTTTATCGGTACTATCGACCAAAGTTCCGCATGCTCACCTTTAAGGTGATTATCGCATAGCACCGCTCTCGACTCGATCACCGTCATGCATGCGTTTTGACCAATAGGAAGCGAATTTTAGTTGTGTTCGTCGTAATACAATGACGTGTAGAAGTGTACACTCACACTAGTCTGCGGGCGCACATTAGTAACCTGTTTCCCTCGTTTTGTTAAATGTTTTTTCAATGTTCACAAATTCTAATTGTCGTTTCGGTTTCAAACTATGATATTATGGCCCGTGTGAGCTCTTTTATAATTCATTGTTGACAAGAAGTTATTTCGTACTCATTATAATATATTATGTTTGATTTTGAAAATGTGTTATTGGTATTATTTAATAAGTATCAACTTTCGTTGATAAGGTTGATAAGGTTCGAGTCACAAGACTCGCCCCAGCTTTGCACGGGTGTTACAAAACACTGAAACGTTCAGTTTTTCTCTAATATAATTTATATACCTATACACCTACATTTCTATGAACTCTGTATATTGGTAGAATCCCACGTAAATCAGTACTGCAGTTTTTGAGACGCGGCGCGGCGGGCCGCGGGGGACTGTTCTATTATAATATGTAATGATAGGAATTTTATCCGCTTAAACATTCTATTCTTACAGAGCATTTAATACTGGAGAATTGAAAATAAAATCCAAATTTTGAGATTATTAACTCAATAAAAAACTGTAGATTTTTTTTTATTAGCACGCTTCTATCAGTTTCATCTGTAACTATTATAACATAATTATTGGAAATCCTACTTCTATGGGTAGTTAAGTGCTTATTTAGTTTTTTAAAATAATTATTTATTTTAGGTAGGTAGTTATTAAATATTTTCATCTCATGTATAGTTTTTTTTTTTTTTTTTTTTTACCGATGGGAAATCATCAAATGACTTCCCCCGCCCTGGGCGGGGCGGGAGGGAGTGTCAGACTTTTACTGACTAAAACCCATCCATGTTCCTTCTTGTGCCCTTTGCGTTCCGGGGGCGCGGTATCTCTTTCGAACAACCCGCAGCCCCGGCAGGCATCGGCCCTTAGTGGCCCCTTCAATTGTTTGCTGACATCTCTTTGAGGCGCACGTGGAACACGAACGCGCCGTCGACACGGTCTGTCGTTATCAACGAACGGACGGTGAGCTACCCATTGCTCACCGCCCACAGACCCGCGTCTACGGTGGCCGGGAGTCGTCTCGCGGCTCCCGACGCCCGGAGCGTCTCCCGCGGCGGCTGGGGCGTGAGGTGGTTCTTTCCCTCACGCGGCCCGCCTCCTCCTTCGCTAGCATTACTGCTTCGCAGAAGGAGGCGACTGCATCCCATTCCCTCTCGCTCCGGACCATGGCTTGCACCAGGGCCGAACGCGAGAGTTCGCCGCCGCCGATAGCCGCCACGAGGACGTCGCGGTGCTCCGCCCAAGCGGGGCACACCGCCACGGTATGCTCCACCGTGTCCTCGGGGCGATCCTCACAGTGGTGACACCCGGGCGTTTCCTCCCGCCCGATGATGTGCAGGAACCTCCCGAAACATCCGTGCCCGGTGAGGACCTGCGTCAGGCGGAAGGTGAGGGCGCCGTGGCGCCGCTCAAGCCACTCCTCAAAGAGGGGACTTACCGCCTCGATAGAGGCGTGCCCTGCACGGGGTTGCGACAGTCGCTCTCTCCATGTCGCCATGAGATCAAGCCGGAGGTCTGTCCGCTGAGCGGCGATTTGCCGCGGCAGCGGAGTTTCCCCCCGGCCTAGTACCTCCACGGGCCACTCGTGCAGGCGCGCGAGGACCAGCGCCTCCAGATCCCACGGCGGCAATGCGGCAAGGAGGCTCGCCGCCTCACCGGAGATCGTGCGGTATCCTCGGATGACCCTTATGGCGATCACCCGTTGGGACGCGTTTAGGTAGTGGGCGGCACGTCGCCTCAACCCCCGCGCCCACACCGGGGCCCCGTAAAGGGCCATCGACCGCACGACCCCCGCGTAGAGCCTCCGGCAGGAGGCGTTTGGACCCCTCAGGTTGGGTAAGAGCCGCTTGAAGGCGGCCCCAGCCCGTTCCAACTTGGGAGCCAAACGTCGGAAATGCTCAACGAAGTTCCACCGGCTGTCGAGGATGAGTCCCAGGTACTTCATCGTTGACCCGACGCCGATGTGAACCCCTCCCACCGTGATTTGGGATCCCAACGGTGGCGCGTTCCGAGGCCCATGAAAGCACATGACCTCGGACTTGTGCAAAGCCACCTCGAGTCCCAATTGCCGGATCCTCTCTACGACTATCGCAACCCCGCGTGTCATGACGTCGGCCGCCGCCTCGTGCGACCTCCCCTGCGCCAGGACCAGTGTGTCGTCCGCGTAGCAGACTACACTGGTGCCCTCGGGGAGGTCAGCACGCAGCACCCAGTCGTAACCGATGTTCCACAGGAGCGGCCCCAGCACCGATCCCTGTGGAACACCGCACGACATCTCCCGCCGGTTCCATTCTCCAGTTCGACCAGGGTAGATCACGGCTCTATCCGTCAGATAGGCCCCGACCACTTGACGGAGGTAGTTCGGCACCCGGTGATACCGGAGTGCCTCCCTAATGCAGGTCCAGGGCAGGGTGTTAAACGCGTTGGCGATGTCCAACGACACCGCCAGCACAACCCCACCCCGGGACACAGCATCCCCCGTCGTGAGAGCTCTCACGCGCATGATGGCGTCCACCGTAGAGCGCCCCCTGCGGAAACCAAACTGGTTGTCCGCAAGGTCCGGCCCCATCCCAGACAGGTGCCCGACGAGGCGGCCCGCAATGACTCTTTCGAAGAGCTTGCCCACCTCGTCGAGCAGCACGATGGGCCGGTATGCAGACGGCGAGTCCGCAGGGCGCCCCGGCTTCCGAATGAGGACCAGTTTCCCCGTCTTCCAACGAAGTGGGAACTGGCCCCTCCATGCATGCGCTTAGGAGCCCCTCCAGTCGGGGCCCTAGAGCCTCTGAGGCCAGGACCCAGGCTTTCCCAGGCAACTCATGTATAGTAGGTAAGGGATTTTTGTTTTAAAGTTACTCTTAGTGTGATATATGCACTGGTTGCTTGTAGGTTCTTTATAATTCACTAGGATTTGCCAATTTTTGCAGGAAAAAAAAAAAAAAACCACAATTAAAATTATAATTTATTTTATTTTTATGCATCTTTTCAAGATTGTCCAAAAAACATTACAGATATATATTGAAAAAATTACATAGAAAGAAAGAAAAACTGTTTATTTACACAAAAATGACGCACATTACATAAGAAAACATGTAAAAAAAAGCAAAATAAAAACAAGTTGGTATTAAGTCTAAACAACTTAAAAGCAAAAAAAAAAAAAAAAACAAATAAGAAATATGCGCCACTACCGCGCAAAATAGCATTAGTAGCATAGCATTTAACATAATTGTCTTGTCAGGCAATCAGCCTAGCAGATTGATATTTATAGGTTATAATAAATTATACAACAATTACCTAATTATTCGGACTGCCTCGTTGGTCTAGTGGTCGCAAGCGCGACTGCTGTGCATGAGGTCTTGGGTTCGATTCCCAGGTCGGGCAAAGTGTTATTGGGTTTTTCCATCAGGAATTTCTCAGTAGCAGCCTCGGAGTCTGGATTTGTGCCCGGTTGATGGCAATAGGCTCGCCCCCTATTACATGGGACTAAAAACATAACTAGCGAAATGTGGGTGTACTAATGTGTACACCTCTGCCTAACCCTTCGGGGATTACAGGCGTGATGTTATGTTATGTTATGTTATGTATTAACATAAGAAATATATATTTTTTTAAACTAGGTATACATATTTTTATTAGTTATTACACACTTACACACACGTTATTTTAACATCATCATTTGCCTAGCCTTTTCCCAAACAATGTTGGGGTCGGCTTCCAGTCTAACCCGATGCAGCTGAATACCAGTATTTTACATGGAGCACACACGTTATTTTAACATACCACATAATATTATACTTTACACTTACTTTATTACATTATTTATCAAATACTAGTTGCCTCGCGCGGTTTCCACGCGTCTTTAGTTATTGCTCCGTGATGAGCGTGATATTTACGTGTTCCAGAAATGCGTGGAATAACATACTATACTGAGTCTTGGTGTTTTTTTTTTTGCCTCATCCATTTTTTTTTTGTTATTTTTTTTTTGTTAGTTATTTAGTTTTTATTTTTTAGTTTATTTTGTTATATAGGTGCTTAGACGTGAGCGTATGTGTTAAAAATGAGCAGGCATTCATGGAACACGGTGTTTATAATATTTTTCCTAAATCTGGCTATCATACAAAAATAATTACTTTATTTTAATATCATATACAATAACACTGGTAGTTTCAGACATTAGCGCGATTAAACAAACAAATATCCAGATTTACTATATTATTATTACACATTTATTTACATTGATTAAACAGGACTACTTTAAAATAACTGGCACAATCATTGGACAAAAAAACATTAAAATAATATTATTAAAGAATTAGAATAATAACTGTTAGAAATATTGAAATAATATACCAAAATAAAGGTTGTAAAAAAGCACATCGAACTGACACCACCGTGAAATTTAAATGATTTTTTCCTGCAATGAAATGATAATATTATCTTGCTAGTAAAATCCAAAAAAAGTAATTGAAATGTTTAAAAAAAAAAACTCAAAACTGATCTCTTTCGAACCAATTAATATTAAAATGAAGATTTTTTATTATTTCTGAAAACAAAAACATCTTTAGTTCTATTTAACTGAGGGCATATCACTCTGCCGCGGAGAAACAACCATTAAAATTTCAGTGTTTAACATATTTTTTTATATCTAGGCTGGTCCGAATAGTGACGTCATAAATTCATAAATTACGTTTCTTATGCCCAAGCGTAGTCAAAAATACTCTACGGATTTTTGATTGTTAGGACTTTTATTATTTTGAAAAGATATAAGGGTACCGCTTCAAAAAAATCTATATCTTTTAACACGCCTTTTTACATTCAGGTTGCTATGCTAATTTCTACTTTATTAAACGGTTATATTAAAAAAAAATTTTTGAAGTAAAAGTTTGTTTGTGTATCACTCGAACGTAAATTCTTCCTTATCGATCAAAATTTTTGCCTCTTTTGATAGGAAGGAATCGTTAGAAAAATGACCATTTTATATCTCAAGGATTCTTTAAAACAATAAAAATTGCTAAAATATATTACGTAAAAATATTCGCATATTAGAAAGTAAAGTTTTTTAAAGTGGATCTCATATCAATTTTAAGAAATTAAAAAAAATTATAACCATAAAACTTCAATGATCGCAAATCAATATTTTAACGTCACTATTTTGGGCCACCTGAATGTTAAAATTAAATTATGAATTATTAAAAAACTAATACTTGCTCTACTACTACGCTGCTCGTCCCGCGTCTATAACTGCATCGCACCGGTTACGCATGGACCTAACCAAGACTTCACACAAGTTTGAACCCCTTAATGTATCCCAAGCTTGTTCGCAATGGGTGACAAGTGCTTCCTTGGTTCTTTCTGCCCTATTATCCCATTTCTGGACCATAAAACCCCATAAATTTTCAATGGGGTTAAAGTCCGGCGATCAGGAGGGCCATGGCACTGTTTTAATTTGTGGTTGCTCTCGCAACCACTCTCGAACAACTAGCGCACGGTGTATCGGGCAATTATCTTGGAAAAAATAAAACTCTCGCACCTCCATTTCTGGATACACCGTGCGCACGGTCGGTAACATAATATGTTCAAGCACATCTTTATATGTGCGGTCATTTGCCCTCCCCGGTATGAAAGCAAGCTCGCCTGGTCCAGCAGCACTCATCCAGCCCCACATATTCACGACAACTCGTCCTGATTCTGCATTTCGGATAACATTTCGAGGTTCGTATCTTGTGTTATCTATACGCCATAAATTCCGACGACCTTCTTGGCTAGACCTAATGCACTTTTCATCGGAAAATATGGCGTAAGAAAAGTCGAAGTCTCTGTAGTCCCGAGCGAATCGTACGCGAGCAGCTTTTTGGTCCTCAGTCAAAATATTTTTTTTTTGCGGGCCGTCTGTGATGGACTCCAGCTCTATGAAACTCGTTCCGAATAGTTTGCATTGAAACATCAAATTCTTGTGCGAAATTGCGAGTAGGTGTAAATGGGCTTTCTTGAAATGTGGCTATCATATTGGCCAATTGCCCTTCGTTGATAGCCCGAGGTCGAGGTGCACGAACGCGCTGAGTTAGATCTTCTCCTTCTTCATATCTACGCACCCAACGGCGTACTGTGGTTCTCTGTAAAAAAAAGTAACAATTTGGTTTTTGATCAATTTTTTTTTGTGATAAATGGAAAGATTATATTTAAATTTTATAGCAAAACTATTTTTTATTTTCGAAATAGTTCTAAAGTTATTTCAAAATAAAGATGAAGTAAGTAAACATTATGAAGTCACAACTATGGGCACGTGAATTTCTTTTTAAAAATTTTTAATTGTTTATAATTAATTGAAGTTTTTTGCATTAAATATCAATATTATTAATAATATATTAAATAAATAAAAAATATCAATTATTTTTTTCAAATTCCCAGTTAGCATCGAATTGTCACATAAAATAGGAATTAAACAATACATTACTAGCAGTATGAAAAAGGATAAAGTTATTAACAAATAAACCCTAACTTTTTAAATATCTATTTTAGTTATTAACATTGTTATCTGTATTTTATACGGATAGTAGACCACAAATAGATATTTAACAATGGCATTGTAGTAAATTCCAACATTGTGTAAAACTCTCCCAAGCAAATTTGTGCCTTATTATTAACGACTTAAGTGCGGTAACTCAATTTCAAAATACAGTGATGACTTAAAATGCAGGGCCATTGTTTAAGTAGGTGTTAAAATATTCGTTATCGGGTCATAAAATGTCCAAACAATGTCTTTGAACGCGCCGATATTAAAAAAAGAAGGAAAAAACAAACCTCTTTTTAAATTAATATTTTGAATACGTAAACGTAATTTCTTATTTTATTTTTGCAAATTCTAAGTTATGTATTTTATTAATATTTATCGTAAATTAGCGATCTACCTCGACTTTGCACGGGTCTTACAAATCTCTAAAATACTCGGCTTTGCTCTATAATAATTTGCATGCGCATAAATACCTTCCAAAAAAAAAATCTCTAAATGAGAGTGAGAACCCATATCAAAATATGTTGCATTATTTTGAAAAAAATAGAAAAAAAGAATCAGACAGACAGACAGAAACAGCGACTTTGTTTATACTACGAGTATTTAGAGACTCGAGGTAGAGATTTAACATGAAATATGTTCGCAGTCAGCAATCATTAATATATAATATACACGATTTCGTTAGAATAAAATTTCTAATAACAACAACAGATATATGAAATATAAAAAATGCATGTAGGTTTCTTTTAGGCATTCAAATATGTATAATATGAATTATTAAAAATTTTTTTGTAACATACGATTTAATGTATAAAACTCTGTTGTCGGGCCAACGGTGACGTCGGCGTCGGCTCGCGAAACAATAACTTTTAACGGTAACAGAAGAAAAAAAATGAGATCTATATAATAATGCAAACAATAAATATATAGCTCAGTACAGGAAACCAACACATGCACTTAATTTATTTCTATCTCTAGATAAAAAAAATAACTTACTTGTAGATTTAACTCCAGCGCAATTTGGGATATATTCAATCCTTGTCTATGCAAGACAATGATTTCATTTATTTTTTCCTGATTTAGGTTTCGGGTTGTCATCGTAAATGACAAATCACAGCCCACAGGTAGTCACGATACACAGTCCAGGATACGAGCAAGGGTCAAATAGAGTTCCACGATCACAGTCCGGTATACAAAGCAACGGTCACAGTTGGGTAGGCAATCAGTCCGATAGAAATAAACAGGTCGTAAAATAAAATTGGGATGAAAACGGGAAGCGTGAACAATTAGCGAGATGCAAATTGGCACTGGCTAATGTTTGTTGATATTTTTTGCCGCACGCACTTACTGCACTCACACAAATATGTATTGTCTCTAATTGGGTGGAGCAAGGAAGGGGCGTGGTCTGTCACTATCTGCGCTTCCGCAGGACTATTTTCTTAACTGAGCATGCTTAAGTTTGGCCGATAGTACCTAATAAACCATTTTTTTATTTCAGATACGTTCTGCTAAACAAAATATTAATTACCGACTGGTCTGTGAAGAATTATTTAATTACCTGAAATATATCTCCATATTTGGATCACGCAGATACACATTCCTATGTATAAATCATTTTACATTTTGCAGGTAATTATTATCTATATTTTTCTCTCCAGATTATACTATTATCTATCTAATTACATTATGTGTCTAATGCATCCAATTTTTTATTATTTCAGAAACATTCTGCCTAAACATAATTACCGACTTACCTGAGAAGAAATTACACAAGGGATCTTGGAACGAACATAAAATAGTCCTGATCAAGTTGTACTAATTACCTATATAAAATGTTTTGTTACTGGTATACCTTTTTTTTTTTTTTTTGAAGTGGTAAAAATCATCAAATGACTCCTTCCGCCCTGGGTGGGGCGGAAGGGACTGTCAGACTTTTACTGACTAAAAAACCACCCTGTTCCTTCTGTTGCCCTTTACGTTCTGGGGCCACGGTATCCTGTTAAGACGTCCCGCAACCCCGGCAGGCGTTGGCCCCGTTGGGGGCCCCGTCCCTGTGCTGACAGCTCTTTGAGGCGCGCGCGAACAGAACGCGCCGTCGACCCGGGCTTGGTCCTTGATCGGACGGCGAGCTACCCATTACTCGCCGTCCGCAAGCCCGCGCCTACGGTGGCCGGATGTCGCCTCGCGACGTCCGACGCCCTGGGCGTCTCCCGCGGCGGCTGGGGCGTGAGGTGGTTCTCTCCCTCACGCGGCCCGCCTCCTCCTTCGCTAGCATTACTGCTTCGCAGAAGGAGGTGACTGCATCCCATTCCCTCTCGCCCCGGAGCATGGCCTGAACCAGGTCCGGACGCGAGAGGTCGCCGCCGCCTATCGCCTCCGTGAGGACACGGCGGTGATCTGCCCAAGCGGGGCAGTCCTGCACCGTATGCTCCACCGTGTCCTCCGGGCGATCCACACAGTGGTGACACCCGGGCGTTTCCTCCCGCCCTATCCGACACAGGAACCTCCCGAAACTACCGTGTCCGGTGAGGACCTGCGTCAGGCGGTAGGTGAGGACGCCGTAGCGCCTCTCCAGCCACTCCTCAAAGAGGGGTCTTACCGCCGCGATTGCGGCGTGCCCGTACTGGTATACCTAAGATGGTGAATAATAGTTGTAAGAATTATCTATACTAATATTATAAACAGGTAAAATTTGTTTGTAAGTTTGTTTGTAGGGGGTAATCTCCGGAAGTAATGAACCGATTTTAAAAATTCTTTCACTGGTAGAAAGCTACATTATTCGTGAGTGCTATAGGCTAAATTATAAAGATATCATGCATATTAGCCGAACTATCTCAATTTTTGTCTAGCCAGGCGGAAAAAAATAGCTCTTACAGCAACGTTTTTTGCATGCGCTGCCTTAACAGTTGTATATAATTAAAAACAATGTATGGCAACCTGGTCCGCCTTTAATAGTTCTACAAAAAAGTCCGCGACACCATATTTCTATCTTTTATATTTTAGCAGATATAGTAGCTTTTATGTGTGTAAAAAAGTAGTTTTCGACGTACTTACCTTTGGACGATTTTTTAAACAAAAAAATATTAAACCTTATCGTGAAAAATATTATTATCATCACAAAAACATCATAGAGATACGATTTGCCCAAAACAGTATGTCAATTGGTTAAATCGTTTCGAAGATAATATAAAATTACTAAATCGCAAAATGCCGCCGTTTATTCACGAACCACATAAGAACATGCTTTGTACGGACGTTTTATTCATTTACCCATGGTATTTCTGTTTTTTTTGTATATCGAACAGTTTCAGCGATTGTTTATCATGCCTAAAAGGAAATCACAACTTTCCCGTCAGACAACCCAGAGCAGCTCGAGTACGCCGTACGGAAGAGTCTGCTCTAGAAAATCATCAGCGCCTCTCGAGGAATAGAGAAAATATTTCGCAAGCACGCGCTTTCACAGCGGCTTGCTAACCGAAGCTGGAGAACATCGCAGGCCCGTACTCGGGAATCTAGCGCTGAACGTGCGCAGCGTCTCAGTAATTTAAAGTAGCATGTCTCTGCAACAAGGGATAGGGAGTCTAGCGCTGAGCGCTCGCAGAGGCTCGCTAGCCAGAGCGCGAGAACATCGCAGGCCCGTGCTCGGGAATCTAGCGCTGAACGTGCGCAGCGTCTTTAGGCAGGAAATAAATCATAGCACTCAGTACTAACCGAACCACACTCATAATTTCATCACAAGAAAATGGTTACCGCCCAACGAAGTGGGCACGGGTCAGCTAGTCTAATCTAATTTTATTGAAATTGTTAGTGTTCTTTTTTGTTAGTGATTTCAACAATCACATAATGCCTCATTGTTCTGATTGCAAAGTATAGTTTGTTTATAGTTTGTGTTGAATTTGAGGAAAGAGATAGTGGTTGGACATTTTGAAGTGATTCGCATTTAGAATTAAATATTAATAAGTATCAACTCAGCGGATCTAAATTTTTAACTTTGCCGAAATCCATAAAGGCTAAAAGAGCTTGTTTGAATATTCAAAACAATGTATTCACACCTGTCCAATGCCATGCTGCGCCGCCTGTACTTGCACTCAAATCGGTAAAGCCGATACTGTGAAATATCTGGGCATTAACGTAGACAGTGCATTAAATTTTCACAAGCACATTACCGTATTGAGCGGCAGGCTACGAAAGTTGATATATTATGTCTTCAAGACACTTAACCAGGTGGCTGAGGTTAAGGTGAAGAGATCAGTGTATTTAGCCCTCGTTCAATCTTTGTTGACTTACTGCATCACCTCCTGGGGTAATGCCCCAAAATACACTATTCTTGAATTGGAAAGAGCGCAGAGAGCCATCCTGAAGGTCTCGCTGTGCCTCCCTTTTAGATACCCTACCAACCTCCTATATAAAGAAGCGAAGGTCCTGACAGTGCGTCAACTGTTCATGCAACAAACAATTATGAAACAGCCTCTTAACATATTCCCCCTCTTTTTCACGCGGCAAACGTAGATTCGACCCCGTGGACTGTTATCGCTACCGGCTTTCGACCAAGTTCTCTCAGCGATTCTTTTGCCACCTCGGTCATTATCTCTATAATAAAATTAACAAGATTCTTCCTATTTACGACCTTAACAAGATTAAATGTAAAATGAAATTAACCAGCTGGATCCAGGACTTAAACTACCTTGAAACTAAAAAAATCCTAGCTGTCTCGGTTATAGATCACGATTTAAATAAATTAGTTATTAAACTTACTAGGTATTACTTATTTATATTTCCAGGCAGCAGAAACTTATACTTACATCCTCACTCACTACACAACACCACACTCTACACTTTCCTTCATCCCCACACAATACTAACCATACTAACACTATATAGATATAGATTTAGAATCATTTTAATAATTGTTTACTGATTTGCGACCACTGTCTGATTTGGATTAATATGTACTTATCCTAAAGGGTGGAGACCTGGTGTCCTGAAATACAGGCCCCAAGCCTAGTTTAGGCACCAGTCTCCCGCAATATACTTACTGTATCCAACTGTTCCCTAAAAATATGTACTCAATGTGTATTGTGGCAAGAAAATAAATAAATTATTATTATTATTATAATGATGAGTATTGCTTTTTGTGGTGTGTTGTAGCGGCATTGTACCCCACAAACAGGTTAAAATTATTTACTTATGATTTGTGATTAAGTGCCTCTTGGGTTTATCGTTTTCAAATGTTTGTGTTTTGGAAGTTGGGCAATGAAAGTTATTATGAACAAACACTCTACAAGACGAAGTCACCATGTCCAGACCGACAGCTGCACAAATTGATGCTCTCCTTAATTTCCTTGAAGAGCACCGAGATTTGGCTCAAGGCAATTTGAGGAGCATCGACGGTCGTACTCGGAACCATCGACTGTGGGAAGAAATTTGCACCACCTTGAATACTATGGGTGGATGCACCAAAACGACGAAACAGTGGCAAAAAGTAAATTTTCTTTAATTGATTTATTATGTACAAAGTAGGTAATTTGTATCTAAATAATATTCCTGTTTGTTGAGCTTAAGTTTGTCAGCATATTTACCTACTAAGTATATATATTTTTTGCAAATATCTGTACCTCATTACACAATGCTTCAATGTGACTATTAAAATTCAAATGATTTTCTGATAGGACTTATTTAGATTTTATACAATATTTTTTTTGTGAGTGAATGTGTAATAACATTGTAATTATTTTTTTTAGGTGTGGACCGATAAATAGCATTTAGCAAAAATGCAGCAGCAGCTGCACGGTGGTCTGCATCTGCTACAGGAGGTGGACCATCTACAGCTCCTTCACTTTCCCAATGGGAACTAAAAATAGTTTCCATAATGGGTGATGGATTTGATGAACCGCAGACCTCGGCAAGATCACAAGCTTTTATTGAGCATGTATGTATTTTTCTTATTTTTCCGTCTATTAAAAGTAATATATTTAATTTTTCAATACAAACTTTCCCTTGAGCCTGATGCTCACTGACAATTTATATTGGAAAATAAATTAATGTGGCATTATCTTGAAGCATGTGAGCTAAAGCGTTATTAAAAAAAGAAGTAAATAAGAAAAACTCACTGAACACTTTCATAAAATTTAATAACAGGTCATAGGTCCTGATGCCGTCACATTAATAATTCCGATCTAAGGAGGTAGGCGCGAAATATGTACTGTCCTGGCTTTGCGCGCCGCTGGTGAAGCCGGAGAAACTCAGGAGATGTCCCTGGGTGACGGATGACCCGAAGGGCTGAGATGGACGGGTAGATGGCTTTACGCGACGCTGATGATGCCGGAGAAGCTCAGGAGACGACCCTGGGTGACGGATGACCCGATGGGCTGAGATGGATGGGTAAATGGTGGTCTCGTGCGCTGACCGCCGGATGACGCGGCAGTAGTATTCCTGGGCAAATTTACCCGGAACCTTGGACTCCAATATGGGGAGAACACTGAACACTGGTTTATATTAAGATTATCGGTAAAAATTAAAATTAAAATCTGGGTTTGTTAAAAACAGTTAGTCCAGAGAATAATATATTTTGGAGACTGCACGTGTGACGTCACGCAAAAGTAATGTTGGTGAACGTGCGTCTCCACTCACGATTCTGTGGAATGAGAGGCTGAGCGCGGGCCGTGATCCCGGGCTGCGTTCGCGCATACGACGTATGGAGTGGGAGCTAAATCAGTTCCTAATCACGCGAGCGAGTGAGACAACAGTACAGGCGCAGTAGGCGGAGTGTGGGGGACTATGAGGGATATACCAGTGAACTTAAACACAGGATACTCAATGTAAGCTAATTAAAATTTTAATAAGGTGTTAACAGTATGGAGTTTAAAAGACAAGTAAGTTTCAAGGTGACATCAATTCATATCGTCACACATTGGATGCAAAACATGTTAATTAGACGCATTATTGCTACACGATTTTAGTAGGCGCCAACATTTCCCCGGGCGTTGAAACAACCGGTTTCAACCAGATTCCGCAAACACAGGCAATGGGCAGATTCTGTTGAATGCCCGACGTACTTCTCCAGTAGACGTTCGGATGTCAGCGACACGGGCGACGCCATCTGTTCCCGGGTGAACTGCCACAACTCGTCCAAGTCTCCACTTCAGAGAGGAAGATTATCCTCCTTAATCACGACTAAGGAGTCGAGCTTCAGACCATCCTTGCAGGAACGCCATTTGCTACGTGTTTGTAACTCCGCAACATACTCCTTGCTCCATCTGCTCCAGAAATGCTGACGGAGTTGCTCGATCCTCTGGTAACGAGACAGATGGTTGGCAGAGTGATTCTGGTAGTCAGGTTGAGGCAAGGAAGTCAAAGGCCGCCCAACAAGAAAATGTCCTGGCGTGAGCGGTGTATAATCTGCTGGATCTGAAGATAACGGTGTCAGTGGACGAGAGTTTAATACGGCTTCAATCTTGGTCAGCGTGGTGTACAGCTCCTCGTAAGTCAAATTACAATTTCCCAACACTCTTTGAAGGTGGTACTTGGTTGACTTCACACCCGCCTCCCAGAGTCCACCAAAATGGGGGGTGTAGGCAGGTATAAAATGGAACCTGATTCCGTCATTCGCTGCACTTTCACCCAAGGACGAACTGTTACATTTTAAAAAGTTGGAAAGATCGTTGTACGCGCCGACAAATGAGGTACCGTTATCTGAAAACATATCTACGGGTTTACCTCTCCGAGCAATAAATCGGTACAAAACCTGCAAGTAACTATTGCTAAATCGCCAACGAGTTCCAAATGAATTGCCTTGGTTGTGAAGCAAATAAAAATAGCAACGTACACCTTTACCAACCTACATCCACGACCTTGACGGCTTGCACACATAATCGGGCCGGCATAATCAACGCCTGTGCTCTCAAAGGGATAACCTGGACGAAGGCGTTCTTTGGGTAAGTTACCCATTAAGGGAGGTACAATCTTACCCTTCATACGATGACACAGAACACACGTATGATAACAGGCCCTCGCCAAGTTGCGACCTCCTGTTGGCCAGTACGATTCCCTAATAGAAGCGAGTAACAACTGTGGGCCGGCGTGCTCAATGGACCTTTTATGCTCAACGTTAAATAATAATTTAGTAAATTGATGAGTGGACTGTAACAAAATAGGGTGCTTTTTACTAAAGGCAAAACTAGAATTATCGAGACGTCCTCCTACGCGCATTCTTTTTTTATCGTCCAAATAAACATTAAACTTTAGAAGGGCGCTCTTATTAGGTAAGGTTTTATTATGTAAAAGTAATTGATACTCGGGAAATGACTGAATCTGACTGTTAATAATGACAACGGTGTGTGCATCTCGTATCTCATCATTCGACAAATAATTTGTTTTTGGGTAATGTTTTTTACATGAATTAATGAATCGCAAAAGATAAGCAACAGAACGTACAAGCCGTGAGTAATTTGAAAAACGACTAAAATCAATGAAAACATCTGTGCTGTTATTGTTAATGACAGTATTTAACACTACAGTAGGTCGAATCTCCGGTAGCGACTGTAGCTCTGGACTCGTAATATGAGAAGGCCATTCAGACGAGTCTAATTCTAAAAATTCTGGTCCATGCCACCACAGGTGTGAACATTGCAGATCACCAATATCCATACCACGAGATATTAGGTCTGCTGGGTTTTGATCTGTTGGGACGTGTCGCCAAGTACAATTGCCCGCCTTCTCCAAAACTTCAGCAACGCGATTGCGTACAAAGGGCTGAAGTTTGGAAGGCATCATATGTAACCATCCCAACACGATGGTGGAGTCAGTCCAACAATAGACCCGACTGATCTTCACGCGAAGTGAGCTCAGCACCTTCTCATACAGACGAGAACCGACTACCGCACCACACAACTCCAGTCGCGGGATAGTTGTAGGCTTGATGGGTGCTACTCGACTTTTTGCCATTAACAAGCGAGTCATATACTTACCGGACCCAATAACACTGCGAATGTAAGCGCAAGCACCGTATGCAGACTCAGATGCATCTGTGAAGATATGGAGTTCCAACTCCATACATAAATTGGAAACTACAAGTCGCGGTACGCGAACATCATTTGGACCGATTTAAGCAAAAATGTTCCAACCCACAACCTCGTCAATTTTGAGATTTTTTGACCTACAAATAAGGTATATTTTAACATATCAAAGACTCATAACTGTATGTTAATAATTGACGAAAATCCATATGGTCCAACCCACAGCCGAAATGTCGAAGACCATTTTTTAAAATGAATAAGTGTTTCAAGCTGTTAGAATCATTTTTGCATTTTATTGATTACCCTGATGTGTGTTAATATTTTTTTTGCTATAACGATTCAAACTACTTGGAACAATCATGCTTTTATACAATATGAAAAATATCACTAAAATCATTTTGCTTAAATGTATCAAGAACCTTGAATCATTTTAACTCAATTCCAAATAACATTCAACTACAGAACTATATTGATTTGGGCCATGTTGTTTTGGTCAAAACTTGACTTTTTTCTAAATCAACCTTTTCAACTGACTTGAAGTTTAGCGAAAAAAGATTAAAGCGACGTGGATAGTTTTTGTAAATTTTTAGTTAGGTTTTCCAAAACGATCCACGTCATTCGAGTTTTTTTTTTTACAATAAAGCTTTGCCACATGATTCCCTAATTTAAAATTTAACATAAATAAAAACCATAAAGCTCGTTTTTACAGTTTTGAAATTAAAACCATATTATACTTTAAATGAATAAACAAAAAGGATCCACTTCGTCAAGTTTTCGCAATGGCAATACTTTCCTAATATTGTGTATGTGTTATTAAATATGTTCTTAGCGCGCTAAAAATATATTTCAAAACTAAAAACTGCATTACTAACATTATTAGCTTATACTTTATAGCTTATACTACTCGCGCCGCCGCCACTACGTATATGTGCGTGTATCGGTAGAGTGTGAAGGGGGCCTCGTTATATAGATAGTGTTCCCGAGGACTTCTAGCCTTTTTTTTAAGGCTAGATTCCTGGCTTGGCGTGCTAAAAGCCTATATAGACTAGGCCTATTTCAAGAATTTTGGTTGAAAGTTTAAAGTCTTGCAAAAGCTTAATAGGTCTAATAGACATATTAGACTTTTCTAATGCTAGTCTGAAAATAGTAACCCAACGCCTTCTGAAACGGCTGTGAAGCTATTAGTCCTCGAGTTTGTTAATTATATATTTGTCAATAATTTTCCTTTTTTTTTCTTATTATAGATATTTCATAAAATCATTGATAAAAATCTCCAAACTGCTCATGTTACAAAATTCCGTATGGTGCTGCCACCAAGCTAAGTTACCCCATATTATTCAGAAATGCTCCAACTTTTTGTTTTATTGTTTTTTTTATTTCAAATAGTTTCTTTTTTTACAATTTTAAATGGCCAGTATTAAAAGCCTTAAGCCATGAGCCCATTAGTTGGAAAATACTTCAGCTGCAAAAAAGCCTAAAGGCTTTTTTAAAAGACGTTTTTTTATATAGACTTTTTTTATAGCATAGCTTCAGAAAATAACCAATAGGCTTAAATTATAGGGCTAAAGGCCTACAATCCTCGAGAACACTATATATAGATGGTTATTGTGATGAATCTGACTTTGATTTAGATAAGAAGTAGGGTAACTTTTGTGCATTGATTATTATGAAAAACTGAAGGGAGATGATGCAATACTAGATGATATTGATGGTTATTGTGACGAACCTGACTTTGATTTAGATGAGGAGTAAGACCACTTTGGTATTTTTTGAAGTAAAACTGGAATAACAAACATTTTCGAGTTTCTATTTTTGTCATTTTTGAATCATTTTTGCATTTTTCTTTCTGCAGCCTAGACAGCAAAACCCATATAAAATTTATTTTGTTAAAACGATCCAGGCGCAAGTTTCTTGAATATCTACGAAACTATTACAATTTATTCACTAATTATATGCATGTAAATTAGTTTAGTACACTTATAATTACATAAAATTAAAAACACAACGTTAAGTATTACAAAGCCAGAGAAACACAGCAATAAACTTTAAAGTCGATTATCTCGAAATGAGGTTTGCGTGGTTTGGAACATTTTTGCTTAAATCGGTCCATTTAAAAGAGGCAAACATTTAATAATAATATCCCATTGTTTACGAATGTCAATAGGTAATGGTTGATTCCACGATAATTTATCTAACCACATTTTTTGTAGTAGCACCTTCATGGAAATAACAATAGGACCCAGTAGTCCTAGGGGGTCAAAAATGCGCGCAATTACGGATAATATGTCACGCTTTGTGTGCCCAGTCGAAGACTTTGTCAGACTTATAGGAAACCCTAGCTCATCAGTGCCGATATGCCAACCGAGACCCAGCAATTTGTCAGGCTCAATAGGTCCAATATTTAAGTCAAATGACGATGGGACAACATCAGACACTAATTGAGGGTTATTTGACTTCCATTTCCTCAATGTCATACATGCTGACGCAAGCGCTTGGGTGACTTCAGTGCGAATGAAAGCTTCGTCTAAGTCGTTTGCTCCAGTGAGCAAATCATCGACGTAAAAGTCTCGACAAATGATCTCAGATATTTGAGAGTTCCTACAGTCGAGTCCTATTTGTTTAAGACATCGCGTCGCAAGAAACGGCGCACTAGCAGTACCGTACGTGACGGTGTTTAATTCGTAAACATCAATAGGTTCATGAACATTATCACGCCAAACAATCTTTTGCAAATGCCTATCCGAAGGGTGAACGACTATTTGTCTATACATCTTTTCCACACCCGCGGATAAAACATATTTGTGGAAACGAAAGCGAAGAAGTATAGACAATAGATCGTTCTGCACAGTTGGCCCGACCATCTGAAGGTCATTAGAGGACACTCCCGTCGAAGTAGGACAACTTGCGTTAAAAACAACACGAAGTTTGGTCGTGATACTCGACTCACGTAAAATTCCATAATGCGGGATAAAATAACCAATACACAAATTAGGTTTATTTATTTTTGTCATATGACCTAGTGATTCATATTCCATTAAAAAATCATGATACAGTCTACTAAAGTCTGGCTTAACCCTTAACCTACGTTCTAACGAATGTAAACAATGTGTAGCTCTTTTAAAACTATTTCCTAAAATTGAAGGTTGTTTCTTAAGGGGTATGCGAACACAAAAACGACCATCAGATAGTCGTGTCGTATTTTTTACGAAATGTTCCTCACACGACTTTTCTTCTGGCATGTAAGAATGGGACGATTTCGCATTCACCTCTTCTAATTGCCAAAATTTTGTCAATTCTGTTTTAAGATTGTCCCAGTCACTATCGCTATCGGAACTAATTTTAGAATAATTACATTTTACGTCATTTGACAGCAGTGAAATATAATTCTGAGTGATTGAACCGGAAACTATCCAACCTAAACGGGTTTCAAATAATACGGGCTTTCCAGTACCTAACTTTAGTCTCCGTGATCCTAACAACTCCCAAAACAAATCAGCGCCAATTAAAATATCAACATCAGCTGGGCGATAAAATGTAGGATCAGATAAAGTAATATTTGAGGGTATGTTGAAATTAGAAATATTTATTTCACGGCACGGTACGTGGCTTGTAATGTATGGCAGAACAAAACAATGAAGTTCGACCACAAAACTGTCGTCTAATGACGTAATCTGTACCCGAGATATTTTGTCTACTTGCGAAGTGACATTGTTGATGCCAAGAATCGATTTATTTACTTGGCTAGTTACTAAGTTAAGTTTTTTGCACAACCTGTCCGTAATGAATAATGACGTGCTACCGCTATCGAGTACTGCGCGAACGAGATGCTCACAACCATTGTTGTCCCGCAGTTTGATCAAGGCGGTCGATAACAACACGTCTCGCTGCGTATGACATGAAGATGGAATGTTTGCAGACAAGGCTACGTTATTCGCATCAGTGTTAACAGACGGTAACGCAGACGGTGCAGACAAGTTGTTCATCGAATTACCACTAAGTGTATTCGCAATAGTGTTCTTAGAATCTACGTGAATTAGCGTGTTATGCCTACGTTTACATAGTTTGCAACCTGGTTTTTTACATTTGTTAGCAAAGTGCCTGGAACGAAAACAGTTGAAACATATTTTGTAACTTGGTAGTACTTTGAGACGATCGTCATTGCTTAATGCGAGAAACTGTGGACAATTGTTTAACAAGTGATCGTTGTTATTGCATTTAGGACATGATTTTTGAGCTAATTCAGTGCTAGAACTATTAGGAGATTGTTGCTACCATTGACTTGACCTTAGGGCCAGATTTAGCTGTCGTTTGGGAATAATTATTGCGTACTAGTTCTAAGGTCTCGATAAGAACAGCTCGATTACGTAAGAACTGCATAAATGCGTCAAAAGTAATCGCGCTGTCTTTATCCATCCTACCTTTGCACTCTTCCCACTCACGATAGGTCTTTTGATCAAGTTTACGAGTAACAATATAAATTAATAGTGTGTCCCAGTATTTAACGGGCTCCCCTAATGATTCTAATGCTCGCAAATCTTTATTTAACTGATCGATTAAACCTTTTAGTGCTACAGAAGATTCCTTTGAAATCGATTCGATATTGAATAATGCGAATACATGATTCTGTACCAATAACCCTTTATTATCAAATCGATCACACAATAACTTCCATGCCACAGAATAATTATTTGCAGAAAACTCAATAGATTTGATTACCACTGCAGCTCTTCCCTCAAGTGATGCTCTCAAGTAATGAAACTTATTAATTGCGTCTATGTCATCGTTATTATGAATTAGGCTAGTAAAGGTGTCGTGGAATTCAAGCCAATTACAATATAATCCGCTAAACTTCGGTAACTGAATCGTTGGCAACTTAACCGGCTGATGCATGCTAGCATGTGTACTTTTACAGCTTTCCATCGATTTATTATCTTTATTAAAATCACTAAGAATATTTTGTGCTCTGGATAAGGATTTATAATAAAGAGACTCGAATTCAGATCGCTCAGAGTATTGTAATTTAAGGTCATCTACAATGCATTCCAGATGTAACTGTACCTCATCATATTGTTCGTACAACGACTCGATCTTGCCCATGCGCAACTGCAGTTCAGACACATCACACCTTGATAACTCTTTGTCCTTGAGCGAGTCCAGAAAGTTGACGAAAGCAGTTAGATGACCCTTGAAGCTGCGTCGCTTTTTAATTAAATCTCTTTCCTCAGACATACTGGGAGACGAGTGTTGTCAACCTGAAATTGATAGGAATACAATTATTATAAAAAAACGAACAATGTAATGTGAATACACGCCTAACTTTATGCTTGTTACAGCTATTGTAAACAACACAAACTCAATATTGTAACTACTAACTGTATCAACGTAAACTACTGTAAACAATAAAGATACAACTTATTATTTTGTAACTTTAACATTAACTAAATAGGCATAACTAAACTAATGTATGTTGACTACATAAATGATTCTAAAAGCTAATAATGTTTAACAATGACTTGTCCTAATATCTAACACTCAAATTATTTGTATCAATGTTTGATGATGATTATTATGTTAAGATACTTGCTAACAATTAACATCACTATTTAGTAGATAAGCGACTTAGTTACAGCTTTATATAATGTAAGTTTAATTAATGTAGCAAACAAGCCAACTATACTGTATTAAAGTATGATTTTAAACTTAACTTTGCTGTTTGAAAAAATACTAAGACACAATGTAACAAGTACCACAGTAAACACAGGATACTCAATGTAAGCTAATTAAAATTGTAATAAGGTGTTAACAGTATGGAGTTTAAAAGACAAGTAAGTTTCAAGGTGACATCAATTCATATCGTCACACATTGGATGCAAAACATGTTAATTAGACGCATTATTGCTACACGATTTTAGTAGGCGCCAACACGGAGTGAACGGGTTGGAACTATATTACTATGACTTGACTATTGTAGCAATTAGTTTATAGCTACTTTGTTTTTTTTTTTTTATAACAAACAGTGTTAATTACTGTACAACGTTACAATACCCCCCGCGCGCAACAAGGATTTTCGTCATGACCTCTTAATGAAGGAAAATCCGCATTACGAACTAGAGCTAGACTATTAGTTTAACCTTTTATAAATCATCTTTCATACTTCTCGCAAACATGACCTAGCAGCAGTTATTGTATACATATATCTAATACAAAACATAACTGACGCACAATATCATAAAATATATACAACATGTAACAAAAACCCTGTTGTTCCTTTTAGGGACGTATACTATTACCTACAAGCACAACATTTACGAAATTATAATTTAATAAAGAACAACATTGGCCAGTCGAGAGGTGAAAATCAATTAACTACTAAAAACGACACATTCAAAAAAATGTTTAGAGTATCTGATCTTACAAGTAAGTACCTACATCTTTATTTCGATAAATAACTACAAGTTCGGCGGCTTCTTTGATGCGACAACAAAAGATGCCGCCAAAACTACCGCCGCCGCGCCGCACGAGGCTCGGTGCCACGTTCCTACCTACCCCGCCGCCCCGCCACCCGCCACCCTGCGAATCACTTCCTTAGTCTCCCGCGCAGCTTACTTCCGAACGGATGTTATTGTTGACCTACCTACGTAGTGAGTGACTTGTGTTTTTTTTACGTAAACGTTGACCTGTTGACTATGTCTTATTCTAACGTAGAATATTTTATGTTGATGTGTCTTGGGAAAAGTGACTGAGTGATGAACTTGACGAATTAGGCCTCCATATCATGCGTCGTATGTGATTCCAACAAGACGGCGCGCCGTCACACTTCTTCTGCGCTGAAAGAAGCTATTTACATTCTGGAGAAAGAGATGGATTGGTCGCGGTGGACCCGTTAATTGGCCCGCAAGATCAGCTGGATTTGACCCCTTTAGATTATTTCCTCTGGGGCACTGTCAACGTGCGATACGGAGGTCGAAATGCGTTCACTTCACGCATAGTAGTAGCATTTGACCACCTTATGGCCGACACCTCCGTACTGCGAAGCGTACGTGAGGATATCATTAGTTGTTGCAACAAATGAGTAGAGGTACAAGGTGGTCACATCGAACAGTAACTCCGTGGCCGTCAAGTAGACATCATAATAAATTAAAATAATGTGACAGACGCGACAACTTTGTTTTTTTGAATGTAGTGAAGTGTTAAATGTAGTTTCAATAATTATCAATAAAATTGTGCGTAAAATTACCTGGTCACGAACTCGTGTAGAAAAATAGGCAGATAAGCGGCGGCGCCATATATAGGGCCACCATAGGGGCGGTACGACGTAAATTGCTTCAAAGTCAACGGTTAGCTTTAATATTTTTATGTAAAGCGTATAGGACCGTTAGTACTGAAGGCCTACCAGTACTTGCAGGTGTACTTCCAGTCGATCTCGAGGTGCAGCGACGTGCTGCAATGTACTATTCCGCACGAGAGACCATGGACACAAACTTTCTGACACAACGTGACCGTGCTAAGATCTCTAGATTATTTAAACCGCAGGCTGACGTCTGGGAGGAACTTTTAACCGAATGGCAATGTAGGTGGGATAATTCTATCAAGGGCCGGCACCTGTATCAGTTCTTTCCATCCGTTCGTGAGCGGCTGGCCAGAACATGGCTGGAGGTGGACCACTGTGTTGCCCAATTTCTCACAGGTCATGGCAACTTTAAGAGTAAATTATTTTCTTTCAAGCTTGTTGCTACTCCTTTGTGTCAATGTTCTACATCTGACTGTGAATATGAACAATCTGCTCATCACATCTTATGGGAGTGTATTCTTTGGCAGAATGAACGCAATATTATGCTAGATAGTGTACAGGCTACATCCGGTGTTGTTTATTATGCGGACCTTGTAGAAACTAGAACTAATTTCCGTGCGTTCAAGCGTTTTTGCCATACCTATTACTGGAATCAAAAGTAACAGCTCACATTAGGACCCATTAATTTTGTAATAATTGCAATCCGTGGTGCTGGGCAATCTGGGCTTTTCCCAGTTGCAAACGTCCCTTTGTGCCTATTGGCCTAGTTCTGTTCTGTCTCCTGCTTGTATGGAGGGAAGTGGAAACTATTTTTTTTTCTTACTCCTCCGCTATTATTTTCTGATTAATTTCGTTGCGGGACCCAAGACAGTTATACGTTTCTCTGGGACTCGTCGAGCTTCATTGCCTCGACGCTTTTCTGGTGGCCTCCACTGTTGATTCTGGCTTTCAGGAGTTGCAGTGGGTGGGAAAAGTGTGGCGGGCTTGTCCCAAATAAAAAAAAAAAAAAAAAAAGCGGCGGCGCGCGGTGCAAAGGCGCAGCGGCACCGATCAAAGAAAGTGGCGGGATTCGACGGAATCGTTCTATCTTTATCTGGTTTCGCGTCATCGCTTCATTCATACAGAATTGCAGAGGTAAGAAACCAGTTTATCATTACAAATGGTAATAAATAAATATTTTTTTAAATTATTTTTTTAACAGTTTTTTATAACTGACTTGCCTTATTACGTATGTATACCGATCCTTAAAACATAGGTAGAAGGAACAACAGGGTTTTTGTTACATGTTGTATAGGTAACTTGTTTTCCTTAACCGGATACCTTGCCAATAGACGTTAAAATATAAGGTGAAATATACATATGCAAGAGGAATTGTAAGTCATAAATAAGCAGTAAGCAGCAGCAGTTGTAAGCAGTGTCGCTCAACATTGAGCGCGGCTAGGAACGCTTGCGATGAGGACGGCTTCGTCAAGGTGGAGAGAAAGAAGAAGAAGCCTACTTCTCGCAACCAGTGTGGGACGGCGCTGGCAGGACATAACATGCTGCTACGGCCTGCAGTGCCGACGACGCTCCTCTACGTATCCCGTTTACATCATACCACGAAGGCTGAGGATATCGTAGAGTACATACGGGTGAAAGTCAACTGGACCTTGAGGGTGGTGAAGTTGGAGGCGCGACATAGCACCAATTTTAACTCATTTGTTGTGCGCGTTCCGACCCAACATTTGATGACCTTTCTCAAGGAAGAGTTTTGGCCGAAAGGTGTGCTGTATCGGCGTTTCCGCGGCCAGCTACGCGACACCTCGCAGCGTAACACGACGCCGACACTGCGTGTTCAGTAGTTTATAAGTTTATTGTTAAAATATGTATTAGTTTATAGTTATTGTACTTATATATGTATTTGTGTTTTATGGGCTTTAGTTGCCTGAAATAAAGGATTATTATTATTATTATTATTATTATTATTATAAATTGTTAAAGAAAAATTAAAACTAAACGTGCGTTTTAGTGTATGAAAGCTGTGCAAATATAGATTTTTTTTAATACTATTTATTTTTACCTACTAGTTTAAATCTTTAATGTGCCATGAACCTAAGTTTTTGCCAGACATGTCTTGTAAAACATAGACGAGAGGGGACCTTTTCTCAATTATCTCGGCTTTTATAAATTTAGGAGCCAGCTTCTTTGAAAATCTGCTCTCTTTATCACTTAGAAAGTACGCTCGTTTCATGACTACGTCTCCAATATCAAATTCGGCAAACTTGCGTCTTAAATTATAATGTGATGTATTCTTAACATGGGCCTGCCATAACTTGGCTTGTACATCATTTAAGACAGAAGACAAAACACCTAAGTTTTCTGCATAAACGTCGCGTGGCAGGAATAGTATCTCGTCACCGAGATCGTTGTCAGTATAATGTGACCCACAAGTAACAAGCTCACGGCCGAAAACTAAAAATGAAGGTAAAAATCCTGTAGCCTCATTTACAAAGTTATTAATAGCAAACTGCACTTTAGGAATGAATAAGTCCCATGACCTATGATCATTATCCACGAAGGTAGAAATGCAAGTGATAATGGTTCTGTTATAGCGCTCTACTAAGTTTACCTGAGGGGTATATTTAGGTGTGTAATAAACATTAGGAATATTATATTTCTTAAAAAATGCCTCTGTCACCTTGCCAGTAAACTGAGTTCCATTATCCATTAACACGGTTTGAGGTATGCCGTGAGTTAAGAATACAGAATCTTCTAAAATTTTAGTAATTATGTCGGCAGTAGCCTTTTTAATTGGAAAAATTAAACAAAATTTAGAAAAACAGCAAATTACTACTAATATATAATTGTTTTGCTTTTTTGAAGTAGGAAGAGGTCCCATGAGATCATTTGGAATGGTCGTGAACAATGTTTGGAACGACCCATTTCTCCTAAAATTTGATGATTTTGGGACTTGTAAGCTAAACATTTTTCGCAAGAACCAACAAATTTTACGACATCTTGGTACATACCAGGCCAGTAGAAACGCAAGGCAAGACGTCGGTAAGTTTTGAAAATACCCATATGTCCAGCTGTAGGCTCAGAATGATTTTCAGTCATTATTGTCTCGCGGTGTTCAATAGGTACGACCTCTTTCCACGAGAATTCTGTAGTTAGTTCGTGTTTATTTTATTATTTTTAATAATCAAATTTGGAAATTTGGAAGGATCACTTAAACAACCGTAATATAAGTTTTTATACCAGCAGTCTTTGGAAACTGTATATGAGTTTGCAATATTAATGGCATTAACCGGAACAATCCGGGACAGCGCGTCAGGAATAATATTATCAACGCCTCGTCTGTGTTTTATGACGAAATTAAAGGATGAAAGACGTACGCCCCATCGAGCTAGTCGACCAGTAGGGTTACTTAAGGACAAGAACCATTTAAGAGCTTTGTGATCCGTGTAGACAGTGAACTGTTGGCCGTTCTCAATGTAACAACGCCAATGTTCGAGTGCAGTAATAACAGCTAAGGTTTCGCGTTCGGTTATGCTGTAATTCCTCTCAGCAGCGGTTAGTGACCTACTCATGTATGCAATTGGGTGCTCCTTTCCATCTATCGACTGAGTAAGCATTGCACCAACGCCGTAACTGCTGGCATCCGTATGCACTTCGAAGGGACAGGATAGAACTGGTGCAGAAATTAAACATTCTTTTAAGTTTTGAAACGCAGCGTCGGCTTCAGGGGTCCATTTAAAAGAAGGGGTGCCTTTCTTGGATGAAGTTAACTTATTTAGGGGACCAGCGATAGTGCTAAAGTTAGGAACAAAACGTCTGTACCACGTGACAGTTCCTAAAATACGTTTGAGGTCCTTACGACATTTAGGTGTTGGATAATTGAGTATGGCCTCAACCTTGGCTGGATCCGTACGTAAGCCAGAGCCATCAACGACATACCCTAAATACTTAAGCTGAGAGCTGAAAAATTTGGATTTCTCAAGGTTTATTGTTAGGTTGGCTTGTTTCAACTTGTCGAGTACACGTAATAGTAGGGTCACGTGACTATTAAAGTCTTCGGATACGATGATGATGTCATCCAAGTAAGCAAGCAGATCAAATTTTGAAAAGAGCAAGTCAACCAATCGCTGCTGAGTGGCTGGTGCATTGGTAAGACCAAAGCAGTCCGTTTAAACCGAAATGTGTCTCTGCCGAAATGTGTCTGACATAGAATGCAGTCTTATCGCGATCCTCAGGAGCAATTAGAATTTGCCAAAATGCTTTAGAAAGATCGATACTGGTCAGATAGCGCGCGTCACGTAAGTTATCTAAGATCTCGGATATGTAAGGAAGATTGTAAGCATCTCGTTTAATGACAGAATTGAGTTTACGACTGTCCAGGCAAAAACGAGGTTGGCCGTTCTTCTTGGTCACGATCAGAACAGGAGATGACCACGCACTCTCACAAGGCTCGACCACGTCAAGAGAAAGCATCTTGTCAACTTGTTCCACCAATATACGCTGTTTTTCCGGTGATAAGCGGTAGTACCGTTGGCGAATTGGTTCCGAGTCACCTGTGTCGATGCGATGCGTGATAAGACTAGTTACGCCCAAGCCCTTGTTCTGATATGCAATGTCTTCAAACTGCTTAATGATATTATCAGTCAGTTGTCTTTGAGATTACGTTTAATCTCCGGAATAACAAAAGCTTTTAAAATATGAAACTGATTTTCGAAATAAACTGGAATATTAATATAACCTAAACTCTTTATATTCTGACCTCCCGCAGCTGTTACTTCTATACGATCAGATTCGATAAGTGGCAAGCCATGAGCACCTAGCACAGAATGAACACCGTTCCCCAAAATAGTGACAGCAGAGCCAGAATCTAAAAGTCCGGAAACAGTGAGATCGCCTTTATCATCGAGAATTGTGCAGATGTTATACGATTTAAAAAATAGTTTGATAGTTTGTAACCAGTTTTTCCAGTCTTCGCTATCAAAGTTTTTATTCGCACAATTCTCATTAATTAATTTTTTGAGTTGCTTTGATGGGTTTTATGACAATTTGGGCAATCTGGTGCCTTTACAACTTTGTGGCCGCATCTAAAACATACCACCTCATCTTTGCTAGCAGTACACTGTCTCAGATTATGTGTATTGATACGACAACGTGGGCAGTAACGCTGTTTCGTGTTAGACTTAGAGTTATCAACTGCATCAACCAAGGTAGGTTCCGTATTGTTATTAGAATTAAGTTTATTTTGATTATTATTGTTTTTAGAATAGTTTTTATTGTAAGAGTTATAGTTATTATTATATTTAGAGTAAGTTTTATTATTACTCTGTCCTGAATTTGCAAATTCAGGGGCTAGTGTATTCGAACACGGTTTTGGAGGTTCCCTGAATTGAGAAAATCGTGATTGAATAGCCTCATAATTTCGGCACAAGATTCGCAATTCATCAATAGATGTGATGTTTGATACGGAAGAAAGGGTGTTGGCATAGATTGGGTGGATGTTGTGGAGAATAATTTCCAATTTATCTTCCTCTGATAATTTTTTCGGCAGACGTGAAAAAAGTCCAGACATAATGGATAAGTATATAACAATATTTTCCGTTTCTCCCTGTGTGCGAGATCGAATTTCTGCAAGCAATCTGTAATCGTAGTCAGACTGATCGAAATCACGTTTCAATGACACTATAAGATCGCTCCAACCCGCAACCGTATCCCTAATACTCCTTCCTGTACCAGTGCAATGCGTCACCGGTAAATATGTCGGTAGCGTTTGATAAAATTTTATCGTGTGAGATATTTCTAGCGACACAAATTTCGTCACAACGTTGAATGAACGCCCGGACGCAGGACTTGCCGTCAAATTTTAATTTTGAAAATTTATTATTGTTGCCATCACAGGTAACGGTGACGTTAACCAGTGTCGGAAGAGTAGCCGATAAGCAATCATTATTAGTAGTTGCTAGTGGGTCTATAGCTGAATCACTAAGTGACGTAAGCCTTATTGTGGCCTTCTTGAAAAGGCTAACACATTGTTCATAGTCTTCCCTTAATTTGTCATCACAAGTAATGCGGTTAAGCCGATGGTATAGATGATTAAGTAAATTTTGGGTTCGAAGCAATGTGTTCTTATCCAATGACGTAGATTCTAAAGTGACGTTAACTTTTTCAAGAACATCCAGCACACCATTCAAGTCGTCCGTTGGTTCGACAGGGCTAGTAAGAATATCCTCTGAAGGAAATAATGGGCCAAATTTAGCTATTTGTTTGCGCAACTCCTGCACTGTGGCATCTGGTGATTCACCCCTAATAGCAACTTCATACTCAAGCTCAGACTTTTGAAGTGACATAAACTTCACGGGATAAGCCATTCTAAGAATTTTAAAAGGCGGGTAAAAAAAAATTATGAAAAAAAAAAATTACCAAAGAGAGTTAAATAAAATTAAAAAATTGGGTAAGTGTTGAACAATTTCGGAAAGTGAAACAAAAACAAGTAGCAAATACTCCGTCTGTTACAATTTTAAATTAAACACTAAGCAACGTCTTGGTTGTTATTCCACTATATGATAAAATAAAGAAAACACCAAAAAAAAAAACAAAAGCAAAAATTAAAAAAAAATTGCAACTAAAAAAATAAAAAAAATGCAACTAATGTGTACGCACAACAAAACGAAACTCGGTACAAGTTGAAATAAAAAAAATTAACAAAAAAAAAAATGTTAAGCAATTATGTTGCTGACTGTACTTTAAAACTAAAAGACAAAAAAAATCGTAACGGAGAAATGACAAAAAGAATTAAAAAAAAAAAAAAAACAATTTGCAACTTTTACCGTGCTCTGACTGTAAGTCGGTAATAGCTGTTGTCTGCCACCCTTAAAACAAACGAATTTGAACCCTCTGCATAAAACATTAAGAGTTATTCAATTTGTATGAGTTAATTAGACTAGTAAGACTCGATGAACGAATATAATATTGGGGCAAAAGTGGGTAGTTGAAAAACAATTTGCGTATTTATTATTAAACTGAAATTCAAATGTTAGTAAGGATGTGGGTAGGAAAATAAAAATGAACCGTGACATCTCAAGCCAGTCAACGCGCAATTGCAGTGACTACGCGCAAACATTTCTTACCTTGGCTTGAACGTAGTATTATATTATCTGTGCCTTGACTTAGTAAATTGCAAAAATCTTCTTTTTCAATGTTTTTATATATATTCTATTATTTGATTATCATGTCTCAATTGAGTGATTATTTGAAATACAAAAAAAAATATGCTATTTGCTGAAGGAGAATGTTGGATGTTGTTGATCAGAGAGATTGCTTGGAGATATAACATAGAAGTAAGTGTGTTTGTCTAATTTTATACCTAAGTATTTCTTATGCTGTGACAATGCTGTGTAAATATTTTTTATATATTTACTTAAACGTAAAGTGACACCCGTTTCATTTATTTGTTTCAGAGAAATACAGTTAGATTGTGGTTAAGACGTTTTGAAGAAACAGGAAATGTTCAAAAGGGTCGTTCGTGACCAAAACCTGTAATGTTTACTCCCGTATTAGAACGGATTGCTAGTAGACATACTCATGTATGCTGCTGGATTGAAACAATACAAGCCGGAACGTAAAATTCAATGAGCTGCTGTTCATCGCCAAGTGAAAGTCCAGAATTTATATAGATTTTAATTGGGAAGAACGTGTTGCTCAAGAGATGGTGCTCCACTTCGCTAATAAGACAGCACCACCATCAGCAGCCCACAATACTAAAGTGTCAGTGTGTGTTTAAAATAAACTGTTGTTATCATAAATTCTAAGGATATATTTCAAACATTGAATAAGCTGGTCCGTTTTACGATTATAATCATATTAAAAATCAAATATACTAATAAAAAATCTATAAAGTAGGTAAAACACCAAAGTATTTAGTGCTATTTTCACTTTTATTTTATAAGTAGGTATGACAGTTAATGTGGTGATGTTATTGTTATGAAAAAGAAATATTATATTTCTAAACATATAACATGTTGATTCACTACATAATTTTTTACTTACTTTAAAAATAAAAATATAGATATTTTATAGACAGTATTGAAACGAAGACACTGCTTTTTTATCAAGTTCTAGCTCAAGTAGTTTATTTTATATTTATTCAAACTTGTTTTATATGTTTTAGCCAGGTTTGCGTAATTATACAACGTGGCGCTACCATGGTGACATTAATTTAACACACGTATAGGGCTACGCATTTTTGTCTTATATAAAAAAGAAAAAACCATAAAACGTTATTAATTATTGAGTTATTTCAAATTTTAGAAAATAGCATCTTGGAGCAACCTGTATTTAAAGAACTCTAGCCCAGCGGTCATTTGCCGGGGTCACGGATACAAGCATCGTATCAATGAAATTAAAACGAATAAGCAATACTAAAAAGATGAAACAAATGCAAAGAGTAGGCTAATTGAAGGAAAGAGAGATCCCTTTGTCGGCGAGTATCGTAGGCGACGCAGGCGTCGGGTGTCGTCGTCCCTGCCCCCGCAACCGGCGGGTCCTTTTTATTTTCTAGTGCTCGTCGGACCCATGCCTTTGACACACTTATTGATGTGAATACTCGTGCGCATAATAACGTCGTATTTATTTTTGTGAATGTTTCCGCGAAAAAGACGCTTGCTTATTTTATTTATTTAGTTTGTGCAATTAGGATAATTGTTAGATCATAGTACTGCGATAAAGACGCTTTGCTTTGTTTTCGTTAGTTTTCTTTCTTATTACGATAGGTACTTACATCTTTGGCAATAAGGACGTTTTTATTTGTGTTATTAGTGCTTGTGACCTGTGATCGTGATGGCAAATACTCATCCTAACTACACGGCAGTAAGTGGAGCTCCACTTACTATTGTAGAAGCTCTTTAGCGCATCCGCGAAAACCAGCCAGTGGATCCTAGGTCTCAACGCCCATATCAACCGCCTACACGTTAAGACCCAATCCAATAAAATGAAAATGTGCTACATTATTTTCAAAATCAGCCCAAAACTAGCCTTCGTCAGAATGAGGGAAATGGCTGTAAGGGACAATTTATTTTCAAAAGTGCGGACGAACATGAAGCGCCCTTTAGCCCTTTGTAGGTATCCGCCAGCAAGGTGGTCTCATTGAAAATTTAAAACACTTAAAGACTATTAAATAAAAGTGAATTTGTGATGATGGTGATAATAACTAAAAGTAATAAGAGAAGGTGTTAAGTGAAATAACTACACTCGGTTTCTTCGTTATTATTATGTCGTCAAATTACAATTGGACCGATCTCAAGTACCAGGCGCAAGCGTGGTTGTCAGCGCGCAAAGCGAGACGTTGCCGCTTCGAATAAACGTAATTCAACCAGGTGATAGTATTCTAATTTCATGAATGAATTTTTGTACAGAGTGATCCCAATTTTGAATACTTTTTTATTATTTAGTTTGTTCGAAAAAAAAAAAAATTTTAATGTACGTATTTCTATAACCTGTCTTATTTAATATGATTTATGGACACTAGCCCTATTCGTGTGTTAAATTAATGTCACCATGGTAGCGCCACGTTGTATATTAATCAAGTAATTATTTTTGACAGTAATGATTTTACTTTTAACCATATTGAATAAAATCGTAATCAAAATTATTGCTGTTTTTCATTTCTGTTGTGATTTTTGTATTTAAATAGTTAATTTTAATTAACTATTTTAATTTAATATAAATAATATTTAGAATGCAAAAAATATAAATGAATATTGTAAACAAAAAGTGTCAAAAATGCAAACTTGGGTTTGATCTCACTACCATGTTGCTACCACTTGGTCAAATCGTCTTTACAAATGAAGTTGAAATTAACAAGTCCATTGCGTGTCAAAACTGTATTCAAAAGATTATCTATCCTAACATAAAGTTCTAAAGATCAAATTGGCATAACAGTGTTCTATAATATTTGCGCCCTTGAACAAGTCGTTTGAGCTCATTAAGCTAGTACGTATCGAATTCATATATTATCCACCGCTAATTGCACAAGGTTCAAATTCGCCTAACTTTATTCAGCCAGTTAGGTGGGTTAGATAACAGCTATAACCGACTGTACATCAAAGTTGCTACAATTGCGTGAACATGACTGTACTTAAGAATGTAAACAAATTCTTAAATATATATTTTTTTTTCCTTGTAACGTACACCTTAGTTACTATGCAACCAAAAATAAAATAAAAAACGTTTCACAAAAAATAAAAGAAAAGTACCTCCATAGAAACAGAAAAAAAATGACCATTAAAAAACCACGTTGGGCGCCAATGAAGCGTGTGAGCTAAAGCGTTATTAAAAAAAGAAGTTAATAAGAAAAACTCACTGAACACTTTCATAAAATTTAATAACAGGTCATAGGTCCTGATGCCGTCACATTAATAATTCCGATCTAAGGAGGTAGGCGCGAAATATGTACTGTCCTGGCTTTGCGCGCCGCTGGTGAAGCCGGAGAAACTCAGGAGATGTCCCTGGGTGACGGATGACCTGAAGGGCTGAGATGGACGGGTAGATGGCTTTACGCGACGCTGATGATGCCGGAGAAGCTCAGGAGACGACCCTGGGTGACGGATGACCCGATGGGCTGAGATGGATGGGTAGATGGTGGTCTCGTGCGCTGACCGCCGGATGACGCGGCAGTAGTATTCCTGGGCAAGTTTACCCGGAACCTTGGACCCCAATATGGGGAGAACACTGAACACTGGTTTATATTAAGATTATCAGTAAAAATTAAAATTAAAATCTGGGTTTGTTAAAAACAGTTAGTCAAGAGAATATTATATTTTGGAGACTGCACGTGTGACGTCACGCAAAAGTTATGTTGGTGAATGTGCGTCTTCACTCACGATTCTGTGGAATGAGAGGCTGAGCGCGGGCCGTGATCCCGGGCTGCGTTCGCGCATACAACGTATGGAGCGGGAGCTAAAACCAGTTCCTAATCACGCGAGCGAGTGAGACAACAGTACAGGCGCAGTAGGCGGAGTGAACGGGTTGGAACTATATTACAATGACTTGACTATTGTAGCAATTAGTTTATAGCTACTTTGTTTTTTTTTTATAACAATCAGTGTTAATTACTGTACAACGTTACAATCTCAACTCATATATATTATATGTTGCTTTCCAGCCATCTCAAGAGGATACTGCTGCTGCCTCTACCTATACACCATCCAACCAAGAAGGGGACCTTTCTTTACTAAGTGGTATGTAGTGCAACTAAGTAATATTCCAGTTTCATTATAATACTTATTTAAAATTATTTTTGTTCTGTTATTGTAAACATTTAAACCAACTTAACATTAATAATGTTATGTTGGTTTCAATGATTACAACTTAAATTGCCATATGCTAAATTTGTTTTTTTTTTTTTTTGTTAAACTTAGCTAAAACTATTTTTGTTTTTATAAATTCGAAAACTTCTAAGCACTTACTTTGTTGGAGCGCCTACGTTAATCTTATAGCAACAACTAATCTGTCCGTGCTAAACCATCACCTTTTTTTTCTCACTAATTGTCATTCAAAAATTGTCATTAGTCACAGTTCAAAAATTAAACCAAAAACTTAACACGTAACTTGAACCTGCTGCATTTTTATTATAATCTTCGCTAATTTTCGCACATATTGAATCCCAGAATGGCCGAGGAAAAGGAGTTAATAAAGAAGCGAGGTAGCTTCAAAGGTCGATTAACCGCCTTTGGCAATTATTTAGACGCGCTGGATTTAAAAACATTGTCTAGCTCCAATGTAACGGAACTACAGCTGCGCATGGGCAAGATGGAATCGTCATACCAACAATATGATGAGGTACAGTTGCGTATGAAATGTATAGTGGATGATATCAAGACACAGTTTTCGGAGCGTTCCGATTTTGAGTCCTTGTATTTTAAAGCACTCTCTAAGGCTCAGGATTTATTAAATAGTTATAATAATAGAAATAATGAAACTGTTTGTAGTAACAAAAGTGATTGTGGCTGTAGTTATAAGCCAGTTAAGTTACCCACAATTCAATTACCAAAGTTTAGTGGATCGTACAATAATTGCTTAGAGTTTCACGACACCTTTACGAGTCTCATTCATTCTAAGGCGCTTTGCCCACGGAGCAACTTAAGTTGCGGCAACTAGCAACTTTTTAAAAGTTTCCTGTAAAAGTTGCTAGTTGCCTTAAAGTTGCCGGTTGCCGCAACTTTTTGGCAATTTGTAAGCAACTTTTTTAGCCAAGTTGCAGTGTTGCAAACTTAGCGGTATTACCATTAGATCTGGTGGATTGGGATCCCCATCTGGTGGGCAGAATTTGTATCTGGTGGCTTGTGGATTATTTAGTGGGTAAGTTTTAGGTTGATGGTTTTCAAAAACAAAATTGAAATAAATTTACAGTACTAACACTTTCAGTGTACTTATCCGTTAGATGACTGTAGTATGTAAAAAAAGAAAAAGTAATCGTACTGATAACGGTACAAGTTATTCAGGTCGACAAAAAAGAGGGTAAGAAACATCATTCTCTTAAAAAACAATCCTATTTAGTGAGCCCGAGTGTCATTTTTGTCCGTGATATAATCATCTAACATATAATAATGCTTGACTACATAGTGTGCGTTTTATGCATGGTTTAAATTTTCTCTCATTTAGTTGGGGAATATCAAGAAGTATTTTATTATAGAATTTTACACATTACCTCAAAAAGAAGTGTTTACTTAGTGGGAAAAACCACTAAGTTAATGGCAACACTATGCCGGGCACAGGGCGAGGGAGGGAGGGTGTGAAATCGAATATTTGACAGTTGCTAGTTGCGGCAACTAGCAACTAAATAAGTTGCTAGTTGCCGCAACTGAAAACTGTTGACGATTGCCGCAACTCGCAACTTGAGTTGCTCTGCGTGCGCAGTCCAATTGAATTACATGTAAACAGCGAGTTGCCAATAAGTTGCCAGTTGCCAGTTGCTGCAAAAGTTGCTCCGTGTGCAAAGCGCCTAATGATGCTTTAGACGACATCAACAAGTTCCACTACGAACGTCCCTGGAGGGAGCCGCTGCCGTGGCGATTCAGTCGATTGAGTTTTCTGCCAATAATTACACTGTGGCATGGAATGTACTTTGCGAACGATTTGATAATAAGCGATTGTTAATTCACAATCATGTTTCAGCTATATTTAACATGGACACTATAACAAAGGAATCCTCTGTCACTTTGAAGAATTTAGTTGACCAAATAAACAAGCACTTACGAGCATTAGATACCTTAGGGGAGCCCGTTAAGTATTGGGATACACTTTTAATTTATATTTACTCGCAAATTAGATAGCAGAACGTTTCGTGAGTGGGAGGAGCGCAAAGGTCGCATAGACAAAGACAGCAAGATTACCTTCGATGCATTCCTTAAATTCATACGTGAGCGCGCCGAGCTAGTTGAAACTTTAGAGTTGTCTCGTAATAACCAGCCTCAATCTAGCAACAAATCAGGGTCTAGGCTGAAATCTATGGTTACCATTCAAAGTGGTGGTAACTCTAATTCAGAGTCGTCTGGTACAAAGGTCTGTCCCAAATGCAAAGGTGAGCATAATTTAGGTGAGTGTGCGCAGTTTCTCGCACTAAGTAACGAAGCACGTATTAAAATGCTACCAAGTTTTAAGGTATGCTATAACTGCTTTCGTTCGGGTCATTTCGCGAACCATTGTAAAAGGCCAGGTTGTAAGCTTTGTAAACGCAGACACAACACTCTTATCCACGTAGCTGATTTTAAATCTAATAATATAAATAGTAACTCGTCCGATAACTTGTCGCCACAGTCGTCTTCGGCGTCTCCTGTGACCGAGACAAATAATGTTGCGTTGTCGGCTAACGTCATATTATCTGGACACAGAAGTGTGAGTCACGATGTGTTATTGTCAACCTCATTAATTAAATTACATGATCGTAATGGTCGGGAACATGTTGTTCGTGCAGTTCTTGATAGCGGTAGTACATCGTGCTTTGTGACGGAAACACTATGTCGACGTTTAAATTTGGAGACTAGGCAGGTAGACAGGTCGGTATTTGGGATTAATAACGTGACTTCTCACGTAGGTAAAACGTGTCGTATTAACGTGACGTCATTACATAATAGTTTTAGTATTGAACTTTTTTGTTTCGTTTTACCATCAATAACTAGTGATGTCCCATGCCGTGAGGTAAATGTATCTTCTCTGAACCTTCCCACTGATATCTGTTTAGCAGACCCCACGTTTTACAAGCCCGCTGATGTCGATATTTTAATCGGAGCTGATGTCTTCTGGGACTTGTTAGGTACACAAAGAATAAAGTTAGGTACCGATAAGCCAGTTTTGTGTGAAATCAGGTTAGGCTGGATAGTCTCCGGTCCTATTAGTTGTAATTACGTTGCATTGATGTCGACATTACATCACATTAGGTGTAACTTTACAACAATTAATAATAATAGTTCTACCGACGATGGTTTCGATAAAATTCGAAATGATTTAACACGCAACTTCTGGCAGCTTAAGAAGTGAATAAGAAGTCTTCTCATTATTCGCTCGAAGAGAAATTGTGTGAGGAACATTTTATAAAAAATACGACACGATTGGCTGACGGTCGTTTCTGTGTTCGTATTCCCCTCAAGCAAAATCCTTCCATCTTGGGAGATTCTTTCAATAAAGCTGCTCATTGTTTACAATCATTAGAACGTAGATTAAAACCTAAATTTGATTTTAGTCAAATGTATTATGATTTCATGTCTGAGTATGAGTCACTAGGTCATATGACTGAATGTAAACAATTTGATTCGAACCCGTCTGGTTATTTTATTCCGCATCACGGCGTGTTACGTGAAAGTAGCACCACCACGAAACTTCGAGTTGTGTTTAACGCAAGTTGTCCATCTTCATCTGGCGTTTCGTTCAATGACTTACAGATGGTCGGCCCTACCATTCAGGACGATCTGTTGTCAATTCTTCTCCGTTTCAGACAGTATAAGTATGTTTTATCTGCGGACGTCGAGAAGATGTACCGTCAAATAGTCGTCTATCCGTCTGATACAAACAAATCACAACAAAACCAATCAATCGTCTGAACAAATATTATGGCGTGGTAAGGCGTCCGATCTCGTTAAGTGCTATAGATTAAACACCGTTACTTATGGTACGGCTAGTGCGCCATTTTTAGCTTTTCGGTGCCTTCATCAATTAGGACTTGACTGTAAGAATCCGAAGGTGGCCAACATCATTAAACACGATTTTTTATGCTGACGACTTACTATGTGGCGGTGATGATTTAGAAGAAGTCAAATTTATTCGTCAGGAAGTCACTAATGAACTTGAGTCGGCTGGCATGTCCTTGCGTAAATAGAAGTCGAACGAACCTCAATTGTTATCTGAAGTCGCTAAGTCGTCACTTGATTTAAATATAGTTTCGAGTGAACCTGATAAGCTGCTCGGACTAGGTTGGTATGCAAGTTCAGATGAACTCGTCTTTTCACTATGCTCAACTTTATCGTGTAATAGTAACACTAAGCGTGACTTATTATCTGTAATTGCAAGGATATTCGATCCTTTGGGGCTTCTGTCTCCTTTTGTAATCACTTTAAAAATGTTAATACAGAAAATGTGGTTGGATAAATTGTCATGGGATGAGCCATTGCCTACTGAAATTAATTTACAATAGCAGACTATTATTAAAGCTTTCATCATCTGCCTAGCCTTTTCCCAACTATGTTGGGGTCGGCTTCCAGTCTAACCGGATGCAGCTGAATACCAGTATTTTACATGGAGCGACTGCCTATCTGACCTCCACAACCCAGTAACTGGGTAATATGATACCCCTAGGTAAGACTGGTTGTCAGACTTTCGGTCTTCTGACGACCCGTAACGACTGTCAAAGATCCACGTATGACAGCCGGGACCAACGGCTTAACGTGCTTTCCGAGGCACGGAGGAGACTCAGTGTGTAAAGATGGTCCCCCATCCACGGACCAACCCCGGCAAGCGTAGCTTAACCTGACGGATCGACCCGTGCGGCTGTTATTACTTAGCCACGAGCTCCTCAGTATTATTAAAGCTTTACCTCTTTTAAATGAGGTCCGCATTCCTCGCATTGTTGTGTGTCACTCATACCGGGAGTTAGAACTACATATATTTACGGACGCCTCTGAGCGCGCATATGGTGCGTGCGTTTATGTCCGCAGTATTAATGACGAAGGTGAATGCATTGTTCGGTTGCTTATGTCCAAAAGTCGAGTGGCACCAATTAAGTCTACCACAATTCCCAGGTTGGAGTTGTGCGGTGCGGTTGTGGGAGCTCGTCTGTATGAGAAGGTGTTGAACTCCCTTCGGCTTAATATCTCTCGCGTCTTTTGTTGGACTGACTCGACCATCGTGCTGGGGTGGCTACAGATTTTGCCTTCAAAGCTTCAGCCGTTCGTACGCAATCGCGTTGCTGAAATTTTAGATCAGGTAGGTCATTGTACCTGGAGGCACGTCCCAACCGATAAGAACCCAGCAGATCTAATATCTCGTGGCGTGGATATTAGTCAGCTGCAGGGTTTGGACATGTGGTGGTCTGGTCCTGACTTTCTCCAACAAGACTCACTTAGTTGGCCTTCGCAATTTAAATGTTTAGAATTAGGCTCACTCCCTGAAACTCGACCTGACATTTCATTAAGTGTGGTTCTTGATACTAACGATAAGGCATTACTTATAGATTTTAAACGTTTTTCTCAGTATTTAAGACTTTTACGTACCATGGCTTATGTGTTGCGTTTCATCAAATTATGTAAACAGCAATCGCCCGCTAGTAAATCGTTATCTCATGATGAATTAAGAAAAGCGTTAAATATTTTAATTTATCAAAGCCAACATGAATCATTTCCCGAACATACCTTACTTTTAAATAAAAAATCTTTACCGAAAAAGAGCGTCCTATTCAAATTTAATGTGTATTTAGATGAAAATCAGCTAATGCGTGTCGGAGGACGTCTCGAAAATTCTGATTTTAGTTATAATAAGCGAAACCCTATAATTTTACAGTCCACTCATAATCTTACTAGATTATTATTTAATTTTGAACACAAAAGATTAATGCACGCTGGTCCGCAGCTATTGTTAGCATCGATAAGAGAATCCTATTGGCCCATAGGAGGAATTTAGCCAAAGCTTGCTATCATAGATGCGTTTTGTGCCGACGTATGCAAGGTAATGTGGTTACTCCATTGATGGGCAATCTGCCGCGACAGCGCCTTCTTCCAGGGGGTTACCCGTTCGAAAGCGTTGGTATTGATTACGCAGGTCCTATAATGAGTGCTAGTCGTCAAGGTCGTGGATGTAGACTCGTCAAGGTGTATATTGCAATTTTTATATGCTTCACCACAAAGGCTGTTCATTTGGAGGTTGTGGGCGACTTGACTAGTCATAATTATTTATTAGCGTTTTATAGGTTTATTTCGCGAAGGGGCAAACCCGTCCACATATATTCCGACAGCGGTACTTCATTTGTTGGTGCGTGTAACGAGCTATTCCGAGTCTTTAGACTCGGAAATAGTTTTTAAGAACTTTGAAGCGGAAGTATTGCTAATGATGGCATTAACTTCCACTTCATTCCCGCGTATACTCCACATTTCGGCGGTCTCTGGGAGGCGGGTGTGAAATCCGCAAAATATCATTTACAGCGAGTGTTGGGACATTGTAAGTTAACGTTTGAGGAGCTTAACACCGCATTAGTTCAGATCGAGGCAATATTAAATTCACGCCCACTAACGCCGCTGTCTTCAGACCCCGCTGACTGCACTCCACTGACACCAGGTCACTTCCTCGTCGGCCGGCCTCTTACTTCGTTGCCGCAGAAAAGTTATGCAGATCAATCCACAACCCATCTCAGTCGTTATCAGCGCATTGAGCAGCTCCGACAGCACTTCTGGACGAGATGAAGTAAGGAGTATGTTGCAGAGTTGCAGCAACGGACGAAGTGGCGTTCATGTCAGGAAGGCTTGAAGATTGATTCCCTGGTGGTTATTAAAGAGGAAAATCTCCCACCCTTAAAGTGGAGACTTGGAAGAATTGTTGCCATCCACCCAGGCTCTGACGGAATAGTCCGTGTAGCGGATATTAAGACCCCAACTGGAGTCATCAGGAGGGCCTTCAACAGGATATGCCCGCTACCCGTAATCTCAGAATCGGAGTCTGGTTGAAAGCACGGCTTTCAACGCCCGGGGGCATGTTGGAGCGCCTACGCTAATCTTATAGCAGCAACTCATCTGTCCGTGCTAAACCATCACCTTTTTTTTCTCACTAAATGTCATTCAAAAATTGTCATTAGTCACTGTTCAAAAATTAAACCAAAAACTTAACACGTAACTTGAACCTGCTGCATTTTTATTATAATCTTCGCTAATTTCCGCACATACTTAGTGCTTAGTTTATTTTGGTTTTTTATACCTACTTTATAATATACTTAATCCTTGCACATCTTTTGCCAATAGAAACACAGACACAGCAAGAACAAGAAACAAGCCAACATGCTTCAGCCACACCAGTCAGAAATACCTTGACAACACACAGCCAACTTACTTGTAAGTGTCATTCTTTAATTTTAATGTAAAGCATTTAACTAGTGTCTTTTTCTTATTGATTTTTCTTATAATATTTGTTCAAACTACATCTATATTTTAATTTAATAACATTAACATAATATTTACCATAATTATTCAAACCTGCTATGATTCATACATACTTCCTTTACCTCATCTACATTCACGCACGTTTAGCTTTAATTTTCTGTCATTTTACAGCCATACGACGGCGCAGAGAATCTCGGCGTAATCCTGAATCTCTTCAAGCTGGAAGCTCTGTGCGTGACAGAATTTTCAGAACAGATGAACGTCGTTTGATTCTTGAAGAACAAAGGAACCTGGAAACAGCTAACATAAGGATGGCTATTGTAGAGTTGTGCAATCAAGAGTATGAAAAAAAATAATAATTTTAAAACCTAACTTATAATGTGACGATTATGTTAACACATGTAAAAGTGTGGGGTGCTTGATATTAGTTGGCTTGACTGATATAAAGCACCCCACACTTTTTAACATGTTGAACATAATCATTACAATAAAAGATTATTTTAGATCAAATACCGTTTTTTAGTTTTTTCAAAATATAAAGTTATACTCTTGATTCCAATTGCTTATCATTTTTTTTTTATTGACTGTGTTTTTTAGTTTTATTTATGTTTAATTGAAGATTAGATCTAGACGTAATTTTTGGCATAGTGTTAATTAAGGTTAGGTTAATTTGTAAAAAAATAAATATGTAGTAGTGATAAGTAAAAAAAATATTTTAATCATTATTTTCCAATAATTGTCTACGTCCCTTCCTCTCTCTTTGTCCCCTCCTCAAAGCATCTGTGGCAGATGTATGTAGCAGACTGATAAGTGACCTGCCGGGAGTTCTCGGATTCAAAATCATCCCTGGGTTAACTCTGGCCCACTCACTCCTGCCCTCATGCACATATTATGTAGAACGCAGCAGGCTAAAATAATTTTGCCTGCTCTATCGGGATCGTAGTGCAGCTCCCTTGCCGAGAGCCTCTTCTACCAAAAACATACGTAACGCCATTTCGCTTAAATTTTAAGTAGGTACAATTAAGACACATTCACTAATTCACTTTACCACTTTAAACCAATATAAAACTCAAGATAGTTGTTAATAATTCATTAAATTACATACTTACGATACTCAAAAGATAGCTATTTAGCTGTCGTGAATTTTGACACTAGTTTCACGATGTAACTCTTGTCAAACTCAAATTATCGGTCGGACTTTTCTCGTTCAGAGTAGGGTTTACGATAAAACAAACGTCAAAATGAAGTTCGGTCGGATCCAAACCGACCGAACGAAAAGAATGAAGTTCGTAGTAGGAAACGTCCGAACATTCGGCCGATACTTCGGATTTATAACTTCGGAGTAGACCCCCAGCATTCAGTGCAGACGTATTATCGCACGATTCTCAAAAATCTTATTTATATACATACGAAAGTGCTATTTATTTACTAGTGTCGTAGACGTCTTTATGGTTTAAATATTGACCGTTCAAACTGCGCACCGAACCGTACCCGCGTGTCCCCCGCGCGTCCCGAGTAAAAAAGAGCGTGGACATAATTGCTGTCCTGCTCTCGCATCGCTGCTTGCGGCCTGTGCATGTGTGCGCGAGCGCCAGTGTCCTCCGCTGTGTACAAAGACAACACAAGAAGATAGTGATCGTAATGGGGACGTCACGCGGTCAAACGAACTCCGCTCACCTCGAAAGAGTGAGACCGAGCTACCGAAATCAAGCAACAGCTACCTGCGCGTACGCCCGTCCTTGTGTCAAGACACGAGCACCAGCACACGAGTGAGTGGGACAACCTTATATAGATAACTATCTCCCTCTTCGGAGTTCCTTTATTCAGACGGCCCCCGCTACCTGTCAAACCATAGACATAGAGAATGGACTGAGCGTCAGCCTCCAAAAAGTGACCACTCTGTAGAAAGAGACAGAGCGATGATGCGGCCAATACCTGTCGCTTTTCTGTAGACCCGTAATAACAAGGACACGGTGCCCCAAGAAAAAAATTGTTTCGTAGAAATTGTAGGGTCATGACGGTAAGGGAACATGACTATTTTAAGTCGGTATTCTTATCGTTGCAAAAAATGCAGTAACAAATTAGAGATTTTTTTTTGACTTCATAACAATTTACATTAATAAATAATAATGAAAACTATCTTCTTATAATATTGGTGCCGATTCTGTTGTACATCGAACTAAACTAAATTATCTCTAAAATTCTCTATTTTTGGTTTAGAGAATCATAAAAGCTATTCTGCAAACAAGATTCTCTAAACTTAAAAACATTTTTGACACATATAAAATCGAGTTTCACAACTGCTAAGTTGAGTTGACCATAAACTAAGATGTGTCGGAAAATATTTTAAAGAGTGAATGAAAGTGAACGATATGATCCAAAGTGCAAAAAAACTGAGTAAAATTAATTAATTATCTTTAATTGTTTATCAATAATTATTTAAATAAAATATGGGGAGCATAATGACGCCATAAAACTATATTTTTGTTTTTAATTTAATAAATTAAGATGTTACGATATGTACTTGTCTTCATTATCTGTGATCATTAAGATACAATTTATAGTCTGTGCTTATCAACGTAGGGATGTTCGATCCGGGTGCTTTGTATCAAAATTCTGGATCGAAATGAAACGTAACACAGTCTAATATTATCCAATTGATAAGTTTCAATTTTTCGTATCAAATCAAATATTTTAAGAAATAAAAGATGTTGCATTTTATTACATCATAATTTAATTTTATAGAAAAATATGAATAAATTTGCCAATCTTTGGTTATTAAAGAATCTTTATTTTCAAAAGAAATTTTACAAAAAAGTACGCATAAACAGTAATTTGGATTACCGCTCCGGATCTAGACGATTCAGACTTTTGTTTAAGGTACGATTGGCCAACGAGAAAAGACGTTCGGAAAGCACAGACATTCCTACCACTGATAAATAAGGTAAGGCTATGTCACCCCAAACGATTCCTCTCGCTGACCAATATTTTTTTGAATCTGACTTTCCGTTTAACAAAGGTTCAGACAAATATTGCTTGAAAAATATACACCGTGAAATGTAAACCGTTGCAAAGCTGCAGCGAAATGACTTTGTTTTGGTAGTACAATCGATTAGTTTTTATATTATCTTTACTATGAAAATATAAAAATGGCAGATTCACAATTGTGAAAAACTAAACTCGAAAATGAACGCTATCCAATAGTAGTACCTAGTCAAACGCAGCGGCCGAGACCCGAGCGGCTGACGACGCGGGCGCCAGAACACTGGGTCGTTGACCCTTGCGCTTATCAACAGCTGATTTGCTGATCTTTAGTTAATTTAATGTAACACAACACCCAAAAAGTTATTCCAATTTTCCCTTCATACTTTACAGGTTTTGTTCTAAAACCTACTTCAGGCACCAGCTCTCACAATGTGAATTTATATAGTTAAAAACCAGTGAAGACCTACAAACACATTGTGAGAGAGAATAAATGAATTTTATTATTATTATTATTATTATTATTATATTATTTATTATTATATTATTATACTTTTACAGGCTTAAGACCGTCAAAAATACTTTTTATTACCTACAACTTTACTTACTGAACACGAAAACAAAAAAACAAGTTAAACAAAGACAATAAAGTAGGTATTTTAGGCGTATTTTAGGCTGCGTACACGGAAGCCTGAGAATTTTTTCTTTAAAAAATTGTATGGAGACAACATAAAAAAATACAATAACTCTGCTATCGCACAATTGGCCCTAATTCCCTTCTAGGGGATTAATCCTTGAATTATTTAGGATTTTTTGACATACTCGGTATCACGGCCTCAGGTGCGCTTTTTTTAAAAAAAATGTATATATTATATTTTTTCTTTTTTGGTTTAAGTGGCGCTTTCGTTGGACCAGTTTGGCTTAACATACATGAATATGATCTGAACAAATAACTAAAACAGTTTTATTAAAAAAAAAAAAAAACGAATGAAGTCAGAAGAATCAGGTTCAGGTAGCTCCAGAAGAGTTAAAAATTCTTCCATTTTTTTTTTTTTTTCTTTGCATTCATCGTATGCCTTACTGATGAAATAAGTAGATCAGATGAAAGAAGAAGAAAATTTAAAATATCCTCGTTGGAATTCACTCTGCTTTTCTTCCGAGCTTCCGATGCCTCTTCAGAAAGTTTTCCGATTGGTACAATTTTATTCTGGTTGATAATGTCAGATCCATGAAGTAGTAATTTGTGTACTATTGACGACATATAGTAGCAATTATACATATAATGCCATATATCTTTCAGCAGTCTTGTACGTGTATCTTTTGAATTTATCAATAGGTTCACCAGATGTCTAGGTAATGGCAGCAGATTTTGGATCATCTTGTTTCTTGCATCTCTTGAATCCTGTTGAGCTTTGGATTTACAAGACCAAACTTTAACATCCAGTCTGTACCCAATATGCAGGAGACATTCCATCATGTTGATGCATGCATGTAGAGAAGAAATTCCAAGATCCATCATGGAATCTGATGTCCCTTGTTTTTCAATTGCCTTCAAATTGTAAAATTCAGACGGCTTCGCTAAACAAACGTAGCATGACACATTTGACTTTGCATCTGAAATATATGTGCAAACCTTAGCAGCAGCATGCAGCTTATGTGTCGAACAGTATTGCAAATAGCTGACTCTCTCAATGTAATGTATTGCCATTTTGACAGTTTGAGGGATAACAATAAACCAAGAGCCTTTTGAGCAGTAAAAATCTCTCTGTGAGGTGGTTTCTTTATCATGTCTTAAAATTGGTCGACTACTTCTGGATGTTTTGTTAAATATTCAATAATAGATACAAAAAGGTTTTGACCATCTTCTTTCAATTTGGATACAGCTGCATTACCAAGTTCCGTCGAATTACGGTTCATTAGGTCACCACTCCGTTTTTTTTGCTTTATTCCCAATTCTTCAAACGGCTTCCGAGAGCTAATTTTTCTGTTCGTCATCGTTCCACATGTTGATGTTAAAGACTCCGCAGAAAGTGATGTACCAGGGCATTTTTCATTAGCTATATTAGTTGCATTCTCGAGAAGATTTTCTTTGATACAGCTCGGCCAATCAATATCATCCTTGAGCCAGCTTCCGTATTCTATTCGAAAATTATCAATTTTCCGGTGTGCTGACTGCCATCGTTTTATAACGGCTCTTGTAAATTTTCGGCAAAATTCTTTTCAAGTAATACAATCTTCTTCTGATAAACCATGCGTCAACCGAGAAACTACATTTTGAAATATTAAGTCAAACTGGTACACTAAAAAAATTTAATATTTTTTTACTGGTAATTAAAAAATAAAATTTATTAGTTTTATTAGTTTTATTAGTTTTTTTTTAATATAACTGCTGTAGTTAATTGTTCAGATCATATTCTTGTTTGTTAAGCCAAACTGGTCCAACGAAAGCGCCACATGAACCAAAAAAGAAAAAATATAATATATACATTTTTTTAAAAAAAAGCGCACCTGAGGCCGAGATACCGAGTATGTCAAAAAATCCTAAATAATTCAAGGATTAATCCCCTAGAAGGGAATTAGGGCCAATTGTGCGATAGCAGAGTTATTGTATTTTTTTATGTTGTCTCCATACAATTTTTTAAAGAAAAAATTCTCAGACTTCCGTTTACGCAGCCATTTCATAAAAAGTATATTTTTAGGCATGTAATTAGTCTCCTCTAGCATTCCATGTGAAAAAAAATGACACTTTCGAAAAAATGATTTGAATGTCTATGAAACGCTGATATCAGCCCACAGTGCGGCGCGGCATTCTTTTGATCTGTTGCGGCGATTTATTCTTCGTTCGTCCCGAAGTTTTGTCCCACATTCCAAAAAAATCTTAGTTCGTTCCATATGACTATTGAAGTGTTGATTCGTCCCAAATTACAAGTACTTTAAAGGTACGGTCAACAAACAAAAAAGATACGTATTTGAAATTTTTACAAATACGTCAAATACAGATAAGTAGTTGTTTCGGGTCTGGCTGTTTGTGTATGTGAATTAATATGTTTGTTTTCCTTTCTATTGAGATCGTTTAGGGGCCTACCTTCTGTTCATTTCTGTCACCCTGGTACTTTTTAAAACAATAAATAATTCAATTTCAAAACCTGTATTTTAACCATTATCAAGCTAAGTAGTAAGTCGCTTAAGGATCTAGTTCCAGTTAATTTCTGCATTCCTGGTAGTAAAAAGTACTGGTAAAAAGTACTAACGAAAAGTCGAAAAAATTGTGATTATTACTAACAATCATGCATAAAACAAGCATTTTAAAAAACAGCATTCATAAACTAAAAATTTAAGCAATAGTAAACTAAACCACGAGATATATTTAATTTTTTTTTGGATTTCAGTCCAATCCTTAATGTTCATGATGCAAACATAGCAGCGGACATGCTAATATCCACTATTGGCTTAGTCATAGAGAAAAATTCTAAAAGCGTTCGCATACCCTCTAGGCTTAGAATCATCAAGCCCTGGATAACTAGTGGGCTGCTTCGCTGCATACGTAACAGAGATGAAATGGGTAGAAACCTGTTACAAAACCCCAATAACCTTACCCTCAAACTTACCTACACCAGATATCGGAATTTCTGCAACAAGTTACTAAAAAACTTAAAAGTAACGTACGAAAAAGCAGAATTACAAAAAGCTGGTACAAACCCCAAAGCGACTTGGAAAGCCATAAAAATATTACAAATATGCACCAAACAATGACTTCTCCTACCGAACTACTTACCCTGACATCTGACAACTTATCGTCAATCAACAAGGTAAACAATTTCTTCGCAGCTATAGGCGAAAACCTAGCGAAAAAAATGACTCCTAACTTATCTACTAGAGAACCCATACGCGACGCACCAGCCAAATCCTTTGTTCTCCTGCCCACTGACGAAGCCGAGGTTGAAATAATCATCATGGGATTAAGATCGGATGCGGCAATGGGATGGGATGGAATACCACCTCGACTTTTGAAATCTTGCTCCTATGTACTCGTCCCGATTGTCACACATATTTGCAATTGCTCCATAGAGACAAGTTGCTTCCCCAAAGCTTTTAAAAAGGCCCTCGTGCGTCCAATTTTCAAGAGTGGCGACAGACACAGTGTCAACAATTATAGGCCTATATCTATATAACCTGCCCTGTCAAAGATTTTAGAAAAAATTCTTAACAGCAGACTGATCAGTTTTCTGGAATCGAACCATCTTTTAGCTGATAACCAGTACGGCTTTAGAAAGTTCAAATCTACCGAAGATGCTGTTGGCTCTTTTATCGATTGTTTAATTGCTAAGTTGGACAATAGTATAAAGTGTATAGGTATTTTCTTGGACCTCTCCAAGGCTTTCGACACTGTGTCTGTTCCTCACCTTCTTCTAAAGCTAGAGGCTATTGGTATTAGAGACCATACCCTTCATATATTTCAGGATTATCTAACTGATCGGACACAATGTGTCAAGATTGATGGGTGCGTCAGTGATAGTAGGATGGTAAATTTCGGTGTGCCTCAGGGCTCAATTTTGGGACCCACGCTCTTCCTCGTTTATATGAACAACCTGTGCAAGCTGTCACTGACAAATTGCTCTATTTTTGCATATGCTGATGACACAGCCTTACTCGTACACGGAGAAAATTGGGCAGAGACATCAGCAAATGCTGAAAAAGCCCTGGCTTTGGTTATGAGCTGGCTATATAATAATCTTCTAACGATAAATCTAAGTAAGACTGTTTTTCTACCCTTTGGCTTGCAGACCGCTTCACTACCCTCCCCAAACTCCATTATTTTAAAAGCCCATTCTTGTCTGCAAGATACTCCAAGCTCACAATGCTCGTGCCCACAATTATCAAGATCAATTACCACTAAATATCTCGGGGTACATATTGATAGCCTTTTAAACTGGAAATTTCATATTGATAATCTCACTGCAAGGGTTAGGAAACTTATTCATATTTTTAAAAAATTGAGGCACTCGGCTGATGCTGCTACCCTAAAGACTGTCTATTTCTCTCTTACACAATCTATACTTTCTTACTGCATCTCTATATGGGGGGGGGGCTCCAAAGACTTACATGTTGCAAGCTGAGCGGGCGCAAAGAGCTGTTCTAAAGGTTTAGACCTTCAACCCGTTTAGACATCCGACATCTTGTCTGTATAAAGAAACTCAGGTACTTTCTGTTAGACAGCTGTTTGTACTTCACACAGTTATGCGTAAGCATTTGACGGTGAAGTATGATACCGATGCCGGGGACAAACGTAGACATTACTCGGTATGCCCTACTCAACGTTGCAAAACGGCACTTGCTCGGCGACATTTCTATGGTATTGGAAGTCGACTATATAATAATACTAACAAGCATTGCTCCATATATCCCACTCAAAGTCAAAGTCAAAGTCAAATCATTTATTTCAATTAGGCCACTATAAGGCACTTTTGAACGTCATTACGTGAAAAAAAAAATAGAATTGAATCTAGTTGCCCCTTCCAAAAGGTAGTTTTGTATGGAGAAGAATGGGCAAGAAACTCCATACGTACTCTTTTAAAATCAATGTTTTACAATGTTATTATTTGTATACATAGTCATACGTAATTACATGTGAATACAATGTACCTTCTATAAAAAAAAACTACTGTATAATAACACACAAAAAAAATTTATATTACAAATTAGGAATTCATGGTAAAAATATATATTTAAAGTTACATCATGTTCACATGTTAACAAATATTGGAACTGTAGACAACCACTCTCAACATCTCAACCAACAATGAAACAGCGTGTAAGCCTGCGCAATCCCATAGTAAAAATCAAATAAAAAATAAAAATATAATAAAAATGTCAAAAGAAAAAAGGAAATATATATACACACATATATATATATTAAAATTAATATTAACCAGCTTGATTTTGTCTAGAATGAATAGTAATTATGGAGCAGGACCAGCATGTTTCCAAGCAGTCTTATCTTGAATATAATCCTCTAATTTATAATATGCTTGGTTGCAAAGTGTACTTTTAATATGTGTCTTAAATTTTCTTTCATTTAATTTTAATATATCAGAAGGTATTTTGTTGTAACATTTAACACAGTACCCCATAAAAGATGTATTTACTTTAGACAATCTAAAATAAGGTTGAGCTATTTTATCTTTATTTCTGGTATTAATATTATGTCTATCACATATTTTCTTAAAAAGTTTTAGATTTTTTCTCACGTACATAATATTTTCATAAATAAATTGGCAAGGCACTGTCATAATATTAATCTTCTTAAATACTTCCCTAAGAGATTCGCGACGAGGTAGATTGTAAATGGCTCTGACAGCTCTCTTCTGTAAAATAAAAATGGTTTCAATGTCAGCAGCCCGACCCCACAATAAAATGCCATAAGACATAATGCTATGAAAGTAGCTGAAATAGACTAATCGCGCAGTCTCTACATCTGTCAACTGTCTTATCTTTCTAACAGCATACGCTGCTGAACTTAACCGTCCCGCAATAGATGTTATATGAGGTCGCCATTGTAATTTGTTGTCGAGCGTGATTCCTAGGAAAACCGTTTGATTAATAAATTCCAGTTTTTCTCCATTCAATATTATATCACATTCGCTACTTCTAACATTTGGTAAACTGAATCTAATACATTTAATTTTTTTTTCATTTAATACTAAATTATTAACTGTAAACCAATTTTGGACCTGAAGAATAGAGTTATTCACGTCGTCAAGATTTTGTGACCGCCTGTCTATTTTAAAAATCAATGAGGTGTCATCTGCAAATAACACCATCTTTGGTTCATTTTCCAGTAATTGAGGCAAATCATTTATATAAACTAGAAATAGAAATGGACCCAATATCGAACCTTGAGGAACGCCCATAGTCGTTTCAGACCCCAATGAGTTTACGCCGTTTACCTGAACTTTAGCCTGTCTACCTATCAGATATGACCTTAGTAAACCAAGAGATGTTTTACTAATCCCGTAGTACTCCAGCTTCAACAAAAGTGTCTCATGGTTAACGCAATCGAACGCCTTTGAGAGGTCGCAAAAGATTCCAACGGCATCTTGAGCTTCCTCCCAGGCGTTAAAAATGTTCTTTAGTAGGGTGACACCAGCGTCAGTTGTACAACGCCCTTTGGTGAAACCGTACTGTTGTTCATGAAAGATGGAGTTTTTATTAAAGTGACGTAACATTTGATTGAGCATTAACTTTTCAAATACCTTACTGAGAACTGGGAGAATCGACACAGGCCTATAATTGTTGGGTTCCTTACTATCACCCGCTTTAAACAATAGTACGACTTTACTGTGTTTCATCAGATCGGGAAAGACTCCTTGGTCTACACTGGTGTTAAATATTAAGGCTAAATAGGGCGCAATGGTTTCGATAATAGACCCACTAACTTTTACAGACATTCCCCAAAGATCTTCTGTTGATTTAATTTTAAGATCTTTAAAAGTTTTTATGACAGCCTGGGGGTTAGTATGTTGAAATCTAAATTCCACAGGGCAAGCCTTAACATTATTTTTAAGTAAGGCAGCAGAGAGAGCGGGGGAGGAATTCAAAGCCTCAGTAGTTTGAAGGGGAATATTAGCAAAAAAAGTTTCAAATTCCTGGGCTACTTCTATATCTGTATTAATAGGGCCATGTGCAGTCTCTAAATTAAATTCAGTATTACGCTGTTTTTTTCTACCTGTTTCATTGTTTATTATTTGCCAAGTAGTTTTTATTTTGTCATCAGCTGACTTTTTTTTTTTTTTTTACACTACATTTCAGGAATTAAAAGTTAGGGTCAAAAGGTGGTTACTAGCTCAGAGCTACGAAGAAACAGAAAATCTTGTAAAGACATCAAGTTAACCTCTTTAGACGCACGCTAACCGGGTACGGGTGACCTCTCAGACGCGAACACAAATCTTACCTACACTTACACACATTCTACTTAAGGCTTCTTCTCTTATATACTGCGACACCCCTGACATTGTCTTCAGTTGCAACCATTGTCACCACAAATATGTGTCTCATTTATGTGAGAATGCTGGTATCCATAACACAAGTTAGATCTTTCTTTGGATACCAGAGTTCATACAAAGACTACTGATAACACTAATGGTTAATTAATTATAATATACTATTATTGTAAACGCAAGGTGTTGTTTGTAAGTGTTTGATTGTGTTACTATTTTTTGTTTTAATAAATCTTATCTTATCTTATTTATCTTATCTTATCTTATCTAATTATTTTTTTTTGCAGATTGTACATAAAAGTAAGTTTAGCTTATACAAAAAAAAATATGGGCCGTAGAAGGAATATGAAATAGGACGAAACAAGAATAAAATATTTAAAATTATAATTTGGGACGAAGGAAGCATATTGCTTAGGACGAACCAGGATTTTTTTATGTAGGACGAAACTCAGTGGGCCGAACGAAGAATAAACCGTTGCGGCGAATGAAGAGAGTGTAAGCGACGCGCTCTAGTTTATACCGTATCACCAGGCGCGAGAGCTTATTTTTTTCTGAACATTTATGATTTTACGGTTTAAGACATTTATTTCTCAAAAGATTACATTAATCACTTACTGAGAAATTACAATTATATTAGCAAATTAACCGATTAGCGTTTTAGTAGGGTAGATGTTAAAATTTTTGCCGAGATTTGTGAGTGCACGCATTTACTGCGGTGCGAACATTGCTTATTTATTAAGGCTTATGGCATAGTGCGTTGAGCGTAGGCGATAATTTTAAAAGTTAAAAAAGTTTTGTACATACATAGTTTTTAAAATAGATAGGGACAGGACAAACATCTCTCGGGTCAGCTAGTTATTAACATTTACGTATTAATTATTATTATTAATCCTTATTGTTCTATTAATGAAGGATCCTTCAAAATGTGGCGTTTCAACAGTTTCTTAAAGGTTGAGAAGCTTTTAGCCTCTTTTATGTCTTTAGGTAATTTGTTGAATTTCTGGGCTCCCTCGTACAGAATACTCTTTCTTCCGTAGTTGGTTCTGGGTGCTTTCAAACGGATATTATTTGCCTGTCTAGTATTACATTTGTGATGGTCTATATTTTTGGTAAATGTTATTTGTGAGTGAATATCCTTTGTTATGATTTTCCTGATCAAGATACAAGTGTTGTATTCATAGCTTTGCGATAAGTTCATTAGTCCAGTTTCCTTGTAAATTTTAATGGTCGGCGTTAAGTAATCATATCGAAATAACGTTTTAATTAATTTATTTTGTGATCTTTGTAGTTTATTTAAGTTGGTTTTACCAGCTGATCCCCACACTTCAATTAAGTAATCCAGGTGAGGTTTGACTAAAGAATTATAGATTGTGTACCGCACATGTCTGGGCAAGCATCGAGATATGGGTCGCAGGGCACCCGATAAGGATAATAGTTTACTTTGGATTTTTTCGATATGAGGCTTCCATGTAAGTCCACTGTCAAGAAGTAGGCCCAAATATTTTTCTGAATTTATTTTGTTTAACAATTCGCCGTTAATTGTTAATGGACTATAGTTACCAATTGTTTTGTTTTTTGGTGTAAAAATAATATAATTTGTTTTTGAAGCATTAATGGTCAGCAAATTTGACTGGAGCCAAGTGTGTAGGATGTCCAAATCATGTTGTGCTTCATTCATAACCACATCTATCGAGTCACCAAAATAGAACAGGCTGGTATCATCAGCGTATAAAGTAATTTCACCCTTTAGCCCAATCTCATGTATACTATTTATGTAAATTAAGAATAGCAATGGCCCCAAAATTGAGCCATAGGTAATAAGTCTAGGTGTGCTTTGATGGTTACCAATCTTAACAATTTGAGTCCTTCTTGTAAGGTATGATTTAAAAATGTCGTACGCTGTGTCTACAACACCCAGACCCCTCAGTTTTTGTAATAGTATTTCATGACTGACGGTATCAAAGGCCTTTTTTAGATCAATGAATATTCCTAGGCCTATTTTTCGATTATCAATATTGATTCTTATATTTGTCACTAGGTCAACAGTTGCAGCAATAGTATTGGACTTTGGTCTGAAGCCGTATTGTTTTTTAAATAGGAAATCAGTGACAGTTGAAAAATCGTTTTGACGGGTATGTAGAACTTTTTCGTAAACTTTTGATAGTACTGGTAGCACGCTAATAGGTCTGTAATTACTTGGATCCATTTTGCTTCCTGATTTAAATATGGGACTTACTTTCGCACATTTAAGAGAATTGGGAAAATATCCTTCGTTTAAGCATTTGTTGATGCATTTTGTTAGGGGTTTTGATATTAAATCTTTAACACATTTTATGGTCTTCGTGTTAATACTATCTAAACCAGAACTAGTATTTGTTTTTAGCAGATTCAGTATTTCTATTACTTCATTTGTATTGGTTGGATTTAATTTTGATAATTGATCGTGATTTATTTTAGGTTTACTTGTTGTTGGAGTCGGCAATGTGCAGTTATTCGCGTTTTTTGGAATTTGGTTAGCTAGATCGCTTCCTATTGTAGAGAAGAAATAATTGAAACACTCACAAATTTCTTTGATATCTGTAGTTTCTCCCGAGGTCGTATTCATCCTAGAAGGCCCGTTGCTGTTTACTGTTTTGTTTTTTGAGAGTCTGTTAATTAGTTGCCACATTTTAAAAGGATCCCTCTTACATTCTTCGAAAGATTTACTATAGTAACTATTTTTAGCATTTTGGATGTTGGTGAATGTAAAATTTCTTTTATGCGTAAATTGTTGTTTCAGGTGACTATCATCGGGTGTTTGTTTTAGCTTTTGCCACAGGTAGTTTCTTTCATTTATCAGTGTAATAAGGTTGCTATTTATCCATTCTTTGTCTGGTGTATTTAGTGTCTTGGTTTTTCGTGTTTTGTTTATAGATATTGCATTTAGTATTGTAGCTTCTAGATCATCATGATCACAAATATGCTTGGTTTCGATGGTATCTTCTACAGTTGTGTATAATTTTGAATAGTTTATCGACTCATATTGAACACGTTGTGGACATTCAGGCTTAGTCCTATGTATCTCAAGAAATATTAGTTTATGGTCAGAGGCACTAGAATCAATAACTGTCATTTGAAATGTGTTATCTTGTAAGCCAGTAACCACATGATCTATGATAGTTTTTGTAGAAGCTGTTTCACGTGTACAATATTCTAGAGTGATTTTATTTAATATATGAATATTATTTTCCTGTAGCATTTGCTTATATTCTTTTACAGATTTTTCATTGCTGAGCAAGTTCAGATTCAGATCACCGAAAACAACAGTTCGTTTTCTTTTTGAAAGGTGATGATTGTAGTTCTCAAGAAATTTGGCCGTATTTGCTGCTGGTTGTTTATATATAGCCCCTATATCCAGAGCGAGGGTGTTTAGATGTACCCATAAGAAATGGTTTCCGTCTTCATAGTGTTCATCTACAAGCTCATGTTTTAGGTCAGTGTGGATGTATATAGATACACCACCACCCCGAGATTTTTTTCTGTAGTTGTAGTAATGTTTATAGTGTGGTAATACGAGTCTTTGTGCTTCGTCTTCGTCTTTTATCCAAGTCTCGGTTAGCACAATCACATGAACCTTTGTTGGAAATGATTCTACGACACAGCTTATTTCATCTAGTTTTCCAGGCTTTACCACACTCCGGATATTTGCATAAAGAAATTTTAGAGATTTGTTTGTAACAATTAAATTATCATATGAATCACAGATTTTATGGGTTATATACTTGGTTTTGTGGACACCAACTCTTGCATTATCTCTTAGTTCTAGTTTTTTGGCGATTGTGGATGGTTTTGTTGTTTTACAATTTTCGGTACTCCTTTTTGATATTTTATGGTTAAATCCTTCTCTCCATTTTCTATACGTAGTCGTAGCTCTTCTCGTAATTTTAGCATTTCCTGCTTTTGGTTTGGAGTCTGATCAGAGTAAATTCTGATTTTGTTGTCCTTCAAATTTACTTTTTTCTTAAGTATAGTTTGTGCCGCTTCTTGAGTTGAGAAGCAAACTTTTACAGGACGTATTTTGTTCTCGTTATGCTTTCCCAATCGTATGTTTTTTTCAGGTTGAGGGCAACCAGGGTCTATAGCTAATGTGATGTTTTTAACCTGGTTTTTATCATCATGCCTTTTTTCCTCCAAATTATCGGAGTGTGGTTCTGGGATGCCAACTATTATGATATTTTTGCTACGTTCGGTACGCTCCTGAATTTCTGTAATTATTTCACCAAATACACTTGATGTTGAGTTTTCTAGCGATGTTGAACAAGAGTTTGCATTGCGCTGTAAGATATGAATATCGTTTTCTAGACATTTCATTTTTTCTTGAGTATTATCAACAGTAGTAGTCAAGCTATTTATTTTAGATTTCAAATTTTTGTTTTCAGCAGTTAATTGCTCTGTTGTTGTCTTAATGTCTCTTAACTGACCTTTAATGGAGGATATATCTTGCTTTATAGTATTAAGACTATCAGCCTGGGATTTTCCAAAATTATTAAGTAATTCTATAATTTCCTTTTTGAATTCGCCGAATTGATATACAAAATCATCCTCTGGTGTTTTTCTTTTTCGTACTGATATGTTTCTAGACTCAGACTCTGTAAGCCCAAAAGCTGATAGGTCGGGCTGAGATCTGCTAGTTCCAGGATTGGTAGTAACGCCATCATTGTTCGTAGTTGTATTAGTAGGTGAACGTAAGACACTCATGTTGTCAGAGACTAACTGTATTTTCCGCTCCGCTTAGTTAATATGTGCACAACTTTAGTGATGCTTACACACACTGCTGTAGGCTGTGTCGTCTCGCAGTCTATCGTTCACTATTAACACTCACTTATTTGGAATTATGCTGTGTTCTCTACTTAATTAGGTGTAATTTTGAATGACACCATCAATTATTTTTAATTGCAAAAACGTATAGACGTCCGTTCACTACGCTAGTCGGCGGTGATTTTATGATTTATTGCTTTTTACTTTGTCGGTAGCGCATGAGTTTTGAATGATATCTTCATAGCGTAGGTATCATTCCGTAGGCTACGTTACGTCTGTGTGCGTGACAGTGTGTAACTATTGTTACTCACGCTTTCGAGTTAATGAATATTTTTTTTAACATTTTAAAATAAAAATTCTTTTATTTTTTAAGTTTAACTCTACGTTCCATTAGTACTACTGAGGGCGAATCGTTCTGCCGCGTTTTTGCAACGGTTTACATTTCAGGGTGTATAGAAGCCTTCTTGTGGTCTACTACTTGTATTTAAGAAATGCGGTATTAGTATTACTTATAAAATTATAAATATTTAGGCCTACTATTCCGTAATTCTATCTTTAAAACAAGAATCTAATACGATGTTTGATGTGTTCCTCAGTGCATGTGTGTCGATTCGCGATTACTGATCGAATACTATTGTATCAATACAAAAATCGAGCTAACATCCCTAGATCAATGACAACTTAATTTTATTTATTTACTCTTTACGAATTTATTATTCTAACAATTCATAACAATTATTTACGTACATTACGAATTCTTTTCGAATGAAAATTGTGACTGGAGATGAGTCGTAGATGACCGATTATACGCCTGAATCAAAAAGACAAGTCACCACAGTGGAAAAAAAAACAAACAAAAAGCAATAAAATTCCCTAACTGACAAAACATGTAGAACCACAATTTTGGAAGAAAATCACGGCCTCAGTGGTTTGGGATCGACAAAGTATCATTATGGTCGAATTTCTGTATTAGGAGGAGACTATCAGTGCACAAAGCCACTGTAAGACCCTGAAAAGCCCAAAAAGAGCATTGAAAACCAAAGGTATGCTTGTTGAAGGACAAAACCTGATTTCGCATAGCTTTAGTCACCAAGACGCTCTTGGACTAATTTGATTAAAATGTTTTAAACTATCTCCCGTATTCGCCTGACAGATATTTATCTTTGCAGCTCCCTGAAGACACGCATGTGTGGAATAAAATTTTCAACCGAAGAGCAGTAGCAAAAAGGTCCTCTTAAGTAGTAGCTGGCTGAAGAGCTTTTCAAGGAGGTCTAAAAAAGCTCATGCCACAACTCATCATAATCATATTATTATTACAAGCTTTTTATTTAGTTTCACTTGTATTTGTCATCACAATTTGAAAGCTAAATTGATGAGCTGAATTGATTTTTTTTTTGGTTGACTGGTAGAGAATGCCTAAGGCATTAAGTCCGCCTTTGTACTTTTTTGTTGCATAAAGTTTAAATAAATAAATGATCCCCTTCCTGAGTACTGATTGAGCAGAAATTTTGCATGCATGTCGTCATCGGGGCACATTATAATATTATTATGACAAGGTGCTGATCAGATGGTGGAGCTGGAAGGTGGTCATAGGAACGCGGTAATAAAAGGAAACTACCCCATCGAGTTTGGGCTCGTTTGATTCGTCTAGACGAGTACTTTGGTCCTAGATGGTACAAGAGTCTGATGATGGAGCTGGAAGGTGGTCATAGGAACTATTGTAAATTATATTATTTAAGATTGAGGATAGATTTAATAGTAAGAAAATTAAAGTTTGAATAGTAAAGAAATAAAATGTTTTATTTAATTAAAATTATTAACAAGCGATTGCCGAATTTCCCTTGCTTCGGCAAAGAAATTGGTGCTGGTAAGTATAATTGGTGCTCCTTGCTCACTGTCCTCGGTGACATTAATATCTTCTTCATCTGCAAAAATACATTTATTTAGATTTCTTCTTCTTATTTTGCAAACGTAAATGAAGCAGAAGTAGAATTACATAATAATACTCTGCCCCCAACTTCGTCCCTAATTTTTTTTTGCCTTGTGCACCTAGCAGTATGAAATACACTTTATGACCTAATAAATGAAGCGAGACTGGACGACTTTCATGCCATTATGCGCAAGCGAAGTGCGTCTATGCTGCGGCGATTCCGGGGTGGTCCGAACAATATTTTACTTACTCTGGCGGACAAAATTGATGGGCCATTTATTAGGCACTGGGCAGAGAGACACGTGCGTACTGACGTACATGTACAAAATTAATTTTCGCTTTTGTTTTAAAATATTATCTACTAACAATAGGTTAAGGCAATACTAACACAATATGGATCCTGTAGTCCGAAATAAAGAGTTATTATTATTATTATTATAAATATTGGGATAGGCAGACTTGTATACTCACAATTCACCAGATAGGTCTAAGTCCCATGTAATAGGGGGCAAGCCTTTTGGCGGGTTTGAGTGAAAACCCGCAAGAGCTAATGTGCCCAGGAAAAGGAAGGTGTTAGGAGAAGGGAATCTTGACCGTACTTCTGGGATTTTCCTGATAGCTGTGGAATAATTTTCGCTAATCAAGCACCTCAAAATATGTTGTCACATTGTAACTATGTGCAAGCAACTGCTTAAGGGGGCCAATTCAATGAGTGTGCAAGTCACCCCCTGCCATTTTATCCGTGTTTACAAACATTGTTCAGGCAGGGGTCATAGTCACTTCGTAGTTTCATGTAACCATGTCACTAGCATCCCATACCCATAGTCTAGTATTTTTAGCTTCCATATCGTGTAATAGCACTGCACCAACTAGGGATTGTTCTTTGGATATACTTGCATAGTGCATACAGGGGTATTTTAGCAGTTGGTATCTCATTACATTTGAAGTTGCCTAAGGAGCCTCTGCGAGTTGCCTTCGGCCCCTCATACGCCTTGGAAGGGCCCAGGAACCCAGGGTCCCGCGATATATAGAGTCACAATAATAATACCAGCCCAATACTGCCCCATGGCAGGGAAAAAGCATTTCGTATTGTATTATAATAACAATCATATTATATTTACCTTTCTTCCGAATTGAAAACAGCTACACCACCTAAGCTTCCATAATAAATCAATTTCCAAACTCGCAAGCATCTAAACTTTCAAGAACTTTATGAGAAATATGTTTTGTAAATTTTATTTCATGATGACTAATTTTATTCCACACCTTTTTAATCGCGATTATAAATAATCTGATTTAGTTTGACAATCAAAATTTTAAGCGATAAACGTCAAAATCAGAATAGCAAAATTACCATTTCACCTAATTGAGTAGACTAAACGATCTTAGAGATGTCAAACTATAGTATAGTTTAGTTGTATCACTTTAGTCAATTTCAGAATGAGTTTCGTCGTTTGACCGGACTAAACTAAAATTTAGTGATTTTTAGTCTAGTTTAGAGAATTTTGTGACAAGAGAATCGGCACCATTAGCTATCAAAAATAAAACTATTTTCTTATAATAGGTATTAGCATATAATTTTTTTCTTTATTTTCGAAGTGAATTAAATTTTGATAATTGAACTTCAAAAAGAATCCTTTTGAATGATAGATTAATTGAATTTCGAAGGTTACGTTTCATAAATACGAAAATATGAGAATGAAGTACATAACAAAGTAATTTAAATTGATTCAAATTTATTGACAATTATATTTTAATATGTGAATGTTGCAACATAAAAACTTAATAAATTGTAAAAATAAATTAAAATATAAATATAACTAAATACATAATTTGTAAATATTCAAATTTATTATCAGTTTCATTCACATATAAAAATATTCTAACATATAAATGTAACAAAAATATAAATATGAATTAAAATATGAATATAAATTTATAAACATGTAGACATAAAGTGTTAATATATTAAGATATCAACATATAAATATAATTATGAAATGACAAGTTCATTGATGTGAGAATAAAATTGTTTTTGTATTTTGGGCTCTTATTCTTTTTTCTTCAGGAAATTCTGATACCGATTTGTAATGCAGTCGTATATTGAAAAAAGTGTTTAATATTGATGTAATTAAATTTTTCGGTGGTTTGTTTTTTTATCAGTTTCCTCTGAGTCACTATGGTCCATACTTTCTTCTGGAATATGATCCATCGTTAAATTTATCAGTGTTTCCGTTGGATTTTCTATTGCAAATACATTTTTATAACTTCTGAAAATTGTTTCTGCCACATAGCAAATCTTTATTACTTCTGCTGAGGCGACAGTTAATCTACCTCTATCTTTTAGAGTCTGTAATGTAGAATTACATTCACTACCTACAATCGCATCTTGGCATTTATCACATTTTATCTTTTTCAAAATTTTTCGGGCAACAAACCAAGCAATGTAAGCCACTACTTCTTTAATGTCATCTCTGTGTTCTAAATTTATGTAGATGTGTGGCAAACTGTAATTATGTTCAGCTAAAATTACGTCTTCATCAATTAATTTAAGATCCTCACATTTAGAACTATCTGTAGCAAGTTTGATGTTTTTTTCATTTTGTTTCGTCTTACATTTTAATAAACACGTATCATCTTGCTTTATGCAATTGCCTGAATCCAATCCCTTTACATCGGCATAGATCAGTAGCCATTTCAGAGCTTTTTTTTTTTTTTTTGAGGTGGTAAAAATCATCAAATGACTCCTTCCGCCCTGGGTGGGGCGGAAGGGACTGTCAGACTTTTACTGACTAAAAAACCACCCTGTTCCTTCTGTTGCCCTTTACGTTCCGGGGCCACGGTATCCTGTTAAGACGTCCCGCAACCCCGGCAGGCGTTGGCCCCGTTGGGGGCCCCGTCCCTGTGCTGACAGCTCTTTGAGGCGCGCGCGAACAGAACGCGCCGTCGACCCGGGCTTGGTCCTTGATCGGACGGCGAGCTACCCATTACTCGCCGTCCGCAAGCCCACGCCTACGGTGGCCGGATGTCGCCTCGCGACGTCCGACGCCCTGGGCGTCTCCCGCGGCGGCTGGGGCGTGAGGTGGTTCTCTCCCTCACGCGGCCCGCCTCCTCCTTCGCTAGCATTACTGCTTCGCAGAAGGAGGTTATTGATGGTCTAAGCGGCGAAGATAGAGCTACTATCATCAAGGATTGTTTTAAAAGAATTCATGGCACTGGCGTCAATGTTCTAGCTTTAACATTCGATGGTGGTTCATCCAATATCACTATGGCCCGAAGATTAGGTGCTGATATGCGAATCAATAATTTTAACAAATGGTTCCCTCATCCAATCACGAAGGAACCTATTTACGTTTTACAAGATGCATGCCACGCTATTAAATTAGTGAGAAATGCTGTCAGTTTCCATAAGAAATTGAATGACATTAACGGTCAAGACATTGATTGGGAATATTTTAAAAAGCTTGTAGCAGTACAGCATGAATATGGTCTTCCCGGCCACCGTAGACGCGGGTCTGTGGGCGGTGAGCAATGGGTAGCTCACCGTCCGTTCGTTGAATAACGACAGACCGTGTCGATGGCGCGTTCGTGTTCCACGCGCGCCTCAAAGAGATGTCAGCAAACAATTGGAGGGGCCACTAAGGGCCGATGCCTGCCGGGGCTGCGGGTTGTTCGAAAGAGATACCGCGCCCCCGGAACGCAAAGGGCACAAGAAGGAACATGGATGGGTTTTAGTCAGTAAAAGTCTGACACACCCTCCCGCCCCGCCCAGGGCGGGGGAAGTCATTTGATGATTTCCCATCGGTAAAAAAAAAAAAAGACCATCAATAAAATGATATGCAACTGGAAGCTTTCATTTTTTATTTAAACATACTATCATACGACCATTACATTCTTAGCTCTAAGACATTCTTGTTCTGGTGTATTGCTTCTTCTATAGGTGACGAAACCTTTAAATGATTTACCTGTCCAACTTACGTGCTTCCTGATTGCCATATCATCTACAGTCAGATTGCATAAAAGCTGCTTCCCATTATTTTTAGCTTCGCTGGATTTCTTCGCTAATATCGCTAGAGATGCTTCACAGACTCCCGGTTTTAATTCAGTATCACGAATCCATCTTCGAAGTGTTACAGCGTGTGGTAAAGCTGGAAATACTCTTCTAATATACGAATAGGCCTTGGGTGATAAATATGAAACTGTTGACGCGAACACTCTCAGAGGTAAAGAATAGATTGGAACTTTTTTCTTGGAGGATTTCAATTGTTGATAAAGGGCTTGAGGAATGGGACCCAATTGAGACTGAAATAAAAATGTAAGGGGTTATGTAGAACATAATTATATTATAATTATAGCATGACATCATTTTGAATTTTTTTTATTGGATTTTGACCAATTACATAACTACAAATGTACAATTTAATCTATTTATGTACAATTTAAAAATACACATAAAAAATTAATTGCTATATTTCTTCGTATTCCATCGGTTTTGCTTTTGATGAAGTCTATGCGTCTTCCAATAATCATACTCACATGCATTAACTTATTGTCTGCTTCATATTGGCGTGTCTTTCTCTTCAAATCTGTTAATTGTGATTTTATTTCACGTTTAGAATGCCGTAGACGTTTCACCGACCTCTGCAACGTTGTCACTTTTCTTTTCAAACGTCGAATTTCTTTTTTAAAGATGCATCAAGTGAATTACTGGAAAAATTATCAATTTTATAATTTACTATCAGTTTCGTTCAATTCCTTTTAATTAATAGTTTCGAAATTAAAAATAGTTACCTTTTCGTGAGTAATTGCTCGGGCGTAAAATTGTATATACAGCGCAGAACTATACGTTCCTGGCAGTCAGTAAGGTGGACCAATCAGAACTCTAGAAAGAGACAACTACTGGCCGCACATTCGCTTTGTCTCTCTCGCACTTCGCCGTCCGTATATTTTCATACCTGAGTATGAGATGCTCAGTCCATTCTCTATGTCTATGTGTCAAACGGTTTTAAGAGTATAGCTATTACATAGTTAATTGCCTACATCAACATGGCACTGCAAAGAACGCCTCCGTCCCAATCGCCAATACCGGACAGAAACTTAACACTAATGTCACAGTTCTGTTCTGAACCATCCCTAAATAAAACAACAACCAATAGTGATTTATTTCCATCGCTCATTGATAATATCACACAACGTCATAAACGACCAAGAGATGAAGATTCCTCACCCAATCAATTATCCGTTTTTAAGGACGAGATAAAAGACTTAATCAGCTCAGTAGTTAGCGCTCAAAGTCAGGTACTCGCATCTGTAACCAGCAAATTACAAGAGATAACTGTAACGAATGCGAAAATTGACGCGGCCGTGTCACTCTTAACCGCACAAAACGAGGAGTACCGTAGCAAAATTGCACTCCTAGAAAACCAGGCTCAAAAAGACCGGGAATACATCTGCATTTTGGAAAACAAGGTACCTTCAAAAAAACTCCCGCAAGGCCTGCGTTGAAATTAAAAATAAAGGGGCAGGAAAATAGGGAAGACCTGATACAAATGGTTGTCAACCACTCTAATACCATCCATCTAGGAATGAATGGTAAAGATATTAACGACATTTTCCGTCTGAAATCAAGAGGTTATAGGGAGAAGAAGCCTACAATAATAGTGGAATTAAGGTTTGCAATAGTGAGATCAGACTTCCTGAAAAAGGTGAAAGACTTCAATCTTACACAGAAGACACGACTGCAGGCTCATGGGTATATTTTTCCTAAAACTATTTTTCTTACATACATCAGGTTACCTCAACTTGTTACCTGTATTTTTTGAGAAAAAGTCAAATATCTACTATACTAAAAAACTCACACAGAAGATTACACATAAACCTATACATGCATACACACCTTTATCCTATAATTACAACTACCTACTTTATATCCCACATATTCTACACGATATGTATCAAAACAAATTAAAACACATACCAACAAATTTACCTACATACATTCAAGCATCCTATAGCCTTAATGACAAAAGAGCACACCTATATTATATAAATTATAAATACACAATAGGCCTCATACCAATTATCTCCCAACCTTTTTACAAAGTATTCACCATTACATTATTATACTTACCCGAACCTGACCTGCTTTTCACTATACTATCCAACTACTCCAGTTGCAACCCCAAGAGTTCTAATTTAATATTTATAAATGGATAGTTTTGATACACTTAATGAAATTAATCAAATTAAGCCCTCGGGTTCAGTAAAGGGCAGTATACAGGAAATTAATATAGAAATAGAAAAGTCGACGTATAATCTAACTATATCAACACAAAACATTAGAAGTATATACAAAAATGTTGATGATTTGCAACTCACTCTGGCACAATTAAAATGTGAAATAGACATTTTGATTCTTACAGAATGTTGGCTAAACTCTAACAAAAACATACCACAATTAGCTAATTACACATCATTTCAAACAAAATATCACATAAATCAAAGTGATGGGATAGTTGCTTACATCAGAAATAATTAATCAGTAAAACATAAGGAACTTAACCTTCTAAATGCTACGGGTCTGGAGTTACAAATTGCAAACTACACCATACTGGGTATCTACAGGTCACCTTCATTTCTAAATGCAGGTAATTTCATTACATCTCTCAATAATCATCTAGATAATATCACCCCTTGTAAAAACATTTTGATTTTAGGTGACATTAACATTGACTTAATCGTTTGCCCAATAGATACTAATCAAGAAAGAAATAATAGATTAAACTACTAAAATATGCTATCGTTGCATGGACTGCTGCCGTCTCATAACTTACCAACGAGGGGGAATGGCTGTCTTGACCATGTCTTTCTGAGCCTGGATAAACAAAGGAACATGGCCCTTGCGGCGGTTTTAAATACAACTGTAACGGACCATTGCTTTATTCTCTTGTCGATCGCCAATAAGTATCAACATACGGTACATAAAAGGCACAAAACCCTAATTAATTATGTAAATGCTCATAATAGTTTAATAAATATTGACACATCCCTCTTCAATGTCTTTAAAGATCCGGATACTTACGCCTTTGCATTAATAGAAATTGTCAAGTCAGCTATACTCTCCAACACCAAAAATGTAATTGTCACGAATAGCAAAAGAAAGATAAAGCCCTGGATAACCTCAGGTGCTCTTCGGTGTATTAGACTAAGAAATACAATCTACTTAAAACTGAAATCAAACCCCCAAACCAAATTTTAATAATAACCTATAAACGATACCCAACCCTTCTGTGGAAAACTTGTAAAAAAACTAAGAAATAAATACAATAAAGATAAAATTACAGCATCTGTTAAAAACCCTAGGGCGCTATGGTCAACCATTAATGAAATCACACATTACAAGCCACCCAAGAGCCCAAATGGTGACCTACTTAAGATAAAATCTTGTTCTCAGGCCTCAACCAACCACGTAAATAATTTTTTCATTAACATTGGACAAACTTTGGCTCATAATATCTCAAATAGCTTCGTACCTTTGGAATCAACTGACTCAGGCACCAATCTGTCCTCTTTTGTTTTGTTAGACACCTCTGAGATGGAAGTTGAAAATACCCTAATGACTCTAGACTCTGGAAGTGCACCAGGTTGGGACGGTATCTCCACCCTTTTCCTAAAACAAGCTAAGGAGATCCTAGTCCCTCTGATCAGAGACCTTGCAAACCTTTGCAAACATTCGACGTGCGACCTTTGCTCTGTACACAGTTTGTTTAAGTCGGTCCAATATAATAATTAGAAATAAGTGGCAAATATCTGCTAAATACGTAAAATTTTCGTTGTGCTATATACAGTGACTATTGTGAAACCCTAATCAACAGGTTTTTTTTTGCGAAAAACACAGTTTAATATCCAAAATTGACTAAAAACAGTTCAAAAATTCAACGTTTTTAAGTGTTCAAAGTGACTTGTGTATTTAAGAACAAAGGACCTCATTACTCACGATAATATTGCAAGTCATTGGATAAATTAAGCTCTAAATACTACTTCGAAATTTCGTCAACAACAAGTAAGACACCGTGGTCGAGTGGCATTGCTGTAGCTTTTTTGATTTCCTGCAGCTACACAGCGAGTCGCCGGTTCGGATCTGACCAAACGTAACTCTTTTTCTATTTTCAAATCACTTAATTTGAACTAATAGCGCTAACCGTCCGTAAAGAAATAATAATTATAAATGTTCCATTCACCAGACAAAAAAAAATTCCATTCGGACACAGACCTAACATCGAGTTCGGAAATGAGCTCCGAACTAGGGATGCCCGATTTGAATCGATCTTTTAGAAGATCGATTCACGGCAATACGATCTACCATTTTTTTGAATCGATTCAACATAAGATCTTCGCTCGGATTGAATCGTATGCCTGAAAGATCGTAAGAAAAAATCGTATCTACTACAATGTTATTTAAGTTATGAATTATGATCTTTGATAACACTAGCATTGTAGCGGGGACAGAGTATTCACAACAAAGTAATATTACACCTAAGTACCTTCATTGAAATTAGTTTCAAGTTACCTAAGACTGCCCGCAGAGATGAAATATGAAATGAAGGTATGTGTTAATATTTTGTTTATTTTATACCGCTGTTTAGATTAGTGTTATAAGGAGAACGTTCTCTAATTCGTTTTTCTTTCATTGTATGATTGTACATATTATTACTACGATACGATACAAAGGTGTTTAGCGTAACATATTATTGTAAAATACTGTTAATATGGCTCCGCCAATAAAATCAAACGTTTGGACGTTTTTTATTAAATGTGACACGGGTGGACAATGTAAATTATGTAAACAGAGTGTTAAAACAAAAGGAAATACTACGAATTTAATAAATCATCTCAAACGGCATCATAAAGACAGTTATTCTGATATAAGCAAAAGTGGAGAAAGTTCTACTAAAGGAACAGCCGAAATCGTAAGTGTGAAATTTAAAGTTTAAATTGTGATGATGCGGTTTTTTTAAAATATTTAGTTCATTAAAATATTGAAACTAGTTTTGTCTTCATAAATCTTTACGTCTTGTAGGTATATTTTTTATCTTTGTCAAGTTGTGATGTTGCGGTTTTCTTAAAATATTGAAACTAGTTTTGTCTTCAAAGATTTTTATACGTCTTGTAGGTATATTTTACTTTAACCACCTTATATTTACTATAACCATCTTTTCCTTTTTAGGCTATTGAACCCGCCCCTTCGACCAGTCGGATGAGTATTAGTGATGTTGACTCGGGTGAAGAAACATTGAATATTACTCCACTCATTACATCAACGCCAAGGAAACATCAGCCACGTATTGATGACGTTATTTCTAACATTCAAGCATTTCGAAAAGGTGGGTCCAAAGAACATAAATTGACTAACGCATTGCTATATTTTATTACGGTTGATGATTTACCTCTAAATACCACAGAAAAAAAGGTTTTAAACACCTGATGAAAGTCGTTTGTCCAGCTTACTCGGTACCAAGCAGAAATACAGTTACGAAACTTATTGACGAAAAATATGAGAGCATTTCTAAAGTCATAAAAGCGCAACTGAAACAGGTTCATAGCTTTTGTTTGACTACCGACGTTTGGACAGATACGATGAACACAAGGAGCTACTTAGGTTTAACTTGCCATTTTCTGCATAAGAACGCTTTAAAATCAATAGTTGTAGCCATAAAAGAATTGGATGAACGACATACTGCTGAATACCTCAAACAAGTAATTGAATCGCTCTGCAATGAATGGAACATTAGTGAACAAAAAATTTTAGCAGCGGTCGATAATGGTGCAATATTGTCAAAGCCATCCACGAAGTACTGAGCAAAAACAAGCACTTACCTTGTTTTGCACACACTCTTAATCTAGTTGTGCAAAAAGCTGTGGGAAGAGACCAGGTTTTGAGACATTGGTAAATAAAGTCAAAAGCATCGTAACTTTCTTTAAACACAGTGTTTCTGCACAAGACGAATTAACGAAACTACAAAAAAATCATAATGTATCACCGAAGAAATTGGTACAAGATATAATCACCAGGTGGAATTCAAAGCTGTAGATGTTACAACGATTTATCGAACTTTGTGACTACATAAGCACTATTTTACTTCAAAACCCAAAGGGCCCCGCTATGCTTGGGGGTAATGAAATTGCGATCATAAAGGAAATTATTAACGTTTTGACTCCTATAGAAAGTGTTACTAAAGAAATCTCGGGTCAAGATTATGTAACGAGCAGTATAATCATACCAATTATTTTCTGTATGACCAAATCCATTGAATCTGCTAATACCGAAGCCACTTCTGATGTTTCTGACGTAGGTTCAGAATTCAAAGCGAAAATACTCGGAGAAATTAAAAAACGCTTTAAGAATATTGAAAAAGTGCATCTTTTGACGATTTCAACAATTTTAGATCCCCGATTCAAAAAATTATATTTTACCGATGCTCAGTCTTGTGCAAAATCACTGAATGATATCACCGATTTGCTCAAAACAGTGGATGGCAACAAAGATTCGCCAGAGCATGCACAAAATGTTTCTATACCCCAAGATGAAGATAACATTTGGAAATTTCATAGCCAGTTGGTGTCGGAATTGAGTCAAAATATTCCAAAGGAAGGTCTGGATGACATTTTAATACAGTACCTGAGGGAACCTGAGGTTTTGTAAACTTTGTTTTTGTTAATATGAAAACCGAATTTAAGAACATTACATTACATAAAAGTAAACAACTTTGCATGCAAACTGTGCCTTTTTAAAATACCTTTATAATTACGATACGATCTTCAGAGATCGAATGAGATCGATTCAATGCAATACGATTCAGATCGTAGATCGATTCACAGAGTTGCGATCCATTACGATCCAAAAGATCGATTCAAAGCTAAAGATCGGGCATCCCTACTCCGAACAAAACGTATCAGTACGTAAGCGCAAACAACCGGAATCCGAGTGGGAAATGGCGTTTAAGCAAATGTCCATGGAATTTAAAACTACCTTGAATGAATGGCGACTGGATATGGAATCAAGTGTCAACAAAATATCTGAGAATGTACTATTGATGAAAAATGAACTTGCATCGGTCACTCAAATCACGACAGAAATCAGAAACGACATTAATTCCCTTCGCTCTGAGCAATCGCTGATACAACAGAGAGTCTCCGAGTTAGACGCACGGTATAAAAGTACGACGAAAGATAATGGTGCCGATTCGCTTGTTCACAAACTAGACTAAATTTAGAGAATTGACATCTCTTACTAACATACAGCGAAAGGAAAGGACGGTGACATTCCGTGACATTAAAGAACTAAGTTAGCGATGTCAAATTGGTTTTGTATTGAACTTTTCCGTATTTTTAATCCACACGTTTTAAGATGTCAACTATAATTGTATGGATGTGTCAGATTGACTAAATATGACAGCTCTTATTTACATTAGTCTCTTTCTTGTTTTATTGGACAGAAAAAGATGGAAATAGTCTAATTTTAGTTTAGTTTGTGACCAAGAGAATCGGCACCATTGATTCCCTCAAGATTTCGATCAATTTTGTTACTGCCGAGAACACTGATCTCAACACGAAAATCGACAACATTGACAAGCGATTACAAGAGACCATTGATTTAAAGCCTATAGTCGTAGAACTTGTGGCAAAGATTGACAATCTGGAGCAAAATGCTCGGAATTGCAACATAGAGATATGCAATGTCCCGGAGAGGCGAAATGAAAATCTTTTGTCGTTGATGCAAAACATCGGGTCTGCAATAAAGTGCAATGTTCATCATAATGAAATCATTTCAATTCACCGCGTACCACACGCACACCAGCAGAATAACAGACCCAAAAATATAGTCGTGAAATTGGCTTCACGTATATTGCGTGACAATATCCTTAGTGCTCATCGCTTAGGTAAGGGTCTTGCCACCGACCAACTTGGCATATCTGGAATATCGTTGCCAATATATATGCATGAGCATCTTACTTTAAAAAATAAGCACTTATTTCGTGAGTCTCGCGATTTTGCCAAAAAGCACAATTGGACCCTGTTAAGCAGAAAAGATCCAGCCAACATTTTATTACTTTTGAGTAAATCAAGTTTAAAGTTAGGCAAATCATAAAAAAATCGTATGAGACAGTACCTATTTGAAATTTAGTGGTGTAATAGGACATAACATATACATTATTTAGAAAGTAATATATGGTGTATTTTTATATGAAGAGTATTTATTATTCCTGAAAAACTATGCGTGGATCTTTTATGCAAAATACAATTTTACAATATAAGTATCGGTTTAATGTGTGGTTCATTTTAGAAGGAGAAGAAAATGAATATATGTACCAATATATGAACAGTTTAATGACAAAAAATAATACAAATATTGACCTTTGAAGTAAAAAAATATAATAAAACAATGAATCAGCAATTTCTGGTCGGTTTTCCAACTTATTTAAGTAGTATCGCTTTCCTCAGCTTCATACTCTATCTCAAAATCAGGTTCACTACCAATTCCATCAATATCGTCTTCTACATTATTGTCACCTCTCAGATTTTTGTAGAATGTGTGAGCATCATGTGGAATCAAATGCATAAGGCTTTTGATATCGCTCAATTTCGCAGCTGCTATAGGTTTACCATTTGGCCAAAGCATATTCATCATATCTCTGGAAATGAAGGGTTGTCTTCCACGTTGACGTTTTTTCAGATCCACTTCTTCATAATCATCCTCTAAACTTTTTCGCATGAACAAGGAAAACATTGCTTCCTTTTTTAATAAAATTTCTTTGGTTTTAAGCCAGGATTTTTTTTTGCCAGTAATAGATGTTTTTCTATTGGTGATTGCTTTTTCAAGATTGGCTGATCCAAGAAAATCTTTGACTTCCATTCTGTGCACTTGAAGAGGTTTATTTTTTTTGCAAGTTCTCATTGTGTTCATATAATCTTCAGGTAGGTAAACTCTTTGTTGGTATTTCAGAGCACATTCTATTTTTCCGAAATCTGTGTCATTAGGCAAAAAACTGTGTCCAGACTCTAAAAATCTAATAAAAATTTGTTGTAATGTCGGGTGATCGTTTAAAAAAGCTTTAAGCATAAGGGTGAGCTTAATATTCCTATTTTGGCCGCCGCAGGAATCGCTCCACAAAATAAGATTAGTCACTCCTTCTTTCCGACAGGTGCTTAATCAGACAAGAACCTACTTCTTGTGAGCCTCTCCCAGCTTCACCTTCTACCCAAATGTTACAGTGCCCTTGATCATCTGAACCCGTATGTATGCCCATATTGTACATCCATAACTGCCTCTTATAAAATACAATATTCGTAGGAATGCGTGGAAGTGGCAACGTTTTTTCTAAATCGTATGTAATTGTTTCTGTGTAAGGATCAGTTTTTGCGAGAGCCATGTCATTTTTCAGACGTTTTTTAAGGTCTTCTGCAGTTTTAAGATGGGCATTATGTTCCTCTATAATCTTTTTCTTAGCTTCTTCATCCCTAATCAAATTCTTTTTGTTTTCGTAAAAGTCACATTTGTTACAAGTATCTTTATTTAGGGGTTTGGTGCGAAGATTAAATTTGGTTAAGAAAATATGTTTTGCTTTTGGATATGACAAGACATTAATGCCTGCTGAATGTGCTTCTTCAGTGTAGATCTGGTAAATTTTCGAAAATGTCATATCTGATCTTAAGAATTTTGCAGCTCCTACTTTCTCACGACAGTAATGCGAAATGTACGTAGGGAGCTTTTTAATAATACTTATGAAAAATTGTTCGCTTTCTGCACTAATTTTATTGCGACCTCCATTTATTCCACGTTTATCCGAAATTGAATCCGATCTCATCTTTTTAAGTGCTGTATCAATCCTTTTTGGAGTTGTGTGAATGGTTTTTACAAACATTTCCCTACATACTGAAACACCTTTCAGGAAATACTGTCGTGAAAATGACCTATTCTTGGAGCTGTTTTGTGATTGTGATACGTATCGTCGTTTGACTGGAATTTCTTTAACATTAGCTACTATGAACATATTTTGAGCATGATACGAACCTAATTCATAGAATTTCTCAAATTCAGCTTGCCGGTCTTGAAATGAAATCTTTTCACTACATTTTTTTACACAGTTACAGTTAAAATCAATAAAAATCTTAGGGCTTACTTCTTTTTTCTTATAATTAACGTAAGATAAGTTTTTATACTTTCTTTGTTTCCTTTCTTCTCTAGTCATTTGGCCAAATTTTCTTTTTCTTCCTTTTGAAGGCCTCCCATGTATTCCTTCATCCATAGGCATTTCTTTTTCCAGTCGCATGGGTTCTTCATCAATAGCAGTTGTCTGGTTCAAATCAACTCTACTACTCGTCCCTGGCTGTCCATTGTCATGAAAACCGGTTGATATTACATTTCCGGTTTTGACATTAGAAGATTCACCGTGGATAATTACTTGTGTCGTAATTATAGACGCCGATTTGTTCGAGCTATTGTCACTAGAATATGCTTCAGCAAAACCATCAAATACATAGTTAGGGTCTTGCACAGAATCATCACTGTCAAAATCTTCCCATCCTTCTAAGACATTTAATAATTCTCTAGTTTTTGGAGACATTTGAGGCATTGGCGACGGAAGAGGTAAAGCTGGAATAGCAATTGGAGTTAACGGAGAAAAAGCGGGAGCTTCAATGCTCATCTCCCCGGCCATAAGCTGTGTTGTAGTAGTTATTGAAGGAACCTCCACCACATCATTATTACCATCACCACAGTTAACTATATTCATGCGCGGTGTTATGGGGGAATACGGCGGGGCTTCTATGCTTTGGTCACCAACTCCATAGCTGCCCACACTAGACATCTCTGTAGCCGAAAGCGGTTTGAAAGCATCAGGCATCAATGAATAGCATTCTTTGTTTTGCTGACTTCGAAAAAGCAGATTTGATGGTATTTTCGATGTTGCATTTTTTTGTTTAGCCAAGCGAGTACCTAGGCAAACGAACAAACTTGTAAGCAAATTATTAACCAAAACGCAGTAGTAGTAAAAAATATCATAATTTGTTTAAAAATACAAATATAACAAAGCAGTGACAAGACTTAGTAAAATAGATTGAATTCTTTAGCCATGCGTAAAACTCATGCCCTGCACTCGTTGTTGCCTTTCTTCGTGTAGGAGTTACAAACATAGAATCCGACAAGTTTTCGCATTTATAATATGAGTAGAATAATAACAGTATTCCAATATTACTAACTTAAAAGAGTTTAATAGACAAACCTGAATTTTGGGATCCAATTGGGCTGCTTTCAGGCGAGTTTTCTATAACATCTGCTGATAAGCTATCTGTGTAATACAAAAATTAATTTAATTTTTTACATAACATAACATCACGCCTGTAATCCCCGAAGGGTTAGGCAGAGGTGTACCCATTAGTACACCCACATTTCGCCAGTTATGTTTTTAGTCCCATGTAATAGGGGGCGAGCCTATTTTAATGTAAAATTAATTACAGCATATACATGCTATATACTGCACGCACGAATTGCGGACACTAGCCCGGTTTCAATACAATAGATTCTTTATAAACAGATTGGAAATGTGTAATTCACCTACGACCAAAAATTAGGTACAAATAAAACTTAGCTCGGCTCAATCTAGTTAAAAATACACATTTAGTTTTGAGCATGCCTCAACTTCAGAGACTCAATTTTGGGACTAACATAATAGATGTACTTTTTATTATCATCTCCATCATACTTTGATCATTCAGCATTTGAAAAAGATTGAAAGTCTTATTGAGGTTATAAAATGTAAGAAGTTACTCACTGTCTTTGTTTTCATCTTGATCGTCGTCATCGGAACTATATCCCAAGTAGGCACCTCTTAAAACATTGTTCGCACCTTCCATATTCGAATTTTAAAAAGGTTGAACTTTATGAGCGCTAAACGAACGTTACACTACACAGACGTCACGTAGTTAATGACCATAGAGCAAGGAATTCTTTGAGTGTTACCAAGTAAAAAATAATATCATAATCAAATAAACGGATATTACCAAAATAAAGTTTTATAATATTTGTTTATTATTTACGATTATATACAAACTATAAATAAAAACTTACTAGTAATATGTACAAAAAAATAAATAAAACAACAATAACAAACATGTCTTTGAATAAAAAAATTGTTTTATAATAAACAAAAAACAATAGCATATTGAAATTCAAAATATTTAAGTATCCTCAAAGTTCACTTTGATTCAATTATTTTAAATAAATATAAAAAAAAGTTTTAAGCAGAATACATCCAAACATCATGAATGTGTGAAACAAAGACAAAGGTGACATTTGATATTATACAAAATAGATCCAAAGCACTTGGCTTTTTAAGTTTTTGAAATAAAGTGACGTATCTGTTTTGCAAAAAGATCCAAACCGCATGGTATAAAAATTATAAAACAATTACTGAGACTTTTAAATGTTTTAAAAAGATCCATGCAACATGAATCTTTTGAAAACTATAAATCTTATTAATGTCTGTGTCCACGCAACGTGATACTTTTCTACATTTTTCAAAATTGGTGATTAGGAGATGGTATCTTTAACACAGTATAACTTTTGTTAGGTTAATGTGATCAAAATGCCTGGATCTTTTGTGCATATATGAAACTTGATGAGTACTTTATGGATATGTAGATAACTCGATTTTAGAAAAAGTGTTGGTTGGATCTTTTCTGCTTAACAGGGTCCAATTACAAGTTCGTCTGGGTTAAGAACGGAACTATTCTTGTTCGTGAAGGGAAGGGGCAAGGGCTTATGCTGTCCGAACTTTGCAAGACATCGCTAGAATCAAGCCTGGTTTTGCGGCGCCGCCAATTTATAGTCAGAACGCTGCTGAGGAGCAACCGATTGACAACCAGAGCGCTGCTGCGGCGCGACCAATTGACAACTAGAGTGCTGCTAGCTTCCCTTAATGGCTTGCTTGTTGGCAATGGATCTACACGGCTTTTTGAGTTCGCGAGTATATTTTTCTCCAATTTCCTGCATACATGTACTTGTATTTATGTCATAAACTATTACAATAAGATGGAATTAACTTTTATAAAATATTGTCCTACCTGTGTAATAGCTAACCATAAAAGCGATTTTTTGCTAACAATTGCTATGAGCTTTTTGGTAGGCGGTAACGTTCGTATATTTTTATTTTTTATGTGTGTTTATACTTATTTAAATCTAACACTTTGTGATCTGGCTGGTATTTTGATTATTTTTACTATATTTGATTTGTTTCTTCTAGCCTGCTTGTTTCTTGTATTTGTTAGTATCTTTCAATTTGTTGTTTTATTATCAAACAATCTTGCTCTTTTATTTGTGAAAATTGTGATTGCGTTAATAACGGGTAATGCATGGATGACTAAAATTCTCTGTAGACTAAAGTGGCATAATGACTGATAAATTAGTCATATACTACCAAAACTGCAGGGGAATTCGTACCAAATTGCTTATTTTTTAAATGAATATTTTAGCTAACTGCTATGACATTATAGTTTTGACTGAGACCTGGTTGACGCCAGAGATATATAACACAGAGTTCATTGATGAGCGTTACGAAGTACATAGATGTGACCGTGATCGCGCGGCGACTAATAAGAAGGATGGAGGTGGTGTCCTCATAGCGATTTTAAAGGGGGTGCGATCGGTCAGAGTTACTCTGCGTTCATCTGCGCACGCGTACATTGAACAGGTCATTGTACAGTTACCAAACTCAGCTACAGGCAAATATCAAGTTATTGGGGCAGTGTACATACCGCCTAATATACCTGAATTCATATATTCTGAATATTTTGACCTATTGCACGCGCTACTTGAGGATAACATTACCGAAAAATTTTATTTGTTTGGTGACTATAATTTACCTGAAGTCGATTGGGTTGCCAGCCCTGACAGTAATTCTCTTAATGCTCAGATCTGCAGAGGCCATACGCCCGTATGTACTCACATGAGTGTTTTTATGTCCCTTCTGAATGCTTATCAATATAACACTATTAAAAATCTGAACGGGAGAATATTGGATTTAGTGATAAGTAACGATAATTGCTTGATTTCTACACCCACCGATTATTTATTACAGCTTGACAACCACCATCCTCCATTCTGTATTCTCATCTCGCGACATTTGCCCCATTTGCCAATGACACACAAGACAAACAAAAGGGATAATTATTATAAGGCAAATTATGACAAAATTAATGACGACTTAAAGGAAATAAATTGGAATGACATCTTATGTATTCAATCTGTTGACACTTCTCTTGAAACGTTTTATAATATAATTTATGAAATTATTAAAAGACATGTACCATTGACTAATTGCAGATCTTCTAAGTTTCCCGTGTGGTTCTCAAAACCACTTAAACATATTTATAAAAATAAAACCAAGGCCTGGGTTAAGTGGAAATTGTATAACAATGTCTCCGATTATGAGCAGTTTTCGCTGTACCGTTCTAGATTCCAAGATGAATGTAAAATCTGCTACAAAAATATATGGATTCCGTTGAAGATGGTATACGAAGCAATGTTAAGCATTTTTGGACATTCATATCCAACAGAAAGAAATCTACCGGTATTCCATCCACTATGACGTATAACAACAACACCAATAACAGCACAGAAAACATTTGTGACCTTTTTTCAAATTATTTTAATTCGGTTTATGAACCATCGACCTCCACTAATATATCATCTACGTACGATGACTGCTCTGAAAGCTGCACTCTGATGAATGAAGTCGAATTTACTATTGATGAAGTACTGAGTGCGCTTAACACATTGGACCCTTCTAAAGGGCCAGGATCGGATGGACTTCCGGTGATTTTCATTAAACAGACAGCCGTTAATCTATGTGTACCGTTGCATAAAATATTCAACTTATCCATTTCCCAAGGATGTTTTCCTCAAGCATGGAAACTCGCAAACATAACCCCAGTTTACAAATCGGGATCTAAGGATGGCGTAGCGAACTATCGCCCTATATCTATACTATCTGCTTTGTCAAAGGTTTTCGAGAGGTTAGTACATAATAAAATATACCCTTTGTTACACAATAACATTGTACAACAACAGCATGGATTCGTCAAAAGGAGGTCAACTACAACCAACCTGGTTACCTTTGTTGACTACCTGTTTAACAACATGGACTCTCGTGTTCAGGGACACTATTTACACTGATTTCCGGAAGGCCTTTGACAAAGTAGATCATCAGCTGCTCTTAAATAAGATTGCGTTCAATGGTATACGCAGCAATCTTTTAAGATGGTTCGCTTCTTATGTGTCAAATAGAACTCAGAGGGTAGTGATCGGTCCGACAGACACCGAGTGGTCCGCGATGGGCGCTGAAGCAGCTGGACCGGGAGCTCTTCCTGGAAGCCTCGATCGTGCAGGCCTGGGTGTCATCACCAGACAGGCCTGCCGACGTCAACGATGAGGCGGAGTGGTTCCAGGAGGCCATGTCCGTGATCTGCGACATGGCAATGCCCCGGGCCCGGCCAGGAAGCGCCCGGCGTCAGGTGTACTGGTGGTCGCGCGAGATAACGGCACTACGCGAGGCGCGCGTGGTGCGCAACACCTGTACGCCAGGCACCGCCGGTGCCGCATCCGACCTCCGAATGCGGCAGCCATTGAGGCGGAGCTGTACGAGGGGTACAGGGCGGCGAAGACCGCCCTCCGAGATGGGATGCTGCGGGCTAGGGATCATTCCCGCAGGGAGATGCTGGAGGCTCTGGACAGGGACCCATGGGGGCGCCCGTACAAATGGGTGCGGGACAAATTCCGCCCCTGGGCTCCCCCGTTGACGCAGAGTCTCCGGCCCCAATTCGTGGAGGGCGTCGTGAGCGCCCTGTTTCCTTCTCGGGGGGAACATACCCCCCCGCCCATGGCTCCGCCCCTGGCGGTGTCAGACGAAGACGCGGACCATAGCGACGGCGGCGACTACAATGCTCCGGAGGTGGCCGAGGTAGATCTGAGAGTGGCGGTACAACGGCTGAAGGCCAAGAATACCGCCCCGGGACCCGACGGCTTACCTGGGAATGCCTGGGTCCTGGCCTCGGGGGCTCTCGGTCCTCGACTAGGGAGGCTCTTAAGCGCATGTTTAGAGAGGGGCCAGTTCCCGCTTCGTTGGAAGACGGGGAAACTAGTCCTCATCAAGAAGCCGGGGCGCCCTGCGGACTCACCGTCCGCATACCGGCCCATCGTGCTGCTCGACGAGGTGGGCAAGCTCTTTGAAAGAGTAATTGCAAACCGCCTCGTCGGGCACCTGGGGAGATCCGGGCCGGACCTTGCGGAGAGCCAGTTCGGCTTCCGCAGGGGGCGCTCCACGGTGGACGCCATCATGCGCGTGAGGGCCCTCGCGACGAGGGAAGCAGTATCCCGGGGCAGGGTCGTCTTGGCGGTGTCTCTCGACATCTCCAATGCCTTCAACACCCTGCCCTGGAGTTGCATCAGGGAGGCACTCCGGTATCACCGGATGTCGACCTACCTTCGTCGAGTTGTCGAGGACTATCTGACGGATAGGGCCGTCATCTACCCCGGCCAACGGGGAGAGTGGAACCGGCGAGAGATGTCGTGCGGTGTCCCATAGGGATCGGTCCTGGGACCGCTTCTGTGGGACATCGGATACGACTGGGTGCTGCGCGCCGACCTCCGGACGTCGCGAGGCGACATCCGGCCACCGTAGGCGCGGGCTTGCGGACGGCGAGTAATGGGTAGCTCGCCGTCCGATCAAGGACCAAGCCCGGGTCGACGGCGCGTTCTGTTCGCGCGCGCCTCAAAGAGCTGTCAGCACAGGGACGGGGCTCCCAACGGGGCCAACGCCTGCCGGGGTTGCGGGACGTTTTAACAGGATACCGTGGCCCCGGAACGTAAAGGGCAACAGAAGGAACAGGGTGGCTTTTTAGTCAGTAAAAGTCTTACAGTCCCTTCCACCCCACCCAGGGAGGAAGGAGTCATTTGATGATTTTTACCACCTAAAAAAAAAAAAAAAAAAGAGGGTAGTGATAAACGGTTTCACTTCCAGCACTTTAAGTGTAACATCTGGAGTCCCTCAGGGCTCCATTTTAGGGCCCCTTTTATTCATTTTATTTATTAATGATATCACCACATGTTTCAAACATTCCAAATTGTTGCTGTACGCAAATGATCTCAAAATTTTTAGGCCTATCAAAGACATGAATGATTGTCTCCTTTTACAAGAAGATCTAAATAGGTTTTCTTCATACTGCTCAAAAAATAAGCTCCAACTTAGCGTGTCCAAATGCCGCTGTATAAGTTTTACAAAAAACATAAATGTTAAAAAATTTCCTTACGCTAAAGCGTAAGGAAATTTTCTAGATGACGTTATTATTAAAATAATAACGTCATCTTAACGAGAGAAACAATAGTTCGCGATCTTAGAGTAATGTTAGATGATAAATTACACCTTGACTCTCATATAGCAAAAATTTTAAATAATGCCTTCCGTATGTACGGTTTTGTAATGAGATCAGCCACTGAATTTGTCCGTCCTTATACATATATATATATATCTCTATACATCGTTAATCAGGTCCCAGTTAGACTATGCGGTTGCAGTTTGGAGTCCCTTGTACAGTAAGTACCTACTCAGACGCAATTGAAAACGTTCAAAGAAAGTTTTTGAAAGCCGTGCATTAACGTTGTTTTCGCACTTACGTATCTTACGGTGATCTTTTGGATAAGTACAAGCTTCAAAACCTCAAAACAAGACGTATCTTTTTGGAAACAATGCTTCTATATCAATTATGTAAAAACACACTTGATAAGATCAGCTACGTAGTACCAAGAACAACCATATGCCGTGGGGTACGTACGTACGCGGCCCTTGTTTGCCGTATCATCTATACGTACGAATGCAGGTTTACGAGCACCCTTGCGTCGCCTGGCTGATCAATATTATAAACTTTTCGTTGATATTGATATATTCGCTGTTCCATCAGGACAATTTAGACGACTTGTTTGTGAAACTATTGATAATTCCAACTTTAATTCCGATATTATATGAATTGTTTAGTTTCTTTATTAAGTATATTATTAGTTTCTTATTTTAATTCTTGGAAGCCTGTTCAAATTTATCTAAATGTAACTATTATCATTATTCATTATTCTTTAAAAAAAATATCCATTGTATATGAATTCATTCCGTTACATTTTTTTTTTTGCAATTATTTGTTTCTTTTTCTTTTAATTTGTAAGCGCACGTCGTTCTGATTTGTATTTTTTTTTGTATTCTGTGGAAAATGTCGTTAGTTGTGCATTTGTCTTTTTCTCTTTGTGTCATTTTTTTATGTTTTACTGTATTGTGCAACTGTTTATTTTCCCTAATAAATAAAATAAAAATAAAATAAAAAACCTATGTTTCAACTCCGGAATTTTCCCCTATCTTCTTAAGCGCTCCGTTGTCACCCCTGTGTATAAGGGAAGAGATAGCGATGACGCTAACAACTATCGGCCTATCTCTGTGCTGCCCTCCATTTCAAACATCATCGAGAAGCTCTTGAACTCTAGAATCATAAGCTACTTGGCTCAATACAACATCTTATCCACCTCTCAATATGGGTTTCGGAAGGGTATGTCGACCAACAAATGTCTAGTAGTCTTTCTTGACCTCAAGAAAGCTTTTGACACCGTTTCTATCCCAATACTGATACGCAAGCTTGATAGGATAGGTTTCCGAGGCTCTGCTCTATCCCTTCTCAGCAGTTACCTACAAAACAAAAAGCAGGCGGTAAAAATTGGCAATTTTCTCAGTGATGAAGAAAATGTAATATTTGGAGTCCCGCAGGGCAGTGTCCTCGGTCCGACGCTCTTTTTGATATATATCAATGGCCTCTGCAACCTTAGCGACGTCGGTGGGAGGATTCCTACGCGGACGACACCGCTATAATTTTTACTGCCAAGACATGGGAGAAAGTAAGGTTGATGGCTGAGGGGGGACTGGCTAGAGTTAGTCACTGGCTTAATGAAAATCTTCTCACGTTAAACACCCAAAAAACTAACTACGTATGCTTCGCCCCGTACTTAAACTCGCAGCCTACGCATGATTTTGAAATTAAAATCCACTCCTGTCGTACTCCTTCTACCTGTATTCACAGCTGTCCAATAATTCAGAAAGTTAGCTCTGCTAGGTACCTTGGAATTATCGTGGACCAAAGGTTAAGCTGGTACCCACACCTTAAACTAACTATAGGAAGGGTAAGAAAGCTTATATGGGTTTTCAAATCTCTGAGACACGTTATGAGTACAGAGCTAATGAATAAAATATACATTGCTCTAGCCCAATCTGTAATCATATATTGTATCTCGGTATGGGGAGGTGCAGCTAAGTCATACCTTACTATATATATTTTTTTTTATTTTATTTAGGTTATATATATTATATATATATATATGACGACGCAGGGTCCCCGCGGCTGCTTCTAAAAAACGTGACGTCAGCATTGCTGACGCCACCAATATAATAATACTAATAATAATAATAAATGTTTATTTCTCAAACAACTTAATACTAGTAATTACGTAGCGCTACTACATGAAGATCGCTGATGTTGCTTCCGCATCGATACTTGTTATTGCCAATGCACCAATTACATAGCGCTACCACATGAAGGTCGCTGATGTTGCTTCCGCATCGATACTTATTATTGCCAATGCACCTATGACGTCAATCGATTTCGCAAACTGTTGTTTGTTCAATAAATTGTAAGAATGATCATTCTATCGTCCTACTTCGACTTGGAATCGTCATTCATAGGATTAATTTTGTAATATCAAATTAGTAATTAAATTAATTTAAAATCATTTCGGTTTTTTTTCGATCCTCCGATCGCAGCAAACGTAATTGGCGCAGTCGGTAGGATACTCGCGGGCCGGTTCGCGAATCGCGTTAGAATCAATTTCATATCGATTACCACGATCGCGAGTCACCTGGGCGATTATCAAGTCACGTCACGAGTATCCGGAACCTACGGACCTGCTGCAGACCAGAAGGAGAATCCAGCCACCGATTCACGGAGAGGAACCAGAAATGAGATACCTGTAAGTACACTTGAAACATTCTCGTGTTGCATCCCTTTGAATCTTAAAGATTTATCATCCAAGTGCCTCCGGTACGCGGGAGCCTGAATCGCGACAGGCTCGCCAACGTACAGTAGATATAAATAGAGATATAACCTTGGATAACTTAGAACTAGACAATATGACTCAGGCTCAGAATAACCCAGATACTATCTACAAGGCTCTTCGCCTTATTCCGGAGTTCGACGGCAACCCGAACATCCTTACCCGTTTCATTAGAATCTGTGATTCGCTAGCTGCGCAGTACTTAAGTAGTGCACCTGGCAGTGAATTTTCCAACTTATGCTTAATAAACGGAATACTTAATAAAATAACTGGGACCGCGGCATGCACTATTAATGCCAATGGAATACCAGAGAGCTGGCTAGGCATTCGAACTGCCTTGATTAATAACTTTTCAGATCAGCGTGATGAAACCGCATTGTACAACGACCTCTCTTTAGCCACTCAGGGTAATAAAACGCCACAAGAATTCTACGATCATTGCCAAACGTTGTTTAGTACGATCATGACTTACGTGACTTTACATGAGACTGTATCGACGACCATAGAAGCGAAACGCGACCTATACAACGTGGCGCTACCATGGTGACATTAATTTAACACACGTATAGGGTTATGCATTTTTGTTTTATATAAAAAAGAAAAAACCATAAAACCTTATTAATTATTGAGTTATATCAAATTTTAGAAAATAGCATCTTGGAGCAACCTGTATTTAAAGAACTCTAGCCCAGCGGTCATTTGCCGGGGTCACGGATACTAGCATCCTATCAATGAAATTAAAACGAATAAGCAATACTAAAAAGATGAAACAAATGCAAAGAGTAGGCTAATTGAAGGAAAGAGAGATCCCTTTGTCGGCGAGTATCGTAGGCGACGCAGGCGCCGGGTGTCGTCGTCCCCTCCCCCGCAAGCCGCAGATCCTTTTTATTTTCTAGTGCTCGTCGGACCCATGCCCTTGACACACTTATTGATGTGAATACTCGTGCGCATAATAACGTCGTATTTATTTTTGTGAATGTTTCCGCGAAAAAGACGCTTGCTTATTTTATTTATTTATTTCTGTGTAATTAGGATAATTGTTAGATCATGGTACTGCGATAAAGACGCTTTGCTTTGTTTTCGTTAGTTTTCTTTCTTATTACGATAGGTACTTTGGCATTAAGGACGTTTTTATTTGTGTTATTACTTATTAGTGCTTGTGTAAACCTGTGATCGTGATGGCAAATACTCATCCTAACTACACGGCAGCTTCACTTACTATTGTAGAAGCTCTTTAACGCTTCCGCGAAAACCAGCCAGTGGATCCTAGGTTTCATCGCCCATATCAACCGCCTACACGTTAAGACCCAATCCAATAAAATGAAAATGTGCTACATTATTTTCAAAATCAGCCCAAAACTAGCCTTCTTCAGAATGAGGGAAATGGCTGTAAGGGACAATTTATTGTCAAAAGTGCGGGAGAACGTAAAGCGCCCTTTAGCCCTTTGTAGGTATCCGCCAACAAGGTGGTCTCATTGAAAATTCAAAACACTTAAAGACTACCTATTAAATAAAAGTGAATTTGATTAGTGATGATGGTGATAATAACTAACAGTAATAAGAGAAGGTGATATGTGATTAACTACGCTCGGTTTTTTTGTTATTATTATGTCGTCAAATTACAATCGGACCGATCTCAAGTTTGTGCAAGTACCAGGCGCAAGCGTGGTTGCCAGCGCGCAAAGCGAGACGTTGCCGCTTCGAGTAAACGTAATTCAACCAGGTGATAGTATTCTAATTTCATGAATGAATTTTTGTACAGAGTGATCCCAATTTTGGTTACTTTTTTATTATTTAGTTTGTTCGAAAAAAAAAATTTTTCAATTTACTTATTTCTATAACCTGTCCTATTGAATATGATTTATGGACACTAGCCCTATTCGTGTGTTAAATTAATGTCACCATGGTAGCGCTACGTTGTATAAAAAGGTTACCATGCAGGCATATGTCCGAGGGTTGAAAGAACCTCTAGGATCCCGCATACGTTGCATGCGCCCACCAACAATAGAGAAGGCGCTCGAGTTCGTTCAAGAGGAACTCAATGTAATGTACTTGCAACAACGCGAGACCCCAAAAACCCAAGCTCCTCCTAAAGTCGCTCATCCCACTCTTACACCTGTAGCGTTTACCCCACGACCTCATAATTTCCTGACACCAATACCTAACTGGCCATTACCCATGGGCCAGCGTCCAGCGGGGCCCGCACCTCAGCCTTTTAAATTCCCTGCACCAGCACAACATCAACAGCGTATGCCAACGAGCACGCAAAGAATGTTCAGTGCGGCACCTCCTAATTACAATCCCCGTAGTAACCTATTTAGACTAACGTCCCGAAATAATGCACCTCAAGGCCCTCAGCCAATGAGTGGTGTTCAATGATTCACTTCCAAACCCTTACCTCCAACAAATCAGCCAGCAGCCCATGATTGGAATAAGTTTGGAAATCCACCACCTTCGAATTATTTCAAAGCCCGAGAAATGAATATGAATGAGTGCATGACGCATGACGACTCATATTACTACTATTACTACGAACCGGTGTACAATTACTATACTGACTACAATGACAGTGTCCCTGACCCGAGTAGTCTCGCCGCTGACTCGACTCATTATAACGTGACAATGAACGACCAAGTATTTGATGAATCGCAAGCGGGTGTAACTGACCATGCTCAACAGGATTTTCAGGAGGCTTCGACGTCGCAAAAACCAAAATAGAATTAAATCTTCAGACACAGAGGCAACTCCCCTATATACAAACTAGAGACCCACCTCTAAAACTTTTAATAGATACAGGTGCTAACCAATCTTTTATTAGCCCCGAAGCTGTTGAAAAATATTTCGCCGAATACCCCTTACATTTCGACCCTTTTGAGGTAACCAACATACACGCAACAAGCAGGAACGATTACTCTATAACCTTGCCATGTTTTGCGGAGTTTAATGACGCCAAAACCATGAAGTTGTTCATCTATCGGTTTCATGACTATTTCGATGGTCTCATCGGTTTAGATCTGCTAAATGACTGGGAAGCTCGCATAGACTTGAAGGAAAACATGTTGGTGACTCGATCTGCAATAAACCCTATTGCAATGTATAACTCGTGTAACGTAAATTTATACGAAGATATTATACCAGCTGGGAGTACTAAGGTTATCCGTATCCCCATTGATGTACCAGAAGGCGACATTTTAATTCGGGAACAAACTCTTTGCAATTGCATAATTCATGAATGTATTACTACCGTAAGTCGTAATCGTGGTTACTTGGAAATCGAAAATCCGACACTAAATGACGTAATATTTTCAATCGATCGCCCAGCGCACGCGGAATTATTCAATATCGAGTGCAGTAGTACTCAACAAACACCGACACGCGCTCAAGAAGTGGTATCGCGCTTAAGAACTGATCACCTGAACCCGGAAGAAAAGGCTAACCTGATAGCTCTTTGTTCCCGTTACTCGGACGTTTTTTATATTGAAGGTGAGGGACTAACTTTTACAAACAAGATAAAGCATCGAATAAGAACTACCGACGATGTTCCGGTGCAGGCTAAAAGCTACCGGTATCCATTTGTACATCGCCAGGAAGTTAGGGACCAAATAACTAAAATGCTTGACCAAGGTATCATACGACCATCAGAATGCGCATGGAGCTCGCCTATCTGGGTGGTCCCAAAGAAACTAGATGCCTCAGGAAAGCAAAAATGGCGTCTCGTAGTTGACTTCCGTAAGTTAAACGAGAAGACCCTAGACGATAGGTACCCTATACCCAACATCAATGACGTTCTCGACAAATTAGGTAAATGCCACTATTTCACGACCTTGGATTTGGCAAGTGGATTCTACCAAGTGGAAATGTACCCTCAGGATGTAGAAAAAACCGCATCCAACGTGGAACACGGTCATTTTGAATTCCTCAGAATGCCGATGGGACTAAAAAATTCGCCGTCCACGTTCCAGCGTGTGATGGATAATGTCCTCAGAGGACTCCAAAACGAGATATGTCTTGTCTATTTAGATGACATCATCGTCTTCAGCACATCCCTTCAGGAACATATAACTAATCTCGAAAAAGTATTCCAGAGGCTTCGAGAGTCCAACTTTAAAATCCAGATGGACAAATCTGAATTCCTGAAACTTGAAACAGCTTATCTAGGCCATATCATCAGTAAAGACGGCATTAGGCCAAATCCCGATAAAATATCTGCAATTAAGAAGTACCCCATTCCAAAAACACCGAAAGAAATCAAACAATTCCTGGGCCTTCTTGGTTATTATCGAAAATTTATTCCTGACTTTGCCCGAACTACAAAACCGCTTACTCAATGCTTGAAAAAAGGACGTAAAATTTCCCTTGACTCCGAATACGTGAATTGTTTCGAACGATGCAAGATCCTCCTGACTAATGACCCTATCCTACAGTATCCAGACTTCAGTAAAGACTTTAACTTGACGACAGACGCTTCGAACGTAGCCATTGGCGCTATTCTATCGCAAGGACCTATAAACTCGGACAAACCTATCTGTTATGCATCCCGAACCCTAAACGAAAGCGAGATGAACTATAGTACCATAGAGAAAGAATTACTCGCTATAGTATGGGCTACGAAATATTTCAGACCCTACCTATTTGGACGCAAATTTAAAATTTTCACTGACCATAAGCCATTACAATGGATGATGAACATGAAAGAACCAAATTCCCGTCTGACAAGGTGGAGACTTAGACTTAGCGAATATGACTTTTCAGTTATTTATAAGAAAGGGAAATCCAATACAAATGCTGACGCCCTTTCTCGCATTGAAATTCACACTAAAGAAGCCACGTCCTTAATGGATGAAATTGATGAACTAAACTCCTTAATGGGTAATCCAACTGAAACCGTCCTTGGTAAAACAAATTCCTCAACCGAAACAGTACATACAAGCGTTGAGAACCCCATCCTAGAAGTTCCCATAACTGACGAGCCATTAAATAAGTTCAACAGGCAGATATGCCTTACCATTGTAAATGACGTAAAAAAACGACCCGTAGTTACTAAGCCATTTGACACCCATACACGTATAAGTATCCAGCTGTCCGAATCTAACTTAGAGGAAGATGTGATCTGTGCCGTAAAAGAGTACGTTAACCCTAAGGTTAAGACAGCTATTTTAGTTAACCCACCTTTAGCCATGTACTCAATTATACCGATTATACAGGACAAATTCAAAAGTTCAACCTTAAAACTCGTTTTAGCTAAATCTGAATTAGAAAATGTCAAAGATTATCTTCGACAACAGGAGATAATACGACACTATCATGACGGTAAAACTAACCATCGCGGAATTACCGAGTGTCATTTAGCCTTATCTCGCAAATATTACTGGCCAAAGATGAAGGATCAGATAACCAAATTCATAAATGAATGTACAATTTGCGGTCAGGCCAAGTACGACAGAAACCCGATAAGACCTCAATTTAATATTGTACCACCGGCTACCAAACCGTTCGAGACAATCCATATGGATCTATTCACCGTACAGGGTGAAAAATACGTAACATTTATCGACGTATTTACAAAGTACGGTCAAGCTTATCACCTACGTGACGGAACAGCAATTAGCATCCTACAAGCCCTTTTGCAATATTGTACCCACCATGGCGTCCCTATAACTATTATCACAGACAATGGGACCGAGTTCACAAACCAACTGTTCATGGAATTCACAAGGCTTCATAACATCAACCATCATAGAATACTAGCTCACTCACCCAACGACAACGGAAATGTCGAACGACTACACTCAACCCTTCTAGAACATCTTAGACTCCTTAAGCTACAGTTTAAAGACGAACCAATAATTAATCTTGTGCCCTATGCTCTAATAGCTTATAATAGCTCTATACATAGCTTCACAAGATGTCGACCCTTTGACTTACTGACTGGTCATTTTGACCCCCGAGACTGTAAAGACATTGACCTGACACAGCACTTATTACAACAGTATACGCAAGCTCACCGAGATAAAATGAAACGTGTCTATGACATCATTAACTCGTCATCACTGGCTAACCGTACCGCGATAATTGAGAAAAGAAATGAAACCCGTGAACCTGAGATAGAATACGCCCCCCAACAACAGGTATTTATAACAAACCCTCTTGCAAGTCGACAAAAGACTGCCCCCCGATATACACAAGACACAGTTCTAGCAGACCTGCCGATTCACATTTATACTTCAAAAAAACGTGGCCCCATAGCGAAGTCAAGACTTAAGCGTATACCTAAATCAGCAAAATTGTTACAGGATCCTACTGGTAACAATGCTCCCAATGACGCGATCTCAGGAGATAAGACTTGAAAGCCTCGACGAAGGACCCGGACTTCTACCCTTTAAACTTGGACAAATGAAAATCACGACTCATCACCATACCTTCATTCAGTACATACAACTAAGTAATATCGAAAACAGTGTTCACTCCCTACAGACCCAACTAAGGAACTGTCAAAATCAAATGACTAATGACACTTACGCACTATACGAAATTCAGTTGGAATATCTTACTAGCAAACTTGGCAATGTCTTAAAACAATTACGATCTTTAGAACCCAATAGAGCCAAAAGAGGTCTTGTAGATGGACTAGGTTCAATAGTAAAAAGCTTAACTGGGAACCTAGATCACGAAGATGCACTAAAATATAATCAGGCAATTAAGATCTTAGAACGTAACCAAAATAAATTAGTGACCGAATTCAATGAACATATTAGTATGAGTAAGGAGTGGATGTCTAAATATAATAGCATAATCACACAGATAGTACAAAACCAGAATAAAATTAATACCACTCTAGAAACCATATTACAAAGTAACGCACTAAGTGAGAAAAGTTTAATGAAATATGCTCATTTTGCCCAATTACTAGAAATTATAAGCGATAATGTAGAGGACTTATTCCAGGAATTAATCAGGATAGAAAATAGTTTAGCTTTCATTCGTGCTGGTAGTACCCATCACTCCATGATAGACATAGAAATACTAGAGTCAATGGTAAGGAAACTTAAGACTATTTACGCTGAAGAACAGGTTCTAGACCTAGAACTTAGAGATTATTATGATATTATAAAACCAGGATCATATTATGTAGACAAGCAGATAGTATTCGTATTTAAATTCCCAATTTTTTCTAAAAATAGCTTCGATATCTATAGACTCTCTGTGGTACCTAATAAACATGCACAAGCTCTTATTCCACCCTTCCCTTTCCTTGCAACTAACGAGATGTCACATGTGTACATAGAGGCTGAATGCCCGAAGTCGAAAGACTGGTACCTCTGTGAGAAAGATATTACCCATCAGATTCGCACCAAAGCTGACTGCGTCCAGGAGTTAATCACCAACCAAGTTTTACAAGACTCCTGCAGGTTTACCACAGTCACCTTGACGAGAGAAGCCATGGAGAAGCTCGACGACCAACATTACGTCCTATCCTTTCCTCAAGAAACGAAGATACAACTAACTTGTAACCGGAAAGACTACACATCGCTTCAGGGTAGCTATCTTGCAACAATTCCTACCGGATGTTATTTGAAATCTGAAGAGTTCACCATTGCGAACGTTTATGACGAAATTAACGGCCAACCCTTGAAGTTAATGAAGATACCCTATGACGCTGAGAAGCAGGCCACCACAGCTACCCACGTCAATCTGAACTCTATCGATCTCCAAGGACTACACAGCATCCAGGACCAACTCATGATCCAGAATCCTGTCCAACTTGAAAACGTGGTCACAGACGGACTTTATCACACTACAATTCCATTCTATGGAATACTATCGATTGCAAGCGTACTCGTTACCATCGTTACGACCCAGCGCTACCTACGCAGACGTACGAACACTAGGGAAAAGAAACAGCAACCACCAGCCGCAACCCTGAAAGAGAATGAAAGTCCTGGCGAACTTCCGGCAACATTTTCACTCAACGTGCTAAAATAGTCGCCGTTCTAAGGGGGGAGGAATTACATAGCGCTACTACATGAAGATCGCTGATGTTGCTTCCGCATCGATACTTGTTATTGCCAATGCACCAATTACATAGCGCTACCACATGAAGGTCGCTGATGTTGCTTCCGCATCGATACTTATTATTGCCAATGCACCTATGACGTCAATCGATTTCGTAAACTGTTGTTTGTTCAATAAATTGTAAGAATGATCATTCTATCGTCCTACTTCGACTTGGAATCGTCATTCATAGGATTAATTTTGTAATATCAAATTAGTAATTAAATTAATTTAAAATCATTTCGGTTTTTTTTCGATCCTCCGATCGCAGCAAACGTAATTTAGTTTACAAAGTTTAAAACTTGGCAACAATATTATTATAACAAAGAGTTTAGCATCTGTAGCCGAACTAGGCTGAGCCTGTATTTCGGCTATCAGCGCCTTTTCTCCCAAGTTATTCCAGGTAAAGTTATTATCATCAAGTCCAAGTACAAGGTACGATCGGTTATGCTATCCATTACTGAATTTAGTAGGTAAGTAAAATTAAAATTATGTTACAAGTGAGAATTAGGTTTAGTTGTTTAGTAAATATGTATGTTTGATTTTGGTGTAGTGTAAGGGTACGTGTGTGGTGTGGGGGTGTGTGTGTGTTGTGTGAGGGTGGGTGTGGGTTGTATGAGTGTATGTGTGAGCTTGAGAGTAAGATTTACTGAGTTTTTTCCAATAGTCGTTCTGTCTCCTCATAATTAAGATTCTGTAAAAAACAACAAGTTTTTAATTTACATTGTTTTAACGTTAAGGGGTATATATTAATTATTTTATTTATTTTATTATAGAGGAATGGGCCAAGGAATCCGATAAATATTTCACAAAATCTTGTCTTACACGTAGGTGGCATGTCACAAACGTTGTGTTTACGACGTCTTTGAAGCAATAATGGGTTATAGGACTGTTTAGTGTAAAAGCAGGGCAGGGCAGGGCGGGTATATCCCGGTCAGGGCCGCTGCTCATCCTGGACAATGAAAATAAACACAGCAAATGCTTTCTGTAATTTATTCTTCAACCCACCGAGGAGGTCCGATCGCTACGACGGCTCGAGTAAGAATGCCCGAGTCCGTTTTTTTTTTTTTTTTTCGGTATTGCACCTCGCAGGTCAACCTATGAGGTTGTCGGCTGCTTAACCGGGCTTTCCTGTAGTGCCTTAAATGGATTTAAGGCTTCCAGCCAGGGCTTAATATAACTTACAAACTAAGCGACTACACGCTAAGGGCACCCCCTGTGGGGTACGGGCCTCGGCTTAGGGCGTCGCTGGGTGAGGGCAGCAAAGGGACAGGCTGGATCTGGTCAGTATTGTTTAGGGACGAATTTAAAGCTACAGGCTCAGCGGCGCGGGCTGGCACGAGCAAGGGACGGGGCGGAGATGAACAGGGACGTCGCAACGGACCTCGGCGGCGAGGGCGGAATGACGGCGGTCTGTGTTTGTACTTTCGTAATGTACTGGTTTCTTTGTTACTCTCCTGGAGGAGAGTAATGGCATCGTCGGGGATGGTCAAAGTATGTCTCGGTCGGCGAGTCTTACTAATACGGGAGGGAGTGTATCGGGCGGCCGATGCGATCAGGGGATTGGGGTGTTTTTCAGCAGTGTCGAAGAAGCGCTTGGCGGTGCGTTTCATGAACTGCTGGATGGTGGGGATTCTCAGATCGAGATGGAGATTCTCGTTGCGAAGGTAGTACAGTGCTCCCGTGGCCTTACGCAAGAAACGGTTTTGTAGGGTTTGCATCCTATGGAGACGGTATGCCTTTGCGTGTGCGAATACGGCACAGGCGTAGGTCATGATGGGACGAATGCACGCCGTGAAGATGCGCAATTTGCACTTGAGTGACAACTTGCTGCGTGCATTTAGCATGGGGTGAAGCCTACCGAGAGCGAAAGCGGCGCGCGAACGAACCGCCTTAATGTGCTCTCCGAAAGTGAGGTGGTGGTCGAGGATCACACCAAGGTATTTGGCTCGCTTTTCCCAAGGGATCGGCTTGCCGTACATGGTAATGGGATTAGGGGGGGTGAGGAATGAGCGCGGTTTAGAGAAGAGGACCGCTTGGCTCTTGTCAGGGTTGACCTCGATTCTCCATTTCCGGAACCAAGCGCCTAGGGCGCTTGCGGCGATTTGGAGAGTGCGGGCGATGGAGGCTGGGCTGCGACCGGTGTAATAAATAGCCGTATCGTCAGCGAATAGGGCCAGATGGGTCTTGCTATTTTTTGGGATATCGCTGGTGAACAGCGTGAACAGAAGCGGGGATAGGACGGAGCCTTGAGGGACTCCGGCGCGTATGGGGTGGGGAGAGGAGAGCGCACCTTCAATGCGATAGCGAAAGGTACGATTAGACAGAAAGTCTCGTATGATGAGTACGAGGCGGTCAGGCACTCCGATCTGGTAGAGCTTGTATATTAAGCCATTGTGCCAGACTTTATCGAACGCTTTCGCTATGTCGAAGAAGAGAGCGCCCGTCAGAGAGCCACGTTGATAGCCAACGCTTATGTGCTCGACGATGCGGTGGACTTGTTGGACGCAACAATGGTGGTTTTGTGTGTGTTCCAGGGTAGTGTGTGCGGAGAGAAATAAATAGATTGTTGTACACTGTATAATCTTTACTCGATGTTAATATTACAAAGTTTTATTTGTAGCGCGTGTATAGTTGAAGGCGGTTTCGGACGAACTAAACTCGCCGGGCGCTGCGCGTGTGAGGGATATAAAACGAATGCGTCAGCGCCCCTACACTATTCCTCCCCTTTTTTTTTAAAAACTGTAGGTTTTTTACAATAAAATCTGTTATTCTAAAAAGTATTACTGATTACAATATCTCTGGCTAAAAGTATTACTTGTAAGTTACAATCAGCATTTAGTTTCAATAACAATGTTGTAACCGGATGTCTGGCGTGATTGCGTCACCTGATATTGACGCCTTATACATGTTATGACTTACATTTCTAAGTTTAAATATCTTTACGCAATGGTATAAGCAGTGTACAATTTATTTGTATGAACAATTGATTAATAAAAAAGTTGCTATTATTACAAATTCTTACAATGCATTTTATTTTATTTTATTTTATTTTATTTTTTTTTGTGAAAACTACTTGGTAATGAAATACAAAGTCATTTGGAGCAATAAATCTTATATCTAACAATTTATATTGAGTAGTAATACTACCTAATCTTAAACTAGTGCGGCCACCTGCTTTTAAAGGTGCCGTCTTGACATTTTTCTGTAGTTAATTACATAAAGTTACAACGTTAAGGGTAGTCACCATGACGACATGCTCTGTCATGAAAAGAAATTAGCACCCCTGCGGAGTCCACAGCATTCGTCATGGTGACGCCAATTAAGAATACACACATAACAATAGTTCACAACATTTACACATTCTAGCACTTGCACCGTTAAACGTCACTTGGAAATTGGGACCTAACTTTATGTAATTTGACTTGAATGGACGATGGCTACTGAACAGGTTATCTTAAAAAATGACTTTGGGGTTAGGCGATTCTTGCGGTTTTTGCACCGTTTCTACCCTTGCTCGGTGTGGCTATCACACTCGCCACTATTTCCTTCTTCAACCACTTTCGAATGCCTTTGATAAACCTTCGTTTTCCTGCGTAGATTAACAATATGGTAAGTAGTATTATGGTAGCTATCATGACGCAGCCAATGATATTTAATTTGTTGTCCACTTGTGCGACGTTTGATAGGTTTTCGTTAACGATAACTTTTTCTTTTGTCTGATTGGTACCCATTTTTTTTTAATTAACTTGGTGTACGTGATGTAATTTCGCGACTGTTTGAATTCTTACTAAGTTTCAATTCCGATACGTAGTACCTTTATTCAATTAATTGACCTACATTATAAAAATGCTAATTTCTATATTTTGATGGTCTTTTGCTTATTCGTCCAGTTCTCGTTGTATATGTTTCGTCACTGGGTTTGCTTGTTTGAAACGTTACTTTTTTCTGTTTTTTATTATGTACCTGTTTGTTTTTTATATTATCTTTTTTTTTTAATGTGTTTTTATTTACTTCTTCTGATGGCAATTCATTATCTATTAATAAATAAGCTGGTTTTAAGCGATCTATAGACATGTTTGCTTGTCTGTCAGGTAACTGTACGCGGTACACTTTTTCATTTCTTCTTATGACGCGATATGGTCCATCGTATGGAGATTGTAATGGTTTCCGTACCGCGTCATTTCTAACGAATACATGATCACTGGTGAGTAAATCTTTGTGTACAAAAATCTTGCGAGGTGACTTGTTTACTCTAGAGGATGGTTTCAATCAATCTGTTACGTCCTTTATTTTTTTTACAAAATTGTTGTCATCATGCAACTGTACATTGCTATGGTCATAGAAGTCACCTGGTAGCCTAATATTACTGCCGTATAGCATTTGTGCTGCGGTTACGCCTGTGTCGGACCTAATTGTCGTGCGTAATCCTAACATTACTGTTGCTAATTCATCTATCCAGCTTTTATTGTCTAAACGTGCTTTTAGTGCTGTTTTTAATGACCTATGCCATCTTTCTATCGCTCCATTGCATTGAGGATGATATGGAGTGGTACGGGTTTTCTGTATTCCCATAATTGACATTAATTCTCTAAATAAATTACTTTCGAACTGTCTTCCCTGATCACTTGTGAGTTTAACCGGGCACCCGTAACGACTAATCCAACCTTCATATAAAGTTTTGGCTACTATTTCTGCAGTTATTTCTTTTAATGGAAATGCTTCTGGCCAACGCGTAAACCTGTCTATTATCGTCAAGCAATATTTAAATCCCTCTGGTGAAGTTGGTAAGGGTCCTACTATGTCTATGTGAATATGTTCAAAACGCTTACAATTCTCAAAGGTACTTAAATCTGCATTGGTATGCTTTTGAATTTTCGCTTTTTGACATTTAATGCAAGTCTTGGCCCAATTTCCAACGTCTTTATTCATATTTGGCCAAAAATACCTATCACTAACTAATTTTCTACTTGTTCTAATGCTTGGATGGCTCATATTATGTATTGAGTCGAAGGCTAAACGTCGAAACTTTCCGGTCAAGTATGGGTGTTCTGAGTCGGTTGAAACTTCACAAACAACGTATTTCTCTGTATTGTCTAGAGTTACACGTTTCAACACTATGTTGTTATTGTTACTCGATTCGCTTTGCAATTTTGCTAGCTCGGCGTCCGTTTCCTGTGCGGCTGCAAGTTCTGCGAAATCGATCGTTGTGGGGCACGATATTGTTGCTACTCTGGATAATGTATCCGCAACTAAATTATCGTTCCCACTAATGTGTCTTATGTCCGTGCTGAATTCGCTAATGAACATGATCTGTCTAGCTCTCCGAGAAGTTTCTTGATCTGTACCTATTTTACTAAATGCAAATGATAAAGGCTTATGGTCTGTAAAAATAATTAACTGTTGACCTTCAACCATGTTGCGGAAATGAATTATGGCTGAATATATTCCTAATAATTCCCTGTCATATGTACTATATTTCATTTGGGCCTGTGCTAATTTTTTAGAGAAATACCCTAATGGTTTCCACTTGTTGTTTACCTGTTGCTGTAATACTGCGCCCACACATGTGTCTGACGCATCGGTCATTAACGCTAACGGAGTATTTGACGTTGGATATGATAACATACCCGCGTTCTTTAGGTCTTTCTTACATTGCTCAAAGTTGTTTTCAGCTGCTGGTGTCCAGTTAATTTTAGTTTTATCTTTGCGTTTTGTATTTCCTAGGTATTTATTCAACTCTGGTTGATGATCGGCCGATTGAGGTATACTTGCCCTATAAAAATTTAACATTCCTAGAAATCTTCTAAGTTCCTCAACTGTTTCCGGTTTTGGAAAGTCTACAATGGCTTTTACCTTATCTTCTAGAGGTCTAATTCCCTCTGTTGACACTTCATATCCTAAAATTCTAATTTTTGTTTACCGAAGCTACATTTGGTAAAATTTATAGTTATGCCGTATTCATTAAATCTTTCGAAAACTTTTTCTAAGTGTTGTTTGTGCTCTAGTTCGTTATCTGATGCTATGATGACGTCATCTACATAGTTGAATAGGAAATCCAAGCCTTGCAATAACGTGTGATGCATGAAACGCTGAAACGTTTGTGCTGCATTACGTAATCCAAAAGGCATGCGCATAAATTCAAATAAGCCGAAAGGTGTTATGACAGCAGTTTTTTCAATGTCATTTTCCGCGACAGGTATACTCGGTTAATATCTAACTTTGAGAATATTTTCTTATTAGCCAACATATATGTAAAATCATGAAGACGAGGTTACAGGGTAGCGATCCGGTTTGGTGATCGCATTTAAACGTCTGTAATCTTCGCATGGCCTAATATTACCGTCTTTCTTGGGTACCACGTGCAGAGGACTTGTCCAAGCGCTGTGGCTCGGCCTGCAGATCCCCAGCTCTTGCATGACCCTAAATTCATTCTTAGCTTTTACGTACCTGTCTGGTGGTAGCTGTCTCGCTCGTGCGTGCAGTGGGGTACCTGTTGTTTCTATAAAATGACGAACGCTATGTCTAGGTGTCTCTTTATATGAAACTGGTTTAGTTACCTCTGGGAACTTACATAATAACTCGTGATAGGGGCAATCATAAACAATGGTTTTAACCGTGGGCTCAGTCGAGTCGGAGAGGTTTCCTCTCGCGCCTAAATTTGTTACCTGGTCGACTAGCCTTCGTCCGTTCAAGTCAATTAACAAATTATATTTAGCTAAGAAGTCAGCACCTAATATTGGTTGCTGTACGTCCGCTATCGTAAATAACCAACGGAACGCTCGTCTAAGATTTAAGTCTAGTTCTAACATGTGTGTACCGTACGTAGTTATTTCGGTACCGTTCGCAGCATATAACTTATAACCGGCACTTTGTGCGTTATTTTTCCTCAAAACCACTCTGCGAGGTAGAACTGACACATTTGCACCACTATCTACTAAAAAGTTCAAACCTGAGTTCTCGTCCCGGACGCTTAGACGGTGATTGCCGTGCACGCGGTCGCAGCCACCCGTCGCTGACTGCACCGACACTAGTTTTCCGCTGGCTTCGACTTCTTCCAATTGCACGGATGTTCACACCTCGTCGCCTTGTTGCGGAATCGGAAGTTGTACCGGCACAACCAGTTGGGGTCATCACTTGTCATCGCCTTGGTAGACCTGGAGTTCGATCCCGACCTGGATCTGCTTCTTCTCGATCTAAAGTTTCGCGAGCGACCTCTGGGTGTGCTCTCGAGCCTGCGTAATCTGTCACCAAGTTGTCTAATTTCGGCTATCACTGCGTCATCCTTTTTTGATGGGCTCGACGCTTCTTTCACACTAGCGACACTGTGGACCGGAGTTGCGTTTTCTGCTACATTGTCTGCGATCGACGCTAATTTTTCTAAGTTTGCCTCGTCGGATACTGCCAAAATGCCGCGTATAGACGGTGGTAGTTGGTTCTTCCACATCACCTTGAGTGTTTCGTCTGTCACCCTTGGCTAGCTCCCTCATTTTGCGAAGAAGGTGTGATGGCTGCTGGTCTCCCAGCTCCATTCCGCAAACAAGCTTTTTGATTTGACATTCATCCGACTGTCTGTAAACTGAGAGTAACTTTGCCTTCAAGGTCTCGTATTTTTTTTCTTTGGGTGGTTCGAATATGATTGACGCTACTTGTTCTGTGACTTCCCGGTTGAGCTTCGAGACTAGTATTTGGTACTTGGAGTCGTCGGACATCTTCTGCGCGTTTATAATTGTTTCCGCTTTGGCGAACCATAATTCTGGTGACTTGCTCCAAAAATCTTCTATTTTGTCGGTCACGGACACGGGTGAGAGAACGTATTCTTCAGCGGTCGCTTTTTCTTCCATCTTCAGGCTTGACTTTGTGACTTTTTCTCAATAAGCACTGTGGGTTTTCACACTATACCGCGTGGATGTTGGGATGAGTTGCCCGTTCTCGATCAACGCACACACTTTAGGATCACGTCGGGGTCACCAATTTGTGTGTGTTCCAGGGTAGTGTGTGCGGAGAGAAATAAATAGATTGTTGTACACTGTATAATCTTTACTCGATGTTAATATTACAAAGTTGTATTTGTAGCGCGTGTATAGTTGAAGGCGGTTTCGGACGAACTAAACTCGCCGGGCGCTGCGCGTGTGAGGGATATAAAACGAATGCGTCAGCGCCCCTACAGTGGGAACGAAATCCGAATTGTTCGTCCGGGATGAGGCTCTTTGCTTCGACATAATCTTTGAGGCGCTTATAAATAAGCCTCTCGTAGATTTTGCCGAGAACGTTGAGCAGACTGATGGGTCGATAGCTCGAAGGCTCCGACTTGGGTTTGCCGGGTTTGGGGATGCCAATGACGGCGGCTTCTTTCCACGTCCCGGGGAAGATGTTGTTGCTCATGGCGCCATTGAAGATGGCAGTCATAAGCATTATGAGAGGGGCAGGGAGGAGTTTGAAAACCCTGTTCGTGATTCCGTCAGACCCAGGGGCTTTCCGGGGTCTGAGGTTTTTGATGATGTCCTGCACCTCGTCGGGGGTGACGGGGGGCAGTGGGTCGTCGGGGTCTTCGACGGGTGGAATGGCAGCTCTACGTTCGACTTCGGCGTTAACCCTGGAAAGGTGAGCTTTGTCTACAGGTTGAGTGCTCGGGGTGCATTGGGCCTCAAGACTGTCGGCTAGACATTCAGCCTTTTCGTCGTTGTCGAAAGCGACGGTTTTGTCGGGGCGAGTGAGAGAAGGCATGGCGGCCTCTCTGGTGGAGCGTAACCTCCTCTGTAGCTCCCAGAAGGCTTGGTGGGTGGGCTCCAGTTCGCTAAGCGTCTTTTCCCAGCTAGCGTTACGCCACTCATCTATGCGGTTCTTTACAGCACGCTGTAGAGATCGCATGTGAGCTTTGTTCGCGTCACAGGGGAAAGCGTTATACGCACGGATGGCCGCGTTCTTCTCGGTCATCAGAGCACGCACATCGTCCGGTAGTTTCCAGCGGTGATCGTTCACCACCGGAACCTCCCTTGAACAATCGTTCAGGACGGATTGTACGTGTTCCGTGAAGGAGTTGATCGCGCCCGTCGTGTCTGCGACTGAAACGATGTGGTCGGGGATAGCGTCCAGGTGAGGCGACGTGACGGACTTTAAGCTTTCGCTTACTTTCCAGTCGGTTATCACTTGGGTCGGGGGGGGGTTGGCTGGACTCATAGGGACCTGAGCGAGGAGCTAGTTCCATGATGACCGGACGGTGGTCGGAGTCGAGCTCGGGGAGCGCTTCAATAGAATGCAAACGGAGATTTACATTCTTGAGGAGCGCTACATCGAGGATGTCGGGGAGGTGATTTGGGTCGTGGGGGAAGTGATTGGGAGTCATCGGAGCGATGACGTCAAAGTTGAGGGTGGCACAGAGGTTGAACACGATTTTACCTCTGGTAGAGGTCGTGTTGCAGTTCCAGGCCCCCGTGTTTGGCGTTGAGATCGCCCGCTAGTATAACGGAGTCACTCAGGCCAAGAAGAGCGGAGAGATCGTTAGTGAGCAGAGTTGGGTTCTCTGAGGACAAAGGAGGTATGTAGGCAGAGATAATGGTAATCGGCTGATGACCAGTCATGCCGAGCCGACAGAGTGAGACCTCGTGGCGAGAGAGGGGGGGAGGGTCCATAGGGATGCAGTACAGTTCCTTTCTGTAGTATATGAGGGTGCCGCCCTTGTGACAACGAGACCTATCGTTGCGAACTAACCGATAGTTTGCAATTCGCGGGTCACGATGGCGGGGCATCAGGAATGTCTCCTGTACTAGGAGTATGTCGAGATGATGATCGCGGAGGAAAGTGGCGATCTCATCCCGCTGACCATTGATGCCATTTGCGTTGAAGAAGCCTAACTTGAGGGAACGGGGTTTGGTACAACAAAGCTTTTTACTATCCATTATGGTTTAGGACGGTAAAGCTTTTCTAGGACACGCGTAATTGCGGGGTACGCTTCGAACACTTTCCTTATGGCTCTAAGGTCTGCATTGCAAGCAATAATTTCCTGAGCGTATTCCTGACGTAGATGCTGAAGGCGTCCGATAAGATTTGGACGTGTTCAGCGTTAGGGATAGCGGCCACGGGGCCGGTGCGGGCGGGAGAGGGCGTGGCTGGGGCTGCAGGGGCAGCCTTTGTGGGAGGAATCTTTTTGGGGGCGGATTGAGGAGCGGGGGCGGCAGGGGCCGGCGGCGCTGAGATAGAGGCTGGCTGTGGGGTGGCCAGTGCTGGAAAGGCTCTCTGGTGGTTGAGCGTGTTCCAGGGGGAGGGCCTTTGAGGGTTGAGACGCTCGGGCATCTGTGAGGAGGGAACCTTCACGGATGGACTTTCCCTTTGCTGGCGGGCGTTTGCACGCTTTACCAGCTTGGGAGAAGAGGATTTAGGGGCCTTGGGACAGCCGCGGTAGTTAGCCGGGTGTCCTGACTGGCCGCATAGCACGCAGCTAGGAGGTTCGGTACATAGCTCACGCTCCTTTGGGCGTGGGCAATCGGCAGTGCCGTGCTCCCCCAGACACTTAACGCATCTCGGGGTCGCGAAACAGTTGCGCTGTACGTGGCCATACAGTTGGCAACGGTGACATTGGCCGACTACGTTGGCCTTGTAGGGCTTCTCTATGGAGATGCCAGAAAGGGAGCAAATTGACTTCACCTTGAAGATGGGGTGATGGCCTTCTGTGGGGTCGGAGACGATCAGGACGGTGTCGAAGGCGGGGCCGCCCCTCGCTTTGTGCAGGCGATGGACTGCCGAGACGGGGACCTTTTGGGAGTGGAGGTCGCTGAGGATGCCCTCAACTGGGATCTTTTGGGATGCGCCGGATCACCACTCGGGTGGGCGCTTCCTCGGGGAGGGAATAGGTGTGGAACGAGACGTTCCTCACCTTCAGTAGGCTGGTTAGTTCCCTGTGGTCTTTTGCCGTGGGAACTTGGACGTTAATGCCCTGCAGGGTAGTGCGGGCGTTGGAGTAAGTGATCTTGCGATCATTACACCACTTGGAGACTTACGTCCATTTGGCCTTGTCTTGAATGAACAAGGGCGGCGGGGGTTTGAGCTTCTTCTTCGAAGCTAAGGCGGGGTTGGGAGTGAGGGGGCTAGGGGGGCGGCTGGACTCGGAAGTCGAGACAGCGTTGACGGTGGGACTAGGGGTCGGGGGGGACGCGGGGGAGGTCGTTGCTACGACCTTTTTGGCTTTGGTAGCCTGAGAGGGAGACTTTCCCTTCTTCCTCTTGCCTCCACTGCCGACGACTTGGTAGTCGTCGTCCGAGGAGGAAGCGGAGGAGGATAGGGAGTTTTCAGAGTCGGAGACAGGGGCAGAAGGGTGGTCACGTGGGACCGAGGTGTCCATGCTTTCGGACGAGTCGGGGTTTGCAGTTGCGAGGCGCCCATTGTTTGTGAAACAATGGCGGCGGGAACAATGGCGGTCGGCACATTGTGTGCTTCCTCGAGGGATTTATTGTCTCGATGGACAATAAGGAAGGAATTTCCAGTGAAGGCATTGATGGTGCCGCCATTGGAATTCCTTTGTCAACGGGTGGCGGGGAAGCGGGGCTGTCGAGTACATCGCTAAAGCTAGCGATGCTTTCCTCGATCGGGGAAGAGTTTTGCTGCAGAGCAGCAGACTTCTTGCCATACTTGGCAATGAATTCGGGGTCCTTGAAGAGGACCTCCTTGACGAACGCAACGATAATTGCGTCCGACATTATCGAAGAGGGAAAGAGGGAATCGCGGGAGAAATTTCGCGGGGGAACCTAACTTTATCCTAACTGCCTAGCTCCCCGGGTGGACAGGCCCGGAGATGTGTGACCCTCCCTGCCGGGTGTAGGCAGGGAGGTGAGTACCTACTGGTGTGCCCTAAGCTTGTAAACCCGTCGCCAGTCTTATTGTGCGAACGGGGTCCTGACCAGTCTAGTGCGAAGGGTGTAGACACGCCCAACCGACACTAGGTGTGTAGCTGTGAACGAAACCAGAGACTAGGCACGACTAGGAGACCCCCCAAGGCCGTGACACTAGCTCCCGACTCCAATTGACTGCCTCACCCTGAAGGGGGTCGGCGGGTGTGATTGGGGCAACACCCCCTCGGCTTCGTTGGCACCGTAAGGTATCCACCGAGGACCACGAAACTGTGGATTTAAGCCCTGAAGGGGCCAAGTGAAGCTAACACAACAACACGCGGGTTAAAGAAATAATTAATCTTCCGCTGCCTTGAAAAAGGCGGCTTCAGATCGAATGGGTTGTAGTCTGCTGACTACAGGAGTCGTCGCGGCGGGCGCAACGAGAATTGGCGGGAAATCGATAGCGGGCGCGGAGCGAAGCGCAGCACGTCCGTTCGCGGCGAACGTCGAGCGAAGGTGTTTTGCCCGAGTCCTTTTTTTTTTCGGTATTGCACCTCGCAGGTCAACCTATGAGGTTGTCGGCTGCTTAACCGGGCTTTCCTGTGGTGCCTTAAATGAATTTAAGGCCTCCAGCCAGGGCTTAATATAACTTACAAACTAAGCGACTACCCGCTAAGGGCACCCCCTGTGGGGTACGGGCCTCGGCTTAGGGCGTCGCTGGGGGAGGGCAGCAAAGGGACAGGCTGGATCTGGTCAGTATTATTTAGGGACGAATTTAAAGCTACAGGCTCAGCGGCGCGGGCTGGCACGAGCAAGGGACGGGGCGGAGATGAACAGGGACGTCGCGACGGACCTCGGCGGCGAGGGCGGAATGACGGCGGTCTGTGTTTGTACTTTCGTAATGTACTGGTTTCTTTGTTACTCTCCTGGAGGAGAGTAATGGCATCGTCGGGGATGATCAAAGTATGTCTCGGTCGGCGAGTCTTACTAATACGGGAGGGAGTGTATCGGGCGGCCGATGCGATCAGGGGATTGGGGTGTTTTTCAGCAGTGTCGAAGAAGCGCTTGGCGGTGCGTTTCATGGACTGCTGGATGGTGGGGATTCTCAGATCGAGATGGAGATTCTCGTTGCGAAGGTAGTACGGGGCTCCCGTGGCCTTACGCAAGAAACGGTTTTGTATGCCCGAGTCCGGCGAGCGCTCGGCTTTTTATAGTAGAATTGAGTGTGTCATTCATTTGAAACGTTCAATGAGGCAGGGTTTATCAACCTGGTACTGCCCTGCACTGTTCCAGACGTGATAGGTTGAACCGAAGCTGCAGAGGAAGTGGTTGGAATCAGAGCTTGTTCTGATCCCACTTCTGATGACGACGCAGGGTCCCCGCGGCTGCTTCTAAAAAACGTGACGCCGCTGCTCATCCTGGACAATGAAAATAAACACAGCAAATGCTTTCTGTAATTTATTCTTCAACCCACTGAGGAGGTCCGATCGCTACGACGCACGGTGGGCTGGAATTGTCAAGTGTGGACTTAAGGATTCAAATGAGTATTTTTAAATTTTATGTACTAATACAAATGTTTTTTGTTATTTGTAATTTTTTTATACCCAGTATTTTTCGAGTTATAAACCCCTAAAGTTTGTATGAAATATTAATCGGTTTTTGGTTTATTCTGACATGTTTTAATATTGTATTACAGAAATATAGCAAAAAAACAAATTATTGGTAAACATTCTACACCACCCTTATGACGTCATATATTTTTCACGATACTCACACCACCCTTATGACGTCATTTGTTTTTAACAATACTCATTAGCGCAGCAAAATGATGACGTGTCATTATGTGATTGGATGATGAATAGCAGGTAAAAAAATGACACGGTTACATTTGAAAAACAACCATCTTCAGTACGTTGTTACACATCGTAATAAACGCACTATCCTATCTCACATTTTCGGAATGCTAATACTATTTATTACGTAAAAATGTTCGATTTGGTGTCAAATATTGATATTGTTGTGCTATTAAAGGAAAGTGGAAGTTTTAAAAATAATAGTGTTTTATATAGTGCTATTAAATCTAGATTAGTCCCCACTGTGTTAAGTGATGAAAACGATAAAGCGCTAAAAGCGTTTTGTGCAAAATATTGCTATAATCTGCAAAGGAGATGGCAAAATGCTCATAGCATAGAGGAATTGTTTAGCAACAATAATTGCGAATGGTTATCATCGGAAATAAAGTGGCCTGATTTCATTGTAAGTGCATTTGAAAGAAACCAAGACTCTGTTCCTAGTACATCAAGTGAACATGAATCTCCAGCAAAAGTATCTACTGCCACGTCAACGAATGTAAGTCCAAGAAAACCATTTTGTGAATTAGGACCTAAGCAAAAAAAGAGACGTACAGAACATATTCATACAATTATGACTACAGAGGAAATATCTCATGCACATATTATGAAATTATGAGAGGATGGTAATCAAGGAATAGCTGAAATCCTCGAACACCTACTTAAAAATCCACAGGATGTGCAAAAAGCCAAAGATAGTCTTTTACGTAAAAATGAAAAACCTAAATTTACTCCAGATGAAGCTTTGGGACTTGTTTTGTCCCTTAAATTAACAAAGTGGCAATACAATATTTTAAGAAAAAGTATCAAAGAGAAAAATGTCGACATGTTCCCTTCCTACTACAAGGTGCAAAATGCAAAACAAGAATGCTACCCGCCAAAGGATGATATCACCTTAACAGATACAACTGCTAGAATAAAATTGCAGGCTCTATTAGATGTAACCGCCAAAAGGATATTCAAAGCAATCAATATTGATAGCACAGACTGTAAGGAGTTGACAATGATAAGCAAATGGAGAATGGATGGTGCCTCGAATCAAGCAAACTATAAGCAAAAAATGACAACGGATGACAAAGAGGACAGTGCTTCGACAGATGATTCAAGTATTTTTATGGGTAGTTTAGAACCAATAAAAATTGTTTCCGAAGAACAAATTATCTGGGAAAACGACTCACCAAATTCAGCATATTGGTGTCGTCCAATATTTTTCAAATTTGAAAAAGAGAATACATCAACGATTTTAAGAGAGAAAACCGAAATTGAAACGGAGATAAATGAATTGAAGGAAACAGAAATTGGAGACATAAAAGTCTCACATACATTATTGCTTACCATGATAGATGGCAAAGCAACATTAATCCTCTGTGAAACTTCAGCTCAACGATGTGACATGTAAAGCTGTTCCTACAGAAATGAATAACTTGTCTTTGTTATTGACTAAAAACATTGATACCGACTTGTACAAATATGGTTTATCATCGCTACATATATGGATACGTTTTATGGAATGCATTCTTCACATAGCCTATAGACTGAATTTCAAAACATGGGTTGCAAAAGGTGAAAACAAAGTTTTGATGGAAAATAGAAAAAAAAGCATTCAGGAAGCTTTTAAAAATCAAACAGGCCTTTTAATAGATGTTGTAAAGCAAGGACATGGAACTACTAATGACGGGAATACCGCTCGAAGATTTTTCTCAAACACAGAGATTGCTGCTGCAATTACTGGTGTCGATGAAAACTTAATAAAACGGTTTTCAATCATTTTAGAAACAATATCTTTAGGTCATAAAATTGACACAGTGAAGTTTAAAGAATATACGGAAGCCACCATAAAATTATACGTAGATTTATATGAGTGGTATCCCATGCCCTCCAGTGTGCATAAAGTTCTTGTTCATGGAGCAGCTTTCATTGGAAACTTGGGATTAATTCCGATTGGAAAGTTATCGGAAGAAGCGGCTGAATCGAGAAATAAAGACTTTAGGCGATATCGCCAACACCATTCAAGAAAATTCTGCAGAAGAGCTAATAATGAGGATATTTTGAATAATTTAATAATTAGTTCAGACCCTTATATATCATCAAAACGTCATAAACTGATACGGAAACACAAACCATTTTCAGAAGAAGCGAAAGCCATGCTTCTGTTATCTCCAACATTTGAAGATGATGAGCGCGAAAATATAGAATTTGTAAATTTGGAATTAAAAAGGCCTCCTGGGGACACCACTGATAAAAAAAAACGCGCTTAGTTCTCTACCTCAAGGGTGGTGTGGAAAAGGGAATGAAAATCAATTTTCTCCAAAATCGAAGAAAATCGAAGCAAGTGATATATCGGATAATTTGCCTAAAAAATAGCATCATCGAATACCGAAAGCCATTTTTTGAGAACTCTTGAGAATTAAAAGTTATTCATATAAAATCAAATTTCTCCATACAAAAAAAAAAACAAATCGTTATAACTTTAAAAATATTAGGTATACACAAAAATCGTAGAAGAAAAGTGTCTTGTATTTAGTGGTAGATCGCAAAACCGTTATTATTATTTTTTTAAATTGCTCATCAATTTTCGTGAATCCCTAAGTCCATGAAAGCTTGATTTCGGCCCACCGTGCGACGGCTCGAGTAAGAATGCCCGAGTCCGGCGAGTGCTCGGCTTTTTATAGTTAAAATAAAAAAAAAAAATGAATGAAAAAATGAAGTTGAATTGAGTGTGTCATTCATTTGAACAAAACACCCACCTCCGCACAATAAAATTAGTTTTTACATTATAAAATGTTACTATTTTATAAACAAACGTTTTATAACATTTTTAAATCAATTAACATGCGTAAATCTATTTTAAATGTTAACACGTGGTAAAATAATGACCACGTGTTTTTATTTTTGAAATGTAGTTTCTCACCAACGTGACATACATTGAAAATAATCTGTATTCTTATAAGTATTACTAATTTGTTATTAAATGATTTGAAATACAATTTTTGACTTAGTTACAATCAACAAATCTGATTTGATTTTAAGGTTATTCCGGAAACGTGTTTTTATTTGTTATCGAATTGTGGCGACCCGCCGACACGGCCATTCTGACAGGCGGCGCGTGCTCTGCGTCTGCCTGCGTTGTGAGGTTAGATGCCTGAAATTAAGAAAACGTTTTCCTTTGAACTAGGTATCCGTTAGCAACCTATGTTGCTTATTATTATTATGATTATTGTTGTAAGCATAGTACACAAAGACGTCTCTCGTGCCCTGCCTTGTTACTTTAGAATCTGTGGTGTATACGTGTCTACCCATGGTTCCACAAGGTGTTTCAACGGTATCTCAGGGTTTACTAGTGGATGCATCAAGGACCCATAGTTAGCTCAAGGGTAACACATGGTTTAGCTCAGAGGTATCACTCTCCAGATCTTTTATTCTCGTAGATTGTTATTAAAGATTTTAGGGTTGAAAATATTATGAAAATAATGATTTTTAACTCACCGGTTTTAATCCGATGATAAGTTTTCGTCGTCGTGAGCTACTTGAACTGGCTGGCCAGCTTGTGATGTGGATGGCACCGGATTGGGAGCGGTTGTAATGTTGTTTAGCGGTGTATCGAGATCTTCTCCCGCCGACACGGCACCTTGGTCTCCCGGTTGTGGCGCGCGCCGAAGTTGGTCATGAGCAACTTTTCGAGAGCGTCCTCTGCCGACCACCTTTTTGACCATATAGCGGTCATTTTCAAGTACTCTGATAATTTCGTAGGGCACACTGAATTTGAGATCCAGTGACGTTTGATTGCGTGGATTGTTCTTAATCAGGACATAATCTCCACGTTGAAAATTATTTATTTTAGCCTTGCGAGAGTTGAAGCGTTGTCTGTCATACTCAGCGGTTCGAGTCATTCGTTGCTGTACTTGTCTGGTCAGCGCTTCTATGTCGACTGTTTGGTGGTCAATGTCAACCAGTTTAAGCAGTTCTGGTGGTACGCAATGCGTTCGTTGCGTGATGAGCGTGAGTGGTGCTACTCCTGTCACACGATGTGCTGTGCAATTCATCGCTAGTTGTAGCTCTTCAAGGATGCTGTGCCACTGTTCGGTCTCGTAGTTCTTGATCATTACCAGGGCATTTTTTAATGTAGCTACCACTCTCTCCACCTGGCCATTCGCTCGGCTGATGCCTGGTGCTATCGCATGAATATTAATGCCAAACCGTTCACAAAACTGTGCGAATTCGCCAGAAAATTCCCTTCCTCCATCCACAATTATTTGAACTGGTGTTCCAAATAAATGTACTGTACGTTTTAAGGCGGCAAGCGTACTGTGTGGGGTTTTATCAGTAACATGGTATAAGAGTACGTATTTTGTGAAGGCATCCACTGTTACAATGACGTACTGTTGGTCTTCTTGGGTTCCCAATTTACCTGTGATGTCCATGTGGATCACTTGAAATGCACATGTTGGCTTTTCAATTGGATGAAGCTGTGCCTGTGCTGCACCCGATGTGCCTTTACTAGTTCTACACACCACGCAGTTATCGACGTATCTTCGGATCGTGGTGCTCATCTTATCGAACCAGTAGGTTTCTTTAACTTTCTGTAGGGTCTTCTCCCAACCTGGGTGCTTGAGTGTAGTGTGGAAGGAATTAATTAAACTCCATTGGAACGACTTTGGTACTATTATTCGTAGTTGTTGGCCGGAAATCGGATCTAAGACACTTCTTCAGTACCCCGTTTTCCAAGGTAAAACCTTCTACCGGATTGTTGTCAATCAGGCTATTCAATATTGGTCGAAGTTCTTCATCTCGTCGCTGTTAAACCCTTCAACCACTCCACATCTTTTGCAATGATATTTACTGTAAGTTCACTATGATTTCTGCTAAAGAAATCAGCATGTTGGAGCCGGTTTCCTTTACGATATTCGAGCTCGAAATCATAGTTCTGCAAAAATGCCCACCAGCGGTGAATCCTTGGTAAAAAGTCTTTCTTGTGTTTGGATGCCTTTAACGAATTGCAATCAGTTATTACTGTAAATTTTCGTCCGTATAGATACAGACGAAAGTGCTTTATTGCTCGGACTACTGCCAATGTTTCTAGTTCATAGGAATGATAGCGGCTTTCAGTATCAGTTGTTCTCATGCTCATGAAAGCCACCGCATGTTGTCGTCCGTCGATAATTTGAACGAGAACTGCCCCAAATTCGAGACTGCTCGCGTCTGTATACAACTGTATCGGTGCTCCTTCTTGAAAGAGAGTCAGCACTGGAGACGAGGTGAGGCATTGAATTATCGTCGTCCTGGCTTTCTCGTGTCGGTCATCCCATTCCCATTTAGCTCCTTGTTTGGTCAACTCGTACAGCGGTACCATAATGCGTGAAAAGTCGGGGATGTACTTCCTGAAATAGCTCGCAAGCCCATTGAACTGCTTTACTTGCTTGACAGTTTTCGGCACTGGTGCTTTGACCAGAGCTTCCACTTTTCTTGGGCTGGGTCGTACTTGGCCGTCTGATACCACGTTGCCTAGATATTCGATGGTCCGTTTAAAAAATTGCATTTATCGGCATTAATGGAAAAGCCAGCTTCTTGTAAGGCTATTAAAATGCGTTCAATGTTAGATAGCCCTTCGCTGAAGTTTGTACTTTTGCTCAGTACGTCATCGACGTACACCTGTGCAACTGTTCCGAAGAGTGGGTACAATGCTCTGTTGATGCACCTCTGATAAACGGAACAGGCATTGCTCAATCCGAGCGGCATGGTAATGTATTCATACAAGCCGTCTGGTGATACAAACGCGGTCTTCTCGATGGACGTTTCTGCGATGGGTATTTGATGGAACCCTGCCGCCATGTCAAAGCTGGTGTAATAATACCCATTGGCCAATTGATCAATTTGATCAGAGATGAGAGGTAGCGGGTAATGGTCGCGCAATGTGTTCGCGTTGAGCTCCCTGTAGTCCACACATAGCCGATCGTCTCCATTCTTCTTCTTTACTAAAATTATAGGACTTGAGTAGGGAGATTTGCTTTCGCGTATGATGTTGTGTTCCAACAAATCCTTAATGATGTCCCGAACCTTTTCTCGTTCCACCGGACTGAGTCGGTAAGGTCTCCGCTCGACATATTTGTCTGCATTCTTCAGTCTTATTTCGAGCTCTCCCGTATTAACGCGCGTTTTTGGATATCCTCGGATAAATAGGTGATCATATTTGACTAGTACCGTGCGTAACTGGTTTAGTTCTTCAGGATTCGTCAGGTCGCAGTCTAATTTGTCAAAGATGATGCTTTTTGTCGTTATATGATGAACCATTTGCTGGTGCATCAGTCTGGTTCCATCTGTCGTTATCACCATGCTTAAGTTGGTACCATGGATCAAATTCATACCAATTAATACATTAGTTGACATCTCATGATCAGGAATCACGAAGAATAGTATTTCTATCCTTATGGAGTCAATGGTGCAGACAGTCTTCATCTCGACTAATGAAATTACCGGGAATCTGCCAATCCCCTTGAGGTGGTTAACTGCAGAGCGTCGCTGGCCCGGTAATTTTGCAGCAATTGATTCACGAATCAATGAACACTCTGCTCCACTATCGAAGATGGCACGTATTGTTGTTGCACCAATTGTAACAGTAATGGGTGCTTGATTGGTTTCAGTTATGCAGTTCACGCTTGATGTCAATGCGTTTTGACGCTTGTAGCATGTTTCGAAAGTATGGCCCGTTTTCTTGCAGAATGAACAGGTAATCAGACCTTTAGATGTCTCCGCTGCTGTAGTATTTGTCTTCTGCGGATTTGAAGTAGATTCCGAAGGCTTGAACCTACACTCGTTAGTGCTATGATTCGTCCTTTTGCATATTTGACAACGTGTTGTAGTTTGAGCAGTATCTGAAAAACGTGCACGTTTTGGCATCGACGTAATAGGATTTTGATGAGGGCGCTTCTTTCGTAATGAGAAAGCCACAGAGATGAGTTCTGGAACCGTATTTGCTTTTGCGTTCAACAGCTCAATGCGTAGGCGCTCATCATTTATCCATCCTATCACTGCTTCCACTGAAAGTTCATCATCCAGTTTGTCTTTTGTAATCCTTTTCCAGAGAACCCAGGCGCGGGACAAAAATTCAGATATATCCTTGCTTGAGTCGTAGACATGCTCCCGGAACTGTAGTATATCGCGAGAGTATCTATTCTCGGGCTCGAATGTGGTGATCAACTTTTCGCGAAACTCTTCCCATGAGGATGTAGTCACCAACCAATCATCGATCCACATCTTAGCACGTCCCTTCAGTAATCCACACACCTTAGTGCGTAGGTCCAGGTCGTTTAGTTTGTAGTTATCAGCTGCTTTATCAATATGCTGGCACCATTCCCTGATGCCAACATGACTGTCCGGATCGAACGATGGTAGATAGATGTCTTGATCCTGATCCGCGGTTCTGTAGGAGAATACAACCGTTCGGACATTCTCTGCATCATCTCCATCATTTGCATCATAAACTGGGACGGAAATCCAACTGTTGGAGTAGTTGGATGTCCAGTCGTCGTGTCGGACGATCCAGCGGCGATGGGTACCCCTGGAGGATATAGGCTCCCTTGATTATACGAGGTGGATGCCATTGACGTGAATGGCATCCCTGCGAAAGCTGGTATTTCCGGAGCAGTTGGCATTGCGGTTGATGTATACGTCATGCCTGCGGGTATTGCCGTCGCGGTGGACTGCATGGCATTGAAGTTGTTCGCACCAATTAGCGAGTGTGAAACGTTCAATGAGGCAGGGTTTATCAACCTGGTACTGCCCTGCACTGTTCCAGACGTGATAGGTTGAACCGAAGCTGCAGAGGAAGTGGTTGGAATCAGAGCTTGTTCTGATCCCACTTCTGATGACGACGCAGGGTCCCCGCGGCTGCTTCTAAAAAACGTGACGCCGCTGCTCATCCTGGACAATGAAAATAAACACAGCAAATGCTTTCTGTAATTTATTCTTCAACCCACTGAGGAGGTCCGATCGCTACGACGGCTCGAGTAAGAATGCCCGAGTCCGTTTTTTTTTTTTTTTTTTTTACGGTATTGCACCTCGCAGGTCAACCTATGAGGTTGTCGGCTGCTTAACCGGGCTTTCCTGTGATGCCTTAAATGAATTTAAGGCCTCCAGCCAGGGCTTAATATAACTTATAAACTAAGCGACTACACGCTAAGGGCACCCCCTGTGGGGTACGGGCCTCGGCTTAGGGCGTCGCTCTGGGGGAGGGCAGCAAAGGGACAGGCTGGATCTGGTCAGTATTAATTAGGGACGAATTTAAAGCTACAGGCTCAGCGGCGCGGGCTGGCACGAGCAAGGGACGGGGCGGAGATGAACAGGGACGTCGCGACGGACCTCGGCGGCGAGGGCGGAATGACGGCGGTCTGTATTGCCCGAGTCCGGCGAGTGCTCGGCTTTTTATAGTTGAATTGAGTGTGTCATTCATTTGAACAAAACACCCACCTCCGCACAATAAAATTAGTTTTTACATTATAAAATGTTACTATTTTATAAACAAACGTTTTATAACATTTTTAAATCAATTAACATGCGTAAATCTATTTTTAATGTTAACACGTGGTAAAATAATGACCATGTGTTTTTATTTTTGAAATGTAGTTTCTCACCAACGTGACATACATTGAAAATAATCTGTATTCTTATAAGTATTAATAATTTGATAATTAAATGATTTGAAATACAATTTTTGACTTAGTTACAATCAACAAATCTGATTTGATTTTAAGGTTATTCCGGAAACGTGTTTTTATTTGTTATCGAATTGTGGCGACCCGCCGACATGTATATATATATATATATATATTACATTATATAATTATATTTTATATAATATAATAATAATAATAATAATAAAAATTAATAATTATAAGTAATATTATAAAGAGGCAAAATTTGTTTGTAAGTTTGTATGTTTGTAAGTTTGTAAGTTTGTTTGTAGCGGGTAATCTCCGGAAGTAATGAACCGATTTTATAGATTCTTTCACTGGTAGAAAGCTACATTATACGTGAGTGCTATAGGCTATAAATTATAAAGATATCATGCATATTAGCAGAACTATCTTAATTTTTGTATAGCCAGGCGGAAAAAAATTGCTAGGCCTGCGATGTTCTCGCGCTCTGGCTAGCGATCCTCTGCGAGCGCTCAGCGCTAGACTCCCTATCCCTTGTTGCAGAGACATGCTGCCTTAAATCACTAAGACGCTGCGCACGTTCAGCGCTTGATTCCCGAGCACGGGCCTGCAATGTTCTCCAGCTTTGGTTAGTAAGCCGCTGTGAACGCTCACAGCTAGATTTGTTTTCTCTATTCCTCGAGAGGCGCTGATGCTTTTCAAGAGCGACTCTTCCGTACGGCGTACTCGAGCTGCTCTTGTCTGAGATGTCTGACGGGAAAGTTATGATTTTCTTTTAGGCATGATAAACAATCGCTGAAACTGTTCAAAAATGTTCGTGAATGGACGGCGGCATTTAGCGATTTAGTAATTTTATATTATCTTCGAAACTATTTAACGAATTAACATACTGTTTCGGGCAAATCGTATCTCTATGATGTTCTTGTGATGATAATAATATTTTTTTCGATAAGGTTTAATATTTTGTTGTTTAAAAAATTGTCCAAAGGTAAGTACGTCGAAAAATACTTTTTTAACACATAAAAGCTACTATATCTGCTGCCTTCCTCGTTGGTTTAGTGTTCGCAAGCGCGACTGCTGTGCATGAGGTCTTGGATTCGATTCCCAGGTCGGGCAAAGTGTTATTGGGTTTTTCCATAAGGAATTTCTCAGTAGCAGCCTCGGAGTTTGGATTTGTGCCCGGTTGATGGCAATAGGCTCGACTAAAAACATAACTGGCGAAATGTGGGTGTACTAATGGGTACATCTCTGCCTAACCCTTCGGGGATTACAGGCGTGATGTTATGTTATCTGCTAAAATATAAAAGACTAATTGACCCGTGCCCACTTCGTTGGGCGGTAACCATTTTCTTGTGATGTAATTATGAGTGTGGTACGGTTAGTACTGAGTGCTATGATTTATTTTCTGCCTAAAGACGCTGCGCACGATCAGCGCTAGATTCCCGAGCACGGGCCTGCGATGTTCTCGCGCTCTGGCTAGCGAGCCTCTGCGAGCGCTCAGCGCTAGACTCCCTATCCCTTGTTGCAGAGACATGCTGCTTTAACTCACTGAGACGCTGCGCACGTTCAGCGCTAGATTCCCGAGTACGGACCTGCAATGATCTCCAGTTTTGGTTAGCAAGCCGCTGTGAACGCTCGGAGCTAGCTATTAATTATTATTATTATTATAATATAATATATTATTACATATTATATAAAATATAATTATATAATATATATATATATATATATATATATATATTATAGATATCATGCATATTAGAACCACATTAGAACATGCTTTGTCTTGAACATGTTTTATCCATTTACCCATGGTATTTCTGTTTTTTGTATATCGGACAGTTTCAGCGATTGTTTATCATGCCTAAAAGGAAATCACAACTTTCCCGTCAGACATCCCAGAGCAGCTCGAGTACGCCGTACGGAAGAGTCTGCTCTTGAAAATCATCAGCGCCTCTTGAGGAATAGAGAAAATATTTCGCAAGCACGGGAATCTAGCTCCAAGCGTTCACAGCGGCTTGCTAACCAAAGCTGGAGAACATTGCAGGTCCGTACTCGGGAATCTAGCGCTGAACGTGCGCAGCGTCTCAGTGAGTCAAGGCAGCATGTCTCTGCAACAAGGGATAGGGAGTCTAGCGCTGAGCGCTCGCAGAGGCTCGCTAGCCAGAGCGCGAGAACATCGCAGGCCCGTGCTCGGGAATCTAGCGCTGAACGTGCGCAGCGTCTTTAGGCAGGAAATAAATCATAGCACTCAGTACTAACCGTACCACACTCATAATTACATCACAAGAAAATGGTTACCGCCCAACGAAGTGGGCACGGGTCAATTAGTCTTTTATATTTTAGCAGATAACATAACACCACGCCTGTAATCCCCGAAGGGTTAGGCAGAGATGTACCCATTAGTACACCCACATTTCGCCAGTTATGTTTTTAGTCGAGCCTATTGCCATCAACCGGGCACAAATCCAAACTCCGAGGCTGCTACTGAGAAATTCCTTATGGAAAAACCCAATAACACTTTGCCCGACCTGGGAATCGAACCCAAGACCTCATGCACAGCAGTCGCGCTTGCGAACACTAAACCAACGAGGCAGGCAGCAGATATAGTAGCTTTTATGTGTTAAAAAGTATTTTTCGACATACTTACCTTTGGACGATTTTTTAAACAACAAAATATTAAACCTTATCGAAAAAAATATTATTATCATCACAAGAACATCATAGAGATACGATTTGCCCGAAGCAGTATGTTAATTCGTTAAATAGTTTCGAAGATAATATAAAATTACTAAATCGCTAAATGCCGCCGTCCATTCACGAACATTTTTGAATAGTTTCAGCGATTGTTTATCATGCCTAAAAGAAAATCATAACTTTCCCGTCAGACATCTCAGACAAGAGCAGCTCGAGTACGCCGTATGGAAGAGTCGCTTTTGAAAAGCATCAGCGCCTCTCGAGGAATAGAGAAAACAAATCTAGCTGTGAGCGTTCACAGCGGCTTACTAAACAAAGCTGGAGAACATTGCAGGCCCGTGCTCGGGAATCTAGCGCTGAACGTGCGCAGCGTCTTAGTGATTTAAGGCAGCATGTCTCTGCAACAAGGGATAGGGAGTTTAGCGCTGAGCGCTCGCAGAGGATCGCTAGCCAGAGCGCGAGAACATCGCAGGCCCGTGCTCGGGAATCAAGCGCTGACCGTGCGCAGCGTCTTCAGGCAGGAAATAAATCATGGCACTCAGTACTAACCGAACCACACACATAATTTCATCACAAGTTAAAATGTTTACCGCCCAACGAAGTGGGCACGGGTCAGCTAGTACCTTATAGATCTAGAGCGGGTGCAAAGATCCTTGATTAAAGTTATGTACGGTGGGCATCATAAGTCGTTAAGCACTCTCACAAAGCATTCGCTTGAAGTTAAGTTTGATTTACGACCTTCTATTTTTAATAGGCTCGCCCCCTATTACATGGGACTAAAAACATAACTGGCGAAATGTGGGTGTACTAATGGGTACACCTCTGCCTAACCCTTCGGGGATTACTGGCGTGATGTTATGTATGTATGTATTTTCGAGAACAGTCATATGTATCATCATTGCTGTCGACAAATGATTGTAGTTCATAATTTCAACATTGTATCATAAGTCAAGTTTTTACTTGATTGGAAGAAATGAGACAGAAGTATAATATTCTTTATCTTGTTCGCTTCGTTCACACATTTCGTAAAGTTATAAAGGTAGATCATAGAAAATAAAACAAATAATTTAGATTTCTATGAGGTAGATAGAAATAAGTAATGCAATAATTAGTTTATTAATAAGTAATGCAAGTTTTATGAATACTCGATTGAAATAAACGCTGTCGTTTGGTTGTAGTTGTTGGTTAGTGACATGTGGTTTATTAGATAACGTTAATTATTGACAAAAAAAAAATGCAAGCAAATATTAACATTGAGACGAGGGCGACTATTATTGCGTTGCATAAAAGTGGTCTTAATAGAACGCAAATATCTAATAAAACCGGATTAATGTGAGTATTATATTATTGTGTTATTATAATTGTAACTTGAACTTTTGTTTGAAATTTATACTTATTATTTTTTGGTGACATAATTATTAATTATTCATTTTTATTGTTTTTGCAATCCATCATAAGGCTGGAAAGATAAATAGTTTTTAATTAGTATTTATTATTGCATTATAAATGTCGACTTTGAATAGGTATTATATAACATAACATCACGCCTGTTATCTCCGAAGGGTTAGGCAGAAGTATACCCATTAGTACACCCACATTTCGCCAGTTATGTTTAAGTCCCATGTAATAGGGGGCGAGCCTATTGCCATCAATCGGGCACAAATCCAGACTCCGAGGCACCGAGGTATTATATTGTTTTATTAAATAAATATTACCTACTATGTTATATAAAAATGAAGTCACTTTAGTAATATTTTGTTATACCAGCCTAATATAACTATTCTTTTGTTTTAAAGAAATACTGTTAGTCTCTGGATCAGCAGTGCTATTCTCTAAGCATACAGCCTTGCGCGCAGCGCTGTCTCAGCGACGAATCAACAGAATGGTATTCACTAAGCTGCTAGTAACTACACTAGCGCTCAAGGCTGCGACGGCTGTGAGTTGAACTACTCACGGAGGGCTTGGGAGGGCAGATTTGACAGTTCTTCATACATTTTGGTATTCTCTAAGAAAAAACAGCGTCGACGACGCTTACAGCCTCGCCTACAGCCTCGATTTCATCTGTCAAATCCAAAAGCTACGATTTTTGCGCGTATCTCTGAATATATTTGCTTTACTCTAAGGATTTAGTTAGTTCATTTAAAGTTTTATAAGTTTTTAAGGTATAATTAATTGAAAAAAATGGCAGCTCGGTGAATTGTAAAGCTACATTTATAAGAAGAAGCAAAGAAAAGTGATGTGGTAGAGAAAGCTCGACAGGCGAAACAACTAAGAAAGTTTAAAACAATATCGTGTGATCGTGATTTCATTGATAGTTACAGACTTTCTGTGGATTAAATAAATATTTTGCTAAGTGACTTAGCTCCTTATTTACGTCCGTCGTTCGTTCCAGCGGTAATAACCAACCAACCAAGGCTAAAGGTTTGTTTACAGTTTATAATTCTAAGTTTTAATGAGTTATGGTGAGTAACCATACACCAACAAAAGCTTAATGAATTCATGATGTTTCAGATAATAAGTACCTAGTTATTTTTTTAATGTAAGTAAAGGTACTTATGGTAGTACTAAAAAATCTAATATGTCTTTATGCTTATTTCAGATTAATGATGCCGATCTAAACATCTTGCATGTGGATGTGACTTTTGGGGGTGTAACACATGATAGTTTTGTTTTTTTAAACACACAAGGTTAAGGAGATATTGATAAATCTCAACAATGATGGAGAAATAGTATACTTAGGTACTTGGTAAGTTTCTATTTACCTAGTAAACAATGGTCATTTTATCACAACTCAGGATTGTACTAAATTACTGCTTTATTCAATGATTTCAGGTGACTCAGGATATCCTTAAAGGCCTTATTTAATGACTCCCACTAGTAACCCAGAAGCTGGAACTCTAGAGAGCCATAACAATGATTTACACAGCAGTGCATTACAATTGGAATACTGAAAGGGTGAATCAGGTGTTTACTGGTACACAGGGTGTTGGATGACTTAGTGAGCGGGCAGATAAGTAGGCGAGATTTAGTTAATCAATTATGGCGAGTATGTCATGTATGCTTTCCCTTTTATTTCAGAAGTGGAAAACATGTTTAGATAGGATATAGTCACCATAATTGATTAGACGATCATGAATTTTCACTAAATAGGAATTTCTGAAAGTATTTAATTAGGTATTTAATGTTTAGTTATGTGCAGAGTCAGAGATAAATCAGTATTCACTTTTTAGTTAGATTACCAATGTATTCTTCAAATTGTTTAAGGTGTTAATTATTATTGTTTTATTTATATTTAACCTGTTTCTAATTTTACATTTTTTTTACTAATGATGTTATATTTGTGTGTGTGGGCATGTGTATACAAAATCAGACAATGAGAAATAAAGAAAAACAGTAATGTAGTTTGTTTTTTTATTTATATACCTAAGTAAAAGTCAATCTTATTGATTTATTGACCAATTTTGCACTGACACTTGACACTCACTACTGGCAAGTCATAGCCGAGCAAAAGATATACATTAATTTATGACTAATCACATGAAGCACTAGACAAAGTCAAAATTAAATCTAAATCTTGTATTGTTTTAAACAGTACTTGAAATCAAAATTTCCTAACATCTATCTAATAATTCTATGGTAGATCCATGTCAGAGGCATTTAACTCCTTCGTCTGATAGATGCACATAAATCTTGCAGTGTTTGGATCTGCCTTGACCATGACTCGCTTATTTCTTCAAAAATGTCTAACATCTGCTGGTTTTCAACACACAACATTGTAAAAGCAACCAAATTTTTTCAGCTTGAATACTCATGTCAAGTAGTTTAAAAATACAGCGTCGGTAATGATTCATTGTAAAGCACCCAAAAGTTTTTAAAGTTGAATATTATCAATAACAAGTTGTTTTGTATACAAAAACTAGCGCTGCGTCGACTCGTTGGGCATAAGTGGCTCACGTCAAGTGTCACAGGTGTCACTGTCAGTGCCAGTAATCGTCATTTAACCATAAATTGTTTAATAAAAAATACAATTAGCTCTTATAATTATGAAATTCGTATATAGTTATATTTCATTCCTTAAAATAGTTAAAGATAGACCTTATAATTATATTTCAAACGCATAAAACCCTCAGTCTAGATTGATCGATTATGATTTAAAGACATTTGTTGCCAGGCCTAGTTCGTCTACGATACAGCGACGGGAGGTTACAGCCTAGAGTTCGTCGACAACCATATTGCGTTAGAGAATACCGTTTAAATCAGCGCTGCGCGCTCGGTCGATCTCAACGCTGTCTCGACGACGAGCTCGTCGACGAGTACAGCCAAGACGTTGTCTCTTAGAGAATAGCATAGCAGGAGATACGAGGAAGAGGGTAGCCTAGTTAGTCGACAGCGAAGTGGAAGGCCGTCGCTTATCAGCGAGGCGCAGCGACGACATATGGTGGGCGAATATGAATTAAATGGTTTCACACCAACGAGGCACTTTGCCAAACTATTCGACACGTCCTTACAGACTGTTCGCCGTGCCCTCCACGCTGAAGGCTTGCATCACAGAAGGCCAGCCAAAAAGCCCTTCTTGACAGAAAGATGTTTAGTTTAAAAAAGCCCTAAGGAGTCGCCGAGTGTTAAAGAAAACACCACGCTCAGGACGAGAGTAATTTATTGTGTTACATATGCGAAAGGTCATGTATTGGCGGAAAATCTTGACCCCGCTATTCAAAAAATTACGTAATTTGCACAATGCCATCTAGTGACGTTGAGGTAAATTATATATTATTAGCAGACTTAACATTCCGCCCACCATGGACTTAGTGTCCATACAAATCAACAAAACAATCAGTGTTAGGTAAACAACTACATACTAAACAAAACAAAAATAATTACTTATAGCTATGCATTTGCACTAAACTAAACTAAATTTCAATACATAGCAGTTGTGCATATGTAACAATAAAATAAATATCCAAAAGTTTATGTCGTAATAGGTAAAATTATAAGCTTTGATACAGGTCTTTTAATAACCGAACCTTTACATTTCAACGTTTCGACACGTGTGAGATTGTCCGCACCAATATGCTTGTCAGTTATTATACCATGCAACCATCTTGCCGGTGGTAGATTATCTTCCTTCACTAACACTATATCTCCTATTTTAGGCTCAGGAGTTGTATGTGTCCATTTATACCGGTGCTGGAGTTGTGTAAGGTACTCATGCGACCATCTTCGTCAAAAATCTTGGACAAGTCGTTGTGTAAAGTGCCATCTTCTGAGAGTACTTATATTCGCCTTCTCGTAATTTGTGTCCGGTACCAACACTAACGGTTCTCCTACAAGAAAATGACCAGGAGTAAGTGGGTACGGATCTTCTGGATTGGAATTGATTTGAGTAATTGGTCGTGAGTTCAGGCACGCCTCAATTTGACATAAGAGAGTCGTCATTTCTTCGAATGTAAGGGTGCTATTTGCGATCACTCTTTTTAAATGGTGTTTAGTGGACTTCACTCCCGCCTCCCAAAGCCCACCAAAGTTTGGAGAGTGGGGTGGAATGAAGTGCCAGTTAGTACCATTTGTCGCAAGCCAGCTAGCGATGTCACTTGCTGCTACTGACCCTTCCTGATGACATACATTTTTTTCTCTATTCGCACCGACAAAGTTAGTGCCATTATCACTCCACAAGTCTGCACAATGCCCTCTTCGTGCAACAAAACGTTTAAAAGCAGCCAAAAATGCTTCTGAGGTCAAGTCACTCACCACCTCAAGATGTATTGCACGAGTGGCCATGCAGATGAATAAACAAATGTAGCCTTTAGTTGAACGATAACCACGTCCCTTTGTGGGTCTGATAGCGATAGGTCCTGCGAAATCAACACCGCTTTGGTGAAAAGGGCGGCAAGCAGTGACACGTGCGGAAGGTAACTGACCCATCAGCTGTTGGTTCGTTTGAGCAGCATGACGAACGCAAACGACGCATTTTCGAACATGCTGTCTGATGAGATTCTTTGCATTAACGATCCAATACTGCGTTCTCAGATAGTTCATCATTAATTGCGGACCTCCATGAATTGTACGATCATGTGCATCTGCAATAATTAAATTCGTAAGATGTGACTTATCAGGGATTATTATTAGATGTTTCATGTCATCCATCACGTTAGCTTGCTGCAATCGCCCGCCCACCCTGAGGATTCCTTCTCCGTCAAGGTATGGACTAAGCGAGGTAAGTTTACTATTTTAATTTACTTTACCTAATGCTTGTAAACTTTCTATTTCTTTCAGGAAACATTCCCTTTGGCACATCCGGATACAGGTAAGTAATGATTTGTTTATTTCTTCAAATGTCAGCCAACGTGTAGTTTTAGGTTTGTTATTCGTTTTATTAGTAATATTTAGAAATCTTCTGCAATATGCAATAACTCTAACAAGTTTTTTTAAATTTGAAAATCTTAAAATTATGTTTATGTCATCAGTTGTCATATGACATAAAACCATAAACTTCTCTTCTAGATTTGTCTTCTTAAAAACTCCTTTACTATAATGTACTGTAGTTTCTTGTAACCACTTAGGACCTCTTTTCCATATTTCATTTTTAGAGATGTCACGAGGATTTATACCCCGAGATGCGCAATCTGCCGGGTTGTCTTCGGACTTGACATGCGACCACTGGCTGTTATCTATTATGGACAATATTTCAGTTACTCTATTTGCCACGAAAGTCTTCCACTTACTAGGATGACTACTTAGCCAAGCGAGGACGATGCTAGAGTCAGTCCAAGCGTGAATGTTTGGCTTCGGGATGGCCAATACCTCAGATATCTCTTTGAGCAGTTTTGATAGCAGAACAGCCCCACATAGTTCCAAACGAGGTATTGATACTTGCTTTACAGGAGCAATCCTTGTTTTAGAAGCAACTAGATTCACATGAACTTCACCGTTACAGGTTATCGTTCTAATATAAACAACAGCAGCGTACGCAACATTAGACGCGTCTGAAAATCCTTGTAGTTCCATGTGAATATCATCTCTTCTTGTCCCTATTCACCTCGGAAGCTTATAACTAGTAAGGTGAATGAGATCTTTTCGATACGAAAGCCAATCTTTTAGTATGTCAGCTGGTATCTCATCATCCCATCCTACGCCAGCCAGCCATATTCTTTGAATAAAGGTCTTGGCGGTTGTTATTACAGGCCCAATCCAACCGAGTGGATCGAATAACCGAGTAATGTCTGAAATTGCCCTACGTTTAGTCACCGGTGTGTCAAGCGGAGGAAGTTGAAACTTGTACTGAAATTCGTCACACGTTTTATTCTATTGTAATCCTAGAATTTTTACAACCGTATCTAACTTCATCTCTAAGTTTTCCTTTATATCCTTTTTGCCTTCCTCTATCCCTTGTAGTAAATTATTATTACTACAATTCCATTTTTGAAGCTCGAAACCACCGTGACTAAGCAGTTCGTTCATTTGGTGATATATCTGGATCCCTTCTTCAACGCTTTCGCATCCTGACATGAGATCATCCATATAATACTCCTTTAAAACCCTTTCAGCTGCTAAAGGGTATTTCTGACCCTCATCATACGCAAGTTGTTGCAGTGCTCGTACCGCTAAATAAGGCGCTGAGGATGTACCAAAGGTAACACGTTACAATCTTAGATGTTGAAGTTCTGAATGTGGGTCTTTTCGCCACAGAAGGCGTTGAAAATCAACATCTGCCTCAGACACTTTGACTTGCCTATACATCTTTACTATGTCTGCAACGAGACATATAGGGTAGCAACGCCAGCGCATGATGATATGCCTTAAATCGGGTTGAAGCGTTGGACCAACCATCATGTCGCTATTTAAAGATGTTCCATTATTAAGAGAACATGATGCGTCAAATACAACTCTAACCTTGGTTGTAGTTCTATCGTTTTTAACTACTGCGTGGTGTGGTAAATAAATAGCAGTAGATTTTTTTTTCCGATTCTGGAACTAGTTCCATGTGACCCAGGGCCAAATATTCTTCAATGACATCCGAATATTGAATCCTAAATTCAGGATTATTAAGTAACCTTTTCTCTAATAAATAAAACCGTTTACGTGCAATATCAAATGAATTACCATATTGACACTCTGGATTACTTGTCTTAAAAGGCAACCGTACTACATAACGGCCTGAGGAATCTCTTTTGTAAGTTTTTATAAAGAAGTCTTCGCAGAATTGCTCTTCCTCTGATAGACGCCTTTTTCCGTTGGAAGGCGGCTCCTCTAACTCCCAAAACTTCTTCAAAAGATCATCTGTAGATACACAAGTGTGCATGCTGACAACTTTGTCTTGTTGCAAATCACTACGGTTTTGTGGTGAGTGTATACTGCCAGAGAGGATCCAACCTAGTTTGGTTTCTTGCGCCATAGGAAACCCAGGTAGACCCTTGATAACACCTTTCATTAAAATCTGACAATATATCTCGGCACCCAACAAAATATCAATTTTGTTTGGTACACCAAATAACGGATCGACTAACTGCAAATCTAAAATTTGTGATGACCAAGCCTGGATGACCTTCCTTTCTGGAAGAAGTGATGTTATTTTCCAGAGAACATGAGCTTTCACATCAACTGTGAAGTGAGGATCTTGGCGTGATTGAATTTTTATAATTACGTACTCTTTAGAACGCAATGTTGCATTCTGATCACAACCAAGTCCTGATATAAAGCTCTTGTCCTGAATCTTCTTCAGACCAAGCATCTGTACTGCCGACTCTGTTATAAAAGATGCTTGAGATCCTTGGTCCAGAACAGATCCCAATACAAAAGTACCTGTTTTCGATTCTACCTTTATCAAGGCAGTGGCCAATAATACTTGGCTGTTCATATTAGAAAAACAAGATACAATGTTTGACGTCTCGCCTTGAGAGGACGATGGTGGAGTTGACGAATGCTCCGTACCATCTTCTTTGGGATCACTAGTGGTGTTCTCACCTTTCGGCACTACCCTTAGGTGAAGTAGAGAGTGATGTCTCTTCTTACAAATACGACAATTAAATAAATAAATAAATAAATATCTTGGGACAACTCACACACGGCTATCTGATCCCAAGCTAAGCAGAGCTTGTGTTATGGTAACCAGACAACTGATATACATACTTATATAATTTATAAATACATACATATTATAGATAAATCACACCCAGACACAGAACCAACAATCATGCTCATCACACAAAGTTTGTCCTGGGTGGGAATCGAACCCACGACCTCCGGCTTAGCAGTCAGGGCTACTAACCACTAGACCAACAGGCCCGTCAAATTGGTTAATTACCGTTAATTGGTTGAAATATGACATGAAAATACTGAATGGTTGGGACCCAGACAATTAAAGCACAATCTATTGGTTTGGACAAACCCACGACGTGTTTCAACATCTTCCTTAGCAAAGGTAATGGCCCATTTAGTGTGAAAAATATACCCACGGCGTACAGAAATAAAATATGGCGGGAATGAAAGACAAATGATTATGCTTTTCAATGATAAGTGGCGCATTGCTGTGGCTCATGGGGATCATGAAAGAATAATAATAAAAAAATGTAATCTACCTAGTATGAAAACTTAACTTATAACTTGTGGTTTTAGGGAAGAGAAAATAAAATACATTTTTTTTTAATGTTTATTCAGCCCCGTCAATGTCTAAAACATTGTCCAAGAAAGCCGCAGGTATTTCAATATTTTCTTGATGTCTGGCCCAGGATAAAAAGTACACTATGCTCACAATATGGGCACAACTTCCTATAGTGCGGCGGCCGTGAATGCATGAGCAGTAGTATCCTTCGATACTCTCTCGACCATGTCGTGTTGCATTCACCAAAACATAAGTATAATATTGTTTACTCCTGACATGTCGAGACTGTATTCTCCCTCTAATTAATATTTTGTTGTCAACCAACGTGCGGTGTCTGTATACTTCTAATGTGTACAGACCATTTGGTCGCATGTGCTCGTGGCAGTAAGATCTGGCTAATCTCAAGTGATAACTCCCCAATGTAAACAAAGTAAATTCTTCATATGTAAGTTGAGGAAAATCACCGAAAGATGGATCATTACCATCAATAGGCACGAAGGCTACTCTTTGCCTATTCATATTATTTTCTTGTACATATTGTGCCAATTCATTCTCTCTATTTATATTCTCATTCATAATATTTATAAATTGCTCTACGTACACGCTATCTTCGTAAGAACGTCGGGTTGCATTAATTAGTGCAGCAGTCATCCTAAAGTCCGCCATCATATTAGGCAACGCAAGATTAAAATACGTATGCCGAAATATTTTAAATACATCATTAGACCTTAGAAACCAATGCCAATCGGAGTTTTCTTGCATGATACTGCGCATTATTGTAGCATCTGAGGTTGTTGCTGCATATGGGCCTATGACATCAACTATATAACCATCTGTGCACACTATCAAAAATGGTTTTACTAAATTCCGGAATTTATGTAGACTATATGTTATTCTCTGAAATAAAAAGTTAGCGCTCTTTTGCACATGAAGATATGTGCCGTCAAATACGAGAATTCCTGCGTCATGGTTGCCTCCAAAAATATGAGCTGGAATGGTAAGGTTTCTGGAAACAAACTCTTCTCGAGTTATGTGATCTATGCCAAGAAAATGTGGAACAAAGTCATGAGTTAAACATGTTCTAGCTATATGAATTTTTCTCTCTAACGTACTTTTCGATATTTTGAATTTTGTAGCTAATCGTCTGTCCGGTTCACCAGTTCTTATTTTAGTCAAGTATATGCCTAAAGCGGTTGCAGGCTTATCCGTTCTGGTACGTAGAGATGGAGTTAGACTTAAAACCAAGTTGAACTGAACTTTCGTAACTCCAGTCCAAAAATGCAGTTCACCGTCATCGATCTCTTCAATATGTTCGAAATCTAATTGATGACTTCGTTCTAACCCCCATTTAAACAATTCGAACATGTCTAATACATGAACATTATTAAAATCCAGCAATGGCGTCTGAGCACTTAACTCCTCCCAATCATTTCGCACCAGGTGCGGGTGACAAACGCGAGCAAGTTGGGGTATATAATATTTATTCGTATTAAGCAAGTGGAACCTTATACACCCTGAAATGTAAACCGTTGCAAAAACGCGGCAGAACGATTCGCCCTCAGTAGTACTAATGGAACGTAGAGTTAAACTTAAAAAATAAAAATATTTTTATTTTAAAATATTAAAAAAAATATTCATAAACTCGAAAGCGTGAGTAACAATAGTTACACTGTCACGCACACAAACGCAACGTAGCGAACGAAATGATACCTACGTCCTAACGTAGGTATCATTCAAAACTCATGCGCTACCGACAAAGTAAAAAGCAATAAATCATAAATGTTCAGAGAAAAATAAGCTCTCGTGCCTTGTGATACGGTATAAACTAGAGCGCGTAGCTTACACTCTCTTCATTCGCCGCCACAGATCAAAAAATGCCGCGCCGTGCCGCGCAGTGTCGCGCACTCGACGCTCAGTTGTCTTGCGGACGTTGTACTTGTAGGTTAAATAAGTGAAAAATGGATTGAAATTACGATTTTTCTAATTTTGAGTGAGACCCATTATTAAAACTAAAAGAATTTATTTAAAAGTGCTCGTTTGTGTGTGGAATGTAGTGGCTTACACTTCGAACACTTGCTTCGATACCGCGAAGTGTAGGTAAGTACTTTGTGAATAGTGAAAATTCAGAAATAGGTTAGGTGATTAAAATCATTGTAAATAAGTTGATTCCAACTTTTTAAATACGACTAAAATACTTACTTTATTGTCTTTGTTTAACTTGTTATTTTGTTTTCGTGTTCAGTAAGTAAAGTTGTAGGTAATAAAAAGTATTTTTGACAGTCTTAAGCCTGTAAAAGTATGAAGGGAGAATTGGAATAACTTTTTGGGTGTTGTGTTACATTAAATTAACTAAAGATCAGAAAATCAGCTGTTGATAAGCGCAAGGGTTAACGACCCAGTGTTCTGGCGCCCGCGCCGTCAGCCGCTCGGGTCTCGGCCGCTGCGTTTGACTAGGTACTACTATTTGATTGCGTTCATTTTCGAGTTTCGCTTTTCACAATTGTGAATCTGCCATTTTTATATTTTCATAGTAAAGATATTTACTAATCGATTGTACTACCAAAACAAAGTCATTTCGCTGCAGCTTTGCAACGGTTTACATTTCACGTTGTATACGTGGGCACTAGATGACTAGGCGTATTCCTGCAGCCGTTAAATATACACCTTCTTGCGGTATTGGAGGCACGTGAATATCCTTGTAAGGACATGAAACCAGGTCTTACGTCTTGGACGTCGTTGTATACTTCCTGTTCTCCTTGCTGGTTTGATGGACCTTGATCATGATCTTGTTGGTTTGGCTGGTCTTCAGGTTGTTCGGGTAGTTGATCTTGAACCTGTTGATCTCGCTGACGGTGCACATCACGACTCAGTCTGACCCAGCATGCATGGCAAATTGATCTTGAGCCATCAAATGGAACCTGAAAATGTGGAAATAATAATTAACATTAATCACCGAGGAAAAATATTAAGTACAACACGAAAAATGGTATCTCTTCACCACCTTTGGTTGACTGGTAGAGAATGCCTAAGGCATTAAGTCCGCCTTTGTACTTTTTGTTGCATAAAAAATAAATAAATAAATAATAAAAATGGTGGAGCATACTGGTCTGAAAATGCCTAAATTCATTTTAAAATCCAGACAATTCTTACAAGACTTTTAGGAAAAAGTAGACAGGTACCCTTCTAACAGCACTCTCATTTAAAAAGAAATCTGAACACCGTAAAAGATACTTATTATTCTAAAATAATGTGTGCAGTTTGTAACAAAGAGAATAAAAGTAATAGTTTAAAGCGCAGAAACTTACCTCGTGTGGTATTATTTCTTGCAGTAATAGCACGGCGTGTTCCCGATGTGTTTCCAGAAAAATTCCAGTAAGAGGGTGATTTCTGCGACGTAACACCGATCGGTTACACGCTACACAGCTATTAAGTCTTTTCATGTCAACAAAATCCAAATCGAGAAGCAAACAATGACTCTCAAGTAAACACGCCAAAGTAGTTAATTGTATCGGAATAATATAGAAACACGGAGAAAGCACAGATCACAACGACGAATGACGAAGGACTGCGTAGGGCGAGGTCAGGGAGGCGCCGCCGATGTTTTTCTACCTGCTGTGGATGTGTGCATTATATAATTGCGTGAGCGCAACAAAGCTGATTATCAACTCGGGTAAGACAGAGACAGCAATATACGTGTATTATAATTACCTGACCGAACGAGTTTGCTTTATGTGTGATGATATTTTTATTTAACAAAACAATGGCAAAATAAGTTTGTTTGTTTCATTTTTAAGTCTAAACCACTGAACCGAGTTTGATTAAATTGCCGTGTATAGATATATTTTTTGATTTGGAGTCGGACATAGTATACTTTTTACCCAAGTGACATGTTTCCATGAATAAAATAATTTACAGACAGGCGAAACCGCTAATTATTATCCAATTTTTATTGGTCTGCTGCAAGATTTCTCCAACGAATTATTTTTTTCTTTTTACATATAATGTAAAGTGGGTTATGCTTGCATTATTTACCATCATTTTCGTTTTTGTACAAAAACTTTTTTGAACCGGGTCGGATTATGGGCCATGACCTTTCTTGCAATTAATTAATTTATGATTTTCAGAACAAAACTGACAAGTAGAAACTGAGGTGACATGCATAACCCTTGAAACGCGAGTACTATTATTAGACTTATTTTGGCTACTATCTAAAAATTCAAGTGATTTGAAACGCTGAGCGAGGAATTCTATAAATTCACTCAACTTGGGTAATTGATCATTACCTTTGCCAATTTGAATTTCCCACAGTTTTCTGGACTCTGTATCAAGCTTTAAACTAACAATATATATCACAATTATATCCCACGTAGAGATATCAATATTTAAGTTTTTAAGAGCGTTCAAACATTCATTAGTTGTGTCCATTAATTCTTTTATAGCACTAGAAGATTCGGACTGTATACTACGTTGACTCATAAAACGCCTTAAAATGCAATACGCTAAATGCTTTTTGTTGTTATAACGGTGTTCTAATTGTTCCCAACATACTTTATAATTATCAGCAGTGACTGGTATATGTCTCAACAGTTGCTCAGCTTCACCGGACAAATGACCCTTAAGATAATGAAGCCGTTGAACGTCGTCCAATCCTTTATTGTTATGTATCAGCGATGTAAATAGATCCCGAAAACTAGTCCATTCTGTATATTTACCGCTAAAACCAGGAATTGAAATTTTGGGCAACTTAACGCTAAAGGATTGGGCAGCGTCTGATACATTAATAACCTTAGAATCAGATAACTCAACAGAATTAGAATCGGCCTTAAATTTAAATATGCATCCTTTAAATTCCGTCTTATAATCTGTATATATTTCTTCAGTTACATCATATGATTCAGACAAGTAATAACTTGATTTCATCAATTCCTTGCTTTCAAATTCGGAATTAATCAACTTGTGCGTATCACGGTATGAAGTCCAATAATTTTCCAAAGTTTCCAACCGTGTCTCCAAGTACGGCAGCGATATCCTTTCCTTGGGGGATTTTTTAAAATTGACTCTGGCTTTTTGAATTTTTATTTTTGTATCATCTTGAACTCTAATATACGTAACCATTTTAGCTTCTGATAATGACAATGTGTAGTTTAAAACTCTTTATTTTCAGTCGTAATAATGCAATGTTTAAATAAGTCTTGAACCCAATAATAGAAAACTTACATGTGTGAATGCAAAACGTTCAAATTATTCTAAGTGGATGGACTTTTTCTTCAAATTGTTCTAAGTGTTTCGCATTTCTATAAGAAAACCGGCATGGATTCCCCGTCTGTTCACTTTTTGCGCAATTATTCTAAGTCCATGCTACACTTAAATTTTTCTAAGTCCCAATTTTCTTGAATTTTTTTTAAGTTAGAAATTAAAGAGTACTCACAGTTTTCCACTTGTACATACTTCCTTTATTTTCGGGTCCAACTCATACTTGACATCTCAATCCGCTGCTGTTATCGCTCCGATACCGCCGACGCTCCGTTGCAATGCCGTGCCGGTACCGTGCCAGTAAAATTCAACCAACTTGTCAATCCAACTCGTAAAGGACCATGTTTAGTTTCAAAAAGTCCTAAGGAGTCGCAGAGTGTTAAAGAAAACACCACGCTCAGGACGAGAGTAATTTATTGTGTTACATATGCGAAAGGTCATGTATTGGCGGAAAATCTTGACACCGCGATTCAAAAAATTACGACATTTGCACAATGCCATCTAGTGACGTTGAGGTAAATTATATATTATTAGCAGACTTAACATTGGCATAAACAAGAACGGTTACGTTTCGCACGGGACTATTTAGATTTTAACTGGAGTACTACCATAAATGAAAAGACTTTCAAATCGAGTCAAAAGGGTAGGCTTCATTTATGGCGCAAAGACAATACTCGCTGGTGTGATAAGAACGTGATACCTAATACAGAGTCAGGTCGAATCACAATTAATATGTGGGGATGGATGAGTGCCGCAGGGCCAGGAGAACTGGCTTTTATTCCTCCACGCGCCAACAGTTCTACTTATGTAGAAGTATTAGACGGTGTCATGCTACCTACTGTGCGCAATGTTTGGCCCGCCGACGAGTTGTCACAAATTACATTTGTGCAGGACAATTGTCCTATTCACCGAGCGAGCACTGTACGCGAATGGTTTCACAATCACCCGGAGGTAACAGTGATTCCATGGCCAGCGCGATCACCCGACCTCAACCCCATAGAAAATGTATGGGGTTTGATGATGCAAAGGTGGGAGTCACGGGATGAGAGGTGTATAGAACAACTCAAAACACATTGTATGAAGGTGTGGGAAAATTTAAGGGGAACGGAAATCTGTGCAAATATGGTAGGGTCAATGCGCAAACGTGAAAGTGACTGCATTGAAAATAATGGGGGTTATACAAAATATTAATACTGGTTACATGTTATGATTTAAAAAGTTGACGGTATAACTAAATATTTATGAATAATTACGGTATTTCAAATTCCTGAGCTACGCCTATATCTGAATTAATGGGGCCATGGGCAGATTCTAAATTAAATTCAGTATTTCGTTGTTTTTTCCTACCTGTTTCATTATTTATTATTTGCCAAGCAGCTTTTATTTTGTCATCGGCTGATTTTATTTTATCAGTCCATAAAGTTCAAATAGCCTTTCTCTGCTCTTACGAATACCTGGAGTTGCCCAATCGCTAAATAAGAAACACTACGCTACTAGCACTACTATAAGCGGAAAAGTTTCATTAAATTGCGTGTTTAATAGTGTAAAAAATTCGGCATAAAATTTATTTGGGTCACCTATGTTATTAAAATTATGAATATATAATTTACCTACTAGACACAGAATTATTAAATTTCTCTAGGCTTGTACAAGTAATTGGCCTAAACTTTATTTGGGTTTTTTGTAGTGGTACGTAGGCGCAGAACGTAATTGTTTGTCCATTATGATCTGATGGCAGCTTATTTACAATTTCCTTATGTAGGTATTCACAATTACAAAATATATTGTCAATACATGTGGCAGAAGAAGCTGTCACTCGGGTTGGCTCACTAAAAACATTTGACAAATCAAATGATTTGAAAAGACTTAATAATCTGATACAACTAGAGTTATTTTCTAACAAATTAATATTAAAGTCACCACATATGATGATTGTTTTACTACTAGTACTAACTTTTTTTAACACATCTTCTATTACCGAATCAAACACAGATAAATTCTGGTAACTAGGAGGTCTGTATACACAAACTATTACATGCTTATCAAGCTCAACACAGGACAATTCAATGGTGTGTTCAACCGATAGTCTGACAATGTCTTTCAATGTCGGAATTTCTATAATCCTATATCCGGGAGGAACGTTGAGTGCAAATTCGTGGATAATGTGACTCGGTTCTCCGTTTGTGTACGAGCCGCTTACAATATCACATTCGATCCCGATCACAATTGTAGGTAAAATGTTGACTGGCAACTGTGACTCATACCATCTATTTGCTTTCAAGATCTGTTTATTAAACCCTAACAAATTCCTGAAAATACCTTCTTTATTAAAATTTATGTCCTTTGTATAATATACAGCAGCTTTTAAAGTATTGTTATTGCACTGTAGTTTGATTGAGGCATCTTTCATTTCAGATTTTAAATAATCGTTAATATCTTGCAATTCATAGGTGCCCTCCGGTATTTCAATAACTTCGTTAGAACCATAATAGAATTTATTATTCGTTTTGTCAATGTTTGGAATCGAATTAAATGTTGCGAAAGGCAATAAGGCACACTCATACTGTTCATATAGTTGCAACGTGTTGGGATAGTAAGTAGATAAAGTTGACGAGTTTCCAGTTATCGATAATGTGAGTGACATCTTGCAAATGACTGAAATAAAAGAAAATCATAAATTTTATACGTTTTTATTCCAAAAAGTCCACATATATACTAAACATAAGTGTCCATAATTTACAGTGTTGAATTTCTGATAGCTTGTATAATTATAAATAACATTACAATTCTTACAATATCGTATTAATTCAATTGGAGGTTTCAAATCTCCAAAGCTATCAAAATATTCACAATAATTGCCTGCTTTTACATAAGCTACCCAATGCGTCCCTTCGTTCTTATAATCGTCCAAGTTAACGATACCACATTCAATCAGATTTGGCGTTCTTGGTAATTGATCCCTCATGTACACTCCTCGAAAGTGAGGGATGTCGCGTGCATACCTTTGGATGTCTACATTAGTTAGAGGACGATTAGGTAGCTTATTTTTCAGTTTTTTGAAGATTTCACGAGTAAACCTTTTCCATTTTTATGTGGCTTAATGTATAAACTCTGCCCTAACTTTAAAGACTCCAAAGCCCTATTATGTCGTTGTGTTTCTAGTAAATTTTGCTGACCACCTTTGTAATCGTTAACAGTTTTTGCAATACCAGCCGCACCACCAGCTAAACTTTAGCTGTGCTGATAAGCTCGCAAAAATCGGGATTAAAGGTAGAATACCTCCAGTCTTCGATAAGAATATCACTCGTGGTACTCGAATTTTCTGAATGTTAGGAAATATTTTTTTTGCTGCTGAGTAAGCAGCGTTAATTAAAGTTTTACTGTCCTTTGGTTTCAGTTTCTTTATCTTCGCTCTTATTTTTAAAACGAAACTTTTAAACGTTTTAACGCCGGCACCAGATTTCAGTTTGGCTTTCATAACTTTGCTCACTAACCACGAACTAAGTTTTTCACCTTTCCCTGCATCGTTCGATTTAAGTCTTTGTTTAGCCATATTTAGTAGTTGTAAATCAGCTTTGTGACGATTGGGTAAGTCTGTATGGTTTGCATATGCAATGTCGTGATGCATGCAAGCTTTGTCTAGTTTATTTACACCCGGTCATCTCGTAGTAAACGTTTCTGGAGTTTTGTTCCCGGGCCGCAATAATTGTAGCCTGGTAAATGAAGTTCGAACGGCAGATTATTAATTAGGGTATTAACAATTTCACCTCCTTGCATTGTCTAAAGTGTAATGAAAGAAATAGTGCATGATTAACTGTTATATAATTATTTTATTCCACTATTGCAGTTTTGTTGATCTAACTGTTTTCTTCATTGTTTAGACCCAACCATTTCGCAAACATTTTTGTTCCTTTCCTTTTTAAAACCTTTTCTACTAAATAAATACCCGGATAGTAAGATTTTTGAAGTTCTTGCTCGTAAAAAGTTCCCAATATGGCTTGCTTTCGCTGATCTTGTATATGATATGTTACTGGTATGGTATGATTTATTTTATTTATAGTAAATATTTCAGTTGACCAATTAGGTGTGTAACCTTTCTCAAAATTGTGTTTGTATTTACTGATACGAACAAAGTCACCTACTTTGAACTTAGGTTTTCTACGAATGGTTACATGATTAAAGGTTTTTTTTAATATTTTTTTTATAACTGACTCACTAGATGATTTATTTACTTCAATTGGCTTATATTTAATAGTACGATGTTTTGTGTCGTTATAAGTCTTTAGCGTAACTTCTAATGGTATACCTAACCATTTATAGTTTCCATTCAGACTAAAATATTTATATAATTTATTTTAAAGTGTTTTAATCAGTCGCTCCACGATCGAAGCTTTTTTGGTAGAAAACGTTGAGTAATGGTTAATATTATACGTCTTCATAAGCGTTTGAAATGAGTTGTTATAAAATTCTGTTCCCTTAACAGTTTGTAAATTAACAGGTTTGTGATTGCTGTTAATCAGTATTCGTTTAAATGCATGAGTAACATCAAGTTTATTTTTTGATTTTAATGACTCTGCCCAAGCGTACTTTGAGAAGCAGTCAATCACCACTAGAATATAATTATGACCTTTATTACATTTTCTCAGGTTTTGCATGTCCATTAGATCAGCTTGCCACAAGTCATCGACCCCTTTTAGAATGAGGGAACGTCGAAGGAAATTTCTTCTTGCTGCTTTGTGTAGTTCATTAACAATGTGCTGTTTTGCCATTATGGAGATTTATTTTGAAGTAATTTATCTACCTCTGCTTTAGTATAAAACTTATCTTGCAAATGAGTTAAAACCTCAAATATCTTTGCTTTTAAAGTAGCCTGCACTGTACCCTTTGTGTCTTTTATGATATAAGAACGCAATGATCCAATCATATTATTAAATTCTTTTAACATATTAGCATTCAATCGATCTACATAATCCTTGTCCACAGTCAAATTATTTTATTCTTTTAATATGTTAGCATTCAATAGATCTAATCCTTGTTCACAGCATCGTCTGCTTCTATTGGAGATCTAATTCCTCTCAGTCTTGATGTTTTTAAATCAAAATCTCCGTTTTCTAATTTTAAAAAAGCATTCTCATTAAACTCAAATAACTCAGCAAAACGCATTCTTTTGTGAATGTAGTGTCCGAATTTGTCTACGTACATGTTTAAGGTGTATTGTATCGAGAGGCTAATAATAAAATAAACACATTTTAAAATATTTATTAATTTATAACTTTACTTTCACGCAATTCTTCAATGATAGATATAATTTCATTATCTAATCCTGTGTTACCAGCATCTCGAGATGCAATCAATAATCTTAATCTATCCACCAGTTCATTGGGATCGTCCCAATATACAAAATCTACGTTTTTCTTCCACGTTTTTGTTAAAGGTAGTCCTTTTTCCTTCGAATGGTGCTCCTGAATTGTACTTCGTATTTGGAACAGAGGCTTAACAATTTGCAAATATTTTTGTCCTTTATTACTTTTTATTGGTTTACTGGGTTCATAGTCTCGTCGATGTGCATTTGTATCAAGTAACATCGACTTATAATGTTTCACATCACTCTCTGTAACCATGCTTAAATCTATGTTATTTTTCAGCAGCAATTGTTTTAAACCAGGCGTATTTCGGTATTTGCGTCCAGCCACGATGATATACTCGTCGCTGATCGTTATACGCGCAGAACCTAACATCAATTTGCCGCAGTGCTTCTGAGGACACTGACCAGGATGACATATCACATCTCTGGTTGTTTTCAGTTAATGATTCATACGAAGAATCAGTTTCGATATCAGATTCATATTCGTCTTCATTGTCGTTGTTATCATTGCTTTCTGAACGAATAGGGACTTCCTTTTGCAGAGTTTTATCGATAAACGGAACATCGGTTTCTTCATTTTCTATATTATGCAGGAGAGAAGCCTGCTTGTGAAAAATGAAATCATTGTCTTGCATAGACAAGGATTGAATATATCCCAAATTGCGCTGGAGTTAAATCTACAAGGCAGTGATTTTTTTTATCTACAGATAGAAATTAATTAAGTGCATGTTGGTTTCCTTTACTGAGCTATATATTTATTGTTTGCATTATTATATAGAATTCATTTTTTTTTTCTGTTACCGTAATTCACAAACCCAATTAAAAGTTATTGTTTCGCGAGCCGACGCCAACGTCGCCGTCGGCCCGACAACAGAGTTTTATAGATAAATGGTAGGTTACAAACAAACTTTTATTAATTCATATTATATTTGAATGCCTAAAAGAAACCTACATGCATTTTTTTATGTTTCGTATATTTGTTGTTGTTATTAGAAATTTTATTCCTACGAAATCGTGTATTATGCGTTTCTGTGTAAAAGAAATACACAAATATATTAACGATTGCTGACTGCGAACATATTTCATGTCAAATCTCTACCTCGAGTCTCTAAATACTCGTAGTATAAGCAAAGCCGCTGTATCTGTCTGTCTGTCTGTCTGATTCTCCGCTATTTTTGTCTAAACAATGCAATGGATTTTGATATGGGTTCTCACTCTCATTTAGAGATTTTTTTTGGAAGGTATTTATGCGCATGCAAATTATTATAGAGCAAAGCCGAGTACTTTAGAGATTTGTAAGACCCATGCGAAGTCGAAGTAGATCGCTAATTAACGATAAATAATAATAAAATACACAACTTAGAATTTTGCAAAAATAAAATAAGAAATTACGTTTAGATAATATTCAAAATATGAATTTAAAAAGAGGTTTGTTTTTTCCTTTCTTTTTTTTATATCGGCGCGTTCAAAGACATAGGTTGGACATTTTATGACCCGATAACAAATCTTTCAACACCTACTTAAACAATGGCCCTTCATTTTAAGTCGTTAACAATAATGCACAAATTTGCTTGGGAGAGTTTTATACAATGTTGGAATTTACTACAATGCCATTGTTAAATATCAGTTTGTGGTCTACTACCCATATAAAATACAGATAACAATGTTATTAAAATAGATATTTAAAAAGTTAGAGTTTATTTAATAATAACTTAATCCTTTTGCATACTGCTAGTAATGTATTGTTTAATTCCTATATTATGTGACAATTCGATGATAACTGGGAATTTGAAAAAAAAAAGATATTTTTTATGTATTTAATATGTTATTAGTAATATTGATATTTAATGCAAGAAACTTAAAAAAAAAAGACGGGTTGCACTCCGGGAGTGCCGGCAGAAGTGAAAACTTGATTATTAACGTTGAGCATGTTTGATATTTTGGAATGGTTAGGGAATAATTTTGCACCAATTGCTTTATCAGTATAAAAGTACTATCATTTATGTGGTAGAATACAATATTCAATTATTGCGCTATCGTACACAAACATGACAATTTATATTACATTAAAAATTTAACACTTTAAAACTATTACAATTATTTTACATTAAAAAGTTATACACGAACATTCGCGCAAGCGCCCTGCGCTGCCTAAACGAAACAGTAGGCCCAGGCATACATTTTCGCCGCGCCGTAGAGAGGGGATAGCTGTCTACTCTCCATCCGTCTTACGCTTTTTCGATCAGGTCACGTGTCCTGACGCGAGTTTAAGATTTTATACCCATTACAGAAAAAGTGCTCACCGCCGCTAAAGAAGTTTTCACTTAAAAAATATTTCAATTAATTATACCTAAACAATTAAAAATTGTTAAAATTTCAAAAAATATCACGTGACTATAGTTGTGACTTCATAATGTTTACTTACTTCGTCTGGCAGCTAAAAGTTATGACGTCACGCGCGCTCGTGTTTATTCAGGGGTTTTCGGTACTGGATTCAAAAGTAATTTTTTATTTTGAATTTGAACTATAGCGAAAATAAAAAATTAAAAAATAGTTTTGCTATAAAATTTATATATAATCTTTCCACTTATCACAAAAAAAAATGATCAAAAACCTAATTGTTACTTTTTTTACAGAGAACCACAGTGCGCCGTTGGGTGCGTAGATATGAAGAAGGAGAAGATCTAACTCAGCGCGTTCATGCACCTCGACCTCGGGCTATCAACGAAGGGCAATTGGCCAATATGATAGCTACATTTCAAGAAAGCCCATTTACACCTACTCGCAATTTCACACAAGAATTCGATGTTTCAATACAAACTATTCGGAACGATTAGTTTGCATTAAAACAAGGAAACACTTGTCACCCATTGCGAACAAGCTTGGGATACATTAAGGGGTCCAAACTTGTGTGAAGTCTTGGTTGATAGATTTAGGGCGGAAATGCAAACACCATATGAATTAATTTGGATATATTGTCAGAACATAAATGAGCACATACAGTAATGGTCGCAGTTGACAGGAAAAGGGAAGAATCAATGACAGCTAGGTCCTTATCGGAGACCCAATGACAAAATATGCGTTTACAAAGTAAGTTCTATTGTTCATTATGCGAGACCTATTCCATGCATAATACTATCACTTTAATCTATGAAGTTGCGTTGACATTGTGTTTACAAAGACAGCTCTAATACTACCCCTTAAACCAATGTCACAAGTAATAACTAGAACTAATAATTATTACTCAATAGAATAACAAAACAAACAACAATTAAGTCTATAAAACTCTAATACAATATCACGAATGCGAGATACCAAATAAAGTGAGAGATACATCTAAACCAAAAATAACTTCTTTACAAATTATGTAAACATAATCCTTTTACAAATTGATCATGTTTTTCTTTTGTCAAAGGTTTTGTCAATACATCTGCAATCATTAAATCTGTTGACAAATACTTAACAATAACAAGGTTTTTCTTTATATTCTCTCTAATGAAATGATGCCTCACATCAATGTGCTTAGTTCTGTTATGAAACATACAATTAGAAGTTAACTTTTGAGCAGACTGGTTATCATTATACAATGTTACTTTACAATCAATGTTCAACAATTCATTTAGAAAACTTCTTACAAAAAGAGCTTCCTTACAACTATCCGAAAGTGCCATATATTCAGCCTCTGTACTGGAGAGTGCAACAGTTTTTTGTTTGCGACTTTCCCAAGAAATCAATGAATTGCCGAGCTTAAAAATAAAACCTGTGAAAGACTTACGATCAAGTTCATTTCCACCCCAGTCAGCATCCACATAAGCAGTTACATCCATACCACTCTTCTGAAAAACTAATCCATAGTTTACAGTACCTTTAAGATAGCGAAGAACTCGCTTCAAAGCTTTCCAGTGATGTTCAGTATGACATTCGTTAAATTGACTGAGCACACTCACAGCATGAGCGATATCTGGACGGGTGCACACTGCTATGTACATGAGACAGCCAAGCAAATTCCTGTAATGAGAATTAGTATTATTATCATCACCTTTTGAAAATATTATGCCTTTTTCTAGTGGAGTTTTAGCTGATTTGCAATCCATCATGTTGAACTTCTCCAGCACCCTTTTTATGTATCCAGTTTGATCAAGTGTAACTTTATTTTGACTTTTATTTACTCTCATTCCAAGAATGTGGTGTGCAGACCCAAAATCTCTCATTTCAAAAGTATTCATAAGTTCACATTTCACCTTTTCTTTCAAAGTTGAATTGTTAGAAAACAATAAGATATCATCGACGTACAGTGCAATTATAACTAATTCACTGTTAGTTCTCATGTAAAATACACATGGTTCTGACGTCATCCTTTTGAAATGCATTTTCTGTAATAATACTTCGTTTATTCTTTCATACCACATTTTGGAAGCTTGCTTCAAACCATAAATAGCTTTGTGTAGTTTGTACACAAATTTTTCTTTACCTTTTACTATGAAACCTTCTGGTTGTTCCATATATATATTTTCATTTAGATTGCCATTCAAAAAAGCAGTTTTAACATCTAAATGATCAATGTCCATATTAAATTCAGCAGCTATGGCAAGTAAAGTTCTAATGGTTGAGTGTCTTACCACCGGAGAGAAAGTCTCTTCATAATCAACTCCATATTTCTGTGAGTAACCTTTAGCCACCAGTCGTGCTTTGTATCTTGAGAGTTCACCATTGAGAACTTTCTTCTTTTTAAAAATCCATCTGCACTTAATTGGTTTCTGATTCTTTGGTTTCTCTACTAGAGTCCAACATTTGTTGTTAATAAAAGATTTATACTCATCTTTCATGGCTTCTGTCCACTCACTTGATTCCGTGCCTGCTAAGGCTTCTTGCACCGTTCCTGGTACATCATCCTCGTTGCATAGTTCTTTAACTAATAGAACTGACATTCCATTCTCATCGATATCTTCATACAGCGATGAATCTGATGTCATCTCATCCTCACCTGGAACGTATGTAGGATCCGCAGAATTTGATTCTAAAGTTGTGTCAACCTCACTGTCTGAATCATACACTGTAATTGTGCTCAATCTTGTTCTTCTTTGGTCATCAGAAGACTCTGGTCTTACGGTGGATGGTTCAGACTGGCTTGGCTCAGGTCGTTTAAAATGCTGTGAGCATTGGTCACTATCCAGGGTTGATTCTGGGTCATGAACAGTATTCACAGGTTTCCCCATAGTATCATTTTGAGAAAAATCAACAAACACAGAGCCAGTATTATCATCATGTGACCTATTATTGAAAAATTTATTCTCCAAGAAAATCACATCTCTTGCTTTGACACACTTGAATGACTTATCAGGATCCAACAGACGATAACCTTTTGTACTTTCACAGTACCCAACAAAAATATGTTTGTTGGATTTCGAATCCAATTTGTTTCTAATTGGAGTAACAGCATAGGCAATGCAGCCAAAAATCCGTAAATGACTAACATCTACCTTTTTATTCCTCCATTTTTCTTCGGGAACTTGTCCAAGTAGAGCCTTAGTTGGTGTCCGGTTCTTGAGATACACAGCAGTATTAACAGCTTCTGCCCAAAATTTGTTGTCCAGGCCGGCATCCTTTAGCATACACCTGGCTTTCTCAACAATGGTCCTGTTCGCTCTCTCTGCCACACCATTTTGTTGTGGAGAGTATGGAACCGTAGTCTGATGTTTGATTCCATTTTTTTTCAGATAAGCCTGCAATTTACAGTTAATGAATTCACCACCATTGTCACTACGAATCATTTTAATCTTGTGGTTAGTTTCATTTTCCACTATGACTTTAAAATTCTTAAAGTGTTCAAAAACTTCATCTTTGTTATGCAAAAAATAAACAAATGTTTTCCTACTGAAATCATCTATGAATAACAAAAAATATCTTGCGCCACCAATAGACTGTGCTGGCATTGGTCCACACAAGTCGGTGTGTATCAATCCTAGTAACTGAGTTGCTCGTGTATATGACTTTTTAGGAAAGGGAGCACGAGTTTGTTTACTTTCAATACAAGCAACGCAAGGATTAAAGATATTAGAATTATATTCAATACCTGTGACCATACCTTTATTCATAAGTGCCATACTCCTTGAGTTCAAATGGCCAAGTCTACGATGCCATATTTCCTGCGAATCCTCTTTCACTGTACCTTTTGATGAGCTTGATGAAGAAAACATAACAGTCTCATCACTAGACTGTTTTTCTTTGGGAACTGTACTGTAAGAAGCAAAAATAACATTGTCTCCTCCCCCACACAAAGGCTGATCAATGGCATCAAGTTGATATATACCATTCCTATGAGTGGCTGTTGCCAAAACTTCATCCTCATCAGATATAATACATTTCTGTTTGTTAAAAATTACAGTATAACCTTTCTTAACTAAGGAACTAACAGAAAGTAAATTTGCTGAAAGATTAGGCACATAATAAACATCTCTAATTGTTCTGACACAGTCTTGTAATTTGACAAGCACATTACCTTGTCCCGCTGTTGGCAATTTATCACCGTTTTCTACACTCACTTGTGACACATTCATTTCAATAAAATCACAAAAAAGTTCTCGGTTGTTGCACATATGGTTTGATGCACCGCTATCCACATACCATATACCACGCTGGAAACTGACAGAAAGCGCCGTTAGAAGAGCCTTAGATAAATCCTTCGGAGTTTTATCTTTATCAGTTTTCTTGTCTTTCTCCGGCTTCTTAGTATTATTCCTAGGGCAGTCCTTGATAAAATGTCCAGTCCTCTTACATTTATAGCATCTTGGTGCTTTTCTGGTTGTTGCCAATGCCATGGTATCTTCAGATTTATTCCTGCGGTCATATTCTTGTAGTAATTTGCCTTTGACCATGTCGCTTGATAACTTTAAGTTTGAATTTTCAAGTGCCATAATGAGCGGATCATAATTACTTGGTAACCCGCTGAGCATGATGACAGCCAAGAATTCATCATCCAATGGTGAATTGATATCAAACAGTTGCTGCGACAATTCCTGCAGTTTACCAAGGTAGCTCTCCATGCTGTCTTGCTCAGTCAATTTTGTACTGAATAGCGTTCTCAACAGACCTAGTCTTCGGCATAGCCCTTTGTCTTCAAAAGCTTTGCTCAGGTTGTCCCACGCCTCACGTGCATCCTTTGCGTTCCTGACATGAGGAAAAGCACTTGTTTGCACCGACAGACATATTCTTGCTAGTGCCTTCTGCGATTTTTTAATTTCTTCGTCACTCTGTTTTAATTTTTGTTCGCCAGCAATAGTATCCCATAAGTCCTACGAAATCGTGTATTATGCGTTTCTGTGTAAAAGAAATACACAAATATATTAACGATTGCTGACTGCGAACATATTTCATGTCAAATCTCTACCTCGAGTCTCTAAATACTCGTAGTATAAGCAAAGCCGCTGTATCTGTCTGTCTGTCTGTCTGATTCTCCGCTATTTTTGTCTAAACAATGCAATGGATTTTGATATGGGTTTTTGGAAGGTATTTATGCGCATGCAAATTATTATAGAGCAAAGCCGAGTACTTTAGAGATTTGTAAGACCCATGCGAAGTCGAAGTAGATCGCTAATTAACGATAAATAATAATAAAATACACAACTTAGAATTTTGCAAAAATAAAATAAGAAATTACGTTTAGATAATATTCAAAATATGAATTTAAAAAGAGGTTTGTTTTTTCCTTTCTTTTTTTTATATCGGCGCGTTCAAAGACATAGGTTGGACATTTTATGACCCGATAACAAATCTTTCAACACCTACTTAAACAATGGCCCTTCATTTTAAGTCGTTAACAATAATGCACAAATTTGCTTGGGAGAGTTTTATACAATGTTGGAATTTACTACAATGCCATTGTTAAATATCAGTTTGTGGTCTACTACCCATATAAAATACAGATAACAATGTTATTAAAATAGATATTTAAAAAGTTAGAGTTTATTTAATAATAACTTAATCCTTTTGCATACTGCTAGTAATGTATTGTTTAATTCCTATATTATGTGACAATTCGATGATAACTGGGAATTTGAAAAAAAAAAGATATTTTTTATGTATTTAATATGTTATTAGTAATATTGATATTTAATGCAAGAAACTTAAAAAAAAAAGACGGGTTGCACTCCGGGAGTGCCGGCAGAAGTGAAAACTTGATTATTAACGTTGAGCATGTTTGATATTTTGGAATGGTTAGGGAATAATTTTGCACCAATTGCTTTATCAGTATAAAAGTACTATCATTTATGTGGTAGAATACAATATTCAATTATTGCGCTATCGTACACAAACATGACAATTTATATTACATTAAAAATTTAACACTTTAAAACTATTACAATTATTTTACATTAAAAAGTTATACACGAACATTCGCGCAAGCGCCCTGCGCTGCCTAAACGAAACAGTAGGCCCAGGCATACATTTTCGCCGCGCCGTAGAGAGGGGATAGCTGTCTACTCTCCATCCGTCTTACGCTTTTTCGATCAGGTCACGTGTCCTGACGCGAGTTTAAGATTTTATACCCATTACAGAAAAAGTGCTCAACGCCGCTAAAGAAGTTTTCACTTAAAAAATATTTCAATTAATTATACCTAAACAATTAAAAATTGTTAAAATTTCAAAAAATATCACGTGACTATAGTTGTGACTTCATAATGTTTACTTACTTCGTCTGGCAGCTAAAAGTTATGACGTCACGCGCGCTCGTGTTTATTCAGGGGTTTTCGGTACTGGATTCAAAAGTAATTTTTTATTTTGAATTTGAACTATAGCGAAAATAAAAAATTAAAAAATAGTTTTGCTATAAAATTTATATATAATCTTTCCACTTATCACAAAAAAAAAATGATCAAAAACCTAATTGTTACTTTTTTTACAGAGAACCACAGTGCGCCGTTGGGTGCGTAGATATGAAGAAGGAGAAGATCTAACTCAGCGCGTTCATGCACCTCGACCTCGGGCTATCAACGAAGGGCAATTGGCCAATATGATAGCTACATTTCAAGAAAGCCCATTTACACCTACTCGCAATTTCACACAAGAATTCGATGTTTCAATACAAACTATTCGGAACGATTAGTTTGCATTAAAACAAGGAAACACTTGTCACCCATTGCGAACAAGCTTGGGATACATTAAGGGGTCCAAACTTGTGTGAAGTCTTGGTTGATAGATTTAGGGCGGAAATGCAAACACCATATGAATTAATTTGGATATATTGTCAGAACATAAATGAGCACATACAGTAATGGTCGCAGTTGACAGGAAAAGGGAAGAATCAATGACAGCTAGGTCCTTATCGGAGACCCAATGACAAAATATGCGTTTACAAAGTAAGTTCTATTGTTCATTATGCGAGACCTATTCCATGCATAATACTATCACTTTAATCTATGAAGTTGCGTTGACATTGTGTTTACAAAGACAGCTCTAATACTACCCCTTAAACCAATGTCACAAGTAATAACTAGAACTAATAATTATTACTCAATAGAATAACAAAACAAACAACAATTAAGTCTATAAAACTCTAATACAATATCACGAATGCGAGATACCAAATAAAGTGAGAGATACATCTAAACCAAAAATAACTTCTTTACAAATTATGTAAACATAATCCTTTTACAAATTGATCATGTTTTTCTTTTGTCAAAGGTTTTGTCAATACATCTGCAATCATTAAATCTGTTGACAAATACTTAACAATAACAAGGTTTTTCTTTATATTCTCTCTAATGAAATGATGCCTCACATCAATGTGCTTAGTTCTGTTATGAAACATACAATTAGAAGTTAACTTTTGAGCAGACTGGTTATCATTATACAATGTTACTTTACAATCAATGTTCAACAATTCATTTAGAAAACTTCTTACAAAAAGAGCTTCCTTACAACTATCCGAAAGTGCCATATATTCAGCCTCTGTACTGGAGAGTGCAACAGTTTTTTGTTTGCGACTTTCCCAAGAAATCAATGAATTGCCGAGCTTAAAAATAAAACCTGTGAAAGACTTACGATCAAGTTCATTTCCACCCCAGTCAGCATCCACATAAGCAGTTACATCCATACCACTCTTCTGAAAAACTAATCCATAGTTTACAGTACCTTTAAGATAGCGAAGAACTCGCTTCAAAGCTTTCCAGTGATGTTCAGTATGACATTCGTTAAATTGACTGAGCACACTCACAGCATGAGCGATATCTGGACGGGTGCACACTGCTATGTACATGAGACAGCCAAGCAAATTCCTGTAATGAGAATTAGTATTATTATCATCACCTTTTGAAAATATTATGCCTTTTTCTAGTGGAGTTTTAGCTGATTTGCAATCCATCATGTTGAACTTCTCCAGCACCCTTTTTATGTATCCAGTTTGATCAAGTGTAACTTTATTTTGACTTTTATTTACTCTCATTCCAAGAATGTGGTGTGCAGACCCAAAATCTCTCATTTCAAAAGTATTCATAAGTTCACATTTCACCTTTTCTTTCAAAGTTGAATTGTTAGAAAACAATAAGATATCATCGACGTACAGTGCAATTATAACTAATTCACTGTTAGTTCTCATGTAAAATACACATGGTTCTGACGTCATCCTTTTGAAATGCATTTTCTGTAATAATACTTCGTTTATTCTTTCATACCACATTTTGGAAGCTTGCTTCAAACCATAAATAGCTTTGTGTAGTTTGTACACAAATTTTTCTTTACCTTTTACTATGAAACCTTCTGGTTGTTCCATATATATATTTTCATTTAGATTGCCATTCAAAAAAGCAGTTTTAACATCTAAATGATCAATGTCCATATTAAATTCAGCAGCTATGGCAAGTAAAGTTCTAATGGTTGAGTGTCTTACCACCGGAGAGAAAGTCTCTTCATAATCAACTCCATATTTCTGTGAGTAACCTTTAGCCACCAGTCGTGCTTTGTATCTTGAGAGTTCACCATTGAGAACTTTCTTCTTTTTAAAAATCCATCTGCACTTAATTGGTTTCTGATTCTTTGGTTTCTCTACTAGAGTCCAACATTTGTTGTTAATAAAAGATTTATACTCATCTTTCATGGCTTCTGTCCACTCACTTGATTCCGTGCCTGCTAAGGCTTCTTGCACCGTTCCTGGTACATCATCCTCGTTGCATAGTTCTTTAACTAATAGAACTGACATTCCATTCTCATCGATATCTTCATACAGCGATGAATCTGATGTCATCTCATCCTCACCTGGAACGTATGTAGGATCCGCAGAATTTGATTCTAAAGTTGTGTCAACCTCACTGTCTGAATCATACACTGTAATTGTGCTCAATCTTGTTCTTCTTTGGTCATCAGAAGACTCTGGTCTTACGGTGGATGGTTCAGACTGGCTTGGCTCAGGTCGTTTAAAATGCTGTGAGCATTGGTCACTATCCAGGGTTGATTCTGGGTCATGAACAGTATTCACAGGTTTCCCCATAGTATCATTTTGAGAAAAATCAACAAACACAGAGCCAGTATTATCATCATGTGACCTATTATTGAAAAATTTATTCTCCAAGAAAATCACATCTCTTGCTTTGACACACTTGAATGACTTATCAGGATCCAACAGACGATAACCTTTTGTACTTTCACAGTACCCAACAAAAATATGTTTGTTGGATTTCGAATCCAATTTGTTTCTAATTGGAGTAACAGCATAGGCAATGCAGCCAAAAATCCGTAAATGACTAACATCTACCTTTTTATTCCTCCATTTTTCTTCGGGAACTTGTCCAAGTAGAGCCTTAGTTGGTGTCCGGTTCTTGAGATACACAGCAGTATTAACAGCTTCTGCCCAAAATTTGTTGTCCAGGCCGGCATCCTTTAGCATACACCTGGCTTTCTCAACAATGGTCCTGTTCGCTCTCTCTGCCACACCATTTTGTTGTGGAGAGTATGGAACCGTAGTCTGATGTTTGATTCCATTTTTTTTCAGATAAGCCTGCAATTTACAGTTAATGAATTCACCACCATTGTCACTACGAATCATTTTAATCTTGTGGTTAGTTTCATTTTCCACTATGACTTTAAAATTCTTAAAGTGTTCAAAAACTTCATCTTTGTTATGCAAAAAATAAACAAATGTTTTCCTACTGAAATCATCTATGAATAACAAAAAATATCTTGCGCCACCAATAGACTGTGCTGGCATTGGTCCACACAAGTCGGTGTGTATCAATCCTAGTAACTGAGTTGCTCGTGTATATGACTTTTTAGGAAAGGGAGCACGAGTTTGTTTACTTTCAATACAAGCAACGCAAGGATTAAAGATATTAGAATTATATTCAATACCTGTGACCATACCTTTATTCATAAGTGCCATACTCCTTGAGTTCAAATGGCCAAGTCTACGATGCCATATTTCCTGCGAATCCTCTTTCACTGTACCTTTTGATGAGCTTGATGAAGAAAACATAACAGTCTCATCACTAGACTGTTTTTCTTTGGGAACTGTACTGTAAGAAGCAAAAATAACATTGTCTCCTCCCCCACACAAAGGCTGATCAATGGCATCAAGTTGATATATACCATTCCTATGAGTGGCTGTTGCCAAAACTTCATCCTCATCAGATATAATACATTTCTGTTTGTTAAAAATTACAGTATAACCTTTCTTAACTAAGGAACTAACAGAAAGTAAATTTGCTGAAAGATTAGGCACATAATAAACATCTCTAATTGTTCTGACACAGTCTTGTAATTTGACAAGCACATTACCTTGTCCCGCTGTTGGCAATTTATCACCGTTTTCTACACTCACTTGTGACACATTCATTTCAATAAAATCACAAAAAAGTTCTCGGTTGTTGCACATATGGTTTGATGCACCGCTATCCACATACCATATACCACGCTGGAAACTGACAGAAAGCGCCGTTAGAAGAGCCTTAGATAAATCCTTCGGAGTTTTATCTTTATCAGTTTTCTTGTCTTTCTCCGGCTTCTTAGTATTATTCCTAGGGCAGTCCTTGATAAAATGTCCAGTCCTCTTACATTTATAGCATCTTGGTGCTTTTCTGGTTGTTGCCAATGCCATGGTATCTTCAGATTTATTCCTGCGGTCATATTCTTGTAGTAATTTGCCTTTGACCATGTCGCTTGATAACTTTAAGTTTGAATTTTCAAGTGCCATAATGAGCGGATCATAATTACTTGGTAACCCGCTGAGCATGATGACAGCCAAGAATTCATCATCCAATGGTGAATTGATATCAAACAGTTGCTGCGACAATTCCTGCAGTTTACCAAGGTAGCTCTCCATGCTGTCTTGCTCAGTCAATTTTGTACTGAATAGCGTTCTCAACAGACCTAGTCTTCGGCATAGCCCTTTGTCTTCAAAAGCTTTGCTCAGGTTGTCCCACGCCTCACGTGCATCCTTTGCGTTCCTGACATGAGGAAAAGCACTTGTTTGCACCGACAGACATATTCTTGCTAGTGCCTTCTGCGATTTTTTAATTTCTTCGTCACTCTGTTTTAATTTTTGTTCGCCAGCAATAGTATCCCATAAGTCCTCATGGATTAGTGTCATCTTCATGCAAAACTTCCATGTGGAGTAATTTTCTATTCCTTTTAGTTTTTCGATGCTTTGCAAATTTGCATTTCCGGCCATTTTTTTTTTCTTTTCGTTCAAGCGTCGGTTATTGTTTTTATCTATTTACGTATATAAAACGGAAATATTACGTAGGCCGTATATATTTCGGTGTCCTGGGCCCATAACCTGATAGATTTAGGGCGGAAATGCAAACACCATATGAATTAATTTGGATATATTGTCAGAACATAAATGAGCACATATAGGTCGCAGTTGACAGGAAAAGGGTAGAATCAATGACAGCTAGGTCCTTATCGGAGACCCAATGACAAAATATGCGTTTACAAAGTAAGTTCTATTGTTCATTATGCGAGACCTATTCCATGCACAATACTATCACTTTAATCTATGAAGTTACGTTGACATTGTGTTTACAAAGACAGCTCTAATATTGGTTAGGTCAATGCGTAGCCGGTGCGATGCAGTTATAGACGCGGGAGGAGCAGCGACAAATAATAGTTTTTTAATTATTTATAATTTAATTTTAACATTCAGGTGGCGCAAATAGACACGTTAAAAATATTGTTTGCGATCCTTCACAGTTTTTTTTGTTATATTTTTTAAAAATTTCTTGAAATTCATATGAGATCCACTTTAAAAACTTTACTTTCTATTATGCGATTTATTACCATTTAATAAAGTAGAAATTTGCAAAGCAACCTGAATGTAAAAAGGCGTGTAAAAAGATATAGATTTTTTTGAAGCAACCCTTATGTTTTATCAAAATAATAAAACTCAACTCGTAACAATCAAGAATCCGTAGCGTATTTTTGACTACGCTTGGGCCGATGAGAAACCTAATTTATTAATTTATGACGTCACTATTCGGACCAGCCTAGATATAGAAAATTATGTTAACCACTCTAAAATTTTAATGGTTGTTTCTCCGCGGCAAAATGATTTGCCCTCAGTTAAGTAGTGCTAAAGATGTTTTTGTTTTCAAAAATAATTAAAAGTATTTATTATAATACCTATTAATTGGTTCGAAAGAGATCAGTTTTGAGTTTTTTTTTTATCACATTTCACTTTTTTTTATGGATTTTACTACGAAGATAAATCATTTCATTGCAGGAAAAATCATTTAAATTTCACGGTGGTGTCAGTTTGATGTGTTTTTTTACAACCTTTATTTTGGTATATTATTTCAATCATTCTAACAGTTATTATTGTTATTCTTTAATAAAATTATTTTAATGTTATCTTGTCCAATGATTGTGCCAGTTATTTGAAAGTCGTCTTGTATAATCAATGTAAATAAAGGTGTAATAATAATATAGTAAATCTGAATATTTGTTTGTTTAATCGCGCTAATGTCTGAAACTTCCAGTGTTATTGTATATGATATTATAATATAGTAATTATTTTGGTATGATAGCCAGATTTATGAAAAATATTTTAACAACGTGTTCCATGAATGCCTGTTCATATTTAACACATACACATATATAACAAAATAAACTAGATGAAAACTAAATAACTAACAAAAAAAAATGGATGAGTCAAAGAAACACCAGGGCTCAGTGTAGTATGTTATGGGAATAAGCCACGCATTTCTGGAACACGTAAATATCTCGCTCATCGCGGAGCAATAACTATAAAGACACGTGGAAACCTTGCGAGGCAGCTAGTATTTGATAAATAATGTAATAAAGTAAGTGTAATGTATAATATTATGTGGTATGTTAAAATAACGTGTGTGTAATAATTAATAAAAGATATGTATACCTAGTTTCTAAAAATATAAATTTCTTATGTTAATAATTAGGTAATAAATTGTTGTACCTATTATTTATTTTTACCTATAAATATGAACAACCTGCTAGGCTGATTGCCTGACAAGACAATTATGTGAAATGCTATGCTATTAATGCTATTTCGCGCGGTAGTGGCGCATATTTCTTATATATATTTTTTTTTCTTTTAGTATTTTTAGACTTAATACCAACTTGTTTTTATTTTGCTTTTTCTTACATGTTTTCTTTTATAATGTGCGTCATTTTTGTGTAAATAAATAGTTTTTCTTTCCTTCTATGTAATTTTTTAAATAAGTATATATCTATGATGTTTTTTGGACAATCTTGAAAAGATGCATACAAATTAAATAATTTATAATTTATAATAATAATAATAATAATAATAAAAATCTTTATTGATACAAAAACCTTTGACATTGCTTAAGACTAGAATACATAACTCGGTTAAAATGTCATACGAATAAGGTAAACCCTGACCTCTAAACTAGGTGATCCTGTAACTTAGGAGTCAGTGTTCTGCTGTCACTGTACTACTAAAAACCTTTTATGTTGTGTTCTAACATTACAAAATAGTCATTAACATTGCAGGTTACAAAGTGTGTATATTAATGGAAGGTTCAAATGGAATTTAAGCGGTATTTGAAACGACTTGTGTAAAGTGTGAGGGTGTGTACGTTAAAAGAGGATATGTATGTGAGGGTGTGTATGTGACGGAGTGTGAAGTAGTGTATAGCGTATAGAGTTTGATTGTGGGTGTGTTGAGGTATTAGATTTTCGTGTTGTATATGTGCTGCTTAAGTGTGCCTTACTGCTGGTGTAGTAGGAGTTCTTCTGTTCGGCGGTAGTCTAGATCCTGAAGCCAATTTTGTACTTTAATTTTAACTTCATGCAGGTTTAGCCTAGTTATTTGAATAACTTTACATATATTTTTATAAACCAATGCACTTAAAACGTAAAACTGGCGCCTCGCGAATGCAGTTTTATGGCGTACCGCCGGGCATATATTTTTGGCTTTGCGGTTGGTAGGATCTGGTGGAGGAATTTGCTTATGTTGTCTGAGAGTGGCTCGAAGGACAAAGAGCTGTCTCACAGTAAGTAGTTTGCAGTCCGCGTATAACTCAGTAGTAGGGAATCTATATGGTCTGCCAAGCATCACCTTAAGGACAGCTCTCTGTGCTCGCTCCACTACAATAAACTTGGTTTTAGCAGCTCCTACCCATACCGGGATGCAGTAGGTGATAACGGACTGACAGAGTGCTAGATAAACCATTTTTAAGATGTTGATGTCTGCGCAATGTCTCAGAGATTTGAAAATATAGATAAGTTTTCTGACTTTTGAAGCAGTATTATCTATATGGTTATACCATTTCAGTCCGTCATCAATCACTACACCCAGGTACCTCGTATTATTAACACGGGTAAGTGTCGCACATGAGCAAGGCCTGAGATCAGAGTACGCGTGTGCCGTGATTACAAATTCTGGTGGAGCTTTATTTCTGTAATTGATATAAAAGGGAATGAAATTTGTTTTCGCCACGTTTAGGGTGAGTAGATTGAGAAGGAGCCAGTTCATAACAGTTTTTAAAGACTGCTCAGCATTATTCTTTACCTCGCTCCAAGTTCTCACCCTCTCTCCTCGGTACCCGTGCGGAGCGGACGTGTTTTGGGTTGTACGAGTGAATTTTTATTCCAAATTTGTTTTCTAAATTGAATTATTAAAGTGAATTGCTTCGAAACTCGGACCCTCCTGTTTCTTCTTGAAGCTCTGCCCATTAGGAGCAGCGGCCATATTTGTTCGTGTCGGAAGTCTCGCTCTGCTGGCTGGCGGTGAGTCAAGATTTACTAAAATCTCAAGAAATCATTCGCTGCTTGGCCGGGATTCGATCCATAGTCGTCTTGCATACAAGTCGACCGTGCTATCCGCTACGCCAAGTCAACGTAGACGGCGGCGACCCAAATACTCACCTGTATCTGCTACGTGGCTACGAAAAACGTCTACGCGTGCTACGTCACAACGGGTCTGCTACGAGTTTGTAAGGAGTACCTACTACGCGACGAGCAGCTGCTACGCCCTAACCCAATTGTTTGCTACAGTTCGTGGATTTAATACGTCGTTTCAATAACGTATAATTATTAAAGCGAATTCTTTGTTTACATAATATAATTATAAATAAACTTAGACGTACACCGCTGTCAACTCCTCGAATAGAAGTCCAGCGAGCGACATCTAACCCTGAGTTAGTCGATATTCCGATGGATGCCGAGTTTGTTAATTCATCCCAACGAACAAAACGACCTCGATCTGAGTCTAGCCCTACAAACGAGCTCGGAGACTTTAAGGAGGAAATACGCGAAATGCTCACTAAATGGAACAACAAACAGGAAACCAACTTAAAGAGCTTCACGGATAAAATAACAAGGGAACTAGCGGAATTACGGTCGCAGAACGAAAACTTGCAGAGTATTAAATTTGAAATTGAACAGTCAGCTGAACTGATTAATGGAAAATATGAGGAAATAATTATAAAGATGAAAAAGCTGGAATCTGAAAGGTATGAGCAGAGAAAACATATAGATAGTCTGGAGAAACAAATACAGGATATGCAGGAACACCGACGTTCGGCCGTTATTGAGCTGCGGAATATTCCTCCCAGGGAACAAGAGAGTTGCAACGACCTGGTCAAAACGGTTATTGATGTCTGTAAACCCTTACAAATAACCGTGGAACCGTCACATATACGAGACATTTATAGAGTACAGGGTAAACAGGGCCCCTCTAAACAAATAGTCGCAGAATTCCACTCAGTTACAGCGAAAAATAATATCCTTCTTGCCGCCCGTAACTTTAATAAGGGAAAGCATGCCACAGAGAAGCTACACAGTGGGTTTATTGGCTTGAAAGGTGAGCGCGTACCTATATATATTGCTGAGCGTCTACCGGCGAGGTCACGACAACTCTTTTACGAAGCCCGAAAATTTGCCAAAGCTCAGGAGTTTGCATATTGTTGGTCGGCTAATGGAAAAGTGTTTCTTCGAAAGAAAGAAGGAGACAAGTCAATACGTATTAACTCAGAAAAATGTTTTCACGAGATATTGCATGCTCCTACACATTAATCTCTCTTTAGTTAAGATAGTCTTTTTTCTGGTTTTCTTTTTATTACATATTTGTCTCACTAATTTTAAATCCGTTAATCACAATCTTTATATTATAGAGTATGCCCTCCTGCAACACAACAAACACACAACACACACAAAACACACATTGCTGTACAAACATAAAAGTTGCCCAGTGACAACTAATCTTTTATGTGATATATTATTGGAAGTATGGGATGGTTATGTTATTGTTATTATTTTTGGATGCCAAACATACCGTTTACGTGATTATGGACAAAGTCCAAATGTAATACTTAATAATACTTAAAACTCATCCTTTTGAATAGTTATTCTAACAATAATGAATAACGTTAATGATATCTTTGAAGACCTAGACTCTTTAGGGAATAATGAATTTTATCACTGTTCCCCAGCAAAATGCACTCAATTATTAATGGATAAAAACATTGAACTTTCCTTAAAAATACTACAATTAAATATACGTAGCATTAACAAAAATTTTAACAACGTTTTAGTCCTCCTAACTTCCCTACAAACTAGTTGTGACGTCCTAATATTCTCAGAATGTTGGCTTGACAAATTACATAATATTCCTTGTCTCCCGGGTTATTCCTCCTATTATACTACCAATACGTTTAATCAAAATGATGGTCTTGTCTTATATATAAATTCAAATCGTTCTCATAATGTCACAGACTACTACATTGTTCCTTATTTATGTGAACGGACTATGCAGCTTATCCCTACCTCACTGTAATATATATACTTACGCAGACGATACGGCTCTGCTTGTAAATGGACGAGACTGGGTAGAAGTGCGCGAGCGTGCAGAATTCGCGTTATACATAGTCTTGGCGTGGCTTTCTCACAACCTTTTAACACTTAATGTGGATAAAACAACTTATTTGACTTTTTCACATAAATTATCCTCTCAACCAGATAACCGGTTTACGATTAGAGCACATACCTGCAACGGTCATTTCGACACTTGTGTTTGCCGCTCCTTGGCAAAGTCAAGCAACGTCAAATACCTGGGTATCATTATAGATAGCTTCATCTCGTGGAACGTCCAGTTGAGGGCGCTGGCTGGCAGGGTGAGGAAACTTATCGCGGTGTTTAGAAGTCTCCGTCATAGTGCAGATTTTCATACACTGCGCATGGTTTACTACTCGCTCTGCCAGTCAGTGCTGTCTTTTGGTATAACTGTCTGGGGTGGAGCTCCTAAGTCAAACTTACTGCAATTAGAGAGAGCGCAGAGAGCTGTTCTTAAGGTCATGACTTTCAAACACTTTCGGTACAGTACTACACAATTATACAAAGACTGCCAAGTTCTGACCGTGAGGGGGCTCTTCGTGCTCAACACAGTACTGCGCAAACATAGGTGTCTGTCTTATGACCCACTCCTTACTTTAAGACGTCGTAATACAAACGTTTGTATGGTTGAAAGCCGAAAAAACAAAAATGGCGGAAAGACATTTCCTCTTTTTGGGTAGCAAATTATATAATTTAGCAAACAAATTTTGCAAAATATATGGTACCAATCTCCATCTTTGTAAAAGAAATCTGATTGAATGGCTTATGACCCTTACATATGACGAAGTAGAAAATTTCTTCTCAAACTCTTAAAGCTAATATATCCAGTCACAGCTCACCACCTCACACACATTCAAACACACCCACACACACCCTCACACACCCTCTCACACACCCTTACACACACACTTATAAGCTTAGAGGCTTTATTCTAATATGAATTAGTTTATATGTAAAATTTTTTGTATTAATTTATAAATATTACTTTCACTTCTAAATACACTCATAACTAATTGATCATTCCTAAATTCGTAGACACCTAATTAATCGAAATTGTATTCATTGGGAAATTGTGTTAAGAGAGAGCCCTGGCACCCATAACACAAGTTTAATCTTAGCTTGGGTGTCAGAGGATCACAACCTGCGTAGCGTACAATTTTTATTGATTGAAAAAACTAAATGTATGGATTTAATCTTAAGTCTTGCTGTAAAATTGTACTTTCTGGAAATAAAGTTATTATTATTATTATTATTATTATTAAGTATTACCATGGACCACAATCGCGGTGTCATCAGCATAAGTGAAGATTTGTGATTTATGTAGTGGCAGCGTGCATAGGTCATTTATGTAGATTTGGAAAAGTGTAGGTCCAAGCACGCTGCTTTGCGGGACTCCGTGTGTGACAGTTTCTTCGTCACTTAGGCATGAATTGATTTTAACAACTAATTTTCTGTTTTGAAGGTAATTCTTGAAGAGTTCGAGAGCCTTGCCACGTATACCTATTTGCTCCAGTTTTTAGAGAAGGGAAGGGACAGAGACAGTATCGAACGCCTTTTTTAGATCAAGGAAAATACTGACGCATTTTTGTTGCTCGTCTAGTTTTTTTGATACTAACTGAGTCAGGTCGATAACTGCGTCTTCGGTAGAAAGACCTTCCTTTTTTAAATCCATATTGGTTGGATGCTATAATATTGTATCTTTAAGAATATTTACTAGTCTACCGTTAATTAACTTTTCCATATCTTTAGAGAGAGCGGAGAGTACTGATATTGGTCTATAATTGTTTATACAGTCTCTGGCCCCGGTCTTGTGTATTGGGTGAACTAGTGCCCTCTTGAAAGGTTCCGGGAACACTCCTTTTGCTATAGAAATGTTAATAATGTGTTTTATTAATGGGACAAGAGTGTTTCGACAAACCTTCAACAGGTTAGAAGGTATTCCATCCTAGCCAGTCGCACTATCCTGCCTAAGATTCATGATGATGGATTCAACCTCTAATTCTTCCACCTCAGGGATTGAGAAAGAGTTACAATGGGTTTTTTGTTTTGTGGGTTGTTACGCAGTTGCAGGAATTTTAGAGGCTAGCTCTGCTCCAATTGTGGCGAAGAAATGACATGTAGTGTTAATTGCCGCCTTTGGATCAGATTTGGTATCCAGCAGTTCTGTTGGTGGTGCACATATCTTCTTTATGTTTGTGATATCTTTTATTTTATTCCAAAGTGCCTTGGGATTATGTTTTGCTTTATTTAGTTCGTGTTTTTCATGTAATGTTTTAAGTTTTCTAAGAAGGCCATTGCAGTAGTTACGGTACCTTTTGTAAGTAGTTTGTAGGATTAGATTATCTGGTGATTTCCGTGCTTTTCTGTGGAGTCTATCACGGTGGCGAATACACCTCAATAGACCGGGAGTCATCCACGGTTTTAGGTTTCTGTTTATTTTAGAAACTTGAATTATTTTTGTGTGAGCGTTAATAATATTTTGTATTGTACTTATTAAAGCGGTAGAAGCAACGTTAGGGTCCTTATGACTTGAGAAAAATCTTTTTGTTCAATCTCTATTTTGATACTTGGGTGGTCTATCATAGGAAATTTGTATGCTGGGACTGTTTGTTTTACCAGTTTTGTGTCATCGATTTTTACAAGTAGCGGAAGGTGGTCGGTAATGTGAGAATCTAAGACAAGTACAGTTGTATTTTTATTAGTTTTTAAGATAACGTGGTCAATACAGGAGTTTATTCTTGTTGGAAAAGAATGAGCAGGTAATAGGCCATGAGAAGCATTGAGGGTTAAGTAGTCGGCTGAACGTTCATCCATATTGGAGGGCCTGATGTCTATATTAGCGTCACCAATAAGACATATATTTTTGTATTTGTTAAATGAGGTAAATACGTTATCAAGACTATGTAGAAAGAGGTCCGAACCTTGCTTTGTACTGTATGAGGGTGATCGGTAGATGGCAATGATTGCTAATTCATTATTTATTTGGCAGGTGAGGCAATTGCCATTTAGGAAATCAGGTTCGTCAATTCTGTATTGAATTTGATTTTTAATATATAAAACTACACCATCATTCTGGTTTTTTGTTTGCTTTGTGTAGTGAGAATTATAGCCCTCTAATATGAGTAAGTCTGTGATTTTGCTTAGCCAACACTCACTCAGTATTAGGACATCGCATTTAACTTTAATTATTGATAACAACGTTAATAATTCATCAAAATTTCTTTTTATGCTACGTATGTTGATATGGAGAATGGTGGTAGATCCGTTTAAACCATGAAAAAACCTGTTGCAATCTTCCGGAATACATAAATAGGCCTTTGCGACTTCAATGTCGTCTAAGTCAGTGATAATGTTTTCAACAAGATTCGCCATTTGTAGAATTAGTGATACATAATATTGTTGAACACAGTAACGACTAAAAATAAGATAGGCGGATACCAACGAACAGGTGAAGTGAATTTAATATTTTAGGGTTATGTGCAATGGTGTGTATGAGTGTTATGTTGGTGTTTTGATAAGAAGGAATGTTTGTTTGTGTGGGTTGGAGATATGTTATTGTGAGTCGTTTAGTACCATAAGTGTTTATAAATTTTCTTATTAGTAGCATTATATAAAAAGATATATCATGCAGTATTAAAAGAGGAATATTACAAGATATGAATTGACAATACGAGTTAACTAGTATTACCGAGACGAGTGATAGTCATTTGTTTTCTTGCAGCTCCTGAAGAGTAGTTTCCGATTTAATAAGTATTTGTTTATGTCCGAGTTCTTTGCGTAGGAAGATATTGCCGTTAGTAGACCAACAAAACTTATAGTGATACTGTTTTGCAAATTGTCTTGCCAAATAAAAGAGTTTCTTTGCAGATAGGCTCAGGTGCTCGTCCACGGTGCTCGTCCGTCGTCGGGTTGTTTTTGTCCTGGAAGTCCTATCAATTTTGAATTTAGCTTACTGTCTTTATTCAGATTTTTGTTATTAAATCCCCGAATACAAGAGATCAGGTCAGACTTGACTTGCACGCTCGTGAACTCTGCAACGATCGCTTTGTTGGGCGAGTTACGTGGGACTCGGTATATGTCTCGAATACTTATTGTAAGTATTGGAAAATCGACCGTGTTTCCGATGTTTGTAATAACTTTTGTAAGATCTGCTGCCGTCTCATTAGGCTGTAAAGGTATATTTCGTACCTCAATAGTGGAGGATCGCGACTTATGCTGAAGATCTTTCACGGTTTTTTCCAGGGACTCCGTATATTGCTTGTATTCTCTACACTCATCCTGTAACATTTTTACTTGTTTTTACATATCGTCGTACAGTTCACGGGTAGTAGTGATGGATTTATCAATTTCTTTTTTTGTCTTTTGGATCTGTAAATTTTGTATTTTTAATTCTGCCACTTCAGAAACCAGTTTTGTTACTAGTGCTGTCTGCTCTGCCATCAACTTCCCCACGGCGTCATCATGGTCACGCTTCCATGACGTCAGCATTTGCTTAATTTCAATTTTAAATTCCTCTAATTGGTCAATCGAAGAATCGTCTAGCCTTGGGCGTTTATGGCGTGCGGTTATGTTGATGAATTCTGGGTCACTCACGGCCTGAGTTATATCCGGGACAGACTGCGATTGATCCGTCGCCATCGTAGCAATTGGACTTTTCGTAGTTTTATTAGGCGGAGATCGCTGCACGAACGCCATGAGGTTAATATATCGGTATTTTTAATAATACACGTCTTCTAGATGTAGCACGCTTGAGTAGGCGATTTGCATAGCAGATAGTGGTCTCGTAGCACTGTTTGCGCGGTGGGGAGAGACACCTTTGGCTCCAGCTCGTAGCAAGTGAATGACGTCTACGTGCGCGTAGCACTGATGTCGTCACGCGTCGTAGCCGATACCGCTTCGTAGGTGGTCCGCTAATTAGGCGTCAGCTCTCAATGTTGGTATGACTCGGAGGCCACAAGGACGACACTTCACCACACCGAGCGCCCGCGTCCGGCAGTTTGAATCCCGCCAATCACCAAAAACGGTCAACACAGAAACTTGGCGACAGATCCCCGAAGTTAATATGTCTTTTTCTAGACACGCCCAGGAGGCGGTAACGGTCCATATAAACACTTAAGGAAGGACAAAGAATTAGAATTACACTTGTGCACCAATCAGGCACCGGCAAGGAGCTTAATACGAACACACGTCTGCACTCAACGACTTCAACAAGCAGAATGATGATGATTTAAATTTTTGTTTTTTTTTTCTGAAAAAATAGGCAAATCCTAAGTGAATTATAAAAAAACCCACAAGCAACCAGTGCATATTTCACACTAAGAGTAACTTTAAAGCAAAAATCTCTTACCTACTATACATGAGATGAAAATATTCAAAAACTACCTAAAATAAACAATAATTTAAAAAAAAAACGAAATAAGCACAATATATAATCCTACCTCTATGGGTAGTAAAACCCATAGAGGTAGGATTTCCAATATTTTATAATAGAGTTAGTTACAGATGAAACTAATGAAAGCGTGCTAATAAAAAAATTCTAAACAGTTTTTTATCAAGTTAATATAAACTAAGAATGTGGTTTTTATTAGTCAATATCTGTAAAATGCTCTGTAAAAATAGAATTTTTAAGCGGATAAAATAACATTTTCTAAATCAAACATAATATATTATAGCGAGTACGAAAAAACTTCTTGTCAACAATGATTTAAAAAATAGCTCACGCGGGCCATAATATCAGAGTTTGAAACCGATAGAATTTATAACCATTGAAAAAACATTTAACAAAACGAGGGAAACAGGTTACTAATGTGCGCCCGCACACTAGTGTGAGTGTCCGCTTCTACACGTCATTGTATTACGACGAACACAACTAAAATTCGCTTCCTATTGGTCAAAACGCATGCATACGGTGATCGTCTCGAGAGCGGTGCTATGCGATAATCGCCTTAAAGGTGAGCATGCGGAAGTTTGGTCGATAGTACTTAGGTTGGTACAGAGTTTTTGAATAAACATAAACATTTTCAAATCTTAATCCGTTTTCGTGTATTAGAAGACCAATTAATAAATTATTTTTTCCACAATTGGACGGAACGCAAATAATACACCGTACTGAGTTAGGCAATAATTTTCCATGACGAAAACTAGTCTTACAAATATCATCGCAGACTGTATTAACATGCAGCAATTGCGGTTGTTTCACAAATTTCATGATTACTGTCGGAAATGAACCAATTGAAAAGAGTGAATGTATTTAGAACGTTAACATTTATAAACTTACCACAACCTCTTTTGCGTTACAGATCACTGATCGAGTCGATTGTTCATTATTGAGCATTCTGTACCACCTTTCAGAGCGATAGCGAATTCGCATGATCATTGGTCGTGTACAGTATAATACAGTAATATAATACAGTAAATACAGTACAGTCGAGTCGATAGTTGATTCTTCATACTGACCCGCCATAATATGGAAGATACTAGTCATTGGTTGAGTAAATCGTTCCTAATCAAGTACACGGTGCAACAAACTGTCTCGTTCGAGTTTATTGGTCGAGTGGAGAGTCGAGTCGAGTGTCGATTATTTGGCATTCTATACCACTGTCGGCAGCGAGGCGCACTCGCCGAGCTACTTGCCGATAGTGGTATAGAATGCCCAATAATATACTACTGTCGTTCGAGCTCATTAAGCTCGTACGTATCGAATTCATATATTATCTACCGCTAAATTGCACAAGGTTCAAATTCGCCTAACTTTATTTAGCCAGTTAGGTGGGTTAGGGAACAGCGGTAACCGACTGTACTTTAAACTTTTTGAAAAACTTTAAATCAATACAATACAAAAATGCTTTATTTGTTCTCTCACACAGATTTACATCATAAACCAAATATGTAATCATTGCATAATGTAGGTACATACATGATAATAAAAATCTATGTGAGAGACTGGTTTCTGTACTAGGAGACCTGTATGACAGATAACCAGCCTCTCCAGACTCTGAACAGGTGCATGATAGGTAAGTACATCACTAAACAACAATACCAGACAATCAAAGTCAAAGTCAAATCATTTATTTCAATTAGGCCAATAAGGCACTTTTGAACGTCAAACACAAAAAACAAAATAGAATTGAATCTAGTTGCCCCTTCCAAAAGGTAGTTTTGTATGGAGAAGAATGGGCAAGAAACTCCATACGTACTCTTTTAAAATCAATGTTTACAACATTTGTTTACAGAATCATACACGACATGGCACGTGAAAACAATGTATGTACCCTATAAAAAAAAAACTAATTAATCATAATAATTAAAAGGCACAAATTAAGAATTTAAAAGTTAAAATATGTTCAAATATACATAGTTTTCACGTGTTTACAAATATTGGAACTACAGACGACCACTCATAACATCTCAACCAACATGAAATAGTGTGTGAGTCCGCGCAATCTATAACACACTTCAAAATCAATAATCAAAAATAAAACAAACATAACATAACATCACACCTGTAATCCCCGAAGGGTTAGGCAGTGTGCAGGTGTACCCATTAGTACACCCACATTTCGCCAGTTATGTTTTTAGTCCCATGTAATAGGGGGCGAGCCTATTGCCATCAACTGGGCACAAATCCAGACTCCGAGGCTGCTACTGAGAAATTCCTGATGGAAAAACCGAATAACACTTTGCCCGACCTGGGAATTGAACCCAAGACCTCATGCACAGCAGTCGCGTTTGTGACCACTAGACCATCGAGGCAGTCCAAACAAAAACAAAATTAAGTATTAAGAAAAATGAAAAAAAAAAAAAAACATTAATAACCAGTTTGATTTTGTCTTGAATGTGTCATTGTCCCATGGAGCAGGACCAGCATGTTTCTAAGCATTCTTATCTTGAATATAATCCTCTAATTTGTAATATGCTTGTTTGCAAAGCGTTATTTTAATGTGTGTTTTAAATTTTCTTTCATTTAATTTTAATATATCAGAAGGAATTTTATTGTAACATTTAACACAGTACCCCATAAAAGATGTATTTACTTTAGACAACCTAAAATATGGTTGAGCTATCTTATCTTTATTTCTAGTATTAATATTATGTCTATCACTTATTTTATTAAAAAGATTTAGATTTTTTCTCACATACATAATATTTTCATAAATAAATTGGCAAGGCACTGTCATAATATTAATCCTTTTAAATAATTCCCTAAGAGATTCGCGACGAGGTAGATTATAAATGGCTCTGACAGCTCTCTTCTGTAAAATAAAAATGGATTCAATGTCAGCAGCCCGACCCCACAGTAGAATGCCATACGACATAATGCTATGAAAGTAACTGAAGTAGACCAGTCGCGCAGTTTCTATATCTGTCAACTGTCTTATCTTTCTTACAGCATAAGCTGCTGAGCTTAACCGTCCCGCAATTGATGTTATGTGAGGTCCCCATTGTAATTTGTCGTCTAGCGTGATTCCTAGGAAAACCGTTTGATTAATAAATTCCAGTTTTTGTCCATTCAATATGATGGCACATTTGCTACTTCTAACGTTTGGTAAACTGAATCTAATACATTTGGTTTTTTTTTCATTTAATACCAAATTATTTACTGTAAACCAATTTTGAACCTGAAGAATAGAGCTATTCACGTCGTCAAGATTTTGTGACCGCCTGTCTATTTTAAAGATCAATGAGGTGTCATCTGCAAATAACACCATCCTCGGTTGATTTTGTAGTAATTGAGGTAAATCATTTATGTAAACTAGAAATAGAAATGGACCCAATATCGAACCTTGAGGAACGCCCATTGTCATTTCAGACCCCAATGAGTTTACGCCGTTAACATGAACTTTAGCCTGTCTTCCTATCAGTTATGATTTTAATAAAGCAAGAGATGTTTTACTAATACCGTAGTGCTCGAGTTTCAGCAAAAGGGTATCATGGTTAACGCAATCGAACGCCTTTGAGAGGTCGCAAAAGATTCCAATGGCATCTTGGGCTTCCTCCCAAGCGCTAAATATGTTCTTTAGTAGGTTGACACCGGCGTCAGTTGTACAACGCCCTTTGGTGAAACCGTACTGATGTTCATCAAAGATGGAATTTTTATTAAAGTGACGTAACATTTGATTGAGCATTAACTTTTCAAATACCTTACTGAGAACTGGCAGAATCGACACAGGCCTATAATTGTTGGGTTCCTTACTATCACCCGCTTTGAATAATGGCACGACTTTACTATGTTTCATCAGATCGGGAAAGACTCCTTGGTCTATACTGGTGTTAAATATTAAGGCTAAGTAGGGCGCAATAGTTTCGATGATAGCTCTACTAACTTTTACAGACATTCCCCAAAGATCTTCTGTTGATTTAATTTTAAGATCTTTAAAAGTTTTTACGACAGCCTGGGGGTTTGTATGTTGAAAACTAAATTCCAAAGGGCAAGCCTTAACATTTCTTTTAAGTAAGGCAGCAGAAAGCGCGGGGTAGGAATTTAAAGCCTCAGTAGTTTGAAGGGGAATATTAGCAAAAAAAAATTCAATCAGGGTAGACAATACATATTAGGTTAGGTTAGGTAAGCTGGGCTGTTTCCGCACTTAGCCTCTTTATTGGGCCATAGTGCGTATAAAAAACACACCTATATCCTTGAGGAGTTACTCCAACCATCCCAGGTCCTCCCAGAATGCCAGCAGTCTTTTCAGACTGTTGCAGGCTTCGGGGAGCGATACCGGCGTTTGGAGAGTCCGTGCCCGTTGCTGCCACGCTTCTGCACTCCAAGAGCACGTGCTGTGGTGTTTCTTCTGCCTCCATGCATCCTCTGCATAGAGGGCTGTCTGTCACACCTATGATGAATAGGTGTTTGTTTAGGGGACAATGGCCGGTTATGATGCCTATGATCTTCCGAATTTCGTCCCGTTTCAATCTAATAAGGCTGCGGGCAAGTCTTTTTAATGCTTCCGGAACTGCATTCTTTGTTTGCCTGCAGGTTACATTGTTTCTCCATTCCGTTTGGTGTGTTTCCTTGGTTTTCTTACGTAGCCATGATTTTATTTGGGCTTGAGGTATGGGGAGCAGCGGTTCCGGGCCGTATACTGTTGTCTTCATACCTCTTTTAGCCAATTCATCAGCTGCGTCGTTACCCAGTGAGTTACTGTGCCCTTTTATCCATTGCAGGGTTACTTTGTTTGTGATCGCAATGTGTTGGAGTGTGTTATGACATTCCAAAACGAGGGCAGAAGTTATAGTATCGTTTTGTAGCGCTTGAAGCACCGATGCACTGTCTCAGATAATTTTGATGTTGAGACCTCTGACGTCTCTGACTGCCACTGCTTGAGCTGCTCTGGTGATGCCAATGCATTCTGCTTGAAAGATCGTGTTTAGTTTTTCTAAAGTTGTTGAAATTTTGATGTTTAAGTCGTTTGAGAAGACGCTAGCTCCAGTACCATAATTGGTTTTGGACCTGTCTGTGTATATCCAAACTTCATTGATGCCAGAGAAATCTTCAGCTTCCGCTTTGAGTTGGATATCATATCTTCGATCAAAAATGTGGTGACATAAAGTTCTGTCCAAGGGTGCCTCCAGGAGTGGTATTTCCTTTAGAACCCCTTGCAGAACTTTGGAGTGTGTTGTATCTGCGTTTAATTTCCACAGTCCGTGCGACCTTAATCTTAAGGCGGCTATCTTAGCCTCTTCCTCTTCTCAGCCGGTGGCTGCAACGCTCGCTCAGCGTTGTAGGCTTTGGAGTTTTGTGTGTGTGTGTGTGTGAAGTGTGTGTGTGTGTGTGTGTATGAAGTGTGTGTGTGTGTGAAGTGTGAAGTGTGTGTGTGTGTGTGTGTGTGTGAAGTGTGCGCGAGAAGGCCGTGTAATATTAGATGTTTGGCAAACCCTGTGTTTGATGCGTTTAGTGGAATTAAGTGTGGGATCGTACCCTATTTTCGAGTTCTCTTTTAAGACTGTGTTCAAGATGAATAATTGGCGAACTGTTAAAACATTAGAAAGAGGGTAAAGATCCTTTGTAGGCAAGAAGAAGGGCAAGGATTATCATGCTTGTTTTGCAAGTACTATCCCATACAATGATACAGTAGCTCAATATCGATTGGCATAGGGCAAGATATACCATTGTAACGACTTGTGTATCCGCAACATGCCTTAGGTTTTTGAAGATATAGATTAATTATCGTGTTCTTGATGAAAGTAGGTCCAAATGGTGATTAAAACTTAGCGTACTATCAATCATGACCCCTAGATATTTTATGTGGTACGCTCGTTCCAGATGACTACAAGAACAGGTACGGCCGGATGAACAGGTGTGAGCCACAATGCAGTAATTATCATGGACCGTAATTCCGATGTTTTTAACCCTTAAATTGTCACCCTTATTTCTTCTGTGTATAAAGTTGAAATTGCGCATATGAGTTGAAATTAGGCTAGAAAAGAGGATACAGAAAACAAAACTTTTTTTTTTATGTTTTTACAATGTCACATAAAACGGACATTGACCATTATATGTGTAGTTGTGGGTCATGAAACTACGTCACATAAAACTGACATTGTCTATTATATGTGAAGTTGTGGGTCATGAAACAAAGTCACATAAAACGGACATTGGCATATTTTAAGTGAAGTAGTTTAAGCATTTTCAATATTTTTAACAATTAAAAATTGACATCATATTATAATTAGGAACTTTCTAGAATCAGTCTTTTATACAATCAGTCTTCAAATGTTAATTAAAACTTTAAAGTAGTCATCTTTACAAAGAAATTAAGTCATGAATACTTCTAGCCTCTTTTGCTCTCAAAATTGTTATAGTAGGTAAAGTTTAAAAAAAAACATAAACAGTACAATGAACTTTTCGAAAAAGAACAGAACATAAACATAAAAATAATTACTTCTTGAAAAAAGTACAAAATAAAAAATAACTTTAGCTTGAAAGTCGGCGGCTTTGTTTTTGTTTCTTGTTATGTAGGTATTGCCACCGACTTCCAAGCTAAAGTTATTTTTTATTTTGTACTTTTTGAAGGCGGTCATATTTTTTTGTAAAAAAGCTTTTTATTTTTCACTTTTTAGTGCTCGTGTGTTAATGTTTGAAATCCTTACATAAAGCCCTTTCAAACAATACCTCACACGATATATTTAATTTTGGAAAGTGGTAGGAGGGGGGTTGACGTAGAAAACAAGTTTTTTTTTGGCAATACTATTAACTTTTCGAAAAAATAACAAAACATAAAAATAATTCGGTACTTCTCAAAAACATAACAGGTCATAAACATAAAAAAATAATTACTTTTCCTTGTGGAATCTTAGGTAACAAGATTTTTTGGCAGTTAGACAAAGTCTTTGCTGACATTTTGTACACATAATCATGGTTTTACCATTTTTACAAAGGCGATACCGCCCCTGTGACGTAAAGATGGGAAAATGATCATAGCAATCTAACCGTGCATCATCTACAGGTCTCGACTGGACCGGTTTTGTAATTGTGGCAAGTTTAGGTGAATTAGTCATTACAGTCATTTCAAGTTAGTGCTCAGTCACCGCGCGGAGCACTTGTCGTGCGCGATCGTTGCGAAATGTCGGATATAGTGAAATGTAGTAGTTGTAATATAGTCATTAGTGAAGTTCTGGCTTTCATACAGAACCAAGTCGATGTGATGAACGAGGAAAGCATCGTGAGACTGTGCGCAACAGCGTTCTCGAGTGAGGAAATAGTGATGGCAAGTCCTTTACTTGCTATATCAGTCAGTGCAAACGAAGGAGAAGAAGGTGAAAAGAAAAGGAAAATCTGAGGGGAAAGTGCAACGTGACCTGGAGGACATCATATCTCTCATCAAATGTACCGATGCCGACTGTATACCTATTTTTGTTGCTCGGGAACTTAGAAAATTACCGCCGGTTACCTTCGATGTAACTCGATTGTTAAAAGATATTATAACGCTTAAGGACCAAGTTGTTGCTATAAGGGAGGAGTATGCGACCCTTGAGTAGGTAAATAAGTTAAATATGGAATTACTGAATCTAAAACAAGCCTCATTGGTTGACGGTTACCAGCAAGAAAACAACTATGTAAACATCAATAGAGGTACGCGTAACCTATTACGGCTCGACAATTTTAATTTAAATAGTGGACCCATTGGTATAATGAATTTGTCGAAAGAAAGCATACAGACACCGGAACGGTTAAATTCAAAAGCAGCTGTTTGCAAAAGTTCATTGACCGACAAACTAGCTAAAGGTCAAGGCAGCGCAGTTAGAAGCATGACCTTTTCGCACGTAAAGCCGCGATCGCCTTCTGTTCTTGTCGCGCATGAGACGACATCGTGCCAAGCGGATCGAGGCAAGCGCGTGGAGGCCCCTACTGCGGTTTCGTCCCCGGTAACAAGGAACATATCGCCTGCGTGTGCGCACTCAGTGGCCTCAGTGACGCATGTAACCGGTGTATCGGGGTCAATGCAGAGCCGTCGAGCACCTAATAATGAGCGCCGTACTTACGTTCAAATAGCACAGGACGGGGGTGATTTTAAAACCTATAAGGACGGCGAATGGAACATTGTACAGAGTAAACGGCTTAAAAATCGTTTTATAGGGACACAGGGGAAGGCGAAGAACCCGACGGGTAAATTTAAGGCCGCAGAAAGTAAAATCCCACTGTTTGTAAACAATGTGGATAGTGAGTCATCTGTTAAGGACATTGCTGATTACATATTTGGCAAGACGAACGTTGTTTTACAACTAACGGAAATAAAAATGAAGCAAAAAAGGGATTACAAGGCTTTTAAAAATTTGTTCCTAGGCATAAGCTAAAAATATTCCTGGACGAACAGTTGTGGCCTGAAGGTATTTCCTTTCGTCGTTTTATTAACTTTAGGGAGCGTTATGTGCAAAATAGTCCTTCCACGTCAGGAATAAATAAAGCTGAGACTGAGGCAATGCATAAAAACGATTAGTTATGGCGACCACTACAAATCAGATCGTAAAAATGGTTAGTTTTAATTGTAAATCAGCCGCGAGGTCTGTGGAGGGGATACGGGAAATATGCAATACTGCACACGTTGCCCTGCAGGAAACGTGGCTACTGCCACACGACACTGCTTTCATTGGATCCATTAACCATGACTTTGATTATACCAGTAAGTCAGCGGTGGATACCTGGGCCGGCGTACTGCGCGGTCGCCCGTATGGTGGGGTGGCGCTGATGTGGGGAAAAGGTGTGTTTTCTTCGGTTGAGGTGGTGCCGTGTAGTAGTGTGAGGCTAGTTGCTGTTAAGGTATGTGCAAGTGAACGTAAATCGTTAGTGTTTTCGGTGTACATGCCAATAGATAGTGTGGACAATTTGTTAGAATTCACTGAAGTATTAGGTGAAATAAATGCAGTGATTGAGAGTTGTGACAGTGAATCCGCGATAATTCTCGGTGACTTTAACGCTCATCCAAATGAGTTATTCTTTAGGGAATTATGTAATTTTTGTACGGAGCGGAGCTGGCTCTGTGCGGACGTGATTAAGTTAAACGCTTGTACGGAAACGCACACCTTTGTTAGTGAAAGTAATTACGTAGACTGCAACCGGAGGTTCGAAAAAAAGCCAAATTTATTTAAAACTAATTTAATTTAAAGAAACAAATTACAATTAAATTGGGTGAAACCTATTCGATGCTAGAATATGGAATGACCAAAAATACTTATAAAAATAACTAATTGCTAATGTACAATTTTGCTGCGTCGGCGGCTCGTGGCTGGCCCGTGTGTCGACGATGCAGTTTATATGCGTCCGGCGTAAACTGATAAATTTGCAGGGTCGGCGATATCCATTAGGGATCCGTACTTAACACCTCCCCCCGAAGATCAGCAACTATTTGATCATGTTAAGATGAAATGTTGCTGGAGTTTCATCTCGTTTCTGGGTATCTCTTGTCACCTCTTCATACATTTGAAACTTGGGAGTTTGCTGATTTTCTTTGCTGTCTGCTCTGAGTTTCCAACATTTATATTTGCGGCTTATCGCGAAGATGATAAGTGCGACTACGCATGCAGCGAAGATGTAGAATGGTATGGTTGTATGGTATAAAACAACCGGCTGAGCCTTTCTATCTGCAGAGGGCTTTCCATCATTACCCTGGATGCTATGAAGTTCTTTCAAGTTGACTGAATTAAAACCGATGGTGTGAGTAGGAACGTTGGTTTGATTCATTTCGTTGTATGGATCTTCGATAATTTGAGCGGTTGGCCTTTGATCTCGTTGCTGTCGTTGACGATGGTAAATTCTGAAGTTTTCAGGTAGCAGTCCGTGCTATCAATTATATTAAAAGTTTTTAAAATCAGTGTACTTCAAAAGTAACTAATAGTACAACTACAAATAGAACTCAAATTGCTATAACTGTGTGTTGTCATTTGCAACAATTCGTCGCTGTGCTTATTAACAACGTGTGCACACTGCTGCACTGGCGCAACCCGCGCTCGCCCTGCCTAACCGCTGCGAAACAAGGACCCAATTATTCATCTCGCTCGCACAGAGACTCCGCGTTCAGCATAACATACTTCACCCCCGCAAAAGAGTACGTACAATATTATTCTTTGACTCTTGTACACACAAATACTGTATGCACGGAGTGGAAAGTTCCGCGATATTATAACACACGACAACTTAATTATTAAAATCTGGAAGAAGGTACGCTCACTGCTTACCGCCTGCCGCTGTCAAGTAATTATTAAGTGTAAACACGATGAATGTACAAAGATCGCCACCATCTGCTAGTTCTAGCTCGCAACCCGACCTATCGAAATTAAATGAACTCGTAGCCGAATCACAAATTACTTTTCGCTCCAAACGAAAAGAACGGCCGACGGACTGCGATTGTACTATTGAGATAAAACAGATTCATTCGGAGTTAAGCCGTATTGGATCGTTACTAAAATATGTGGAATCTAATGAACAGATCATAAAAAAACATGCAGGAGAGTATTACAGAGGTCAAATCACAAATCTCCGAGTTAAAAGTATGTAACGAACAAACTAATCAGCTAATCCGTGAAAATACCACTCAGATTACCGAAATCAAATCTTCTACGTCTAACGTCGCTAAAGAACAAAACGAACTACGTCAAAGTGTACTAAAATTAGAAAAACAAATTTGTCAAGATGAACACAAAATCGTTACACTTGAATCAGACATCAGTGCCCTAAAACATTCATCCCCACTTCAACCCGTCACATCTAAAATAAACAACCAACTATATTCAAATGAACAACTAATTAAGGATGTAACGGATCGTAACTATCGGGAGAAAAATATCATTATAGTAGGAGTGCCAGAAACAACAACCACTAGCACAGAAGGTTCATCTAGTGACGAAAAGAATGTCTGTGAAATCATTTCTCGGGTGTGCCGAGACCTCCAAAAACCTACAAAGATTTTTCGAATGGGCAAATACACACCCGGAAAGAATCGCAGCATTAAAGCGTGTTTTACCTCATCGGACTCTGCAAAATATTTACTACGGAACAAGGATAGACTGCCTCAAAACATAAAAATATTTTCAGACCAAACCCCGACACAGCAGCAATACCTAAAGAGTTTGAAAGATGAATTATTACGACGTCAAAATGACGGTGAAGACCAGCTTACAATTAAATATATCCATGGGGTACCAACAATAATAAAACAGCTTCCAAAAAACTTCAATTAGTAAACGAAAATATAACTACCAATAATAACTGCAACACGTATCAAGTACTCAATAACTATCATAACATTACTACTAGCAAATCTCGACTAAGATTCTTATACCTGAATGCTAGAAGCATTAGAACAAAAGGAAAGCTGGACGAGTTAAAATGCATTTTGAAGTCATTACCGAAAACAGCACATGTAATTTTAGTAACAGAAACCTGGATAAGGTCAGAAACCCAAGCCTTAACATTACAAATAGATAACTATACGCATTATTATAACTACAGAAATGACTCAAGAGGAGGAGTCTCGGCATATATTCACAACGACCTTAAACATAGTCTATCAAAATCTACGTATTCAGGAGGCAATAACTACTTATGGATATATTTGGAGAGGTATGCTTTTGAAGTAGGGGTAGTATACTACACAGGTAATACCAACTATAGGGAATTCTTACAGGAATATGATTCACAGTTACAAAAAAGAAAAAGAGCAATTGTATTTGGTGATTTTAACGTTGATTTATTGGACAAAAACAACAAAGAAACAAAACAATATAAAGCTGTAGTTAAAGAGGCCGGACACGTACTTCTGAACAAAATATGTAAAAAATATTGTACGAGAAATTCTATTACAAAAAAAAGCATTATTGGTCATATTAGCATTAACTTCAAGAACGACCACTTCCATATGGTAATACTTGAATCTTCTCTGTCAGACCATAATCAAATGTACCTAGAACTAAAAAAAATTCAAATCACCACCACGAATGAGATCTAAGTATGAAGCAATAGACTACACACAATTATACAAACATACAGAATCAGCGGAATTTAACCATAACGAAGATTACCTGAAATGGGAAAATGTTATAAAATTATGTGTAAAAAAAAGTAAAATAACTAAAACCAAAGTTCTTAACCCTCCGCAAAAAGACTGGATCAATAAGGACATCATTGCAGAAATAAATCAAAGAAATGTAATGTGGACGGAACTTGAAAATAACCCTAATAACGAAGCTCTAAAGAAGCAATTTAGCAAAAAACGAGACTGTGTAGAAAAACTGATACAAAGAACAAAAAATACTTACTACTATGATGCAATAACCAAATCTATTAAAAAACCCAAAAAAATGTGGAGTGTAATAAACTATTTAGCCAATAACAAAATCAAACAAAGTAGTACTCCCTCGAAGCTAGTTGTAGACTCTAAAATCACTACTAAGCCGAATGATATTTGTAATTTTTTTAATAATTACTTTTCCACGATAGGACCACTTTTAGCAAAAGAAATACCTGCAACATTTCACGACAACTATTATCGCGCTTTACCAAATTATCTTCCTCAAGAATCAGACGAGCTGTCCAGTCTTAAACCATGTTCTGCCAAAGAAATATTACAAATAATAACAAACCTTGATCCAAATTGTAGCACAGGCATAGATGGAATGGCAGCACGGTTCGGGGAGATCGCCGTGGTAGGCGTTTACTTCTCCCCGAACCGAACTCTCGCCGAGTTCCACGTCTCCCTTAGGGAGCTAGGAGTCGTCGTCGCCGGGTTCGGTTCCCTCCCTGTGTTGGTCCTCGGGGACTTCAATGCCAAAAACGTGGCTTGGGGTTCCCGGTACACGGACCATGCGCGGGGCAGGATGGTGGAGAACTGGGCTCTGGAGACAGGCCTGGTCATCCTGAATCGGGATTCTGTTCCCACGTGTGTGCGGATGCGGGGCGAGTCGGTGGTGGACATCTCGTTCGCCAGCCCCGCTCTGTCGCCGCGTGTCGTTGACTGGCGCGTAGAGGAGGGGGTGGAGACATATTCCGACCACCGGTACATCCGGTTCGACGTCTCCGCCCAGATCCCAGATACGCCGGTCCGACAGACCCCGAGTGGTCCGCGATGGGCGCTGAAGCAGCTGGACCGGGAGCTCTTCCTGGAAGCCTCGATCGTGCAGGCCTGGGTGTCATCACCAGACAGGCCTGCCGACGTCAACGACGAGGCGGAGTGGTTCCAGGAGGCCATGTCCGTGATCTGCGACATGGCAATGCCCCGGGCCCGGCCAGGAAGCGCCCGGCGTCAGGTGTACTGGTGGTCGCGCGAGATAACGGCACTACGCGAGGCGTGCGTTGATGCGCGACGCCTGTACGCTAGGCACCGCCGGTGCCGCATCCGACCTCCGAATGCGGCAGCCATTGAGGCGGAGCTGTACGAGGGGTACAGGACGGCGAAGACCGCCCTCCGAGATGGGATGCTGCGGGCTAGGGGTCTATCCCGCAGGGAGATGCTGGAGGCTCTGGACAGGGACCCATGGGGGCGCCCGTACAAATGGGTGCGGGACAAATTCCGCCCCTGGGCTCCCCCGTTGACGCAGAGTCTCCGGCCCCAACTCGTGGAGGGCGTCGTGAGCGCCCTGTTTCCTTCTCGGGGGGAACATACCCCCCGCCCATGGCTCCGCCCCTGGCGGTGTCAGACGAAGACGCGGACCACAGCGACGGCGGCGACTACAATGCTACGGAGGTGGCCGAGGTAGATCTGAGAGTGGCGGTACAACGGCTGAAGGCCAAGAATACCGCCCCGGGACCCGACGGCTTACCTGGGAAAGCCTGGGTCCTGGCCTCAGGGGCTCTCGGTCCTCGACTAGGGGGGCTCTTAAGCGCATGTTTAGAGAGGGGCCAGTTCCCGCTTCGTTGGAAGACGGGGAAACTGGTCCTCATCAAGAAGCCGGGGCGCCCTGCGGACTCACCGTCCGCATACCGGCCCATCGTGCTGCTCGACGAGGTGAGCAAGCTCTTTGAAAGAGTAATTGCAAACCGCCTCGTCGGGCACCTGGGGAGATCCGGGCCGGACCTTGCGGAGAGCCAGTTCGGCTTCCGCAGAGGGCGCTCCACGGTGGACGCCATCATGCGCGTGAGGGCCCTCACGACGGGGAAAGCAGTATCCCGGGGCAGGGTCGTCTTGGCGGTGTCTCTCGACATCTCTAATGCCTTCAACACCCTGCCCTGGAGTTGCATCAGGGAGGCACTCCGGTATCACCGGATGCCGACCTACCTTCGTCGAGTTGTCGAGGACTACCTGACGGATAGGGCCGTCATCTACCTCGGCCAACGGGGAGAGTGGAACCGGCGAGAGATGTCGTGCGGTGTCCCACAGGGATCGGTCCTGGGACCGCTTCTGTGGGACATCGGATACGACTGGGTGCTGCGCGCCGACCTCCCTGACGGCGTCAGCGTGGTCTGCTACGCTGACGACACGCTCGTCCTGGCACAGGGAGAGTCGCACCAGGCGGCGGCCGACCTAGCGACGCGAGGGGTTGCGACAGTCGTCGAAAGGATCCGGCAATTGGGACTCGAGGTGGCATTGCACAAATCCGAGGCCATGTGCTTCCATGGTCTTCGGAACGCGCCACCGTCGGGTTCCCAAATAACGGTGGGAGGGGTTCACATCGGCGTCGAGGCGACGATGAAGTATCTGGGTCTCGTCCTCGACAGCCGGTGGAGCTTCAAGGAGCATTTCCGACGTCTGGCTCCGCGATTGGACAGGGCTGGGGCTGCTTTTTGGCGGCTCCTGCCCAACCTCGGGGGACCAGGCGCCTCCTGCCGGAGGCTTTACGCCGGAGTCGTGCGGTCCATGGCCCTCTACGGGGCCCCTGTGTGGGCCCCTACCATCAGGCGGCGGCCACCAGCCAAGTTGGTGGCATGCCAGAGGGTCATGGCCATCCGGATGATCCGGGGATATCGCACGGTCTCCGGCGAAGCGGCAAGCCTTCTTGCCGGATTGCCGCCGTGGGATCTGGAGGCAACAGTCCTCCAGCGCGTCTACGAGTGGCGTGTGGACGCGCAGCGCCGGGGCGAAACCCCGCTGCCGCGGCAAATCGCGGCACTGCGGAGTGAGCTCCGGTGCGATCTCATGGCGGAATGGGAGATGCGACTGTCGCAACCCAAGTTCGGGCACGCCGCAATCGCAGCGATAAGACCCCTCTTTGAGGAGTGGCTGGAGAGGCGCTACGGCGTCCTCACCTACCGCCTGACGCAGGTCCTCACCGGACACGGTTGTTTCGGGAGGTTCCTGTGTCGGATAGGGCGGGAGGAAACGCCCGGGTGTCACCACTGTGTGGATCGCCCGGAGGACACGGTGGAGCATACGGTGCAGGACTGCCCCGCTTGGGCAGAGCACCGCCGTGTCCTCACGGAGGCGATAGGCGGCGGCGACCTCTCGCGTCCGGACCTGGTTCAGGCCATGCTCCGGGGCGAGAGGGAATGGGATGCAGTCACCTCCTTCTGCGAAGCTGTAATGCTAGCGAAGGAGGAGGCGGGCCGCATGAGGGAGAGAACCACCTCACGCCCCAGCCGCCGCGGAAAACGCCCAGGGCGTCGGACGTCGCGAGGCGACATCCGGCCACCGTAGGCGCGGGCTTGCGGACGGCGAGTAATGGGTAGCTCGCCGTCCGATTAAGGACCAAGCCCGGGTCGACGGCGCGTTCTGTTCGCGCGCGCCTCAAAGAGCTGTCAGCACAGGGACGGGGCGCCCAACGGGGCCAACGCCTGCCGGGGTTGCGGGACGTCTTAACAGGATACCGTGGCCCCGGAACGTAAAGAGCAACAGAAGGAACATGGTGGTTTTTTAGTCAGTAAAAGTCTGACAGTCCCTTCCGCCCCACCCAGGGCGGAAGGAGTCATTTGATGATTTTTACCACCTCAAAAAAAAAAAAAAAAAAGGCATAGATGGAATAAACACTAAAGCAATAAAGTGCATTAAAAATCTTATTGTAAATAACTTATGTACATGTTTTAACAAACTATTAGCCGACGGAAACTTTCCCGACACACTAAAGATAGCAAAGGTTACCCCTATTTATAAATCAGGAAGTCTTACAGATCCCGGAAATTATCGATCAATCTCAGTACTGCCAGTAATGTCAAAAATATTGGAAAAAGTTCTTCACAACCGATTACAAAATTACTTAAACTCTATTAATTTCATTACCGATCGCCAATATGAATATAGACCAAAAAGCATTACAACCACTGCTACAATTGATCTCGTCACTAAAATTAAGCAAAATATAGACAATAAAAATATAGTCGTGGGTATCTTTGTCGATCTAAAAAAGCATTTGACACCGTCTGTCACAAATTACTATTAAAAAAGCTAGAATTCATTAACATCACTGGAAGTGCACTAAAAATGTTTAAATCCTACTTCACCAACCGCTCACAAATAGTTAAACTACGTAATCATGATCAAAGTAACGCGTTACCAATAACTTGCGGCGTTCCACAGGGATCCATTCTGGGTCCTCTGCTCTTTCTCATATATATTAACAACATCACCGAAATAAAGCTACATGGCCACCTTACCCTGTATGCCGATGATACATGTCTATTTTACTTTGGTTCTTCCATCCACAACATTATTACACTAGCCCAAGATGATTTAAATTCTCTATACACATGGTTTCAGTTTAATCTTTTAACAATAAATATATCTAAAACTTGCTATGTAATATTTAAGGCAAAAAATAAAATCATTCCACCATTTGATCCACTTAAAATTAATGACGTACCACTGCAGCTAAAAACAAGCGAAAAATACCTTGGTCTGAGAATAGACAGTACTCTTTCGTGGAATGCCCAGATTGAATATATAAAAAACAAGCTCTCGACACTAGTAGGGACATTGCGCAACATAGTTCGATGCATTCCGCGAATTCTAAGATACACCATCTATAACTCACTAGTGAAGCCGCACCTACTATATTTGATTGAACTCTGGGGCAGTGCTACGAAAACAAAACTGTCAGAACTTCAACGATCCCAAAATAAATTAATCAAAATGCTTTTTAACTATCCCTATTTAACATCAACTTCAATAATCTATAATGACACAAAATTAATGAACATCAAGCAACTTTATATCTATAATACATGTATATTCATTAATAAAGTGCTTAATAAAAAAATACACACAAACATTATATTAAATCAATATCGACAAGTCAGCCAACGAAGCTCACGACGAGCGAGCCTAATAGTGCTACCTAAAACTAGAACCAATTATGGCAAAAAAATGGTTACATTTGAGGAAGTACAACTATATAATAAATTACCATCAAGTATTAGAAATGCACACTCACTCAATGCATTCAAAATTCAGCTCGGCCAGTATTTAACAGCAGGAAAAACACCCTGAAGTCGAACCTTTTTATATTGTTAACTTTAATTTATTGTTCTCAAGTAAGTGACATTTGTGTATGTTTTATTGAGAATAAAGTTTCTTTAAACCTAGTCCATGGGAATGGTGACGAGATAACTGCCTTGTAGAGTGTTGTAGTCTTTTCTTCCACATGCTAGTTGTACTTTGGTCGGTTGTGGTATTGACAGTACGTAGTGCTGGTCATCTAATTTTTCCACTGCTTCTTTGGAGAGTGAAATCTTGGCGAAGCGGCAGGTGTCTTCTAGGTCTTGGTTGATGATGAGCTTCTGGATACAGTCTGGCTTCGTCCGGATTTGGTGGCTCGTCTTTTTCTCGCAGAGATGTATGTTGCTGTACCTCGGGCGTTCAGCCTCTATGTACACGAATGATTTCTCGTTGGTTGCTATGTAGGGAGTAGGAGGTATAAGGACAAGTTGTTTCTTGTTAGGTAAGATGGATAATCTGTATAGGTCCAAAGACACCTATCTTTGGAAACTATAGGGAAACTGTAAACTATAACTATTCTTTTCTCAATAAAATAGGAACCTGGTTTGATAAGATTGTAATATTCTCTTAACTCTAAATTTAAGATCTGGTCTTGATTGTATATTGATTTTAACTTATCTATCATAGTTTTCAACACGTCTATGTCAATCATGGAATGATGAGTACTAGACGCACGGATTAAGGCCATTATATTTTCTAATCTAACTATTTCTAACATATGAATAGAAATATATAATGTCACCAAAATGTTGCAGGTCTATATTTGCAGCAGCGTAGTGATGTGTCAAAAACTCAAACTGCTCCGAAGTTAAACAGACCCTCTAATACGCCCGTAATGTACAAGCCCCCTATCATGCATGCTATGCCATTTAACGGTATCCCGCGACCCCCAATATCTAACTGGCCTGCTCCAGTAGGACTGCGTGGCCACCAGCCTCAGCCCCAGCCTTTTAAATTCAATACACCTAATAATTATCAGGATCGCATGCCGACTCGAACACAACAAGTGTTCCGTGCACCACCACCAAATTATCATCCGCAGAGTAACGTTTTCAGGCTACCTAGAAATAACTCACCACAAAATATGGGTGCAAAACCCATGAGCGGAGTGCAACATTTTACTTCGAAATCTTTACCCATGATGCCGGGGAATGACTGGCATAGGAACGGAAACCCACCACCGTCTAATTATTTCAAAACGCGTGAAGTAAATATGAACGAAATCACACCTGAAAAGACCTATTACTCGGTTGACTATTACCCTGAACCGGAATTCGGCTATTACATGGACTACGGTGACTATTATGTGCTTTACGACTATGACGGCAACCCTAGTATGACTGACAGTAATGCGATTTCTTACAATCCGGTTATAAACGAGATAGATCTACAACCAGGCCCTAGCAGCGCTAATCAAATTCAAAATTTTCCGACGGACAAGAGATCAAAAGAGCAAGGATAGATCTTAATTTACAGACCCAAAGACAGTTACCCTACATTGAAATTGCTAGCCCTCCTTTAAAATTTCTAATAGACACTGGCGCTAACCAGTCATTTATTAGCCCAGAGGCTGTACAAAAGTTTTTCTCAGATTTCCCCCTCAACTATGACCCTTTCGAAGTTACAAATGTACACGGTATTAGTAGAAATGATTATTCCGTAACGTTACCATGTTTCAATGAGTTCAACGAGTCCGACACAGTTAAATTATTCATTTATCGCTTCCACAATTATTTCGACGGACTTATAGGTTTAGACTAATTATCCAAGTGGGAAGCAAAAATAGATTTAAAAGAATACAAGTTAATTACGCGAACTGCTACAAATCAGATCAAAGTATATAACTATAATAATAATAATAATAATATCTTTATTTATTCAAAAAAGATACAGAGTTTGATATTTAGTTTATAAATACATTTATTTGTCATTTGTTTGTTTTTTTTTTTCATTTGTTTGTGTTTTATTTTTATTTATTTTTTTGTTTTTTTTTTTTGTGTTTTTTTTTGTTTTTTTGTTTACGTTTGTTTGTTTGTTTTTTTTGTTTTGTTTGTTTGTGTTTGTTTTTCCCACCCAGGACAAACTTTGTGTGATGAGCATGATTGTTAGTTCTGTGTCTGGGTGTGATTTATCTATAATATGTATGTATTTATAAATTATATAAGTATGTATGTATATCAGTTGTCTGGTTACCATAACACAAGCTCTGCTTAGCTTGGGATCAGATAGCCGTGTGTGAGTTGTCCCAAGATATTTATTATTTATTATTATTTTTATTATTATTATTTGTTTATGTTGCAAAATCTGTACAAGAATAATACTCTACCTCTTAAGCTAGGGTATACCTGTATTTTAAGAGGTAGTTACGGTAAATAATCAACAAAAACTTATCTCAAGTGGACTGTGTCATTCTACTGTATGGTAAACAAAAGTGAGATGGTGTGTGTGTCAGGGTGAGTGTAGGTGTTGGTGTATGGGTGTGTGTATTATACAAGAAAGGTGAGTAAAGACTCCGTATAAGAGTAATCCTTAAGGAGCAGCCACTCTATTACTTTAGATTTTAGTGCATGCGAGTTTAGATTAATAATATTTAGGTGTTTGTTAATGTTTTTATAGATATGTGTACTTAGTATATAATATTGATGTTTAGCGAAGGAGGTCTTGTGTTGGATATTTGGTGGAACGTACGTGCGTTTGTTTATCATACGAGGAAGAAGGCTTGCGTGCTTTCTAAGGGTGGATTTAAGCACATAAAGCTGACGAACCGTAAGTACTTTACAGTCAGAGAACAGTTCAGTTGTTGGGTATCGATAGGGCTTTTTTGCCATGACCTTAAGTATAGCTCGCTGTGCTCTTTCCACCCTCAGAAATCTAGTCCTAGCAGCACCGCCCCATGTAACTATGCAATAACCAATCACTGATTGGCATAGTGCAAGGTACACCATCTTAAGGGTTTTTAGGTCGGCGGATATTCTAAGGGACTTAAATATATGGATAAGACGTAAAGTTCGAGTGGTGACGGCGTCAATTTGTTGGTCCCATCTCAGTCCGTCGTTTATGTGTACTCCGAGGTATTTAACGCTTTCAGATCTAGTGAGCGGAGAACAAATGCATGGGGTGGACGGGTTTGTGCAGGAATGAGGAGTTATACTAAAAGAAGAAGATGGTTTAGCATTTCGTCGTATAGCAAAGGGAATGTAAGTAGTTTTGTGTAGGTTTAAAGTAAGAAGGTTCGAGTTTAACCACATCATAACTTTAGCCATGGCCACCTCCGCATTTGCTTTCACAATGTCCCAGGTGATTCCGTCTACAAGAATTGCAGTGTCGTCTGCGTAAGCGTAAATTCTACTATTTGGGAGACTCAGTCTGCAGAGGTCATTTACGTAGATCTGAAATAGAGTCGGGGAAAGGATCCCACCCTGGGGAACACCATAGGACACGAGAAACTCATCACTTAGGTGAGTATCAATTTTGATACATTGCCTACGATTTTTTAGGTAATCCTTAAATATCTCCAGCGGCATTCCACGCACACCGATACTTTCTAGCTTCGTAATGAGTTTGGGAACAGAGACTGTGTCAAAAGCCTTCGAAAGGTCCAGGAATATACCTAGACATTTCGATTTTTTATCTAAATTTGAGGCAACCTGTTGCGTGAGGTCCAGTACTGCAACATCTGTAGATAGACATGTGCGAAATCCGTATTGGTTATTAGCAATAAGCTGGTGTTTGTCGAGGAATATTCGTAGGGAGTTATTAAGGATTTTTTCGAGGACTTTAGAAAGTGCAGGTAGGACCGATATCGGTCTGTAGTTATTAACACAATCCCTGCTGCCCTTGTATATTGGATGTACCACAGCTTTTTAAAAGCCTCCGGAACTACACCCTCCTGTAGGCAACGATTAAAAAGGTAAGTTATTGGGGGAACCAGTACATGACGGCAGCTTTTTAATGTAAACGATGATATGCCATCCCAGCCAACTGCACAGTCAGAACGGAGTTGTAGGATTAGAGACTCAACCTCGGCTTCATGTACTTCCAGGATGGTAAGAGAGTTCACAGGTGAGTTTCGGGTGTCCGTAGGTGAGGGTGAGGGATGGCCACCAGCCGATGATGATGCAGTACCATTTATTATTTTTGTGGCCAAATTTTTGCCAATGTTGGCAAAAAATTGGCCCACCTCATTTATCGCCGTTTTTGGGCTATCCCGTTTCGTGAGTAGCTCCACTGGGCTAGTTTTTTATTTATGGGTATTGGTTATTTGTTTGATAACTTTCCATAGGTCTTTGGGATTATTTTTGGCTTTTTCAAGCTGACCGGTTTCATAAGACTTTTTAAGTTTCCTGAGTAGATTATTGCAAAAATTACGATATCGAGATGTGTAGTCTTTAGAATAATATTATCTGGTGATTTTTTAGATTTTATGTGCATTTTATCTCTATTTTTTATACATTTTAAAAGACCAGGGGTAATCCAGGGTTTAATGATTCGCTTTTGCCTTGGCGTTTTAACTTGTTTTGAATGTTTTGATATTACTAATTTTATAATATTGATGAATTTATTCATTGCCTCATTTATATTCTCGACCTCATATATTTCTGTAAAATCTACAGTTTCTAACTCCTCCACAATAGCTATGTGGTTTAGGGTAGTAGTTGCATATAATTTGTGGGAGGGATTAGCATTTTTCAAACTTAATAGTAGGGGTTTGTGGTCCGTTACGTGTGCCTCTAGAACTAGTGTAGTAGCAGTTAGATAAGATTTGAGAAATATATGGTCCAAACAGTTCTCGTCTCGAGTGGGGAAGAAGTGTGTTGGCATAAGACCATGGGATGCATTTAGCGTGAGATAGTCTAAAGTTCGTTCATTTATATTATTTTGTTTTATGTCAATGTTTAGGTCACCTACAAGAGCGATATTAGGGCATATAGATTTAATATTGTCGTAGACATTTATCAGACTAGTTGAGAAATGGTCAAGATTCTCCCTCGAGCGTCTCGAGCGAACTCACGCAACGTCAATCTGTATGAAGATAATATACCAGCGAACAATTCTAAAGTAGTTCGAATACCAATCAATGCCCCTGACGGCGACGTTTTAATAAGCGAACAGGTGTTTTGCAATTGCATTATTCACGAGTGTCTAACTACAGTAACTAACAATCGTGGTTTTGTAGACTTAGAGAGTCCAACATCCAATGACGTCATCTTTTCGTTAGACCAACCAGCCCAAGCAGAACTTTTCAACGTCGATCGCATACCAGCCAAGCAATCAAATCGTGCAGACGATGTATTATCACGGTTACGTACGGATCATCTCAACGAAGAGGAAAAAGCTAATCTTTTGATGCTATGTTCTCGTTATGCAGACGTATTTTATATTGACGGAGAGCCACTAACGTTCACCAACAAAATCAAGCATCGCATAAGAACCACTGACGAAGTCCCGCATACACTAAAAGCTATCGATACCCTTTCATACATCGCGAAGAAGTTAGAAATCAAATCACCAAAATGTTAGACCAAGGTATAATTCGGCCCTCAGATTCAGCCTGGAGCTTACCCAAATGGGTTGTGCCTAAAAAGAGAGACTCTTCAGGAAAGCAAAAATGGCGTATCGTAGTAGACTTTCGTAAGCTGAACGAGAAAACTATTGACGACAAGTATCCCATACCAAACATCAATGACGTCCTTGACAAGTTAGGGAAATGCCAATACTTTACGACCTTAGATTTGGCAAGCGGATTCTATCAGGTTGAGATGGACCCCTAAGATATTTCCAAGACCGCATTTAATGTGGAACACGGCCATTTTGAGTTCCTTCGAATGCCTATGGGACTTAAGAACTCACCGTCCACATTTCAAGGAGTTATGGACAATGTTCTAAGAGACCTTCAAAATAACATCTGCCTGGTATACCTGGATGACATTATAGTCTATAGTACCTCTCTCCGGGAACACATGGACAACTTAGAAAAGGTTTTCCAAAGACTTAGAGAGTCCAACTTCAAAATTCAAATGGACAAGTCCGAAGTTTTGAAGTTAGAGACCGCTTACCTAGGACACACCATTAGTAGAGACGGCATCAAGCCAAACCCCGACAAAATCTCCGCTATTCAGAAGTACCTAATTCCAAAGACCCCCAAGGAGATCAAACAATTTTTAGGCCGTCTCGGTTAACCAAATATAACCGGATAACCAAACCACTAACCCAATGCCTTAAGAAAGGTAGTAGAATAACTCTTAGCCCCGAATACACTCTTGCTTTTGAAAGTTGCAAGACCCTATTAACCACTGACCCCATATTACAGTACCCAGATTTTAAAAGAGAATTCAACCTCACAACAGACGCTTCGAATGTCGCTATTGGAGCAGTATTATCTCAGGGACCAATAGGGTCCGACAAACCCGTCTGCTACGCTTCCCGCACACTTAACGAAAGTGAGCTAAATTATAGTACCATCGAAAAAGAGTTACTTGCCATAGTCTGGGCCACGAAGTATTTCCGACCTTATTTATTTGGAAGAAAATTTAAAGTACTGACTGACCACAAACCCCTTCAGTGGATGATGAACTTAAAAGAGCCAAACTCACGACTGACTAGATGGCGACTCAGACTAAGTGAATATGACTTTACAGTAGTATATAAAAAGGGAAAGTTCAACACCAACGCTGACGCTCTCTCACGTGTCGAAATCCATAATGAAGAAGTCGATGAGATCAGTTCGTTAATCGAAAGCATTTAAGACCTTAGCTCAATGATTAACAATCCATCAGAGTCACCACACCAGCAGACAAACTCCTCGACTGACATCGTACACACTAGTAACGAACATCCCATACTAGAAGTCCCCATCACAGATGAGCCACTTAACAAGTTTCATCGACAGATTTACTATACCGTAGTAAGTGACATAAAACGACGACCGACAGTAACTAAACCTTTTGAAAACCATACCCGAATTGCGATCCAACTTTCAGAATCCAACTTAGAGAGTGATGTTATCAACGCTATTAAAGAATATGTGAACCCGAAAGTTAAAACAGCCATCCTGATAAATCCCCCATTAGCAATGTATTCAATAATCCCTATAATACTGGACAAATTCAAAAGTTCCTCTCTCAATTTAGTACTAACAAAAGTAGAACTGGAAAATGTCAAGGAATACTTGCGACAACAAGACATTATTCGACACTATCACGACGGTAAGACAAACCACCGCGGGATAAATGAATGTCAGTTGGCCCTCTCACAAAAATACTATTGGCCAAAGATGAAGGAACAAATCACTAAGTTTATCAATGAATGTACCATCTGTGGTCAAGCTAAATACGACCGAAATCCCATCAGATCACAATTCAACATAGTCCCTCCAGCTACTAAACCACTTGAAATTATTCACATGGACCTATTTACAGTTCAGAATGAAAAGTACGTGACTTTCATTGACGTTTTCACAAAGTACGGACAGGCTTACCATTTACGAGATGGAACCGCTATTGGCATTATACAAGCACTGTTACGCTACTGTACCCATCATGGATTACCTATGACTATCATTACTGACAATGGCACCGAATTCATCAACCAACTGTTCTCCGAATTTACACGACTTCATAAGATAATTCATCATAAAGTTTTACCTCATAGTCCAAACGACAACGGTAACATCGAACGCTTCCATTCGACGTTATTAGAGCATATTAAACTTCTTAAATTACAACATAAAGATGAACCAATAGTTAATCTCATGCCATACGCCATTATAGCATACAATAGCTCTATCCATAGTTTTACTAGATGCAGACCTTATGCAGACCATCTAGTAAAACTATGGATAGAGCTATTGTATGCTGTACATTCATTGATAAACTTAGTGATTTGTTCCTTCATCTTTGGCCAATAGTATTTTTGTGAGAGGGCCAACTGACATTCATTTATCCCGCGGTGGTTTGTCTTACCGTCGTGATAGTGTCGAATAATGTCTTGTTGTCGCAAGTATTCCTTGACATTTTCCAGTTCTACTTTTGTTAGTACTAAATTGAGAGAGGAACTTTTGAATTTGTCCAGTATTATAGGGATTATTGAATACATTGCTAATGGGGGATTTATCAGGATGGCTGTTTTAACTTTCGGGTTCACATATTCTTTAATAGCGTTGATAACATCACTCTCTAAGTTGGATTCTGAAAGTTGGATCGCAATTCGGGTATGGTTTTCAAAAGGTTTAGTTACTGTCGGTCGTCGTTTTATGTCACTTACTACGGTATAGTAAATCTGTCGATGAAACTTGTTAAGTGGCTCATCTGTGATGGGGACTTCTAGTATGGGATGTTCGTTACTAGTGTGTACGATGTCAGTCGAGGAGTTTGTCTGCTGGTGTGGTGACTCTGATGGATTGTTAATCATTGAGCTAAGGTCTTAAATGCTTTCGATTAACGAACTGATCTCATCGACTTCTTCATTATGGATTTCGACACGTGAGAGAGCGTCAGCGTTGGTGTTGAACTTTCCCTTTTTATATACTACTGTAAAGTCATATTCACTTAGTCTGAGTCGCCATCTAGTCAGTCGTGAGTTTGGCTCTTTTAAGTTCATCATCCACTGAAGGGGTTTGTGGTCAGTCAGTACTTTAAATTTTCTTCCAAATAAATAAGGTCGGAAATACTTCGTGGCCCAGACTATGGCAAGTAACTCTTTTTCGATGGTACTATAATTTAGCTCACTTTCGTTAAGTGTGCGGGAAGCGTAGCAGACGGGTTTGTCGGACCCTATTGGTCCCTGAGATAATACTGCTCCAATAGCGACATTCGAAGCGTCTGTTGTGAGGTTGAATTCTCTTTTAAAATCTGGGTACTGTAATATGGGGTCAGTGGTTAATAGGGTCTTGCAACTTTCAAAAGCAAGAGTGTATTCGGGGCTAAGAGTTATTCTACTACCTTTCTTAAGGCATTGGGTTAGTGGTTTGGTTATCCGGTTATATTTGGTTAACCGAGACGGCCTAAAAATTGTTTGATCTCCTTGGGGGTCTTTGGAATTAGGTACTTCTGAATAGCGGAGATTTTGTCGGGGTTTGGCTTGATGCCGTCTCTACTAATGGTGTGTCCTAGGTAAGCGGTCTCTAACTTCAAAACTTCGGACTTGTCCATTTGAATTTTGAAGTTGGACTCTCTAAGTCTTTGGAAAACCTTTTCTAAGTTGTCCATGTGTTCCCGGAGAGAGGTACTATAGACTATAATGTCATCCAGGTATACCAGGCAGATGTTATTTTGAAGGTCTCTTAGAACATTGTCCATAACTCCTTGAAATGTGGACGGTGAGTTCTTAAGTCCCATAGGCATTCGAAGGAACTCAAAATGGCCGTGTTCCACATTAAATGCGGTCTTGGAAATATCTTAGGGGTCCATCTCAACCTGATAGAATCCGCTTGCCAAATCTAAGGTCGTAAAGTATTGGCATTTCCCTAACTTGTCAAGGACGTCATTGATGTTTGGTATGGGATACTTGTCGTCAATAGTTTTCTCGTTCAGCTTACGAAAGTCTACTACGATACGCCATTTTTGCTTTCCTGAAGAGTCTCTCTTTTTAGGCACAACCCATTTGGGTAAGCTCCAGGCTGAATCTGAGGGCCGAATTATACCTTGGTCTAACATTTTGGTGATTTGATTTCTAACTTCTTCGCGATGTATGAAAGGGTATCGATAGCTTTTAGTGTATGCGGGACTTCGTCAGTGGTTCTTATGCGATGCTTGATTTTGTTGGTGAACGTTAGTGGCTCTCCGTCAATATAAAATACGTCTGCATAACGAGAACATAGCATCAAAAGATTAGCTTTTTCCTCTTCGTTGAGATGATCCGTACGTAACCGTGATAATACATCGTCTGCACGATTTGATTGCTTGGCTGGTATGCGATCGACGTTGAAAAGTTCTGCTTGGGCTGGTTGGTCTAACGAAAAGATGACGTCATTGGATGTTGGACTCTCTAAGTCTACAAAACCACGATTGTTAGTTACTGTAGTTAGACACTCGTGAATAATGCAATTGCAAAACACCTGTTCGCTTATTACAACGTCGCCGTCAGGGGCATTGATTGGTATTCGAACTACTTTAGAATTGTTCGCTGGTATATTATCTTCATACAGATTGACGTTGCGTGAGTTATATACTTTGATCTGATTTGTAGCAGTTCGCGTAATTAACTTGTATTCTTTTAAATCTATTTTTGCTTCCCACTTGGATAATTAGTCTAAACCTATAAGTCCGTCGAAATAATTGTGGAAGCGATAAATGAATAATTTAACTGTGTCGGACTCGTTGAACTCATTGAAACATGGTAACGTTACGGAATAATCATTTCTACTAATACCGTGTACATTTGTAACTTCGAAAGGGTCATAGTTGAGGGGGAAATCTGAGAAAAACTTTTGTACAGCCTCTGGGCTAATAAATGACTGGTTAGCGCCAGTGTCTATTAGAAATTTTAAAGGAGGGCTAGCAATTTCAATGTAGGGTAACTGTCTTTGGGTCTGTAAATTAAGATCTATCCTTGCTCTTTTGATCTCTTGTCCGTCGGAAAATTTTGAATTTGATTAGCGCTGCTAGGGCCTGGTTGTAGATCTATCTCGTTTATAACCGGATTGTAAGAAATCGCATTACTGTCAGTCATACTAGGGTTGCCGTCATAGTCGTAAAGCACATAATAGTCACCGTAGTCCATGTAATAGCCGAATTCCGGTTCAGGGTAATAGTCAACCGAGTAATAGGTCTTTTCAGGTGTGATTTCGTTCATATTTACTTCACGCGTTTTGAAATAATTAGACGGTGGTGGGTTTCCGTTCCTATGCCAGTCATTCCCCGGCATTATGGGTAAAGATTTCGAAGTAAAATGTTGCACTCCGCTCATGGGTTTTGCACCCATATTTTGTGGTGAGTTATTTCTAGGTAGCCTGAAAACGTTACTCTGCGGATGATAATTTGGTGGTGGTGCACGGAACACTTGTTGTGTTCGAGTCGGCATGCGATCCTGATAATTATTAGGTGTATTGAATTTAAAAGGCTTGGGCTAAGGCTGGTGGCCACGCAGTCCTACTGGAGCAGGCCAGTTAGATATTGGGGGTCGCGGGATACCGTTAAATGGCATAGCATGCATGATAGGGGGCTTGTACATTACGGGCGTATTAGAGGGTCTGTCTAACTCCGGAGCAGTTTGAGTTTTTGACACATCATTACGCTGCTGCAAATACATGATATTTAACTCTTCCTGCACGAACTCCAGAGCTTTTTCGATAGTTTCTGGACGCATGCAGCGTATACGTGAACCTAACGGTTTCTTCAGCCCTCCTACAAAGGCTTGCATTGTAACTTTCTTATAGAACGTTCTTTTAGCCTCGATAGTCGTCTGAATAGTCTCGTGTAAAGTCACGTAAGTCATTATCGTACTAAACAAGGTTTAACATTGATCGTAAAATTCCTGAGGGGTTTTAGCACCTTGTGTAGCCAATGAGAGGTCGTTGTACAGAGCCGTTTCGTTCCGCTGGTCTGAAAAGTTATTAATAAGAGCTGATCTAATGCCTGTCCAAGTTTCAGGAATTCCGTTCGAGTTGATAGTGGATGCGGCAGGCCCGGTGATTTTATTTAAAATGCCGTTTAAAAGACACACATTATTAAACTCGCTACCTGGTTCAGTACTTGCATACTGAATGACTATTCTATCGCAAATGTTAATAAATCTAGTTAAAACGTTAGGGTTCCCGTCAAAATCGGGCACAAGGCGTAAGGCCTTAAAAATAGTGTCGGGATTGTGAGACATTTTAGGTTCAAATAAACTATTCAAATTAAAATCTAATTCACTATCTATATCTCTATTAATATCAACTATATTCCGGCGTGCCTGTCGTGACGCAGGTTCCCGGGGGTAAGATCTCTCGCGATGGAAAAACTTGGACATAAAAGTAACTTAGGAATAGAAGGAAGCAACACGAGAAAGATTCTAGTGCACTACTAGTGCTACATATATTTCATCTCTGGTTCTTCTTCGTGAGTCGATGTCTGGATTCGCCACCCAGCTCCGCAGCTCCAACGTAGATTCGGGATACTCGTGACGTGACTTGATAGCCGCCCGGGCGACTCGCGATCGCGGTTATCGATATGAGATGATTCTAACGCGTTTCGCGAACCGGCCCGCGAGTATCCTACCGACTGCGCCAATTACGTAAACTGCAACCGGAGGTTCGAAAAAAACTTTAAAACTAATTTAATTTATTTAAAACTAATTTAATTTATTTAAAACTAATTTAATTTAAAGAAACAAATTACAATTAAATTGGGTGAAACCTATTCGATGCTAAAATATGGAATGACCAAAAATACTTATAAAAATAACTAATTGATAATGTACAATTTTGCTGCGTCGGCGGCTCGTGGCTGGCCCGTGTGTCGACGATGCAGTTTCTATGCGTCCGGCGTAAACTGATAAATTTGCAGGGTCGGCGATATCCATTAGGGATCCGTACTTAACAAAGTCATAATAATTGTAAACGATGGCTTGATCACTGTCTGACGACGGAGGCAGCTTGGCAATGTGTGACTGATATTAAGGTGTTGTATGATGTGTTTTGGTCGGATCATTTTCCGCTGGAAGTTTATTGTAACTTAGGAATATTACAGAGCAGTAAATATTATAATGTTGATATCTACAATGAAGTGAGATGGGGTGAGAGAAACGCTGAACAGATCAGGTTATATAGTGAGCTCTGTAACAGCAGACTTAGGGACATTGATTTTCCGATGGAACTTAGTCTGTGTGCTGATATGAGTTGTAGTAAAGAAAGTCATTATAAAATAATTGATGAGCTTTATAACAGTATTGTTAATGCTTTGACAATAGCTGCGCGTAGCAGTAATAGACAGAAAAGGCGCAAGAAGTATGTCACTGGTTGGAATACACATGTGCAAAAAGCACACCAGATCGCACGAAGTAGCTTTCAGACCTGGATGCTGTATGGAAAACCCAAGTCTGGTAATATTTATGATACCATGTGTGAAACCAGAAGGCGCTTTAAGTCTAAGCTCAAGTTGTGTCAAGATAATGTTGAGCGTATTAAAATGGACATCTTAGCCACTCACCACAAGGACAAGGACTTCAAGCGCTTTTGGAAGCATACCAGGAAAATGAAATCTGGCTTATGTGTGCCTGCGTGTGTCGAGGGTAGAAATGAGCCCCAGCAAATTGCTGAGCTGTTTAGGGCACGTTTTAAGGTCGTGTCGCCCTTACCAAGTGTACGGCAGGTGCTTGATGCTGAAGTCGATGATGGTGTGCGATTCAGATTTAAAATAAAAGAAGTCGCTCAAGTTATTAAGAGCATGACTCGAGGAAAGTCTCCAGGGCACGACGACCTAAGCATCGAGCACCTGCAGCACGCGGGTAGTCATTTGCCTAGGGTGTTGGTCATGTTCTACAATTTGTGCTTAGGACATTCGTATTTACCCCAGGAGCTTATGAAGACTACTGTCAATTATTAAGAATAAGACAGGCGATGCCTCCGACGGGAACAACCACAGGCCCATCTCATGGGCTACAGTGATTGCCAAGGTGCTGGATGGTTTGCTTGACCGTCACCTTAGTGAGCATATACATCTTCATGATGCTCAGTTCGGCTTTAGAGCTGGGCTTTCAACAGAAGCTGCTACACTGCGGCTCAAGCATACTATCCAGTACTATGTCACGAGGAAAACGCCTATTTACGGCTGTTTTTTGGACCTGTCGAAGGCATTTGACCTTGTATCTTATCAAGTGCTGTGGGATAAGCTCCGGGAAGAAACCATCACACCTAGAGTCATGATTAATATATTAAGATATTGGTACGGTAACCAAACCAATAATGTTAAGTGGGCGAGCTCATGTTCCACAGAGTACAGGTTGGAGTGTGGAGTGAGACAGGGTGGCCTGACATCACCAAGGCTCTTTAACCTGTACGTTAATGGACTGAAAGAGGAGCTCAGCAAGGCTGGTGTCGGTTGCTCAATAGATGGCACCTGTATTTATTTATTTATTTATTTATTTTACTTTAATTAAAACGGTTAAATAACCAATTAAAATAATTAAAGACACAGAAGTACACGCGTACGTAGCTTAGCGTGCGTAGCTGTACGTTGTTCATACAGTCTGTATGAACAACGTTAGCTACGCCGACGATATGGCACAGCTGAGCCCCTCTGTTAAAGCCCTAAACAAGCACTTAGGCATATGTGAGAGGTACGCGGTGTCACATGGCCTCAGATACAACTCCAAAAAAAGTGAACTACTTGTCTTCAAGGCGGGCAATAAAACTAACACTACTAACTACCTCGACCTACTACCTACCTACCTACCTACCTACCTACTTTGACTGCCTCGTTGGTCTAGTGGTCGCAAGCGCGACTGCTGTGCATGAGGTCTTGGGTTCGATTCCCAGGTCGGGCAAAGTGTTATTGGGTTTTTCCATCAGGAATTTCTCAGTAGCAGCCCCGGAGTCTGGATTTGTGCCCGGTTGATGGCAATAGGCTCGCCCCCTATTACATGGGACTAAAAACATAACTGGCGAAATGTGGGTGTACTAATAGGTACACCTCTGCCTAACCCTTCGGGGATTACAGGCGTGATGTTATGTTATGTTATGTTACTACTAACTAATATTCTCCCGGTGAGATTGGCAGGGAGTCCGATAAGTAGAGTCACCAAATTCAAGTACCTGGGGCACTGGGTCACTGAGGACCTCTCCGATGACTTGGATATTGAGAGGGAACGTAGGGCGTTGGCAGTGAGATGCAATATGCTGGCGCGCAGGTTTGCAAGGTGCACAAACAATGTTAAAATTACTTTGTTTAAGGCGTATTGCCACTCATTGTACACTTGCAGCCTGTGGGTTCGCTATACGCAGAGGGCGTTTAATGCCCTACGAGTCCTCTATAATAATGGGTTTAGGATGCTGATGGGACTTCCTCGTTACTGTAGCGCATCAGGGATGTTTGCGGAAGCCAACACCGACTGCTTTAGGGCAATAGTTCGTAAAAGAGTGGCCTCCCTGATGCGCCGTGTGCGGGGCAGCTCCAATGGCCTTCTAAATACCATTACTGACAGAATTGAGTGTCCTATTGTGAGGCACTGGAATAAGGTACACGGTTCAGGTGGTGTCCTTTTTAATGTAAAATGACTTTTTAAGGTAAACTCATTTTTGTAGTTATAAGGTACTAACTTAGTTTTAAGCTCAATATGAAATTACATTTGATATTTATTTTGACATTTAATTTAATTTTATTGTTTGATTTATATAGATTTTAATCGCATTTATTACTAAGTTTATTGAATGTAATGTTTTTTCATATTTAATTTAATTTTGTTGATTGTAATTAATTTCATTTTGTTTGTATGCTTTATGTTCTGTTTATTTAAATAAACAGAACATAAAGCATTTATTGAAATAAATTATATTATTATTATTACGTTGAACCTAGATTTTGTATAGGTATTTATAAGCGCAAGAGCACATTGCACACGAAACTTTTTTAGGCTTAATTTATTTTCACCTAGTTGAACACAGCTCTACGGTGTAGCAGCCAGCTGTTGTTAAGTGCGATGTCTAAAAGTTGGGCAAATATTGACATGTACCAACGTCTTGTTTTCATACGAATTCTGTACAAAGCAATTAACATGTCAGCAATGTCGACGCCGCCCATGTGTGTGTTGTATACTTTTATTACTTGGGGACATGGTACCGGCACTCTCTTCTTTAGCTTCTTATCGTATCTTTCAATTGTAGTCACTGGGTCTTAGGCACAAAACGAACTTGCTATATGAATACATTTATTATCCACCCATTTTGTCACGGCTATTTTCTTGGAGTTGTCGCACACTACCTCAAATGTTCCTCGTCCTTTTTTCATCATAGCTTTATCAGTCATCAGATTACAATTGCGCAATCTATCTTTTCATGGCGTCCCTAAAGACAGAATACCCATTTCATTCCGTAAATAATATATGAGTTCAAGGGACGTAAACCAATTATCAAAGTATACGGTGCTAAGAATTGGATTAGCAATGGTTCTACATAGGTGAAGAACTGTTTTGATTCCAACCCCAAGATAGTCTTCTTCCCATTCACTAAATTGAACACCTCGAAATGTGTTTGCGCCAACATACGCAAAGAAATCATACCATTCCTGATGTACCAGCACGTACTAGAAACTTAAAACCCCATTTGTTGGGTTTTTTTGGCATGTATTGCCTTCTGCTGCCAGCTTTTTTACCTTTGTAAGGTATTATCATTTCATCGATGGCGAAGGAACGTTCTTCTTTTATCTTCAAGCACTGCTTACGAATATATTCCATGACAGGGGCAATTTTATTATAGCGATCGTTTTTGTCTACATTTGTGTTATCACAAAAGTGCAAGTATCGTTTTATCGATCTGTATCGTTTAAGAGACATTGCGGATGAAATCTGTTCATATTTCAAATCAGCACTCCAGTAATCTTCAACTGCCAGTAAGTTTACAATACCCATAAGTATTTCAATGCCTAATAATACCTCCATTTGGAAATATTGCTTAGAGCTAAGGATGTCATGACGCTCCTTGAAGTTATGGGAGTCAGATGTGTGCAGGTATATAATCTTTTTTTTCCCGAGTAGTTATCATGAGGCCAAAACAAAGCTGAAAGTATGGCTGCTGGGCCAAACTTACCGAGGAAACGGAAAGGCTACTGCCAGGTAGTACAACTCACACACGCTCAACATACACTCTTTCACACACTCACTCACCTGAACTCACCATAACATTTTTTTTTTTTTTTTTCTTGTTTCTGTACCATCAGTTCCTGTATTTTCGTTATATTATAATTCACTGTGCCTGCAACGTTTGTATGTTAATATTCAATATTCTGGGTCACCAAGATACAGGCTGTGCCTAGTTTGGGACTCGTCGCTACACCTGCTGAATTGTCCCGTGTTTGTAAAATTATTTATTTATTTATTTATTTATTTATTTATTTATTTATTTATTTATTTATTTATGTATTTATTTATTTATTTATTTATTTATTTATTTATTTATTTATTTATTTATTTATTTATTTATTTATTTATTTATTTATTTATTTATTTATTTTTAGATTAGATTACAATTGTAGACGTATCTATGATACATATGGATTGGTTGTCTTTGAAACAAGTGACTTCGTTTTCACTACACTGATCACGAGATTGACCACATTCTGTTTCACCGTAGTAATCTGAATTGAGATAGCCTAAATGTTTATTGTGTTGGCAAGGGATAAAGCAATCTTGACATTCAAAACAACTAAGACTGAGCAAAGTTATAGTTTTTTTATTATCAGCAGTCCATATTATTTGATGAACTTTCATTGTGCCTTTAAAACCTGGTATATTAGGCGGAATTATTTTATCTTCAATATCGCGTTCAGTTATCATATCAAAGTATACGTTTGGTATATTTTTAGTAACTAAAGCCCAGAAGTCTTCATAAGTACCAACATCTCCACCATATTTGACAAAATTATCAGCAGTGCGTTTAACCACTACTCCTATACCATCTGGAGCCCCTTTTCCGTGACCGGACTCTTGATAATTCCATGTCACTCGACGTATATTTGGGTTAATATCTTCTAATTTAGTTATCATATAGAATATGCTTTTATTCCTATATTGGCTGGATGGTGAATCAGATAAAAAATGTACTATTTCATAAGGCACTGCAGTTTGCGCCATCTTTAAAATGGGACATAAGTGTGCCCATATGGCTTTAGCGTCATGTTTTAAGCAATCACTAATTGTGCAAAACGGTTTGGTCCTAAATACACCTGCGTCACTATCCTTGTAATAAAGAACCCCGGTGTGTAAAGAAACTTGTTCTCTACTTCCTCCAAAGTGGAAAGATTGTATCTCCTCATTATATTTTAAACAATAATTCTCACTAAAATCTACGTGCACTAGTATCTCATGGTCTCTCAAATTTTGTTTTAGTTGCTTGATAACTTGATACTGTACTGTTATGTTTAAATTGTGCGTAAGAAATGTATCTAACGATGACTCTAATTTGTAAATAACGTTTCGCGGATAGTCTTCAAACCTTTGTTTTATAGACACTATTTTAATCTTTTGTTTTCCATCTTTTCCTGTATACGGTTTTTTCTCTACAACCCACTGATGAAATATATTTTTTTTATTATTTTTAAATTCGTGATAGTTCAAAACTTTATTTGCGCAGAATTCACATGAACGTTCGAGACATTTTTGCTTTACATCACAACAGAGACTATTTATAACATGAGTTCCTGAACTTTCAGAGATAATTTGGGCATTTTTAAGAGCTTTAATTAAAAGATTAACATTAGAATGTAATTTGCATTGACAAGTGTTTAGCGAAGCCGTCTGAATTAAACAATTTGAAGGCAATTGAAAAACGAGGGACATCAGATTCCATGATGGATCTTGGAATTTCTTCTCTACATGCATGCATCAACATGATAGAATGTCTCCTGCATATTGGGTACAGACTGGATGTTAAAGTTTGGTCTTGTAAATCCAAAGCTCAACAGGATTCAAGAGATGCAAGAAACAAGATAATCCAAAATCTGCTGCCATTACCGAGACATCTGGTACACGTACACGTACAAGACTGCTGAAAGATATGTGGCATTATATGTATAATTGCTACTATATGTCGTCAATAGTACACAAATTACTCCTTCATGGATCTGACATTATCAACCAGAATAAAATTGTACCATTTGGAAAGCTTTCTAAAGAGGCATCGGAAGCTCGTAACAATGATTTCAGGAGGTTTCGACTTCAAGAGCACCACTCTCGGAAGAAAAGCAGAGTGAATTCCAACGAGGATATTTTAAATTTTTTTCTTCTTTCATCTGATCCACTTATTTCATCAGTAAGGCATACGATGAATGCAAAAAAAAAAAAAAAAATTGGAAGAAATTTTAACTCTTCTGGAGCTACCTGAACCTGATTCTTCTGACTTAATTCGTTTTTTTTTAAATAAAACTGTTGTAGTTAATTGTTCAGATCATATTCATATATGTTAAGCCAAACTGGTCCAACGAAAGCGCCACATAAACCAAAAAAGAAAAAATATAACATATACATTTTTTTTTAAAAAAGCGCACCTGAGGCCGTGATACCGAGTATGTCAAAAAATCCTAAATAATTCAAGGATTAATCCCCTAGAAGGGAATTAGGGCCAATTGTGCGATAGCAGAGTTATTGTATTTTTTTATGTTGTCTCCATACAATTTTTTAAAGAAAAAATTCTCAGACTTCCGTTTACGCAGCCATTTCATAAAAAGTATATTTTTAGGCATGTAATTAGTCTCCTCTAGCATTCCATGTGAAAAAAAATGACCATTTCGAAAAAATGATTTGAATGTCTATGAAACGCTGATATCAGCCCACAGTGCGCCGCGAGCTTAGAGGTCAGTCGGTCAACGACCTTGCCGCTAACTACTGCGCCCGCGCTCGCGCTAATTACTTTTTGTGAATATCGTCCTTTGGACTATTATTGTTATAGTATTGTTTACGTGGACTTGTTATTTGTGTCTGTACTGTGATTGTGTTTACTGTGTGTCTACTGTCCTTGTACTCCTTCTGTGCTCCTGTATTTTATTGTGTTGTGGTACGGACATTATATTATCTGTCGTAAGTGAATATTGACTTTTATTATTCCTTACCGAACGTACCACTCCGTACAACGTACCCTACACGTACCAAACTTGAACATATTATAGTTACCGACTGTGCGCACGGTGTTTCCAGAAATGGAGGTGCCAGAGTTTTATTTTTTCCAAGATAATTGCCCGATACACCGTGCGCTAGTTGTTCGAGAGTGGTTGCGAGAGCAACCACAAATTAAAACAGTGCCATGGCCCTCCCGATCGCCAGACTTAAACCCCATTAAAAATTTATGGGGTTTTATGGTTTAGAAATGGGTTAATAGGACAGAAAGAACCAAGGAAGCACTTGTCACCCATTGCGAAGAAGCTTGGGATACATTAAGGGTTCAAACTGTGCGAAGTCTTGGTTAGGTTAGTCAGTTATAGACGTGGGAGGAGCAGCGACAAAGTATTAGTTTTTTAATAATGTATAATTTAATTTTAACATTCAGGTGGCCCAAATAGTGACGTTAAAAATATTGATTTGCGATCCTTGACAGGTTTATTTATTTTAAATTTCTTGAAATTGATATGAGATCCTCTTTGAAAAACTTTACTTTCTATTAAGCGATTTTTTTACGTAATATATTTTTGCAATTTGTATTCTTTTAAAGAATCCTTAAAAATGTTATTGTTTTCAAAAATAATAAAAAATATTAAATTTAATACCTATTAATTGTTTCGAAATAGATCAGTTTTGAGATTTTTTTATCACATTTTTTTTTATGGTGTTTACTACCACGATAAATAATTTCATTGCAGGAAAAAATCATTTAAATTTCAGGGTGGTGTCAGTTTGATGTGTTTTCTTACAACCTTTATTTTGGTATATTATTTCAATCATTCTAACAGTTATTATTCTAATTCTTTAATAATATTATTTTAATGTTATTTTGTTCAATGATTGTGCCAGTTATTTTAAAGTCGTCCTGTTTAATCAATGTAAATAAACGTGTACTAATAATATAGTAAATCTGAATATTTGTTTGTTTAATCGCGCTAATGTCTGAAACTACCAGTGTTATTGTATATGATATTATCATCTAGTAATTATTTTTGTATGATAGCCAGATTTAGGAAAAATATTATAAACAACGTGTTCCATGAATGCCTGCTCATATTTAACACATACACACACGTCTATACACATATATAACAAAATAAACTATAATAATAATAATAATAATAATAATAATAATAATTTGATTTATTCCTCCTCACAAGATTAGAAAAAACATAGTAATCATTTACAATTTACATATTGGTCACAACAAGTTCTAAAATTATGTGAAGAGCTGGTGTCTGAAGTAGGCGCAAAGCACCTGTAGTACAGATCACCAGGACCTCAACCCGCGGTATCAGTTACAGTTACATAATTATGTAAATTATCGATGCATTTTATTATTTAGTAGAATCTATATTATAATTTAGGATACTTGTGGAATAAATAACAACAATAGTAATAATAACAATAATAATAACGCCTAGTGTATGTATGTATGTGTGTATGTATTGCGTGAGTAAGTCTAGTGAAAGAGGAGTGAAGTGAGTGGTTTGTGTGTGTGTGTGTGTGTGTGTGTGTGTGCATGTAAGTTATTTTGCGTGTGATTGAAAAATTTGCCTCTGTTTATGGATTACCTACTTAGAAATTTGGGCACAGCCTAACATTTAAGCAGATTCTCCGTTTGGATATAATCAAGCTTTTGCAACCAATCCCTCACCACTGTCTTGCATTTATTTTTTGGTAACGCGTATATATTAAGAATTCTGTTTATTTTGTTATATAGGTTACCACCTTGATAGCAGAAGAAGCGATGGGATAATTTTGTCTGAAAGGCTTGGGTTTTACAGACTCGGTCTTTTCGACGTTGTTTATTTATTTTTTGTGGTTCATATGCTAGCAGGGAATGTTGTTTTATTACGGTGTTAAATACAAAGAGCTGACGAACTGTTAGGACCCCCCATTTCTTGTAGAGGTCCGCGGTTGGGTGAAGGAAGGGAAGGAAGAGACTGACCTTTAAAACTGCTCTTTGAGCTCTTTCTATTTTCAAAAAGTGGGTCTTGGAAGCTCGACCCCACGATGTAATACAATAACCAAGCAACGACTGGCAGAGTGCAAGGTATACGGATTTAATGAGGTTCCCGTCCGCCACGTGTCGTAGGTTTCTAAAGATGACTATTAATTTGCGTATTCTTGCTGATAGTAGATCGATGTGACTATAAAAATTTAATTTGTCATCGACCACTATGCCTAGATATTTTATTGATGTAGTACTTTGGAGCGTAGGACACGTGCAAGAGCAAGCGTCAAAGTTAGCACAAGAGTGGGATGTTATAGTGCGGCTCCCGTCACTCCTCTCCGTGCCCTTTAACGAGAACCTCATAAATTTGGTCTTGTCCACATTAAGGGTAAGAACATTGTCACGTAGCCAGCCTGTTACCACATTGAAACCTCTCTGGGCATCCGAGAAGACCTCATCCCACGCATCCCCACTAAAAAGCAGCACCGTATCATCAGCGAATGTGATCACTTTAGCATTGGGTAGTTCAAGTTGACACAGGTCGTTTATGTACGCAAGAAACAAGGTCGGGCCAAGAATACTTCCCTGTGGCACTCCAAAACACATAGAAATCTCATCACTGGTGTAATTTCCGACTTTTACACACTGTTTTCGATCCGTTAAATAACTTTCTAGCAGTTTCAACTGTAGGTCCCTAACTCCAAGATGTTCCAGTTTTTTAAGTAGGATTGGGGCAGAGACTGTGTCGAATGCTTTGGCCAGGTCTAGGAATATTCCTACAGTTTTCTTCTTATTGTCAAAGCTGTTGGCTACAAAGTTCGTTAGTTCGTGTACTGCATCTGATGTTGCCTTTTTTGCTCTAAAACCATACTGTGCTTGTGATAACAGGTTATTCTCCTCAAGATATTTAATTAACCTATTGTTTATTATTCGTTCTAGTATTTTGGATAATGTAGGGAGAATAGATATAGGTCTATAATTACTGACACAGTCTCTGTCACCGCTTTTGTGAATAGGTTGAATCCTTGATTTTTTTAGGGCTTTCGGGAACACTCCAGTCGAGAAGGCCAGATTATATAGGTAGGCGATTGGTTGTGCCAGTACGTCAGCATTTGCTTTCAAGGTATCGGTTGATATCAAGTCTAGGCCAACTGCACAATCACTTTTAAGGTTCTTGATAAGATGTTCTATCATTTGGGGGTCTGTAGGAAGTAGAACGAAAGAATGAAGTCTTGGTGTAGTTTCACTAAATTTGGCTGGTCCGCAACCCTTTGCAATTTTTTCCGCGAGAGTTTTCCCAATATTGGCAAAGTAGTGGTTCACCTTGTTGAGCGCCTGCGAAGGCTTTTGTTCGTTAATTAGTTCAGATGCGCTTTCCTTCTTTTTGGCTGTAGAGGTTATTTCTTTGATGGCTCTCCAAAGTGCTTTGTTGTTGCCCCTTGCAGTCTCCAATTGGGACTTTTCATAGTTCCTTTTTAATTTTTTTAATAGGGTAGTGCAAAAGTTTCTATATCGCTTGAATGTAGTATTAAATATTTCATTACTAGGGTCTTTTTTAATTTTTTTTGTGGAGATTATCTCTGTTTCTTAGGCATTTTAGGATGCCAGGTGTTATCCATGGTTTCAAAATTCTTTTTCGTCGAGATGTTGGTTTTGTGTGTGTGTTGTTAGAGATTGCGTCTCGCAAAGAATCTACAAGGAAATCAGCAGCGGCATCGGCGTTATTCATCGTGTAAACCGGGCTAAAATCAATGTTTTTAATGTCGGCATTCAAACTTTCGATATCAACGCGATTTAAGTTGGTTGGGTTCTTACTGCTGAGAGTAGTGTTAATATACAGAACCACACTATCATGGTCAGTCAAGGACGTGTGTAGTACGAGGCAGCAAGCGGGTAATTTTGTCCTTAAAAGCACATGATCCAGGCAATTTTTGCTATGAGTTGGAAGAGTATGCGCCGGGAGTATGCCGTGGAAGGCCATCATATCCAAATATTGGGATGCATTCGTGTCAACACTTTTTTCGCAGATATTTATATTAATGTCACCCAAAATAATAATGTTTTTAACAGTGGAGTATTTATGAAGCAGATTGTTCAATGATTGGAAAAAAATGTTTATATTTTTGTATCCTGGGGGGCGGTAAATGGCAAATGCTATTGTATTGTTGTTAAGTTTCACAACTAGACAATTAGCATCTTTAATATCCGGTTCCTCAACCGAAACCTTAAAATCCTGCCTGTAATAGACGACAACACCCTCATTTTGTGTTAGATTATTGTTTGTGACAAAGAAATTATATCCATCTACGCTGGGAATATTATGGTTTGACAATAACCAACACTCTGTCAACACAAGGCAGTCCCAGTTTACTTTACTTCTGACGATAATCGGTAGTAGTCCGGGGAGATTACGTTTTAGACTTCTAATATTCTGCTGAGATTTTAAGGCCACGATCATACTCAGGAATATGCAACCGGCAATCCTCTACGTCGCAGATTGATGATTCTGCTACATTATATAAGTCAATGTCATTTTGAACTATGTTAGAATCGAATTTTATTTAGGGAGAGATATAGTAACCTGTTACACTCGTGAATCCGGTCGGGGGTTTCTATTTTACTACATAATTTAATGTTAGTGATTGCAAGGGGATTGTTCTTGACTGATTTTCCTCGTCCTGGAGGTGGGAGTTGTAGCTGTAGAAAGGCTTTGTGTGTTATGTGATGGCTTGATATTAGATTAAGTATTGCGCGAATTGTATGAAAGGTGTGAGGGCGGTGTTTGTTTAGCGGCGTTAATTTATCTGATAGACAATAAGATTCGAGATAATAGGATAACATGAAAATATTAAAAATTAAAATTATGTTTACAAATAGCCCAGAATTATTGGGATTTACATGCATTTGATTACATTTGATTATTGAATAAGATTCGAGATAATAGGATAACATGAAAATATTAAAAATTAAAATTATATTTACAAATAGCCCAGAATTATTGGGATTTACATGCATTTGATTACGGTTTAGGACATACAAAAATAGGCATACCGACAGTCAGATCTTACGAGAAAGTGACGATAGGCAACGTTCAGACACTATTTGGATTGGTTTATCTTCCGGATATTTTTTCATGAAGATTTTGCCATTTAAGCTCCAACATGACAAATTGTGGCTCTTTGCAATTTGACGCGACTCATAAAATAGTTTTCTCATAGCCGGCGTCAAATGTTCCGTAGCATAGATGGGTTTTTTGTCACCAACTATTCCTATTGTTTCCGTGTTCAGTTTGTCTGGTACGGAGCGTTCTTTATTAAAGCGACGCACGTGTGTCAAAAAATCGATTTTTTGGGCGACTGATGTAAATTCGGCCACTATTGCTCGTGATGTACTTCCTTGTTTTCCGGGTAAACGATAGATATCCCGCAGGCTAGACTCTTTTATATCCAGATCAATAGCCTTTCCTACCTTGGACACAATCGTTACGAGGTCCGTTACGAAGTTCGACGGTTGCAGACCGAGACTGGAGGTTCAAGTCATGGATTTGTTTTTCCAAGTGGCTAATGGACTCATCTTTCTTGACGCTATGTTTTTCAAAATCAGCTATCTTTACCACTAGTTCCTCGTAGTCTTTGTTCATGGAGGTCATACCACGATCCAACTCAGAGGTGGTTTTCTTTATCTCAGCAAACTGGTTTTTGAGACACATAACATCCTTGACCAAAGTCGATAGTAAAGCGTCTTGGTCTGCTTTCCAGGAGGATAATCTATCCTCCTGTTCAGATTTCCAGGTGTTCAGCATACTTAATAGTTCAGACTTTAGGTCCTCACAGGAGCAAGGAGACTCATGCAATTGTTTGTCACCCGAGTCATTTAATCGTTGACGCTTTGATCGGACCGCAATATTTTTCCCTGATTTATTAGGGCTAGCCTCCATCGATAATTTCGTTGCGCTGTCCGACAGCGCTTGGTTTGGAGTATTTTTAGTAGGAGTTTTTGGAGGTGTGCGTTGCATATTGGGCAAGTACCAATCGTCTGGTAAACAAATAGCAGGTATATACCACTTTTATTTCGCACTATAAGGCACGGTTTGGAGTGTAAATAATACCCGTTTGTTTTGATGCGCTAAGTCATTGGGCTAATGAGCGAACGGTGTTCGTGTATTATTTTTGACCTTCACACAACATTCGAGCGAGCGCGGTCAATGACCTCGACGAGACACTTTGCTGGCGCGGGCGCATAGAACACGATCCGATGAGTCACACTGTCGTATTAACACACTTTGGCCGTTTAAGATAATAACTTTGATATAAAAATTAGGCCAATTTACTTTGGTTCTGTTTTAATTAACTTGTGCACAAGATAGGTTAGTCACTTTGTCACAGTTCACTTTGGGTTTATAAGTTAAAAAGCTGTTTAAACACTGTGTAATTGATTTTTGAATACGAGCTCACGGTCGTTACTTGTTGTCGCGTTCGAATCCGCGGAATAAAAAAAAAAATAACAAAAAAGATGGATGAGGCAACGAAACACCAAAACTCAGTATAGTATGATATGGGAATAAGCCACGCGTTTCTGGAACACGTAAATATCACGCTCATCACGGAGCAATATCTATTTAAAGACGCGTGGAAACCGCGCGAGACAGCTAGTATTTGATAAATAATGTAATAAAGTAAGTGTAATGTATAATATTATGTGGTATGCTAAAATAACGTGTGTAATAATTATTATAAGATATGTATACCTAGTTTAAAAAAATATATATTTCTTATGTTAAGAATTAGGTAATAATATTATTGTATTATTTATTTTTACCTATAAATATGAACAACCTGCTAGGCTTTTTTTTTTTTTTTTTTTTTTTACCGATGGGAAATCATCAAATGACTTCCCCCGCCCTGGGCGGGGCGGGAGGGAGTGTCAGACTTTTACTGACTAAAACCCATCCATGTTCCTTCTTGTGCCCTTTGCGTTCCGGGGGCGCGGTATCTCTTTCGAACAACCCGCAGCCCCGGCAGGCATCGGCCCTTAGTGGCCCCTTCAATTGTTTGCTGACATCTCTTTGAGGCGCGCGTGGAACACGAACGCGCCGTCGACACGGTCTGTCGTTATCAACGAACGGGCGGTGAGCTACCCATTGCTCACCGCCCACAGACCCGCGTCTACGGTGGCCGGGAGTCGTCTCGCGGCTCCCGACGCCCGGAGCGTCTCCCGCGGCGGCTGGGGCGTGAGGTGGTTCTTTCCCTCACGCGGCCCGCCTCCTCCTTCGCTAGCATTACTGCTTCGCAGAAGGAGGCGACTGCATCCCATTCCCTCTCGCTCCGGACCATGGCTTGCACCAGGGCCGAACGCGAGAGTTCGCCGCCGCCGATAGCCGCCACGAGGACGTCGCGGTGCTCCGCCCAAGCGGGGCACACCGCCACGGTATGCTCCACCGTGTCCTCGGGGCGATCCTCACAGTGGTGACACCCGGGCGTTTCCTCCCGCCCGATGATGTGCAGGAACCTCCCGAAACATCCGTGCCCGGTGAGGACCTGCGTCAGGCGGAAGGTGAGGGCGCCGTGGCGCCGCTCAAGCCACTCCTCAAAGAGGGGACTTACCGCCTCGATAGAGGCGTGCCCTGCACGGGGTTGCGACAGTCGCTCTCTCCATGTCGCCATGAGATCAAGCCGGAGGTCTGTCCGCTGAGCGGCGATTTGCCGCGGCAGCGGAGTTTCCCCCCGGCCTAGTACCTCCACGCGCCACTCGTGCAGGCGCGCGAGGACCAGCGCCTCCAGATCCCACGGCGGCAATCCGGCAAGGAGGCTCGCCGCCTCACCGGAGATCGTGCGGTATCCTCGGATGACCCTTATGGCGATCACCCGTTGGGACGCGTTTAGGTAGTGGGCGGCACGTCGCCTTAACCCCCGCGCCCACACCGGGGCCCCGTAAAGGGCCATCGACCGCACGACCCCCGCGTAGAGCCTCCGGCAGGAGGCGTTTGGACCCCTCAGGTTGGGTAAGAGCCGCTTGAAGGCGGCCCCAGCCCGTTCCAACTTGGGAGCCAAACGTCGGAAATGCTCAACGAAGTTCCACCGGCTGTCGAGGACGAGTCCCAGGTACTTCATCGTTGACCCGACGCCGATGTGAACCCCTCCCACCGTGATTTGGGATCCCAACGGTGGCGCGTTCCGAGGCCCATGAAAGCACATGACCTCGGACTTGTGCAAAGCCACCTCGAGTCCCAATTGCCGGATCCTCTCTACGACTATCGCAACCCCGCGTGTCATGACGTCGGCCGCCGCCTCGTGCGACCTCCCCTGCGCCAGGACCAGTGTGTCGTCCGCGTAGCAGACAACACTGGCGCCCTCGGGGAGGTCAGCACGCAGCACCCAGTCGTAACCGATGTTCCACAGGAGCGGCCCCAGCACCGATCCCTGTGGAACACCGCACGACGTCTCCCGCCGGTTCCATTCTCCAGTTCGACCAGGGTAGATCACGGCTCTATCCGTCAGATAGGCCCCGACCACTTGACGGAGGTAGTTCGGCACCCGGTGATACCGGAGTGCCTCCCTAATGCAGGTCCAGGGCAGGGTGTTAAACGCGTTGGCGATGTCCAACGACACCGCCAGCACAACCCCACCCCGGGACACAGCATCCCCCGTCGTGAGAGCTCTCACGCGCATGATGGCGTCCACCGTAGAGCGCCCCCTGCGGAAACCAAACTGGTTGTCCGCAAGGTCCGGCCCCATCCCAGACAGGTGCCCGACGAGGCGGCCCGCTATGACTCTTTCGAAGAGCTTGCCCACCTCGTCGAGCAGCACGATGGGCCGGTATGCAGACGGCGAGTCCGCAGGGCGCCCCGGCTTCCGAATGAGGACCAGTTTCCCCGTCTTCCAACGAAGTGGGAACTGGCCCCTCTCCATGCATGCGCTTAGGAGCCCCTCCAGTCGGGGCCCTAGAGCCTCTGAGGCCAGGACCCAGGCTTTCCCAGGCAAGCCATCGGGTCCCGGGGCGGTATTTTTGGCCTTCAGCCGGCGTATCGCCACCCTCAGGTCTACCCCAGTCACCTCTGGAATGTCGTCGTCGGTGTGGTCCGCTTCCGGCATCGCGAGCGGCGGAGCCATGGGCGGGGGAGGATGTTCCCCCCGCGAGGGAAACAGAGCGCTCACCACGTCCTCAACGAGCTCCGGCCGGAGACTCTGCGTCAGCGGGGGGGCCCAGGTGCGGAGTTTGCCCCGCACCGTCTTGTAAGGGCGCCCCCACGGATCTCCGTTGAGAGTCTCCAACAACTCCTCGCGGGCCTGAGCTCTTGCCCGCAGGATGGCCTCGTTGAGGGCGGTCTTCGCCTCTCTGTACCGCTCGTACAGCTCCGCCTCAATGACTGCCGCATTCGGTGGCCGAATGCGGAGTCTGCGATGCCTGGCGTACGGGTGCCGCGCAGCGACGCATGCCTCGCGCAGAGACGTCAGCTCTCGCGACCACCAGTACACCTGCCGGCGGGCGCTTACTGCCCGAACTCGGGGCATTGCCACGTCGCACATCTCGGACATGGCCTCCTGGAACCACTCCACCTCACTGTCGATATCGGCAGGCCTGACCGGTGATGACACCCAGGCCTGCACGATCGAGGCCTCCAGGAGAAGCTCCCGGTCCAGCTGCTTCAGCGCCCACCGCGGACCACTCGGGGCCTGTATGACCGGCGCGCTGGAGTTCTGGGCGGAGACGTCAAACCGGATGTACCGGTGATCGGAGTAAGTCTCCACCCCCTCCATAACGCGCCAGTCAAGCACCCGCGGTGACAGGGAACCTGCTAGGCTGATTGCCTGACAAGACAATTATGCTATAAATGCTATTTCGCGCGGTAGTGGCGCATATTTCTTATTTGTATTTTTTTTTTTGCCTTTAGTTTTTTAGACTTAATACTAACTTGTTTTTATTTTGCTTTTTCTTACATGTTTTCTTATGTAATGTGCGTCATTTTTGTGTAAATAAACAGTTTTTCTTTCTTCCTATGTAATTTTTTCAAGAAAAGATGCATAAAAATAAATTATAATTTAAATTGTTGTTTTATTTTTCTGAAAAAATTGGCGAAACATAAGTGAATTATAAAGAACCCAGTGCATATTTCACACTAAGAATTACTTTAAAGCAAAAATCTCTTACCTACTATACATGAGATGAAAATATTTAATAACTACCTAAAATTAACAATAATTAAAAAAAAAAAATAAGCACTTTACTACCCATAGAGGTAGGATTTCCAATATTTTATAATAGAGTTAGTTACAGATAAAACTAATGAAAGCGTGCTAATAAAAAAATTCTAAACAGTTTTTTATTGAATTTATATAAACTAAAAATGTGCATTTTATTAGTCAATATCTGTTTTCAATTTTCCAGTATTAAATGCTCTGTAAGAATAGAATTTTCAAGCGGATAAAATTTTTATCCTTACATATAATAAAAAAGTCTCAAATACTGCAGTACTGATTTTCGTAGGATTTTACCAATATACAGAATTCATAGAAATTTAGGTGTATATAAATATTAGAGAAAACTTAACGTTTCAGTGATTTGTAACACCCGTGCAAAGCTGGGGCGAGTCACTAGTAGTTGTTTACATGTTGTCTTAATACGAAATATATTTTTTTGTGGAAGGTTGATACTTATTAAATAATACCAATAACACATTTTCTAAATCAAACATAATTTATTATAATGAGTACGGAATAACTTCATGTCAACAATGATTTATAAAAGAGCTCACGCGGGCCATAATATCATAGTTTGAAACCGAAACGACAATTAGAATTTGTGAACATTGAAAAAACATTTCACAAAACGAGGGAAACAGGTTACTAATGTGCGCCCGCACACTAGTGTGAGTGTCCGCTTCTACACGTCATTGTATTATGACGAACACAACAAAAATTCGCTTCCTATTGGTCAAAACGCATGCATACGGTGACCGAGTCGACAGCGGTGCTATGCGATAATCGCCTTAAAGGTGAGCATGCGGAACTTTTGCCGATAGTACGTCACCGTCCGATGCATTAATAGGTAATCTGATAAGTTTAGTTGTATTGGCTGGTATGACGGCCTCGTAAAGGTTAACGTTACGGGAATTAAACATTAAGATAGGGTTTCTAGCGGTAGCTGTGATCAGTAAATTGTCCTTTAGGTCAATCCTCGTGTTCCATATAGTCAGCAAGTCCAGTCCAATAAGTCCATCAAAAAATTTATGAAAGTCATATATGAATAGTTTAATTTCAGCAGGGTCGTTGAGTTCCTGAAAGGCTGGTATGGTTATTGAATAGTCATTCCTAGTTGTGGCGTGGACATTAGTTACCTCAAAGGGATCGTAGTTGAGAGGGTACTCCGAATAATATCTTTGCACAGCTAAAGGACTAATAACTGACTGATTACCTCCTGTATCGATAAGTAGGTTTAGTGGGGGGTCGGATATTTTTATATAGGGCAGCTGACGTTGCGTTTGCAAGTTGACTTCTATATTGAGGGTTTTAATGGGGGTCTTGATTCGCGTTACTAGTCGATGGTTGGGGGTCCTCACTTTTTGTGGAGGGCTCGATTGGTTTATGTTCAGGCGTAGCTGGTCCGCAGTCCTGCACGTAGTAATAATTGTCGTCATAGTAATCGTTATAGTCAGTATGTTCGTAGTCGTAAGAGTAAGGTTCCTCTACCAAGTAATGATCGTAGCTATATTCATTACAGTCGTTGAAATTCAACTCGCGGGTTTTAAAATAATTTGATGGGGGTGGGTTGCCGAACTTGCCCCAGTCGTGAGTTTTATTTGGCATAGGCCTGGGGACAAAATGACTGACCCCGCTCATTGGCTGAGGTCCCGCAGGTGGGGCACGCGTTTGAACTCTGAATACGTTGCCCTGAGCGTTGTAATTAGGTGGCGCCGCGCGGAACATTTGCTGCGTACGCGTTAAGTTATTAGGTGCATTGGGTGCACGTTGCACGCCCTGTGGTTGGAACATATGTGGTCTCCAACTGCCTTGTGGAGCCGGTGGCCGTTGCCAATTTGGGACGGGTTGTTGGCTAAATGGTCTCGGCATCGACATGGATAAGAACCCTGTAAGCTGTGGTGTTAGTAGCTTGGACATGGGAGCGGTTGGAAGTGGCCTTTTTACACTCGCGCTATCATTACGGTTTTGCAGATACATCAAATTTAGTTCCTCTTGAACGAATTCCAGCGCCCTTTCTATGCTCTTAGGACGCATACAACGAATCCGGGAACCCAGCGGTTCCTTTAGGCCACGTACAAACGCTTGCATTGTTAGTTTCTTGTATAGTGTGCGCTTTGCTTCTATGGTAGTAGTCACTGTTTCATGCAACGATATATATGTCATAATAGTGCTGAATAACGATTGACAATGATCGTAGTCCTCCTGCGGGGTATTATTACCTTGAGCCGATACTAGGAGGTCATTATAGAGAGCCGTTTCGTCTCTCTGGTCCGCAAAGCTATTGATAAAGGTATTTCTTATTCCTGCCCAACTATCTGGGATGCCATTCGAGTTAATTCTAGTTGCCGCGATGCCTGTTATTTTATTTAATATTCCATTTAAGAGGCACAAATTACCTTATTCACTAGCCGTTGCATTACTTACATAAGTACTAACTATCTGGTCGCATAATTTAATAAATCTCGTGAGCCCGTTGGGGTTCCCATCGAACTCGGGGAACTGGCGTAAAGCCTTGTAGATCGTGTCCGGATTGTGCGACATTTTGCGATCGTCAAATAAACTATCTATGTCTCTACTCGAATCTAATACTAATTGCCTACTATTCGGTCTACCTGATGTAGACTCGCGAGGACCTAAATTACGTGGATCGAAAATTTTGAAGGATTAAGCGACTTGGATACACAGGAAGTAACACAAGGAATAATTCAAGTGTACTCACAGAACCTTCATGTCGGTCTCTGGGGTCGATGTCTGGATCCCGTTCTCACCCGGCAGCAATCCTTAGTTCAAATCCTCGATGAAGCTTGATAGCAGGTCAGCCGCGATCGCTCACGCGCGGTAGCGATAGTATCGATGTGAGATAAACCTAGCTAACCTCGAGGATCCTACCGACTGCACCAATTACGAAGGCTGCGGCCGGGATACTTAAAAAAAAACCAATTTAAATTTGAAAACCGATTTATTTTAAGGCCAAAACTTACAATGACATATACTGTAAAACTATATCTAGCTAGAACCTAATGTCTTCATTCGAAGTCGGAATAGAAGTGACCGACCTCCTGGGTCGTTGGCGCGATGGTGCAGCGGTGTTTCGTCCATTCAGCGGTTTTGCTTCGTGTCGCTAAGTGCGCAATTTACTTATTCGTTACGATTAATCGGGGTCATCCTTAGTAAGCGCTTTTGCTATACTACGACTACGTAACAGGCGTAATAACAACGCGCGCGGTGTAATAAGTGTGAGGTGTGCCTGCGTGTGTATGTGTATATGTGTGTGTGTGTGTGTGTGTGTGAGTTGATGTGTGAGGATGTCAGGGGTGTGTGTAAGTCATTTGTGCTTTGTCTGTTTTGGGGTCAGCCATACGACTATGTCTTGAGGTCCGAAGACACTGTAATCAGTATCTTCCACTGAAGTCCCTAGTGATCAGTCACGTAGCAGTTTGTAATATTGACTCGACTTCTGCGTCGCTTTTGGTTGCTAACCACTGTGTGAGGGTCTTTCGACAGTCATGGTAATTCATTGGGTAAATGCCTAATTCTTTGTTTAGAAAGTTATAAATGTGGATCGACTGCCCATTATATTGTCTAGCAGCGAATTTGGTGTTAACAGGTGTACGTGGAGCTACTCTGTTCTTCCTCCTAGCCACTGTCTTGAAAGGGACAAAGGAAAGTGACTTGGATGTATAATTTCCTGACTGATAAGAGGTTCGAGTTTAAATAGAGACTTTCTGTGGGGTATCTGAGTGGCTTGAAGAACATGACTTTAAGAAGGGCCCTTTGTGCTCTTTCAAGTTCTAGAAATATGGTCTTGGTCGCTCCACCCCAGACTGGTAAACAATACATTAGGATAGATTGACCCAGAGAGACGTAAATTTGGTCGATCAGTTTTTTGTCACAACGTGCCGTAGTGTTTTAAAAGTCCAGATCAATTTCCGAACTCTATTCATTATAAGCTCTACGTGGAGGTGCCATGATAGTCTTTGGTCCAACATTACTCCCAAGTATTTGGTGTGAGTTACTTTATTTATTGTTAGACAAGAGAAATCAGGGCAAGAAGGGTTGAGGCAGTTATGGATTTTGATCCGGAAATCTTGTGGCGGCTGGGTACGACTGGACATGGTAAAGCAAATGAAATTTGTCTTTGAAATGTTCAATGTTAGAAGATGATGGTCAAGCCAGGCAGCAATCAAAGTCAAGGCATGCTCAGCAGTTCGGCCAACACTGTCCCAGGTTTCACCTGAGAAGACAATAGCGGTATTGTCAGCGTATGAGAAAAATTGAGCACCGTCGATCTTCATGCTGCAGAGGTTATTAATGTAAATGAGGAACAGCGTTGGCCCGAGCACACTACCCTGCCCGACCCCGTATGTGACAGATACCTCAGACCTGATGGCTTTCCCCATCCTCACCACATACTTGCGCTCACTAAGATAATTTTTGAATAGTTTGAGGGGGGCCCCTCTGTCACCGATGGCTTCTAGTCTATGTAGAAGCGTGGGGACGGAGACTGTGTTGAAGGCTTTTTTGAGGTCGAGGAAAACAGCCAGGCACTTGCCACCACCGTCTACCTTGGTGGTGACAGTGGAGGCAAGCGCCAGGACTGCATCCTCGGTGTTCATTCCCTGCCTAAAACCGAACTGCGAGGGTGAGAGAATATTATTCTTATTTAGATAGCGAATTAAACGTTGGTTTAATAATCTCTCGATGATTTTTGACAGGGACGGAAGGACAGAAATTGGCCGGTAGTTCGAGGGGTCCGCCTTGTCCCCACCCTTGTGCACTGGTTTAATTACAGCTTGTTTTAGTGCAGTAGGGAATGAACCCTGGTCAAAATAGAGGTTTGCAAGATGGGAAACAATAGGGGCAACGATGGTCTGGGAAATTTTTAAAAAGCTGATAGGAATTTTGTCCCAGCCGGTAGTACTATCAGATTTCAGACTCCTAATTATGGTTCTCACTTCATCAGGGTCTGTGTCTAATAACATAAAAGATGAGACCGGCGGGTTTGTGGGAGTTAATATTTTAGGTTCGATTATTAATACCCTCTTGGGGTTCTTTAAGATGTCGTCAGCAAGAAGTTGACCTATAGTTCAAAAGTATTGGTTTACACCATTTACAGAATCACCTGGAGTAGGGGTTGAATTTAGTAACTCCGAGTTTTGCGCTTTTGCTGGTTTACGCAAAGTAATTTTGTCGATGGTGTGCCATAGCATTTTAGGGTTTTTTCGGCCTTTTGTAGCTGGTCTCGGTCGTGTTTCCGGTTTTGTTTTTTGATTATACCATTGCAGAAGTTACGATATCTTTTATAGCTGATTTTTAGAATGTCATTGAGTGGGTCCCAATTTAGCGTTTTTTGCATGTTATTTCTGTTGTGTATACATCGTAGTAAACCGATGGTCATCCACGGTTTATTCAGTCTATTTTTCAAGAGGATTCTTGTGACGAGGGTGTTGGCTATAAGACAAATTTGCAGTAGAGTTATTAGGTTGTTTGTTAATATTTCAGGGTTCGTTTGGTTTAGTCATTCTTGGGTGTTACTGGTTTTTAAGAGATCTAGTGCATTTTGTAAGTTTATAGTCGTTCTTGTTATAACTTTATCTGTATTTTTCAAATTGGATAATTTTAAGAAAATCATTGAATGATCGATGATTGTAGTGTTAATAATTGATATAATTGCGGATTTATTGCGGAGGTGTCAATTTGAGTATGAAGTGGTCCAAGCAGCTTTTGCCTCTAGTGGGAAGTGAATGCCCGGGAAGTAGGCTATGCATAGCTAACATGTTTAAATAATTGAGCCTGTTTGATCGTTCGTTAGATTGTTCGTCTTGCTTATAGATTAAGTTTATATTAATGTCTTCTGTGATTATTATTTTTTTACATGACGCTATGGTCGTTAAGTGGAGGTTTAATGAATTAATGAAATCATCCGTATTAGTTCTTGATGGAGACCGGTATAATTTAAATATAATTTAAATAATTCCTATCTGTAGACATCGCGTTTTATTAACACGAAAATTTACAAACGTGTGATTACCTACAAGAATTAAAACTTTCCCAATCACAAGTCATAAGAAAAACTTTGCATTTTTAAAGTACTTACGAAGTTTACCTGCTCGGTACTTTAGTATATTGACTCATTTGTTCATAGAACAGCTGTTTTTCCTTATATTGAAATCTGAATTTTTCCTTGTAACTTCACTTCGGCACTCCTGAAAATTCCCCATGTAAATAATTCGTTGCCTAAGACAGTGACACGGGGTTGCGACAGGCTGAAAAAAAGATAGTGAAACTAATGGATGGATTTTTTTCAAAACCGGAGGCATGAAGCACAGGGTCAAAAAAAGCAAGAAGGAGTGGATGAATGCCTTTGCCCAGGAGTGGGACAGAACAGGCTAATAAAAAATTACTCCTGAAAGAAGTTGACTTTTCTTATGTATTCCTACTGATAAGAGAATTAAGTTAGAATTTTTTGTCATTCAAATGTGGTTATTGAGAATTCCATTTCTAAAATTGAACGATTTAGAGAAAAATTATTTTCAAATACCTATTCAATGATAAACTTAGCATAGTTCGTCAACTTTTATTTTTCACAATATGGCGTCTTTGTCACCCTATTGAATTTTGATCACTGTCAAGTCTAGTGACACTCGCAAGATTAAGACAAATCGACTGACGTTAGAATCATCAAAATCGGCTTACGCGTTTGGTCTCTGGAGCGCAACAAAGGAATAAACATACATAAATAGGATGATAAACACATTACAACCAAAAACTAAAATGATAGATGAAGAATTACGCCATAAAAGCACCAGTTCTGTCACAAATTTGACTTTGCTTTCACCTGCATTACGAACAAAACCGTACAGCCATGGTAGCACGCCATTGTTTTTCTGAAACGCTGTGCTGAACGTGATACTGATGATAAATAGATTTGTACATAAAACCGTCACGTTTGCTATCATTGTGGGTAAGTAAAGCAATAGTAATGATACCTATATGGGCCGAAGGTACGGCATGTGGTTAATCGCTATTAATCAGGGACAATTTAAATCATGGATGAATCGATATTGTGAGGAAAAAGTATCAAGACTCATTGAGACGAGAGTTGTATTTTTAGCTTAACGCTAAAAATCAGAGCTGCACTCAACATAGCCCAGCATAATGCTTTTTTATGTTTATTTGAAAAAAGGCTTTAATCGCGTAGCAATTATGTCAGCCTCGTAGTTTTACAATATAAATAAAAATAATAAAACTACTCGGATCTTAACTTAATTAATTTAACAAATAATAGATATAACTTAATGGCTAATTTGGACGTTGGCTTAGACAAGATCAGATTACAAATACCAACATCGCTTAATCTAATTCCTGCTTCTGATTCTACAGCTCTTCGTTCTACCGCAACCCGAGCACACTCCACCAAAACGTGGTAGGTGTCCTCCGTCTTGTTGCAAATCTGACAGTTTGGGGTATCAACAACCTGCATAAGATGCCCGAACGCATTTAATGGAATGTACCCGGATCGCAGGCGTATACCAGTTACAACCAATCGTCTATTCATCTGTATTTCAGAAAACCAAGGAATCCGTGGTGGTTCAGCCTGAACTGTTTTATACCAAATGCCATGCACTTCAGATCTTTTTCTTTTTCAAATTATTTTAACATCTCTTAATAAATCCGTGAAGTAGGGCAGATGGCTTACAGATATGCCTTCATAAATTCCTGTTTTTGCCAATTTTTCTACATGTTCGTTTCCCATCAAACCTACATGTGATGGAATCCATTGAAATTTATCAATTTTGCTACTTTCCGTCAACCTTAAATAAGAATCCAGTATGGAATAAGCTACGGGCAGACCTCGGATGCCCGAGGTGCACCGAGCTACATGTTATAAAGATTAGTAATATTTTGCGCTTTTAGAATCGCAAAGTATTACTAATTTTGTATATTCGCACGTCATGAAGTACGAAAGGCATTCCGAAATAGCATACAATTCTTCTGACATTATAGACAATTTGCGGTTCAATGCAAAACCGGCTCTCGTGCCAGATTGAGGATAAAATATGCGGCTCCTGTTCCATTATCATCCTTTGATCCATCACTGTAGATTTGATAGAATCCGTCATAATTTTGTGCAATAGTTTCTATAGATTTTCTTACAAGTGCTAAAGAAGTATGAGATATTTTCGGTTTTGTCAAATCGTTAAGTCTAAAGTTTATATGTGACTTAATGTCATAGTGTTATTTGCTGATGATACCTCACTAATTTTTAGAGTAGATAGACGAGCACAACACCTTGACGACGTAAATAACGCCATGTTTAAGGTTCACAATTGGTTTACTATTAATAATTTAGTGTTAAATGAGAAAAAACGAAATGCATAAGATTCACTTTACCGAACGTAACGTTATATTGAATAAGGATATACTAGAATTCGTCGAAAAGACAAATTTTCTGGGGATTACGCTCGATTCTAAGCTGCAGTGGGGTCCCCACTTAACATCTCTTGCAGGGCGGTTAAGTTCAGCCGCTTACGCTGTCATAAAAATCCGTCAATTAACAGACATGGATACCGCGAGACTATAGACTATTATTTTAGTTACTTTCATAGCATCATGTCTTACGGTATTTTGCTTTGGGGACGGGCTGCAGATATAATTTCTATCTTTATCCTGCAAAAGAGGGCCGTCAGAGCCATCTAAATTTAAAAAAAAAAAAATTTGTTTAAATTAAATTACATCATGACGGTACCTTGTCAATATATATATGAAAACATCATGCACGTTCGGAAAAACCTTCATCTTTTTAAGAAAATTAGTTATAGACATAATTTTAATACTAGAAATAGGAACAAATTAATTACAAATTAAAACAAATTAGATCAACCAAGTTTTAGATTGTCAAAAGTAAGCACTTCTTTTATGGGGTACTGTGTAAAATGCTATAATAAAATACCACTGGATATTCTCCAACTAAATGAGAGAATATTTAAAACATGCATTAAACGCACACTATTTAGTCGAGCATACTATAAGTTAGAAGATTATATGACAGATAAAAATGCTTGGCTTAATGCTAGTCCTGCTCCACAGCCACTCGGGCTCACTAATTAGTTTTTTTTTTTTTTTAAGATAATGTTGTTTCTAACCCCCTTTTTATTGACCTGAATAACTTGTTTCGTTATCAATACTATTACTTTTTTCTTTTTTACATACCACAGTTCATCTAACGATTAAGTACACTGAAGTGTTAGTGTTGTATAATTTAATATCATTTATTTCAATTTTGTAAATGTGAGTACCATGGAGCTTTTTATTTATTAAGTTACTATGTGCTTTGGCTTAATGAGTATGGCAGTTGAGAGCTTGTCATGCTCACTCAAATGTCTCGCTGATGGTGGCGCGGATCATTTGGCTCCCTCCATGATGGTTGAGCTAGGTGGTGCTGATCCATGTGTCATGCTCGTGAACGGGTGAACGGGTGCTGTCAGTTGGGATTGGTCATCTCTTAACTGCTATGGCTTACATCTCTAATTTATATTTAATTTCAGTTTTATATTCACCTTCATTGTGTTCACATGTAGAATCAACAAGAATAATGTAACCAGGATTTTGTAAAAACCTAATTTAAAGAGTGCCGTGGAGTTTCTTGCTCGTTCTTCTCCATAGAGGCCTACCTCCGTTTTGGAACGAGCAACTAGCTTCAATTTTCGGACTAACTGGCAGACTCCTTGACAATTCAAAAGTGCCTGTAATCGGTCTAATTGAAATAAATGTTTTTGACTTTGATTTTGTCAATATTTGTAACCCATGTCGACAATGAGAACATCTCCTGAATTTTCAAACTATGTAACGTTTGTTTAGACATCTCGCTGAATACAATAGTTAACAGTGGTTTTTTCTTATTACGCCAATATGATTCTTGTACGCATAACGATGTCAATTTTGATATCATTGAGATGGTGTCGCCTTTTACAATAGATCTTGCTTTTAAGCAAAATTTTGCAGCTAAATATTTCCGTCGAACAAACAGTGGTGGCAGACACAACTCCGCTTCTATCGCGTGAATTGGGCAACTTTTAAAAAAACCGCCAACTACTCTCATGGCTTGGTTTTGAATTTTGTCTAATTTTGAAATATTAGTTTTAGCGCTATTATCGAACAAAAAGCTTGCATAATCTAACCGACTGCGGATGATTGCAATATATAGTCTTCTTAAATGTAATGGATGTACACCCCAAAACGAACCTGCTGAAACTTTAAAAACATTTAAAAATCTCATACTTCTTGCGCAGGTTTCATTAATCGATCGACCATATTGATGTGGTGACATTATTAAAAGACATCGTAAAGTTAAGAAATGATATTTCACTTATTAAAGAAAACTATGCAACTAATGCGGAAGTACAAGAATTGGAAAAGAAATTGACAGACAGTAGATTAGAATCTGTTACGAGTCGTGACAACGTAAATATGCGAAAAAGAGGTGCATATGTACTCAATAGTGGTCCCATCGGATTATCGCCAGCAATCAATATACAACGAAAGGAGGGTACCGGCGAAACAGCTGATTTAAATTGTAACGACGACGATTTATGTGTCGGAGGCAGTGCGAGCATGTTACTCGGCTCACAGTCGGGTGACGTCGGCGATGGAGTGCCTGACGTGAACGCTGTCCCACTTGCCTCCTCCTGTAATTAACGCTCTCCCTCTCGCTCCTACGCAGACGACAATAGTATCGACACAACAAACAATGAAGAACCCGCAGCGAACTAGCTATGTGGACATTGTAACGGAAGGTAAATGGAAAGAAAATAACCCAACGAGTGAGGAATGGCAAATATATCAGCGGAAAAGGTTGAGAAACCATTTTATTGGCAAAACGGGCAAAGCTGTCACGGAACCTCAAAGTAAATTTACAGCGGCCATAACTAAAATTCCTTTGTTTATATCAAATGTAAACAAAGATTCGACCGAGAAAGATATCGGTGACTATATACGGTCTAAGACAAATGAAATAATTACGATGGAGAAAATTAATATGAAAAATGAGCGGCCGTATAATGCTTTCAAAATATTTGTGTCTAAACATAAATTAGATATGTACTTGAACGATGAGTTGTGGCCGGACGGCATTAAGTTCAGACGCTTTGTGCACTTTCGGATGCGACCATCTACCATGAAATCTCCAACAGGGGATAGGCAGTCTTCTTCTAGTAATGGATCCAAAGAAACATAGTAAATTGATAAGTTTCAATTGTAAAAATGTCAAGCGAAGTCTACAATGTGTTAGATCGTTATGTAAAGTGGCGGATGTGGTGGCACTGCAGGAAACCTGGCTCCTGCCACACGACCTGTCATTCCTCGGAAGTATAGATAGTGAGTTTAGCTACACGGGTAAATCAGCGGTTGATTTAACGGTCGGTGTGCTACGCGGCAGACCCCATGGCGGAGTAGCGTTATTGTGGCGGAAAGATGTCCTAAAAAACGTGTCAATAATAAAGTGTACCAGTGAACGTATCGTTGCAATAAAAGCGTTAACCATAGACCTGCGGGAGATTCTTATAATGTGCGTGTATATGCCTACGGATCAACCAGATAATGTGTTAGCGTTTACCCAGTGCCTGGGGGAACTAAATGCAATTGTGGAGAACAGTGATGTTGAAACAGTGTTTATGTTAGGTGACTATAACGCTCATCCCTCTGCGCCCTTTTATGATGAATTGCTCAATTTCTGTGGGGAAAGGCAATGGGTTTGTGCAGATGTTAAATCACTTGGTGAGTCTTCCAATACGCATACATTTGTGAGTGAGGCGCATGGGTGCAGAAGGTGGCTAGATCACTGTGTGGTAAGTGAATCTGCTTTCTATACTATAACAAATGTTCAAGTGCTATACAACACATATTGGTCTGACCACTATCCCTTGCAGGTTGTATGTAATCTAGGCCTAATAAATAATAAGACTAAGTTGAACAAAACGAATTATGTAAATAATGTAATTTGGGGTATTAGGAATCAAGATGAAATTGATAAATATAGTGATTATTGTAATAGGAATTTAAAACTAATAGACTTCCCTAGTAAATTAAGTGAATGTGCAGATAATATGTGTAGTATTGAAGGTCACAAATCGGTCTTGAATAAATTATATAATAATATTGTAAACGTGATCACGCAAGCCTCAATAGCTAGTAATAATAAAAGTGCGATGACACATATGAAAGCTAAACAAATACTAGGTTGGAATAAACATGTTGCTGAGTCGCACAGGCAGGCTAGGCTTGACTATCATATGTATGTGTGGAATGGTAAGCCTGAAACTGGACCTGTCTATGACAAAATGTACTTAAGTCGCAAAATATTTAAATCAAGGCTTAAATATTGTCAAAAACACGAAGAACAGGTCAAAATGGATATGCTGGCTACACAACACCCTGCTAAGCAATTTAATAAGTTCTGGCTAAGTACTAAAAAACTAAATGGCAAGCCGGGCCTACCTGCTTGTGTGAGTGGCAACATCTTCTTTGTGTGGGATGTTCCGGTTGTTACTGATGCCGAATATGTCGATGCCGCTATTCACTTTTTTACTGAAACAATAACGTAAACTGTCATTAGTCAATGTTTAGAACGAGAGATGCATGCGCAAAGAAAAACTATCTGCTGTAAAAAATATAACAACTGGCTCGGCTTTGATCAATACTGTAATCGATCAAATCAAATCCATCGATTCAAACAATAACCAAGTGAACCTGCACTTGTTTTAAAATAATATATAATAGTATTTGCATGATTATAATTTAGTCAGTAGATAATTATGTGACTAAAGTAAGTAGATAGTTAATTCACCTGGCACGAGCTACGGTTGTTGATTGTGACTGCATCTTGCGTTTCCCATTGTTGTCTGCAGCCGTTTTGCGGCTGGACTTCACTTTTTGTCCGGTGATCGATGCTTGCGAGTAATCACTCTCAGAGTCTGATCTGAAATAAAGATAGGGAAAATTTAGTCACACAATTATTATTAATTATCTCAATGGAGTAGTGTCCATTGCGCAGGGCATACTATACAACACAAGTGTGTGCGCAAACATTGGTTCTCCCATATGCCCATTGGATAGCAAAACCATAGAGAGATCGGGTGCAGGATCGATGGCTTTACATGCTGTTCAAAGCACGGAAGACTGGATCGAAAATAATGACTCCTTCGAGGGATCGAGCTCGACATACTATGAGCAGCTCGGGTGATCTGTAAAGTAACGCGCCCACAAACAATCATAACTGTAAATTACAAGAGGATCACAAGTGTGAGCCATGACAACGAACAAAATATTATATAAGACTCACATTTTTCAATTAGAAGTTCCACTCGGTTTGATGACTTGGTTGATGATGGCGGCAGCGGGTGGCTATCGACAATGTCGTCGCTGATATTGTAGACAACACAGACTGTTTGTATACCGATGATAACAGAGCACTTCGTTGCACTTGCAGACTGCGAATACTTTGTACCGAATACTTGTAGCTTATAAGTTGAATCAAATTATAAATAAAGCATGTTAAAAACACTTCAATCAATCTAGCATTGTTGTGTTGAAGTAACTTTTTCTATAGTCGGATTATACATGTACTTATACTGTACTTATACTTATACATGTACGGATTATACATTTTACGTACGTAAAATGAAGACGAAGGAAAATTTATGATATGATATTATCATATGATATTTAATTTATTTAATTTATGCCGCATCGAATGTCGATGCAGCGAAATGAGCCAGGGCTGACTAAATGATAGCGAGCACGGAATCGTTACACTTCATTGATGTAATTATTTTATAGAAGTAAATAAATATTTCTAAGTTAGGTACTTATTTTATCATCTACGTTTAGGTCTTGTGTAGAAAAGATGAACTTATTGCCGTCAACCTAGTACTTTTCTAGACTTCCTGAAATAAATACATAATATTATAGTTCTCTTAACTACACTAACAGCCATGAGTCAAACCATGGAAATCCATATCTGTCAATACGCTATGATATATTTTAATCGTAATAGAAGCGTTTTACCTGAAATAAAACGCATATTAAAATACTTACCTCACTGGAAGCTGATATTATATTAGTTAGTATTACTTTTTGTTATTACAAATATTACATAATTTTTATATTACTAAATCAGAGTTAATTAATCGGATTAAACAATTGTGTAACATTTAGATATGAATCAACACTTCTCATGACTTCTCTTCTGTAGAAATTCTTTAATTGTATTTGCTGATTGCCAATTTCCTCGAGCTAGGATTTCGTCAAGGGGATGATTTTCTAGCCAACTTTTAGAGGCTACTGCAGACCGTGTACTTCCTGGAGTTGCTGTGATGTCAGCTTCTTTGAATAGGGTTTTTACCCAGCCTGCAATTACAGTGCGTGAAGCGGGCTTCGGCACACCTCTTACTGTGATAAAAAAATTAAATGATTTTGCAGCATTACGTCTTTCATTTAATAACTGTGAAGTTTTTTTTTTCTATCCAGAATATGGAATTTAGGTTACGCTTGTTGGAATTTACAAGAAGTTTCCAGCCGGACTGTCTGTGATTATTGCAATCAGTTAACATAACATAACATCACGCCTGCAATCCCCGAAGGGTTAGGCAGAGGTGTACCCATTAGTACACCCACATTTCGCCAGTTATGTTTTTTAGTCCCATGTAATAGGGGGCGAGCCTATTGCCATCAACCGGGCACAAATCCAGACTCCGAGGCTGCTACTGAGAAATTCCTAATGGAAAAACCCAATTACACTTTGCCCGACCTGGGAATCGAACCCAAGACCTCATGCACAGCAGTCGCGTTTGCGACCACTAGACCAACGAGGCAGTCAAATCAGTGCAATCAGTTTTCCAACCAAATTGAGGCCATAATATAACACTATCCTCTAACCTATTGTAATGGTCAGGATCAATTCTAAGTAGTGTTAAGTCATGTTTAACAAGAACATGTGAACTTAATTGACTTGATGTTTCAACATTACATAAAGTGGAAACGACAGATTTATGTAAAAGAATTGTGTTGTATGATAATTTATGAATTAGATGCAAATCAGATAAAAATTGTGCTACTTCCGTACCTGTGGGATTATTCGTGTCAATGTTTTTAGATACACACCAGGAAGTCCAACGTTTCCAAGCCCCTTCATACGTTTTCTGGGTAGATTTACGCCAGGAATTTTTGAGTAGTAATTGTTGTTCAGCGGTCCATGTTTTTATTTCCTCGGACCACCCCCACATTGCCAGACTTCGAGGATGATTTGGTCCACTTGTGGTGGTGGAAATCCCGTCGACGTGTCGACCAGGTGTGTCTGTAAGTTTTTTAGAGTTAGAGGTGGTGCTAGTGCTTGGACTTTGAGGTCTGCACGCCAAAAGACCTTCTCCCATCGAGGTACTACTATTAAAAATATTCCCGTTGACCAGTGTAGGGCGTAGTTAACTACTATTGTGTAATCTGGTTACTAACTACGATTAAAAGTAGTTAACTACATGTAGTTAAGATTACATGTAACTAAACTACAGTAATCAAACTACATGAAGTAGTTGTTAATTTGACTGCTGCAATTTAGTAGTTATAATTACTGATTATTTGAGTTCTTAGAACTTATATTTTACTATTAAATAAACATGTAATGTATTGATATGTTATATTTTTTTTGTTATATTTTTTGGAATCTGGGTGCATAAAAACAGTTTATTTCGCGTATTTTTATTTTCACGAATAATTGTGTTTATTGACATTTGTATGTATTCAAAAAATCAAAATTACACAGCAAACATCAACTTAATTAAAATTATTTGCGAATCATATAAAATAAAAAGTGGATTGGGTGAGTTAATCATTTAAATTAGCCTTTAGTACTACACTTTTTTCGATTTATTCTTCGTTCGTCCCGAAGTTTTGTCCCACATTCCAAAAAAATCTTAGTTCGTCCCATATGACTATTGAAGTGGTGATTCGTCCCAAATTACAAGTTCTTTAAAGGTACGGTCAACAAACAAAAAAGATACGTATTTGAAATTTTTACAAATACGTCAAATACAGATAAGTAGTTGTCTCGGGTCTGGCTGTTTGTGTATGTGAATTAATATGATTGTTTTCCTTTCTATTGAGATCGTTTAGGGGCCTACCTTCTGTTCATTTCTGTCACCCTGGTACTTTTTAAAACAATAAATAATTCAATTTCAAAACCTGTATTTTAACCATTATCAAGCTAAGTAGTAAGTCGCTTAAGGATCTAGTTCCAGTTAATTTCTGCATTCCTGGTAGTAAAAAGTACTGGTAAAAAGTACTAACGAAAAGTCGAAAATATTGTGATTATTACTAACAATCATGCATAAAACAAGCATTTTAAAAAACAGCATTCATAAACTAAAAATTTAAGCAACAGTAAACTAAACTAAGAGATATATTTAAATTTTTTTTTTTTTTGCAGATTGTACATAAAAGTAAGTTTAGCTTATACAAAAAAAAATATGGGCCGTAGAAGGAATATAAAATAGGACGAAACAAGAATAAAATATTTAAAATTATAATTTGGGACGAAGGAAGCATATTGCTTAGGACGAACCAGGATTTTTTTATGTAGGACGAAACTCAGTGGGCCGAACGAAGAATAAACCCTTTTTTCGAACATTTCATCCGACAACTTGTGGGATGGCTAATCAGAGTTGCGTATTTCATCAGAATTTAGTTTTCGATCCATATCTGATAAATAACGGGACACTATCAGATCTGCTTTTGGCCCGCACCTTGCCCGCGCCTTGCCTCCGCCCGACGCCTCTTGTATTTGTTGTCCCGCGTTTAACAGTAATGACGCAACCAGTCACAACGCCATACTCTAACGTGCTCTAACTACCTACCTAGCAAACGACAAGTCGGTACATGAACGAATCGCGCGCGCGTTTGTTTTGTTTAAATACGCAAAATCATTTTAAATTTTGTAGTTATAAAAAGTAATCTCGTAATCGTGATTGCAACTACAATTTGTAGTTAGTAATCAAAATGTTTAACTACTTCTTACGATTATTTAAAGTAATTTGTAATTATGATTACTGATTACTATATGTAATCGTAGTTAGTAATCAGTAGTTAGATTTCATAATGCCCAACACTGCCGTTGACTGATTCAGGTGTGTCAGGACTTTTGGGATTATGAACGGGGGTGGGAACACCCATGCGAGTGAATAGTTCCATGGAACACTGAATGCATCGTGAAATAGTGCTTGTCGGTCTCTCAAGTCTCGGGATACATAATTGTAAACTACGTGAGCTGTCGCCGAGGCAAACAAATCTATTATTGGGGTTCCCCACTTTGCAAACACTATTTCTGTACATGCTGGCTTTAGGTGCCATTCCGGAGGTTGGCGAAAGCGTGACAAGTGATCCGCATGATTGTTGTACTTGCCTGGGAGATGGTATATGCTGAAGTGTATTTGATACTGGTCTAGTAAATTCAGAATTTGATAGGTTAGTTCTATTAAGGGTAATGATTTCGTACATCCTTCGTTCCTTAAATAACTGACCGCAGTCCTGTTGTCGCATTGTATTAGGATCAAGCTGTTGCAGAGCAGGCGAGCGCTGTCTCGAAGGGCTCGAAATATGGCTAGCATTTCTTTTTGGTTGCAGTGCAATACTTGTTCTTCTTGCGACCACTTGCCCGATACAGTTAGGTTGTTTAGTTGCGCTCCCCAACCCTGGTTTGATGCATCCGTTGCCAGGAAGTTTACTGGCGGAGGGTAATGTAGAGGTGTTGATAGTTGACAATTCCGAGTCCACCATTCGAGTTCTTCTCGAACATTTTGTGGTAGTGGGTAGGATTTCGATACAAGGTCTGGCAGTGAGTTCATGAATATTATATAGTTGCCGATGATTGAGCCGGCCTCGAGGAATAACATAACTGGCAAAGTTCAGGAGTCCTGTTATTTTTTATACTTCCTTTAGAGTTATTATTCCTTGTTCGAGAACTAGACTCACTTTCTTGATTAGTGCAAAAGTCTTTTCTTTTGGCAGGGATTTTAAATTGTCCCAGGGATTCCACAATATTCCTAAATATGTAATAGTCTTTTGAGAACAAAGAACAGATTTCTCGAAATTTACTTGCCAGCCAAGATTTTGTAATGTGTCTAATGTGAGTTTGACATGATCTCGAAGAACGTGTACATTTTGATGAACTATTAGATAGTCATCGAGATAGACTATGATTCGGATATTCCAGCGTTCTCGTAATAATTCGGCAACCCAATTTGTTAGTATTGAAAAGGTTTTGGGTGCAGTGCTCAAACCGAACGGAAGGCAAGTCATCTCTAACAACTCCTGGTTGTATACTAGGCGAAGGAAGCGCCTGTGTGACTTTGAAATTTTTAAGTGGAAATATGCCTGTGATAGGTCCACTTTGCACATCCAGTCTTGTGGTTGCAGAAAGTCCGGGATGCGATACATATTTATTAAGTGAAATGGTTCGGTCTTTACAAATTCGTTTAATGCCTTTAGGTTGAATATGGGGCGGACTGATCCGTCAGGTTTTGGTATCAAAAATAGAGGGGAAATGTAACTCGGCGAGAGTTGAACTTCTTTTAAAATGCCCTGAGCTTTCATTTTGTTTATTATTGCAGACATTTCTTTTGAGACAGGTGTTTGAAAGAGACCATTGGTTACATTTGGGCATATCAGTGGAGGTTTGTGGGTAAATGGTATGCGATACCCTTGAATTAATTTTAAAACAATTTCTGGTGCCCCCATTTCCCTCCATATCGAGTGGTAGTGCGCTAACTGACCTGCTCGAAAAAGTTTCAAGTCATTGCTTGTACCGTTTGTGTTTCGCTCGAGAGCTTTTCGGGGGGTTTGAACGCCCTCGGCCTCGGTTACTTCCACGATCTGGCCGCGAGCCTCGGTTTTGAAATGAACCTCTACTGTTGGTATACTGATCGGATTGAAAGGCTGGTAGGCTCTGATTTTTGTTTGTATTGCGAAAATATCCACCCCGCGAGGGTGAGTTGTCATAGGCATGCATGTGCATCGGTATGCCTGATTCATGGCAATAATATGGAGCTTCACGCGATGAAACTACTGGTTTATGTACGCTTAGCCCCCGCGAGGGGCGACGGCTACATTGATTAGATCTAGTATGTGAATCAGTTTTGGGGGGGCAAAAGGCTTTACATACACCGCCGGCCTTTTCTAATGCTGTCGTGAAAGATTCGGGACTAAATAAATAGGAAGTTGATGGGGGAATTCTATTCAAAGATGCTTTTACCAATGGGTCTCGAATTTGACTAGTAATTGTCTCTCGACGCATTTCTATACGTCTCGATGGCCACAAACTAATTGTAAAAGGTCTGAAGATATTTTATGCAAATCACCTTTTTGAAATAATTCATCTACCTTCCCACTTAAATTATCAAAACTAACTTCTGTATTTTTAGCCCATAAAAGAATATTACGAATTGCTTATTGTAATGATTCTTTTTGTTTTAAAATGCAAAAAGTAATTGCTGCATATGATTTATCAGCGTGTGCCAGGTGACGTAAGGTATCATACATTTTTATCTCTTCGTTCGTGTCCAAGTCTATGAAACCTGGGGTATGATTGTAGAGCTTCTGAGTATCAGAATACCTTACTTCGGACCAAGATGTGCTACCTAAGCGATGTACATCTTGTAACATTTTTAAAAAACTATCAGGAGTTTTCGGAACTGATGGTTCCTTAAGTTTAGTTTCGATAGCAAAAGTAAAGTCTAAATTTGAGTTTTGATCTACAAAATCAGGGCACTGTTCACTAAGATTAGGCTGGTCATACAGTTCCCCACTGACCTCAGAACAAACTGATACCCCATCATGGCAAGCAGTACGCATATTATTTGCAAAAACTTGTTGACGTAGCTCATTGACTTCCTTCATAAGCTTGTCTAATACCGGATTAGACTGTTGGGTTCGCTTATTCTTTTTGCGGCGTGAGCGGCGCGACCGCTTGCCACGTTTTGCAAAAGACGAGTTTGAAGAGCTACTGCTCGTCGTGTTATTGCTAGAGCAGCTAAGGCTTCTTTTACGACTTATTCCACTTGTGCCGGCCACAGCTTATGGTTCGACAGCAGAAACAATTTCGCGGTCATCCATTATTACAAATGAAAGTAATGTTTGGTGGACCGTATCAAAAATAAGCCTTTTTGCTTAGAATAAAAATCTAAGCACACACAGTATTAAAAATAAGTTGGGTACTTACAGTTTTTTCTTCAAAAATAACTCACCATAAAACAGCACAATATTTTAAAACTTTAAATAACATATTGAATTTACTTAACAGTACATTTTTTAAGATAGTGATCCGAACGGAAAAAAAAGTAAATAAAACCGTTAAAGTTTAAATATTCTAATTTCAATTTTAAAAATAACGACAAAATATAGTATTAAACTTTTCACGTCGGTCGTGAGCCGATGGGAACAAGTTGCTTCGATGGAGAACGAAACGCCAATGAACAAAAAGTAGCTCGTTACATTTTAAGAAACTAAAATGGCAAGCAAACACCCGGTGGCAAAGTCAAAGTCAAAGTCAAAAACATTTATTTCAATTAGACCGATTACAGGCACTTTTGAATTGTCAAGGAGTCTGTCAGTTAGTCCGAAAATTGAAGCTAGTTGCTCGTTCCAAAACGGAGGTAGGCCTCTATGGAGAAGAACGAGCAAGAAACTCCACGGCACTCTTTTAAATTAGGTTTTTACAAAATCCTGGTTACATTATTCTTGTTGATTCTACATGTGAACACAATGAAGGTGAATATAAAACTGAAGTTAAATATAAATTAAAGATGTAAGCTATAGCAGTTAAGAGATGACCAATCCCAACTGACAGCACCCGTTCACGAGCATGACGCATGGACCAGCACCACCTAGCTCAACCATTATGGAGGGAGCCAAATGATCCAACACACGCGCCACCATCAGCGAGACATTTGAGTGAGCATGACAAGCTCTCAACTACCATGCTCATTAAGCCAAAGCACATAGTAACTTAATAAACAAAAAGCTCCAAGGTACTCACATTTACAGAATTGAAATAAATGATATTAAATTGTACAACACTAACACTTCAGTGTACTTCATCGTTAGATGAACAGGGGGCCTACCACAACCTCTTAAAACAATATTATTTTAATATTACTTTGCCTTCCGCTCTGTTGGATTTTCAACGCTCGGTTCAGCGCCGAGAGTTGAAAATGCAACAACAGAAATGACAAAGTAATATTAAAATAATATTGTTATAAGAGATAGCGGTAGGCGCCCTGTGGTATGTAAAAAAGAAATTAGTATTGATAACGAAACAAGTTATTCAGGTCAATAAAAAGGGGGTAAGAAACATCATTATCTTAAAAAAAAAAAAACTAATTAGTGAGCCCGAGTGGAGCAGGACTAGCATTAAGCCAAGCATTTTTATCTGTCATATAATCTTCTAACTTATAGTATGCTCGACTACATAGTGTGCGTTTAATGCATATTTTAAACTTTCTCTCATTTAGTTGGAGAATATCCAGAGGTATTTTATTATAGCATTTAACACAGTACCCCATAAAAGAAGTGCTTACTTTTGACAATCTGAAACTTGGTTGATCTAATTTGTTCCTTATTTCTAGTATTAAAATTATGTCTATCACTAATTTTCTTAAAAAGTTGAAGATTTTTTCGAACGTGCATAATGTTTTCATATATATATTGACAAGGTACCGTCATGATGTTAATTTTTTTAAACAATTCCCTTAGAGTATCTCGACTGCCAAGATTATAGATGGCTCTGACGGCCCTCTTTTGCAGGATAAAGATAGAATTTATATCTGCAGCCCGTCCCCAAAGCAAAATACCGTAAGACATGATGCTATGAAAGTAACTAAAATAGACTAGTCTCGCGGTATCCACGTCTGTTAATTGACGGATTTTTCTGACAGCGTAAGCGGCTGAACTTAACCGCCCTGCAAGAGATGTTAAGTGGGGACCCCACTGCAGCTTAGAATCGAGCGTAATCCCCAGGAAAACTGTCTTTTCGACGAATTCAAGTATATCCTTATTCAATATAACGTTACGTTCAGTACTTCTAACATTCGGTAAAGTGAATCTTATGCATTTCGTTTTTTTCTCATTTAACACTAAATTATTAATAGTAAACCAATTGTGAACCTTAAGCATGGCGTTATTTACGTCGTCAAGGTGTTGTGCTCGTCTATCTACTCTAAAAATTAGTGAGGTATCATCAGCAAATAACACCATTTGTGGTTGGTTTTCTAGTAAATGAGGTAAATCATTAATGTATACCAGAAAGAGGAATGGGCTCAGTATTGATCCCTGTGGAACCCCCATCTTTACTTTTAATCCTGATGAAGTAACACCGTTTACTTGAACTTGTTGTTGTCTATCATTCAAATACGATTTTACTAAGCTAAGTGCTAGTTCACCAAGTCCGTAATGCTCAAGCTTCAGCAACAGTGTTTCGTGATTTACGCAATCAAAAGCTTTAGAGAGGTCGCAAAAAATGCCAATGGCATCCTGTGAGTCCTCCCATGGATTAAAGATGTGCTTAATTAAAGTAACACCAGCGTCAGTAGTACAACGCCCTCTGGTGAAACCATACTGTTGATCGTGTAAGATGTTGTTACAGTTAAAATAATTGAGCATTTGATTTAGCATTACTTTTTGAAACACCTTGCTAAAAACCAGCAGAACCGAAACAGGTCTATAATTATTGGTGTCCTTGCCATCCCCGGATTTGAAGAGCGGTATGACTTTACTGTACTTCATTAAAGTCGGGAAAATCCCTTGGTCTATACACAAATTAAATATTAAAGCTAAATAGGGTGCTGATGTCTCAATAATAGATTTACAAACATTAGTAAACATGCCCCACAGATCTTCGGTAACCTTGATCTTAAGTTCTTTAAAAGCCTTCATAACGACCACCGGGTTTATATAAACATACATACACATAAACATAACATCACGCCTGTAATCCCCGAAGGGTTAGGCAGAGGTGTACCCATTAGTACACCCACATTTCGCCAGTTATGTTTTTAGTCCCATGTAATAGGGGGCGAGCCTATTGCCATCAACCGGGCACAAATCCAGACTCCGAGGCTGCTACTGAGAAATTCTTGATGGAAAAACCCAATAACACTTTGCCCGACCTGGGAATCGAACCCAAGACCTCATGCACAGCAGTCGCGCTTGCAACCACTAGACCAACGAGGCAGTCAAAGGAGGGGGAGGGGGTTTATATGTTTAAATTTAAATTGCTTAGGGCAGGCTGAAACATTCGCTCTTAGTAAGTCAATCGCAAGTGAGGGTGAGGAATCTAATGTTTCAGTGGTTTTCATTGGAATATTGGTAAAAAATGTTGCAAATTCCTGAGCCACATCGATATTACTGCTTATGAGACCTTGAGAAGTCTCCAGAGTGTAATCAGTACTATACCTTTTGTTTCTATTTATTTCATTATTGATAATTTTCCAAACCGTTTTTATTTTATTTTCTGCTGATTTAACCTTGTTACTAATGTATAAGGCCTTTGCTGCCTTACACGTATTTTTAAAAAATTTTGAGTAAGAAGCAACATACTTATTAAATGTTTCAGTGTTTTTATAAGGTTTAAGGCCATACAGCTCAAAAAGTCTTTCTCTACTTCTCCTGATACCTTTAGTAGCCCATTCACTGAATAAAAACTTAGGGCAAACAGACTTAGTTTTTTTCTTAAAGATATTATTAAACTCTGTATGCACAACTGAAAAAAATTCTTCATACAGAATACTACCGTTGTTCATGTTATAGTCCTGAACACCTAACTTATTATTTAAAGTGCTATTAAATTTATTTAAATTACCAGATGTTATTGTTCTTGACTGTATTTGCATTTTTTGTGTTAGTGTGCTGTACTCAAACGTAACGGTTTGTCCGCTGTAATCAGAGGGAAGATAATTTACTATGGCTTTATCTAAGTAGTTGCAGCAGCAAAAGACATTATCAATACATGTAGCAGTAGTCGAGGTTATTCGTGTTGGTTCTACAAACACATTTGACAGATTAAATGATTTAAAAAGATTTAATAACCTACTGCTATTTGAATTGTTTTCTAAAATATTAATATTAAAGTCACCACAGATTATTACTGATTTGTTACCAGTTGCAAGATTAGTCAAAACGTCTTCCATTACAGCCTCAAATAGTGAGTAATTCTGATAATTTGGGGGTCTGTAAACGCACACTATAACATGCTTATCTAGCTCAACACTGGACAATTCAATGACATGTTCAATTGATAGTTCCACTATATCTTTACGGGGCTTACATTTTACACTATTTTTAATTAAAATTAGCGAGCCACCACGAAGCATGGATTTGCGGTTGAAACAACTGCCCACAGTATAATTATCATAGTTAATTAACGTTTCATAATCTTTTAACCAATGTTCAGTTATACAAATAATATCGAACCTTGTCTTTTCTAAAAACAGTTCAATTTCTAAATGCTTGGAAGAAAAACCTTGAATATTCTGATGAAATAATTTCAAGGAATGTTGCTTAGCCCCTTTTTTACAATTTGGTAAGTGATAGCTAGAAGATACTTTGTTGTTGATAAGTTTACCTATACTGTTATTGGTACCTTCTGTTGTCTTACTTACTAGTTTAAAAAATTTCTTATTATATATCTTCTTCTTATTTCTGTTTACCACCTTTACATTAGTATTATTACTAAATGAGGTGCTAATTATAGGTGACTTCGACATACTAATTATGTCTGAGTTAATATTAAAAGCTAATAGCCAAGCTATCTGACGTCTAAAACTAATGGGCAGATACACTGTATCCCTAGTCGATCTTAACTTTTCAACAAAACTGTTGGTGTCCAAAAACAAAAGCTTGTCACTATAGTGACTTACAAGGAAATGAATATGATTATTTAACCTATGTATGTAATTATTTTTCCTGTTTGATAGGTTCTCAAAATAAGGGAAAGCACACAGTATTATTTTTTGACAATTTTCAACATTTCAGTGACATAGTCAGTTATATCTTCTTTTGTTACATTTATGCTATTTCCTACTAATATTGTTATAATTGAATTAGGATCATATTCCCTGTTTATTACTGCAGACATAATGTCCTTGTAGGAAGTACCAGGCATACAATAATTTAAAACAGAATGTGTTAGGTTGTTGTTTAATAACTTTCCTATACCTTTCCCAAAACTATCAGAAAACATAATGGGACAGTAACAAACATCATTACAAGGCAGAGAACTACTGATCTTCTGCAAATCAAGAGATGAACCATGTATCTGGTGTTACTATTTTATCCGGGAGGCACTCCATGACACTTCCAGACTGAGACAGGTCTCTCATGACCTCAGGCTGGACAGCCGGAAGATGAGATTCCATCTCCAAGGTACAAAAAGTGGAGCTGAGAGGCAGAAGGTCCACTCTGTCTGTGTTTAAATTACACATATCCACTAATTCATTTGTAGCAAGGATATGTTCTTTTATTTGCTTTTGAGATGTTTCATATTTTATAGCAAGAGAATGTAGTGACTTTTCAAGCACCTCAATTTGTGATTGTAGGTGTTGAGTGTCTACCTCATAAATGTTAGTACTATCTTCTAATTTAATTTGAAAATTATTAAGTTTTTTAATAAGAAAAACACGTTCCTTCCTTAATTTAATATTATTGGAATAGTGTTTCTGCTGTTTCCTGAATTTATTACATTTATTAATAATTTTATTGAACTTTGCATATTTTTTTATTTTATTATGACTCACTGTGTAGCTACTATTATTATATTTAACTAATGAAGCTTCAGTGAGGTCTATTGTTATTAGGGAATTTGGATTGCAATTACTCTTAATCAATTCATTATATAAATGATCAGTTTCCTTAACCTGAGAACATTCTTTTTCTTTTTGCAACCTAGTAATTTGCATATTTGCATGAATTAATTCTTCCTCTAAGTCCCTAACCTTACATAACGCCTCCTCATACAAATTACTACAGTTGTTGAACCCATCGGTGACCACCCGCAGTTTGTCCCGTTCATCGACAACATCCATGAATTGTTGATGAAGGTCTACGAGCTCCCGCTTCAGGCTTGTGTTTTTGGCAACTATGGATGTTACTTCCTCTTCACTTTCGTCCCTCTCCTGTAGTAGTTGTTGGCATTGGATGTTAGAAGCCTTAAGTTCTTCGAGGGCCGTTCTCAATTTTACTTTTCCATAACCTGAGCAGTTGCCTTACGGGTCATCACAGACATGGTTCCAAGGATAGATGCTGGAATGAGAATTGAAGAGACGGTGAGAACTAGGTAAATAGACAGAAGTAGGGAAGGTGTGTTAAATGAAAGAAAAAATGAGAAAGTAAGTATTTGTTTGTGGAGAATGAGTGACAAATGAGGATGGCTGCCGATAATAAATAGATTTAGTGATTAAATTAAATGTAAAGTTACAATAATTCAAATTAAATTGATTTTACTTTTTTCTTTGTGGGTAGTACCTATGCTAAGATAATAGTTAAAGTATTACAACAATATCACAATATAAATTAGTGATAAGTTACGTTATTGTTGTTATGAATTATCCTAAAGAAAATTACCGCTATTTTAATAAACCGCACTTAGATTCGTTCTCTGTATGAGAATCAAGTGATAAAGAATCAGTGCAGTACTAAGTCTATCAAAATATATTATGTAGGGACTCAATGAGAGCGTGTTACTAAGTATGAATAATAATTGTGTGCTAATTTATGGCTACAGAATAAAAGTAAACAACAATACTCCCCATTTAAATCCGCAGGTTGACATCAGCTGTTCGAAATAGGTTACCGGTAACGGTGGATAACCAAACACTGATATTATACTTTGTTTATACACAGGAAAACACTAATCCCGCTTATTTATGCAGTTATATTCCTAATTGATATAAAATTACACCTTAATTTTACTTAAATATTAATTAAAACTAATTTTAAAATACGGATTACAATTTTTACATGTCACTCGGGCAGTCTGTTTGACATTTCCCCACTGCCGCCACTGGGTAGGTCAAATTAGTACCTAAACTGCTAAGAAATCGACGGAAACGGATATGCTCTCTCAATATAAAGCTTCCAGTGACGGTCAAGTAGTTTAATAATGCATTGTGTAAATTTTGTATTTTGCTGATACTTAGTTATTGTCAACCCTAACTAAAATAACTGATTATTGTGAATGTGAAATAAGTAATTAGGTTAAGCACACGTGTAACAATTGCGCAAAAACAAATTTTATGATGAAATATTTTTAGGCAAAAAATATAATTTAAAATATTATTTATTATTTCAAATGTCTCTCGGAGTGAGCACCTTTCTAAACTGTCACCGAAAAATTAAGTCAATTATTAAAAATAAATATTTTATTGATCACACACCAGAAAGTACATACGAAAGATTTCATCAGGAGCAACGGTGTTTGGTATATCGTGGGGGGGCCTGAAATACACCTATTTGGATAAAGTAGATACATATTCTTATGTATAAATCATTTCATATTGTACAGGTAATTATCAAATATCATTTTTTAATATCAATTAACATAATAGTATGACTATTTTTCAACCCAGAATTTACAATTATGTCTGATTCTTTATCGGTACCTAATAAACCATTTTTTTTATTTCAGATACATTCTGCCTAAACAAAATATTAATTACCGACTGGTCTGTGAAGAATTATTTAATTACCTGAAATATATCTCCATATTTGGATCACGCAGATACACATTCCTATGTATAAATCATTTCACATTTTGCAGGTAATTATTATCTATATTTTTCTCTCCAGATTATATTATTATCTATCTAATTAGATTATGTGTCTAATGCATCCAATTTTTTATTATTTCAGAAACATTCTGCCTAAACATAATTACCGACTTACCTGAGACGAAATTACACAAGGGATCTTGGAACGAACATAAAATAGTCCTGATCAAGTTGTACTAATAACCTATATAAAATATTTTGTTACTGGTATACCTAAGATCGTGAATAATAGTTGTAAGTATTATCTTATCTAATTTTATTGAAATTGTTAGTGTTCTTTTTTGTTAGTGATTTCAACAATAACATAATGCCTCACTGTTCATATTGCAAAGTATTTGTAGATAATCGTCGATGGTCTGGTCATTTATGTAGCAATGTACATAAAAACAATAGTTCAACTACTATTTATGATAATGTTGCAATTATTAATTCTTCTTTTAAAGAACGAATTAAAAGTTATAAAATCACAGCGACAGGCGAACAAATACATAGTTTTGCTGAAATGTTCCTCAATAGTACTAATCCACAAATCAAACATTTAATAGATAGTTCAATACAGAAACACACCTCTGTCAAAATAAACTTCGAACTGTTTGCTTCCTTTCCTATGTTTAAAAATGATCAACAAGAAATAAAATCATTCCGAACAAAAAAAAATTTTACACTAATTAATTACGATTTTGATTCTATTTACAAATCAGCTGTTAGTGTACTACTAAAAAAAATTGAAGAATTTGAGGAAAGAGATAGTGGTTGGACATTTTTAAGTAATTCGCATTTAGAATTATATTAATATTAATAAATATCAACCACTCAGCGGATCTAAATTTTTAACTTTGCCGAAATCCATAAAGGCTAAAAGAGCTTGTTTGAATATTCGAAACAATGATGAGTATTGCTTTTTGTGGTGTGTTGTGGCGGCATTGTACCCCACAAACAGACATCCCGATAGGATTTCGTCTTATCCATACTTTCAGGATGTTTTGAATGTTAATAATTTAACATTTCCAATTACATTCTCGGACAAAGCTATCTTTGAGAGAAATAGTCCTTCTCTCAATATATTTGTATATGGTTTAAAAAATGAGAAAACAATTATTGGGCCATTGTATACAACGCTGAATGACAAGTCTAATAAAAGTATCCATCTACTGTTTTTAGAAAACAATAATAATTCACATTACTGTCTCATCAAAGATTTATCTCGTTTAGTTAGAAATCAGATGACCAAACATCATGGTAAACTATATTTCTGTGAAACATGTTTATTGTTTTTTCCAACGCTTAGTCAAATTGAATCCCACTTGTGTGGGGGGATTGTCACTGTTTTACCGGAAAAAGAATCATTTTTAAAATTTAAAAATTATGATAGAAAACAAAATATTCCATTCGTCATATATGCCGACTTTGAAACGTTACTTGAACCAATTTCCGGCGCTGAATTCAACACCGCTAACACGTCACACTTAAAACGCCACGTGCCAGCGGCGTTCGCTTACAATGTCGTGTCATATAATAAAAATGTCACCGCTGAGGGCTATAGAAGTTATCGGCGTAATGGTTGTGTTTCGAAATTTACATTTTCTTACTGAGGACAAAACAAATACATAAAATTATACCCAAAAGCGAGCCTTTGATATTCAGTGATGAAAATTCTCGTGATTTTAAACGTGCCGTTAAGTGTCATATTTGCGACAATTTACTTTTGACCGATAAAGTAAGAGATCATTGTCACTTTACAGGTCTATATCGAGGTGCAGCACATCGACACTGTAATTTACAGCTTAAATTTATTCCAGTATTTTTTCACAATTTATCCGAATACGATTGTCATTTATTTATAAAAAAGTTAGGTGAAATTCCAGGTTCAATTAAAATAATCCCCAAGACTAAAGAAAAATATGTAGCATTTACCAAATTTATTCCTATTGCTGATAACGAGTACATTTGTATAAGATTCCTTCAACTTTTTGGGAACAAGTTTAGATAAGGTGGAAGATTTCGTTAATCTAACACATAACATAACATCACGCCTGTTATCCCCGAAGGGTTAGGCAGAGGTATACCCATTAGTACACCAACATTTCGCCAGTTATGTTTAAGTCCCATGTAATAGGGGGCGAGCCTATTGCCATCAACCGGGCACAAATCCAGACTCCGAGGCTGCTACTGAGAAATTCCTGATGGAAAAACCCAACAACACTTTGCCCGACCTGGGAATCGAACCCAAGACCTCATGCTCAGCAGTCGCGCTTTGCGACCACTAGACCAACGAGGCAGTCAATCTACACTAATTCGTTAATCTACGGTCTCATTTTTCGTAAGAAAGACAGTTTAATTTATTGAGAAGAAAAGGTGTTTATCCATATGATTACATGACCACTTGGGGATGTTACGATCAAACATTTTTGCCGTCTAAGGATAATTTTTATAATTCTTTGATTAACGAAGTCATTAGTGATGAAGATTATAATCACGCGCAGGCTGTTTGGGCTGAATTCAATATTAATAACCTAGGCGAGTATACGGATCTATACTTAAAAACGGATGTGCTTTTGTAAACAGACATATTCCAAAATTTTCGGAAAACCTGTAAACAATATTACAGTCTTGACCCCCGCGTTTTATATTACTGCACCCAGTTTATTTTTCGATGCGATGTTGCTAAAAAAGATGATCGCCTTCAAAAACTACAAAATAAAAAATAACTTTAGCTTTAAAGTCGGCGGCTTTGGTTTTGTTTCTTGTTATGTAGGTATTGCCACCGACTTCCAAGCCATCCATTTCCTCCCCATTTCCTTCAGTCAGTCATCGACTACACGTATAAACAAAGCAATTTTTCTTGTTACGACGATTCTGCTGTGATTTTATAAGGAGTTCCGTTCCATATCTCCAAAGTTCATCATCAGATCATGACAATATTCCTATGGGGCCTATTCGGAACTATACTCTTTCAAACAAAAATCATCCAAATCGATTCATAATTGGCGGAGTAATCGTAGAACAAATATACAAAAAAAAAAAACAAAAAAAAAAACATACGCGTCGAATTGAGAACCTCCTCCTTTTTGAAGTCGGTTGAAAAACAGGCGTTCAGTTAGAGCTAGTGTCGGACTTAGCTATCATCAGAACGATACAAAGCGGTATACGCGGTGGTTTGTGCATGTGTTCCCATCGGCATGCTAGAGCTAATCACAAGTACATGCCTGAATATAATCCATCACAACCTGAGAGTTTCATAGTATACTTAGATTGTAATTGTGTGTACGTGTGATTGTGTTGTTGTGATTGTTGTAGTTGTGTTTGTGTGATTGACGGGCCTGTTGGTCTAGTGGTTAGCGGCCCTGACTGCTAAGCCGGAGGTCGTGGGTTCGATTCCCACCCAGGACAAACTTTGTGTGATGAGCATGATTGTTAGTTCTGTGTCTGGGTGTGATTTATCTATGATATGTATGTATTTATAAATTATATAAGTATGTATATCAGTTGTCTGGTTACCATAACACAAGCTCTGCTTAGCTTGGGATCAGATAGCCGTGTGTGAGTTGTCCCAAGATATTTATTTTATTTTATTTATTTATTGTAATAATCTTTACGGTTTCAGCATGTGTCAGTATTTACCATACTCTAGTTTCAGATTTTTAGGTGATAACGAATTAGCTAATTTTGATGTTACCGCTATAGAAGATAACGCAAAATGGGGCTTCATATTAGAAGTCGATCTATTGTATCCCGAAAATTTACATAATCATCATAATGACTTTTTGTCCTGAAAAATGTGTACCCCCGGGAGGTAAAACCAAGAAGCTCATAGCAAATTTGTATAATAAGTACAACTATGTGATTCATTACGTTCATTTAAAAAAATGTTTGGAACATGGTTTAATTTTACGTAAAATTCATAGAGCTATTACTTTTAGACAGGCTCCATATTTAAAACAATACATAGAGTTAAATACTCAATTAAGACAAAAAGCAAAAAGATCCTTCGAACAAGACTTTTTTAAGGTATTAAATAACAGTGTTTTTGGAAAGACATTAGAAAATACTGAAAATAGAGTAACCGTGCATTTAGTTAATCAATGGTGCGATCAGTCCAATCTAACTAAGAAATTTATATCCGCTGAGAAACTTAAAGCCAACCCCTATTTCCACAGTGCATCTATTTTATCTGAAAACTTAGTTGCAATACAAATGAAACCTGATCAAATTATTTTAGATAAGCTTATCTACATAGGTTTCACTGTGTTGGAACTTTCAAAAGCACACATGTATTACTTTCATTACGATATTGTAAAGCCTTTTTATAAAGGTCGAGTGCAGCTATGTTACACAGATACCGATTCCTTTGTTTATAAAATAGATACTAACGATTTTTACCATGATTTGAAATATAATTTTTTACAATATTTTGACAGCAGTAACTATGAAGCCGCAAATGATTTACAGATACCGCTAAAAAATAAAAATACCCGGTCTCTTTAAAGATGAAATGGGAGGAAAATATATATCTGATTTTGTTGGCTTGAGAACGAAACTTTACTCTATAAAAACCCCTAATAATATTATTAAAAAAGCAAAAGGGGTGAAAGCAAGCGTGGTCAGGGATTTAAAATTATCAGACTATGAAACCATTTTATTTAATGGCGGAGTAATCCGGAGAAAAAATTGTATGTTTAAATCGATAAAACACGAAATATTTACTCGTACTGTCAACAAAGTTGCTTTATCTAGAAATGATGACAAACGAGCGATATCTGTAGATCAAATTTCAACTCGAGCCTGGGGTCATGCGTAGGGATTGCAATTGCTGGATCCAGTATACAGCAATCCAGCTGGAGCCAGCGCCTTTTTAAACATGCTGGATCCAGCATACATCTTGATCCAGCGATGCCGATCCGCAAACGTATCAATTTCTATTGTTTAGTTTTGAGTTGCCGCCATTTTCGAATCGGCGCGGCAACGTTGCCGTTCTGTCACCATAGCACGTGCCGCATGAAAGGCAACGCCGCCCGCCCCCTTTCCCCCTTACCAACTGTACCGCTTATGCTTGTTTATTTTATAAATCAAAGACAGTTGATGAGTTGAATAACTGCTCTCGTCTCGATAGAAAGTGTCTTTGTGTCACTAAAGTGCATATGAAGTGCGTGTTGGTTGTTGTTTGAGAGACTGAATGGTAAGTAAAGTAAAATGTTTATTTTTAATTTTAGTATTAATGTTGATTTGATTCATGTCTCTTACTTTCTCGAAGAAGGAAAAGGAAGACACGTTTGGTGAGGTTCGTCAACACATCGCGAAATCTTTTTGTTTTTGTTTTCTTATTTAAACCGATCTTATTTTATTACCTACCTTTAATTGCAAGTAGGTACATATCCTACAGTGGACTATTTAGTTATTTAGAACTTTGTGTGTGTGTATGTGTGTGAGTATTGTTGCTATTAAACAAGATTGCTAAAATGCGCAATTTTGATTGGAAAAAAGCTGTGCCATGTGTATAAAGATAGGTTTTTATAGGTTTTTCCAGTTCAAAAACGCGTTCAAACTATTAGTCCTCCCGTAACCACGGTGCGGTGCTTGCAATAGCGCCAAAATATCGGAAATAAACAAAAGGAAGTTTGAACGCAATTTGAAACCCGAAATACCTACAAAATGTGTAATAGTAATCGCGACAGTTTAAATAAAATATTACCTTATTGGTTTTGTTAAGTTATTGCATCGCGATAGTTGTATTTGTTTATCTTTAGGCATACTTATACTTATCTCATACTTCACCGATCTTTTCTTCATTACAGATTTTACGCTGTTTGTCGGACAGTTTAAAATGTCGACCAAGAATTCTAGCGACGGTAAAAAAAGTTTGTGGGACTTTTTCGTAAAGTTGGATAGTCGAAGTGCCAAGTGCTCGCTATGCCTAAAAACATTGCTTATTAGCAACCGCTCCACTACAGGGTTAAAAGGGCATTTACAAAAAGTACACTGTATCAGTGTCATAAGTAATGTCAGTGGCAACAAAGCTAGTTCACCCAACAAAGATTTGGATAATGCAGATTCACAAGCTTCCACTGATGCTATAGCAACTACTTCAAAAAATGAAGATTATCAGGAAGTAGTTCCTAGCAAGAAGACCAAGAAGACTATTGATTTCTACTTTGAAAATGTTAGAAATGGAACGCAGCCATAATTTGTTTTCTTTTTCTGTCACTTGTGTGGTGTCACTTCTTGCGCGCTGCTCTCTATAATAACGTGTAATACTGTTTCTGTTTAATTCTCATAGTAAATAATAAATCACAGTTCGAACCGGTTTTCTTTATTTTTGCTAAACCCAACATGGTAGCAGAGCGTGGTTGGTGAAATTAGCGGAAATATTAGAAAATATTCAATTTGTGCTTCAGAGATTATTTTGAGGTTAAAAACAAAAGCAACGCGAATTTGGAAAAAAAAAAATTTATGAACCGTTATGGCGAATTCCAATTTAAATATGTTTCACCTGGAAAGGCTGAGTGGCCGAGAGAATTTCGCTACTTGGAAGTTCAGCGTGAAAACTTATTTAGAACATGAGGATTTATGGGATTGTGTAGAACACGCGTCAGAAACAAAAGTCGAACCGGCGAAAGATGTAAAAGCGAGGTCTAAGTTGATTTTATTAATAAGTCCTCAGAATTACGTACACGTACAGGACTGCAAAACTGCAAAAGAAGTTTGGACTAGCTTACATAAAGCATTCGACGACAACGGTCTCACCAGAAAAGTGGGTTTGTTAAAGGAACTGATAAACACGTCTCTAGAGTCAAGTAACGGCATAGAAGATTATGTCAGCAGAATTATGAATGCAGCACATAAGTTGCGGAACATTAGCTTCGATGTGAATGACGAATGGTTGGGCACACTAATGTTGGCCGGCCTGCCAGACAACTACAAGCCTATGATAATGGGTTTGGAGAATTCAGGAACTACAATCAGTGCTGACTTAATCAAGACAAAGTTGCTTCAGGAAATAGAGAGCACAGATTCCAGTACAGCCTTTCTCTCAGATTCAAGAAAAGGCAAGAATGAACAGCGCAAGTCAAAGTCAAGTATTAAGACAAAGGGACCACGGTGTTTCAGTTGCAACGGATATGGACATATTGCTAAACACTGTCAGAGTTCAAAGAAGTCACCTAGCAAAGAATTTAACCAGAAGGGAAGTTCAAGTTTTGCTGCAGCATTTTCAGCAACCGATGGTGAATGTAAAGGAAAATGGTATATCGACTCGGGTGCATCAATGCACATGTGTGGTACCAAGGCATGGATGTACAATGTTCGAGAACCATCAGTGAAAACCATAACAGTAGCTAACAGAGAGCCGCTGTCTGTGAATGGTGTTGGTGAGATTAATGTAGCTATTTCACAAGGAGGACAAATTCAATTAAAAAATGTACTATATGTGCCTGGACTCGCTGCCAATCTCATATCAGTAAGTACTATAACAAAAAGTGGATTTAAAGTGACATTCAACAAGGGAGGTTGTTATGTCAGTGATGCTAATGGCAAGCTTATATGCACAGCTACATTAAGTAACAAGCTATACATTTTGGATATGCATCCAAAGAAGGAGACTGCTCATTTGGCTTCTGATAAGGTAAAATTAAATACTTTTAACCTATGGCATCTCCGGATGGCACATTTAAATGTTTTAGATGTTCAGAAGTTGCCTCAATGTACTGAAGGGGTGACGGTGGAGCGTGGAGGTCAAGACACAATGCAATGCTCAGCCTGTCTAGAGGGGAAGCAAGCAAGGCTGTCATTTAAACATGATGGATCCAGAGCAACAAGGCCGTTGGAGTTAGTACACTCAGACCTGTGCGGTCCTATGGAGAGTATGTCATATGGAGGTATGAAATATTTTATTACTTTCACTGATGACTATACCAGAATGGTACATGTGTATTTCACAAAAGACAAGCTTAATATTCTAGAAGTTTTTAAGGATTTTAAAAGGAAAATGGAGAATAAACTTGATTATAAAATTAAAATACTTAGAACGGACAATGGAAAGGAGTATTGCAACACAAATTTTGAGCGATACTTAGCTTATTGTGGAATCACACATCAGACATCGACTCCATACACTCCTCAGCAGAATGGTTTGGCTGAACGCATGAACAGGACCCTAGTAGAGAAAGCGAGATGTATGATGTCCTATGCCAATTTAGAAAAAGGTGTATGGGCAGAAGCTATTGCTACAGCTGCCTATGTTGTAAATAGGTCACCAACTAAAGCACTTCAAGGGAAGACACCTTATGAAATGTGGACAGGGCGAAAACCTAATATGTCTCACATGCGAATATTTGGTTGTATGACAATGGTGCACATTCCAAAAGAGAAGAGACAAAAGTGGGACAAGAAATCCCAAAAGATGATCTTCGTTGGCTACTGTGATAATAGCAAAGAATATCGGGTTATGCACCCAAAGACACACCAGATAATTAAAAGTAGAGATGTAATTTTCTTTGAAAATGGTAATGAAGATTTTAAATGTATTATTTCAGAGAACTTGCATGAGGATGAGAATGCTGTGACATCAGAGAAGTCACACTCAGGGGAAAGCTCCAGCTGTTCAGAACATAGCAAAGAGGTGCAAAAAGAAGAGTCAGTCATTATTCCTCAGTCGGTCAGTAAACCTGAATGTCAGTCCGATTTGAAAGGATTCAATAATGAAAGCTCCAGTGAATATGAAACAGATACGGATGACCTTGACAGCTCATATTCTCCTCCTAAGACAATCTTACCTATACTAGATACAAGTTCTAAAATTACATTAAGGCCCCGTAACAGAGATAACTCTGAGAAAAAAGGTATGTTGTGTTTGTACACATACTCATTAGAACCTCAGACTGTAGAAGAAGCGCTATCATCCTCAGAGGCTAGCAAATGGAGAAAAGCAATGGATGAAGAGTTTGAATCTTTGATGAAAAATGAAACATGGAAGCTTGTAGACCTACCTGCAGGAAAAAAGGTTTTGCCTAATAAATGGGTGTACAAGGCTAAAACTGATCAACAGGGAAATGTCATCAGATACAAGGCCAGACTTGTCATCAAAGGTTATGCGCAGAAAAAGGGCATTGACTACCAAGAAGTATACTCACCTGTCGTTAGATATACATCAATACGTTACCTGATTGCTTTAGCTGCACAGCATGATTTTTGCATCGATCAGATGGATGCTGTTTCTGCTTTCTTACAAGGTACAATCGATACAGATATCTATATGGTTCAGCCTCATATGTATGAGAAAGGGACACAAGTATGTTATTTACAGAAGTCTATATATGGCCTAAAGCAGGCGAGCAGACTGTGGAATCTGAAGCTAAGCAATGTTTTAAAGGAAATGGGAATTCAGCAATCTAAAACTGATCCTTGTGTATATTATAATATTGAAAAGCAAATTTATATTGCAGTCTGGGTGGATGACGTTATCATATTTACTTCTCAGGAAGAAATAAAAAGGGATCTGAAAGAAAGATTACAACAGAAGCTAAATATGAAAGATCTTGGAGAAGCCAGCCAATGTGTGGGGCTTGATATAAGAAAGAGTAAAAACTGTATTACTTTGGACCAAAAAAAGTATATTAAAGAAATACTAACAAGATTTAAAATGTTGGACTGTAAACCTGTTAAGACACCAGTGGAGGTAGGACTGAAGTTCAAAGAGAATGCAGACGAGGAGCATTTTGATTGTCCATATCAACAAGCTATTGGAAGCCTTTTGTATGTGGCACAAGGCACCAGGCCAGACATATCTTATATTATCAACACTCTCAGTAGATACAATAAACAGCCTAAGACTGAGCATTGGACCGCTGTTAAGAGGGTCATGAGGTATCTGAAGGGTACCGAAGATTATAAATTGACTTATACCAAGAATGGTTCCAGTGAAATCACAGGCTGGTGTGATGCGGACTGGGCCAACGATGTCCGTGACCGAAAATCGTGCACGGGCTATATTTTTATGTTACAGGGAGGAGCTATATCTTGGTGTTCCCGCAAACAGCAGACCGTGGCCCTATCGACCGCAGAGGCGGAATACATGGCCATGGGGTCAGCGGCGCAGGAGGCACTCTGGCTGCGGCAGCTGCAGGGCGAGCTCGGGCACGGTGCCGGTACGCTCGTCGTCTACAGCGACAGCCAAAGCGCGATCAAACTAACTAAGAATGATTGCTACTTACCAAGATCGAAACATATAGATATAAGATTCCATTTTCTCAAGGAACATGTTAATAGTAATGTGTTAAAGTTTTGTTATGTAAAGGGCAGTGAAAATATATCTGATATTTTAACTAAAGGGACCACTGTTGAGAAATATGTTTACTGTGTAACAAATATGGGCTTACGTTCAGAGGTGGGTGTTAGAAATGGAACGCAGCCATAATTTGTTTTCTTTTTCTGTCACTTGTGTGGTGTCACTTCTTGCGCGCTGCTCTCTATAATAACGTGCCATACTGTTTCTGTTTAATTCTCATAGTAAATAATAAATCACAGTTCGAACCGGTTTTCTTTATTTTTGCTAAACCCAACAGAAAAGAAAAATTCTATGGAGAGTTTGGTCACTAGGATGGTGTGTAAAGATGGCTTTAGTCTAAGTACATTTTGTACATCATCCGACTTGAGATTATTATTCGCAAAATCAGGATTTCAATTGCCGACTTCTCCAAATACCATCAGAGCGATCATTTACAGATATGCAGAGAATATTCAAGCTGATTTCATTAAAGAATTCACTAATTTAAAGCAAAAAGGACAAAGATTCTCATTGAGTTTTGACGAGTGGACCTCCCAAAAAAATCATAAATACATAAATCAACTTGCACCATGATGATAAACATTTCAATTTAGGGTTGATGAGAATTCATGGCTCCTGCACTGCCGAACACTGCATTGAATTAGTGTCGGAAAGGCTGAATATTTTCGGCTTAGTGATGGAAACCGATATCATTGGTATCACTACCGATGGCGCTTCCGTAATGGTGAAAGTTGGAAAACTTTTGCCTTGTTATCAACAATTATGCTATGCTCATGGTATCCAGTTGTCTGTGGTGGACGTGCTATACAAGAAGAAACCTCATAAGGAAGTAGAACAAGCCGCAACAGATGAAAGTGATGAATGCAAAGACGATGAAGACTTAGAGACAGAGATGAACGATGGCTTGGCAGTTACAGTAGAATGAACATTAGTGGACTCTGGTGAATTAATTCCACGATACAGCGCACTGCTCATGAAAGTACGCAAAGTTGTAAAAATTTTCAAAAAATCACCCACCAAAGATGATTTATTTTTGCAAAAATATGTTAAGGAAGATAAAGGTAAAGAACTAAGTCTGATTCTTGATTGCCGCACGAGATGGAACAGTTTGCTCAGTATGCTGGAACGTTTCTACAACCTAAAAGTTTGCATCGATAAAGCATTGATAGACGTCGGTTCTGAAATAAAATTTTCCGGCGATGAATGGTCAATAATCAATGAGTCGATTGTCAGTCTACAACCGTTGAAACTGGCTGTAGAAGCTCTTTGCAGAAAAGAGTCCACATTGATAACTGCCGACACAACCCTGAAATTTGTCTTAGACAAGCTAAATAACCAGGGCACTTCCCTAAGCGCCGAGCTAGCTGAAGCACTACGCAACAGAATCGCAGAACGATGCCTCTCCGAAGTTACTGGTACGTTAGTGTACTTGAAAAATCCAAAAAAGTATGAAGAAGCAGTAAAAAAACCTGGCTATTTTCCATTGCCAAAAAAGAATGCGATGCGGCAGGAGATAAAAACATTGTTAAAACGAGTAAATAAACAATATATTGTAGAGCCGGTGCAAGAAAATACCATGGAGATAGAAGAAGATCGTGTAGATGATGACGCAGAACCCGTTAAAATGACTTTAGAGCTAGAGCTTGAGATAGAACTTAAAAGAGAGAAGGAGAACTTAAATAAACAAAAGCCAAGTAGTCAATTAGATTACGAAAAGATCCTGAAAAAAGAAATGAGCGTTTATGAGAGCGAAGGAGTGCGAGGTGAATATTTATCAATGGTTTATGAGTATTTAATGCCCTTAAAACCGACCAGTGTAGAGGCCGAAAGGGCATTCTCAGCAGCCGGCTACATATGCAGTTCTGTTCGAAGCAGGTTGGGAGATAAGACTATAGATAAAATTTGTTTTCTAAGGTCTTACTTTCAGAGAATTCAAAAAAAGAAGTAGTCTCTTATCGTCAGACTTTAAACTGCTTAATTATTAAAGATTAACGAGCGGAGAGAAGATTATTTCAAAGCTTTTTTGTTTGATACAAAAATACTATTGAAAATTAAAATAGTGTTATTGTTACGGTCCTTTTTTAAAAGAATGTTAATTAAGTTAATTTTAAAAGAATTTTTGAGACTGATTGCTACTGATTAGCCGTCCTATCATTAAACATAAGCGTAATTAATAAGATAGTGCTTACTTAGAAACATTATCTTAAATGTTATATGAATATAAGGTTATATGTTTGTTATTTAATTTTATGTTGATTATTTTGATCTCAAATTATTAAAAAACCAAAGCAAATTAATATAAGATATCACCAAATGAGTGGAAGATTTCAAAGATTATCGTAAGAAGTACAAATTAATAAAAAAAGTCTAAAAAATGTCGTCTTTTTATTTTCGTTCCACATTTTGCTGGATCCGGACTGGATCCAGCTGGATTCAGGTCAACCCAGCAAAAATTCCGCTGGATTGAAAACGCCGCTGGATTGCAATCCCTAGTCATGCGTTTATTTTAAGGAAGGAATTACTCTTATCATAATTTAAGTTTAGTGTTACGTAATTATCTAAGGCTACTCATGTAATAAGTTTAGTTTAAAAAAAAAAAAAATGTTAATAACTATTATACAAAAATTAAATAAAATTGGAATTATTGTAACCATTGACTTGTTTCATTTATGAAATTCTATTTATTTTAAAAGATAATTACACTCTTTTTTTTTCAATCGGTAAATGAAGTAAATACCGATTGCAATGATTTCAGTTGCATTATGCACCTAGATACCTTGCATCGTAAGGTTGATTTTTGAATAACTAACGTTTACGATTAAGTAACACGCTTACAAGGCACTATTCTTCATTATATAATTATTGTCTACGTTGCAGTTCATAGGCCTTAGCATGGAGACACAAATGCTTAGATGACATGTAATTAATTATTACACAGTATTTAATTATTTTGCAATCATTAACGAAATATTATTCATCGTGAACACCTGTTACATATATATTTTTTAACCTTCAGCAAAAGTAAGTAATATGTAGTATGTAAGTAATATGTAAAGTAAGTAGTATGTCGGTGAGTAAAATATTTTTTCGCAACTAACAATTGTGATCGCGGTATTGTTAATAATCAATATAATAAAGGAATATAGTGGACTCGATGGAAAACTCAATTATAACGCTTTAGAGCGCTATACTAAAGGAATAGTGGTATAATTGTTTTATATTTTGTTTCAGATGTCTGAATCCGAGATCATGTTCAGCCAGTATGCCTAGGATCCTTACGAAGGATTCTCTGAGATGTTTCGCAGCGAACCCGAGCACAGCAAACCAGTCACGAAAGATAAAAACCAAAACAACGATGCAGGTAAAAGTCGAAATAACTAAAACCAACCAAATCCTACGTGATGAGTCGACTTCAGCGAAGAGGGATTAAATTAATAAAAAATTCAGTCGTAGATCTATGTAATAACAATCCTCAAACCATAGACAGTGATAGTGACAGTGAGAACGTTATTATAAACGCACAATATATTGTTCAAGATGCTATCGACAGTGTTATGGACGAAACTGAGTCTTTAGTTAAGAAAATATCTAAATCTTTAATAGATACTCACTTTTAATAATCGTTTGTGTAAACTAATATTTAAAATTGTATTTAGATATTTCTATTCAATTGCGTGTAGTGTTAAGTTATTTGGAGAAGTGTGGGGAGTGTTTAGCAACATAAAAGCATGTTTAACTTATTTTGATTTTTATTTAAACAAAGCAAACAAACATTTTTAAGCGCACAATGCTTCAGATGTTTATTACAATTAAAATTAGATCTTCCTTCACAGTATTTTTTATGCAAAACAGAGAAATTAGGACATTGTTCTTTACCAAGGTCTAATACTTTACAATTCATACAAAGATCCTTTATCCAATTCACTTTCTCCAAACCATTAACAATGATTTCCTTATTTTCTAGGAATGGAACGATAACACGTCGAAATTCTCTGTAGTCAATATATCCTTCATTTCAATAAATTCCCCTATTTCTTTCTAACCATTTAACCCGCTTCTTTTCATCACTTGTTAAGTATTTAAACAAGTATGGTGGTTTTATTAAAAATGTTTGAGTATAATCACGACTAGCAAAAGCTAATTCTTTTATTATAAAATTATTGTACAGGTCTTTAAACCCTTGAACATCTAATATGATAGTATTCGGATTCATGATATTTTTCTCACAGTATTACTTAGAGGCTTATACTCAATTATACAGTCGTTCAATAAAGACAATATGCAGAAGTTTGATCTGGTATGTCCGAATCACTCTCTATTTACACTCGTACATCCACAATAGGACCTGTCTTTACATTTTCGGCTTGTCTAGAGCAATCTATGATAAAGAGCGGCGCCAAATCTTGAAATTGTTTTTCACTTAATAAGGGTTCCGGGCGACGTCCGTAATAAGACTATTGAAATCGAATGTATTGCTCGTATAATAAAGCAATTCTGTTATTCGCGAAACTGACATTTAGGTTTTCATACGGGAAGTAAGTTGAATTTAGGTATACTCTAACGTCACGAACATGGCAGTGATCGAACTGAGACATATTAGAACTTGAATTGTTTTTTCTATTTGTTTGTAGGCCCATAATTATGTATCTAGGTTTCTCTATTTGCGAGGAAGTTTTGATGGACCAGGTATGTTTTGTAGTTTTAGGTAAAGCTGGATATTTGTACAGATCCCAATTTCTGAATATCATCTGGAGTGGTCGATCTTTTTCTAACAGTTTGAGTAAACTTATTTTCTCTTTGTCGGCCACTTTAACATGCGGTACACGCCAGATGATTTTATTTATTTGAACGTCTTCTACAATTCACCGGTGTAAAGTTTGACCGCATTCAGGTTAGTATTACTTCGTAGCAATATCAGTTCGTGCCTACAATTTATCACGACTTTCTTGAAATTTTCAGCGAAACCGATGATGTTACTGAGTGGTATAGACGCGGAAAAACTACCCCCATTTATTAGATATCTTTGATTCACTTTCACTCATTGATATTAACGATTGCATGGTGGTAGTTATGCCAGCATTTTTTATTCTATCAATTTCCACTCCATTTAGCTCGTATCTTATATCTTGGAACAGGTAAAGTAGAGCATTATTCGTAAAATTAACACTAGTGGCTTTCTCTTTCATATCCTTTTTGCTTACGATAACAGTCCCTTCCAAATACAAGGTACTAGCTGACGGAAGTATATACAAGTCTCGTTGGTTAATAAGTATACGAATTTTATCGTTCCTATTGAAACTAGTTACGTAGGGCTTGTAAGAATAAAATTCGATTCCTTCAACCGTGTTGTCGTAAGTCGGAGCGGATAAAACGTCTAAGATATTCATTTTAGCAAACCGATCGCTTTGAGAAATGCCTTGTTGTCTTAAGTTAATTTTATTTTCTTCTTAGGGCGAGCTCTTACATGGTTGGAAGCTTGAGTGGAACTGATGTTTTTGATTTGCTGATGCACATATTTATTGTAGTCAATCATTTTTTTCTTCTGAGATGCAAATATAGCTGCACTTCTTCACCGCGCAAGTTTATTAAGCGGTTATTTACATCTAACAGCCTGATATGTATGCAGCTAATGTTGTTTTGGTTGATTGGAAAGTATATCGCGTTTTTCGGAATTTCTATAATCCTATATCCGGGAGGAACGTTGAGTGCAAATTCGTGGATAATGTGACTCGGTTCTCCGTTTGTGTACGAGCCGCCTACAAAATCACATTCGATCCTGATCACAGTTGTAGGTAAAATGTTGACCGGCAACTGTGTGTGACTCATGCCATTTATTTGCTTTCAAGATCTGTTTATTAAACCCTAATAAATTCCTGAAAGTACCTTCTTCATTAAAATTTATGTCCTTCGTACAATATACAGCAGCTTTTAAAGTATTGTTATTGCACTGTAGTTTGATTGAGGCATCTTTCATTTCAGATTTTAAATAATCATTAATATCTTGCAATTCATAGTTGCCCTCCGGTATTTCAATAACTTCGTTAGAACCATAATAGAATTTATTATTCGTTTTGTCAATGTTTGGAATCGAATTAAATGTTGCGAAATGCAATAAGGCACACTCATACTGTTCATATAGTTGCAACGTGTTGGGATAGTAAGAAGATAAAGTTGACGAGTTTCCAGTTATCGATAATGTGAGTGACATCTTGCAAATTATTGAAATAAAAGAAAATCATAAATTTTATACGTTTTTATTCCAAAAAGTCCACAGATATTCTAAACACAAGTGTCCACAATTTACAGTGTTGAATTTCTGATATCTTGTGTAATTATAAAAAACATTGCAATTCTTAAAATATCGTATTAATTCCATTGGAGGCTTCAAATCTCCAAAGCTATCAAAATATTCACAATAATTGCCTACTTTTACATAAGCTACCCAATGCGTCCCTTCGTTCTTATAATCGTCCAAGTTAACGATGCCACATTCAATCGGATTTGGCATTCTTGGTAATTGATGCCTCATGTACACTCCTCGAAAGTAAGGGATGTCGCGTGCATACCTTTGGATGTCTACATTAGTTAAAGGACGATTAGGTAGCTTACTTTTCAGTTTTTTGAAGATTTCACGAATAAACCTTTTCCATTTTTATGTGGCTTAATGTATAAACCCTGCCCTAACTTTAAAGACTCCATAGCTCTATTATGTCGTTGTATTTCTAGTAAATTTTGCTGACCAGCTTCGTTAACAGTTTTTGCAATACCAGCCGCACCACCAGCTAGAGTTCCTAAGAAAGAAAGAAAGAAAGATAATTTATTTGTCAAACATGCGTGTACATAAACTGAGTAATCAGACATGCAAGATATTAATAATATTTTTGTGAGCGTCCATGTTTTGCCAATAGCGGCGTACAAATTTTGTATGTATAAAAACTCTATTCAATTGCATTTACAATACTCATTTTCAATTTCGTTACATTATACACAAGAGATAAATAATAATGAATGTCAAGAAATATTTAGTATATTATAATCGTGTATTTATATTATTTAGTGTAGTTATAATAGTGCAGTATATTCATTATTAAAAGTCAAAAGTAAATTGATTTAAAATTCATATTATTAAATTGCTATTCTTACACATACTAGAATTCGGAATAGAAAAGTCCTTTTCATTCAAAAAAATTAAAACATTGTAATACGCTTTCTTAACTCCCCACCTCGCAGCGTAACACGACGCCGACACTTCGTGTTCAGTAGTTTATAAGTTTATTGTTAAAATATGTATTAGTTTATAGTTATTGTACTTATTTATGTGTTTGTGTTTTATGGGCTTTAGTTGCCTGAAATAAAGGTTTATTATTATTATTATTTTTATTAACTAAAAAAGTTCTCAGTTTCTTTTTGAAAAGCGTCAAGGGCAGTTCTCTCCAACTTTTAGGCAATTTATTGAATATCATAGGAGCCATACAAAAAATACTTTTGCGCATTAGGGATGTTCTCGCAGCATGGGAGCATATCTTACTGTTATCACGCCTGTTACGTGGGATTACTTCATTAAATTGCCTAAATCGTTGTGGATTTGTCCTGACAAATACAGCTACCTCAAAAATGTACAGACACGGTAAAGTCAGTATTTTATATTTTTTAAAGTAAGGCACGCAACTATCGGTAGGTTTCATTTTAAATATTGAACGAACGCATCTCTTTTGAGCCTTGAATACCGCATCTTTGTCAGTTGAGTTGCCCCAAAAAATTACACCATAGCGAAGATGGGATTCGGCTAAACCATAGTAGGCTGTAAGTAATGCCTCCACACCTTATTATAGGCGATAAAGTGTGCAGATATAATATATGCAGATTTACAGATTTTCTTGCATAAGATTTCGATATGGGGTTTCCAATTCAGTTTTTTGTCAATGTGGAGCCCTAAAAATGTTTCTACCTCTTCTATAAGTTGGTCATCGTAGTGTATATTTAAGTTACTCTTACTATTGATCCGTTGACTAAAATGTATTAATTTAGTTTTAGTTAGGTTAATTTTTAAGTTATTATCATCTAGCCACTTTACCAATGAATTTATAGCAACATTTATGTCACTTTCATAAGTGTCAACACTTTTACAAGGTATCGTTGCGGTGCTATCATCGGCAAATAGTGTCAGAGGTTCAGGAATACCTTTCGGTAGATCATTTATGTATACTATAAATAAAGAACGCCCTAAAACACTTCCCTGTGGCACACCAAACGAAACTATACGTTCTGGGGACTGATGACAGTAAGACGGTAGGGACTTTTGTCGCAAAGACGTGTTACCGAAGTGCTCCGCAAATAAATAACATTTTTTAGTGCAAAAAGTGACTAATCGGTAATAAAAACAGTCCGAGTCCTTTATAGTAATTGATCACAACACGAATAGTGCTATAAACTGACTCCATAATAGTGAATACAACGTGAAAACACTAAATAACATTACGGTGATTTCTTTTTGAGGTTATAGTGCAAGTGCGGAAGTAAATAAACGTTGACACTTCACATTGACATTTGGCGCTGACAGGTGACGTTGACATATGACACTGTCACCTGACGTTTGACACCTGTCTTTGTCATTTTGTCATCCAGCTGTACGGTGTTGCCAACGAACAAAATAAAAAATACTTATTTGGAAACTGGGCTTTTTGCCTAGTGAACTCTTGCAACTTGTCCAGTGAGATTTGTCAGAATGAGTGTGCAGCACTCGCCGAAGAGCGCCTCCCAACCCGATTTATCTACACCCCCGCCTGAAGACATGTATGTCAATCAGAGAAAAAGAAAATTTCGGGATACCGACACTGATGTTACTGCCGAGTTAAGTTTATTCCGACAAGAAATAATGTCTTTCTTTAAGGAGTTCTCCGCATCCCAAAAAGCAGACATGTGTGACCTGAAGCAGGATTTAACTGAAATCAAAACCGAGATACAAACGCTAAAAAGTGCTACACAAAATCTGTCTGAGAAGTACAATAATATACATAAAGAATTGTCAAATATTAAAACCGAAAATACAGAAATAAAGGAAAAAGTTCAAATCTTAGAAGCAGAACTTCAAGCGCTTAAAATCAGCGATAACACCGGTCGTTTAAACGCACAAACGACAGTAGCGCCTTGCACCGACCCGCCATCCACTTCACAGGAAGACCTAATTGTAGAGCTGCAGGAGCGACAACGACGTCAGCAGAACTTAGTTGTTGTGGGTATCCTGGAAACTAATGAACCCGACGCCACTAAAAGAAAGCAGTATGATGCAGACCTCATCATGAAAGCTCTCAATACTGTCTACGAAAACTGTCCTCATCCTACTAATATTATAAGATTGGGTAAATATAAGTATGGCAAAAACCGACCTATAAAACTCTTATTCGAGTCTGCCGATACTGTCAAGAAAATATTTAAAAACAAAACAAAAGTGAGCTCCGATATACGCATTTATGCCGAGCAAACCCCCGCTCAACTTAATTATTTAAAATGTTTGCAAGATGACTTAAAACAACGTCAAGCTAACGGGGAGGTAGACCTTGTGATAAAGTATGTCAATGGCAACCCAAAAATAACAAAAAAGCCTTCAAAAAACTCCACACCCTCACAAGAAATTTAGATTTACAAAACCATATTACCTATTATTTAAAATCTACTTACGACAACATTTCTACGAACTCATCATCATTAAACATATTTTATGCAAATATCCGGAGTATACGTGCCGCAGGAAAATATGATGAATTAAAGTGCATTCTCAAGGCAGTCAATAACACAACTCACCTGGTTATTTTAACAGAGACATGGATAAGGTCGGAGTCGGAGGCAAATTACTTCTCACTAGCAGGGTACTCACATGTTTGCAATTATAGAAAGGACAAAAGAGGAGGTGGGGTATCTATATATGTACACAAAAGTATTCAATATGAGCTATCTGAGGAAGTATACTGTGATGGAATCAGCTATATATGGATTTACTTACATCGTCTTAGTCTTCACATAGGGGCAATTTACAAACCGAATAAGAAAAATACACCGCAGTCCTTTGAAACCTATTCCAAGCAACTAGATAGATATAAAAGGGGCATAGTATTCGGAGATTTTAACATAGATCTGCTGACAAATGGAAGTGACACTCTGAACTATTTATCTATGATTCAAGAATCAGGCTATGAAGTGATAAATAAGATTCATGAAGACTACAACACCCGCCAAACAAGCACCTCTAAGACTATTCTAGACCACGTTTCCTCTAAAATTAGTAAAGGCACTTATAGCCTGACAATAATTGACTCACCTCTGTCGGATCACAAGCAACTATATTTAGAAATTGCAAAACAAAGACACTATCATAAACAACGAATACAATATGCAGCCATCAACTATCCCAATCTATATCAAAGTACACTGGAAGCTAAATACTGCAATGAAGAAAATTCTTTTTCGAACCTTGAAACATTTATTTATAACCAAATTAAATGTAATAAGGAAACTAAAACCAAGATATTAAATCTGCCTACAGAAAATTGGATTAATAAATCAATAATAAAAGAAATAGAAAATCGAAATAGCTTATGGCACCAGCTTAAACAAGACAAGGACAATGAAGATCTTAAAAAGGAATTTATTAAAGAAAGAAATAAAACAGGAACATTAATAAGGCAAACAAAGGAAAATTACTTTATCAAGGAATTTAAAAAATGTACGAATCCAAAGAAGACATGGTGTTTAATAAATTCTTTAGTCAAAAATAAAAATAAGAACAGCTGTGCTCCTTCCAAACTTACAGTAAATCTTAAAAATATAACGGATCCTATAGAAATCTGTGAGCATTTTAATGTCTTTTTTTTCATCAGTAGGCAAGGATTTGGCAGCAAATATCCCGAAAACTTATATTAATAACTCCTTTTACACATTAACATATGGTACAAATCAAGCAAAAACTTACTTAAAAGAAATGAGGCCTTGTACTCATACTGAAATAATAAAAAATTATAAATAATCTAGATGTAAACTGTAGTACAGGGATAGATGAAATTAATACGAAATCTTTAAAATGCGTAGCTAGTATTGTGTCTGAAAATCTGTCGAAGTGCATTAACGAATGCCTAAGCACCGGTACTTTCCCGGATAGTCTAAAAATAGCTAGAGTTACCCCTATCTTCAAAGCAGGGAACAGGACTGACCCTGGGAACTATCAGCCCATCTCCGTTTTGCCGGTTATATCCAAGATTTATGAAAAGGTAATATATCATAGACTTAGTGAACACTTAAGAGATATTAACTATTTGTATGAACACCAGTATGGTTTTCGGCCAAAATCCAGCACCCTATCGGCAACAATCGATCTTGTAAGTAACATTAGAAACAATATAGATGACAAAAATTTCGCTTTAGGCATATTTATAGATTTTAAGAAAGCATTTGACACCGTCAGTCACGACATCCTTTTGAAAAAACTAAATGACTTGGGTATAGCAGGTACAGCGCTTGGGATCTTGGAATCATATTTGACAGATCGGTACCAGATTGTTAAGATCGAGAATAATCGAAGTAGTAGTCAAAAAATCACTTGCGGTATTCCCCAGGGCTCAGTTCTGGGACCATTATTATTCCTGATATACGTAAATAATATAAGTAAAATAGGTCTATCAGGTCACGTCACCCTATATGCGGATGATACATGTCTTTTTTACTTTGGTCGAAATCTAATGGACATAGTTAATATTGCACAGGATGATTTGCACAAATTTGGAATTTGGTGTCAAAGTAACCTTCTCACAGTGAATGCAAGCAAAACTTCATATATGTTATTTGCTGCCAAAAATAAAAAGATTCTGCAACAACCGTCACTTACAATAAATAATGGGGCAATTCATCGATCCCATCAGGAAAAATATTTAGGTTTACGACTTGACGATAAACTCGCTTGGAAAAGCCACATTGCACACGTAAGGTCAAAATTATCGTCTCTAACTGGGACCCTTAAAAGAGCCGCGGGGTGCATTCCTCGTGCACTGCGTATGACCCTTTATAACTCTCTGGTAAGGTCTCATTTAGAGTATCTTATCGAAATATGGGGTTGTGCTGCCAAGTCTAATCTAAAAGATCTTCAAATATCACAAAATAAAGTCATTAAATCATTATTTAATTACAATCGGTTTACCAACACATGTGAGTTATACTCAAAAACAAAAATATTAAATTTGCGACAGATGTACACATACACAACTTGCATACTAGTAAGAAAAATAATATTAGGTCAAATACAATCAGAAATAAAATTTACAAAAAGAACTTTCTATCACTGCTTAAGAAACACAAATAAAATTAAATTAAGAAGTCACAGAACTAATTATGGTAAGAGAAATATTACGTACGAAGGAGCACAACTATTTAATGGCTTACCAAATGACATCAAGGAGTGTCAATCAATGAGATTGTTTAAAACACGCTTGAAGCAATACATTTATGAAAATGTATATTAGAACCGTCCTCAATTTCTTCTGCACTTTAATGAAAAGTAATATAATAACTGTAACTAGTTATAATTAGTAATTTAAGCTCATTGTAAGTGAACTGTGTTCTTTATGAGTAAATAAATTCGTTAACCTTATATACAATGTCATGTTTACTTTTCATAACAATTTGGTTTATATGTGTTATTTGAATTCTGTTATGTATGTAGGATTTATTTAGATTGTTGACATTTCCTCTGATTCCATATGCATCTAGTTTATTTAAGAGTGTACCATAGTGCACGTAATCAAAGGCTTAGTGCACGTAATCAATTTATTATTGTAGTCTAATGTACACGTCCTAGGTCTGTAGTCGACACCCAGTTTTGGCTGTATTTTATCAAAAAAAAAAAAATTATTAAAAGCTTCTGCAATAGTCTGATGTTGTGATATGACGCAGCTACCAATTTTTATTTTATTTATGTTAGATTTAGGTACGTTATACTTTGCACGATTGATAATTTGTCACGCAGTTTTCGATTTGTTTTTTGAAGTTTTTATATTGTAATTGTTTTGTGCCTTTTGTGTTAAACGGATAATTTTTTTGTACATTTTAGAATAGTCATTTAATACGTTTTTATTAATCTTGCTACGATTATATCTAAACTGCCATAGGAGTTTTCTTTTCTTTTTACTAATGCTGATAAGCCCACAAAAATCGGGATTAAGGGCAGAATACCTCCAGTCTTCGGTAAGGGTATCACTCGTGGTACTCGAATTTTCTGAATGTTAGGAAATATTTTTATTGCTGCTGAGTAAGCAGCGCTAATTAAAGTTTTACTGTCCTTTGGGTTCAGTTTCTTTATCTTCGCTCTTATTTTTGATACGAAACTTTTAAACGTTTTAACGCCGGCACCAGATTTCAGTTTGGCTTTCATAACTTTGCTCACTAACCACGAACTAAGTTTTTCACCTTTCCCTGCATCGTTCGATTTAAGTCTTTGTTTAGCCATATTAAGTAGTTGTAAATAAGCTTTGTGACGATTGGGTAAGCCTGTATGGTTTGCATATGCAATGTCGCGATGCATGCAAGCTTCGTCTAGCTTATTTACACCTCGGTCACCTCGTAGTAAACATTTCTGGAGTTTTGTTCCCGGGCCGCAATAATTGTAGCCTGGTAAATGAAGTTCGAGCGGCAGATAATTAATTAGGGTATTAACAAGTTCACCTCCTTGCATTGTCTAAAGTGTAATGAAAGAAATAGTGCAAAATTAACTGTTATATAATTATTTTATTCCACTATCGCAGTTTTGTTGATCCAACTGTTTTCTTCGTTGTTTAGACTCAACCATTTCACAAACGTTTTTGTTCCTTTCCTTTTCAAAACCTTTTCTACCAAATAAATACCCGGATAGTAAGATTTTTGAAGTTCTTGCTCATAAAAAGTTCCCAATATGGCTTGCTTTCGCTGATCTTGTTTATGATATGTTACTGGTATGGTATGATTTATTTTTTAGTAGATTTAGTAAATATTTCAGTTGACCAATTAGGTGTGTAACCTTTCTCAAAATTGTGTTTGTATTTACTGATACGAACAAAGTCACCTACTTTGAACTTAGGTTTTCTACGAATGGTTACATGATTTAAGGTTTTTTTAATATTTTCTTTTATAACGACTCACTAGATTTATTAACTTCAATTGGCTTAAATTTAATAGTACGATGTTTTGTGTTGTTATAAGTCTTTAACGTAACTTCTAATGGTATACCTAACCATTTATAGTTTCCATTCTGAATAAAATATTTATGCACATGGACTGCCTTGTTGGTCTAGTGGTCGCAAGCGCGACTGCTGTGCATGAGGTCTTGGGTTCGATTCCCAGGTCGGGCTAAGTGTTATTGGGTTTTTCCATCAGGAATTTCTCAGTAGCAGCCTCGGAGTCTGGATTTGTGCCCGGTTGATGGCAATAGGCTCGCCCTCTATTACATGGGACTAAAAACATAACTGGCGAAATGTGGGTGTACTAATGGGTACACCTCTGCCTAACCCTTCGGGGATTACAGGCGTGATGTTATGTATGTAAAATATTTATATAATTTATTTTTAAGTGTTTTAATCAGTCGCTCCACGATCGAAGTTTTTTTGGTAGATAACGTTGAGTAATGGTTAATATTATACATCTTCATAAGCGTTTGAAATGACTTGTTATAAAATTCTGTTCCCTTATCAGTTTGTAAATTAACAGGTTTGCGATTGCTGTTAATCAGTATTCGTTTAAATGCATGAGTAACATCAAGTTTATTTTTTGATTTTAATGACTCTGCCCAAGCGTACTTTGAGAAGCAGTCAATCACCACTAGAATGTAATTATGACCTTTATAATATTTTCTCAGGTTTTGCATGTCCATTAGATCAGCTTGCCACGAGTCATCGACCCCTTTTAGAATGACGGGACGTCGAAGGAAATTTCTTCTTGCTGCTTTGTGTAGTTCATTAACAATTTGCCGTTTTGCCGTTATGGAGATTTATTTTGAAGTAATTTATCTACCTCTGCTTTAGTATAAAACTTATCTTGCAAATGAGTTAAAACCTCAGGTATCTTTGCTTTTAAAGTAGCCTGTACTGTACCCTTCGTGTCTTTTATGATTTGAGAACGCGAAGATCCAATCAAATTATTAAATTCTTTTAACATATTAGCATTCAAACGATCTACATAATCCTTGTCCACAGTCAAATTATTTAATTCTTTTAATATGTTGGCATTCGATCGATCAACATAATCCTTGTTCACAGCATCGTCTGCTTCTACTGGAGATCTAATTCCTCTCAGTCTTGAAGTTTTTAAATCAAAATCTCCGTTTTCTAATTTTAACTAAGCATTCTCATTAAACTCAAATAACTCAGCAAAACTCATTCTTTTGTGAATGTAGTGTCCGAATTTGTCTACGTTCATGTTTAAGGTGTATTGTATCGAAAGGCTAATAATAAAATAAACACATTTTAAAATATTTATTAATTTATAACTTTACTTTATTTATTTATTTATTATTTATTTATTTTGGGAAAACCAACAGTTACACACATTTCTTAATTTAGTATAATAAAACTTATAAAGTATGTTTACATGTGTAGCTCACGACGTTATCCACATCTTAAATAATACAATTTTTTAGGAACTTTTTTGCATGCGAGTGAAACTTGAAAGAAGAAAAAATAAACATAATTATATATAAGAGTTTAAATTAAACTAAAGCTAATCTAAATATTCTGCTTATCAGAGTCATTAATTAATTTTAATAAAGAGCTTCTAAAGCTATTGGCAGACAGCGAGAACAGATCCAAGTCACCAAATAAATTATTGAAATTTTTTGCCATACGGCGAAGAGGTGCGCGAACACCACCGTTAGTGTGGCAGCCAGTGACTGCAAAAAGCGGACGAGCGCACACCTCTCGCCGAACAACAGTCCTCGGAACAACAATGCTTAACTTATTAATAAGATGGATGCAGTCATATCTGCCATTACACAAGTCATAGAGGAACTTAGTTTCAAGGAATAGGCGTCTAGATTTTAGGGTTAATAGCTCAATTTTCTTATGACGTGAACTGGGGGAACTAATATTATTTTGACAACGATAGTGCATGGCTTTCAAAAATCTGCATTGTACCTTCTCTAAACTGTCTAAGTACTTTTGATACAGGGGGTTCCAAATTAATACAGCATAATCGAGTTGTGACCTAACTAGTGATTTGTACAAGTGAATATAAGTCTCAATACGCTTAAAGTCTTTTGTACTTTCACGCAATTCTTCAATGATAGATATAATTTCATTATCTAATTCTGTGTTACCAGCATCTCGAGATGCAATCAATAATTTTAATCTATCCACCAGTTAATTGGGATCGTCCCAATATACAAAATCTACGTTTTTCTTCCACGTTTTTGTTAAAGGTAGTAGTCCTTTTCCCTTCGATTGGTGATCCTGAATTGTACTTCGTAGTTGGATCAGAGGCTTTATAATTTGAAAATATTTTTGTCCTTTATTACTTTTTATTGGTTTACTAGGTTCATAGTCTCGTCGATGTGCATTTGTATCAAGTAACATCGACTTATAATGTTTCATATCACTCTCTGTCATCATCTGCCTAGCCTTTTCCCAACTATGTTGGGGTCGGCTTCCAGTCTAACCGGATGCAGCTGAGTACCAGTATTTTACATGGAGCGACTGCCTATCTGACCTCCACAACCCAGTAACTGGGTAATACGATACCCCTTGGTGAGACTAGTTGTCAGATTTTTGGGCTTCTGACGACCCGTAACGACTGTCAAAGATCCACATGCTTGCTTAACGTGCTTTCCGAGGCACGGAGGAGTCTCGGTGTGTAAAGATGGTCACCCATCCACGGACCAACCCCGGCAAGCGTAGCTTAACCTGACGGATCGACCCATGCGGCTGTTATTACTTAGCCACGAGCTCCTCCTTTCATATCACTCTCTGTAACCATACTTAAATCTACGTTCTTTTTCAGCAGCAATTGTTTTAAACCAGGTGTATTTCGGTATTTGCGTCCAGCCACGATGATATACTCGTCGCTGATCGTTATACGCGCAGAACCTAACATCAATTTGCCGCTCTCTACTCGGACACTAAACGGAATATCTTTCAGTGCTTCTGAGGACACTGACCAGGATGACATATCACATCTCTGGTTGTTTTCAGTTAATGATTAATACGAAGAATCACTTTCGATATCAGATTCATATTCGTCTTCATTGCCGTTGTTATCATTGCTTTCTGAACTAATAGGGACTTCTTTTTGCAGAGTTTTATCGATAAACGGAACATCGGTTTCTTCATTTTCTATATTATGCAGGAGAGAAGCCTGCTTACTGACATTAGCAATTTGGTTGAGTGGTTCTGTTACCGGCTTGAACACTCGATTCCAGCACTTGCTGATTGTTATTCTCAACATCTCTTATCTTTCGCACTTTCTTTTTAACAGCTTCTGCAGCTTTAACTATTTGTCTTTTCAGTGATTTCTCCATAATAACAAAAAAAAGTTCGTGACTGATTAAGCGTTGCCTGAATAATAATATTATCGCGAGAATTACGTTAGTGCCGTTGGTAGGAGGGTTTTTAAAAGGCGATTTTTGTCCTTTTACATAAATTTAATTGAAATAAAGATTACATTAGGTACTTATGACTAATTATCCTAAAGACGACCTCAAGCTTCGGCGATCGAGCGAGAGTACTGACGATTTCTTCCAATCGATCGTCCCATAAGATTGGAATGCGCGCACCGTCAGCACTTTCGTCACTTATTTCGTGCATCACTCACTGATTCACTGATTGCGTAACACTTGCAACACTTCACTGTAAGTCATGAATAGGTCGGGCACGCCGCAATCGCGGCGGTAAGACCCCTCTTTGAGGAGTGGCTGGAGAGGCGCTACGGCGTCCTCACCTACCGCCTGACGCAGGTCCTCACCGGACACGGTAGTTTCGGGAGGTTCCTGTGTCGGATAGGACGGGAGGAAAGGCCCGGGTGTCACCACTGTGTGGATCGCCCGGAGGACACGGTGGAGCATACGGTGCAGGACTGCCCCGCTTGGGCAGACCACCGCCGTTTCCTCACGGAGGCGATAGGCGGCGGCGACCTCTCGCGTCCGGACCTGGTTCAGGCCATGCTCCGGGGCGAGAGGGAATGGGATGCAGTCACCTTCTTCTGCGAAGCAGTAATGCTAGCGAAGGAGGAGGCGGGCCGCGTGAGGGAGAGAACCACCTCACGCCCCAGCCGCCGCGGGAGACGCCCAGGGCGTCGGACGTCGCGAGGCGACATCCGGCCACCGTAGGCGCGGGCTTGCGGACGGCGAGTAATGGGTAGCTCGCCGTCCGATCAAGGACCAAGCCCGGGTCGACGGCGCGTTCTGTTCGCGCGCGCCTCAAAGAGCTGTCAGCACAGGGACGGGGCTCCCAACGGGGCCAACGCCTGCCGGGGTTGCGGGACGTCTTAACGGGATACCGTGGCCCCGGAACGTAAGGGGCAACAGAAGGAACAGGGTGGGTTTTTAGTCAGTAAAAGTCTGACAGTCCCTTCCACCCCACCCAGGGAGGAAGGAGTCATTTGATGATTTTTACCACCTAAAAAAAAAAAAAAAAGTCATGAAGTCATGATTTACCAAAGGTAGTTAGGTCAACATGCATGCTATTTGCTGACGACCTAAAGTTGTCTGCAATCATTAAAGACACGGTGGATCGGGAGATGCTGCAGCACGACTTGGATAGGGTTACTGAATGGAGTCACTGCAATAAGCTATACTTTAATGTATCAAAGTGCTCGGTGCTTTCATTCACACGCGCACGGACCCCACAACACCACCAGTACAGCATGGACGGGGAGCCGCTGCAGCGTGTCATGGAGGTTAAGGATTTAGGCATTCATTTCACCAGTGATCTGCAGTTTCGTAAGCACGTGTTACACGTTTGTAAAAAGGCGTACAGGAATCTGGGATTTGTGCTGCGTCAGGCAAATGACTTCACAAACGTCAAGGCATTGAGGGCTTTGTATGAGGCTCTTGTGAGAAGTCATCTGGAGTATAATGCGGCCGTCTGGAGCCCGAGTGAAATAAAATACAAAAATATGCTCGAACGGATACAAAACAAATACGTTAGGTTTATTTATTTAAAGCTGTATGGTAGATACCCGGGATACCCGTTACTGTATCCCACCCTATTTTGTCTCGGTATGGTGGGCTACTACAAATTAGAAGTCAGGCGTGAAGTGGCCCTGGCAACTTATATTTTCAAAGTTTTAAGAGGTCATATACAAAACTCGGGTATACTATCAGGAATTGGGTTTAATGTACCGGATAGGTATGCGGCGCGGCGGCGCAGGCCGCGGTTGCTGGTGGTACCGCGTGCGCACACTAACCTGCTGGGGCGCGCACCGCTGACTCGTTCGTTGCGCACGCTCAACACGGTTGCGGATGTCATAGACATATTCGCCTGTACACTGGGCGAGTTCACAAGAGCTATGTACTGTGTAGCATGTAAATTATAGTTAAGTGTATTTTAAGTTACTTTGTCGCATTAGATGTATTCTGTAATGGCAAAGGAAACTTCAGAATAAATAAATAAATAAATAAATAAATGAATAGGTAGGTACTGTAGGTATCTAGGTATGTAGGTACATAGGAAGATGTCCATAGGTAACACCTCCCCCTCCAGACGAGCAACTATTTGCGCACGTTTAACGCAAATATTGCGGCTTGGCGATCCTGTGGAGCGGCTTCCTGAAGACTAGGAGTAGTAGTAGAGGTCTCCGCTGGGGTTGATACTTTCTTCATTAAGGATCGTCGTCGACGTATAAGGTAAGTAATAACAAGTGCACCTGCACTTAATAAGGCTATGCCATAAAGCGGTATAACTATGTGGTAAGCAGTTGTAATGCCTGTATTGTCCAATTTTACTGGTTTTTCTAATAGTACTTGATGCTGGATGTCGTGAAGCTTGTCTAAGTTAATTGTAGTAAGGTTGTAGTGGGGTAATTCATCCTCGAAGCTGGACGGTGAATCCTCTGGAATAGACATCAACTCGACGGCGTTTCCGCGTACTTTGTCGTTAGTGTTGACTATGGTGAACTCCAATGTCCTTATAGAGCAATCCTTGGGTATTGTTGCGAAATAACTGCCATTCAATTGTCGATGTTCTTCCTGTCCGCAATTGATCTGAACCCTTGTAGGCTTTGGAAAAGTGATGACGTAATGCTGACTATCTAGTTGTAGAAGTGCTTCCTTCAAGAGAGAGACGGGAGTGGGGTGACAAAGTTCTCCTATCTCTTTTTGGTAGAGAAGATGATGAATACAATCTCGATGCGTGCGCCCTTGATATGAGACTTTTTGTTCACAGATGTACCAGGTGTCGATCTTCGGGCATTCAGCCTCCATGTATACAAATTCCTTAGAGTCAGTTGCTATGTAAGGAGAAGGTGGTAGGATAACTAAAGATTTTCTATTAGGAACAGGGCAAAGTCTGAATAGGCTATTGGTTGTAGGTGACATAATAGGAAACTTGAGGACAATCACTATCTTATTACTAGTATGATCCTATGTTAATTATATTATAATAGTACCTAGTATCTAACTGAATTATCTGATCTAAATTGTATAAAGATTTCAATTTGCTTAACATATTGTTCAATTGCTGAACACTTATTATAGAGTGGTGCATAGAATTAGTGCGACTAAACGATAAAATATTCTCTAATCTATTTATTTCTAAATATAGATCTTGAACATTATTAGTTAATGCGTTAAAGATCTGAAATAAGCGAATGAATTTAACTGTATGATTATCGCTAGTGCTATTCAATAGATAAGCAATAGTTTTTGTGAGCTTTTGCTGGTTAGAGCTCAAAGTGTCTAATACTCGCGATTGTTGAACAGTCATATCCTTAAATAGACTGACATGCTTATCAAAGCTATCTGCTAACTCTTTATCATTACTACACAAAATTTTAATAGCGTGTTCGAATCGTAGAGCGTCAGCATGGTCTAAATTGCCTGTAATACTTTTTATTAAAGATCCCAAGGGGTCGATAAGACCTCGTTTAAGTCTTTTACTAGGGCCAAAGGTTTCAAGGTGGGATGTGATTTCGTCTAACTTTTTAAATAGATATAAAATTTGATTTTTAAACATAGATGCGCCTTGTTTGGATACGTTAGCAGTCAAGTCGTCTAGCTGAGTTCTTAATAGGTCGATCTGGTGTTGAATTTCGTCTAAGTTAATTCCTTGTAAAAAGATATGATCATGTGCAACAATTCTAGTTTTGCCTAGGTTAAAGGGTAATATTCCAGGTCCATTGGATAAGTCGTCAAGTCGGATGGTTTTGTCTGTCGGATTGTCGGCTAGTACTTGGTCCAGGGTCATGATGAGGGTTATGATCCTGCAACAATGGCGACTTTTTAGTTAATTTGGATCGTTTAATTCTAGTTTTAGCTACTGGTCCAGTCTTTTTAGATGTGTATATGTGTATAGGTAAGTTCGTAGTGACTTTATCTTGAGTGTAACGCGATGCGAGCTTTTGTCTCTGAGCTATCGGATTTCTTACGTATACATTTTGCCCAAGCTCGTAATCTGCTTCAGGTTCACGGTCAAGGTTACGGTGAGCCGTTAAGGTCTTGCGTGCACGGTAAGATGAGTCATGTATTATTTTATATACTACGTCCATTTTATCACGGTGGTCTTGTAGGTATTGTTGAAATAATTGCTGGGTCAGGTCTAAGTCCGTCGGGTCTCTAGGGTCAAAGTGTCCAGTGACCAGGTCAAAAGGTCTGCATTTGGTCAGACTGTGTACAGAACTATTATATGCAATTAGTGCGTATGGTACCAGATTTTGTGCTAACTCATTCTTATGCTGTAATTTCAATAAACGTAGGTGTTATATGTAGTAGTGTACTGTGAAAACGTTCGATCATCCCATTTTCATGTGGTGCATCAGTGGCAACTAGGTGATGGTCTATCTTATGTAATTTAAAGAATTCCTGGACTACCTGATTAGTGAATTCGGTACCCCTATCAGTTGTTAGAGATAATGGGAAACCGTGGTGAGTGCTAAAGTTTAAGATAGCTTTTACTATATTGGGGGCAGTACAATCTGGTAATAGGTATGCTTGTGCGTATTTAGAGAATGCATCGATAATGGTTAAGTATTTTCCTTGTTCTATTGTCAAGACATCTGCATGAGCAAGTGCGAAAGGTTTTGTAGGTGGTGGAACTATCTGAAATTTAGGACGTGGGGGGACACGATCATATTTAGCACGATTGCAAATGACGCATTCATTAATGAATAATGTAATTTGTTCTTTTAGTTTTGGCCAAAAGTATCTTTGTGATAGTGATAGATATGTTTCGTTAATTCCTCTATGATTAGTTTTTCCGGTATGATATCTCGGTATTATGTCTTGTTGTTCCAGATAGTCTGAAACGTTCTGAATTTCGCGTTTAACTAGGATTATTTTAACTGCAGAGCTTTTCAGGTTTCGCTGAATTACAGGAACAATAGTATACATTTTTTTCAATTGGTTGTACTAAAATAGCTGTGCGAAGTTTAGGCTCAATGAACTTTTGAACTATGGATACAATTTCTTCTTCTAAATTATTTTCAGAAACTTCTATGACCGTCCTTCTGAAAGTTTCAAAGGGAACTGTAATTTTGGGTTTAGCTTTTGAAGATTTAGTGGTACATTTTATTACAATCTGTCTTCTAAATTTATTTAAGGGTTCTTCTGAGATGGGTACTTCTAGGATAGGATTCTCATGAGATGTGTGTATTGTTTCAGAGTCTTGCACATCTAGGTCGGGGGTTGGACTACTTAAAGCTCTTAAAGAGGGTGCGGTGTCAGTTGAAGAGGCACTGATTAAAGGTCTTTCGTCGGGTGCTGTCACAGTAGATTCTGAGTCAGAGATATTGACTATTAGAGAAGGCGATTCTTCATTGTAGATCTCTACCCGTGAGAGTGCATCAGCGTTTGTATTGGCTTTCCCTTTTTTGTAGATTACTTTATAGTTATATTCGGATAACTTAAGTTTCCACCTAGTAAGTCGTGAACTAGGTTCCTTGAGATTAATGAGCCATTGTAGTGGCTTATGACCTATAACTATGGAAAAGTTCCTACCAAATAGGTACGGCCTAAAATATTTGACCGCCCAAACTATTGCCAAGAGTTCCTTTTCTATGGTCGAATAGTTAATTTCACTGTCGTTTAACGTTCTTGAGGCATAAGCTATCGGTCTATCTGTACCTATCTGTCCTTGGGACAGAACCGCTCCTAGCGCTACATTAGAAGCGTCTGTAGTAAGAACAAAGTCTTTTGAAAAGTCGGGATATTGCAGAATAGGGTCGTTCGTTAATAGAGTTTTGCAATGTTCAAAGCACTTAATATATTCGGGGGTAAGATTCACTTTTGCACCTTTCTTTAAACATGCAGTTAATGGTTTTGTAATACGCGCGAAGTTTGGTATGAATCGTCTATAATATCCTTTTAGACCTATAAATGCTTTAATCTGTTTTTGGGTTTTAAGAATGGGGTATTTAAGAATAGCTGAAATTTTATCGGGGTTAGGTTTAACACCTTCCGTCGTAATGACATGACCAAGATATGGTGTTTCGCGTTTTAAAAATTCCGATTTATCTAGTTGCAATTTGAAATTAGATTCCCTAAGTCGTTTAAATATTTTACGCAAATTAACTATGTGTTCCTGTAGTGACGTAGAAAAGTATAAGATATCATCCTGGTAGACAATGCAGATCTCATGTTGTAAGCCTCTAAGGATATTATCCATGACGCGTTGGAATGTGGCAGGACTATTCTTTAGGCTCATAGGCATTCGTAGAAATTCATAGTGTCCATTACCATCTGCTACACTAAATCCTGTCTTATGAATATCGGCTGGGTCGAGCTCGACTTGGTAGAAACCACTAGCGAGATCTAGGGTAGTAAAATACTGACAGCGTCCTACCTAACTTATCTAATATATCTGTAATGTTAGGGATAGGGTACCTGTCATCTATAGTTTTTTCATTTAACTTACGGAAGTCTATAACAGGCCTCCATTTAGTTTTGCCAGATGCATTCTGTTTTTTCGGAACTATCCAAATAGGTGCGCTCCATGCCGAAGTGGATGGTCTAATAATACCTCGCTCTAGCATTTTACTAATTTGCTCTTGGACCTCATTTCTATGGATGAATGGATACCTATAAGTTTTAGAGTGTACTGGAATTTCATCAACCGTGTTAATTTATGTTTTATTTTATTTGTGAATGTTAAAGGCTCATTTTCTAAATAAAAAATGTCCGAAAATTCCTTACATAATGATAATAAGTTAGCGCGTTCCTCAGCGTTAAGGTGGTCTGTACGTAAGCGTGGTGAAATTTCTTGGAACCGTTCGCTGTCTTTACTGCTGGTGACTAATGTCTGTTCGTTGAATACATGTGCAGTTATTGGTTGATCAAGGCTAAAAATAACGTCATTATTAGTGGGATTAGACATTTCAACTATGCATGTACTATTTTCGGCAGTAGATAGACATTTAGTTATGTTACAGCCATTAATTAATTGCTGATTAACCATTACATCACCTTGACAAATATTAATAGGCACCTTAATTAGTCGGCTGGACTGTGCAGGGACAATTGTCTCAAATAAGTTAATTGTTTTAGAGTCATACATTTGAATTGTATTGCAGGATAGTTTAGTCGTTAACGTACGCGTCTGAAGGTCTATTTTTGCTTGCCACTGTTCTAGTAGATTCCATCCGATTAAGCCATCAAAGTAGTCGTGAAACTTATAGATGAAAAATTTTATAGGGTTGTGTCCTTGAAATTCGGAAAAGCATGGTACAATTATAGAATATTCATTTCTAGTGGTTGCGTGAATATTTGATACAATAAATGGGTCTTCGTAAACTAGTAAGTGGGAGAAGTACTTGTCTACGATTTCAGGACTAATAAATGATTGATTAGCGCCTGTATCGATGAGCAATTTTAACGGGGGGTTTCCTATCTGAATATATGGGAGTTGTCTTTTACTATGAATATTCAGTTCTATTCTGGGAAATTGGTATCCTTGGCCTCCTGAAAATTTTCGGTGTTATATTGTTCCATATTTTCAGGTGCTTTTTCAGGGAAATAGTCCTCGGGTAAGTATTGCGAATAGTCAGAGTTGTCAGTTTGGTCATAGTTAAAATAGTCATCGGTCTCATTAAGATTCACCTGTCTTCGGTCTGTTTGTCCAGTCAAGGGTAAGTTGCGGGCTACGGGGTGACTTATGCCACTCATTGGAACGGGACCGTTTTGGGGTTTATTACGAGGTGGAATTCTAAAACCCGTTGAACTATCTGCACGTGGTAATGCTCTCATAGCCTGTTGCGTGTTAGACATAACACAAATCCAGACTCCGAGGCTGCTACTGAGAAATTCCTGATGGAAAAGCCCAATAACACTTTGCCCGACCTGGGAATCGAACCCAAGACCTCATGCACAGCAGTCGCGCTTACGACCACTAGACCAACGAGGCAGTCAGACGAGACGAGGCGTGTTAGAGGGACCTTGAAATTGAGGTCTATGCGTGGGTGAAGGCTGTGGTGTAAAACTGCCATAGTTCGAATTCGGGATGGAATTAGGTCTAGGCTGACTATGTGATGGAGGTACAAACCTTGGTGGTAGATTATTGGGCTTTTGATAACTAGCTGCTTTTTTAGAATTTTCAAGCTGGTAGCTCTTACTTTGTAGATAGGACACATTAATCTCTTCCTGTGCGAACTCCAGAGCTTCTTCCAATGTTTCTGGACGCATGCACCTAACGCGTGATCCGATAGGTTCATGAAGTCCTCTTGTAAAAGTTTTTAATGCTAATTTATTATATAATTGCCTTTTAGCATTTATAGTGGTAGCGTCTGATTCGTGCAATTGTACATAGGCCATGATGGTGCTAAGCATGTTTTGCACACGCTCATAAAAAACGCTAGCCGTATCGGTACCTTGGGTAAGGAGTGATAAATCTGTGTAAAGTGAACATTCATCTCTACGATCCGAAAAACTGTTAACTAAAGTATTGCGAATACCCTGCCAATTGTCTGGAATACCATTGGTAGCTAATGTTCGTGCAGCTTTACCTATTATTTTGTTGATAATTCCATTAAGAAGAGCTGAGCTAACAAGCTGCTCATCAGGACGAACATATTCTAAAACGAACTTATCACAAATGTGCAAAAATCTAACTAAAACGTGGGAATTTCCATCGAATTCCGGTACTAATCTAAGGGCTTTCCATATACTATCAATTTTACTGGCATTATCAGCTTGAGCCATTTCTATTTCTGAATGCTCAGTAATGCTATCAAATCTTAATCTATCTATAGTAATGTGCCGCGGATTCGGCTTAAGATCCCTATTTCCCTTTGACAAAGAAATCTTGACTACTTAAGAATGAGTAATGGAAAAAGGATCAGGAATAGCAACCGATTTCTAGAAATTGCATAACTTAAAACTATAACTCACAGTAGATACTGCATATCCAGTCTCATCGATGTTTGAACGAGGGCGGAGTCTCAGGAACAGAAGATTCTGCGGGCTCCTCCAACAGCGTTGCTCGTAGATTCGTGGGGATAGTCGACGCGTCGACGATTCGACTATCAGGCGGTCTCGAAGTTAGATAACGCGCACTGACTCGACTATCCTACCGACTGCGCCAATTACGTTAGTGCCGTTGGTAGGAGGGTTTTTAAAAGGCGATTTTTGTCCTTTTACATAAATTTAATTGAAATAAAGATTACATTAGGTACTTATGACTAATTATCCTAACGACGACCTCAAGCTTCGGCGATCGAGCGAGAGTACTGACGATTTCTTCCAATCGATCGTCCCATAAGATTGGAATGCGCGCACCGTCAGCACTTTCGTCACTTATTTCGTGCATCACTCACTGATTCACTGATTGCGTAACACTTGCAACACTTCACTGTAAGTCATGAATAGGTAGGTACTGTAGGTATCTAGGTATGTAGATACATAGGAAGATGTCCATAGGTAACACGAGGGTACCGGTCTTAAATATTAGTATTTTTAATCAAAGGCAACAAAAGTGTCAAAATTTCTGTAACATCCTTTATTTTTGGAGCAATCCTTATTAATTACTACATAATTGAAAGGCTCACTCCATATTTTCGAACACATTTCACGAAATTCAATCCATGACATATCAGTGTTGACATGTTCTTCATAAATATGCCGTAAATTAATTTCATCTTGTTTAAAAAGTATGATTAAGTTCGCATTGTCTCTCACTAACTGCTTAGGGATTTTACTATACGTTTGGTTTAGATAGAAACAATCAATGCACTTGTGTCTTCCCATCGCAAAATAATCACGCATGCTACTCTGATTTTCACAAGCAACATCATCAAAAATAATCACTGAGTTGGGTTTTGCGTCCTGAACGCTTAGTACTTCCTCATTTCCCTGATATTTCTGGAGGGAAACACCAGGCACCCGTTGCAAAACACTTTTTAAAAAATATACTTAGGTTGGTGCAGAGTTTTTGAATAAACATAAACATTTTCAAATCTTAATCCGTTTTCGTGTATTAGAAGACCAATTAATAAATTAGTTTTTCCACAATTGGACGGACCGCAAATAATACACCGTACTGAGTTAGGCAATAATTTTCCATGACGAAAACTTGTCTTACAAACATCATCGCAGACTGTATTAACATGCAGCGATTGCGGTTGTTTTACAAATTTCATGATTACTGTCGGAAATGAACCAATTGAAAATGAGTGAATGTATTTAGAACGTTATCATTTATAAACTTACCACAACCTCTTTTGCGTTACTGGTCAGTGATCGAGTCGATTGTTCATTATTGAGCATTCTGTACCACCAGAGCGATAGCGAGCTCGCATGATCATTGGTCGTGTACAGTATACACTACAGTCGAGTTGATAGTTGATTGTTCATACTGACCCGTCTTATTATGGAAGTTACTAGTCGTTGGTTGAGTAAATCGTTCCTAATCAAGTACACGGTGCAACAAACTGTCTCGTTCGAGTTTATTGGTCGAGTGGAGAGTCGAGTCGAGTGTCGATTATTGGGCATTCTATACCACTGTCGGCAGCGAGGCGCACTCGCCGAGCTACTTGCCGATAGTGGTATAGGAATGCCCAATAATATACTACTCAACTTTGTTGTTACCGACATTATTATATGCATTGTCTACATCAATAAAGCATCCCAACGTCTTTAGGTTATTTGTGAACCCTATTTGCACCTGTGATACTAGTCGTACGAGATTGTCCAGACAGGATTAAGATCTTCTAAATGCCACTGTGTTTTTGGAAAAGGGGGACTCTTTTCCAAAAATACAGTACTTTCATAAAACCATTCAAGACGTCTAGCTATAATATTGTGTAAAGTTTTGCATAGATAGGATATGAGGGAGATAGGTCTCAAAGACATTATGTCGCTTGGGTTACGACCAGGTTTAGGTACAGGAACTACTTTTACTTTTCTCCACTGTATTGGAACTTCACCTGTAGACAAACATTTGTTAAATAAATGGGTTAACAACTGTTTGCCAGGAAAATTGTAGATCATCGAATAAGATATATCGTCCTCTCCTGGAGCTGTATCCTTCATCTTCATTATATTGGAAAGTTCCTGTTCCGAAACCTGTGTCTCCAGCTGTAAATTACTTTAGTTAAAGACGGGAGGTGGGGCCAGAACGTAGTCTGGCGCTAATTGTCTTAAGAATTCACTAGCTCTCTCTGCATCCAAACAAATTCTACTAGTACGATATCCTTTAAGCCACCGCATTTTGTTCCACAACTCACTACTAGACACATTCTCACTAATACTGTCACAGAACTGACGAAAAGATTCTGCATTCGCTTTCCGTATTAGTCTTTGTGCTGTAGAAATCTTCTGTTTAAGAATAATAAAGCTTGTGGGTATAGGGTTTTTCCTCACCTGCGCTAACGCCAATCTACGCTCCGCGACTGCCTTTGACAGCTGGGGAGACCAATATGCTCTTGGAGTAAACTTATTAGCGGGGTTTTCACAAATCCGAATAACTGGGATTGATGCTTGAGACGCAGAATTAATTAAATCTATAATATTATTATACATATGTATGTAGGGTATCACCGGTTAGACTAATACTAATTATTTTACTTGAGATAAAATCTTTATATTTCTGCCAATCTGCCTTTTTAAAAGTCCGTTTCAATTTTAATAAATTTTATTAGGACATGCTATTTCTGTAGTAACTAAAACCATTAAGTGGTCACTGCCTAGGTTTTCATTCGAAACATTCCACTTGAACCGTAGCGCAATATCTGATGATGCAAACGTGATATCAGGTGAACTTTTTTGCAACTGATTCAATACTATCTTAAGTCTTGTGGTCTCTTTAGTATTGAGAGAAACATATTGCCAATCATAATCAGTTGCATTGTGGATTTGTAAACCCCTGTGATCGCTTTTATATGACCAATTTGTATGATGACCATTGAAATCTCCTCCTATTAAAGTTTTATTTGACCACCTAGAGAATAAAATTTTCCAGTCGTCGTCTGAAGTGTGAATATTAGGAGGACAATACACTGCTACAATATTTTCTAAAAAACTGCAGTTCAATATTTTAATGTGGAATACTTGAATGTTTTGATTACGTAAACTAAAATCGCTAATCTGTGCTTGAATGGATTTATGAACTACAATTGAAATCCCGCTGTATAAATCGTCTCGGTCTAGTCTAAAAATATCATAATTACCAACTTTCAAATGACTGCCTGGTTCAAGCCAGGTCTCTGATATAATACATATATGTATTTTACTTTTTAATAAAAAATTCTCGAACGCTTTAATTTTAGGTCTTAAACTTTGTGCGTTCCATTGCACTAACTTAATTTTAACAATTTTTTATTTTCCTGGTCCATTATTTATTGAGACCAAAAAAAAACCCTAAACACTTGTTCAAAATAGGCCACTCAGACATATGATCTACCACAACTAGTACTAACCACTCAATACAACACTTAATACCATCTCTAAACTTTTCTTGTATACTCAGGTTTCTCATATAAATAATATCTTTCAATCCTGCCGATTATTGTTTACGCTGTCGCGATCATCCTTATCAGTAGCGGCTGGTTGCTTTTGAATGCGGTCCGGTGACTCCTGACGTCCCCACCACGCCGCCGCTTCATCTATATTATGCGCTTGTTTAGTTTTATTACTTATTCGCGGTGATTTTGATTGGTTCGTTTAAACAAAGGTGGAAATAAAGATTGATTCGGTGAATAATATTTATGAACATTTTCCGATTCTTCTACTAATAAATCACTAAAGCTGTTGGTATCGATCCTCGGGTTTTCCTGTTGTCTCGTGGTTGTCCTTGGTGACTGGGGTCTAACATATATATTGCAAGCTACGTGATACGTACAATTATATTCCGCCATGATCTCCCTTACACGCTTCTCACGAACATACACTGGACAACTTGTATTCAGTGCCATGAGATCCCCCCGGCAGTTTACTCATTTAAACGTTGTTACTTCACAGTTATCGTGTTCTTATGTGCACTTAGGACATTTATTATTTTTAAACGTGCATCTTGCTTTGACGTGACCAAATTTCCAGCACTTTGAACACTGTGTTACCGGAAAAATAAAAGGCTCGACCTTAGCGCGTAGACAATCTACATAAACAAAAGCTGGCATGTAAGAGCCCCTAAAACCCAACTTGGCTACCTCACTAGGCACCCAGCCTCCTTTCTCATCACGACGTTGTAGCCTTTTCAAGTTGTTGTTTTCTTGTTAAGTGTGTTAAGGTTGAGGTTTGTTTGACTATTTTGGAGATAAATGAAATACGTGTTGCTTGTACGATGTTCGATTTGACACTAAAAAATCAAGTAACAACTAATGCACTGCACATACCGCCCACCAAAAGGGCCATAGGCGCTTTTTACAAAAAAAAAATAACAACAAAATGTTGTGTAGGTAATTACATACCTCACAAGATAATTACACTAAAAATTCCTTTAGCAAAGTACCTACTTAACTCAGAAGGTTCAAGTTAAATAAATGAAAGAAACAAACTAATATAAAGGTAAATAAAATAGGCGATACTATGATTCATAAGTATCTATATAGCTACATATTAATTTTGTTATGCAGGCATTTAACGATTTAACAAACTAGACAAATATAATTAGACAAAATTAAAAGTAATAAAACTAAATGATTATTAATTCTAATCTCCAGTGTAAACAGGTAACGCACACAGGGCCGATATTGATCTCTTCATAGTCTTGTTATTACATCGAATCGTGTATACTCGCGTTACGTTGTCTTGGCCGGGGTGTGTAGCAAGTATGCGTGCGAGTGGCCACTTGCTGGGTGGCATATTTTCACCTCGTACCAGTACTATATCGCCGACTTTGTATTCTGTTGTTCTCTTTAGCTTTTAGGTCGTTGATTAAGTTGAGTCAAATATTCGGTCTGCCAACGTTTCCAGAAAGCTTGAACTAATCTTTGGATGTGTTGCCATCGATTTAATAGGTTGACATTTGTTGACTCATAACTTCTCTCTGGGATGTTGATCAATGCTTCTCCAATGAGGAAATGTCCGGGCGTGATCACTTGTATGTCGTCTATTGTGTCAACATCGGTAGGTATCGGTGTCAGTGACTGTGGGCGAGAATTCAAACAGGCTTCAATCTGCGTAAGGACGGTCGTAAATTCTTCAAATTTTAGATTAGAAATAAGTATTTTTCTTAGATGTTGTTTTACGGATTTCACTCCGGCCTCCCAAAGTCCTCCAAAGTTTGGGCTGTGTGGCGGAATGAAATGCCATTGTATACCATCTGAAGCAAGCTGATTCGATATATGATCAGGCATTTCAAATTGCGCTTCTTTTCACATAGCAAACAACTCCTTGTTAGCTGCTACAAAATTTGTATCATTGTCGCTCCAAACTTCATTGCATCTTCCTCTTCTAGCGACAAAACGTTTGAATGCAGCAATAAAAGCGGCAGATGTCAGATCGCTGACGAGCTCTAAATGGATGGCCTTGACCGCCATGCATATGAATATGCAAATATATGCTTTGCTTGTTTTAGCTCCTCTTCCTCTCGATTTCAAGACGTACACTGGGCCGGCAAAGTCAATTCCACAACGACAAAATGGTCGCGCTGGGGTAACTCGAGGTTGAGGTAAGTCACCCATTATTTGTTGCTTAATAGCTGCTCGCTGTCGTGCACAGGTAAGACATTTTTGGGTTTTGCATTGCTTTACCATACTCTTGCAGCCGATGATCCAGTATCTACTCATCAGGTAAGTTGTCATTATTTTTATTCCACCGTGTATTGTCTTTAGGTGTGCATCGGCTAGTAGCAAAGGTACCAGACCATTCCGTTTACCTAATATTATTGGATGTTTCAGGTTTTCATCAACGTGGGCGTGCCGTAGCCTACCGCCCACCCTCAGGATATTGTTCTCATCGATGAACGGGTTCAGCGACTTCAAGATGCTGGTTTTCTTCACTGTCTGTTTTTCTATTAGTCTTCTTATGTCTTCTGGAAATTCCTCTTCTTGTACTTGTCTTATACAAATATTTAGGGCGTTCTGCATTTCACCTGTTGTAATACCATATTGTAGTCCCTTTGGATCTTACTTCGTGTTTAGAAACTTCTTGCAATAAATTATTGTTTTCAATAATTCGGTAAGCGAATCGTAATCTTCGAAGTTCATACCTTTCTTCTCACCCTCCGTCACCTGAACGTGGGAAAGTATAGTCTTCTTCCTTTCTATATCTGTGCTTAGTGTTATAGGTCGGGCAAATTCAATAGGTTCATCATGAAGTCAGTCGGGTCCGGTCCACCACAGTGTTTTGTAGCGTAGTTCTGACACAGGTAAAATTCTCGATGCTATGTCAGCTGGGTTATGACATGACGGTACGTGAAACCATCGACTGTTGGATGTCTGTTCCAGTATCTCCACCACTCTATTTGCAACAAATGGCTTCCATCTATTTGGTTCTCCTAGAAGCCATGCTAATACCCCGTCTTAATATGTTTACAATTTCTTACAGAAGTGTGTAATATGTGTACCTATGTGTTAATAGGGTATGTTGTACCTAGTGAAATGTAGAATATTAAATGTGAGTGTGTACGTTTAACTATCGTCTTGGGTTACCTGTAAAGATAGCTTAAATATGGTTAAATAAATAAATAATAAATAAATAGATAAAATACGATTGTTGAGTCAGTCCAAGCATATATATTTTCAGTTGGTATTCTCATGGCTTGGCTTGCTTGGTGAAGTAGTTTTGATAATAATACTGCTCCACTAAGTTCTAGCCTTGGCAATGAAATTGTTTTTACAGGAGCAACCTTCGTTCTTGCGGCCACAAGGTGAGTCTTTATTTCTCCATAATTTCTCTTTATACGACAGTATACGACAGCTCCATAAGCCTTTTCTGAGGCGTCGCAGAATCCATGTAGTGTGATTTGTTGCTTTTCAGTACTTAAAATGTCTAGCTAGCGTTTGATCTTTATTTTGTTGACGTTTTCCAAATATTTTCTGATGAATTTCCATTCTTCTTCCATTTCATTTCCTACTTCTTGATCCCAACCGATGCCTTCTAGCCATAATTTTTGTACAAAGATTTTCGCGGTGACTATAGCGGGTGCTATCCATCCTAGTGGATCGAATAATTTCTGTAGATCTGATAAGATTGTTCTTTTTGTAATGGTGGTTGCAGGCTCTAAGTGTAGTTGATAGTGAAATTCGTCTTCTCCAAGGTTCCACGACAGTCCCAGTGCCTTTATAACGCCGTCTAATTTGATGTTTAGACTGGCTTTGGTAGTGATTTTACTTGCGTCTATTAATTTTAGAAATTCTGTATCATTGGAAGCCCATTTTTGTAGTTCGAAGCCTCCTTTTTTTAGGATTGTAATGATTTGTTTGCTGATTTCAATAGCCTTTTCAGTTGTATCACAGCCTGATGTTAAATCATCTACGTAGAAGTCTTCTTGTATTATTCTAGCGGCTTCTGGATAAGGTTTGCCTTCATCTTCTGCGAGCTTCATCAAAGTTTTTACGGCGAGATATGGGGCAGATGCTGTTCCAAATGTGACTGTCCGCAATCTGTAATCTTTTACTTCTTCGTTTTTACTTACAGTCTTTTCTGACTCTAAGTGAGCACGACGCCAGAGTATTCTGTGATAATCGATGTCTCGTTCATCCAGTAGAATCATTCGATACATCTTTATGATGTCACTTGCGAAGCATACTTTGTGCATGCGCCATCTCATCAATATACTTCTCATATCTTCTTGTAATACAGGTCCAGTCAGAAGTTCGTCATTTAAAGAAGTCCCATTGTTGTATTTACAGGACGCGTCGAATACGACTCTGGTTCTTGTTGTTTCCTTATCTGCTCTTATGACGGCGTGATGTGGTAAATAAACAGAAGGTTTATTTATTTCATTTCCGGGTACCTGTATCATATGTCCCATGGTCAGATATTCTTCTAAAACTTCACCCCATAGCTAGTGACACGGACCTATTCTGTTGTCCTCTGAGTGAGTTCACAAAGAATGCATTATTTGTAATAAGTTACAAGGCTAAATTATAAGTTGTAGTATCTATTTTTATTTTAAGATAAGGTTATTGATGTACACTATCGCAATGGAGTAGTCTGTAATGATAGATGTAAGTTGGAAATAAATAAATAAATAAATAAATAACATAAATAAACTTTTTTATATTCTTTTCTTAGCTCCGGTGTTTGTTGAAATCTTCTTTCTTGTTGTATCAGTCTTTTCATTGCTATTTCTCTACTATTTGTACTCGGTGTTACAGGTGTGTTATTACAGAACGGAAGTCTGACTATATATCTCCCTCTACTGTCTCTTTTGTAATTTTCTTCATAATGATTCTCGCATTGTTGTTCTTCTTTGGTTTGTTTTCTTGTTGTCCCTTGTTCGACTTCCCAAAGTGTTTTTAAGAAATCTTCTGCTATCACTTGGTGATGCAGAACAAAAACTGAATCAGGTTGTTGTGTTATACTTCGACTTTGCCAAATAAAATCCAGCCAAGTGTTGTTTTGTGTGCACACGGAGAACCTGGCGGACCTTTGATTAGTTCATTCTGTATTATTTGGGCATAGACGTCGACTCCTAGTAGTAAATCAATCGACCCAGGCCTGAAGTAGTTAGGGTCAGCCAATGTCAGTCCTTCCAGGTGAGGCCAGCTGCTTGTTTTGATGGTTTGAGATGGTATCTTGGTAGTCAGTTGTTTTGACATGATGTATGTTCTAACCTCTAGACTGAAAGTTCCACACGTCGATTCCGGGTTGAGATGAACTGCTTGTTTGAGATCTTCTAGACTAGTTGACCCCACACCAACCACGGTGCCCTTGATTGGATACCGCTTGGCCTTGAGCAGTTGGGCGGCTCGTTCACTTATAAAGCTCGCTTGTGAGCCTTGGTCGACTAAAGCGCGCAGGGTAATGCTGTAATTGTCCTCGCTTCTAACTTGAATAACTGCTGTTGCTAGCAACGCTGTACTTTGTTTGGTCGAAATGTGTGACGCCATCATTGTTATGTCTTCTTCTTCTTCTTTAACCTTTTTCATGTTTATATGTAGTGCCACTCCGGGTTGCTCGTTGGTTGTATTCTTTGTGTTGTCCGAAGTAGTTGTATTTTTGTCTATTGTTTCATGAAGGAGGGTGTGATGACGTCTTCGACACAATCTGCAGCTAGTTGTTACGCGACAATATCTCACAGAGTGTCCTGAGGCAAGGCAGTTGAAGCATAAGTTGTTAGTTTTGATAAAATCACTTCGTTCTGATGGTGTGTATTTTCCAAATGTTTTACAATGACTTAGTGAATGATTTTCGTTACACATTTTGCATATTGTCTTGTTAACTTCGTTTGCTGTGTTGTGAAATGTTTTTTCACGAACGGTGGCTGGAGTTGACTTTGATTTGGCTGGTTCTGTGAGCTCTAATGTACGAAAACGATTTTCTAGAAATTTCCGAAACGATTCAAGCGACGGTAAGGTATCAAAATCTTCTATATTGCTTACATGATTTTCCCATTCTTTGTGCGTGTCGCAGTCTTATTTTTGCACCATCACGAATATTATTATTGTATCCCAATTTTCGGTCTTCACGTCCATATTTTCGAAATGATGCAAACATTCAAAGCTTGTGTCCAATAAACTTTTTATGTTGCTGGAAGTATTTAAGGTTATCTTCTTTTCCGAGAAAAATCTTTTCATAATAGCGTTGATATTAATGCGTTTGTTTCCGTACCTTAATTTCAATATATTCCAAGCTTCTTCATAGTTGGAATCCGTTACTTTAATATGTTTTAACTTAGCTTCGGCTTCTCCCGTAATGCTAGTTTTCAGGTAATGTAATTTCTGTGCATTAGTAAGAGATTCTTTTGTATGTACCAGTGCGGTGAAAAGGTCATGGAAGGACATCCAGTCTTCATATTGTCCACTAAACATGGGTATTTGCATTTTTGGTAACATTACTCGTGTTTCTTTATTAGCACTAGATGTTGGCGATGTGGTACTAGATTGTTCAGATCCCAGCAACTCCATAAGATCCGATTTTAAACTAATGTATAATTCTTCATGTTCGAAAAAAACATTATTTTCAATGTAGGGTATTCCGGCTTCTTTTCCCTTCGGCGTAGTGCGTATTATTGTTTCGTAGGCCCGTTGATATCTCTCCCAATGATCTTCTACACATTTGAGACGATTTTCGACATAGTTTCTTGTTAATCTGGCTTTTGGGCACTTCTTAAAATTCACTTGGGTAATCTTCAGTGCCTTAGCAATGTGTTCCACTAAGTTCAACGATTCTAACACTTCCTCAGCCATTGTAATCTCGAAATTTACAAATCACTATCTTTATTCGTATCAAAGTTATAAAACGTATTTATTTCACTTTGTTTAAACTTGCAAAAAATAGTCACTCATTAAGCTCGGATGACCGGCCGCCTTATCGCCTTCTATTGTTCTCGGCCGGCGATCGCTTCGACAGGGTTCTTCGTAATATGCGGCTCGAATCTGGACCATATGTTGAGTGTGTTAAGGTTGAGGTTTGTTTGACTATTTTGGAGATAAATGAAATACGTGTTGCTTGTACGATGTTCTATTTGACACTAAAAATCAAGTAACAAGTAGGGATGCCCGATCTGAATCGATCTTTTAGAAGATCGATTCACGGCAATACGATCTACCATTTTTTTGAATCGATTCAACATAAGATCTTCGCTCGGATTGAATCGTATGCCTGAAAGATCGTAAGAAAAAATCGTATCTACTACAATGTTATTTAAGTTATGAATTATGATCTTTGATAACACTAGCATTGTAGCGGGGACAGAATATTCACAACAAAGTAATATTACACCTAAGTACCTTCATTGAAATTAGTTTCAAGTTACCTAAGACTGCCCGCAGAGATGAAATATGAAAAGAAGGTATGTGTTAATATTTTGTTTAATTTATACCGCTGTTTAGATTAGTGTTATAAGGAGAACGTTCTCTAATTCGTTTTTCTTTCATTGTATGATTGTACATATTATTACTACGATACGATACAAAGGTGTTTAGCGTAACATATAATTGTAAAATACTGTTAATATGGCTCCGCCAATAAAATCAAACGTTTGGACGTTTTTTATTAAATGTGACACGGGTGGACAATGTAAATTATGTAAACAGAGTGTTAAAACAAAAGGAAATACTACGAATTTAATAAATCATCTCAAACGGCATCATAAAGACAGTTATTCTGATATAAGCAAAAGTGGAGAAAGTTCTACTAAAGGAACAGCCGAAATCGTAAGTGTTAAATTTAAAGTTTAAATTGTGATGATGCGGTTTTCTTAAAATATTTAGTTCATTAAAATATTGAAACTAGTTTTGTCTTCATAAATCTTTACGTCTTGTAGGTATATTTTTTATCTTTGTCAAGTTGTGATGTTGCGGTTTTCTTAAAATATTGAAACTAGTTTTGTCTTCAAAGATTTTTATACGTCTTGTAGGTATATTTTACTTTAACCACCTTATATTTACTATAACCATCTTTTCCTTTTTAGGCTATTGAACCCGCCCCTTCGACCAGTCGGATGAGTATTAGTGATGTTGACTCGGGTGAAGAAACATTGAATATTACTCCACTCATTACATCAACGCCAAGGAAACATCAGCCACGTATTGATGACGTTATTTCTAACATTCAAGCATTTCGAAAAGGTGGGTCCAAAGAACATAAATTGACTAACGCATTGCTATATTTTATTACGGTTGATGATTTACCTCTAAATACCACAGAAAAAAAGGTTTTAAACACCTGATGAAAGTCGTTTGTCCAGCTTACTCGGTACCAAGCAGAATTACAGTTACGAAACTTATCGACGAAAAATATGAGAGCATTTCTAAAGTCATAAAAGCGCAACTGAAACAGGTTCATAGCTTTTGTTTGACTACCGACGTTTGGACAGATACGATGAACACAAGGAGCTACTTAGGTTTAACTTGCCATTTTCTGCATAAGAACGCTTTAAAATCAATAGTTGTAGCCATAAAAGAATTGGATGAACGACATACTGCTGAATACCTCAAACAAGTAATTGAATTTCTCTGCAATGAATGGAACATTAGTGAACAAAAAATTTTAGCAGCGGTCACCGATAATGGTGCAAATATTGTCAAAGCCATCCACGAATTACTGAGCAAAAACAAGCACTTACCTTGTTTTGCACACACTCTTAATCTAGTTGTGCAAAAAGCTGTGGGAAGAGACCAGGTTTTGAGACATTGGTAAATAAAGTCAAAAGCATCGTAACTTTCTTTAAACACAGTGTTTCTGCACAAGACGAATTAACGAAACTACAAAAAAATCATAATGTATCACCGAAGAAATTGGTACAAGATATAATCACCAGGTGGAATTCAAAGCTGTAGATGTTACAACGATTTATCGAACTTTGTGACTACATAAGCACTATTTTACTTCAAAACCCAAAGGGCCCCGCTATGCTTGGGGGTAATGAAATTGCGATCATAAAGGAAATTATTAACGTTTTGACTCCTATAGAAAGTGTTACTAAAGAAATCTCGGGTCAAGATTATGTAACGAGCAGTATAATCATACCAATTATTTTCTGTATGACCAAATCCATTGAATCTGCTAATACCGAAGCCACTTCTGATGTTTCTGACGTAGGTTCAGAATTCAAAGCGAAAATACTCGGAGAAATTAAAAAAACGCTTTAAGAATATTGAAAAAGTGCATCTTTTGACGATTTCAACAATTTTAGATCCCCGATTCAAAAAATTATATTGTACCGATGCTCAGTCTTGTGCAAAATCACTGAATGATATCACCGATTTGCTCAAAACAGTGGATGGCAACAAAGATTCGCCAGAGCATGCACAAAATGTTTCTATACCCCAAGATGAAGATAACATTTGGAAATTTCATAGCCAGTTGGTGTCGGAATTGAGTCAAAATATTCCAAAAGAAGGTCTGGATAACATTTTAATACAGTACCTGAGGGAACCGTTACTTGCTAGACAAGCTGATCCAATAACATATTGGACCACCAGGTTTACTATCTGGCCGCACTTAAGCTGCTTGGCTTTAAAGTATTTGACGATTGTCGCAACATCTGTTCCTTCAGAACGCCCTCTTTCCTTAGCTGGAAACACTTTGACCGATAGCCGTAATAGGCTAGATCCAGTACGTTTGTCCAAATTATTATTTATGAAAAGTTTAAATGAAGACAGTTGGGATTTATAGTTTTGTAAACTTTGTTTTTGTTAATATGAAAACCGAATTTAAGAACATTACATTACATAAAAGTAAACAACTTTGCATGCAAACTGTGCCTTTTTAATATACCTTTATAATTACGATACGATCTTCAGAGATCGAATGAGATCGATTCAATGCAATACGATTCAGATCGTAGATCGATTCACAGAGTTGCGATCCATTACGATCCAAAAGATCGATTCAAAGCTAAAGATCGGGCATCCCTAGTAACAACTAATGCACTGCACAGATATGATCTCCATGTCATTCGGACACTTGATCGCTATTAATGCCTCCTCGTCAGTCAGTTTGTGTTGGCCCAGTGGTTAAGGCGCCCGCCTCTCATGCATGAGGTTGTGGATTCAAATCCGGGCAAGTACCAATGTGAATTTTTCAATTTATATGTACTTTCTTAAGTTTATCTTGGACATCATTGGCATCGGTGAAGGAAAACATCGTGAGGAAACCTGGACTTACTGTTCCACTCAAACCATGTCAGAGGCCCTTGAGGCGGTTTAGAAACTCTGACACTAGGGTGTGTAGGGTCTTAAGGCCTTACTACCCACACGATAAGAAGAAGAAGTCAGCTTGAGGTCCACGTCCTGTATTATACCGTACAAAATATTGACATCCATTGCACTATAGACCTTCCACTCTTTGGCTTGCAGCTCCTGACAGTCCAATTACTTGCCCGCACATTCCACAGTCGATACCTCTAATTTTAACTTGTACGGGTTAATGTACTTAATGTGATTAATATCCGTTAAACCCATACTGTTAAATATTATTGCGATAGCAAATTGCTTGGGAAGTTTTTCTTTACTCCAAATGACAACTTCTTTTTTAATTTGTTTCTGTTTCTTTCCTCTCTTATTCACTACTTTAGTCCAACTTTGATCATCCTCTTCTCTTCATATATATTTATGCGCTCGAGCGGTCGTACAGTTGACACGTACACGTACATATACCTAGTGTCGCAGCGATTAACGGTTCTATTTTCTCTGTCCATTTGAAGTCCCGACTTCAAGATGGAGGGGAATACAAGTGAGGAAGACATGAGTGATTCGAGTTTTTAGAGAACGTACAACGAGAACTTAGGTTATCAGGTGATGGGAATAGATTAACGACGAGAAATGAAAGTTTGGAAAACAAGGCAGCTAAAAGAAAAAAAAGAGATGAAAGTAGTGAAGGAGAAAGACTAAAAAGCGATGAAGAAGGTTTTATTACCGTTACTCGAAGGAAACCGAAACGACTTGTAAGGAGTGATTCTTTGGATGCACAAACAATTGTGAGGGTAGCTGTGGAAAAAAGAAAGATGAAGCAGAAATTATGGAAAATCACCAAGTTTGCGTTACGGCTCTAGAAAGTTTGCCTAAACAAATAGCGATGGCTAAGTTGTTAAGATCGCAAAACATTACCGGTATTGATCATATTAAGTATAAAAATCTAAACAAAGCAGAACTCATTGAAATAATGGAGTGTGACGTTAAAATTATGAATGTGAGGAGAATGAATAGAATATCATCTGATAGTTCATGGACACCCAGCGAAGCTATTAAGGTATGTTTCAAGGGCGGTGTATTGCCACAATATGTATACGCATACGATTGCCGTTTCAAAGTATACCTTTATTACTTCCCCGTGTCGCAGTGCACAGGGTGTTGGCAATTCTGACATGTCAAAAAGTTCTGCTCAGTCAAAAAGTCGTTATGTCCAAAATGTGGTAGCTCAGAACATGATAACTGCGATATTAAAATATGTAAATGTTTGAACTGCAAAGGAAACCATTTTGTTTTGGACAAAACTTGCCCTTTATTTATTAAAGAAAAAGAAATAAGAAACATTATGAGTAACGAACAGGTTACTTATAAAAAGGCCCTACAGAAGTACACAGAAATGAGAATAAATAAGATTATATCAACTCGAGAGGGTATACTATCAGTAGCTAAGAGCACCTCATTAGATATTATGAACGGAAAAAGTACCTACAACAATGTGGTCAAAGAAAACACAGTACACCAGCAAGGGTCATCCGGTGGCACAACGGAGGCCGCTATTCGTGAAAAGGAAGAAGAATTTCACACAACCTCTGAACAAAACATAGGAAGGCTCAGTAGAAAATCAGTTCAAAATACGATTGCCAAAGCTAAAAACGTGTCAAAAAGACCGGTAAACGCAGAGAGTTTAGAAGAATTTAATATGGAAGTTCAAGATCATAATTCGCAGAATACAAAGGAAAATAGGAAGCGAGACGAGCACATAAAGAAGAAGTTTGAATTTAAGCAGTTCTGGATTAAAATTAAACCGATAATTACGTCGGAAAACAAATTGGAAGAAAAAGTATTGGCAGTGTTTAAACTCATTTTACCAATTTATTAAGTTTTTCGACTTTTGCTAATGGATAGTACAACTAGTCATATTACGCTTAACATAGTTCAGTGGAATGCTCAAAGCCTGCGCCCCAAGTTAGTAGCATTTACAGACCTTTTAGCATGTGAAACTATAGATATTGCTATTATTAGCGAAACCTGGCTTGATATTGAGACCTACATAAATATTAATAGTTATAACATCTACAGAAAAGATAGAGATGATTCCTACGGTGGCGTCGAAATTATTGTTCATAAGTCGATACAGTCCTACTTAGAGCCGTTTGTAGCAAATAATACAGGCATTAAGGTAGTTTGTGTAAGGTTAATTAATTGCAAGGACTTAGAGTACGTAGCGTCTATATACTGACCATCTAGTATACAAACTCAAGTTTATGATTGGGACGATATTTTCTCACATTTTTCATCAAAAACATTGATTGCTGGAGATTTTAATGGGCACCACACTAACTGGTCAGTTAAATCAGATGTACGGGGTTCCCAAATCCTGGATTCCTCTTTAGAATACGGTTTCATATCTAAAAATAACGGTGCCTTTACGCGCGTCAAATTGGTAAACGTGCACTTACAACAAACTTCGCCCGATATTTCGTTTGTTCCCTCTGACGTAGCTATTAAGTTTTGCTGGAAAGTCTTAAATGAAAATCTAGGGAGCGATCACCTAATAATCAAATTGACAATTAATATTGTAAATGATTTCAGACACACTAAAAAACGCAATTATAAACGTGCAGATTGGGATAAGTATTCACAATCTATTTCAGAAAATTCTACCTTTTATTATGACTATGACGAAAATATACAAGAGAAATATGATAATTTTGTAAATATAATAAATATTGCGGCTGATAAACATATACCGATTATTAAAACAAATAGCAGACCCGATAAAAAATTTAAACCTAAAGATTATTGGAGTCCTGATTTGTCTAAAATAGTCGCACAGAGAAGGTTGGCTTTACCTGACTTCAGGCAAAATCCGACGCCCGATAATCTTACAAAATTAGAACATTTAACAGATAAATCTCAGACGTTAATTCGAAAAGCAAAATCCGATGCTTGGCACAAGTTTTATGATTCTTTTGATGAAAAAGTTTCAGCTTCTTATATCTGGCAGCGCATGAGATGGGTCAAGGGTTTTAAGCAGCCAAAAGTATATCCGTCTATTGACAAGTCACTCACAGTTTGTTATGTTCTCTTACTGCAGATTATGCGTCTAACAAAGAACCAGACTTCACGTCGAAAAATGATCTGCTAGAATCCAAGTTCTCAATGCACGAGCTAAACAGCGTTTTAAAAAAAAGGACTCTTCCCCGGGCGAAGACAATATATCATATACAATGCTGTATTATTTGCCGAACATAGCTAAACAATATTTGCTTCATTTATTTAATAACATTTATCACTACGGTGCTATTCCTTCTCAGTGGCGAAACGTTCAAATAGTCCCTATTCCCAAAAGAAGTAGCAATAATAATGCTGATGTAAAATTAAGACCCATATCTTTAATTTCGTGTATTTGTAAAACTTTACATTTAATGATCTTTAAACGTTTAGAATGGTATACTGAAAAAGAAAAGATACTGTCTCCGTTCACAGTAGGTTTCAGAAAATCACAGTCTTGTTTAGACTGTTTGACCCGGCCTATATCCAGATTGGATTTTCCAAAAATACTCCAACATTAGCTTGTTTTTTGGATATAGAGAATGCTTACAACAATGTTTCAATAGATGCAGCTTCCAATGTGTTGGATTGTCTAGGAGTCGGCTCCAAGCTTTGTAAATACCTGTGGAGATTTCTCAATGAGCGACATTTGAAGATAAAGTTGTCTGACGGTAATTTATTAAGCAGGTTCACAAATAAAGGTCTAGCACAAGGAGACCCGCTCTCTCCGCTACTTTTTAACTTGATTACCTACAAAATATGTCATAGACTCAAAGATGTGTCAGTTCTACAATATGCGGATGATTTTGTCATATACGTCAGTAATAAGGACATTACAATCTGTGAGCGATATGTTCAAAATAGCTTATACTTAGTTGTGGAACTACTAAGCGAACTAGGGCTAGTGCTAGCTGCAAATAAGACACAATACTGTCTTTTCAGTAGAGGGCGTAGGAAAAATCTACCCGTTCTAAGAGCAGATAAGCTTTTAGTCTATTCTGAGAATATAAAGTATTTAGGTATATGGCTAGACAGGAGTTTAAACTGGCGAAAACACATTAATGAAGTGGTCAGCAAATGTTGAAAATTCTTAAATATTTTAAAATTATTAGCAGGAAGGTCTCGGGGAGTACACATGACACATTTGCGAAGATTATACATGTCCTTAATTAGAAGCCGTATTGATTATGGATTAGTTTTATACGATAGTAGTGCCAAATCCCATATTTGCAAACTTGATAAAATTCAGAATCAAGCCCTGAGGGTAGTAGGCGGATTTATCAAAAGTACTCCGATCCACGTCATGGAGAGCGAGTTACATATTTCCCCTTTATTTAATAGAAGACAATATCTAGCCTATAAGTATTTATTAAAAATCAGTACCTGGTCTAATAATAGTACTACTAATTTAATTTCTGAAATGAGGGCTCTTACGCACATTAGTTATTGGGTTAATAAAAAGAAGCCTTTACTCACACAAATAATCGAGGATGTAAATCAGACCAAAGGTGTTTCTGTGGATATTCTTACAATGTTCACTTTCGATATCTGGTTATCAGCTATTGATTTTCATAAATGCATAATTACGAGTTTGAAATGTATATCACTAGCTAAATCAAGATACGAGCCTAATACTTTAGTTAATGAAGTTGTGAGAGAAGTAAATCTTAATTATAGGGGATGGCAGAAATTGTATTCCGATGGGTCTAAGAGCTCTCATGGATTTGGTGCAGCGTTTTACGTTCCAAGTTGTAATCATCAAGCAGGTTTTGGGTTAATCATCAGGCTGGGTGGGAACAGTCCTAAACCATAGTCTTAAATATAAATAATTAATTATCATGTAAAAACTAACAATACTAACCTATTTACTTAAGCACTATTGTTACTAACATTTAAAAGAATACTAACAAAACTATGGACTGTAGTCTGAAATAAACTTATTATTATTAGTATTATTATTATTATTTAAAATAATGTCAGCTGTTTCTATCATGACACTGGAACTCATTGCCATTTTGAAAGCCTTGTCCTATGCAATGGAGAAAAATTTTGGCAAAGTTGTCATATTTACGGATAGTAAAAGTGCATTGCATCACGTAGCGCGATGCGCCTCTGGCTTCAGAGGTACTATCGGCCAACTTAATGCATGCTCAGTTAAGAAAATAGTTCTGCGGAAGCGCAGCTAGTGACAGACCACGCCCCTTCCTTGCTCCACCCAATTAGAGACAATACATATTTGTGTGAGTGCAGTAAGTGCGTGCGGCAAAAAATATCAACAAACATTAGCCAGTGCATAGATATTAATATACTGTTTCTAGATGGGCAACTTCGGCTTCGCTCGAGGTCGCGAAAGTGCTGCCATCTAGTGGTTGCTTCATGAACTAAAGCCACTGCACTACATAAATACATACTTAAATAGGTATAGTGCAGCCGTACTAGGGTACCCAGCTTAGAGATATTATTGTTATTTCATTGTTTTCATAAATTTGTGTTTTCAGGGTAACACAAATCTTGAAAACAATGCAGACATTTTTCTTAAAGGGAAAAAAAACAATATGATAGGTTATTAGTTTTTATTTCTGGTTTTATGTGTTACATAATAATTATGAGCTGCCACTTTCATCTCATCACTCATCAAAAAACGTGGTTTTTCCAGATATTATCTGGTTCATATCCTTGCACCAATTATTTAGAAAGAACAAAATTAGTTTTTTTATCATAAATTTTATAGATGAATTTCTATGACTGTTACATGTTATAAAATTGTAGTTGATATTTATTGTTAACACTAGTTCTAAATAAGCTTTTATATTTTTGCTTTGACATTTTGTCTTTAGAACTTCTGTAACAATATTTTCTGAATTAAAAAAAATGAAAATGCTTCACGACTTGGGTAAGAAAGCCAAGTTTTTGTGCTATCATATTCTTTAAACTTAATATATTTATGATAGTCTTGGATTGATTGGAGTCTGCAGACTCGAAATCATGTCTGCAGGTTTGACAATCCATATATATATATATTTTTTTTTAAAGATAGATGAGCCACCCGCTACAGTATGCTACTGCTGCACATTTTTCTTTGTTTTGGGGATTTGATAGTAAATTTTCTACATCTGCGTCCCCTATGCACAAGTGCTCCTCCGCTATTTCATAGTTAACATTAATTGTATCTGGTTGGGGCTGGTATTCAGATAAAATTTTCTTTAATGAATGTAACAATTCAAAATTGTTTCTTTGCAAGCGTTAATAAAAGCGTAAGCACTTGGCATATTATTGCGGAGACCATGTGCTCTTATTGCCCCAAATAAATTTTCTAAGGGGTCTTGATTAATATGGCGCAGCAGTATCGATTTCAAACCTGCAGAATGCAAATCCTTTGTCAAGGCGAGAAAAGCTTCGATAGTTTTTACCCAACTCGTTAAAGACGGCACAGTTGCTCTGTGACCAGTTTTTGTGATGAACGTCATGGATTTCAATATTGGTAAACTTCTATACCACAATCTGTGATGTGGAGATTGCCGAGTTACAGCACATCTATAAATTTTTCCTATGTCAGGTCTATGGAAATTGCCATTGACAGATTCGAACAATTTATCGAAAAATAAGATGAGATCGGCTGTGTCCACACTTTTTTTCGGGAGTCTCCCTTCATCTGAAAAGAAAAAAGTTTTTAATTAACTTTGATTTTTTGCATCGATAATGAAAGATTCACTAACGACTTGGCCAGACTAAGGTTTAACATACATACATAAACACATAACAACATAACATAACATCACGCCTGTAATCCCCGAAGGGTTAGGCAGAGGTGTACCCATTAGTACACCCACATTTCGCCAGTTATGTTTTTAGTCCCATGTAATAGGGAGCGAGCCTATTGCCATCAACCGGGCACAAATCCAGACTCCGAGGCTGCTACTGAGAAATTCCTGGAAATGGAAAAACCCAATAACACTTTGCCCGACCTGGGAATCGAACCCAAGACCTCATGCACAGCAGTCGCGCTTGCGACCACTAGACCAACGAGGCAGTCATACATAAACTCACGCCTTTTTCCCAAAGGGGTAGGCAGAAACCACAGAGCGCCACCTAAACCACTATGGTTTAATTAACGTAGGTATCACTAACGCAGAGCCTACTACTGAAGCTACAAATTATTATATTTTTTTACAGTAATTTCCTTTACTATCGAAGCAGACACTAAAAATATTTTTTGGAAATTTCACCTCCCAAAACCTATGTTTAGTATTCTCACTTAAAACGCCAATAAAGTTTGATAAAATGATCACAGAATTTAAGTCAATAGGCAATAGGCTCGCCCCCTATTACATGGGACTAAAAAAACATAACTGGCGAAATGTGGGTGTACTAATGGGTACACTTCTGCCTAACCCTTCGGGGATTACAGGCTTGATGTTATGTATGTTTATGTGTAGAATTTAAGACAAATGTCCTGTTAGTAAAAATCTTCAATGAAACAAACCTGCCATGTACCCCATAGTCAGGCCAACTGTGTTGCAAAACACTTGTGTGCAGTGTTTGACTCTCATTTTTGGTATTAACTGTAGATATACATGCTCAGCTGTTAACTTTTGCATAAGCTTGACTCCTCTGTATCTTGGTCCTCGTTTATATAAAGCTTCTATGTGTGACCAGGAAGCTAACTTTATTTTACCATCTTCTTTGACTAAGAATTCGGTATGCTCTAGGGAAAGGCTTGTATAAAGATAAACAGAGAACTTTCTCATCTAGAGTAAAACGCCTCCCTGTAGGTTTCTTTGCAAACTGCTTGATCTGCATTGCGAAAAATATCTGAGCTGCTGGTGTCAATTTTTCCTTCACCATTTGATAGGCTGATGATTTCGTAATTTTTTCTGCCATCATTATTTCCATTTTTAGCTTTTTGTTTGTATTGCGAGCTTTGCGCAATTTTGCTTTGACTTCAGATATTATGTTTTTGAGCTTCTTTTCTGTTGCAGTCAAAGGCATGGAAATCTTATAACGACCTGAAAAATAAAAACAAAGTTATGCATCTATACTAATATTATATAGGTATAATTTGCTTGTTTGTTTGTATGTAGGGGTAATCTCTGGAACAAAATTCTATTCTAAATATGTTTTCTTCTGGTAGGAAACTACAATATTCCTGACTGCTATAAATTATATTTATTACATCATGTTTATTAACCAAGCTATCACATTTTTGTCCAGCGAACCTATTACCATCAACCGGGCACAAATCCAGACTCCGCGGCTGCTACTGAGAAATTCCTTTAGAAAAACCCAATAACACTTTGCCCGACCTGGGAATCGAACCCGGAACCTGGACCTAATGCTCAGCAGTCGCGCTTGCGCTACTAGATAAATGAGGCATTCTACTTACAGTATTTTAATAATTATTTTGTTTTTTATTTCATAACTGGCGAAATGTGGGTGTACTAATGGGTACACCTCTGCCTAACCCTTCGGGGATTACAGGCGTGATGTTATGATGTTATGTATGTTATTTACCTGGATTCGAAGATATGGCTGTGTCCATTTGAACTGGTCTGGTAGAGGCAGCCATCTCCATTTGAAGTAAAGCAGATGGCATTTCAATATTCATTACTGTAATCACAATAGCAAAACAAAATTAAAAAAATGTATTTTTTATTGATTACCAACTGCAAAAAATCCAATCAGCAAAATTGGTCAACACTATCTTTGGACTGCTGTATAATATTTACCTGGCCTGGAAGATATATCTGTGTCCATTTGAACTGGTCTGGCTGAGGCTGTCTTTATTTGAACGGAAGTAGATGGTAGTTCAATATTCATGACTGTAAGAACATAATAAACATAAATTAACATTGGGTTATTTATTAATTATTAAAGAAACCCAGTCAAGTGCGAGTCGAAGTCGGACACAGGATTCTGTACCACTGTAAAATGTTTAACTAATTATTTATATATTAAACTAGCTGTTCCTCGCGGTGTCACCTGCTGCTCAGCCCCTAAAGGTCGTACCGTGATGTTATATAGCCTAAAGCTTTCCTCGATAAAAGGACTATCCAGCACAAAAATACTTTTTCAATTCGAACCAGTACTTCCTGAGATTAGCGCGTTCAAGCAAACAAACAAACTCTTCAACTTTATATTAGTATAATTAGTAAATAATAATTTAAAAAAAAACCGGCCAACTGCGTATTAGACAATGCATAATGAAGGATTCCGTAGTTGGGGTGAATTTATCTCAAGAACAAACTTAACATTGTAGTTGATGCAAAACATGTTCTCCTATACATTCCAAGTGCAAATGTAAGTTTATATGCACAATATTGGAGATTTACCATGTCATTTTAAGACCATAGACTTCTTATAAATGTACCTGTAATCTATAGGTATAGAACTATTTTCTGTATTGTTTTCTTTTTCACTGCTCTAGCCAAGCGCAACATTTCATACTCACAGATACAGTTAACATTAGCATGTCGGTGGCGGTGAAGCGAATATACATAATAGGTAAGATTTACCCCTGCCAAAAATCGCTAAACTCGCCTAAACCTTTATATTTCACAGATAATAATAAGTATTCTATTAAAATTATAAAAACCCTCACAATAATTTCACTTAGGAGGCCTTGATGCTTTCTATTATTATAAATTTCCATTAAATGTTTTATGTAGTGAATCATGTGTGAGGCTGTCATCATTTGAATTGCCGTAGATGGCAGTTCAATATTCCTGCGCTCACCAACATGCACACCTGAAATTTATAGAATGATTATTAATAGGGATGAACACAACCTTTTGGGATAAAAGGATTTATTCATAGGAAGCCGTTATCATCATCAATCAAAATTTAAAGATCATACATCTACTTTTATGAAAATTTAATATTTTCAGACACAATTTCTAATAATAAAACTGAGTAATATTAATTTGCTTTAAAAACTTCTTCATGAAGTAACTTTCTATTTTTAAATTGCTTAGTATTTCACAAAACAAGACATTTGTTAGATTATTTACCTTTACTTTTTTCCATCAATAAAAAGAATACGTATATATAGTGTTTTTAAAATTAATAAATTTTACCTGGAATTTCAAGTGTTGGAATTGCCAGTGCAGTTAGTTTCATGTTTGGAAGTGTGTAAACATCTTCAAAACGTTTATGACACACTTTTCTGTGCTTATGTATGAATTTATTATTTTCTCCAATAATATCTCCTACAATTTTCATAACCCAAGTGCAAAAATGTTCTATTTGAGCTAGATTGTTTAGATTTGGAAACCGGTGCAACGGCAATCCTAAAACATGATAATTAAGAACTTGTTACAAGATGTTCATCAAATATAAAAAAGAAAAGAAAACATAACATAACACTCAAATTATAATTTTAAACTTGAACATTTAACTGTTTTATTGTCCCATCTATACATATAATAAAATTGTAGGGCTGTCATTCCTGTACATTGAATATTTTTTTGTTATAATATGCCTCTGTTAATAGGCTATGTATTATTACGCTGTTGTTACTGGGAGATAAGCAATTTTGAATTTTGTTGTTTTTAAATCTATGTTTTGAGTTGGAAACTAAACCACTAGACATTATTTATTCAATTTTTCCTCAAATATTCCTTAAACTGCTCATAATTAGACCAAGAATAATAGGAATGTGAGAATTGGCTAAGTAGTATGTTTATCGTTCACTTACATACTAGCTTATGCCCGTGTGAAATGGGTAATTATCCCACGGCAACGTCATACCGGGATAAAAAGTATCCTGTTTTAATCACGGTTATAAACTATCTGTGTACCAAATTTCATCCAAATCCGTTCAGCTGTTTTTGCGTGATTGAGTAACAAACATCCAAAAATCGAAACACCCACACTTTCACATTTATAATATTATTAGTAGGATTACATCAGTAAGAATTACAAGTACATAGGTGGGTGGTCAGCAATGAAAGTAGTAACTTTGAACTAAAACAACTTTGAAGTAGGTACCAGTTACTTAATACGTAAGGAATAATGTTATTCTAAGCCGGAAAACGGCTGCACATCATCGGGCGGGAGGAAACGCCCGGGTGTCATCACTGCGAGGATCGCCCCGAGGACACGGTGGAGCATACCGTGGCGGTGTGCCCCGCTTGGGCGGAGCACCGCGACGTCCTCGTGGCGGCTATCGGCGGCGGCGAACTCTCGCGTTCGGCCCTGGTGCAAGCCATGGTCCGGAGCGAGAGGGAATGGGATGCAGTCGCCTCCTTCTGCGAAGCAGTAATGCTAGCGAAGGAGGAGGCGGGCCGCGTGAGGGAAAGAACCACCTCACGCCCCAGCCGCCGCGGGAGACGCTCCGGGCGTCGGGAGCCGCGAGACGACTCCCGGCCACCGTAGACGCGGGTCTGTGGGCGGTGAGCAATGGGTAGCTCACCGTCCGTTCGTTGATAACGACAGACCGTGTCGACGGCGCGTTCGTGTTCCACGCGCGCCTCAAAGAGATGTCAGCAAACAATTGAAGGGGCCACTAAGGGCCGATGCCTGCCGGGGCTGCGGGTTGTTCGAAAGAGATACCGCGCCCCCGGAACGCAAAGGGCACAAGAAGGAACATGGATGGGTTTTAGTCAGTAAAAGTCTGACACTCCCTCCCGCCCCGCCCAGGGCGGGGGAAGTCATTTGATGATTTCCCATCGGTAAAAAAAAAAAAAAAAAAAAAAAAAAAAAAAGCCGGAAAACGGGAATTCTATAAAATGTCGAAAGTCTACACATTGCCGGTGATACGAATAAAAAATATACTCAGACTGAGACAACTTACCGTCTCCAAGTTTCATGGAACAGCCGGGAACACAACAGGACCTTTGAGCCATTTTAAACTTATCGTGTAAAGTAAAGCCGGAGGAACAAAGTTCAACTACACGTACTCTAGGAAAACAAAAGCGAGAAAACACGAAAATACAAGAAAATAACAGGTTATGCGCATACACTCCAACCGAAAAAAAATCTTGTGAAAAATTCAAAACAATGTCAATGTCAAATCTCAACGTTATTATAGTGTCATCGTTATTTCATAGTGCCATCTAGTAATAATCCTTTGATAAAATTACAAACAGCCTTTTTTTTCTTGAAGCGGCTAATAGATGGCAGTGCTTATAGCGTACCGTGCCGTTTGTTCTAAGATACCACAGCATGAGCCAGTGCCAATTTGCATCTCGCTAATTGTCCACGCTTCTCGTTTTCATCCCAATTTATTTTACGATCTGTTTATTTCTATTGGACTGATTGCCTGCCCAACTGTGACCTTTGCTTTGTATACCGGACTGTGATCGTGGAACTCTTTTTGACCCTTGCTCGTATCCTGGACTGTGTATCATGACTACCTGTGGGCTGTGTTTTGTCATTAAGATGACAACCCGAAATTAAATCAGGAAGAAAGAAATGAAATCGTTGTCTTGCATAGACAAGGATTGAATATATCCCAAATTGCGCTGGAGTTAAATCTACAAGTAAGTGATTTTTTTTATCTAGAGATAGAAATTAATTAAACGCGCATTTTAGAGATTTGTAAGACCCGTGCGAAGTCGAAGTAGATCGCTAATTAACGATAAATAATAATAAAATACATAACTTAGAATTTTACAAAAATAAAATAAGAAATTACGTTTAGATAATATTCAAAATATTAATTTAAACTCAAAACTGGTTTTGAGTTTAAATTAATATTTTGAATATTATCTGGAGGTTTGGATTTTCCTTTCTTTTTTTTTATATCGGCGCGTTCAAAGCCATTATATGTTGGACATTTTATGACCCGATAACAAATCTTTCAACACCTACTTAAACAATGGCCCTTCATTTTAAGTCGTTAACAATAATGCACAAATTTGCTTGGGAGAGTTTTACACAATGTTGGAATTTACTACAATGCCATTGTTAAATATCTGTTTGTGGTCTACTACCCATATAAAATACAGATAACAATGTTAATAACTTAAATAGATATTTAAAAAGTTAGAGTTTATTTAATAATAACTTAATCCCTTTGCATACTGCTAGTAATGTATTGTTTAATTCCTATATTTTGTGACAATTCGATGCTAACAGGGAATTTGAAAAAAAATACATTGGTATTTAATACATAGTATTTAATTTATTATTAATAAGATTGATATTTAATGCAAAAAACTTAATAAAAATATTTCAATTAATTATAAACAATTAAAAATTGATAAAATTTCAAAAAATATCACGTAACTATAGTTGTGACTTCATAATGTTTACTTACTTCGTCTGGCAGCTAAACGTTATGACGTCACGCGCGCTCGTATTTATTCGGGGGTTTTCGGTACTGGATTCAAAAGTAATTTTTTATTTTGAAATAACTTTTGAACTATAGCGAAAAAAAAATAAATAAATTAGTTATACTATAAAAATTATATGTAATCTTTCCACTTATCACAAAAAAAAATGATCAAGAACCTAATTGTTACTTTTTTTTACAGAGAACCACAGTGCGCCGTTGGGTGCGTAGATATGAAGAAGGAGAAGATGTAACTCAGCGCGTTCGTGCACCTCGACCTCGGGCTATCAACGAAGGGCAATTGGCCAATATGATAGCCACATTTCAAGAAAGCCCATTTACACCTACTCGCAATTTCGCACAAGAATTTGATGTTTCAATGCAAACTATTCGGAACGTAGCCGGTGCGATGCAGTTATAGACGCGGGAGGAGCAGCGACAAATAATAGTTTTTTAATTATTTATAATTTAATTTTAACATTCAGCAGGTGGCCCAAATAGAGAAGTTAAAAATATTGATTTGCGATCCTTCACAGTTTTTTTGTTATTTTTTTTCAAAATTTCTTAAAATTGATATGAGATCCACTTTAAAAACTTTTTTACGTAATATATTTGTAAAGAAATTATAATTCCTTTAATAAGTTATAATAGCGCTCCTCTGTCGATAAGAGTGTACCATAATACTCCAATAGATGGCGCTATGCGAAACAGGGTGAGTAAAGCAGGTTGGTTCATGGTATGAGCGAGTCTGTGAGTTGGAGTTTGACAACTGTTTCTTTTCAAAGCATTTATTGTTGGAATATTAAAAAGAAGGAATTGTTACTAAGAAATACACATAAAATGTCGTTTCTTTGTTTTCAGGTAGGATGAGATGATTATATTACCTATGTATTAGTTTTAGTGTATTCAAGTAAGTTCTAAAATAAAACTTTGTTTTCAGAGAAACACACGTGTTTAAATTTATTGACAGTTCCAAAATTGTCTTATGAAACGACATTTTCTGGTATTTTAAACGATAAAGATGGACAAACTACGATTTAAATTTGAAGTATTGGGCTCAGCGGATGGAAAAACAAATGTGCTAAGCATAACGTCTATTGAGACACCGGACGGATGTATATTTGAAGTCCCGGAGAAGTTAAAGCCCGTGAATAAACACACTAACATACTGGTTTCCGACGTATACACGAAGATCAGAAATACGTTAAAAAAAAGACACCAATCACGAACAGTCTGGATTCCCCTAAACCCAGAGCTGAAGGAAACATACCTAGACAAAGGTAATAATATACAGTTTGGTGGGCAGTATCTAGAAGAGATAACAGAAAAGGTAATACCACCACAAGATAACACCTGTGGTACAGGACCAGAGAAAAAAAACATTGGAAAGACTGCGGAAAGGTTTTTAATGGAAAAATTTACAAATAAAACATCAAATGCTGACCAATGGATGACTGAATTCGAGGATGAATGTGAAAGATTCGAGATTATACAGGATGAAGAAAAAATCGAGATTTTAAAACATTTACTCGAAAAACAATGCTTAGACTAGTATAGCAGTATGTTAATTAAATTAACGGTGAAATCCAAATGGTCAATATGGAAGGACAATTTTTGTGAAACATATGGAAATAAAGGTTGGTCCCAAATCAAACATGCATTTACATTTAGATATCAAGCTGGATCATTGCTAGAATATGCCACAAAAAAGGAAAGACTGTTATTGGAGGTCAACAAGCACATCGACACCCAAACAATGATTAATCTTATTGTTATGGGACTACCAGATTATGTAATAGATAAAATAGATAAAGAAACTGTAAAATCAACTGCAAGCCTCTACAATGAAATTGGAAAAAATGAGTTTGTAGCGATCAGAAAGAATTACATCAAAAATATAAAATCAAGAACAGATGATGAATTAGGAGACCTAACATATTACTTGTCACAGTATGATTTTAAAATAAAATATGCTCCAGGGAAAGATAACATAGAAGCAGATTGTTTAAGTAGGAACCCGGTATTGAATGCGAGTGAGGATACAGATGATCAGCTAAAAATTGTAAACATGATAAAACTGACAGATATAGTTACAGATCAGGAAAATAATCAAGACATACAACATAATAAAACAAAGTTAATATCGAGACACAATGTATATTATAAGAAGATTAGGAAGCGTGAAAAAATAATTTTATCAAAAGATTACAGTAAAAGACTCATAAAAGATGTACATGAAAACATGTGTCATTTAGGTGTAAAACAAATGCAAAACAAAATAGGTATGATTTATACAGCAAACAACTTGACAAAAAATATAAAAAACCATTGTAAGGGTTGTGAGATCTGCATAAAAAATAAAACAAGAGGGCAGGAGAAGTACGGTCTAATGTCACATTTGGGTCCTGCCACGAAACCATTTGAAATAGTCTCGTTAGACACGATTGGAGGCTTTGGAGGCTCTCGATCAACTAAGAGATATCTACATCTTCTTGTAGACCATTTTACTAGATATGCCTATATTGTTACCTCAAAAACACAAAATGCAAATGATTTTGTTAAGTTAATCAACAATGTCACTGACACTGATACAATCGGAATGATTCTTACCGACCAATATCCGGGAATCAACTCAAAAGAATTTAAAACATTTTTAAATGAAAAATCAATACCAATAATTTTTACAGCAGTAAACGCCCCGTTTTCTAACGGTTTAAATGAAAGGCTTAACCAAACGCTTGTAAATAAAATACGATGTAAAATAAACGAAAAGAAAAATAAAATTGCATGGACAACCATTGCTCGTAACTGTGTAGAAAAATACAATAATACAGAACATACAGTTACTGGCTTTGCACCAAAGTACCTGTTAGATGGAACAGATATTTCGTATTTACCAAACGAACTTAAAATAAATAAAACAGAAGATGAATGGATTAGAGATAGGAAAAAAGCATTGGAAAATTCAATAAAATCAAATAACTATAATAAACAAATATTTGATAAAAATAGAACTCAAGTCAGTTTCAATACAGGTGATATAGTATATGTAGAGAATGGGAACAAACTAAATAGAAATAAATTAGATGAGCTAAGGATTGGTCCATTTAAAATTATAGAAAAGATATCAAATTCAATATATAGGATTAATACAGGTCACAAAAAGTTAGAGTCCAATCTCTTTCATGTTACTAAACTAATACCAGTACCCATATAAACAGAGATAGACATGGAAAAAATGTTTAGTTAATTGAAAAATTGTAAAATGTGTATTAAGTATAGTAATTAGGTGTAGTTAAGTATAGTTGTGTATTTTCTTCTCTTTGAGGGGGAGATGTAAAGAAATTATAATTCCTTTAATAAGTTATAATAGCGCTCCTCTGTCGATAAGAGTGTACCATAATACTCCAATAGATGGCGCTATGCGAAACAGGGTGAGTAAAGCAGGTTGGTTCATGGTATGAGCGAGTCTGTGAGTTGGAGTTTGACAACTGTTTCTTTTCAAAGCATTTATTGTTGGAATATTAAAAAGAAGGAATTGTTACTAAGAAATACACATAAAATGTCGTTTCTTTGTTTTCAGGTAGGATGAGATGATTATATTACCTATGTATTAGTTTTAGTGTATTCAAGTAAGTTCTAAAATAAAACTTTGTTTTCAGAGAAACACACGTGTTTAAATTTATTGACAGTTCCAAAATTGTCTTATATATTTTTGCAATTTTTATTGTTTTAAAGAATCCTTGAGATATAAAATGGTTATTTTCCTAACGATTTCTTCCTATCAAAAGAGGTAAAAATTTTGTATATTACCATTTAATAAAGTAGAAATTTGCAAAGCAACTTGAATGTAAAAAGGCGTGTAAAAAGATATACCTAGAGTTTTTTGAAGCGGTACCCTTATGTTTTATCAAAATAATACAACTCGTAACAATCAAGAATCCGTAGAGTATTTTTGACTACGCTTGGGCATGAGAAACCTAATTTTTTAATTTATGACGTCACTATTCGGACCAGCCTAGATATAAAAAAAATATGTCAAACACTGAAATTTCAATGGTTGTTTCTCCGCGGCAGAATGATTTGCCCTCAGTTAAGTAGTACTAAAGATATTTTTGTTTTCAAAAATAATAAAAAATCTACATTATAATACCTATTAATTGGTTTGAAAGAGATCAGTTTTGAGTTTTTTTTTTAATCACATTTCCATTTTTTTATGGATTTTACTACCAAGATAAATCATTTCATTGCAGGAAAAAATCATTTAAATTTCACGGTGGTGTCAGTTTGATGTGTTTTTTTACAACCTTTATTTTGGTATATTATTTAAATCATTCTAACAGTTATTATTCTTATTCTTTAATAATATATTTTAAAATTATCTTGTCCAATGATTGTGCCAGTTATTTAAAGTCGTCCTGTATAATCAATGTAAATAAAGGTGTACTAATAATATAGTAAATCTGAATATTTGTTTGTTTAATCGCGCTAATGTCGGAAACTACCAGTGTTATTGTATATGATATTATAATATAGTAATTATTTTGGTATGATAGTCAGATTTAGGAAAAATATTATAACAGCGTGTTCCATGAATGCCTGCTCATATTTAACGCATACACACACGTCTATACACTTATATAACAAAATAAACTAGATAAAAACTAAATATCTAACAAAAAAAATAACAAAAAAAAAAATGGATAAGTCAAAGAAACACCAGGACTCGGTATAGTATGTTATGGGAATAAGCCACGCATTTCTGGAACACGTAAATATCACGCTCATCACGGAACAATAACTATAAAGACGCGTGGAAACCGCGCGAGACAGCTAGTATTTGATAAATAATGTAATAAAGTAAGTGTAATGTTTAATATTATGTGGTATGCTAAAATAACATGTGTAATAATTATTATAAGATATGTACCTATACCTAGTTTAAAAAAATATATATTTCTTATGTTAATAATTAGGTAATAAATTGTTGTATTATTTATTTTTACCTATAAATATGAACAACCTGCTAGGCTGATTGCCTGACAAGACAATTATGTGAAATGCTATGGCTATTAATGCTATTTCGCGCGGTAGTGGCGCATATTTCTTATTTGATTTTTTTTTGCTTTTAGTTTTTTAGACTTAATACCAACTTGTTTTTATTTTGCTTTTTCTTACATATTTACTTATATAATGTGCGTCATTTTAATGTAAATAAACAGTTTTTCTTTCTTTCTATGTAATTTTTTCAATATATATCTATGATGTTTTTTGGACAATCTTGAAAAGATGCATAAAAATAAAATAATTTATAATTTAAATTGTTGTTTTTTTTTCTGAAAAAATAGGCAAATCAAGTGAATTATAAAGAACCCACAAGCAACCAGTGCATATTTCACACTAAGAGTAACTTTAAAGCAAAAATCTCTTACCTTCTATACATGAGATGAAAATATTTAATAACTACCTAAAATAAACAATAATTTTAAAAAACTTAATATGAGCTTAATAAGCACTGTACTACCCATAGAGGTAGGATTTCCAATATTTTATAATAGAGTTAGTTACATATGAAACTAATGAAAGCGTGCTAATAAAAAAATTCTAAACAGTATTTTATCGAGTTAAGATTTATAAACTAAAAATGTAGAATTATTGTAAACACTGACTATTGACTACAATATCTGTTTACAATAATTCTCCAGTATAAATTGCTCTGTACAAATAGAATTTTCAAGCGGATAAAATTCTTATCCTTACATAATTATAATAAAACAGTACCCCACGGCCCGCCGCGCCGCGTCTCAAAACTGCAGTACAGTTTACATGTTATCTTAGTACGAAATATATTTTTTTGTGGAAGGTTGATACTTATTAAATAATACCAATAACAAATTTTCTAAATCAAACATAATATATTATAATGAGTACGAAATAACTTCTTGTCAACAGTGATTTATAAAAGAGCTCACGCGGGCCATAATATCGTAGTTTGAAACCGAAACGACAATTAGAATTTGTGACCACTGAAAAAACATTTAACAAAACGAGGGAAACAGGTTACTAATGTGCGTCCGCACACTAGTGTCAGTGTCCGCTTCTACACGTCATTGTATTACGACGAACACAACTAAAATTCGCTTCCTATTGGTCAAAACGCATGCATACGGTGATCGACTCGAAAGCGGTGCTATGCGATAATCGCCTTAAAGGTGAGCATGCGGAACTTTGGCCGATAGTACATCGAAAGCTTACGAAATTTTAAAACATATTTATAAGTTTATTTTAAATGGCTTAGAGTTGAAATTGCAATGGGTTCCAGCGCATGTCGGTCTACGGGGGAATGAGAAAGCTGATTGTTCATCTAAATTAGCGGCGACGGAAGGAGTCGAGCTGAATATTATACCAAATTATGTAAAATATATACCAAAATTTAAAATAAAAACTTTCAACAACTGGAAACAACATTTTAACATTAAGTCAGTAGACAAAGGAATATGGTATAAAACAGTGCAAAATCAGCTTTTTCAAGCACCCTGGTTTGACAGTAGCAGGTTAAGTAGATTTTATGTTAAGCTAGTTGTAAGATTACGGTCTGGACACTATCCATCAGCAAAGTTCGCATTTCTCATGAAGAAGGTTAGTTCTCCTAACTTCAACAGATGCAATGTACTTGAGGATGTTCAGCATTTGCTGTTGGATTGTGTCAAGAACCAAGTGGAAAGGAGAATTTTAATCGATGAATTTAATTTAAATACATCACAGGTTGGTCTCATTCAATCCATTTTAGCAGAACCAAAGTCAGAAGTAGCAAAAAAGTTTTGCGAGTTGGTGTACCACATCGATTAAAATGCTCCTCTTAGTTAAGTCTAATTAAAAGCAATGTTAGATGATAAGTAGTTTGTATAAGGCATATAAAAATTTAGATAAAAAAAAAAATCCTCTTCTCTTTTTCGTTTTGTTTGCCTCTGATTACGGACTACATCTTCTTCCATAATTTGTATATCACCGCAATTCGACTCACTTTTATTGTCTCCATTCTCCTCTATTTGTGATAACCATTTTTCTTGATCACATTTATCTGTGGTCATTGTTATGTATAATCCTGCATCTCCTATGAGAGTGTCGCGATGTAATTATATTAAAATTATATACGTATTACGTCTGTACCATGATCGATAGTTGTGTACGAGCGATCTACAGTCGTGACAGAACTGGTTTACACACATGCACACGACTTCTTTTTGAAGATTTGGTCGTAGAAGACCCATCTGTATCCATTCCCGATTCGTTCGATATGGTAACATAGCTGCCTACGGGGGGGACAAAGCCCCCCGGATCTGGCGGATCGTTCATTGTCACCTATTTATTTAGGAGAAACACTTACCCCTACTGAAGAATATACACCACTAAATTTAAATAAAATATAAAGAAACTACGACACTAAAACTACGACTACTGATACTATAATACAATTAAAAAATAATTTTATAAGAAAAGTTCAAAAAGGACGCGTCCACCAAGTTTGAAGTTTCCCGCGCTTTCCGGCAATGCATTACAATTGCATTTGCGTTTGGAATAGTTTGGATACATGCACGACACTAATACTGTATCTGAAGCACAACTGAAGCTCAAATTAAAATATAACACAGCCATGACTGTTTGATTTGTATTGCTAAGGTAAGTACCTCTAAAGTTAACGGTTTCACGATTATCACAAACACTATTTTTTTTTAATGACACGCGTACATAGCTGATCACGTTACGCATTATGCATCGCTAACATACTCATGAGTGTGTATCCGAACATCCTAGTTATTTTGACGTTTCGGCGGCTTTTTTTTTTAGGTGGTATAAATCATCAAATGACTCCTTCCGCCCTGGGTGGAGCGCCCTGGGTGGGGCGGAAGGGGCTGTCAAACCACCCAGTTCCTTCTGTTGCCCTTTACGTTCCGGGGCCATGGTATCCTGTTAAGACGTCCCGCAACCCCGGCAGGCGTTGGCCCCGTTGGGGGCCCCGTCCCTGTGCTGACAGCTGTTTGAGGCGCGCGCGAACAGAACGCGCCGTCGACCCGGGCTTGGTCCCTGATCGGACGGCGAGCTACCCATTACTCGTCGTCCGCAAGCCGGCGCCTACGGTGGCCGGATGTCGCCTCGCGACGTCCGACGCCCTGGGCGTCTCCCGCGGCGGCTGGGACGTGAGGTGGATCTCTCCCTCACGCGGCCCGCCTCCTCCTTCGCTAGCATTACTGCTTCGCAGAAGGAGGTGACTGCATCCCATTCCCTCTCGCTCCGGAGCATGGCCTGAACCAGGTCCGGACGCGAGAGGCCGCCGCCGCCTATCGCCTCCGTGAGGACACGGTGGTGCTCTGCCCAAGCGGGGCAGTCCTGCACCGTGTGCTCCACCGTGTCCTCCGGGCGACCCACACAGTGGTGACACCCGGGCGTTTCCTCCCGCCCTATCCGACACAGGAACCTCCCGAAACAACCGTGTCCGGTGAGGACATGCGTCAGGCGGTAGGTGAGAACGCCGTAGCGCCTCTCCAGCCACTCCTCAAAGAGGGGTCGAACTTGAGTTGCGACATTCGCATCTCTCATTCCGCCATGAGATCGCACCGGAGCTCACTCCTCAGTGCCGCGATTTGCCGCGGCAACGGGGTTTCGCCCCGGCGCTGCGCGTCCACACGCCACTTGTAGACGCGCTGGATGACTGTTGCCTCCAGATCCTACGGCGGCAATCCGGCAAGGAGGCTTGCCGCTTCGCCGGAGACCGTGCGGTATCCCCGGATAATGCGGATGGACATGATCTCTCTGGCATGCCACCAACTTGGCTGGTGGCCGCCGCCTGATGGTAGGGGCCCACACAGGGGCCCCGTAGAGGGCCATGGACCGCACGACTCCGGCGTAAAGCCTCCGGCAGGAGGTGCCTGGTCCCCCAAGGTTGGGCAGGAGCCGCCAAAAAGCAGCCCCAGCTCTGTCCAATCGCGGAGCCAGACGTCGAAAGTGCTCCTTGAAGCTCCACTGGCTGTCGAGGAGACCACGCTGACGCCATCAGGGAGGTCGGCGCGCAGCACCCAGTCGTATCCGATGTCTCACAGAAGCGGTCCCAGGACCGATCCCTGTGGGACACCGCACGACATCTCTCGTTGGTTCCACTCTCCCCGTTGGCCGGGGTAGATGACGGCCCTATCCGTCAGATAGTCCTCGACAACACGACGGAGGTAGGTCGGCATCCGGTGATACCGGAGTGCCTCCCTGATGCAACTCCAGGGCAGGGTGTTGAAGGCATTGGCGATGTCGAGAGACACCGCCAAGACGACCCTGCCCCGAGATACTGCTTCCCCCGTCGTGAGGGCCCTCACGCGCACAATGGCGTACACCGTGGAGCGCCCCCTGCGGAAGCCGAACTGGCTCTCCGCGAGGTCCGCCCCTGATCTCCCCAGTTGCCCGACGAGGCGGTTTGCAATTACTCTTTCAAAGAGCTTGCCCACCTCGTCGAGCAGCACGATGGGCCGGTATGCGGACGGTGAGTCCGCAGGGCGCCCCGGCTTCTTGATGAGGACCAGTTTCCCCGTCTTCCAACGAAGCGGAAACTGGCCCCTCTCCAAACACGCGCTTAAGAGCCCCCCTAGTCGAGGACCGAGAGCCCCCGAGGTCAGGACCCAGGCTTTCCCAGGTAAGCCGTCGGGTCCCGGGGCGGTATTCTTGGCCTTCAGCCGTTGTACCGCCACTCTCAGATCTACTTCGGCTACCTCCGGAGCATTGTAGTCGCCGCCGTCGCTGTGGTCCGCGTCTTCATCTGACACTGCCAGGGGCGGAGCCATGGGCGGGGGGCTATGTTCCCCCTGTGAAGGAAACAGGGCGCTCACGACGCCCTCCACGAGTTGGGGCCGGAGACTCTGCGTCAACGGGGGAGCCCAGGGGCGGAATTTGTCCCGCACCCATTTGTACGGGCGCCCCCATGGGTCCCTGTCCAGAGACTCCAGCATCTCCCTACGGGATGGATCCCTAGCCCGCAGCATCCCATCTCGGATGGCGGTCTTCACCGCCTTGTACCCCTCGTACAGCTCTGCCTCAATGGTTGCCGCATTCGGAGGTCGGATGCGGCACCGGCAGTGCCTGGCGTACAGGCGTCGCGCATCAACGCACGCCTCGCGTAGCGCCGTTATCTCGCGCGATCACCAGTACACCTGACGCCGGGCGTTTCCTGGCCGGGCCCGGGGCATTGCCATGTCGCAGATCACGGACATGGCCTCCTGGAACCACTCCGCCTCGTCGTTGACGTCGGCAGGCCTGTCTGGTGATGACACCCAGGCCTGCACGATCGAAGCTTCCAGGAAGAGCTCCCGGTCCAGCTGCTTCAGCGCCCATCGCGGACCACTCGGGGCCTGTCGGACCGGCGCACCTGGGGTCTGGGCGGAGACGTCGAACCGGATGTACCGGTGGTCGGAATACGTCTCCACCCCCTCCTCTACGCGCCAGTCAACGACATGCGGCGACAGAGCGGGGCTGGCGAACGAGATGTCCACCACCGACTCGCACCGCATCCGCACACATGTGGGGACAGAACCCCGGTTCAGGATAACCAGGCCTGTCTCCAGAGCCCAGTCCTCCACCATCCTGCCCCGCGCGTGGTCCGTGTACCGGGAACTCCAAGCCACGTTCTTGGCATTGAAGTCCCCGAGGACCAACACGGGGAGGGAACCGAACCCGGCGACGACGACTCCTAGCTCCCTAAGGGAGACGTGGAACTCGGCGAGAGTTCGGTTCGGGGAGAAGTAGACGCCTACCACGGCGATCTCCCCGAACCGCGCTGCCACACAACCCCGTCCTCTCTTGACGCTCTCGAGAGACGGGGTACCGGCGGCGGCCGACGCGATTATGACCACCGAGCCGTCGAGGTCCATTACCCAGTCATCCCTGGGAGGGACAAAGAACGGCTCGGCGACCGTCGCGATGTTGATCAGCCACTGCGCCATGTTCTGGACCAAGAGATTCTGAGCGGCGGCGCAGTGGTTGATATTCGCCTGGAGGAGGCGCAATGGATCCGTGATTAGGGGTCTACTGCATCCCCCTCCAGGACCCTCTTCGAGGACGGAGCCGCACCAGCGGCGGCAACGGCGGAGGCTACGGCGGCAGCGGCGGCGACAGCGGCAACGGCGGCGGCAGCGCAGGCCTTTCCCCCTGCCCGGTGATCGGCTGGCTTGCCAGCAGCCGCACATGCTAAGCAGTGCGGCGCGGCGTTGCACGAGGCAGCCATGTGACCGGGCTGACCGCAGCGGAAGCACTTGTCGCTGCGGTCCACCTCCGAGGTGCAGACGCATGCCGCGTGGTTGCCCACTTGGCAGCGGAAGCAACTCAGGGGTCTGGGCTCGAGCAGTTTGACCTGCGCCGAAACCCAGCCCACCAGGAGCCTTCGACCCTCCGCTATCCTTTAGGCCGCCGACACGGGGCAACTAACCATGGCGGTTCGAAGCCCCGCGAAGTCAGGGCGGATGGCGCCGACCTTGACTTGGTCGGCAGCGCACTATCCATTCCTGACGACGGCGACCCTTAGGTCCTTCTCCGTTACGGAGTCGTCCAGGCCCATTATGCGCACGTCGGCGCACTTGATGGGCCTGGACACTCGGGCCTCCTCCGCATCTAGGGACGCCCTGAGCTTTTCGGCCAGAGCGTCCGCGATCTGGGACCTCGCCGATCTCACAGGCACACGGGGAGGTTTTCTGTCCAAGCACCCCCGTTTCGGCGGCTGGCGGGATCTTTAAAAAAGAGCGCGTCAATCTTTTTTTTAATTTTAATTTTCATTAAATATTCGCTAGTTTCTTGCTTAAAACTTAATTAAAAACAATATTGCTAGGTGTGCAAATCCATAAACATGGTGGAAAATGAGGGGGGTGGGGATAACCCACCTCACATAAACGTCCCCGGCTTGAGGCCGGAGGCGGTGGGACTGGGATGGACTGGTGATGGCGGCGGCGGTGAGCATTCTGACTTATATAAAACCTGACTATAAAAGACAATATCCAGAAAATGCCACTTATGTAGACTTTAAAGTGTTCAATGAAGCATCCAACAACAAGGATAGAATACGCAATAAAAGTCCTATCCATCTCAATCACATATTTTCCAGCGAAATAAAAGGAGTGACGGCTATAGAAAGAATAAACGTAAATAAAATAGCAGTAATATTTAAACAGTACAATACGGCCAATAACTTTATTAACAATAGCGCTTTTCTTAACAAGCATGGTTTGAAAGCATTTATTCCGGCTGCGCAAATAGAAAAAACAGGTATAATTAGATTTGTACCAGCAAACAATTCGAATAAAGAATTATACACCAAACTATCATCAATGTATGAAATAATAGCTGTAAGAAGATTCACAAAGAAGGTAGGACAGGAGCGAGTACCACTACAAACAGTTAGCATTACTTTTCTATCGAATATTCTTCCGGACAATGTACAATATGATTTGTTTTCATACCGAGTTTTTGAATATGTACCCCCATTACAGCAACGTTTCCGTTGCTTTAAATTTAACCACTCTGCTAGGATATGCAATGGCAAACCAAGATGTTCCATTTGCGGAGGTGAGCATTTATATAAAGAATGTGATAGACCAACAAAGATCTGCTGTTGCAATTGCAGCGGGCCTCATCTTGCAATTTCTAAATTATGTCCAATTAAGTTAAATAAAATATTAGAAAAGAAAAATAAGATTACTTATGCAAGTGCTACATTAACGAAACAACACACAAGTGATAATATTGAATTTCCACCTTTGCTACCTCCAAAAATGAAACCAACTGACACTGTAAATAAGACTGTAAAAAGTCTGTACATACATCTGTAAACAAGTCTATATCTATACTAATATTATAAAGAGGTAAAATTTGTTTGTAAGTTTGTATGTTTGTCTATACTATATAATATAATAATATAATGTAATATAATATAATATATATTACATTATATTATTATATTATATATATATATATATGTATATATATAACGGCGGCATTTTGCGATTTAGTAATTTTATATTATCTTCGAAACGATTTAACCAATTGACATACTGTTTGAGGCAAATCGTATCTCTATGATATTTTTGTAATGGTAATAATATTTTTTTCGATAAAGTTTAATATTTTGTTGGTTAAAAAATTGTCCAAAGATAAGTACGTCGACAAATACTTTTTTAACACATAATATATATAATAATATAATATATAATTATAATTATAATATTATAATTTATATATTTACCATATATAATATAATATAATATATTAATATTATAAAGAGGTAAAATTTGTTTGTAAGTTTGTTTGTAGGGGGTAATCTCCGGAAGTAATGAACCGATTTCAAAAATCTTTCACTGGTAGAAAGCTACATTATTCGTGAGAGCTATAAATTATAAAGATAGATAGGCTATAAATTATAAAGATGTCATGCATATTAGCCGAACTATCTTAATTTTTGTATAGCCAGGCGGAAAAAAATAGCTCTTACAACAAAGTTATTTGCATGCGCTGCCTTAACCGTTGTATATAATTAAAAACAATGTATGGCAACCTGGTCCGCCTTTAATAGTTGTACAAAAACGTCCACGACACCATATTTATATCTTTTAAATTTTAGCAGATATTGTCGACGTACTTACCTTTGGACGATTTTTTAACCAACAAAATATTAAACTTTATCGAAAAAAATATTATTATCATCACAAAAATATCATAGAGATACGATTTGCCTCAAACAGTATGTCAATTGGTTAAATCGTTTCGAAGATAATATAAAATTACTAAATCGCAAAATGCCGCCGTTCATTCACGAACCACATAAGAACATGCTTTGTACGGACGTTTTATACAATTACCCTTGGTATTTCTGTTTTTTGTATATCGGACAGTTTCAGAGATTGTTTATCATGCCTAAAAGGAAATCACAACTCTCCCGTCAGACATCCCAGAGCAGCTCGAGTACGCCGTACGGAAGAGTCTGCTCTAGAAAATCATCAGCGCCTCTCGAGGAATAGAGAAAATATTTCGCAAGCACGCGCTGGGGAATCTAGCTCCGAGCGTTCACAGCGGCTTGCTAACCAAAGCTGGAGAACATCGCCGGCGGTAAGACCCCTCTTTGAGGAGTGGCTTGAGAGGCGCTACGGCGTCCTCACCTACCGCCTGACGCAGGTCCTCACCGGACACGGTTGTTTCGGGAGGTTCCTGTGTCGGATAGGGCGGGAGGAAACGCCCGGGTGTCACCACTGTGTGGATCGCCCGGAGGACACGGTGGAGCATACGGTGCAGGACTGCCCCGCTTGGGCAGAGCACCGCCGTGTCCTCACGGAGGCGATAGGCGGCGGCGACCTCTCGCGTCTGGACCTGGTTCAGGCCATGCTCCGGGGCGAGAGGGAATGGGATGCAGTCACCTCCTTCTGCGAAGCAGTAATGCTAGCGAAGGAGCAGGCGGGCCGCGTGAGGGAGAGAACCACCTCACGCCCCAGCCGCCGCGGGAGACGCCCAGGGCGTCGGTGGTCGCGAGGCGACGTCCGGCCACCGTAGGCGCGGGCTTGCGGACGGCGAGTAATGGGTAGCTCGCCGTCCGATGAAGGATCAAGCCCGGGTCGACGGCGCGTTCTGTTCGCGCGCGCCTCAAAGAGCTGTCAGCACAGAGACGGGGCCCCCAACGGGGCCAACGCCTACCGGGGTTGCGGGACGTCTTAACAGGATACCGCGGCCCCGGAACGTAAAGGGCAACAGAAGGAACAGGGTGGTGTTTTTGTCAGTAAAAGTCTGACAGTCCCTTCCGCCCCACTCAGGGCGGAAGGAGTCATTTGATGATTTTTACCACCAAAAAAAAAAAAAAAGGCCCGTACTCGGGAATCTAGCGCTGAACGTGCGCAGCGTCTCAGTGATTTAAAGCAGCATGTCTCTGCAACAAGGGATAGGGAGTCTAGCGCTGAGCGCTCGCAGAGGCTCGCTAGCCAGAGCGCGAGAACATCGCAGGCCCGTGCTCGGGAATCTAGCGCTGAACGTGCGCAGCGTCTTTAGGCAGGAAATAAATCATAGCACTCAGTACTAACCGAACCACACTCATAATTTCATCACAAGAAAATTGTTACCGCCCAACGAAGTGGGCACGGGTCAGCTAGTCTGTAAATAAATCTAAAGATGTCCCTCCTAAAGTGGACATCAAAGCCCAAATAGTTGCCGACAACGATGTACTTATGGCCCTGGTACAGACGTTGGTGGAACTGGGTAATAAGGGAGATAATACGCCTACCACCGTAAATAGTATTAAAGAAACACTACTTAAAAATCTCAAGTAATGGATCCAAGTCACACATTGTCTAAGCTACGTATTGCTCAATATAAAATTCAAAGTGCCAATAGTAAAAAACCCTTATTGATTCAATTCTTACAAAAACAAAATATTGACATTTGCTTATTAACGAAACATGGTTTAAAGAGATACCTGGATATAATATTTACAATAAAAATTCCAAAAATTCTCATAATGGTGTAGCAATACTGAGCCATATTCAAAGTACAAAGTTTTAAACACTAGATTTTATGAAGACATTCAAACTGTTGCTCTGTCCTTATCTACTTTTCATTGTAGCTTGACTATTATTTGTGTATACTGTCCTCCTTCTAGTGGACATATACGGATCAATAAATTACGTAATATTATTAATGATCTTCCAAAGCCCATATTTGTCAGTGGTGACTTTAATGCACACCACATTGCATTTGGTTGTCTATCCACTAAAAGCAGAGGTCATGATTTATTTAGTATCATTAATGACTTGGATTTATGTATTTTAAATGATGGTAGTTTTACAACAACCCAAGACGGAATCCATCTGCAATTGATGTTAGCTTTACTAGTGATAACCTCGCATCAATATGCGAGTGGTCTGTACATGATGGGCAGCTATCACTACTCAACAATAACAGAGATTTCACTACATATAGATAAGTATCATATTAATCCCCCTGTTGATAGGTTTATATATAAAAAAGCAGATTATAAAAAGTATAAAACTATTTCTAAAACAATATTCAATGATTTAGTCCTAAAATTGTATGATCCTATTTCAACCTATAATGATTTTTGTTCTCGATTGGATACTTTAAAAGCTTATGCTTATGCTTTATTTATGGCTTACTTTGGCTTCCACAATATATATAATATATATATATATAAATATATATATATATATTTGTAACAATGTAATATATTATATATATACAAACACAAAATGATTTTTTAAAAAAGGTTTTAATGGCCTTCGGCCAAACACATTACAATTTATAAAAATAAGCAAACAAAATGAAATATTTGAAAATAAAGACAATCGCTAGTTGTTTGGGCAGAGCTTCCGCACTCCGTGATGACTGACGAGAAAATGAACGAGTGCCTTTTTTTTTTTTTCGGTATGGCACCTCGCAGGTCAACCTATGAGGTTGTCGGCTGCTTAACCGGGCTTTCCTGTGGTGCCTTAAATGAATTTAAGGCCTCCAGCCAGGGCTTGAACGAGTGCCGCCAGCCACCTTCCTTATATAGTCCGTCGCGGTGTTGCTATTTTTGATCTGATTTTTCTTCTAATACGGCTTCTCCTGACGGGGCTGCGTGCTCGAAGCCCTCAGCAGGAACTCGAGGATGGTCCAGCAACACCCTCCGCGTCCAACGGCTGCTCGACCTCATCATCATCAGTCTCTGTGAAGATACACACATTCTAAGAAACACTTATTTACAATCGTGTATAGCTAGATTCATATGGCGCATAAAAGCATCAGATTATGTACCAATTAGCCAAACAAGCTAACATGACCAGTAATAAACGCACACACTAGCGTTTCAAATCACATAGGTTTTGCAACCGAATACCCTGCGCTTACTCTCGTGCGCATACAGGATTTACATCAGTCTCTAAAAACCAAATAAGGGCAGGATTTACACAGGTCTGTTGTCAGTTGCGCCACCGACTCACCCCAGAAACCTCCAGTGTCAGGGTCAACCCAATACCAGGCGCACAGGATTTACACGGGTCTCTTCCACTGAACACCACACAAACGTAGCCAAACTCAATAAATATGGGCTTGTTTAATACATAATCTAGCTCAAGAATAGGGAAAAGTCGGAGACGGAAAAGTGGATATATAGGCTAGTAAAGTAAACATAACAGCAATCGTAAAACAAGTACCTTCAAAAAATGCAGCACAAGTTTCGGGTGTCCATTCACCCTTCCATAACACCATGTATGCAGCAGCTGCCTGACTAGTCTTTTCATAAGCTCCGGTTAACAATTGGACTTCATACCTATCGTTAGGGAGGAGCTTAGTAACTTTATACGGGCCTCTCATACCGCTATCCAACTTTCCGGTGCTTTGAGAGCTCTTAATCACATAGACTAAATCATTAACTTGAAACCTTTTTGGCGGTTTCCTATTTTTATTTACGTAGGAGTCTTGTTTGTCCTTGTTTTCGCGTATAAGTCCTTCTGCACGTTGCTGTCTTATCTCGCGGATTGCATCACGGTTTGGATTCGAACCTTCGCAGGTTATATCTATAATCAACGAGTTTATTAAAGGTGTAGTGGATTCAGTGCCAAAAAGGAGATTTAATGATGAATATTGAGTAGTCCTATGTTTAGTAACGTTTAGAACCAATTGCAGCTTCCATAATATTTTGGACCAATCATTTTCGTTATAATTTACTTCAACTCTTATCATGTTTAAAACTGTACGACAGTACCGTTCCACTTGTCCGTTTTCCTGATGCATTTCAGGGGTGATAAAATGTACTTCGATTCCATAATTAGAAATCCAATTAATAAACTCATGGTTATCAAACATACGACTTCTATCGCATACTAGCCTTTTAAAAGTACCAAATAGTGAAATTATTTGAGTCATTACGCGTTTCAACTCGCTACAATCTTGTCTAGGTAAGGCATAGAGTAAACAATATTTAGTATACGCTTCAACTACGATAAGTAGGGGAAAGTGGTTACCCTTCGTACGCGGGGCACATTCGTACAGTTAGTATACCAAAAAAACTAAACGGCACAGAAACACGCCTTTGCTTGTGTGCATAGACATACCGGCCACCATGTTGCTAGTGGAGTATCGCGACAATCGCACTACGGTGTATCAACTGACAAGACTTAACGTGTTTTCGTGCGCGGTGAGTAAATTTTTTACCTATGTTTAGTTCGTAATTGCAAATAGAGTGCTTTTGACAAAATAAATAATGTTAACATTGTTTATTTTGAGCTTTAATTGTTATATTTCTCAAACTAAATTAGAATTTGTATAAAGTTGTATTTTAATTTTGTGCAAGGCAATGGGGCACTTTCGGACAGCCAAACAGGGGGCACATTCGTACGCGTACGAATGTGCCCCTTTAGATTTTATTAACTACCAGTACATGAAACATCAATTTTTATAGAAAAATTATCGTGCAGACAGCCCAATAACATATTTTTCTTTTTATGAAGTAGGTATTTCTACTAACAAAATGAAATATTTTTATTATGTAGGTAAACCTTATAATTAATATTTTATTGCAGAATCATGGTGCGAAAATATAAGAAAGAGGGTACACGTAATAAGGAAATGGGTGAAGAGTGCACGAATTTAGCAATTGATAATATAATTCGAGGACGGTTGTCATATAGAAAAGCCGCGTGGCTACGAATACGCGAAAGCGTTGAATTTAAAATATCATAATACAGTTCATTTAAATAATTATAATATGCAATAAGTTCCAAAGTAACAGTCAAAATACCTACCTGCTTACCTACTTTATAAACCCAACACACAGAGAGAGCGGGAGCGGGACGAGAGCGGGACGTGTTCATTTGCCACGATATGTTGTGGACTAAATGGCCCGCTGCTATTGGTCAGTCTGCCGACCCGCTTACATCACGCTCTCGTCACGCTCACGACCCGCTCCCGACCCGCTTCCGCTCTCTATGTGTTGTGGGCTTTAAGTTAAGATTGTCAAAGACTGTACCCTGACTGTAAAATCTCATACAATATGGTTGTAGAGACCTCATTTAGACTGATCGTAAAGCTTAAAATATTATTAATAACATTTTATTTTTTGTTATTTTTCTAAGGAGAGTTTTATCGACTATGAGTCAAATTAAATATTATTAAGTTAGTTCCTTTGATAAATTAATATTTTTATAACAAATAATAAATAATGAACGACTCTAATAGGCTTTTTAATTACCCTGTATGAATCTACCCCATGGCGTACGAAAGTACCCCACCTACTGTACGAACGTACCCCATACGTGGGGAACGTTCGTACAAAAATCTTGTCGTAGAAAAATGACTATAACTTTTCAACCTTTTGATAGAAAGGTTTCGGACTTTTTTGTAACAAACTACAATATATTTGTTACACTTCAGTACATAAACGAGATAAATTCGACAATTAACCATTAAGTAAAAAAATAAAATCTAAAAAGTGTACGAAGGGTAACCACCTTCCCCTACATGTTTATGACCCTCACTTTCTCTCAGTGGTCCGAGTACATCCGCGTGAATTGTATCAAATGGTACTAGAGATAATATATCCCAAGAGGATATTGGTTGCAAAGGTGCGCGAGGAACTTGTTTATGTGAAATGCACACTACGCAGTGCGTGACGTATTTCCTGACAAATTGTCTGAGACCGGGGAACCAAAAGTGTCGCAGGATCAGATCAGTAGTTTTGTCTACACCAATGTGTTCATGCTCGTCATGAAAAACGCGTAATAAACTTAATCGGAATGCCTTTGGTACATAACATAAGAATCGCGCTTGCTCACCCGTGACGTCATACTTATAGTACAAGAGGTCATTATGTTTCACGTAACGCGTGTTATCTAATTTACCGTTATCTAATTTTTCAAGTAACGTCAATGTCTCCTCGTCGCCTGCCTGTGCCACTTGGGCCCAATTTTTTGGTTTTTGAACAACATTAATTCTGTTGACCGGGTTTCAAATAGTCAACGTGCGACATAAGTGCGCTTTTACGGTATTCTAGCGAGAAATCAAAATCCTGCATGTTACATCCATTATCTTGCAACTCTGGGTTGGAGATCCTTTTTACGTTGTGTCATTTTTAATGCATTACAATCTGTGATTATTTTAAAAGATTTACCAATTAAATATTACCTAAAATGTTGTAATGATTTTACTACCGCGAGGGTCTCCAGCTCATAGCTGTGATATTTCGATTCTGCGCCTACGGTCAACTTGCTAAAATAAGCAACTACCCGCCTACGGCCGTCTTTGTGTAATTGCATGAGGATTCCGCCATAGCCAATAGAACTGGCATCTGTATGCAGCTCGGTTGTCAATTCAGGATCAAATATAGCTAAAATTGGTTCCTTGGTTAAATAAGAAATGATGTCTTGACGTGCATTTTCGTGTTCATCACTCCAATTAAACATTACGCCTTTTCTAGTTAGCGCGGCGATTTGTGCAGTCTTAATCGCGTAATTAGGAATGTATCTTCGAAAGTATCCTGCGAGGCCAAGAAATTGGCGGACCTGTTTGATATTATTCGGTCGCGGTGATTTAACTAATGCATCAATTTTATAATTGCTCGGTCTAACCTGACCATCTTTTATAACCCTACCTAGGAACTCTATTTCATTAGTGAGAAAAGTACATTTAGATTAATTGAAAAACCTGCTCCAGTTAGGGTTTTTATAACCGAATCTAATAAAATGAGGTTTTCGTCGATCCCTTCGGTCATGATTAATACGTCATCGATGTAGACCATGACCTTCCCAGCATCAAGGAAGGATTTAAGCGTTTTAGAGATAGTTTTCTGATAGAAAATCGGCGCGTTTGCTAAACCGTAAGGTACCTTGCAATATTCGTACTGGGCTTCTGGTGTAACGAACGCGGTCTTATGAATGGACTCTTCAGCGACCTTAAGCTGATGGAAGCCTAAAACCATGTCTAGAGAGCTAAACCAGCGAGCATTACCTAACCTATCTATATAGTCGATGATCAAGGGGAGTGGATGTCTAGTTTTGACAGTTACTCGATTCAGTGCACGGTAGTCCACAACCATCCTATCAGAACCATCCTTCTTTTTTACAAGTAGGATCGGACTAGCGTATTCTGAATCGGACTCGCGAATAATTCCTTTATCGAGCAAATCCTTGACTATAGTACGTATTTTCAATTTTTCGTCATGCGATAATTTGTAGGGTCTGTAGTACACGGGCACATCAGTTATTAACTTGATATGCATCTCACTATCTTTCACTGTTGTGGTCGCGGTACCGCTTTAAAAGAATCTAGAATACTTAGTGAGGACCTCTAGCAACCGTTCCCTATCATTTCCAGATACCAACGTATTAACTTGATCGGGTAAAGAAATCGCGTTTATTTGCATAATATGGTTTACGTTCACTTTACTACGAACTATACGTTGGTAATCGCCAGTCCTAACATACGTGATACCTTTTCTATTCAGTACGTCTGTACCGATAATGACGGGTACATTCAAATTATTGCCACTTACAACACAAAAATCTATTTCTATTGTGATATCGCAAAACTCAACGGGTAATGTTACAAATGATTCCGATCTAATTTCCGTACCGCCCAAGCCGCGTAATAGCTGATAAGTAGGCTTTAATTGACACGGAAAATGTTTAACAACACTTTTTGGCATTAAGGAAACACATGAACCACTATCAATTAGAACATCTAACGGTATTCCCAATATAACAGCAGTAATCACATCACGATTTTTATAACTACCCGCAATTTCGCGACAAAAATTGACACCGTTATTATTTCGAGACTTTGTGCGTTCCTTAGCAAAACAAGTATCCTCGGAATGACCTACTTTTTTGCGGGTGTGTAACGGTTAATATAATAACAAAAAATCTAACGTTCACTTGACCTAATTTCAGTTAATATACTTTTGTTTAATATAACGATCAGTTGAGATAATGAATTGTTGATATAATTTTATTTTATCTAATTTCTTATGATATAATAAACATTTCCTATAATGCACATTTGACATAATATTCATGTAGTATATTATTCATTTACTATAATATTCATAATCTCTAATAACTTTTAATATAATTTAGAAAATCTTTTTTTCATCGCTTTATACCCTATACACCTACCACCCTCAACTATTGTAACCAGTAGAAATTGGATGCAATCTGGACTTTAGGGCACCCCGACTCGGACAGGTTAGGTTAGAAGGGGACCGCCATCCCCTTCGTGGTTATTTTTTTATAAACCATCCAGAAGTAGGAGCCCCGCGAAGCGGGGCTCCGTCGACCAAGCCCACCCTGGACCATGCATTGAATATTTTAAGATTTGGTTAGGTGCCATTTGAGTTAGGTTAGAACTGTGACCATTAAACATGAAAATTAGGTAAAAATAACATTAGGTCAAATGAAGGTTATATAAAAAGAATATTATACATATTGAAAATTATATAAAATAAACGTTATACTAAATGTTTTATAATAAATGAAAATTATATCATATGAAACATTAGGTCATATGAAATTAGGTTTTATGATTTTATAGCATATGAAAATTATATTATATGAACGTTATTTTAAGTGAAATTAGAGCATTTGTTATTATATCATACATTACACACCCCTTTTTTGCAGAATGTACACTTCTACGGATCGCCACGAGATGTCGCCGGTAATGCGATTGCTTTTTCGTCGATATTACTTGAGGTTGTGTTTGACCGTTTGTTACAATTAACGCTCTTATGACCAAATTGCTTACACTGGTAACATTTTATTGATTTTAAATCTTTGGAATCATATTGACATTTGCGATTTGAGTTGGAAGACTTATCACATCGATTACCATTAGAAAACACTTTCTTAATATGGCTGTTAGAAGGTTTAACAAAGCTTGATAAAAACTCCACTATAGAATCAGGCGATAATTTAGCGTTAGTAGCCATGGCGCGAATTTGAGGATCAGCAATTCCACGAATAATAATAGCAGTAAGCAGCTCGCTACTTAGACCTTTAACTATGCGTAATCTTAAAAGCGATTTACGAGCGTACTCAGCGTATGTGGGGTATTTATCGGACTCTGTTCGCATTACATCATAAAGAATATTCGCGACATCGACAGACCGTGGACATAGCGCTTTTATCCTTTACAGTGTGGGCGTAAAGTCTCACGACCGCACACACCCTAGTGTTAGGCGATTAATACACGGCACCGCACACCGCTGCGGTATGCGGTGAAGCGGTTCTCATGTCGCACTAGCCTCTATGAAATCCGCTTAAACCTCTCACACGAACACCGCTAGACTCTCGCCACAACCGTATCACCGTGCGGACGTCCGCGCGGCAACACGCCTTAACCAAACTTTAGAAAATACAAATGAATTGAAAAAGTCACAATACATTAGTAGGTACTTGCCCAGATTTGAACCCACAACCTCATGCATGAGAGGCGGGCGCCTTAACCACAGGGCCATCACGTCATTACGACAAGACAATATATTATTTAGATGACCTACAGATAGTTGTTCGGGGTCTGGCTGTTTGTGTTGAGTTTATAGGTATGTTTGTAAACGCACCCACGGTACAGGACACATTACTGTTGTGGGGCAATGTCGACAAATAAATGATTTCGGTTAATCCTGCGAATCTGTGACCGGTCTATATTAAAACGAACCCAGCAACTTTATCTATTCAGCTATCTAATTTTCTTGCTGCTGAGGAAAAATTGGCTTACGACCTGTCTTGAGCTGCTCATTTTCTCATTCTGTAATGGATTTCTTAATACTACCGTTTTACACCTTGTTATTTGCTGATGATAATTCACAATTTAGAACAAATAGACAGGCACAGCACCTTGACGATGTAAATAACGCCATGCTTGAGGTTCTTACTTTACTTTTGTGCCGACTAAGTGACTATTTAATTTGAAAGCAATTAAAAATCAACTTTTACAGTTAATTGAAAATTATACGTGTTTTCGGGGCAATAAAATAAAGTGTTTCTTAAGAGAAATTATGTCTTGGAAATATTGGTTAATGGTATAAATTCTAAAATTCTATGAACACTCTCGATCGCGTCTCTTTGGGACCTCTCTTCACAGCAATCGTAGACATTTACAGTAACTATTTTTCTAACACTTCGTAAGGTATTCTTTATAGCTATATTCAATTATTGCAAGCATTGGTTGCAATAATTTATTGTATAATAATTAATTTTCATTAATTGCACTTTAAAGTTTAATATTTCGTAAAAGGAAGTATTAAATGTAAAAATAATTTTAGCAACCCCCAAGTCATTTTAGAAGACCTATTCAACACCGCACACGATGAAAATTTTCATTCCCGACTAGTAATATTATCTAGTAATACTAGCTAGTAATATTATCCGAAATTTTATTTTACCACTTTGCCGGCATAATTGATATACACACTCCTACAAAATTGCAGCTTTCTAGTACTAACGGTTTCTTAGAAAAACCTCGGACAGACAGACAGACAGACAGACGGACATAACGAAGCTATTAGGGTTCCTTGTCAGACCCACGGAACCCTTAAAAGGAACAGAGGTAATTTTTCTTTCAAAATTGATTCACAGATTATAAGGATGAAAAGTTATTAGGTAAAGGATGGGATTAGGATTAATTAAAAGATTTTAATAACAAAATAATCAAAATTATTTATTTTCTTCTTTGGTGCTTCTTTGGTAACAATAGTGCCAAGCACAAAATTCTGCCTATTCATAATCAACTTTAACAATAAATTATTATTTCTAAGTATAAGAATAGTTTTTTTGTAATGCAAAAGTAATTTAACAAATTCAATAAAATCGTTATAATTCATTCGCAAACATTCATTTTTATTACCTGATTACAAAAAGCACAAAAAAAACCAAAATAATTTAATTTTGATGAAATAGCCTGGTAAGAAATAGTCCCAACATTTTAATAAAAGCGTGTTTGTTACACCTTCCTTATTTCTCGTAACGTACTAGTGTCACTTTTGTTTTCTTTTCTTTTTTATTATTTATAGAGAAAAAGTAATACCTAAGTACTTCTAAAATGATGGTAGTGACTTCCAGTCTATACGGATGCAGCTGAATACCAATATTTTTTACATCCACAACCCAGTAACTGGGAAATACGATACCCCTTCTTGTTAAGACTGGTCAGATTTTCGGGCGTCTGACGACCCGTAACCGTAACGACTGTCAAAAATCCACATATGACAGCCGGGACCAACATCTTAACGTGCTTTCCGAGGCACAAATTCAAATTCAAATTCAAATTCAAATCATTTATTGTTTGTCACATGTAGATAAAGATGTCATAGTCATAATAATTATAGGAGCAATGTAACATACCTATAAGGTGTACAATATTTTTGGCGCTTTGTTGTTGACTTACGTTAATATAATATACATTTTACACTTTATGCCCAGTTTACCACTCTTTGCATTAGTATAAAATTGTACTATAATAAAGTATTGTAAAAAAATATTTTGAATTAGTCAAATTATACATGTCAAATTATACATAAAATAAAAAGTCATAATAACATACATTCATTAGTCAAGTTGAAACATTGAAAATATTATAGGTACATGTCAAATTATAAATAAAATATAAGTCATACAACAGTCGTCATGGTAAAGAAAAAACAAAATATTTAAACTAACACAATTTTTTGTCGTTAAAAAACTCGTTTATAGAGTAGTACGCTTTACTTAACAGGAATTTCTTTAGCTTATGTTTAAAAATATTGATCGCTGAAATACATTTAACATCGTTTGGTAATTTATTATAAATTTTTACTCCCATTCCAAATATACTAAATTTAAATTTAGCCGTTCTACATCTAATTCCCGATAGCTGGTTTTTGTGCCGTGCACTTCTAAGTGTTTCATATTTACTTATATCGCTTTTTATCATTACTGCCGCTTCATAAATATATAATGAAGGCAGAGTTAAAAATTTTAAACTCTTGAACACTGCCCGGCATGAGTCATTCTGTTTAAGCTCAGTTATGCTTCTCAAACATTTCTTTTGGGCTTTAAGAGCATATTCTCTGTTGGAGGAATTTCCCCAGAACAGAAGGCCATACTTTAGTGTAGAGCCCACATATGCATGAAATGCGTTTAATAATACACTCTCGTTCACAACTTTCTTAAGCATGTACAGGGCGTATGAATGTTGGTTCAATTTTTTACAGACCTAGTCAACATGGTGTTTTCAATTCAGTCCACGGTCAATATGTATACCCAAAAATTTTGTGACATTGACTTCTTTTATTATTTCACCTTTGTAATTTATTTGCATTTTTTCCGTTTTTGTGTTTTTATTTGTAAATGTCATGTAATTTGTTTTGTCAAGATTTATTTTAAGATTATTTAGAGTCAACCAATTAATAATAGTTTTAATGATTTATTAATATTGGTCTCATATTCATTTTTATCAATGTCACTAAAAATGGCCGTGCTATCATCCGCAAATAATTTGCTGGTTTATAACTTTTGGGAGGTCATTTATATGAATTGTAAACAAAAGAGGCCCTAGGATGCTTCCTTGGGGCACTCCATACTGAACAATTTTTGGATCAGATGAATAAGTCTGTTCAAGCCTTGTAATCTTTGTGATTTGTGTTATTTGTGTCATTTGATATCTATTTGTGAGGTATGATCTTATAAGATTTAAAGCATTTCCTCTTACTCCATATTTTTCAAGCTTAGTCAAAAGTATCTTATGATCGACATGATCAAAGGCTTTGGACATGCCCATAAAAATCGCAGTTAATTGTTGTTTATGATCTAGCCCTGTCATTATAGTCTTTAAAAAATTAAACAATGCATCACTTGTAGATCTACCTTTCCTGAAACCAAATTGTTCGTTCGCAAGTATGTTGTTAAATTCAAAGTAACTATAAAAAATATTATAAATAACTCTCTCAAAGATTTTAGCAAAAACTGGTATTAAAGCGATTGGTCTGTAATATTTCATCTCCTCTTTGTTTTCTTTTTTGAATAAGGGATTTATAACTGTAAATTTTAGCTTGGACGGAAACACTCCCTTTTCAAGACAAAGATTAATAATATGACTTAGTATGGGGGCGATAAGCTGAGATACCCTTTTAATTATCTTTGTACTTATGCTGTCATAACCTGTACTGTTTGTATTATTAAGCAGTTTGATTATTGAAGTCCGACAAATCCAAATGATATTGCATTTGGATTTGTCGGACTTAAAAATATTGAATTGGCATTATTGTCAGTGTATTTATAAAAGAGTTATTATTTCCTTTTAGCGTCGGTTTAATATCGTCAATAAAGTAATTATTAAATGCCTGAGCTATTTCCTTCGGTGCTGTAACTAGTTTCAGTCACTTTTATTTGACTAACATTCTCCTTTGGTGTTACTGTTTTGTAGTTGTTTATGATTTTCCATATCGCTTTGCTTTTATTAGTAGATGAGTTAATGAAGAAGTTATTTTGTGATCTTTGGGTTTTTTTAATAATTGTCTTTAGTCTTCCCGCATATTCTTTAAAGTACATCTTGTCCTTAGGATTTGAATTTAAACGGTACTTCCAAAGGAGTTGACGTTTTCGTTTAGAGCACGTCCTAATACCTTTACTTAACCACATCGGTCTCTTAGAAGTCGGTATTTTAATAGTAATGATAGGAAAACATAAGTCATAAAATAGTTTAGTTTTAGCACGGAGGAGTCACGGAGTCTCGGTCTCGGTATTGTATTTAAAAGGCAGAGTTACAAGTATTAGGATAATAATATGTACTATTTACTAATTAAACGACGCAATTGAATCCTTTACTTTAAGGGTTAACTATTGGGTTGCGGGACGTATTAACAGGATACCGTGGCCCCGGAACGTAAAGGGCAACAGAAGGAACAGGGTGGTTTTTTAGTCAGTAAAAGTCTGACAGTCCCTTCCGCCCCACCCAGGGCGGAAGGAGTCATTTGATGATTTTTACCACCTCAAAAAAAAAAAAAGAGGTTAACTATTAATGGAAAACTTATGATATCATCGTTTTCTTACAGGTCTGGATTATCGAGGTATAATGTAACTATGAAAGGCCTGTTACAAAGGTACTAAAGGTACACTGACTAAATACCTTGGACTTAGATAATAAGAAAAAAAAAAACACGCTACAACGGCAAAAACACCCCACGCGACTGTCGACATCCGCTCGCGAGACAAACCTACACTCTATTCCGACACGGGCACCTCTTAACCCTAACGTACACCATAAATGCGGAGACATAATTACACGCTTATCTAATTACTTTACACGATAAGAGATCTCCGGTAATATTGTTCCTGTTCAAGCTCAATGTCAATAGACTCGACCTCTTGACATTAAACCATTGATAACTATATAATTGATTGATTAATAATTAATTGATAATTGATAAATAAATAATTATCATTGATTTATTGATAATTCACAAAAATTGTACAGTAATTGAACTGAAAATTGCAAAATTGCATGCGAGATAATAATTGCAGCGCGAAATTAAATCTTGCGTTTTATACATAATTATATAATTACATTTTTAAATATTATTAATAAATTATTATTATTACATTTTATTTGATATATAAATAAAATAAATTATTATTATTTAATATTATTATATTTATTAATAATGAAATATTATAATGTGTTTGGTGGTGGTAATTTTAGTTAGCTTTTTTTGTACGTTGTCGCTTGCTCGGAGACCGCTGTGGAGGATTCGGCGGTGGAGGATTCGGAGCACTCCCTCCACCTTCCCATGGCCCTTCCAAGTCCTGTCATACGGGCCGAAACGTGGGGCGGCTGCGGACATAGCACCCTTGGCCATCTATTTTACCGTCCGCAGGCGCTTCTTGATCCCTTACAAATTAAGCCATGTGTGCCCTAGGCGCATTCTCCCCGATTGGGGCAGGAAAACATAACGGAACAGTTTTTTCCTTCGCCGCCGAGCAGACCGTTGCTATACGCCACTTGTCCTCCGCGTGCTCCCTTCTCTCCATCTCACTCCGGGCGGCATGCCAGATATGAGCATATTCGCGTAGCCTATCAAAGTTCGCCGGTGTGGGCTGCACGCGGCCAATCCCATCCATCATCTTGCGCCTTGCCTCCTCATACAGGGGGCATACCCACAGCACGTGATGTAGGTTCTTCTCTTCCATACCGCAATAGCATACACTCTCCTCGCACAGCTTCATGTCATACAGTCTTCTTCTAAAGCATCCGTGCCCCACGAGAATCTAGGACAGCTGGTGGTCCGGGACGACCCAGTGGGCTTTAATACGAGCCGACACGTCCGGGAAGAACCGGAACAGCTCTCTCGCTTTCTCTTCATTCATCCATCGCTTCTGCCATGCCTCCACAGTCTCATCCCAAATCACTCGCTTGCGTAGGGCCAGCTGCTTCTTCCGGGTCATCGCTTCAGGATTCGGAGCAGTAGGATTCGGCGGTGGAGGATTCGGCGGTGGAGGATTCGGCGGTGGAGGATTCGGCGGTGGAGGAATCGGCTGTGGAAGAGTCGTCTCAGCGGGGGCCGGCACGTTGACGCCCATAGTTGGTATAATTTGCGTCTATGAGCGGGTTGACGACGTTGTTGACGTCCATGATTTGAAGTCGGTTAAAATATACTAGATTATAAAGTTATTAAGAACGATAAAAGTTAAAGTTTCGTATTTTAAGATTATATCGTAACTGACTAATCGTCAGTAATTGTGTCACTTGGAGGAAAAAATACTTTAAAATTCTACCAGTTATGACCTTAATTGTTTATTTGTAGGAATGGTTTTATCATTTGTATATTTATGTACCTAAATTAAATATTTTTTAATTTGATTGAAATAATTGTTTTTTGGTAGTATTGAAACAAAAAAATCATTACAAATTCAACATAACATCATAACATCACGCCTGTATTCCCCGAAGGGTTAGGCAGAGGTGTACCCATTAGTACACCCACATTTCGCCAGTTATGTTTTTAGTCCCATGTAATAGGGGGCGAGCCTATTGCCATCAACCGGGCACAAATCCAGACTCCGAGGCTGCTACTGAGAAATTCCTGATGGAAAAACCCAATAACACTTTGCCCGACCTGGGAATCGAACCCAAGACCTCATGCACAGCAGTCGCGCTTGCGACCACTAGACCAACGAGGCAGTCACTAGACCAACGAGGCAGTCACAAATTCAATTGATTTAATAATTGTCGTTTACGATGTTCTTCATTAACAGGATCGAAATGTATGGGCACTGTTCCTGATTTAAAGATACTTAAATAAATAAATGCAAGACAAAAACAATTATAGGTACTAACCTGCTGTGAGTTTTCGGCCATCACCCATAATTCATAGTAATCAGTCAAGCGCGGTTGTTGCTCGCTGTTCGACACCGGCACCGATACGGCGTTTTCTCTTTGTACAGCGACTTCGGCGCGGCCGCGCTCGCTCTCAACCGCGGTCAGGTAGGTGCACTCCGTGGAGCTCAGTCTGCGCCTAGATAATTGCAGATTGTCAAATAACACGCTTGTTTCCCAAAGGGTTCGGCAGAGGTGTGAGTAGGGTATAATTGGGGGTTCTGCATCACTTGCTCTCGCTGCGCTCGAGCTGCAAAAGCCCCCAATTATACCGCTTATGCAGATCGTAATGTATGGAAGTAATTTTCATAAAAAGGTTCAAATAGAAAGAATCTCATCTTCCAAATCAAATTTCATTGCTTTGACTCATTTTAAGTACAATGTGGCATCGTATACATAATATATTCTAATAGGTTAGATATAATCCGACTCGGAGCACAATCCAATAGCGCATATTCTAATAGAGTAATTGTTTCTGACAGTTATTAATATAATATATTCCTTTCACAGCATTCAAATAAAAACATTGAGGTAAAAGTGTAGCATGTTGCATCCAAGGATGGTCGTAAGGCGATTTGCACACGGAGCAACTTTTGCAGCAACTGGCAACTGGCAACTTTCTGGCAACTCGCTGCTTACATGTAATTCAGTTGGACTGCGCACACAGAGCAACTCAAGTTGCGAGTTGCGGCAATCGTCAACAGTTTCCAGTTGCGGCAACTAGCAACTTATTTAGTTGCTAGTTGCCGCAACTAGCAACTGTCAAATATTCGATTTCACACCCTCCCTCCCTCGCCCTGTGCCCGGCATAGTGTTGCCATTAACTTAGTGGTTTTTCCCACTAAGTAAACACTTCTTTTTGGGGTAATGTGTAAAATTCTATAATAAAATACTTCTTGATATTCCCCAACTAAATGAGAGAAAATTTAAACCATGCATAAAAGGCACACTATCTAATCAAGCATTATTATAAGTTATAGATGATTATATCACGGACAAAAATGCTTGGCTAAATGCTAGTCCTGCTCCACAGCCACTCGGGCTCACTAAATAGGATTGTTTTTTAAGAGAATGATGTTTCTTACCCTCTTTTTTGTCGACCTGAATAACTTGTACCGTTATCAGTACGATTACTTTTTCTTTTTTTACATACCATGGTATTCTAACGGATAAGGACACTGAAAGTGTTAGTATTGAAAATTTATTTCAATTTTGTTTTTGAAAACCATCAACCTAAAACTTGCCCACTAAAAAATCCACAAGCCACCAGATACAAATTCTGACCACCAGAAGGTGGTCTCAATCTACCAGATCTAGTGGTAATACCGCAAAGTTTGCAACACTGCAACTCGGCTAAAAAAGTTGCTTACAAATTGCCAAAAAGTTGCGGCAACCGGCAACTTTATGGCAACTAGCAACTTTTACGGGAAACTTTTAAAAAGTTGCCAGTTGCGTCAACTTAAGTTGCTCCGTGTGCAAAGCGCCTTAATCTCCCAATCTTCTATAACACCTCCACATGAGAAACACGCTGCTTTATCACTTACACCATTTCCACAATAAAAAAATCCGGCTTCAGCCATTTCCATCACCAACCTTCTCCTTGTATTAGCCGTTGCCTAATAATGTCTAAACGAAATTTCACGCATTTTATACGTATTATAGATGTCATAACGAGGGCTACATTTATTTTGAGACATGTTCTGTTCACTCACTATATAGTTCTTTATACAGATAATTATAAAAGTGAAATGATATCGTACTACTGTAGCCAGCAACTTATAAAGATTATCATTTGATTGGTGGGGATAGAAGATTTGAAAATTAAACATAACATAACATCACGCCTGTAATCCCCGAAGGGTTAGGCAGAGGTGTACCCATCAGTACACCCACATTTCGCCAGTTATGTTTACAAAATTAACCAAGAACAAAATTAAACAAGAAAATAATTATTTAAAAATATTATTATTTATACACCATTTATTTAAGCACAAATACATTTTTTAAAGCACATACAGAGTCATGATAAATACAGTTATATAAATCTTGAGAATATTTATATTGATCGTATAAACTTATCAAACTAGGACAACCTTCATCTTCTAAATTGCTATTACTAAAATTACTATTTTCTAAAATATGCTTTAACCACAACACTTTTTCTGAACCTTTGACATAAATACATTTATCTCTTAAAATATTTATAACCAAATTCTGATAATTAGAATAGGGTACAAATCCTTCGTGCCAGTGTATCTTTCTGTTACGTTCAATCCAACTAACTTGTTTTTTTTCTTGTTTCGTTAATTTTTCAAATGGAAATGGTGGCTTAATTAAAAACACATGTAATTTTTGATAATACAATATAGCGATTTATTTTATTATAAATTCATTTGTTTCTGTTTTAAAGCCTTGAATATCCACAATAGCGATCATGATAATCTGCGCACAATGTTGCTGAGAGGTTTGTATTCAACAAGTCGATCATTTATAATCAAACAATATGCAGTTGTCTTATCTGGTATTTGTATTGAACATTCAAATTCCAATTGTACATCCACTGGACCAGTTTTTAAACTATCGTTTTGCCTCGAGCAGTCTAAAATAAAGACTGGGGCCTTTTCTTTTAAGTCCTGTAGATCAAGCAATGGGTCTACCGGAGAGTTGTAATACGACTGACGAAATTTCACATACATTTCATATAATAAACTATATTTGTTCTCGCAAAACTTTAAAGATAAAGGCTCATAAGGATAATATTGCGAATTTAAAAAGAGCGTCACGTTTGTCACCTCACAATGATCAAACACTGAACTGTCTTTAGTTCTATTATTTTTTCTATTAGTCTGCAAGCAAAAAATTACATACCGGGGCTTTTCTAATTGAGAAGCAGTCTTTACTGACCAAGAATGCTTTGTGGTTTTAGGTAGTAAAGGATACTCATATAAATCCCAATTTCTAAAAGCCATCTGAATAGGTTTATCTCTTTCTAAATGCTTTAAAAGTGTTAAACGTTCTCGATCTGAAACTTTTATATGCGGTACTCTCCATTGCACCCTTTGTATATCTATTTGAACCTGAACGAGTTCATCAGTAAGCATAATGCTATTTAAGTTAGAATTACTCCTATTCAATATAAGTTCGTGTTTACAATTTATAACAATTTTTTTGTAATCCTCTGCAAACCCTAAAATCTTATTTAACGGCACCACAACACTAAAATGCCCATCACTTTGAAACCCGTTTAAATTCCAACCCCATAATGCAGCAACTTTACTTTCTGCTTCATTTAATGAGATGTATGACTTTATTGTTGATGTTATTCCGGAATTTTTTATACGATCTATTTCAATTCCATTCATTTCGTATCTGATGTCTTGAAACAAATGCATAACAGGGTTATTAGTGAACGTAACAGTTTTCTTGATCGGATTCCCATCCTTACCGAACAGCTTTGCCTGACCTTCGATGTAGATTGAACTGGCTGATGGTAGCACGTATATATCTTGCTGATGTATGGGGATTCTGATTTCATCGTTTTCTCTAAAGCTGTTATTGTAGGGATTGTATGAATGGACTTCATAACTTTCGATTGAACTATCAAAGTGTGGTAAATCAGTAACCTGTAGTATACTCATACTTTAAACCCTAAAGCTTTCAGAAAATCTTTATTTGATTTAGTCAATTTCCTTCACGTTTTTCTTACGTCTGTCGCCTTAACGGTTGTTGACGGAATAGACCGTTTTATTTTCACTGGAGGATTTTTATCATACACTATCATTTTGCTTTTCTTAAATGAAGACGTAATTGAATATGTTCTTCACCAAAGTCAATCCAGTAACCAAACTGATCTACGATCCTGACAGATATGGATGAAATTATGTTTTTGTTCACTAGGAAGTAAATAACGTTCTGGAGTATTTCTGTGTAGCCGTGACTTGAAGTTGTATCAGATATGAATTCGTGAATAAAATGAGTCGGTAATCCGTTGTCATATGAACCGAGCACAAGATCACATTCGATTCTGATTACAGCTGTTAAACTGCTGTTATTAACAGGCACATTCGGTCTTGTTTTTAATACTGAAAAGTATAGTAAACCGCACTCGTATTGATCAGATAAATGAAAAGGTGGTTGAAAATACGAGACCAGTTCTGATTTATTTCCAGAGATGGTAACCGTAGTAGACATGCTTGCATACTGAACTCTTTTAAATGATCCTGCTTATTTTATTTCTTGATTACACCAAAAATTCTTTAAGAAATTTAAACATAGATGTCCACAGTTATAGGGGTGATCACGTTGTATATTTTCATAATTATATTGAATGTTAGAACCTACATCTATACTATTATTATAAAGAGGTAAAATTTGTTTGTAAGTTTGTATGTTTGTAAGTTTGTAAGTTTGTTTGTAGGGGGTAATCTCCGGAAGTAATAAACCGATTTTAACCGCTACATTATTCGTGAGTGCTATAGGCTATAAATTATAAAGATATCATGCATATTAGCCGAACTATCTCAATTTTTGTATAGCCAGACGGAAAAAAATTCTCTTACAACAAAGTTATTTGCATGCGCTGTCTTAACAGTTGTATATAATTGAAAACAATGTATGGCAGCCTAGTACGCCTTTAATAGTTCTACAAAAAAAGTCCGCGACACCATATTTCTATCTTTTATATTTTAGCAGATATATTAGCTTTTATGTGTTGCAAAAAGTATTTTTCGACGTGCTTACCTTTGGATTTTTTAAACAACAAAATATTAAACCTTATCGAAAAAAATATTATTATCATCACTAGAACATCATAGAGATACGATTTGCCCATACCAGTATGTCAATTGGTTAAATCGTTTCGAAGATAGGTAATATAAAATTACTAAATCGCAAAATCGGCGGCATTTTGCGATTTAGTAATTTTATCCATTCACGAATCACATAAGAACATGCTTTGTACGGACGTTTTATCCATTTAACCATGGTATTTCTGTTTTTTGGAATATCGGACAGTTTTAGCGATTGTTTATAATGCCTAAAAGGAAATCACAACTTTCCCGTCAGACATCCCAGAGCAGCTCGAGTACGCCGTACGGAAGAATCTGCTCTTGAAAATCATCAGCGCCTCTCGAGGAATAGAGAAAATGCAATCACGCGCTAGGGAATCTAGCTCCGAGCGTTCACAGCGGCTTGCTAACCAAAGCTGGAGAACATCGCAGGCCCGTGCTCGGGAATCTATCGCTGAACGTGCGCAGCGTCTCAGTGATTTAAGGCAGCATGTCTCTGCAACAAGGGATAGGGAGTCTAGCGCTGAGCGCTCGCAGAGGCTCGCTAACCAGAGCGCGAGAACATCGCAGGCCCTTGCTCGGGAATCTAGCGCTGAACGTGCGCAGCGTCTTTAGGTAGGAAATAAATCATAGCACTCAGTACTAACCGAACCACACTCATAATATCATCACAAGAAAATGGTTACCGCCCAACAAAGTGGGCACGGGTCAGCTAGTATTTTATAAATTCCTTTGGAGGTTTAAGATTTCCATAACTGTCGAAATAATCAACATAATCATTATATTTTGCATAGGCTACCCAATGAGAACCAGGATTTTTAGAACCATCTAAATTAATAACTCCACATTCTTTTTTATATGGATATTTAGGGAGCTCATCTCTTATAAAGACACCTCTAAAATGAGGAATTCTATTTCCATACTTTAAAATGTCAAAGTTAGTTAAGGCCCGTTTGGGTAGCCGATATCTCAGTTTTTTTCTTTTGATACGAATATTCCAAGGCCGCTTTTATGTGGTTTAAGGTGTAGTCCTTTCCCAATACATAGAGCTTCCATTTTTTCATTGTGTCTCTTCGATTCCTCATACAGCTTTTTAGCCATTTTGAATTCATTTATGGTTTTGGCAATACCAGCTGCACCGCTTGCTAAAGCTCCCGCCGCTGATAATCCCGCAAAAATAGAGAATCAGAGGTAGTACTCCCCCAGTTTTTGGTATAGGAATAACACGAGGGAGCTTAATCGATGAATCATCAGCTAATTCTCTGGTAGCGGCAATAGCTAATTCTATGGCCATTTTCTTGCTCTTAGGTTTTAATTTTTTTATGTGTCTTTTTGCTTTTGTAATAACAGTTTTTAATTTACTTTTTAATCCTTTTCCTGATGTAACTTTTGGAGAACGCTTTTTTCTCAAACCAGAACCAGTTTTAATTTTTGTCGACATAGCCTTACTTACTAAGCGTGCCGCGAGTTTTTCGCCTATACTGGCATCTGTTTTGCCATTTTTAACAAAATTAAATCAGCCTTATGTCGATCTTTCAAGTTTGATGAATTGTGATATGCAATATCGTGATCTTTACAATATTATATTCATCCAACTTATTTACACCGTTATCTCCTTGTGCAAGTCTTTTTATTTATTTAGTACCAGGACCACAGTAATTATATCCTGGTAAGTGTAATTCAAATGGTAAATTATTAACAAGCCAATTGAGAAGACTACTCTCTCCAAAACACATTATAAGACTGATGATTCCAGTTTGAATACTTTGAGTTTGTTGTTAATATTATTTTATTTATAATATAACATTCGATTTATCAATCCAACTGCTTTCAGCTGAAGACAAACCTAACCATTTTACTAAAACCCTGCTACCTTTTCTTCTAAGAACTTTCTCGACTAGATATACATTGGGATGTTTTGTTTTTTGAAGTTCTTGTGTATAAAATGCACCTAAAATAGGCTGACCTCTGATAGTATCTTCGATTAAGTAAGTTATAGGAGTTGTATTTTGTATTTTACGAATTTTAAATATTTCTGCTGACCAGTTGGGAGTATAACCTTTTTCAAATGTTCCTTTGCATTTACTGATACGCACAAAATCACCTACTTTGTACTTGCTTTTTAAATTATCGTTTTTTAGCAACTTTAAATACCTTTATAATATCAGTTTTTTATTATTATTGCCCACATTAGCAGGGATTTCATCAATAGTGCGATGGTGTGTGTGATTGTATTTGTAAATAACATCATTAAGGGTATTATTTACCCAATTGTAATTGCCTTTTAAACTAAATTCCTTATAGACTTTAGATTTCAATGTTCTGATAAATCGTTCAACTATTGAAGCCTTTTTTGTAGAGAATGTTGAATAATGGTTAATATAATACGATGTCATAAGCTTCTGAAATTTGTTATTATAAAATTCTGCTCCATTATCCGTTTGCAGACTTTTAGGAACACGCCCTTTATCCAATAAAGTTTCGAAAGAGTTACACACATCTTCTTTGGTTTTACTTCTCATAGGAAAGGCCCAAACATATTTCGAAAATGTATCAAAAACGGCAAGAATATATCTGTAATTTTTATTTTCTTTTGAAATTGATTGCATATCAATTAAGTCTGCTTGCCAAAAGTCATCTATATCTTTCATGATAATATGTCTTCGTGGATAGTTCACCCTCGCATTTTTATGAATTTCGTTTACTACGTCAGCTTTGCTCATGTTCACAATTCAGTATATTTGTCTTGAATTCAGCTTTAATACTGAATAAAAAGCATCGTATTATAACCATTTATTATTTAATTATGTCAGCTTCTTTTAATTCTTCGATTATTGATAAAATTTCATTATCATGGTTTGTATTACCGGCATCTCGGGAAGCAATTAATAGTTTCAATCTCTCAACCAGTTCGTTAGGATCGTCCCAATATACCAAGTCAGCGTCTTTTTTGTATTTCTTTAGCGTTGGTAAGCTTCCTCCAAATTTAGTAACAATATTACTGTTTAACGATTCAGAAAACAACGGTTTGATTATTTCACGATATTTTATACCTTTATCGCCTCTAATTTGCCCATTGGGATTGAAATCTCTCTTATGTGCATTTGTATAATGCAATGTTGCAAATGCACATAATCTTTATAGACAAGTTTATCTTTGCTCGATATTAGTTTCAAATCAGGTTTTATTCGAAGTAAAAGTTCTTTTAAACTACGGGTTAAATTGTAGCTTTTGTCACCGACTTTAATTAAAATGACATTATCATCATTCACACTATCTATTTTAGAAAATGAAACTATTGTATTACCCATTAGTAACTTTTTGTTTGCACTCCTTATTCCAAATGGTATATTTACCTCATCATAAATATCATGGATATCACAGCCCTCTAATGATATTTCTAAATCTTCCAGTAATTCTGTCTGGGGAGACTTTTTAACGAAATGCACAGAATCTAGTTCTGGATCGCAGCATTCTTAAAACTTTGTAGATGAGCTAGTATTAATGTCATCCAATTCCATGTCTTCAAAATTAGAGTGTGTATTTTCTAAATTTTGTATTTTTTCTTTTGTTTTGTTCGAATCAACTAGGGTTTTAAGGGGGTCTGTGACAGGTTTTAACATTTTGTCGAGTGACAAGTTCATCGAGTGTTCCTGGTTTTTCATTTGTTTTATTTTATTCTTTATGGAGTCTACAGATTTCATTAATTCTATTTAAATATTTTTCTCCATGTTGTAATATCTATTATCACAACTGTATTAAGCTAAAGAACAAATTATACTGATTTTGATTTTGCAAGTTAATTACTTATAAACAGTCAGTCAAATTTAAAAAAACATATCAAAATTCTGTCTGTACCTTCCATTATTTAATGACGATTCTTTATTAATAAGTAGAAAATTATAAGGTTTACTCCAAACAGTTTGACAAAGATTTCTGAACTCTTTCCACTGTAAATCAGAACTAACATGCTCTTCATAAATATGTTTTAAATTCACATCATCTTGTTTGAATATAATAAGAAAATTCACATTGTCGCGTAGCAGTTGTTTCTGAATTTTAGAATAGGTTTGAGATAAATAGAAACAATCTATTTGTTTATGCCTACCCATACAGAAATAATTGCGGATATTTACTTGATTTTCACATGCAACATCATCAAATATAAATACAGAATTTGGTAAAGCTTCACTCGGAGAAATGACCTCTTTATCATCGTTAAACTTATAGAAGTTCATCTGCGACACTCTTCTTAATACTTGACTCAAGAAACGATAGTTTGGTTGAAATGAAGTTTTGGAATAAAGATCAAACAACAACAACAAACAAATCATAACGTTTTGGAACAAACTAATCATAACGTTTGTTTTACCACAGTTCGATGGACCACACATTATACATCGAATCGTATTCGGTAATAAAGAACTATGTCTGATCTGTTCAGAAGATTCATTTAAATCTATATTGTTAACTTTCAAAGATATGGGTTGCTTGATCAACTTCATTTTGAGAATTACTGTAATGAGTGTCTAACACGCTTATTTATAGGTAGCTATACCTTTAACGCTAAATAAGATATATTACGTAAAACATAAATACAGGATTTAACATGTTTGTACAGGTTAAAGTTAATTTTGTATTCTTGTATTACAATATTATATTTTTAATAATTGATTTCATTTGATAACTAATGTCATACAGATTTCATGCTGCATTTCATATTTTATTATGCTGTCATAGTTAGTCGAAGCAGGACCTGTTGCTAGCCGCGAAATCAAGTTTAATAGGTAGGAAAGTTTTTAATGTTATAAAGTCAAAGTCAAAGATTTATTTGCAGATAAATATTTATTTTTTTATTTATTTATTTAAACTTTATGCAACAAAAAAGTACAAAGGCGGACATAATGCCTTAGGCATTCTCTACCAGTCAACCAAAGGTGGTGAAGAGATAACAAAGCAGGTGCAAAAAATTGTACATGAGGAAATAATCAGATAAGAAATTTTAAAATAATTGAAAACAAAATCTAAACAAGTTTAATCGTACACAAGTACATAAACTCATATATACCATATATAATATATATATATATGGTTACAAAAGTTCTTAAAATGGTAGATAATGTTAGTAGCTAAGCATATTTAATCATAACATAACGACATGCAAAGAAGTAAGGTATAAGTTATCACTATATTTTTAATGTGAGTAATTAGATATCTTACTTAAGTTTTATTTTCAGAATCATGTCATACAGCCCCAGCATTGTCAACATTGGAAGACTTAACAGATTTGTATTTGATAATGTTGATTCTCAAATCAGAACTCCTTTGGACGAAGTTGATCAGACAGAAATACAAGAGGTTAGTAAATATTATTTTATTCATCATAGTTGAATTCATATATACCCCCCAGACAAAGAAACTGCAACAAAGATTTTGTTTAAATAAAACTGAATGGCCCTTTCCAGTATACAAACATACACTTTGGGATAATGATACTACGCTGTTATGAAGTTAACGAACCAATCTATAGGTTTCAATTTAAATTTGTATAAAAAGTTTGAATACTTGGTTAAAATGTTTTTTTTTTTCAACGGTGGGTGCGTGTTGTACATTGATGGAGTTTATTAGTCCGTCAGTGTAGTTACGAACTTTTCCAGAACACCCAAGATAGTATTCAGCGTCTAATGTATTTATTTATAATGATTTTTGATGTTAATAAGTTGTATTTTTACAGCTCAATTCTGAGAATCTCAATGGCGGTAATCCGCTATTTAATTCTGAGGGAAACTACAAAACGTATTTTGAAAACTTAACAAATCAGGAAAATTTACCATTTAAAGACTCTCAGAATAATCAAGCTCAAAGTTCCAAGAAGACGAAAAAAAGAAAGCTGGACACATCTTTGTCTTATGTTATTCGAAATGAACCAGGAAAATGTCATCATTTGATAAATATAACAGTTCATGATCTGAGTAGTGACAATGTTCCGGGTATTAATTGCAGTGAAAATAATAATGCTCGTGTAAGTGTTCAGTACCTAGTGAAAGACCATTGTGATGATATTATGGATGAAACTGAATATTTGATAGGTAAAATAGTAAAAAAAATTCAAAAGTAAATCTAATCTAATCAACAGTAAATCTTATTTCAACAGGAGTGTTAAATATTTATTTTGCTGCTTATTACTTATTGTTGAAAATAAAATGTTACAAAATTTCAAATCTCCTTTTATTTACCTTTCAGTAAACAATATATTTATATGGTATATATTTAATTTATAAATAAAAGAACATAGTACTTTATAATATTATTTGGCATACAAGTATACGTGTTATCAACACAGCTTGTTTTACATACACACAATAGTAGATTATATATAATAATTAAATACGAATTCTTATTAAAGTATTGTACCATAGTGCCCCCAAGGCACAGTTTCAAAACGAAGTTTTATCATTTGTCGTTTATTGTCATCTCTGTTAAGAATTAACTTATTCAATTTTTGTGTAAAAATGCAATGATTTATTGATCGTATAATATACATAGATATCATCTCTTAAATTTTCATTATATTTTAAAGATCTTTTATATTTTTCAATATCCAATCTTTTTGTTACCGGCTTTGTAACCCCTTTTGCCTTCTTAATGGTTTTTTTCTCTGACAATATACAATATAATTTAGCACGTAAACCAACAAACTCTGAGATCACATCTCCTCCCATTTCGTCTTTGAAATAACCCGGTAATTGCATGTTAGCTTTTGGCATACTATATATATATTATTTTCTACGAAATTGCTTGTATCAAAATACATAATATTATTTTTCATGTCAGCGTAAAAGTCGTCAGTTTTTATATGATAAAGAAGACTATCGGTGTCCGTATAACACAGTTTTATGTTATCTTCATAGATCTTTTTCATAACAGAATAATGAAAATTATATAAATGTGTTTTAGATATTTCGAGTATAGAAAATGCAATATAAATGGGGCGATCTAAAATTACTTTTGCTTTATTTAACTGAATAGCCACCAAATTTTTGTCTAAAATTGCCAAGTCTTTAAAGTTTGGAGAACTTATATATTTTTCAGCCCCATGTAATTTGTTAGTTGTATTTAATTTATCTTTCCATAACTGAACTAGTCGAACATCAACTTGTTTGCGTTTTGTTTTTTGAAAAAGTCTCTTTCAAAATCTGACTTAGCTTTTTGTCTTAGAGATGTATTTAAAGAAACATATGGCTCTAAAAAAATATCCTGGTAGAATGTTAGTATTCTATTTATTTTAAGTAATATTAAACCATTTTTTAAACATTCTTGTAAATGTAAATAATGGATTACAAAACGATGTTTGTTATACAGATTTGCTATTAATTTTTTACATTGACTTTGCAAAGGCGAAAACTTTTCAGCTGCAAAAAGTAAATCTGAATGGGAATTATGAATGCTAGTTGGATAATATAAGTCTTTTCTCTCTTTTTAATAGTTCACATCAATAAGTGTGTCAAGGGCATGGGTCCGACGAGCACTAAAAATAAAAAGGATCCGCGGGTTGCGGGGGGAAGGGACGACGACACCCGACGCCTGCGTCGCCTACGATACTCGCCGACAAAGGGATCTCTCTTTCCTTCAATTAGCCTACTCTTTGCATTTGTTTCATTTTTTTAGTATTGCTTATTCGTTTTAATTTCATTGATACGATGCTACTATCCGTGACCCCGGCAAATGACCGCTGGACTAGAGTTCTTTAAATACAGATTGCTCCAAGATGCTATTTTCTAAAATTTGAAATAACTCAATAATTAATAACGTTTTATGGTTTTTTCTTTTTTATATAAAACAAAAATGCGTAACCCTATACGTGTGTTAAATTAATGTCACCATGGTAGCACCACGTTGTATATGGCCCTTCCCTCCGGACCTCTGAGGAGTTCAGACGCATCTTAAGTAATCCACGTCTTATTTTTAATTTATAAAAACAATAAAATCCGTGCAAATATTAGAATAAATTCCGTGCAAATATTAGGAGCGCATATCGTACAGAAGCTTCCGCGCTAACGTACAACATACGCAAGTCGTACGAGCGTGCTTCGAGCCACACCGTATCTCGTCCTCGTCTGTGTGCTGCTGCGGACACAACACAAGCAAGACAGTGAGTAAAGGATTCCTTTATTTTACTGGAGGTCAACTTATATTAGACGGAAAGCAGTTTTGTTAGAATCTGTCGATTGCCACCAGAATAAGTTGACCCCTGTCATATTAAGTTGCAATTAGCCTCTTTAATCTACTGGGAGCAACAAGTCAGTACCTTGTGAACAACAAGTCAGTATGCCGATCAATCATTCTCCGCCGCCGCAGTCGGCAGCGCCACAGATGTCAGATGCGATTTTGCTTGTCTCAAACGTGCAGGCGTTTGGCACACCGCTTAGTTCATCCTAACCTAACTTGAATGTGAATATTGATACTCATACTCCTGATATTTCGCCAAATATTACTTTTAGAAACACTAAGCGTAAACGATCGGATGGCACCGATGAAAACACCATAACCCATTTGTTGGAGCAATTAATAGATTTTAATTAAGTTGTAGCTATAAGATTTTTACCAGGCGTTCAACTTTTTGACCTCCATCATTTTTTGAATGTCAGAACTGGCAAATAAACCTGGTACACTGATAACTACGATCCTGATTTTTTAATTATAATAATTCCTGAGCACGTTCTACAATTTTATACATGGTCCTTCGAGCCGGATATCGGATTATCTACAACTAGTCAAAGTGGAAAAAGCTGAATATTGGTTATTTTGGGAATTATATTGAAAATTACCGGAGTAACGAGGTGACGAACACGTGTTGGAGGAAAAGTGAAGTGAAGATCGAGTGAAATAAAACTATAAGTGTTAAAGCCAACGCATTATAATATTAATTAAATTCACCCAACACTCATACATATTTAATCAGGTAATATAAAAAAAAATATAGGTAATAAGTAGTGATTATAAGAATTTAAATAAGGTTAGTAACATAATTATTTTATACACATATTTACAAATTATTTACATAGTTTATACAATTTTATTTACAAGGATTTATTTACAGAGTTTTAGGTTGAATTATATTATTTTGTAAAATATAGTTAACCAGTGCTTAAAATACAGTACAGTAGTGTTAGTCTTAACCTACATTAGTTAGCTATTTATTGTTAATTTACAAATAATATTAATTCTTAATTTTAACCTTTACAATTACTTCTTACTTTGTAAACCTTTTAAACATAGATTAGTAAATCATTTGTTTGTTACATTATTCTGTCAAACCTTACCTACCTACTTAACTACGGTAGTTCTTATAATTTGCAGGGTCCAAAGGTCAAAATTGTATAATCAATTAATAACTCAAACCAGTTGTTGCTTAGTTTCATAATTTATTACGCTAGGTATTTTTGTAACATATAGTTTCGTTATATTTAACGTTGTAACTGTATAATTTCAGGTCTACGACACCCTTCTTTCAAAATGACTGATATCAAAGATCTTAAAAAGAAGCGAAGCAGTTATAAGGGAAGATTGACCGTATTTGAAACATATTTAAATAAAATTCAAGATTCTTCGGTAAACCCGTCTCAGGTAATGGAGTTGCAGTTGCGAGTCAACAAATTGGATGATTTGTATGATGAATTTAACGAGGTTCAATCAAAGTTTGAATGTATGTGTGACGGTGACTCTGAGTTACTCGAACGAACTACAGTTGAATCGCAATACTATGGGTTGATGGCTCAAGCTAAAGTACTATTAAATAAGTTTACGAAATCTGAGCAAGAGGAAATAAAGTCTACCACTAGTAGTAAGCGTCAGTTCGTCAAGTTACCTACCATACAATTACCTAAATTTACGGGCTCATACGATAACTGGCTCGAATTTCGAGATACTTTCACTAGTCTCATTCACGGCAATGACGATATAGACGAGGTAAATAAGTTCCATTATTTGAGGTCATCATTAACAGAATCTGCTGCTATTGTCATTCAGTCTATCGAGTTTTCAGCTCGAAACTACAACATGGCATGGGAACTTCTTTGTGAGCGATTCGACAACGAAAGAATATTAATTGACAATCACGTCACAACGTTGTTCAATATCGACTCAATCACAAAGGAGTCCTCAAGTGCATTGAAAGGGATCGTAGATAATATTAACAAAAATATCAGAGCATTAAAGACATTGGGTGAACCTGTACACAATTGGGACACACTACTAATTTACATTATTAGACAAAAATTAGACACAAACACATTCAGAGCATGGGAGGAACACAAAGGGCGTATTGATAAATCGAAAAGGATCACTTTCGATCAGTTCATCGACTTTATACGGAATCGTGCCGAGTTGATAGAAACTCTGGAAAAGTCACGTCATTCCACAACTAACATAAAACACAACACAAAACTAAAATCCCTTTTTACGACAGACAAGTCCAGTAGTTCCTCATCACAAAACTGTCCTAAGTGTAAAGGCGATCACAACCTCACTTCATGCCCACAGTTTCTAGCACTAACTGTCGACGAGAGAATGTCATTGCTACCTAGCTATAAGGTATGTTACAATTGTTTGCGTCACGGTCACTATCCTAGTAATTGTAAGAAATCGGGGTGCAAAATATGCAAGCGCAAACACCACACGCTTATTCACAACGCAGAGTACAAACCAAAACCGGTTTCGAGCAAATCAGCTGTTACGACTGATAAGGCTAACTGTGAGTCGTCATCCACTACGGACACAAATAATCACGTTGCGCTCTCAGCCAATGTTTCCGCACATTCGCATATGACTAGCCCGGGTGACATCTTGTTGTCAACTGCATTAATTAAGTGCTACGACGTAAACAATAAAGAACACATCGCTCGAGCGCTTCTCGACTCAGGTAGCTCGGCTTGTCTAATGACGGAGACTTTATACAATAAGTTAAGGTTGCCTTATTTACACACAGAAAAAACTATACAAGGCGTAAATAATTCTCTGTCGCTTGTTAATAAAATGTGTCGTGTGAACATTAAATCGTTACACGAATCGTACTCAAATAATATAACTTGTTTTGTCTTACCTACAATAACTGATAATATTCCCGCTAGACAGGTACATGTAAATATACCCTCAAATATTCATTTAGCTGATCCATATTTCCACACACCGGCTTCTATTGACATTATTATAGGGGCTGACGTATTTTGGACTTTATTAGGATCTGATAAGATTTTATTAGGTGATGGGAAACCAACACTTCATCAAACTAGACTAGGTTGGCTAGTTTGTGGCCCAATTAACGGCGGCTATAATTATTTTAATATTCAGTCATCTCACCTTTCTTCAATCAAATGTAATTTCGTAAATGATTATTACGAAACTTGTTCCAGTTTGAATGAGTTAGATGACATCCGAAACCAATTGACGCGTTTCTGGCAGCTCGAAGAAGTTAGCCATGATGCATCTACTTATTCAGCCGAGGAGAATATGTGTGAAGAACACTTTACAAAAAACACGACGCGTTTATCCGATGGCCGTTTTAGCGTTAAGATACCTTTGAAGGAATCTCCGGAGAGTTTAGGTGAGTCATATCATCGTGCACAACGATGTTTTCTGTCAATCGAGCGCAGAAATCTCAACCAACCTCCACTTGACAAAATGTACAAGGACTTCATGACCGAGTATATTTCTTTAGGCCATATGTCGGAGTGTCATATTAATGAAGATTTGCGGTCATATTTTATTCCTCATCACGGAATCCTGCGTGAAAGTAGTAGCACAACGAAATTACGTGTTGTATTTAATGCTAGTGCGCCCACTACCTCGGGAGTTTCTTTAAATGCAATCCAAATGGTGGGGCCTACTGTCCAGGACGACTTGACTGCAATCCTTCTTAGGTTTAGAACTCATAAGTACGTCCTCTCTGCTGACGTAGAGAAAATGTACAGGCAGGTGTCTGTAGATCCTTCAGATAGGCACCTGCAGCAAATAATTTGGCGTGATGATGTTACTAGCACACTTAAAACGTATCAATTAAATACAGTCACATACGGTACGGCTAGTGCACCTTTTCTCGCGACTAGGTGCATCAAACAGATAGGTCTGGAATGCCAGGATCAGAGGGTCGCTGAAGTCATTCTTCATGATTTCTACGTAGATGACCTGTTGACTGGTGAAGACGTGTATGAGGACGCTCTCATGTTGCGTCATAGGGTGACTGATGCTCTTGCTTCTGCTTGCATGCCGTTAAGGAAGTGGAAATCGAACGAGGTCACTTTAATTTCTGAACCATCTGACGAGTCTTGTTTCGAGTTCCACAGGGAAGGAGACGTCTGTAGTAAAACACTGGGTCTTAGTTGGCAAACAGACACAGATGATCTCATTTTCCCCATACAAGTTCCTGACTGCATAGAAAATACTAAGCGTGGCATGCTCGCAGTAATTGCACGAATATACGATCCCTTAGGGTTGTTAGCACCGTGTGTCGTGAGCATGAAGATGTTGCTTCAAAAACTCTGGCTAGACAAATTAAAATGGGATGATCAGTTATCACCTGACATTGCAGCTATATGGGCGAACATTATCAAAACATTACCTTGCATTCACAATTTACGGGTATCACGTCGCGTGCTCTGTGACGCATACAAACATTTCGAATTTCACATTTTCACCGACGCTTCGGAGCAAGCATACGGCGCTTGTTTGTACATTCGCAGTATTAATGAGCAGGGTCACGTCGAGGTTCGATTGTTTACAGCCAAAAGTCGCGTCGCTCCTATTAAACCAGTAACTATACCGCGACTGGAGCTCTGTGCTGCTGTGCTTGGCGTACGTCTATATCAAAAGGTTGCTAATTCTCTTAACGTTAAACCGTCTAGTATTGTTTTCTGGACCGACTCCATGATAGTGTTGGGTTGGTTGAAAATGTTGCCAATAAAATTAAATACTTTTGTTCGGAACCGTGTTGCCGAAGTGTTAGAAACATCCGGAACATGTACCTGGAGACATGTGTCGACCCACGACAATCCAGCCGATTTAATAACTCGCGGAGTGGAACCCACCGCTATGCAATCACTGGATTTGTGGTGGTTCGGTCCATGCTTCTTAAAACAAGACAGCACTACTTGGCCCCCCACGGCTATCAATACACAAACCTTACCAGACATTAAATCAAATATTTTAGTTCATTTAGCCCAAGATCATCACGCTAACGAAAATTTATTTAAAGGAATAATCGAGTTTAATCGATTCTCCAATTTTAATCGACTACAGCGTTCCATTTGTTATGTCTTTCGTTTTATTAATACTTGCAAAGGACGTTCAACAAAAAATACATCTTGTTTTAGTACTGAGGAATTACAAGATGCACTAAACTTTATTATTATCCAATCACAAAAGGAATCTTTCCCTGAACATAATTTATTAATAACTAATAAAAGTTTACCCCACAAAAATAGATTATTAAGTTTAAATGTGTTTCTCGATGATAACAAAATTATTCGTATAGGGGGTAGGTTACACAACTCTGACTACTCATACACAAAGAAACACCCAATTTTATTACAGTCCACTCATCGTTTTGTCAAACTTTTATTTCAATCTGAGCATATTAGGTTAATGCATGCAGGTCCTCAATTATTATTGAGTACAATAAGAGAGACCTACTGGCCACTCGGCGGTCGCAACTTAGCCAGAGCCTGTTATCGTCAATGCGTACGGTGTCAGCGACTAAAACCACAGACAATTTCTCCTCAAATGGGTAATCTCCCACTGAATAGGCTCTCACCAGCTGACTTCCCCTTTCAAAGCGTAGGAGTTGACTACGCAGGCCCTATAACCGCGGCTAGTCGTCAAGGTCGTGGATGTAGATTGGTGAAGGTATACATAGTTATTTTCGTGTGCTTCACCACCAAGGCCATTCATTTAGAGTTGGTTGGTGACTTGACGAGCAGCAATTATTTACAGGCTTTACGCAGGTTCATGTCTCGGAGGGGGAAACCTCTCAACATTTACTCCGACAACGGAACTTCATTTGTAGGAGCCTACAATGAAATATCTGATTTTTTGAAACGCAACTGTGACTCTTTAACTGATAGTATAGCTCAAGACGGTATGAACTTCCACTTTGTACCTGCTTACGCTCCACATTTTGGTGGTCTTTGGGAGGCGGGTGTCAAGTCGACCAAATTTCATTTGCGTCGAGTGTTGGGCAATTGTAATTTAACATATGAGGAGCTCAACTCCGTTTTGGTACAAATTGAGGGCATTTTAAATTCTCGACCGCTCACACCACTATCGTCGAACCCAGAAGACCTGTTGCCTCTTACTCCTGGTCATTTTTTGATCGGCCGACCTATCACGTCTCTGCCTGCAAAGGACATCCGGGACCACTCCACTCCTCACTTAACGCGCCATCAACGTATTGAGCAGCTGCGGCAGCATTTTTGGACGAGATGGAGTAAGGAGTATGTAACCGAGCTTCAGCAGCGTGTCAAATGGCGGACCGGCAACGACACCCTGAAACTGGATTCCCTTGTTGTTATCAAGGAGGACAACCAGCCACCCTTGAAGTGGAAGTTAGGTCGCGTTGTTGCTCTTCATCCTGGTACAGACGGCATAAGCCGAGTTGCTGATATCAGGACTTCAACCGGAACAGTCAGAAGAGCATTCTCCAAGATCTGTCCGTTGTTGGAAGATAGCTGTTGAAAGGCAAGCTTTCAACGGCCGGCGGCATGTTGGAGCAATTAATAGATTTTAATTAAGTTGTAGCTATAAGATTTTTACCAGGCGTTCAACTTTTTGACCTCCATCATTTTTTGAATGTCAGAACTGGCAAATAAACCTGGTACACTGATAACTACGATCCTGATTTTTTAATTATAATAATTCCTGAGCACGTTCTACAATTTTATACACCATTTTATGTCTGAGATGAGGGAAATGTTTCTTGATTTTACACGACAACAGGATGAGAAATATGATAAGTTGCTTTCTGTTGTAAATGACATACGCGATTCCTTGGACTTCCTATCAAAACAACATGAGGGTCTGAAATTACAAGTGCAGGTTCTAGAAACGGAACGAGAAGGAAATTTGAAATATATAAATGATCTCGAAAGAAAGCTTGAGCACATGGAGCAAAGCGCACGGTCTACTTGTCTTGAGATACGCAATATTCCATGTTGTAAATCGGAAACGAAATCCCTACTGTTGAATACTATTATAGAAACTGGTAAACTGCTGAACCTTAAAATAGAACCGAGAGACATCAAAGATGTGTTTCGCATAAAAGCTAAGGATCCTGCTATCAAGCCAATTATAGTCGATTTTACCTCTGTACTACTTAAGGAAGATTTTCTGTTAAAATTTCGTAACCATATTAAAAATAACTTCAAACTGACGACAGAACACCTTAAAATAAGTGGCCCTGCAAAACGAATCTATATTTCTGAAAACTTACCAGCAAATAATAAAATACTCTTCTTTCTAGCTAGAGATGCTGCTAAAACAAACCAGTTTCAATTTTGTTGGACTTCACATGGGAAGATTTATGTCCGCGAAAGACCTGGCAGTCACCACCTGCAGGTGAAGAACGAGACGGATTTAGCACGCATTGTGAAAACAGCGTGACTAGTAATTTTGATAGCAAAAGTGATTACTGAGTCTTTAGTCTTTATCTCATTTTGGCATCTCTTGAATGATTATGTTAGATTTTTGTTATATTGTAAAAGTTCATTCAAATTAATCCTTGCTTCCACTCACATCACATACTCCCTACATTCACATTTCTCACCCACACACTACATACTTTCTTCCAGCCAACTCACACCTCGTTCATTCCAACATACTCACACTCATACTATCCACAACTTCTATGTATCTAGTCAGCTAAATAAGTTATCTGCGTTCTTAAATTCACGTTATAATGGATATTACATTTATTACCTTAGAAAGTCGATTACTGTTTATTTGCTCTTGTAAACATTTGCAACCTATTTTCCCATTTCCAGTTACCCTGTTGTTGATAATAAAATTAAATAATAATGGATGACTTAACTACTATAACAAGCGAAGTAGAGCATGTTTCTGTTTCAAACTGCTACATGAGCTCACCGGAAGTAAGCGGCCAATTTTTAACAGTGCATTGTATGATTTTAAAATTTTTCATACTAACATACGCAGTCTTAATTGTAATTTTAATAATCTATTAGTGTATCTGAGTAGACTAACATATGTACCTGATATTATAGTTTTAAGTGAATGCTGGTTAACTAAATGCCAAATAATTTCTTCTATAAAAAAATTCACCTCTTACTCTTCATCATTTGAAAGTCAAAATGACGGTGTGTGTGTATACGTAAGTGACTGTTTAAATGTTACTGTGGAGAAACCCGTGCTTATGGATGCAAACTGTTTAGTACTCAAGTTGAAAGGTCTATCAGCCGTTGTTGCCATATATCGGTCTCCTTCCAAAAGAGATTTAACTCAGTTTTTAGGTAGCCTAGATCTTTTGTTATCAAACTTGTCACAATATAAAACTGTTGCCATAATTGGCGATCTAAATATAAATATTATACCCAATTGCATTGACTCCTTCGCTGTAGATTATCTGACCCTTTTGGCTTCTCATGCAATGCTTCCTGCTCATAACTTTCCAACAAGACTTTCGAACTGCCTGGATCACGTGATTCTTCGCTCACATACCACTGCCACCACACTTGTGCTTGACTCACTCATTACTGACCATTCACCTACTGTTATTAACTGTAACCTAAATATTAAAACAAATGCTCGTAAAAAGCAGTCTATTAATAAGATAGACCTTCCGGAGGTTGTTGAATGCATTAAAAATACCAATTTTTCAAATGTTTTAGAATCTCAAGATCCGAACTCAGCTACAGAAAACTTTGTGTCAACTATATCCTCGGCCATTACATCCCACTCCCATGTCTCAGTCATTCCTAATAAAAAACGAATTATTAAACCTTGGATTACTCCTGGCCTTCTGAGATGTATTCGGCATCGTGACAAATTGTATCGTGCGTTTAAAAAACATCCAGATAACGAGTCTTATAAGTTGGTCTTCCTCCGTTATCGCAATTTTTGCAACAATCTTTAAAAAAAAGTGAGACGCGAATGTGAACGTGCTGAGTTTCAGAGGGCCAAAAGTAATCCTAAAGATACGTGGCGGCTTATTAAACAGATCGCTAACCTGAACCAAAAGAGAACATCGGCTTCCGAGCTATTACTTTTTGCCTAAACATTTTTGCCGTCTAAGGATAATTTTTATAATTCTTTGACTAACGAAGTCATTAGTGATGAAGATTATAATCACGCGCAGGCTGTTTGGGCTGAATTCAATATTAATAACCTAGGCGAGTATACGGATCTATACTTAAAAACGGATGTGCTTTTGTTAACAGACATATTCCAAAATTTTCGGAAAACCTGTAAACAATATTACAGTCTTGACCCCGCGTTTTACATTACTGCACCCAGTTTATCTTTCGATGCGATGTTGCTAAAAACAGGCGTTCAGTTAGAGCTAGTGTCGGACTTAGCTATCGTCAGAATGATACAAAGCGGTATACGCGGTGGTTTGTGCATGTGTTCCCATCGGCATGCTAGAGCTAATCACAAGTACATGCCTGAATATAATCCATCACAATCTGAGAGTTTCATAGTATACTTAGATTGTAATAATCTTTACGGTTTCAGCATGTGTCAGTATTTACCATACTCTAGTTTCAGATTTTTAGGTGATAACGAATTAGCTAATTTTGATGTTACCGCTATAGAAGATAACGCAAAATGGGGCTTCATATTAGAAGTCGATCTAATGTATCCCGAAAATTTACATAATCATCATAATGACTTACCATTTTGTCCTGAAAAATGTGTACCCCCGGGAGGTAAAACCAAGAAACTCATAGCAAATTTGTATAATAAGTACAACTATGTGATTCATTACGTTCATTTAAAAAAATGTTTGGAACATGGTTTAATTTTGCGTAAAATTCATAGAGCTATTACTTTTAGACAAGCTCCATATTTAAAACAATACATAGAGTTAAATACTCAATTAAGACAAAAAGCAAAAAGTTCCTTCGAACAAGACTTTTTTAAGTTATTAAATAACAGTGTTTTTGGAAAGACATTAGAAAATACTGAAAATAGAGTAACCGTGCATTTAGTTCATCAATGGTGCGATCAGTCCAATCGAACTAAGAAATTTATATCCGCTGAGAAACTTATAGCCAACCCCTATTTCCACAGTGCATCTATTTTATCTGAAAACTTAGTTGCGATACAAATGAAACCTGATCAAATTATTTTAGATAAGCCTATCTACATAGGTTTCACTGTGTTGGAACTTTCAAAAGCACACATGTATTACTTTCATTACGATATTGTAAAACCTTTTTATAAAGATCGAGTGCAGCTATGTTACACAGATACCGATTCCTTTGTTTATAAAATAGACACTAACGATTTTTACCATGATTTGAAATATAATTTTTTACAATATTTTGACTGCAGTAACTATGAAGCCGCAAATGATTTACAGATACCGCTAAAAAATAAAAAGGTACCCGGTCTCTTTAAAGATGAAATGGGAGGAAAATATATATCTGATTTTGTTGGCTTGAGATCGAAACTTTACTCTATAAAAACCCCTAATAATATTATTAAAAAAGCATAAGGGGTGAAAGCAAGCGTGGTCAGGGATTTAAACTTATCAGACTATGAAACCATTTTATTTAATGGCGGAGTAATCCGGAGAAAAAATTATATGTTTAAATCGATAAAACACGAAACATTTACTCGTACTGTCAACAAAGTTGCTTTATCTAGAAATGATGACAAACGATCGATATCTGTAGATCAAATTTCAACTCGAGCCTGGGGTCATGCGTTTATTTTTAAGAATGAATTACTCTGATCATAATTTAAGTTCAGTGTTACGTAATTATCTACTCAATGTAATAAGTTTAGTTTTAGAAAATAATCTATGTTAATAACTATTATACAGAAATTAAATAAAATTGGAATTATTGTAACCATTGACTTGTTTCATTTATGAAATTCTATTTATTTTAAAATATAATTACACTCTTTTTTTCAATCGGTAAATGAAGTAAATACCGATTGCAATGATTTCAGTTGCACTATGCACCTAGATACCTTGCATCGTAAGGTTGATTTTTGAATAACTAAGGTTTACGATTAAGTAACACGCTTACAAGGCACTATTCTTCATTGTATAATTATTGTCTACGTTGCAGTTCATTGGCCTTAGCATGGATACACAAATGCTTATATGACATGTAATAAATTATTACACGGTATTTAATTATTTTGCAATCATTAACGAAATATTATTCATCGCGAACACCTGTTTCATATATTTTTTTAATATTCAGCAAAAGTAATAATTTCGGTGAGTATAAATTTTTTTCGTAACTAACAATTGTGATCGCCGTAGTGTTAATAATCAATATAATAAAGGAATATAGTGAACTCGATAGAAAACCTAATTATAACGCTTTAGAGCGCTATACTAAAGGAATAGTAGTATAATTGTTTTATATTTTGTTTCAGATGTCTGAATCCGAGATCATGTTCAGCCAGTATGCCCAGGATCCTTACGAAGGATTCTCTGAGATGTTTCGCAGCGAACCCGAGCACAGCAAACCAGTCACGAAAGATAAAAAACCAAAACAACGATGCAGGGAAAAGTCGAAAAAACTAAAACCAACCAAATCCTACGTGATGAGTCGACTACAGCGAAGAGGGATTAAATTAATAAAAATTTCAGTCGTAGATCTATGTAATAACAATCCTCAAACCATAGACAGTGATAGTGACAGTGAGAACGTTATTATAAACGCACAATATATTGTTCAAGATGCTATCGACAGTGTTATGGACGAAACTGAGTCTTTAGTTAAGAAAATATCGAAATCTTTAATAGATACTGACTTTTAATAATCGTTTGTGTAAACTAATATTTATAATTTTATTAAGATATTTTTATTCAATTGCGTGTAGTGTTAAGTTATTTGGAGAAGTGTGAGGAGTGTTTAGCAAAATAAAAGCATGTATAACTTATTTTGATTTTTATTTAACAAGCCTAAAAACTAATAGTCTACATTACACACATTAGTGCATACATTTTATGCCCATTCTAAATACTTCCTTAAACAAAGCACATTTTTAAGCGCACAATGCTTCAGATGTTTATTACAATTAAAATTAGATCTTCCTTCACAGTATTTTTTATGCAAAACAGAGAAATTAGGACATTGTTCTTTACCAAGGTCTAATACTTTACAATTCATACAAAGATCCTTTATCCAATTCACCTTCTCCAAACCATTTACAATGATTTCCTTATTTTCTAGATATGGAACGATTGTACGTCGAAATTCTCTGTAGTCAATATATCCTTCATTCCAATAAATTCCCCTATTTCTTTCCAACCATTTAACCTGCTTCTTTTCATCACTTGTTAAGTATTTCAACAAGTATGGTGGCTTTATTAAAAATGTTTGAGTATAATCACGACTAGCAAAAGCTAATTCTTTTATTATAAAATTATTGTACAGGTCTTTAAACCCTTGAACATCTAATATGATAGTATTCGGATTCATGATATTTTTCTCACAGTATTACTTAGAGGCTTATACTCAATTATGCAGTCGTTCAATAAAAGACAATATGCAGAAGTTTGATCTGGTATGTCAAAGTCAAAGTCAAGTCAAAGTCAAAACATTTATTTCAATTAGACCATTTACAGGCACTTTTGAATTGTCAAAGAGTCGGTCAGTTAGTCCGAAAGTTGAAGCTAGTTGCTCGTTCCAAAACGGAGGTAGGCCTAGAGGCCTGCCGTGGAGTTTCTTGCTCGTTCTTCTCCATAGATGGAGAAGAACGAGCAAGAAACTCCACGGCACTCTTTTAAATTAGGTTATTACAAAATCTTGGTTACATTATTCTTGTCGATTCTATATGTAATCACAATGGAGATGAATAAGTATAAAATAGTCGTAAAAAAAAAGAAAAAAAGAAATTAAAGCCATAGCAGTTAAGAGATGACCAATCCCAACTGACAGCACTCGTTCACGAGCATGACGCATGGATCAGCACCACCTAGCTCAACCATTATGGAGGGAGCCAAATGATCCAACACACGCGCCACCATCAGCGAGACATTTGAGTGAGCATGACAAGCTCTCAACTGCCATGCTTATTAAGTCAAAACACATAGTAAAGTTACTATAAATAAAAAATGCTCCATGGTACTCACATTTACAAAATTGAAATAAATTATATTAAATTATACAATACTAACACTTTCAGTGTACTTATTCGTTGGATGACTTTGATATGTAAAAAATAAAATAAAAAGTAATCGTACTGATAACAGTAAAAGTTATTCAGGTCGACATAAAAAAAGGGTAAGAAACATCATTCTCTTAAAAAAAAAAAAGTCTATTTAGTGAGCCCGAGTGGCTGTGGAGCAGGACTAGCATTTAGCCAAGCATTTTTGTCCGTGATATAATCATCAAACTTATAATATGCTTGATTACATAGTGTGCGTTTTATGCATGGTTTAAATTTTCTCTCATTTAGTGGGGGAATATCAAGAAGTATTTTATTATAGAATTTTACACATTACCCCAAGAAGAAGTGTTTACTTAGTGGGAAAAACCACTAAGTTAATGGCAACACTATGCCGGGCACAGGGCGAGGGAGGGAGCGTGTGAAATCGAATATTTGACAGTTGCTAGTTGCGGCAACTAGCAACTAAATAAGTTGCTAGTTGCCGCAACTGGAAACTGTTGACGATTGCCGCAACTCGCAACTTGAGTTGCTCTGTGTGCGCAGTCCAACTAAATTACATGTAAACAGCGAGTTGCCAGAAAGTTGCCAGTTGCCAGTTGCTGCAAAAGTTGCTCCGTGTGCAAAGCGCCTTACGACCATCCTTGGATGCAACATGCTACACTTTTACCTCAATGTTTTTATTTGAATGCTGTGAAAGGAATATATTATATTAATAACTGTCAGAAACAATTACTCTATTAGAATATGCGCTATTGGATTGTGCTCCGAGTCGGATTATATCTAACCTATAAGAATATATTATGTATACGATGCCACATTGTACTTAAAATGAGTCAAAGCAATGAAATTTGATTAGGAAGATGAGATTCTTTCTATTTGTCTTAAATTTTCTCTCATTTAGTTGGAGAATATCGACTGGTATTTTATTATAGCATTTTCACAGTACCCCATAAAAGAAGTGCTTACTTTCGACAATCTGAAACTTGGTTGATCTAATTTGTTCCTATTTCTAGTATTAAAATCATGTCTATCACTAATTTTCTTAAAAAGATGAAGATTTTTTCGAACATGCATAATGTTTTCATATATATATTGACAAGGTACCGTCATGATGTTAATTTTTTTGAACAATTCTCTTAGAGACTCGCGTCTGCCAAGATTATAGATGGCTCTGACAGCCCTCTTTTGCAGAACAAAGATAGAATTTATATCTGCAGCTCGTCCCCAAAGCAAAATACCGTAAGACATGATGCTATGAAAATAACTAAAATAAACTAGTCTCGCGGTATCCACGTCTGTTAATTGTCTAATTTTTCTGACAGCGTAAGCGGCTGAACTTAACCGCCCTGCAAGAGATGTTAAGTGGGGACTCCACTGCAGCTTTGAATCGAGCGTAATCCCTAGAAAAACTGTCTTCTCAACGAATTCTAGCATGTCCTTGTTCAATATAACGTTACATTTACTCCCTCTAACATTAGGTAAAGCGAATCTTATACATTTCGTTTTTTTCTCATTTAACACTAAATTATTAACAGTAAACCAATTGTGAACCTTAAGCATTGCGTCATTTACGTCGTCAAGGTGCTGTGCTTGTCTATTTACTCTAAAAATGAGTGAAGTATCATCAGCAAATAACACCATTTGTGGTTGGTTTTCTAGTAAATGAGGTAAATCGTTTATATATACTAAAAAGAGGAACGGACCCAATATTGAACCCTGCGGAACGCCCATCTTTACTTTTAAGCTTGATGAATTTACACCGTTTATTTGAACTTGCTGTAGTCTATCATTCAAATACCATTTTACTAAGTTAAGTGCTAGATCACCGAGACCGTAATGCTGAAGCTTTAGGAGCAGTGTTTCGTGATTCACGCAATCGAACGCATTAGAGAGGTCGCAAAAAATGCCAACGGCATCCTGTGAGTCCTCCCATGCATTAAAGATGTGCTTAATTAAAGTAACACCGGCGTCAGTAGTACAACGTCCTCTGGTGAAACCATATTGCTGATCGTGTAGGATGTTGTTACAGTTAAAATGATTGAGCATTTGATTGAGCATCACTTTTTCAAACACCTTGCTGAAAACCGGCAAAACCGAAACAGGTCTGTAATTATTGGTGTCCTTGCTATCTCCGGATTTGAAGAGCGGTATAACTTTGCTGTACTTCATTAAATCCGGGAATATCCCTTGGTCTACGCACAGATTAAATATTAAAGCTAAATAGGGTGCTATTGTCTCAATTATAGATTTACAGACATTAGTAGACATGCCCCACAGATCTTCGGTAGCCTTGATCTTAAGCTGTTTAAAAGCCTTTAAAACGACCACAGGGTTAATGTGTTTAAATTTAAATTCATTAGGACAGACTGTAACATTCCCTCTTAGTAAGTCAATAGCAAGTGAGGGTAAGGAATCTAAGATTTCAGTAGTTTTAATTGGAATACTAGTAAAGAATTCTGCAAATTCTTGAGCAACATCGATATTACTGCTTATGACACCTAGGGCAGTCTCAAGAGTGTAATCAGTATTATGTCCGAATCACTCTCTATTTCCACTCGTACATCCACAATAGGACCTGTCTTTACATTATCGGCTTGTCTAGAGCAATCTATGATAAAGAGCGGCGCCAAATCTTTAAATTGTTTTTCACTTAATAAGGGTTCCGGGCGACGTCCGTAATAAGACTGTTGAAATCGAATGTATTGCTCGTATAATAAAGCGATTCTGTTATTCGCGAAACTGACAGTGATCGAACTGAGACATATCAGAGCTTGAATTGTTTTTTCCATTTGTTTGTAGGCCCATAATTATGTATCTAGGTTTGTCTATTTGCGAGGAAGTTTTGATGGACCAGGTATGTTTTGTAGTTTTAGGTAAAGCTGGATATTCGTACAGATCCCAATTTCTGAATATCATCAGGAGTGGTCGATCTTTTTCTAACAGTTTGAGTAAACTTATTTTCTCTTTGTCGGACACTTTAACATGCGGTACACGCCAGATGATTTTATTTATTTGAACGTCTTCTACAAATTCACCGGTGTTAAGTTTGACCGCATTCAGGTTAGTATTACTTCGTAGCAATATCAGTTCGTGCCTACAATTTATCACGACTTTCTTGAAATCTTCAGCGAAACCGATGATGTTACTGAGTGGTATAGACGCGGAAAAACTACCCCCATTTATATTTTTTATGCCATCGATATTCCAGCCCCATGCATTAGATATCTTTGATTCACTTTCACTCATTGATATTAACGATTTCATGGTGGTAGTTATGCCAGCATTTTTTATTCTATCAATTTCCACTCCATTTAGCTCGTATCATATATCTTGGAACAACATAAACATAACATCACGCCTGTAATCCCCGAAGGGTTAGGCAGAGGTGTACCCATTAGTACACCCACATTTCGCCAGTTATGTTTTTAGTCCCATGTAATAGGGGGCGAGCCTATTGCCATCAACCGGGCACAACTTGGAACAAGTAAAGCATTATTCGTAAAATTAACACTAGTGGCTTTCTCTTTCATATCCTTTTTGCTTACGATAACAGTCCCTTCCAAATACAAGGTACTAGCTGACGGAAGTATATACAAGTCTTGTTTTTTAATGAGTATGCGAATTTCATCGTTCCTATTGAAACTAGTTACGTAGGGCTTGTAAGAGTATAACGGCACTACGCGAGGCGTGCGTTGATGCGCGACGCCTGTACGCCAGGCACCGCCGGTGCCGCATCCGACCTCCGAATGCGGCAGCCATTGAGGCGGAGCTGTACGAGGGGTACAGGGCGGCGAAGACCGCCCTCCGAGATGGGATGCTGCGGGCTAGGGATCTATCCCGCAGGGAGATGCTGGAGGCTCTGGATGGGGACCCATGGGGGCGCCCGTACAAATGGGTGCGGGACAAATTCCGCCCCTGGGCTCCCCCGTTGACGCAGAGTCTCCGGCCCCAACTCGTGGAGGGCGTCGTGAGCGCCCTGTTTCCTTCTCGGGGGGAACAGACCCCCCCGCCCATGGCTCCGCCCCTGGCGGTGTCAGACGAAGACGCGGACCATAGCGACGGCGGCGACTACAATGCTACGGAGGTGGCCGAGGTAGATCTGAGAGTGGCGGTACAACGGCTGAAGGCCAAGAATACCGCCCCGGGACCCGACGGCTTACCTGGGAAAGCCTGGGTCCTGGCCTCGGAGGCTCTCGGTCCTCGACTAGGGGGGCTCTTAAGCGCATGTTTAGAGAGGGGCCAGTTCCCGCTTCGTTGGAAGACGGGGAAACTGGTCTTCATCAAGAAGCCGGGGCGCCCTGCGGACTCACCGTCCGCATACCGGCCCATCGTGCTGCTCGACGAGGTGGGCAAGCTCTTTGAAAGAGTTATTGCAAACCGCCTCGTCGGGCACCTGGGGAGATCCGGGCCGGACCTTGCGGAGAGCCAGTTCGGCTTCCGCAGGGGGCGCTCCACGGTGGACGCCATCATGCGCGTGAGGGCCCTCACGACGGGGGAAGCAGTATCCCGGGGCAGGGTCGTCTTGGCGGTGTCTCTCGACATCTCCAATGCCTTCAACACCCTGCCCTGGAGTTGCATCAGGGAGGCACTCCGCTATCACCGGATGCCGACCTACCTTCGTCGAGTTGTCGAGGACTATCTGACGGATAGGGCCGTCATCTACCCCGGCCAACGGGGAGACTGGAACCGGTGAGAGATGTCGTGCGGTGTCCCACAGGGATCGGTCCTGGGACCGCTTCTGTGGGACATCGGATACGACTGGGTGCTGCGCGCCGACCTCCCTGACGGCGTCAGCGTGGTCTGCTACGCTGACGACACGCTCGTCCTGGCACAGGGAGAGTCGCACCAGGCGGCGGCCGACCTAGCGACGCGAGGGGTTGCGACAGTCGTCGAAAGGATCCGGCAACTGGGACTCGAGGTGGCATTGCACAAATCCGAGGCCATGTGCTTTCATGGTCTTCGGAACGCGCCACCGTCGGGTTCCCAAATAACGGTGGGAGGGGTTCACATCGGCGTCGAGGCGACGATGAAGTATCTGGGTCTCGTCCTCGACAGCCGGTGGAGCTTCAAGGAGCATTTCCGACGTCTGGCTCCGCGATTGGACAGGGCTGGGGCTGCTTTTTGGCGGCTCCTGCCCAACCTCGGGGGACCAGGCGCCTCCTGCCGGAGGCTTTACGCCGGAGTCGTGCGGTCCATGGCCCTCTACGGGGCCCCTGTGTGGGCCCCTACCATCAGGCGGCGGCCATCAGCCAAGTTGGTGGCATGCCAGAGGGTCATGGCCATCCGGATTATCCGGGGATATCGCACGGTCTCCGGCGAAGCGGCAAGCCTCCTTGCCGGATTGCCGCCGTGGGATCTGGAGGCAACAGTCCTCCAGCGCGTCTACGAGTGGCGTGTGGACGCGCTGCGCCGGGGTGAAGCCCCGCTGCCGCGGCAAATCGCGGCACTGCGGAGTGAGCTCCGGTGCGATCTCACGGCGGAATGGGAGATGCGACTGTCGCAACCCAAGTTCGGGCACGCCGCAATCGCGGCGGTAAGACCCCTCTTTGAGGAGTGGCTGGAGAGGCGCTACGGCGTCCTCACCTACCGCCTGACGCAGGTCCTCACCGGACACGGTTGTTTCGGGAGGTTCCTGTGTCGGATAGGGCGGGAGGAAACGCCCGGGTGTCACCACTGTGTGGATCGCCCGGAGGACACGGTGGAGCATACGGTGCAGGACTGCCCCGCTTGGGCAGAGCACCGCCGTGTCCTCACGGAGGCGATAGGCGGCGGCGACCTCTCGCGTCCGGACCTGGTTCAGGCCATGCTCCGGGGCGAGAGGGAATGGGATGCAGTCACCTCCTTCTGCGAAGCAGTAATGCTAGCGAAGGAGGAGGCGGGCCGCGTGAGGGAGAGAAACACCTCACGCCCCAGCCGCCACGGGAGACGCCCAGGGCGTCGGACGTCGCGAGGCGACATCCGGCCACCGTAGGCGCGGGCGAGTAATGGGTAGCTCGCCGTCCGATCAAGGACCAAGCCCGGGTCGACGGCGCGTTCTGTTCGCGCGCGCCTCAAAGAGCTGTCAGCACAGGGACGGGGCCCCCAACGTGGCCAACGCCTGCCGGGGTTGCGGGACGTCTTAACAGGATACCGTGGCCCCGGAACGTAAAGTTCAACCGTGTTGTCGTAAGTCGGAGCGGATAAAACGTCTAAGATATTCATTTTAGCAAACCGAGCGCTTTGAGAAATGCCTTGTTGTCTTTAGTTAATTTTATTTTCTTCTTAGGGCGAGCTATAAGAGCTCGCCCTAAGAAGAAATGGTTGGAAGCTTGAGTGGAACTGATATTTTTGATTTGCTGATGCACATATTTATTGTAGTCAATCATTTTTTTCTTCTGAGATGCAAATACAGCTGCACTTCTTCACCGCGCAAGTTTATTAAGCGGTTATTTATATCTAACAGCCTGATATGTATGCAGCTAATGTTGTTTTGGTTGATTGGAAAGTATATCGCGTTTTTCGGAATTTCTATAATCCTATATCCAGGAGGAACGTTGAGTGCAAATTCGTGGATAATGTGACTCGGTTCTCCGTTTGTGTACGAGCCGCTTACAATATCACATTCGATCCTGATCACAGTTGTAGGTAAAATGTTGACCGGCAACTGTGACTCATGCCATTTATTTGCTTTCAAGATCTGTTTATTAAACCCTAATAAATTCCTGAAAGTACCTTCTTTATTAAAATTTATGTCCTTTGTACAATATACAGCAGCTTTTAAAGTATTGTTATTGCACTGTAGTTTGATTGAGGCATCTTTCATTTCAGATTTTAAATAATCATTAATATCTTGCAATTCATAGGTGCCCTCCGGTATTTCAATAACTTCGTTAGAACCATAATAGAATTTATTATTAGTTTTGTCAATGTTTGGAATCGAATTAAATGTTGCGAAATGCAATAAGGCACACTCATACTGTTCATATAGTTGCAACGTGTTGGGATAGTAAGTAGATAAATTTGACGAGTTTCCAGTTATCGATAATGTGAGTGACATCTTGCAAATGATTGAAATGAAAGAAAATCATAAATTTTATATGTTTTTATTCCAAAAAGTCCACAGATATTCTAAACATAAGTGTCCACAATTTACAGTGTTGAATTTTTGATATCTTATATAATTATAAAAAAACATTACAATTCTTAAAATATCGTATTAATTCCATTGGAGGCTTCAAATTTCCAAAGCTATCAAAATATTCACAATAATTGCCTACTTTTACATAAGCTACCCAATGCGTCCCTTCGTTCTTATAATCGTCCAAGTTAACGATACCACATTCAATCGGATTTGGCGTTCTTGGTAATTGATCCCTCATGTACACTCCTCGAAAGTGAGGGATGTCGCGTGCTTACCTTTGGATGTCTACATTAGTTAGAGGACGATTAGGTAGCTTATTTTTCAGTTTTTTGAAGATTTCACGAATAAACCTTTTCCATTTTTATGTGGCTTAATGTATAAACCCTGCCCTAACTTTAAAGACTCCATAGCCCTATTATGTCGTTGTGTTTCTAGTAAATTTTGCTGACCAGCTTTGTAATCGTTAACAGTTTTTGCAATACCAGCCGCACCACCAGCTAAAGTTCCTAATGCTGATAAGCCCGCAAAAATCGGGATTAAGGGTAAAATACCTCCAGTCTTTGGTAAGGGTATCACTCGTGGTACCCGAATTTTCTGAATGTTAGGAAATATTTTTATTGCTGCTGAGTAAGCAGCGTTAATTAAAGTTTTACTGTCCTTTGGTTTCAGTTTCTTTATCTTCGCTCTTATTTTTGATACGAAACTTTTAAACGTTTTAACGCCGGCACCAGATTTCAGTTTGGCTTTCATAACTTTGCTCACTAACCACGAACTTAGTTTTTCACCTTTCCCTGCATCGTTCGATTTAAGTCTTTGTTTAGCCATATTTAGTAGTTGTAAATCAGCTTTGTGACGATTGGGTAAGTCTGTATGGTTTGCATATGCAATGTCGTGATGCATGCAAGCTTCGTCTAGCTTATTTACACCTCGGTCACCTCGTAGTAAACGTTTCTGGAGTTTTGTTCCCGGGCCGCAATAATTGTAGCCTGGTAAATGAAGTTCGAACGGCAGATTATTAATTAGGGTATTAACAAGTTCACCTCCTTGCATTGTCTAAAGTGTAATGAAATAAATAATGCAAAATTAACTGTTTTATAATTATTTTATTCCACTATTGCAGTTTTGTTGATCCAACAGTTTTCTTCGTTGTTTAGACCCAACCATTTCACAAACATTTTTGTTCCTTTCCTTTTTAAAACCTTTTCTACCAAATAAATACGGATAATAAGATTTTTGAAGTTCTTGCTCGTAAAAAGTTCCCAATATGGCTTGCTTTCGCTGATCTTGTATATGATATGTTACTGGTATGGTATGATTTATTTTTTTATAGTAAATATTTCAGTTGACCAATTAGGTGTGTAACCTTTCTCAAAATTGTGTTTGTATTTACTGATACGAACAAAGTCACCTACTTTGAACTTAGGTTTTCTTCGAATGGTAACATGATTTAAGGTTTTTTAATATTTTCTTTTATAACTGACTCACTAGATTTATTAACTTCAATTGGCTTAAATTTAATAGTACGATGTTTTGTGTTGTTATAAGTCTTTAACGTAACTTCTAATGGTATACCTAACCATTTATAGTTTCCATTCAGACTAAAATATTTATATAATTTGTTTTTAAGTGTTTTAATCAATCGCTCGACGATCGAAGCTTTTTTGGTAGAAAACGTTGAGTAATGGTTAATATTATACGTCTTCATAAGCGTTTGAAATGAGTTGTTATAAAATTCTGTTCCCTTATCAGTTTGTAAATTAACAGGTTTGCGATTGCTGTTAATCAGCATTCGTTTAAATGCATGAGTAACATCAAGTTTATTTTTTGATTTTAATGGCTCTGCCCAAGCGTACTTTGAGAAGCAGTCAATCACCACTAGAATGTAATTATGACCTTTATTATATTTTCTAAGGTTTTGCATGTCCATTAGATCAGCTTGCCACAAGTCATCGACCCCTTTTAGAATGACGGAACGTCGAAGGAAATTTCTTCTTGCTGCTTTGTGTAGTTCATTAACAATTTGCCGTTTTGCCATTATAGAGATTTATTTTGAAGTAATTTATCTACCTCTGCTTTAGTATAAAACTTATCTTGCAAATGAGTCAAAACCTCAGGTATCTTTGCTTTTAAAGTAGCCTGTACTGTACCCTTTGTGTCTTTTATGATTTGAGAACGCAATGATCCAATCATATTATTAAATTCTTTTAACATATTAGCATTCAAACGATCTACATAATCCTTGTCCACAGTCAAATTATTTAATTCTTTTAATGTGTTAGCATTCAATCGATCTTCATAATCCTTGTTCACAGCATCGTCTGCTTCTACTGGAGATCTAATTCCTCTCAGTCTTGAAGTTTTTAAATCAAAATCTCCGTTTTCTAATTTTAACAAAGCATTCTCATTAAACTCAAATAACCCAGCAAAACGCATTCTTTTGTGAATGTAGTGTCCGAATTTGTCTTTTTTTTTTTACCGATGGGAAATCATCAAATGACTTCCCCCGCCCTGGCTAATAATAAAATAAACACATTTTAACAGTTAAAGGTAGATTAAAGGTAGAATACCTCCAGTCTTCGGTAAGGGTATCACTTGTGGTACTCGAATTTTCTGAATGCTAGGAAATATTTTTATTGCTGCTAAGTAAGTAGCGTTAATTAAAGTTTTACTGTCCTTTGGTTGCAGTTTCTTTATCTTCGCTCTTATTTTTGATACGAAACTTTTAAATGTTTTAACGCCGGCACCAGATTTCAGTTTGGCTTTCATAACTTTGCTCACTAACTATGAACTAAGTTTTTCTCCTTTCCCTGCATCATTCGATTCAAGTCTTTGTTTAGCCATATTTAGTAGTTGTAAATCAGCTTTGTGACAATAGCGTAAGTCTGTATGGTTTGCATATGCAATGGCGTGATGCAAGCAAGCTTCGTCTAGCTTATTTACACCTCGGTCACCTCGTAGTAAACGTTTCTGGAGTTTTGTTCCCGGACCGCAATAATTGTAGCCAGTTAAATGAAGTTCAAATGGCAGATTATTAGGGTATTAACAAGTTCACCTCCTTGCATTGTCTAAAGTGTAAAGAAAGAAATAATGCAAAATTAACTGTTATACAGACTGTTAGTGTAAACACCGTTATCCTTGAAACCAGTGGTTTAGTTTCACTTATAGAACGTAAATTCGATGAAAAAAAAAAAACTTTTTTTTTTTAAAGTAAAGTCTTCATTTTTCCACAAAACTATTTCACCGTATACGCGCGGGAAACAGCGCTAGATTAAACAATCCGCAAGCCGCGCGCGCGACGGTGCTCGATCCCACCCACACCGTCTACACTCCACGCCCCTCAGTCTGTCCGTAGCCTCGTGGTCGATCGTACGTCACGTCACGCTTGCTCACGTGTAGTTTATTCCCTGGACAACCTGTGCGTACCTATGGCCGGTTGAAGCGAAATGAAGCGCCGGGTGTATGCCACTGAGTTCCGTAACACGTTGGAACTCAGGCGGATTCGTAGTGCGTTTAGAGACAAAAAACGACACTGTTGTGCTTCCTAGAGTGCGAAACAATTTAAAAAAACGTGCGGAGACATGCGTGGTCGTAAATGGATCCCACTTTGAACAGCTTTTGAGATTAGTGTAAGTGTAAAATTATTCAATCAGTGTAAATAAAACCAGTAAGTAATTTTTAATTAAACTGTAGATAAAAATGTGATTAACTTTTAACACACATACACACATACATAACATCACGCCTGTAATCCCCGAAGGGTTAAGCAGAGGTGTACCCATTCGTACACCCACATTTCGCCAGTTATGTTTTTAGTCCCATGTAATAGGGGGCGAGCCTATTGCCATCAACCGGGCACAAAACCAGACTCCGAGGCTGCTACTGAGAAATTCCTGATGGAAAAACCCAATAACACTTTGCCCGACCTGGGAATCGAACCCAAGACCTCATGCACAGCAGTCGCGCTTGCTTTAACTTTTAAATACGCCAAAAATACCTACCCAGTTGTTTGGATTTTTTTTTCTTTATTGTTAAATGTAACTTCCATCTGGACTCGTCACGCAACACAAGGTAGGTATTTTTGCCTGTCCTAAGCCAGGAAAAGTATGAAGGGAAAGTTACATCACAGGTTATGGTTTTATTACAATGATGTTATTAGTTAAAGCATATTATGTAGGTAGTTATAACGGCCAGTGCAGCAGGTCAACGCCATGCACATGACGTAACGTAACTCGCGCGCTGTGCGCGTGACGTAACTCGGGCGCATAGTATCCATGAATTTACGGACGGTGTCGGACAGAAACTTTTTTAATTTTTGAAAGAAATGTTCGTTTATTTATTTTTAAATTCAAATTAGCATTTTTACATAACGGTGTTTACACTAACAGTCTGTATAATTATTTTATTCCACTATTGCAGTTTTGTTGATCCAACTGTTTTCTTCGTTGTTTAGACCTAACCATTTCACAAACATTTTTGCTCGTTTCCTTTTTAAAACCTTTTCTTCCAAATAAATACCCGGATAGTAAGATTTTTGAAGTTCTTGCTCGTAAAAAGTTCCCAATATGGCTTGCTTTCGCTGATCTTGTTTATGATATGTTACTGGTATGGTATGTTTTTTTTTTTATAGTAAATATTTCAGTTGACCAATTAGGTGTGTAACCTGTCTCAAAATTGTGTTTGTATTTACTCCTGATCCTCTTCGAGGGGGAAGCCGCACCAGCGGCGGCGACGGCAGAGGCTACGGTGGCAGCGGCGGCGACAGCGGCAGCGGCGACGGCAGCGAAGGGCTTACCCCTGCCCCTGGCCTTGGCGGGCGGGGCGCAGGCCTTTCCCCCTGCCCGGTGATCGGCCGGCTTGCCAGCAGCCGCACATGCGAAGCAGTGCGGCGCGGCGTTGCACGAGGCGGCCATGTGACCGGGCTGACCGCAGCGGAAGCAGTTGTCGCTGTGGTCCACCTCCGAGGTGCAGACGCATGCCACGTGGTTGCCCACTTGGCAGCGGAAGCACCTCAGGGGTCTGGGCTCGAGCAGTTTGACCTGCGCCGAAACCCAGCCCACCAGGAGCCTTCGACCCTCCGCTATCCTTTTGGCCGCCGACACGGGGCAACTAACCTAAGCGGTTCGAAGCCCCGCGAAGTCAGGGCGGATGGCGCCGACCTTAACTTGGACGGCAGCGCACTCTCCATTCCTGACGACGGCGACCCTCAGGTCCTCCTCCATTACGGAGTCGTCCAGGCCCATTATGCGCACGTCGGCGCACTTGATGGGCCTGGACACTCGGGCCTCCTCCGCATCTAGGGACGCCCTGAGCTTTTCGGCCAGAACGTCCGCGATTGGGCCGCTATTCGCCCCGGGAACCTCCAGCATCCGGGCGCCCGTCGCGGTGACCTTAGCCGTAGGCCCCCGACGACCCCGAGCTCCTGGAGGCTCACTGCCTCCTTCGCCTTCGCGGTACGACACGCCCCTCTTGACCGCGTCTGGCTGTAGCGTGATGACTACAGCCGCGTTCTTCGGGGCGCGGAGTCGCGCCGCGACGCTACGTTCTTGGCGCTGCCGCCTCCTCCTCGCCGATTTGGCCTCCTTGCTAGCCCTCCTCGCCTCACCAGCCACCTGCCAACCGGCATGGTCTGCACGGGGCACCAGGGGCGGGGGAGGCCGGGTCGACGGGTTTGCCGCCGAAGTCTCCTTTCCCCTCGGAACCGGCTTTCCTGGGACCGATGCCGCCGGAACCGGCCGTGCCGGGGCCGGTCCCGGAGCCGCCTTTGCCGTCTTTGCCGGTTTTGCGGCGGCGGCAGCTGCGGCGTAAGAGGTCGCCGCGAGTGGGGGGCGCAGAACCCGGCTCTCCAGCACCGAGAACCTCTGGTTGAAGGAGGCCAGCTCCTGCCGCACCAGGTTGACGAGAGGGCTCTCCTCTGGCGCGGGCTGGCTTGGCCTCTCGGTCTCTCAGAGGATGTCCCCTGTCCTTTCCCCGGGCGGGGGCGCTTGAGGATGGACTGCCTCCTCTCCTCAGCCTCCGCCCATTCGCGTCTAGAGGCCACGCTCCGGACGCTCGAGGCGTCTGATGACGAGTCGGACTCCGACTCAAGCACCATCGCCCTCTCTCTTTTTGAGCTGGCACGGTGTGCCAACTCCTCTGGTGCCGGTGATGAGGGCGTGCTGGACGAGTCCAGCGACCCCCCACCACGGGCACGTGAGCCACCCTGGCTCGTTGCGGCGACTGCCGGTTAAGATTTTTTTGGGTGTTACTTGTCCATAATTGATCCCACAAGTAAAAAGTGTTTCAACCATCCAACCAATAAACGTGGTTCGCACTAGAGACTAATTTAGATACCCATTAGCCAAGCTAACAACCGCCTTCGCAGTGCGCCGCCGCTTGTAGGTTTGAGGTTACTTTTTATAGAGGTTTTTTTACCTCGCGGCCCGGGCGGTTAAGTCAAGACCCTCGACCCCCGTCAAAAGTCAGAGACATGACCTTGACGATCTTCGGGGCTACGACAATAGCGGGGGCAGGAGGTAAGAGACTTCCTCCTGCCAGCCCGGCGGCAGGGTAAGTACACACCGAGCCCACTCTTACTCCGCCACTGTGCCCTCTGCTAAACAGAGGGGCACGCGTTGGAGCGACCACCCGACAGAATATTTGCATGCGGGCAAAGAGACCCCTAAAAGGGGAGTTTTTGCCCGCACCCCAGGATGCACCGTACCGAAAAACCGGCCTTCCCCCCGGACGTAACCGAAAGGGAACTCCAGTTCACGGGCACACGGGGAGGTTTTCTGTCCAAGCACCCCTGCCCCGGTGCTAAAGTTACCGCTACGCTACTTAATCCTACCTAAGGAATTCCTACAGGAATTCCTAGGAGGATTTCAAATGAAAGGTAGGTAGACAGTAAATTGGAACATTTATTTTAAAATAGCTCGGTAGAATGAGAGTCGAATTATAGTTGGGTTAGGGCCTATACAGCGATTAACCTCCTCTCTGGTTTAGCACTCCCCTGACGTCACTGGCCGCTGCAGGGGACGATTGCTCGCGCGTCGATCGCCAGGTCCAACTGCTGGGTAAGGTTCGCCGGTTGTCCCACTACTGTCCACCACGGGGAAGCAAGGAATTAAGATGTACGTGAAACCCTGTAATGCGCAATAAGCGAAAGCATTACACACTGGCCGTAGACGGTGAGCACCCACAGCAACGTTTAATAGGGAAGCACTAATATGTAGATGTGTTGCTGTGGATTTTCACTATCAGATACGGAGATGACAATCATTTCGGTTACTTAGCCGTTAATTTAAACATTTGAAATTTACAAAGGAAACTAAATGTTTAATAAGCAAGAATGATATAATTCTGAAAATGTGGGGTAGAACTACAAAGAGAAAACAAGTAATAGCGTCTAATAGGAACAAAGATAAGCAAAAACACAAATGAAAAGATCACCAGTTAAGCAAAGCGAAAGAAACCGTTACGGTTTCAAAGTCAAAGTCAAAAACATTTATTTTAATTAGACTGATGACAGGCACTTTTGAATTGTCAAGGAGTCTGCCAGTTAGTCCGAAAATTGAAGCTAGTTGCTCGTCCCAAAACGGAGGTAGGCCTCTATGGAGAAGAACGAGCAAGAAACTCCACGGCACTCTTTTAAATTAGGTTTTTACAAAATCCTGGTTACATTATTCTTGTTGATTCTACATGTGAACACAATGAAGATGAATATAAAACTGAAGTTAAAGATAAATTAAAGATGTAAGCCATAGCAGTTGAGAGATGACCAATCCCAACTGACAGCACCCGTTCACGAGCATGACGCATGGATCAGCACCACCTAGCTCAACCATCATGAAGGGAGCCAAGTGATCCAACACACACGCCACCATCAGCGAGACATTTGAGTGAGCATGACAAGCTCTCAACTGCCATGTTCATTAAGCCAAAGCACATAGTAACTTAATAAATGAAAAGCTCCATGGTACTCACATTTACAAAATTGAAATAAATGATATTAAATTATACAATACTAACACTTCAGTGTACTTCATCATTAGATGAACTGTGGTATGTAAAAAAAAGAAAAAAGTAATAGTATTGATAACGAAACAAGTTATTCAGGTCAATAAAAAGGGGGTAAGAAACATCATTATCTTAAAAAAAAAGAAATCTAATTAGTGAGCCCGAGTGGCTGTGGAGCAGGACTAGCATTTTTATCTGTAATATAATCTTCTAACTTATAGTATGCTCGACTAGATAGTGTGCGTTTAATGCATGTTTTAAATTTTCTCTCATTTAGTTGGAGAATATCCAGTGGTATTTTATTATAGCATTTTACACAGTACCCCATAAAAGAAGTGCTTATTTTTGACAATCTGAAACTTGTTTGATCTAATTTTTTCCTATTTCTAGTATTAAAATTATGTCTATCACTAATTTTCTTAAAAAGATGAAGGTTTTTCCGAACGTGCATGATGTTTTCATATATACATATATTGACAAGGTACCGTCATGATGTTAATTTTTAAACAATTCCCTTAGAGTATCTCAACTGCCAAGATTATAGATGGCTCTGGCGGCCCTCTTTTGCAGGACAAAGATAGAATTTATATCTGCAGCGCGTCCCCTAAGCAAAATACCGTAAGACATGATGCTATGAAAGTAACTAAAATAGACTAGTCTCGCGCTATCCACGTCTGTTAATTGACGGATTTTTCTGACAGCGTAAGCGGCTGAACTTAACCGCCCTGCAAGAGATGTTAAGTGGGGACCCCACTGCAGCTTAGAATCGAGCGTAATCCCCAGGAAAACTGTCTTTTCGACGAATTCTAGTATATCCTTATTCAATATAACGTTACGTTCAGTACTTCTAACATTCGGTAAAGTGAATCTCGCATTTCGTTTTTTTCTCATTTAACACTAAATTATTAATAGTAAACCAATTGTGAACCTTAAGCATGGCGTTATTTACGTCGTCAAGGTGTTGTGCTCGTCTATCTACTCTAAAAAATAGTGAGGTATCATCAGCAAATAACACCATTTGTGGTTGGTTTTCTAGTAAATGAGGTAAATCATTAATGTATACCAGAAAGAGGAATGGACCCAGTATTGATCCCTGTGGAACCCCCATCTTTACTTTTAATCCTGATGAAGTAACACCATTTACTTGAACTTGTTGTAGTCTATCATTCTCTATCTAACTTGTTGTAGTCTATCTCGTTTGCTAAGCTACTGACTAATTTAAATTGTACAACACTTACCCAATCGGGGTTTAATTCACACACACAGAATATGTTTGAACGTTTACGAGTACTCAGTATGTTATTGATTTAAATAATAAAATGTCGAGGGAACGGTAGGGACGCCTTTAGTAAAAACTTGATCGCGATTACGATAAAGGTACTCGTATTGACCGTGAAAAAGTCACGTGCGCTCGCCTCGAGAACCAGAATCGTCCTGCCGGCGACGACGTGGAAGTGTTCTGTCGCTATGGACCTTGGCCCCGCGCCGAGAACAAAGGAATTTGTTTCTGGGTGGCTAATATGTCGCTTGTTTTAATACGTGCGTGGTGATAAACTGCTGGTCAAAAATCTGATTTGATATACGTTCATTATTAGTTTATTTTAATATTGTAAATAGTTTTTTTTTTTTTATAATTAATGTTATAGTAAATAATTTTCTTGTTTATTTTTTTTATTATTATTAAGAATTAAGACATGTAACAATTAATGTTACAGTCTTTTCAGAGATTTTTCCATAATTACAAAAAAAGTTCGTGATTGATTAAGCGTTGTCTGAAGAATCGCGAGGATGCCTTAAATATTAGTATTTTTAATCAAAGACAACAAAAGTGTCAAATTTATTTCTGTAACATCCTTTATTTTTAGAGCAATCCTTATTAATTACTACATAATTGAAAGGTTCACTCCATATTTTCGAACACATTTCACGAAATTCAATCCATGACATATCAGTGTTGACATGTTTTTCATAAATATGTCTTAAATTAATTTCATCTTGTTTAAAAAGTTTAATTAAATTCGCAGTGTCTCTTACTAACTGCTAAGGGATTTTACTATACGTTTGTTTTAGATAGAAACTATCAATGCACTTGTGTCTTCCCATCGCAAAATAATCACGCATGATGATGTTGCTTGTGAAAATCAAAGTAGATTTTCACAAGCAACATCATCAAAAATAATCACGGAGTTGGGTTTTGCGTCCTGAACTCTTAGTACTTCCTCATTTCCCTGATATTGCTGGATGGAAACTCCAGGCACCCGTTGCAAAACACTTTCTGAAATAATGTACTTTGGTTGGTGCAGAGTTTTGGAATAAACAAAAACATTTTCAAATCTTAATCCGTTTTCGTGTAATAAAAACCAATTAATAAATTAGTTTTTCCACAATTGGACGGTCCGCATACATCGTACGAGATAGGCAATAATTCTCCATGACGAAAACTAGTCTTACAAATATCATCGCAGACTGTATTAACATGCAGCGATTGCGGTTGTTTTACAAATTTCATGATTAGGTACTGTCGGAAATGAACCAATTGAAAATGAGTAAATGTGTAAATGAACGTCAACATTTATAAACTTACCACAACCTCTTTTGCGTTACTGGTCAGTGATCGAGTCGATTGTTCATTATTAAGCATTCTGTATCACCTTTCAGAGCGATAGCGAGCTCGCATGATCATTGGTCGTGTTCAGTAATACACTACAGTCGAGCTGTTAGTTGATTGTTCATACTGACCCGCCATATGGAAGATACTAGTCATTGGTCGAGTAAATCGTTCCTCATCAAGTATACGGTACATCAAACTGTCTCGTTCGAGTTCATCGGTCGAGTGGAGAGTCGAGTCGAGTGTCGATTATTCGGCATTCTATACCACTGTCAGCAGCGAGGCGCACTCGCCGAGCTACTTGCCGATAGTGGTATAGAATACCCAATAATATACTACTTTTACTGACTAAAAAACCACCCTGTTCCTTCTGTTGCCCTTTACGTTCCGGGGTCACGGTATCCTGTTAAGACGTCCCGCAACCCCGGCAGGCGTTGGCCCCTGTGCTGACAGCTCTTTGAGGCGCGCGCGAACAGAACGCGCCGTCGACCCGGGCTTGGTCCTTGATCGGACCGCGAGCTACCCATTACTCGTCGTCCGCAAGCCCGCGCCTATGGTGGCCGGATGTCGCCTCGCGACGTCCAGGTCCGGACGCGAGAGGTCGCCGCCGCCTATCGCCTCCGTGAGGACACGGCGGTGCTCTGCCCAAGCGGGGCAGTCCTGCACCGTATGCTCCACCGTGTCCTCCGGGCGATCTACACAGTGGTGACACCCGGGCGTTTTCTCCCGCCCTATCCGACACAGGAACCTCCCGAAATAACCGTGTCCGGTGAGGACCTGCGTCAGGCAGGATAGGTGAGGACGCCGTAGCGCCTCTCCAGCCACTACTCAAAGAGGGGTCTTACCGCCGCGATTGCGGTGTGCCCGAACTTGGGTTGCGACAGTCGCATCACCCAGTCCGCCATGAGATCGCACTGGAGCTCGCTCCGCAGTGCCGCGATTTGCCGCGGCAGCGGGGTTTCGCCCCGGCGCTGCACGTCCACACGCCACTCGTAGACGCGCTGGAGGACTGTTGCTGCTTCCAGATCCCACGGCGGCAATCCGGCAAGGAGGCTTGCCGCTTCGCCGGAGATCGTACGGTATCCCCGGATCATCCGGATGGCCAAAAGTTGTACCTGCGAACCGGATGGCATTTCATCGGTTTGAAATGTACATCTAGGTGAGTTAATATAGAAAAAGGAGAATGGAGGCTATCGGGAGTCACTAGGATATTGCAAGGCACCATTCGAGGGACTGCATTAGAGATTATCACGACTTGGAACTATTTTTTTATAGTGAAATTGTAAAACATTTATTATATTTTAAAATTAAGTAATATAAGTCCTGTAGAGTCTGTGTGACGCGCAGTGGCATGGTTGCCTTGTTGCACTCAGTCAATCTCAGGTAAGTTATAGTCACCAAAGAAATGATATGAATTGCAATTGGAATTATTAGCTAAGCCTTGCAGCATGTCTAAGTATTGCTCATATACTTCTGTACTTGACGCTGGAGGTATATACACGACACCAATGATATGACGTGTGTGCTGCTGGGTGGCGGGCATCTGTACTATCTTTTTTGTTCGTCGCGACACGGTCACGTTCACATCTAAAGACAACACTATCACGGATATCAGGAACTAGTTGACCCGTGCCCACTTCGTTGGGCGGTAACCATTTTAACTTGTGATGAAATTATGAGTGTGGTTCGGTTAGTACTGAGTGCTATGATTTATTTCCTGCCTAAAGACGCTGCGCATGTTCAGCGCTAGATTCCCGAGCACGGGCCTGCGATGTTCTCTTTGGTTAGTAAGCCGCTGTGAACGCTCAGAGCTAGATTCCCCAGCGCGTGCTTGCGAAATATTTTCTCTATTCCTCAAGAGGCGCTGATGCTTTTCAAGAGCAGACTCTTCCGTACGGCGTACTCGAGCTGCTCTGGGATGTCTGACGGGAAAGTTGTGATTTTCTTTAAGGCATGATAAACAATCGCTGAAACTGTCCGATATTCCAAAAACAGAAGTACCATGGGTAAATAGATAAAACGTCCGTACAAAGCATGTTCTAATGTGGTTCGTAAATGGACGGCGGCATTTTGCAATTTAGTAATTTTATATTATCTTCGAAACTATTTAACCAATTGACATACTGTTTAGGGCAAATCGTATCTCTATGATGTTTTTGTGATGATAATAATATTATTTTCGATAAGGTTTAATATTTTGTTGTTTAAAAAATCGTCCAAAGGTAAGTACGTCGAAAAATGCTTTTTTTAACACATAAAAGCTACTAGGTATATCTGCTAAAATATAAAAGATAGAAATATGGTGTCGCGGACTTTTTTGTAATATACATTGTTTTCAATTATATACAACTGTAAAGGCAGCGCATGCAAAAAACTTTGTTGTAAGAGCTATTTTTTTCCGCCTGGCTAGACAAAAAATGAAATAGTTCGGCTATTATGCATGATATCTTTATAGCCTACTAGCTGACCCGTGCCCACTTCGTTGGGCGGTAACCATTTTCTTGTGATGAAATTATGAGTGTGGTTCGGTTAGTACTGAGTGAATTAGTGTGTGTGTGTGTGTGTGTGTGTGTGTGTGTGTGTGTAAATACATGTGTGTGTGAATACCATTTATTTGTCTTTTTAAATATTCATGTAGATTGCAATAAATTTTCAGTTTCGTTGTAGTCCTGTGCCAGTAGCCAGATTTTTACCTTCTTTTTTATTTCACGAGTCGTAAGGGGATTTATGTTTAGGATTTTATTTAATTTATTGTAAAGAAAAGTGGCAAGATATACTCGCTGTCGCCTAGCGGACGCCGTGTTGCAGCGCAAAGGTAAGCAAACGTTTTTGATAGTGCGCTGCTTGTTACTTTGTGCCTTGTAAGGTGTAATACTGTGCTGCTTATAAATCACTTGAAGAATATAATTCTGTCTCACTGTGAGTACTTCACACTTCTCGTATAAGACTTTGGTGGGAAATCTAAAGGAGACCCTTTAGATTTCCTTCAGACCAGACCTTCAGACTGAAGGTCATGACTTTAAGTAGAGATCTTTGTGCTCTTTCTAGGTGAATCAAAAAAGTCTTGCCTCCACCACCCCACACAGTAACACAATATCCCACGACCGACTGCACGAGCGCATAGAACACAGTGCGAAGGAGTTCAAAGTTTGCTACGTGTCTAAGTTTTTTAAATGCCCATATTAGTTTTCTGATACGCGTTGTGGTGAGGTCTATGTGCTGTCGCCAGTTAAGCTTATCATCCACAATCACATCAAGGTATTTTATGTGTGCAGACGTAGTAATAGCAGTGCATGAGCATGTCGTTGAAGAAGCTAAGTTGCAAACATGTAATCTAATATCCAAATTAGCAGGATTAATTTTAGAAAAAGAGAATTGGAGGAATGTGGATTTAGAAAGATTCAAGTTGAGTCGGATAGATCTCAGCCATTGGCCCACCTTATGCAGCCCCAGCTCGGCGCTTCGTCGTGCTTCGTCCCAGGTCCCCCTATGGAATATTAATGCCGTGTCGTCTGCATAGGTAACGATCTTGCCGTTTATAAGTGGTAACTGACACAGGTCATTTATGTAAACCAAGAAGAGACTCGGGCCAAGGATACTGCCTTGTGGGACGCCATAGGTAACCCCAGCATCAGAGCTAACGTATTCTTTTATTTTAACTCTTTGCGTACGGTCACAGAGAAAATCCTTAAAATTTTTTAGAGCATTACCGCGAACACCGATCCTATCTAACTTGTTCACAAGGAGGGGAATCATGACGTTGTCGAAAGCTTTGGCCAGGTCGAGAAATATACCGACGCATTTCTGATTCTGATCTAGTTTATATGTGACGTGATCTACCAATTGGTTTACAGCATCTTCAGTGCTTTTTCCCGGCCTAAAGCCAAATTGGGCTTCCGAAATTATCTTATTGTGTTGCAGAATGTTTGTGAGCCTTTTGTTTAGAACTTTTTCTAATATTTTTGACAAAGTAGTAAGGACTGAGATAGGCCTGTAATTACCAACATCGTCCTTCTTCCCCCCCTTGTGGACAGGAGTAATTAGGGACGTTTTAAAGACTTTCGGAAACACACCCTGGTTAAGACAGATCTCAATGAGTTTAGTCAGATGCGGGACGATAATGTGTCTAGTATATTTAAGAAATTTGGCTGAAATAGAATCCCAACCAGTAGCACAGTCATTCTTGAGATTCATGATCAACGCTTCGACTTCAGCTTCGTCCGGCGGAAGTAACACTATTGAGTTTGATAGGGGGGTTATGTCAAATTTGTAATTATTTTGAGCAAGTGTTATTTTATCTGCTAGCTGTTAGAGATAAATACTTACTTCTCTAATATAGGTATATATTAGAGAAGTAAGTATTTATCTCTAACAGCTAGCAGATAAAATAACACTTACTTCTCTAATATAGGTATATATTAGAGAAGTAAGTATTTATCTCGTTTACAGCACTTAAACCACTCTTCTGTGGTACTAAAAGTTGGTCCCCAGAAGTTTTTTGTTTTGAGGTGCTGATAATGGATTTGACAGCATTCCATTTATCTTTAGTACAGTTTGCATTTTCTAGTAAAGATTTTTCATAATTCCTTTTTATCTTTCTCAGAAGACCGTTACAAAAGATTCTGTACCTTTTGTATATCAGTTCAGCAGATGTATTTTGTGGGTTTTTCGTATAAACTTTATGCAGCTTATCTCTGTGGCGGATACATCGCAGTAGCCCAGGGGTTAGCCAAGGTTTTAGCAATATTTTCCTACAGGGTCGGGAAGTTATGATCGAATGTTGTGTCAAAGCACTTGAAAGATGATCAACAAAAAGAGTGGCAGCATCATTTGCGTCAGAGTCACTGTTGATAAAAGAAAAATCAACAGCTTGCAAGTGTGCAAGGGCACCATCATAATCAACCTTCTTGTACACATTATATCTGCTGGTGTCAGGATTTGGACAACGAAGGCTTAAGAGGACTAAGGCGCGGTCAGTCACGGTTGAATCTATCACAAAGGCTGCAGCAAAATACCATAATATACCATAATATGATCGAGACAGTTTGCAAGCCTCGTTGGATAGGTGTGTGCCGGAAGTAGCCCTAGTTCTGCAGTTAGATTAAGGTAAGACGCACTGTTTCTGTCAGTATTGTTCGATTTAATATCGATATTGATATCGCCTGTAATAATTATGTGTTTAGCTTTAATAGGACGTATGATTGCATCTAGTGTAGTGAGAAAGCTATTTGTGCAGTGTGCAGATGGCGACCTATACACAGCTAATATGTTAATATCAGGGTATACTTGAAGCAAAAGAAAACTAGCGTCATTTGATTTAGGTTCTTAAAAAGTGCACTTTATATTTTTCCTGACATAAATAACGATGCCACCATTCTGATTAAGCCGAGTCTTGGAGGTAAAAGATTCGTAGTTCTCAATAATAGGAATAGGTTTGTATTCATTGAGCCAGCATTCAGTGAGGATTATAATGATGTCAAAGGAGAATCTGACTAGTTGTGCCTGAAAATTACCGAAGTCCTAAAATTCGAAATACTGCGAATGTTTTGTGTCATAATTTTCAAAGACTTTGCAGTACTATGTAACACAGAATTGCACGTTTCAGGATCACAAAAGTAGCTATTAGCCGCAGAGATAGTATCTAAATCGAATAAAATTGTATTGGAATTATTAGCCATTGGGAAAAGAATTGAATGCAAGAATTAGAAAAAGAATTAGTGCATTATCAAATAAATATTTGTAATAATGGAATGCTTGGGAAAGTTCAAGAATGATCTTGTTACTTGGTATATTTGCAATTCTATTTGTGTCATGCGTTAATTGGTATATGAGGTTGTGTGTGTGGATGTTAAATGTGTAATTGAGTTGTGTGCACTGAAAAAGTGTGGGTTTGGGTTAGGAACATAGAACATTATAATTAACAAACGAAACTATGTCAAACATCAGTAGATAAAACAATATTATATAAATGTTACAATTGAGATAACCTGAGATAATCGCTAGTCATTTGTCCAGACGAAGGTTGTGGATGTCAGATTCGCTCTTAATCAAAAATTGCTTACCGCCTTCAATTTTTCGTAGAAAAACTTTTCCGAACGATGTCCAACAAAATTTATAGCCGTTATCCTTAGCATAGTTTATAGCTAGGTAATAGAGACGTTGTGCTTTAAGGGTCAGAATTGAATCAGTGATAAATATTGGTTTTGATGGACCTTCCTTCTTAATGTGTGTAGTATTCAGTTTGTTTTGGCTGTTATTTTTGTTGAATTGTCGTAAGTTCCTTAGTATGCTATCCTTTGGTGTCGTGGTTGTAAAATCAACCATGATAGTGGAAACGCCATCCTTTTTATTTAGACGGTAGACGTCTTTAATATCCTGGCGCTGAAGGGGTGTTTCCAGAACCCTTGCCGTTTCTGTGATTATATTACGTAGGTCTTCTTTTGTTTCGCCCTTCTTTTTCGGGATGTTCTTAATTTCAATCTTAGACGAATTCATCATCCGTTCTAGGTTTTCCACTCTCTCTTCAAGCTGATTAATGTAAGAGCGGTTGGCTTTTCGTTCCGCTTCCAAATTTTGCAGTTGAATTACCATATCATCATATTGTTTAGAGATATGGTCGACAGAATCTTTGATCCCAGCATTTTGCTCCTTGATATGAGTCATAGCCGTTTGTATTGATGTCAGCTTGCTATCGGTTTGAGTTTTAGGAGATTTTAATTGTTCATGAATCTCCTCCATGAAGTCTAAGCAATCATTATCACGCTCACGTTTGCGCCTGCGTAAATTCACATAGTCAGGTTCGCTAGCAGGTTTATTTGGCGTGGATACAGCTGTTTGGTCGATTTCTTTACCTGAAGTTAATTTTGCATCTGATTCGCTGCATGTAGGCATCTTTGGAGGTGTGCGTCTTAACATGATAATTTCGTCGAATACTTAATTATTATTTACAAGTCAACAAATAACGCCTGGCAGTAGAGAAATAGCAATGTTTTGGTAAAAAGCTGTCATATAAGTGGCCAAAGCGTTTGCATTTGCAGGTATCATTCAACAGCACACAATCTGTCAGTCATCGTTGTTGGCAAAGAGTCGACCACAATGTTTTAAATCCCGTACAAAATCCAGTAGAACAGGAACCAGAAGTTCCACCACCAGTACCAGTTCCAGTACCAGTTCCACCTTTGCAAAATGATATACAGGGTTCCAATGGCGAACTTTATGTGCCTTCATATAAAAGAGCACCAAACACATCAAGCCACTGCATTTTTGGCGCTTGTGGTAACGATAACCGCCAGCGTATACCGAAAACAATCAAGCTGTATATGATGACTACACATCAGTTGTATATTTCTCTACATGCACGAGTTTGCAGGGAACATTTAGAAAGTAATATGTGGGATGAATTGGGGAACCACTGCACAATTTCTCATTACTTTACAGCAGAACATTTCACAGACGTGTGTAACATCTTCACTGAAGGAATCATTACTAACAAGGAGTATGATTTCGAAACTATGGTCGGTCTCAATGACGACAGCTTTCATTTTTGGGTTGGACTCAATGGAAGTGAGTTTCGCTCCATATTATTGCAAACACCATCGCTACGTGCATATAGCGATAATAGAACCATACTCGGTCTTTACCTCGCTAAGCTACGGACTGGTGAGAGCAATGAAAGGCTTGCGAACCTGTTTAAAATGTCCCGACGAACATTAGAGAGGAAGCTGGCGATTGCAAGGCAATGTTTGATTGATGAATATGTTCCTCAGCATCTAGGTATTGACCACATCACCAGAGAAGATGCACTACAAAGAAATCTGGCAATACCAAAATATCTCTTCGGAAATCATGAAAACACGAAGTTGATTGTGATTTGCGATGGAACATATGTTTATATTCAAAAAAGTTCCAACTTCTTATTCCAGAGACTGAGTTATAGCTTGCATAAGTTTTCCAATTTATTGAAACCGTTCATAATTACAACTAGTGATGGATACATCTATCTATACTATATACTATAATATAATATAATATATAATAATATTATAAAGAGGTAAAATTTGTTTGTAAGTTTGTAAGTTTGTTTGTAGGGGGTAATCTCCGAAAGTAATGAACCGATTTTAAAAATTCTTTCACTGGTTGAAAGCTACATTATTCGTGAGTGCTATAGGCTATAAATTATAAAGATATCATGCATATTAGCCGAACTATCTCAATTTTTGTATAGCCAGGCGAAAAAAAATTCTCTTACAACAAAGTTATTTGCATGCGTTGCCTTAACAGTTGTATATAAATGAAAACAATGTATGGCAGCCTGGTCCGCCTTTAATAGTTCTACAAAAAAGTCCGCAACACCATGTTTCTATCTTTTATACTTTAGCAGATATATTAGCTTTTATGTGTTGAAAAAAGTATTTTTCGACGTACTTACCTTTGGACGATTTTTTAAACAACAAAATATTAAACCTTATCGAAAAAATTATTATTATCATCACAAGAACATCATAGAGATACGATTTGTTTAAATCGTTTCGAAATAATATAAAATTACTAAATCGCAAAATGCCGCCGTCCATTCACGAATCACATAAGAACATGCTTTGTACGGACGTTTTATCCATTTACCCATGGTATTTCTGTTTTTTGGAATATCGGACAGTTTTAGCGATTGTTTATCATGCCTAAAAGGAAATCACAACTTTCCCGTCAGACATCCCAAAGTAGCTCGAGTACGCCGTACGGAAGAGTCTGCTCTTGAAAATCATCAGCGCCTCTCGAGGAATAGAGAACATGCAAGCACGCGCTAGGGAATCTAGCTCCGAGCGTTCACAGCGGCTTGCTAACCAAAGCTGGAGAACATCGCAGGCCCGTGCTCGGGAATCTAGCGCTGAACGTGCGCAGCGTCTCAGTGATTTAAGGCAACATGTCTCTGCAACAAGGGATAGGGAATCTAGCGCTGAGCGCTCGCAGAGGCTCGCTAGCCAGAGCGCGAGAACATCGCAGGCCCTTGCTCGGGAATCTAGCGCTGAACGTGCGCAGCGTCTTTAGGCAGGAAATAAATCATAGCACTCAGAACTAACCGAACCACACTCATAATTTGATCACAAGAAAATGATTACCGCCCAACGAAGTGGGCACGGGTCAGCTAGTAATAGATATTTTGGGTCCATATGCTGCAACAACAAGTGATGCGACCATATTGAATTCCATTTTGGAAAACGAAGAACATCCGCTGCACGTATTTCTTGTCCCGAACGATTTTTTTTTTTTTTTAGGTGGTAAAAATCATCAAATGACTCCTTCCGCCCTGGGTGGGGCGGAAAGGACTGTCAGACTTTTACTGACTAAAAAACCACCCTGTTCCTTCTATTGCCCTTTACGTTCCGGGGCCACGCTATCCTGTTAAGACGTCCCGCAACCCCGGCAGGCGTTAGCCCCGTTGGGGGCCCCGTCCCTGTGCTGACAGCTCTTTGAGGCGCGCGCGAACAGAACGCGCCGTCGACTCGGGCTTCCTTGATCGGACGGCGAGCTACCCATTACTCGTTGTTACGCGAGTTTGTGGCTTGCCAGATATAAAATAGCTTGAATACTAATACTAATATAATAATATCGCTACGTAAATAGACATCAAGCAAAACATGTAATAAAATTTCGATAAAATTGTTATCAATTTCAACAACACAGGAAATCTGAACAGTGCTGAGTACACTTGACTGGCCTTTTAAAGTTACTGTATTTTGTTTACGTTTTTACGTTTTTACGTTTTTTGTTTACGTTTTTAACACTCTCTTTAAGAAGTGAACACTCAGAACCAGAATCATATATAATGCGAAAAACTGACCTTGATGTTATAAAGTTCCTCCCGGCGCTTCGACACTGCATACGTCAACGCGACGTTCGCTGCGCGGCGCCTCTGTGCCGCTTCCGTTAGTGCAGCGAGTGGCGATATGTCCTTGCTTCCCGCATTTGAAGCAAACGATGGAGCTGGTAGTGGCCTGTTGCTGAGGCCCAGGTTTTGATGCTTGGAGAGTATTCGGTGTCTTCACGGGTTTTCTTTTAGTGTCCTTCTGTCGATAAAAACATTCCGCCTGCCTGTGTCCGATTTTCCCGCAGTGAAAACATTTGATTGTAGTTGTTTAAGATGTCTTCATGCGTTTCTTTTCAAATGTTTTCTCTTCTACTGAACTTAACTTGTGATTGTAGGAAAAGGCTTGTAATTCTTGTTGTAGTTGCTGGCGAGTGTTTATTTCTGAAGGCTAAAGGCCAATCTTTGCAATCTCGGATTGAACTGAGAAATGTGAGCGAGTGCTGTTGACACTATTATTTGTTTGAGGTTAAGATTCCTCCAGCGATTAAACAAGAGTGACACAACACGACTTCCGTACGCCGCTAATGTTTCACCTTCTTTTGGCTTGTCAGTACTTTAAGCCTATGAGCGTACTACCTGCAGCGGTCTCCGTGCTCACAAATCTTGCAGTGAACAGGTCCCTGAATTCCAGCCATGTCATACCTGGATAAGACACTTGAGACAGCCACGCTCATGCTGAGCCTTTAAGTGCCCTGCTAATGGCGACAATTAAGTAGCCGCCATCCAAAGGGCTATCAGCCAGGCACTGTACTGTCTGTGCAGGTCTGAAGTTGCGCACCACGACCGTGCATCTGCATCTGTCTTATCCGGATCAAATATTGGTAGGCTGACGATGTTGGTAGAACGTTGTGGATTGTTGAGAGTTTCGATCAAAGCCTTCATATTTGAATTTTGCATTTCAAATAATAACCGCTAATTTTCTCCGTTCCCGCAATTTTCTTCACCGCGTGGCGTGATTACAACATCTTGCTCGTTAACCCGCCAAGATCCCACTTCTGATGTCGGCTGAGGTGCCTGATCATCAGAAGACATCTTGTATGTGTGGGCAATGTGTGGGGTTACGGGTAACGAACAAATAACTTCAAGTCACACTACAAATTTATATTGAGTTCAATTAAATTAATTAACACAATTTAAATTGCACAACGAGGCGTAATACAGTTCCTGAGATGTTGTTCGTACGACGGCTGGCTGAGAGGAGAGAGTCGGTCGACGGACGACGACTCGCACGAACTTCACTCCAGACTCTGTAGAAGCGCTAACTTCATAGCTAACGCTTACGTCTCGCTGTCAAATCAGCTCCCGTACTATTGACTTCCCGATAAATATAACATTTTAAATCTACCTTCTTTATTTCTTTATGAAATAGCTAATCTTATACAAACCAATCCTAACCTATTTAAGAAACTATCAGACGTTTCTATTCGTAATCGACTGGATAATAATTAACTATGAGTACCTACCAAGGTCAACTACGGCATTGATGCGTAAAAGTATTTTTTGTTTAACACCAATCATCTTTACTTCTATACTATTATATATATATATATATATTCTTAGATATTTCCCCTTCCAACCTACCCGGGCCGAGTGGAAGGGTATAAAAAGGCATTGCACGCTGTCAACGGGCTCAGGCTACCAAAGCCAAAAAGGTCGTAGCAACGACCTCCCCCGCGTCCCCCTCGACCCCCCGTCCCACCGTCAACGCTGTCTCGACTTCCGAGTCCAGCCGCCCCCCTAGCCCCCCTACTTCCAACCCCGCTTTAGCTTCGAAGAAGAAGCTCAAACCCCCGCCGCCCTTGTTCATTCAAGACAAGGCCAAATGGACGGAAGTTTCAAAGTGGTGTAACGATCGTAAGATCACTTACACCAATGCCCGCACTACCCTGCAGGGCATTAAAGTCCAAGTTCCCACGTCGAAAGACCATAGGGAACTAACCAGCTTACTGAAGGTGAGGAACGTCTCGTTCCACACCTATTCCCTCCCCGAGGAAGCGCCCACCCGAGTGGTGATCCGGCGCATCCCTAAAGAAATCCCAGTTGAGGACATCCTCAACGACCTCCACTCCCAAAAGGTCCCCGTCTCAGCAGTCCATCGCCTGCACAAAGCGAGGGGCGGCCCCGCCTTCGATACCGTCCTGGTCGTTTGTGACCCTACGGCCATCACCCCATCTTCAAGGTGAAGTCAATTTGCTCCCTATCTGGCATCTCCATTGAGAAGCCCTACAAGGCTAACGTAGTCGGCGTTAAGTGTCTGGGGGAGCACGGCACTGCCGATTGCCCACGTCCCAAGGAGCATGAGCTCTGCACTGAACCTCCTAGCTGCGTGCTATGCGGCCAGTCAGGACACCCGGCTAACTACCGCGGCCGTCCCAAGGCCCCCAAATCCTCTTCTCCCAAACTGGTCAAGCGTGCAAACGCCCGCCAGCAAAGGGAAAGTCCATCCGTGAAGGTTCCCTCCTCACAGATGCCCGAGCGACTCAGCCTTCAAAGGCCCTCTCCATGGAACACGCTCAACCACCAAAGAGCCTTTCCAGCGCTGGCCACCTCACATCCCGCCCCTACTTCAGTGCCGCCGGCCCCTGCCGCCCCGGCTCCTCAGTCCGCCCCAAAAAGATTCCTCCCACAAAGGCTGCCCCTGCAGCCTCAGCCGCACCCTCTCCCGCCCGCACCGGCCCCGTGGCCGCTATCCCCATCGCTGAACACGTCCAAATCTTATCGGACGCTTTCAGCATCTACGTCAACTCGGATGCCGTAACTATGGCTCAAAGTCAAAGTCAAAGTCAAAGTCAAAGTCAAAACATTTATTTCAATTAGACCATTTACATGCACTTTTGAATTGTCAAAGAGTTGGTCAGTTAGTCCGAAAGTTGAAGCTAGTTGCTCGTTCCAAAACGGAGGTAGGCCTCTATGGAGAAGAACGAGCAAGAAACTCCACGGCACTCTTTTAAATTAGGTTATTACAAAATCTTGGTTACATTATTCTTGTTGATTCTATATGTGATCACAATGAAGATGAATATAAAATAGTAGTGAAAAAAAAAATATATAAAGAAATTAAAGCAATAGCAGTTAAGAGATGACCAATCCCAACTGACAGCACTCGTTCACGAGCATGACGCATGGATCAGCACCACCTAGCTCAACCATTATGGAGGGAGCCAAATGATCCAACACACGCGCCACCATCAGCGAGATATTTGAGTGAGCATGACAAGCTCTCAACTGCCATGCTTATTAAGTCAAAACACATCGTAACTTAATAAATAAAAAATGCTCCATGGTACTCACATTTTCAAAATTGAAATAAATGATATTAAATTATACAATACTAACACTTTCAGTGTACTTATTCGTTGGATGACTGTGATATGTAAAAATAAAATAAAAAGTAATCGTACTGATAACAGTAAAAGTTATTCAGGTCGACATAAAAAAAAAGGGTAAGAAACATCATTCTCTTAAAAAACAATCCTATTTAGTGAGCCCGAGTGGCTGTGGAGCAGGACTAGCATTTAGCCAAGCATTTTTGTCCGTGATATAATCATCTAACTTATAATATGCTTGATTACATAGTGTGCGTTTTATGCATGTCTTAAATTTTCTCTCATTTAGTTGGAGAATATCGACTGGTATTTTATTATAGCATTTTACACAGTACCCCATAAAAGAAGTGCTTACTTTCGACTATCTGAAACTTGGTTGATCTAATTTGTTCCTATTTCTAGTATTAAAATCATGTCTATCACTAATTTTCTTAAAAAGATGAAGATTTTTCCGAACATGCATAATGTTTTCATATACATATATATTGACAAGGTACCGTCATGATGTTAATTTTTTTAAACAATGTCCTTAGAGACTCGCGTCTGCCAAGATTATAGATAGCTCTGACAGCCCTCTTTTGCAGAACAAAGATAGAATTTATATCTGCAGCTCGTCCCCAAAGCAAAATACCGTAAGACATGATGCTATGAAAATAACTAAAATAAACTAGTCTCGCGGTATCCACGTCTGTTAATTGTCTAATTTTTCTGACAGCGTAAGCGGCTGAACTTAACCGCCCTGCAAGAGATGTTAAGTGGGGACTCCACTGCAGCTTTGAATCGAGCGTAATCCCTAGAAAAACTGTCTTCTCAACGAATTCTAGCATGTCCTTGTTCAATATAACGTTACATTTACTCCCTCTAACATTAGGTAAAGCGAATCTTATACATTTCGTTTTTTTCTCATTTAACACTAAATTATTAACAGTAAACCAATTGTGAACCTTAAGCATAGCGTTATTTACGTCGTCAAGGTGATGTGCTTGTCTATTTACTCTAAAAATGAGTGAAGTATCATCAGCAAATAACACCATTTGTGGTTGGTTTTCTAGTAAATGAGGTAAATCGTTTATATATACTAAAAAGAGGAACGGACCCAATATTGAACCATGCGGAACGCCCATCTTTACTTTTAAGCTTGATGAATTTACACCGTTTATTTGAACTTGCTGTAGTCTATCATTCAAATACGATTTTACTAAGTTAAGTGCTAGATCACCGAGACCGTAATGCTCAAGCTTTAGGAGCAGTGTTTCGTGATTCACGCAATCGAACGCTTTAGAGAGGTCGCAGAAAATGCCAACAGCATCCTGTGAGTCCTCCCATGCATTAAAGATGTGCTTAATTAAAGTAACACCGGCGTCAGTAGTACAACGTCCTCTGGTGAAACCATATTGTTGATCGTGTAGGATGTTGTTACAGTTAAAATGATTGAGCATTTGATTGAGCATCACTTTTTCAAACACCTTGCTGAAAACCGGCAAAACCGAAACAGGTCTGTAATTATTGGTGTCCTTGCTATCTCCGGATTTGAAGAGCGGTATAACTTTGCTGTACTTCATTAAATCCGGGAATATCCCTTGGTCTACGCACAGATTAAATATTAAAGCTAAATAGGGTGCTATTGTCTCAATAATAGATTTACAGACATTAGTAGACATGCCCCACAGATCTTCGGTAGCCTTGATCTTAAGCTGTTTAAAAGCCTTTAAAACGACCACAGGGTTAATGTGTTTAAATTTAAATTCATTAGGACAGGCTGTAACATTCACTCTTAGAAGTCAATAGCAAGTGAGGGTGAGGAATCTAAGATTTCAGTAGTTTTAATTGGAATACTAGTAAAGAAAATCATTGCTTGCAATGCTGACCTTACAGCCATAGGGAAAGTATTCGACGCGTACCCCGCAATTACGCGTGTCCTAGAAAAGCTATACCGTCCTAAACCATAATGGATAGTAAAAAGCTTTGTTGTACCTGTACTGCATCCCTATGGACCCTCCCCCCCTCTCTCGCCTCGAAGTCTCACTCTGTCGGCTCGGCATGACTGGTCATCAGCCGATTACCATTATTTCTGCCTACATCCCTCCTTCGTCCTCAGAGGACCCAACTCTGCGCTCTTCTTGGCCTGAGTGAATCCGTTATACTAGCGGGCGATCTCAACGCCAAACACCCCGCCTGGAACTGCAACACGACCTCTACCAGAGGTAAAATCGTGTTCAACCTCTGTGCCACCCTCAACTTTGACATCATCGCTCCGATGACTCCCACTAACTTCCCCCACGACCCAAATCACCTCCCCGACATCCTCGATGTAGCGCTCCTCAAGAATGTAAATCTGCGTTTGCATTCTATTGAAGCGCTCCCCGAGCTCGATTCCGACCACCGTCCGGTCATCATGGAATTAGCTCCCCGCTCAGGTCCCTATGATCCCAGCCAACCCCCCCCTACCCAAGTGATAACCGACTGGAGGAAAGTAAGCGAAAGCTTAAAGTCCGTCACGTCGCCTCACCTGGACGCTATCCCCGACCACATATTTTCAGTCGCTGACACGACGGGTGCGATCAACTCCTTCACGGAACATGTTCAATCCGTCCTGAACGATTGTTCAAGGGAGGTTCCGGTGGTGAGCGATCACCGCTGGAAACTACCGGACGATGTACGTGCTCTGATGACCGAGAAGAACGCGGCCATCCGTGCGGATAGCGCTTTCCCCTGCGACGCGAACAAAGCTCACATGCGATCTCTACAGCGTGCTGTAAAGAATCGCATAGATGAGTGGCGTAACGCTAGCTGGGACAAGACGCTTAGCGAACTGGAGCCCACCCATCAAGCCTTCTGGAAGTTACAGAGGAGGCTACGTTCCACCAGAGAGGCCGCCATGCCTCCTTTCACTCGCCCCGACAAAAGCGTCGCTTTCGACAACGACGAAAAGGCTGAATGTCTAGCCGACAGTCTTGAGGCCCAATGCACCCCGAGCACTCAACCTGTAGACAAAGCTCACCTTTCCAGGATTGACGCCGAAGTCGAACGTAAAACTGCCCTTCCACCTGTCGAAGACCCCGATGACCCTCTGCCCCCCGTCACCCCTGACGAGGTGCAGGACATCATCAAAAACCTCAAACCCCGGAAAGCCCCTGGGTCTGACGGAATCACGAACAGGTTTTCAAACTCCTCCCTGCCCCTCTCATAATGCTTATGACCGCCATCTTCAATGGCGCCATGAGCAACAACATCTTCTCTGGGACGTGGAAAGAAGCCACAGTCATAGGCATCCCCAAACCTGGCAAACCTAAGTCAGAGCCTTCGAGCTTTCGTCCCATTAGTCTGCTCAACGTTCTCGGCAAAACCTACGAGAGTCTTATTTATAAGCGTCTCAAAGATTATGTCGAAGCAAAGAGCCTCATCCCGGACGAACAATTCGGGTTTCGTTCCCACCATTGTTGCGTCCAACAAGTCCACCGCATCGTCGAGCACATAAGCGTTGGCTATCAACGTGGCTCTCTGACGGGCGCTCTCTTCTTCGACATAGCGAAAGCATTCGATAAAGTCTGGCACAATGGCTTAATATACAAGCTCTATCAGATCGGAGTACCTGACCGCCTCGTACTCATCATACGAGATTTTCTGTCAAATCGTACCTTTCGCTATCGCATTGAAGGTGCGCTCTCCTCACCCCACCCCATACGCGCCGGAGTCCCTCAAGGCTCCGTCCTATCCCCGCTTCTATTTACGCTGTTCACCAGCGACATCCCAAAAAATAGCAAGGCCCATCTGGCCCTATTCGCTGACGATATGACCATTTATTACACCGGTCGCAGCCCAGCCTCCATCGCTCGCACTCTCCAAATCGCCGCAAACGCCCTAGGCGCTTGGTTCCGGAAATGGAGAATCGAGGTCAACCCCGACAAGAGCCAAGCGGTCCTCTTCTCCAAACCGCGCTTACCCCTCACCCCCCCTAGTCCCATCACCATGTACGGCAAGCCGATCCCCTGGGAAAAGCGAGCCAAATACCTTGGTGTGATCCTCGACCACCACCTCACTTTCGGAGAGCACATTAAGGCGGTGCATTCGCGCGCCGCTTTTGCTCTCGGTAGGCTTCACCCCATGCTGAATGCACGCAGCAAGTTGTCACTCAAGTGCAAATTGCGCATCTTTACGGCGTGCATTCGTCCCATCATGACCTACGCCTGTGCCGTATTCGCACACGCAAAGGCATACCGTCTCCATAGGATGCAAACCCTTCAGAACCGTTTCTTGCGTAAGGCCACGGGAGCCCCGTACTACCTTAGCAACGAGAATCTCCATCTCGATCTGAGAATCCCCACCATCCAGCAGGTCATGAAATGCACCGCCAAGCGCTTCTTCGACACTGCTGAAAAACACCCCAATCCCCTGATCGCATCGCCGCCCGATACACTCCCTCCCGTATCAGTAAGACTCGTCGACCGAGACATACTTTGACCATCCCCGACGATGCCATTACTCTCCTCCAGGAGGGTAACAAAGAAACCAGTACGTTACGTAAGTACAGACACAGACCGCCGTCATTCCGCCGCCGCCGCGCCGCCGAAGTCCGTCGCGACGTCCTTGTTCATCTCCGCCCCGTCCCTTGCTCGTGCCAGCCCGCGTCGCTGAGTCTGTAGCTTTAAATTCGTCCCTAAATAATACCAACCAGATCCAGCCTGTCCCCTTGCTGCCCTCCCCCAGCGACGCCCTAAGCCGAGGCCCGTACCCCACAGGGGGTGCCCTTAGCGTGTAGTCGCTTAGTATGTAAGTTGTTTTAAGCCCTGGCCGAAGGCCTTAAATTCATTTATGCCTTAAATGAATTTAAGGCCTTCGGCCAGGCCACAAGAAAGCCCGGTTAAGCAGCCGAAAACCTCATAGGTTGAAATACGAGATGCCATTCCGAAAAAAAAAAAAAAAAAAAAAGTCAACGGGCTTTTTGTCTGCTTGGCTTTCGGGTGCAACGGACGTATTTTAAGAACATTAAGTGGATTAGTTGATCAGGTAGTTCAGCATGCCCGGTTTTAAAATACCTTCCGTTAGGCTTGAAGTTCTTTTTATTTGTGTTTGTGATTTCTTTTTCTTGTAAGCCTGTGTGTTTGTTTCAGCTCCTTTTGTGGTTTGGTTTTCTGGCGAAATTGAGAGCATTTTTTTGTTATTTCCAGTTGTTTGGTTTCTTTCACTTATGATTAGCTTGTCGTATTTTATTTTTACAAAGTTTCCCTTTTCCTTTTCTAGTTTGGCTTGTTCTTGAAGCTCTTTCCTCCTCTCTAGGATATTTTGTGGGAAATCTTCCGTTATGTAGTAACCAGTATCTTTTAGTGCACTTCTATTTTTAAACAAATTAATTTTTGTGCCCAGTGTGCTGCAGGTGACCATTATTGGTCGAGGTCTTTCCCCTTTCTTGCCTATTCTCTTGGCTTCTTGAATATCCCTGCGGTCTAGTTCTTGAGAGAAATGTTCTTTGATAAAGTTCACTATGAGACTTTCTAAGTTAGAATATGATGTTTCTGTTTCTTTTATTTCGAAAAACACGACGTTATTTTTTCTTAACTGTTTTTCTATATAGTATAGTCGTTTTTCTTGGTTTTCACATTTTTCCTTTAGATGCTCGTATTTTTCATTGAATAGTTTAACTTACTTTCCAATATGCAGTTTATATTTTGTGTAACTTTTTCTGTCACTTTCTCTCCACTTTTTTCTATTGCGGTTTTCTGTTCATCTAAATCACTTCAAATTTTTCGAAGTTCTTTCATAATTTCCTCCATTTCTTGTAATTTCCAGATAATTTTTGAAATTGTATAACAGTATTGAAGTGGTTATTATGTTACTACTGGCGCCCTCTAGTATTTCTGATCCAACTTGTTAAGGTAATTAGCTCTTTGACAGATCGACCGTAGATCGAAGATGGTTCGGACTTGTGTTAGTGATACGGGTAGCTTTCCACAGATGTCGTTAGTGACTTTGTGCTCGTTTACCAATAATTGCAAGTCACTCTAGATAGTGGAAAAAGTAGGGTTATATTTATCACTTTATTTTTAAGAAACGATTGCCGGGATTATGGAAGCACAGTTTTCTACACTCTTCGTTTAGTCTTTCACTTCGAATGCGTAAAGTGTGGCGAAAATGTCTGTTTAAGCACGTAATACGGCTGATTCCCAGTCAAGATGCTATCACTGATTGCATAGTATTCACTCAATGTTGGTTGTTGTCCACAATGTATGATGTAAATCACTTGTTTATTTCTTCACTTTTGCCTTTTCCACTAAGTAAATAAACTTAAATTATTTAGAGAACAATATTAGTACGGAGCTGAGGTAAACATTGGCATGGCAGCGCCCTCTTTCTAATCAACAGAAACACAAACAACACAACAGATCTGCAGCAAAATAATAACGTTAATATTAACACACCCCTCTCGCAACCTCAACATATAACAACCACCATCAGAACACCAAACTCATCTCCCAAGCCGGCTGGTCACCGTGGAAGATCACGACCAAAACCCTCCAAAACCTGAAAAAACCTCACAAAAAACGCTATACATTCTGACATATAACGTTAAAACACTTTCATCATATGAACGTCTGTTGAAGCTAATTGAAGCGCTCAAAGAAACTAAATATGACATATTAGGATTAGCTGAAACAAGACGCTTTGGAACAAAATTGAAGAGCATGATAACTTCATTTTCTGCTATACAGGCCACACACCTGGAAGACATGGCATAGGTTTTATAGTTAGAAACTACCTCAAAAATAATATAAAAGGCTACCACGGCCTTTCTGAAAGAATAGCCATATTAAACCTGAAATTCGAGAACACCAGCCTATCCATCATTCAAGTCTACCCCCCTACTGCACAAGCAAACGATGATGAAATCGATAATTTTTACGCGACAGTAAATAGGGCAATAGAACTCGCACACTGCCTCGTTGGTCTAGTGGTCGCAAGCGCGACTGCTGTGCATGAGGTCTTGGGTTCGATTCCCAAGTCGGGCAAAGTGTTATTGAGTTTTTCCATCAGGAATTTCTCGGTAGCAGCTCGGAGTCTGGATTTGTGCCCGGTTGATAGCAATAGGCTCGCCCCCTATTACATGGGACTAAAAACATAACTGGCGAAATGTGGGTGTACTAATGGGTACACCTCTGCCTAACCCTTCGGGGATTACAGGCGTGATGTTATGTTATGTAACTCGCACACAAAGACTTCATACTGATAGGCGACCTAAATGCTAAAATCGGGATACCAAAAAATGAGGAACATTTAATCATGAAAGCACATGGATATGGAACCAGAAACGAGAGAGGACAAAGACTAATCGAATATGCCAGCGAAAACAAGCTGTCCATTTTGAACACCTTCAAAAAAAAAAAAAAACAAAATAAAATGGATCTGGCGTTCACTGGATAGAACCAACAAAAATGAAATCGACTTTGTGCTGTCAAACCGACCTCGTCTGTTTAAAAACATAGAAGTACTTAACATTAACTACCCTTCAGACCACAGACCAGTAAGAGCTACAATTTCATTTGACACACATCTTAAAAGAAGTTCAAGTTTACTACCGGCCAGCATTATACAATAGCAAGCGAAGCAGAAATCACCATGTTCAAAGAAATAAAAAAGAACTCTACATATTAACCTACAATGTTAGAACTCTGCTATCACACGAACGAATAATAGAACTGGAAAAAATATATATAAATACGACATATTAGGTATATCAGAAGTTCGGCGCCTCGGAAATAACATAAAAGAATACAAAGAATTTATTCTCTGCAGTACAGGACAAACGCAGGGAAAATATGGAGTAGGTTTCAAAATAAAAAAATATCTGAAACAATATGTAGAAAGCTACATCGGGGTGTCAGAACGCGTAGCCCTGCTAAATCTGGACATACCAGGAAGGAAATTCACCATCATACAAGTTAACGCCCCAACAGAAGCAGCAGACGAAGAACAAGTAAATATTTTCTATGACACCGTCTATGAGGCAATGGATAAAGCATACAAAGACTTTATTTTGATGGGTGATTTTAATGGTAAAATTGGTAAACCACAAAAAGATGAACACTTAGTAATGAAAAAGTATGGATATGGAACAAGAAACGCACGAGGCCAACGACTTATAGACTTTGCGATGGAAAACAAACTATCTATCATCAACACCTTTTATAAGAAAAAAGATAAAAGAAAATGGTCATGGCAGTCTCCGAATGGACCTAAAAACGAAATAGATTTCATACTGTCAAATCATCCTTATTCATTTCAAAACATTGAGACACTAAGTATAAATTTTACATCAGATCACCGACCACTCAGAGCCAAAATATCACTTACTAAACCAGTGAAAACACGAACCAGGTTTGTAAATAAACAAAAAAAGCTGAAAACTCAAATTTCTCTACTCCACACTGAAACTAATGTGACAGTACAAGACTTCTACGATAAAATAATAAATAATATAACAGACAGTTTACAAGTCGCACGAACCTCACTTTCAACAGAAGTGCGCAGTGCACTCACAGACAATACAGAAAGACTTTTAAAACGAAGATAAGAGTTACAAAAAACTAAAAATAAAACGCGAACAATGAAAAACGAACTCAAGGCACTATACAAGTTGTTAAGCAAATATATAAAAAAAAGATTATGAAAACCATAGAATTACTATCCTTCAAAAGCATTTAGAACAAAGTGGAAGTTTTAAAAAAGGATGTAAAGAGCTATGTACAGAAAAAACATGGATCGATTTTTTGAAAGAGTCGGGAGACATTGCTTATAACTGAAAAGACATTGAACATTGCTACAATTTTTTATAAAAAACTTTATAGTAGATCAAACATAGTCAGAGACACGAACCACATTGGAAATGATCACATCGATATAGAAACGCCATAATCCCACATAGAACCAATAGAATGTACAGAAATAATCGAAACAATAAATAGACTAAAACCAGACAAAAGCCCAGGACCAGATAATATCACTAATGACGCCATAAAAACCGCCTGCTTCATACTAGCTGCCGCACTAACCCAATTATTTAATTTGATATTTGAAACTGGTGTCACACCTTCTCAATCATCTTGCTATACAAGAAAGGAGACCCAAAAGACATAAACAACTACCGGCCGATAAGCCTTTTACCAAGTATTTATAAACTTTTCTCTACAATAATAAATCAAAGAATTAGTACAACACTAGAAGAAAGTCAACCAATTGAACAAGCAGGTTTTAGGAAGAATTTCTCTACTATAGACCATATACACACACTAGAACTGATAATTGTAAAATATCAGAGAACAACAGAGACCGCTATATATCATATTCATTGATTACCAAAAAGCATTTGACACAATCTCACACGAAAGTATATGGATCACACTAAAAGCCCAAAAAGTAGAGCAAAAATACATAACAATACTCAAACACCTATACAGTAATTGCTCAAGTAGAGTCAAACTGGAAACCATTGGACCAAAGTTTCCAATCAGGAGAGGAGTCAGGCAAGGAGACCCCTTATCCCCAAAATTTTTTATCGCGATATTAGAATCCTTCATAAGCAAATTAGACTGGAGAAATTGTGGGCTATATATCCAGGGTAAATACCTAAACCACTTACGATTTGCGGACGACTTGGTTTTACTATCAGAATCGAGCCTACAGTTACAATACATGTTAAGTACTCTACATACAGCAAGTAGAAAAGTGGGATTGGAAATGAATATCACAAAGACCAAACTCATGACCAACTTCAAAAAATCGAAAGTAACAATAGAAAATGAACCATTAGATTATGTAGATCAGTAAATATATTTAGGAAAACAAATTGGATTCAACAGAGATAGCAATGAACTGGAAGTAGAGAGAAGAGTGAAACAAACTTGGAAAAAGTATTGGGGTTATAAGGAAATATTTAAAAGCGAAATGCCTAACAAATTAAAGAAAAGAGTAATGGACTCGTGTCTCATTCCTTGTCTGACGTATGCATGTCAAACATGGAAGTTTACCAACAAAATAAAGAATAAAATAAACACATGTCAGCGAGGAATGGAACGCAGTATGTTAAATATCAAGAAAATACAAAAAATAAAACACAACAAAATACGATCAAAAACAAAAGCAATAGATGCTCTCAACTACAGCCAAAAGTTAAAGTGGAAATGGGCCGGTAATATAGCACGTCTTAAAGATCATAGATGGACAAAAACAGTTACGTCATGGAAAGGCCCACCGGGCAAACGATATAGAGGAAGACCGTTCACTAGATGGGAAGACGATATTAAAAAAATTGCTGGTCCAGAATGGCAACAAATAGCCCAAGACCGGGAGGAATGGAAAGCTTTGGAGGAGGCCTTTACGTGAGGGGGGTTCCAGTATAGTTAAATGCTACTGCTTACCTAAGTACTTAAAACATGGTTTTTCGTAATAGTAATAATTAAATATATATCGGGAAGTCTATAGTACAGGAGCTGATTTGACAGCGAGACGCAAGCGTTAGCTGTGAAGTTAGCGCTTCTACAGAGTCTGAAGTGAAGTTCGTGCGAGTCGACTACGAATCAACGAGGGAGCCGAGTGAAGCGGACCGACTCTCTCTTCTCTGCCAGCCGTCGTACGAACAACGCCTCGTTGTGCAATTTAATTTGTGTTATTTAATTTAATTGATCTCAATATAAATTCTTAGTGTGTATTCAATTTAAACTCGAAGTTATTTGTTCGTTACCCGTAACCCCACACATTGCCCACACATACAAGATGTCTTCTGATGATCAGGCACCTCAGCCGACATCAGAAGTGGGATCTGGGCGGGTTAACGAGCAACACGTTGTAATCACGCCACGTGGTGAAGAAAATGGCGGGAACGCAGAAAATTGGCGGTTATTATTTGAAATGCAAAATTCAAATATGAAGGCTTTGATTGAAACTCTCAACAAACCACAACGTTCTACCCACATCGTCAGCCTACCAGAATTTGATCCGGACAAGACAGATGCAGATGCACGGTCGTGGTGCGCAACTTCAGACCTGTGCCTGGCTGATAACCCTTTGGATGGTGGCCACTTAATTGTCGCCATTAGCAGGGCACTTAAAGGCTCAGCATCAGCGTGGCTGTCTCAAGTGTCTTATCCAGGTATGACATGGGTGGAATTCAAGGACCTGTTCTCTGCAAGATTTGTGAGTACGGAGACCGCTGCAGGTACGCTCATAGGCTTAAGTACTGACAAGCCAAAAGAAGGTGAAACATTAGCGGCGTACGGAAGTCGTGTTGTGTCACTCTTGTTTAATCGCTGGAGGAATCTTAACCTCGAACAAATAATAGTGTCAACAGCACTCGCTCACATTTCTCAGTTCAATCCGAGATTGCAAAGATTGGCCTTTACGTCAGAAATAAACACTCGCCAGCAACTACAACAAGAATTACAAGCCTTTTCCTACAAGCGCAAGTTAAGTCCAGTTGAAGAGAAAACATTTGAAAAGAAACGCATGAAGACATCTCAAACAAATACAATCAAATGTTTTCACTGCGGGAAGATCGGACACAGGCAGGCGGATTGTTTTCATCGACAGAAGGACACTAAAGGAAAACCCGTGAAGACACCGAATACTCTCCAAGCATCAAAACCTGGTCCTCAGCAGCAGGCCACTACCAGCTCCATTGTTTGCTTCAAATGCGGGAAGCAAGGACATATCGCCACTCGCTGCACTAACGGAAGCGGCACAGAGGCGCCGCGCAGCGAACGTCGCGTTGACGTATGCAGTGTCGAAGCGCCGGGAGGAACTTTATAACATCAAGGTCAGTTTTTCGCATTATATATGATTCTGGTGCTGAGTGTTCACTTGTTAAAGAGAGTGTTTCATGTAAATTTTGTGGAAAACGTAAACAAAATACAGTAACTTTAAAAGGTATTAGTCAGTCAAGTATACTCAGCACTGTTCAGATTTCCTGTGTTGTTGAAATTGATAACAATTTTATCGAAATTTTATTACATGTTTTGCCTGATGTCTATTTACATAGCGATATTATGATAGGTCGTGAAATATTGCTGCAAGGATTTTGTGTTAATATGACCGCGACGCAGTTTAAAATTACTAAAGCGCTCGACGTAAACAATTGTAGTTTACAACTACCCTCGGTTGATTTAGAAAGTGTCGTGTTGTCTAGTCGCACTAATGACCTACCTATTATTAAAAATGATTTTACCGTTATTGATACCGATGTATCCATAGCACATAAATCGAAAATTGTGTCTGTGTTGATGCGGTATTCAAGCTATTTTATATCTGGCATGCCACAAACTCGCGTAACAACGGGCGAACTAGTGATTCGGCTAATTGACCCAAGTAAAACCGTACAAAGACGACCTTATCGGTTTAGTGCAGAAGAAAGAAAAATAATGCGCGAACGTATAGGCGAGTTATTGCGTGCTAATATCATTCGACCAAGTAGTTCACCATTTGCGAGTCCAGCTCTTTTAGTAAAGAAACGCGATGGTTCAGATAGGATGTGCATAGATTACCGCGAACTGAATAATAACACGGTACCTGATCGATATCCATTACCGCTAATTTCAGACCAAATATCACGTTTAAACGGTGCGCAGTATTTTACCAAATTAGATTGTGCTTCTGGATTTCATTTAATTCCGATAAAATCCGAAGAATCGATACAGCGTACAGCGTTTATAACGCCAGACGGCCAGTATGAGTATTTGACAATGCCGTTTGGGCTCCGCAACGCGATATCGGTTTTTCAACGCGCGATTGTTAATGCTCTGGGTGATTTGGCTAATAATTACGTCATCGTGTACGTTGACGATATTTTGATTAAATCCGAAACAATCGAAGAAGGTATCGAAAGACTTGACGTAGTACTAGAAACTTTAACCAAGGCTGGGTTTTCGTTATGTTCTTTCTTGAAGACTCGTCTCGAATTTTTAGGGTACGAAATAAAGTCCGGAGAGATCAGACCCAATCGTAGAAAAGTAGAAGCGTTGTCCACTCTTCCTCCACCAAAAACGGTAGCACAGTTAAGGCAATTTATAGGTTTAGCTACGTACTTTAGACAGTTTGTACCTAACTTCTCTCGGGTTATGGGTCCACTTTATAAGCTGACGTGTGATAAGGTCCCTTTTTCTTGGCAACAACGTCACGAAGACATTAGAAAAGAAAGTATTTCTATACTTACTAAAGAACCAGTTTTGATGATCTATGACCCCCAATATCCAGCGGAGTTACACACAGACGCTAGTTCTGATGGTTACGGTGCTATTTTGTTCCAAATCGTGGAAGGAAAACGGAGAGTAGTTGCGTACTTCAGTAAGAGGATCACATCTGCGGAATCGCGATATCATAGCTACGAACTTGAGACGCTAGCGGTCGTTAATGCGATTAAGCAATTTCGCCAATATTTACACGGTAGAAAATTTACGGTCGTAACTGATTGTAACTCATTGAAATCATCCCGTAAAAAGATTGACTTGACACCGCGAGTTCACAGATGGTGGGCCTACTTACAATGCTTTGATTTTGATGTAGTCTATAATAAAGGCAAAGATATGGCTCACGCCGATTTCTTGTCACGTTATCATCCTCCATCTGTGTATCGTGAAATTAATTTAGAATCAAAATCCGATGTAGGGCGAAACAAAATAGTTAATTTTACCGAACTCTCTGGTAATTGGCTTTTAGCTGAGCAGAAGCGTGATGCTGAAATATCCAAGCTTGTTTCTGATTTAAATAACGGACAGTTAAATGAAGACTTAGCGAAAACATACGAGATTCGTAAGGGTGTCCTCAATCGCAAAATTCAGCGTAACGGCAGAACGAAATGCCTTCCTATAGTGCCTAGAACGTTACGATGGTCGGTAGTAAGTAATGTCCATGACTCACTCATTCATCTCGGTTATGACAAAACTTTAGAGAAGCTATTTGACGCATACTGGTTTGAGGGAATGACGCGTTACGTTAAAAAGTTTATTGATAATTGTGTAACTTGCAAGGTAGCAAAATCACACTCCGGCAAAGTACAAGCAGAATTACACCCGATACCTAAAGTAGGCACGCCTTGGCACACTGTACACATAGATGCGACTGGAAAATTAAGCGGTAAAAATGATTTAAAAGAATACATTTTCGTTCTTATTGACGCATTTACGAAGTATGTTCTACTATTTCATACGACTAACATCGATACTAGGAGTAGTATTAAAGCTGTAAAAGATAGCGTAGCTTTGTTTGGTACCCCGACTCGTATTATCGCAGATCAAGGGCGATGCTTCGCCAGTAAAGAGTTTAAGGAGTTCTGTGATTCCAGTAATATTAACTTACACTTGATCGCCACAGGCTCTTCTCGTGCGAATGGCCAGGTGGAGCGTGTTATGTCAGTTTTAAAGTCTATGTTAACTACTGTAGAGTCCACTGATCGCTCTTGGCAGGATTGTTTAGGCGAAGTCCAGCTTGCAATTAACTGCACGGTGAATCGTACGACAAAAGCTAGTCCACTTGAACTTTTAATTGGTAAGGTTGCGCGGCCTTTGGCATTAATGGTAGCTCATGATATAGAGTCAGAGATTGATTTAAATACGGTTCGGGAAGATGCGTTACGTAACATAGAAAATGCAGCTTCATATGAAAAACGTAGTTTTGATCAGACAAAGGCAAGGCTGAATAAATTTTCGCCGGGAGATTTTGTTTTAATCATGAACGAAGAGCGTAATCAAACAAAGTTGGATCCTAAATTTAAAGGACCATTTGAGGTCGTTGAGGTTCTTGACGGAGATCGCTATAATCTAAAATCACTTAACTCTAAACGTACTTACAAATACGCTCATGATAAATTGCGAAAAATGCCGGAAAATCAGAGCTTAACTGACGAATGTGATGATGATCAGAGTAGTTGTGATAATGAGGAAGGTGCTTAAGTTTGCATGATGATCGGACCGTACCAGGGGTTGTCGTGTAGCCGTAGCTCGGTGGAAATCGGTTCTATTTTTACAGTCCGTGAGTACGCGGTATGCAGTCAACTCTGGCGGAGGTCGGGTTTCAGTGGAAACCATAGAGTCCTGGTGAGGCTCGGCGTTTCCCGTGGGGATTCGCGTATGAGAGATGAGTAACCAAAGGTTACTGGGCTATGTGTAGCCAGAGATCACATGGAGAGCTTAAGTTTAGTTTCTTTGGTTTAAGTGTGTTTGATATGAGTCAACGAAATAGTGAGTTGAGCCCTGACTTTTCAATTGATGATTGTTAGTGTTGTAAAATGGCAAAAATATACTCGCTTTGTTAATTAATGTCTTTCATTTATTTGATTACTTGTTATTAGAGAAAATATTTTGTGAGTTATAAAAGTATACTTCAATTTTAGAGTCGTTAACTTTTCTTTGCTTAGGTCAGGAGTGACCGAACTGTTTGATACTGCGTTATGAATCTTGTTTCAGAATAACACACAGGGACGTGTGTCCCGTAGGATGGCCGTATCGGGAAGTCAATTGTACAGGAGCTGATTTGACAGCGAGACGCAAGCGTTAGCTGTGAAGTTAGCGCTTCTACAGAGTCTGAAGTGAAGTTCGTGCGAGTCGACTACGAGTCAATGAGGGAGCCGAGTGAAGCGGACCGACTCTCTCTTCTCTGCCAGCCGTCGTACGAACAACACCTCAGGAACTGTATTACGCCTCGTTGTGCAATTTAATATGTGTTATTTAATTTAAATGATCTCAATATAAATTCTTAGTGTGTACTCAATTTAAACTCGAAGTTATTTGTTCGTTACCCGTAACCCCACACATTGCCCACACATACAAGATGTCTTCTGATGATCAGGCACCTCAGCCGACATATATATTAAAATAAGTTAAGTTGCATAGATAATAGTTTCTCAATTTTTTTAATTCTTTTGTTAATTAGGTATAGAAAGAAAACAACATTTTTTAAGATATCTGTTAACTGGAAATACAAGGCTTTTTTATTTTTATTTTTATTGTTATTTTTACTTATAGGCTATGCCTCTAAGACAGCAAGCATAGCAAGGCTGCTTAAGAAGGGTGAACCCTTTTTGTGGGGATCTGAACAGGATGCTGCTCGCGACTATATTATAAATTGCTTAACTAATGAACCGGTTTTAGCGATATTTGACCCCCAGTAGCTTACGGAACTTCACACAGATGCTAGCGCTGTTGGATTTGGTGCTATTTTACTCCAAAAGCACAGCGGTGGAAGAAAGAGGGTTGTCGGGTACTTCAGTAAGTCCACTCAGGGTGCGGAGTCGCGGTACCACAGCTACGAATTGGAAACGTTGGCTGTTGTACATGTGCTCCAGCATTTTCGCCACTATCTAATTCAAAGTCAAAGTCAAAGTCAAAACATTTATTTCAATTAGACCATTAATAGGCACTTTTGAATTGTCAAAGAGTCGGTCAGTTAGTCCGAAAGTTGAAGCTAGTTGCTCGTTCCAAAACGGAGGTAGGCCTCTATGGAGAAGAACGAGCAAGAAACTCCACGACACTCTTTTAAATTAGGTTTTTACAAAATCCTGGTTACATAATACTTGTTGATTCTACATATGATTACAATGAAGATGAATATAAAACCGTAGTAAAAAATAATAAAACTAAAGATGTAAGCCATAGCAGTTAAGAGATGACCAATCCCAACTGACAGCACCCGTTCACGAGCATGACGCATGGATCAGCACCACCTAGCTCAATTATCATGGAGGGAACCAAATGATCCAACACACGCGCCACCATCAGCGAGACATTTGAGTGAGCATGACAAGCTCTCAACTGCCATGCTCATTAGTAAAATCACATAGTAACTCAGTAAATAAAATAAAACGCTCCATGGTACTCACATTTACAAAATTGCAATAAATGATATTAAATTATACAATACTAACACTTTCAGTGTCCGTATATGTTAGATGACTGTTATATGTAAAAAAAAAAAGTAATCTTAATGATAACTGTACAAGTTATTCAGGTCGACAAAAAAGAGGGTAAGAAACATCATTCTCTTAAAAAAACAATTCTAATTTGTGAGCCCCAGTAGCTGTGGAGCAAGACTAGCATTTAGCCAAGCATTTTTGTCCGTGATATAATCATCTAACTTGTAATATGTATATACATAGTGTGCGTTTTATGCAAGTTTTAAATTTTCTCTCATTTAGTTGGAGAATATCGAGTGGTATTTTATAAGATTTTACACAGTACCCCATAAAAGTGTGTACTTTTGCCAATCTGAAACTTGGTTGATTTAATTTGTCCTTATTTCTAGTATTAAAATTATGTCTATCACTATTTTTTTTAAATATATGAAGATTTTTTCTAACGTGCATGATGTTTTCATAAATACATATATTGACAAGGCACCGTCATGATGTTAATTGTTTTAAACAATTCCCTTAAAGATTCGCGTCTGCCAAGATTATAGATGGCTCTGACAGCCCTCTTTTGCAGGGTAAAGGTAGAATTTATATCTGCAGCACGTCCCCAGAGCAAAATACCGTAAGACATGATGCTATCAAAGTAACTAAAATAGACCAGCCTCGCGGTATCCACGTCTGTTAATTGTCGGATTTTTCTGACAGCGTAAGCGGCTGAACTTAACCGCCCTGCAAGAGATGTTAAGTGAGGACCCCACTGCAGCTTTGAATCGAGCGTAATCCCCAAGAATACTGTATTTTCGACGAATTCTAGAATGTCCTTATTCAATATAACCTTACAATCACTGCTTCTAACATTTGGTAAAGCGAATCTTATGCATTTCGTTTTTTTTTCATTTAATACTAAATTATTCACAGTAAACCAGTTATGAACCTTAAGCATGGCGTTATTTACGTCTTTAAGATGCTGAGCCTGTCTATTTACTCTAAAAATTAGTGAAGTATCATCAGCAAATAACACCATTTGTGGTTGGTTTTCTAATAAAGAAGGTAAATCATTAATGTATACTAGAAAGAGGAACGGACCCAGTATTGAACCCTGCGGAACCCCCATCTTCACTTTTAAGCTTGATGAATTCACACCGTTTATTTGAACTTGTTGCAGTCTATCATTTAAATACGATTTTACTAAACTAAGTGCAAGTTCACCGAGTCCGTAATGCTGAAGCTTCAGGAGCAGTGTTTCGTGATTTCCGCAATCGAACGCTTTAGAGAGGTCGCAAAAAAAGCCAATGGCATCCTGTGCGTCCTCCCATGCATTAAAGATATGCTTAATTAAAGTTACACCGGCGTCAGTAGTACAACGTTCTCTGGTGAAACCATACTGTTGTTCGTGTAGGATCTTGTTACAGTTAAAATGATTGAGCATTTGATTGAGCATCACTTTTTCGAACACCTTGCTGAAATCCGGCAAAACCGAAACAGGTCTATAATTATTGGTGTCCTTGCTATCTCCGGATTTAAAGAGCGGTATAACGTTGCTATACTTCATTAAAGTCGGGAATATCCCTTGGTCTATACACAAATTGAATATTAAGGCTAAATAGGGTGCTGTTGTCTCAATTATAGATTTACAAACATTAGTAGACATACCCCACAGGACTTCAGTAGCCTTGATCTTGAGTTGTTTGAAAGCCTTTATAACAACCACAGGGTTTATTTGTTTACATTTAAATTCCCTAGGGCAGGCTGAAACATTCGCTCTTAGTAAGTCAATAGCAAGTGAGGGCGAGGAATCTAAAATTTTAGTAGTTTTAGTTGGAATATCGGTAAAGAATTTTGCAATTTCCTGAGCAACATCGATATTGCTGCTTATGAGACCTTGGGAAGTATCCAGAGTGTAATCAGTATTAAGTGTTTTGTTTCTATTTGTTTCATTGTTGATTATTTTCCAAACAGTTTTTATTTTATTTTCTGCTGATTTAACCTTGTTGCTAATGTATAAGGATTTTGCTGCTTTACACGCATTTTTAAAAATTTTAGAGTAATTAGCAACATACTTATTAAAAGTATCAGTGTTTTTATAAGGCTTAAGGCCATACAACTCAAAAAGTCTTTACCTACTTCTCCTGATGCCTTTAGTCGCCCAGTCACTGAATAAAAACTTAGGGCTAATAGTTTTAGTTTTTTTCTTGAAAATATTATTAAACTCTGTATCCACAATTGAAAAGAATTCTTCATACAGAATATTACCGTTATTCATATTAAGGCCCTGAATACATAACCTACTTATCAAAGTGCTATTAAATTTATGTGACCGTGGTAGGATGTATGACAGTAGGGCTTTTCAAAATTGGGTTACTGATTTGGGATCTTCGATACATTTTATTACGCCGCGCCGGGTATGCATCACGAGAACTGCCAAGTGGAAAGATATTGTCGAACCGTTCTTAACATGCTGCGGGTTGAGGTCGGCAATAAAGGCTCGCAATGGTCTGATGTGCTCTGGAAGGTGCAGCTCACCCTCAACATCTGCAGACAAGCCACTACCCAGACTTCACCACTACAGCTGCTGGTGGGCATTGACGCGGCTACCCCCGTCATCAGATCCTTGGTGCGAGATGTTGCACTCGAAAACTCGCATCCTAATAGCCTTGTTAAGCCTTGTTAACTCTGAGAAAACAACGAGCCTCTGAGTTGCTCACAGCCAACCAACATTATCAGGATGCTTATGTGAATGAAGATCGAAGGCAGCCACGTACGTTTGCTGTTGGCGACATCGTGTTTGTAAGCAAAGTTGCTCAGACAACTGGGAAACTAGACTCCGGCATGCGCGGCCCGTATAAGGTGGTCCGAGTGCTGCCACACCACCGTTATGAGCTAGAGTTACTAGCTGGGTCGTATGGCAAAAAGACTCAAGCCGCCGCTAAACATATGTTATGGCGTGGTGAATGGACGCCGGATACGTGCTCAGCTTTCTTTGAGAGTGGTGAGATATCTGTTATGAGCATGCTAACGTTTGCGTCTCTGCTCTGTTTCGCGGTCATAGTGGAGACAAGCAGAACGTTTGGGCCTCTGTCTCAATGACGCGATGTGTCACAAATTCATAGTAAGCATAACCTTTGGGCCTCTATTATGTGTTCGTGAAAACGACAAGCGAACGTTGGGGCCTCTGTCAACAACAGTGTATGGTGGATGATAGAAAACCGGATTCTGTCATTAGCGATGCATTGGATCTCTTGAGTTTGAAGCTGTTTCAACTTTAAAAATTACTATCATAGGTCCTTGTTTCTGGCGCTTGAGAGCACGCTTGCGCCTGAAACACTAAACAAATTCATGAATTCTAACCTACGAGACAACTTCAGGTTGGATGAGCTTCAAACCATAGTAGCCCTCTTATTTAATTACTCATGTACAGTCGGTTATAGCTGTTATCTAACCCACCTTACTAGCTGAATAAAGTTAGGCGAATTTGAACCTTGTGCAATTAGCGGTGGATAATATATGAATTCGATACGTACTAGCTTAATGAGCTCAAACGACTTGTTCAAGGGCGCAAATATTCTAGAACACTGTTATGCCAATTTGATCTTTAAAACTTTATGTTAGGATAGATAATCTTTTGAATACAGTTTTGACACGTAATGGACCTGTTAATTTCAACTTCATTTGTAAAGACGATTTGACCAAGTGGTAGCAACATGGTAGTGAGATCAAACCCAAGTTTGCATTTTTGACACTTTTTGTTTAAAATATTCATTTATATTTTTTGCATTCTTAATATTATTTATATTAAACTAAAATAGGTAATTAAAATTAACTATTTAAATACAAAAATCACAACAGAAATGAAAAACAGCAATAAGTTTCATTACGATTTTATTCTATACGGTTAAAAGTAAAATCATTACTGACAAAAATAACTACTTGTCATATTATAAAGCTAAAACATATAAAACAAGTTAGAATAAATATAAAATAAACTACTTGAGCTAGAACTTGATAAAAAAGCAGTGTCATCGTTTCAATACTGTCTATAAAATTTCTATATTTTTATTTTTAAAGTAGGTAAAAAATTATGTAGTGAATCAACATGTTATATGTTTAGAAATACCTATAATATTTCTTTTTCATAACAATAACATCTCCACATTAACTGTCATACCTACTTATAAAATAAAAGTGAAAATAGCACTAAATACTTTGGTGTTTTACCTACTTTTTAGATTTTTTATTAGTATATTTGATTTTTAATATGGTTATGATCGTAAAAAGGACCTGCTTATTCAATGTTTGAAACATTTCCTTAGAATTTATGATAACAACAGATTATTTAAAACACACACTGACACTTTAGTATTGTGGGCTGCTGACGGTGGTGCTGTCTTATTAGTGAAGTGAAGCACCATCTCTTGAACAAATGTTCTTCCCAATTAAAATCTATACTTTCTTGGGCAAAGTGGACTTTCACTTGGCAATGAACAACAGTTCATTGAATTTTACGTGCCGGCTTGTATTGTTTCAATCCAGCAGCATGCATGAGTATGTCTACTAACAATCCGTTCTAATACGGGAGTAAACATTACAGGTTTTGGTCACGAACGCCACTTTTGAACTGTTCCTGTTTCTTCAAAATGTCTTAACCACAATCTGACTGTATTTCTCTGAAACAAATAAATAAAACGGGTGTCACTTACGTTTAAGTAAATATATAAAAAATAATTACACAGCATTGTCACAGCATAAGGAATACTTAGGTATAAATTATAATATAATTAGAACACTTACTTCTATGTTAAATCTCCAAGCAATCTCTCTGATCAACAACATCCAACATTCTCCTTCAGCAAATAGATTATTTTTTTTTGTATTTCAAATAATCACTCATTTGAGACATTGAGACATGATAATCAAACAATAAAATATATATAAAAACATTGGAAAAGACGATTTTTGCAATTTACTAAGTCAAGGCACAGATAACATAAGACGATAAATTATCTCTAAAACTCAAAAGTATTTATCTTCCTGAGTAATGATTGCACACTTTAATCCTTCACAAGGCACAATGGCATGCGTTTCTGAATTCATGATACAAGAAACGTACTAATCACAAGATAATCTAATCACAAACGTTAAAACAAATCTGAAAATGCATATTTAAACATCACAACAAAGATGCTCCGTAAACGACTCAAAACGAAATTTGAACTACTTTGTACTGTCTTGTAAACAAATAATTCAAATCGATCAACATCACATTTTCTGCAACTTCATGTTAGTTAAACCCAAAAGCCAGGCTTGTTTCTTACTAGAAATCGGCGAAGAAATGAACGAATGATTTTAATATATTTTTCGCAATTTGTACTGGATGAGCAGTAATTCCGACAAGCCACATAAGAAGCCAACGCGTGCGGGCGGGATAGCAATATACACAGCGAGATTATTGATTTGCGAGCGATATCAGCGTAAGTTTGGCAACGTTGCGCGCGCCGGATAACGCGCGAAATTGAAAATGTTTATTCTTGAGACAATAATCTACTTTATCAATACAATGGTGTTTTTTTTTTATTTATTAATCTCGAGTTATTGAGGGCAAGCCGGGCTTTTCGGCTTCTATGGAAGGCACGCCACTGATGCCAATGATTTTTAAGAAATTTACAAGAATAAATCGGTAAGTAAACATTACTGGAATAATATTGATAAGTCAGGATCGTAAGATATCAATAACCTAAAAATTTTATGAAACTATTTTCGGTCATATGTATTTTGGTGAATAACTTATTCTGTGTATATTTAATAGTTACGCATAATACTTTAAACTTTTCGGGTAAAAATTAGCTTTTCCGTCATATAACAATGTTGTCATAATTACCTTTTGTTGAAGAAATATACCCCAAAAACACTAAAACATTTTTCCTGTAAAATTTGATATTTGCGATTACCGGTTTATTCCTTGGGGACGTCGATATATTCTATTCTATTCTATTCTAAAGATAAAATTTGGCATTAGGTCAGTAGCCGTCCGCTAAAAGATCCAAAATTCCCTTGCCCTGATTCTTCTCCTATGAAAAATCAATTCGATGACTTCAAGGATGAAATTTTGCAAATGCTAACGATGTGGAAAAAGAACAGAAATTGCAGCTTACGAAATGTATGAGTGAACAAAACTCGTCTGTATCAAAATTAATGTCTGAACTAACGGAGCTAAGACTTCAAAACACTGAAATCCGAAAGTCCAACTTGGAAATTGAAAAGTCTATGGTTTTTATTAGTGGTCAGTATGAGGAAATCTTGGATCAGGTGGAAGCGCTAAAAAAAGACACACAGTTATTCAGAACTAATATACAAGCTTTAGAGGCGAAAACTCAAGACTTACAACAACTTTCTCGTTCATCCGCCATCGAAATTCGAAATGTTCCTCAAAATAACGAAAGTGAATCGGCATCAGAATTATCGGATATCATAACCAAGGTGGGATCAGTGTTTGGTATGACTGTTAATAAAACACATATCCGAGACATCTACCGACTGCCGGGCAAGCCTGGGGCAAGTAAACCCATTGTTACTGAGTTCACGAATGTTCAGGCCAAACTGCAATTACTTACGCTTGCTAAAGATTTTAATAGGAAACACTCTAAGGACGAACGATTGAACCCCAAGAAAATCGGGTTAGCTGGCGGCGATCTTCGTCCGAGCTATATTACTGAATATCTGCCCCTGACCTCAAGAAAACTCTTCTTATAAGCCCGGGAATATGCCAAAATGAATAACTTTAAGTTTTGTTGGACCAATAACGGGCAAATCCTTCTGAGAAAAATGGAAGGTGCAAAGCAAATTCTCATAAAATTGGAGCAGACTCCACTGGAACAATGACTCATTCGTCTTTTTATAGATTTTATTCTTTTAGTAATGCTTAGATTTCGTCAACTTACCTCTACTCAACACACACACCACGACACACGTAAGTTTATCTTTCTATTATACTATTTGCGTTACCCATTTTTTAAGAAGAGTATAATGGGATTGTTATATTTGACCTATGCCAGTATGTCTAATATATTTAACTCGAACCATAGTTCAGCCATGCGAACATATCTTATAACTAGTGGATTGTTGAATGTCGACAGTGACACTTTATACCGTCTAATATGTTATAATAATGACTACCCATAACACTATTATTCAAGAAATTGACTCCTTTAGTGTTTCTAAGTTACACAGATGCCCACCTGAAAGCTCCCAGCAGTATATTGCACATCCGGCTCTGGGTTTAAAAATAATTCATCTAAATATCCGTAGCTTGAGTAAAAAATTGATTACTTAATACCTCTAATGGCACAGATGGGTTTTCAGTGTGATATTATTCTATTGACAGAATGTTGGCTGAGCAAAATATCGCATTTACCAACCCTGGATGGTTATAATTCATTTTTCACAAAAAAAATACCACAACCAAAACGATGGCTGTGCGATGTATATTAAAATATCATCTCTTACCGCTAACGTCGTGTAACTGCATTTTTTTTATGCTAATTGTTTGATTTGCCGGATTGATATATGTATTTTGCTTTATAGAATTTATATCTGCAGCTCGTCCCGAGCTGCAGATATAAATTCTATCTTTGTTCTGCAAAAGAGGGCTGTCAGAGCAATCTATAATCTTGGCAGACGCTAGTCTCTAAGGGAATTCATCATCTGCCTAGCCTTTTCCCAACTATGTTGGGGTCGGCTTCCAGTCTAACCGGATGCAGCTGAATACCAGTATTTTACATGGAGCGACTGCCTATCTGACCTCCACAACCCAGTAACTGGGTAATATGGTACCCCTAGGTAAGACTGGTTGTCAGACTTTCGGGCTTCTGACGACCCGTAACGACTGTCAAAGATCCACGTATGACAGCCGGGACCAACGGCTTAACGTGCTTTCCGAGGCACGGAGGAGTCTCGGTATGTAAAGATGGTCACCCATCCACGGACCGACCCCGGCAAGCGTAGCTTAACCTGACGGATCGACCCGTGCGGCTGTTATTACTTAGCCACGAGCTCCTCGAGTCTCTAAGGGAATTGTTTAAAAAAATTAACATCATGACCTTGTCAATATATATATATGAAAACATTATGCATGTTCGAAAAAATCTTCATCTTTTTAAGAAAATTAGTGATAGACATGATTTTAATACTAGAAATAGGAACAAATTAGATCAACCAAGTTTCAGATTGTCAAAAGTAAGCACTTCTTTTATAGGGTACTGTGTAAAATGCTATGGTTAGGTTAGGTTAGGTTAGCTGGGCTGTTTCCGCACTTAGCCTCTTTATTGGGCCATTGTACGTATGAAAAGAATATCCTTGAGGAGTTACTCCAACCATCCCAGATCCTCCCAGAATGCCAGCAGTCTTTTCAGACTGTTGCAGGCTTCGGGGAGCGATACCGGCGATTGGACAGTCCGTGCCCGTTGATCTGCCACGCTTCTGCACTCCAAGAGCACGTGCTGTGGTGTTTCTTCTGCCTCCATGCATCCTCTGCACAGAGGGCTGTCTGTCACACCTATGGTGAATAGGTGTTTGTTTAGGGGACAGTGGCCGGTTATGATGCCTATGATCTTCCGAATTTCGTCCCGTTTCAATCTAATAGGCTGCGGGCAAGTCTTTTTGATGCTTCCGGAACTGCATTCTTTGTTTGCCTGCAGGTTACACTGTTTCTCCATTCCGTATGGTGTGTTTCCTCGGTTTTCTTACGTAGCCATGATTTTATTTGGGCTTGAGGTATGGGAAGCAGCGGTTCCGGGCCGTATACTGTTGTCTTCATACCTCTTTTAGCCAATTCATCGGCTGCATCGTTACCCAGTGAGTTACTGTGCCCTTTTATCCATTGCAGGGTTACTTTGTTTGTGATCGCAATGTGTTATAATGTATTATGACATTCCAAAAAGAGGGCAGAAGTTATAGTGTTGTTTTGTAGCGCTTGAAGCACCGATGCACTGTCTGAGATAATTTTGATGTTGAGATCTCTGACGTCTCTGGCTGCAACTGCTTGAGCCGCTCTGGTGATGCCAATGCATTCTGCTTGGAAGATCGTGTTTAGTTTACCTAAAGTTGTTGATATTTTGATGTTTAAGTCGTTTGAGAAGACGCCAGCTCCAGTACCATAATTGGTTTTGGACCCGTCTGTGTATATCCGAACTTCATTGATGCCAGAGTAGTCTTCGGCTTCCGCTTTAAGTTGGATATCATATCTTCGATCAAAGATGAGGTGACATGAAGTTCTGTCCATGGGTGCCTCTAGGAGTGGTATTTCCTTTAGAACCCCTTGCAGAACTTTGGAGTGTGTTGTATCTGCGTTTAATTTCCACAGCCCGTGCGACCTTAATCTTAAGGCGGCTATCTTAGCCTCTTCCTGTATGATAAGATCTAGAGGTCTCAAGTTTAGGAGGTACTCTAAGGCGGCTGATAGAGTGGTTTTCATACATCCGGTGGCTGCTACGCTCGCTAAGCGTTGTAGACTTTGGAGTTTTGTTTTTACTGTGGTCAGTTGTGTTCTGGGCCACCACACAACTGATCCGTAGGTTAGAGAGGGTCTGATAACTGATGTGTACAGCCAAAGAGTGATCTTTGGGTTAAGACCCCATTTTTTACCAACAAGTCTTCTGCACTGACCAAAAGCTATACAGGCCCTCTTTGTTTTTGCGTCGATATGACTCGCCCAGTTCAACTTACTGTCAAGTATGACGCCCAGGTACTTTACTTGCGTCGTAGGGAGAGTTTGGTGTTGAATAATTTTGGTAACTGTAGTTCTGGTAACTTCCTTTTGTTGGTGAAAAGGATGAGTTCTGTCTTTTTCGGATTTACTGACAGTTGTTGTTCGTCACACCATTCTTCTACAATCTGAAGGGCAGAACGGATTACTTTACATAACACATTTTCTGCATTCCCGTTTATCAGAATTGTTAGGTCATCTGCATAACCAATAGTAGTGTATCCTCGTTCATTTAGCCGTTTTAAGAGGCTGTCTGCTACTATGTTCCATAATAGAGGTGATAGGACTCCCCCTTGTGGGCATCCTCTGACTACCTCCGCTCTTGTGGTAGTGTTCACCTCTATCTGGACCGCCCTTTTACTTATTAATTCAGTGATCCAGTGTAAAATGCTATATTAAAATCCCTCTCATTTAGTTGGAGAATATCAAATTCTCCAACTAAATGAGAGAAAATTTAAGACATGCATAAAACGCACACTTTGTAGTCAAGCATATTATAAGTTAGATGATTATTATATCACGGACAAAAATGCTTGGCTAAATGCTAGTCCTGCTCCTCAGCCACTCGGGCTCACTAAATAGGATTGTTTTTTAAGAGAATGATGTTTCTTACCCTTTTTTTTATGTCGACCTGAATAACTTTTACCGTTATCAGTACGATTACTTTTTTTTTTTTTACATACCACAGTCGTCCAACGAATAAGTACACTGAAAGTGTTAGTATTGTATAATTTAATATCATTTATTTCAATTTTGTAAATGTGAGTACCATGGAGCATTTTTTATTTATTAAGTTACTATGTGTTTTGACTTAATAAGCATGGCAGTTGAGAGCTTGTCATGCTCACTCAAATGTCTCGCTGATGGTGGCGCGTGTGTTGGATCATTTGGCTCCTCCATAATGGTTGAGCTAGGTGGTGCTGATCCATGCGTCATGCTCGTGAACGAGTGCTGTCAGTTGGGATTGGTCATCTCTTAACTGCTATGGCTTTAATTTCTTTGTATTTTTTTTTACTACTATTTTATATTCATCTTCATTGTGATCACATATAGAATCGACAAGAATAATGTAACCAGGATTTTGTAATAACTTAATTTAAAAGAGTGTCGTGGAGTTTCTTGCTCGTTCTTCTCCATAGAGGCCTACCTCCGTTTTGGAACGAGCAACTAGCTTCAACTTTCGGACTAACTGACCGACTCTTTGACAATTCAAAAGTGCCTGTAAATGGTCTAATTGAAATAAATGTTTTGACTTTGACTTTGACTTTGACTTTGATAATATTTCAGTGATAGTTTTGTATCGGTCTCCTTCTTATAAAAATATTGGCAATTTTATAGACAGTCTGGACACTTTAGTACTTACAGCCCGAACTGAAACTGTAGTTATAATGGGCGACATAAATATCGACATTAAATGTGGTAACAACGACAAAAATTCTGATGAATATCTGTCGTGTGTTGCTTCGCACGGACTTCTTCCTACCAACAATTTACCTACGCGGGGATCCAACTGCTTGGATCACGTCCTCTTGAAGACCAACCTTTCAGCCACTACTATTGTAATCGAAGCATCCATTACAGACCATGACCCAGTATTCTTATTTCTAGCAAATAAAAGGAAAAACACAGATAGGTATTCGTCGAACAAAGTCTAGAGTTGATTATAATTTAATTACAGAGGCTATCAACAACCACTACTGGTCCCCAATAATAGCCATGTCCCCAACTCAATGACTCATGATCCCAACTCCGCGGCTAAATCTCTTACTACAAATTTATCTATACTTATCAAAAAGTTCACACAATTGGTTACGGTATCCAGGAGGCAAAGATGCCTAAAACCATGGGTTACTCCAGGTCTCCTGCGTTGTATACGTAATCGCGACAGAATGAATCTTAGACTAAAAAAATCGAAAAACAATGAAGTTCTAAGAGTTTCATATACAAGATACCGTAATTTCTGTAATTCTCTCTTACACAAACTTAAAACGGCATATGAAAAGGAGGAATTCTCAAAGGCTAAAAACAACCCTAAGGCTACATGGGAAGTTATCAAAAAAGTCTCTGACCTGCAGATAAATCACTCTCCTGCTTCCGAACTCCTTTAACTATCTGATAGCCCCAGATCATCACTTAATTTGGTCAATGATTACTTCGCCAACATTGGTAAAAATTTAGCTTCGAAAATAAGTTCAGATCTCTCAATCTCATCCTTAACCTGCCCTCTAAATCCTAGCGGGTCAATGGTCCTTCTGGAAGTCTCCTGTGAGAATGTCGATGCTGTCATTCTAAATCTCAAAACCAACTGTGCTGTCGGTTACGATGGCATACCAGTAAAAATAATAAACGACACCAGAAAAGTTCTGGTTCCCATTATTACCCACATCTGTAATCTTTCGATTTCTAATGGTGTTTTCCCTATTCACAAGTCTGGGCGCAGGGATGAGGTCAACAACTACAGGCCTATATCCATACTGACCACTCTGTCAAAAATACTTGAGCGCATTTTGAATAAAAGCCTAGTGAGCTATCTCGAGTCAAATAAAATCTTAGCCAGCAACCAATTTGGTTTTCGTTTAAATACAAGCGCTGAAGATGCGGTTCTGGCCTTTTCACAACAAACTGCCGGGTTTCTAGATCATAAAAAAAGAGCTTAGGTATTTTCCTAGATTTGTCAAAGGCCTTTGACACCGTCCCTGCGCGCATCCTGCTGGAAATAATGGAAAGTGTAGGAATTCGGGGTGTTGCCCTCGACATCTTCAGGGATTATCTTGATAACCGTTCTCAGGTTGTCAAGATGGGAGAGTATGCTTGTAGTGAACTTAATATCGCTTACGGCGTTCCACAGGGCAATATCTTGGGGCCAACCCTCTTCCTCATATACATAAACGACCTATGTAAACTCTCCCTGAAACATTACAGTATTGTCACCTATGCTGATGACACAGCCTTGCTAATAGATGGTAAGGATTGGGATGATTGTTATAGAAATGCTGAGCTTGCACTGTCATCTATTATGCACTGGTTAAACAACAGTTTACTAACTTTAAATGTCCAGAAAACCGTTTATGTTCCCTTTACCATCAAATCGAACCAGAGTCCCTCGATATCGTACAGTCTTAAAGGTTTTAGGTGTTCTTTAGCAACTGACTGCGACTGCTTGGCTTTATCTAGGGCGAGCGAGGTTAAATATCTGGGAGTGTGCATAGACCAGAACTTAATTGGCATAAGCACATTGACGCACTCTCAAGCAGGACACGTCGGTTAATTTTTATATTTAGAAAATTACGCGCTTCGGCTGATAAGGAAACATTAAAAATGGTTTACCTAGCTCTGTGCCAGTCGATTTTTGCCTATTGCATACCCGTATGGGGAGGTGCAGCGGGAGGTACTTTTGCCCGACTAGAGCGTGCGCAACGGGCTGTCCTGAAGGTCATGCTTTCACTGCCCCAACAGTTTTCCACTAAACTTTTGTACGCGAAGTCGGAAGTCTTGACAGTTAGGCAGTTATATATGCTAGGCTCTGTTCTCCGTAAACACTTGTGTCGACCTCACTCTCCTCCCACTCGCAGACTCAAACATCGTAAATTCGACGTGGAGCCCCGAAATACGTTTTTTGCTGACCGACAGTATTATGTCAATAGTGCTAAACTTTATAATAATATTAACAAAAAAAAAAATATCTTCTCTGGTACCAAGCACCAATGCAAAACCGCCTTAAAAAAGTTCCTCCTTAACCTAAATTAAGGAGGAACTTTTTTAAGGCGGTTTATCAAAGTACTGAGGATCTGGTAATGGGACGCTTAGTTTGATAAACGCACATCTTCTCTCTGTTTTTCTCTCTCTCACACTCACACACACACTCACTCACACACACACACACACACATTCACACATGCACACCTCCCCACGTCCCACACTCTCACACACTCCTCTCACTTACACCAAAATATACCAATTAACCATGATATACCAATTAAACACACCAACCAAATAACATGACCTCTTTTATATTTTTTTATTGTTAACTCCTGTCTTTTCTTATTTTTATTTGATTTAGATTTTTAATTTTAATATGATAATATCTTTAAAAAATGCACCTCACTCTTCTACAACAGTATCACAGTTTGGGCCTACCTATGGGGGCACTGACCTCTGTGATACAGGTATTTTCCTAATCCAGAGGCCAGAGTTTTGACAATGACGTGTAAAATTATTTTGTAATTAACCTAAATGTGAATTGTGTACTTTTTTTAGCGTAGTAAAGATTATTATTATTATTATTAGAGCCTTCGAGCTATCGTTCCATCAGTCTGCTCAACGTTCTCGGCAAAATCTACGAGAGGCTTATTTATAAGCGTCTCAAAGATTATGTCGAAGCAAAGAGCCTCATCCCGGACGAACAATTCGGTTTTCCCACCATTGTTGCGTCCAACAAGTCCACCGCATCGTCGAGCACATAAGCGTTGGCTATCAACGTGGCTCTTTGACGGGCGCTCTCTTCTTCGACATAGCGAAAGCATTCGATAAAGTCTGGCACAATGGCTTAATATACAAGCTCGATTTTCTGTCAAATCATACCTTTCGCTATCGCATTGAAGGTGCGCTCTCCTCCCCCCACACCATACGCGCTGGAGTCCCTCAAGGCTCCGTCCTATCCCCGCTTCTATTTACGCTGTTCACCAGCGACATCCCAAAGAATAGTAAGGCCCATCTGGCCCTATTCGCTGACGACACGGCCATTTATTACGCCGGTCGTAGCCCAGCCTCCATCGCTCGCACTCTCCAAATCGCCGCAAACGCCCTAGGCGCTTGGTTCCGGAAATGGAGAATCGAGGTCAACCCCGACAAGAGCCAAGCGGTCCTCTTCTCTAAACCGCGCTTACCCCTCACCCCCCCAGTCCCATTACCATGTACGGCAAGCCGATCCCTTGGGAAAAGCTAGCCAAATACCTTGGTGTGATCCTTGACCACCACCTTACTTTCGGAGCGCACATTTAGGCGGTGCGTTCGCGCGCCGCTTTTGCTCTAGGTAGGCTTCACCCCATGCTGAATGCACCTAGCAAGTTGTCACTCAATTGCAAATTGCGCATCTTTACAGCGTGCATTGGTCCCATCATGACCTACGCCTGTGTCGTATTCGCACACACAAAGGCATACCGTCTCCATAGGATGCAAACCCTCGAGAACCGTTTCTTGCGTAAGGCCACGGGAGCCCGGTACTACCTTCGCAACGATAATCTCCATCTCGATCTGAGAATCCCCATCATCCAGCAGTTCATGAAACGCACCGCCAAGCGCTTCTTCGACACTGCTGAAAAACATCCCAATCCCCTGATCGCATCGGCCGCCCGATACACTCCCTCCCGTATCAGTAAGACTCGCCGACCGAGACATACTTTGACCATCCCCGACGACGCCATTACCCTCCTCCAGGAGAGTAATAAAGAAACCAGTACTTTACGCAAGTACAGACACAGACCGCCGTCATTCCGCCCTCGCCGCCGAGATTCGTCGCGACGTCCTTGTCCATTTCCGCCCCGTCCCATGCTCGTGCCAGCCCGCGTCGCTGAGCCTGTAGCTTTAAATTTGTCCCTAAATAATAATAACCAGATCCAGCCTGTCCCTTTGCTGACCTCCCTCAGCTACGCCCTAAGCCGAGGCCCGTACCCCACAGGGGGTGCCCTTAGCGTGTAGTTGCTTAGTTTGTTAGTTTTTGAGCCCTGGCTGGAGGCCTTAATTTCCCTTAAGGCACCACAGGAAAGCTCGGTTAAGCAGCCGACAACCTCATAGGTTGACCTGCGAGATGCCATACCTAAAAAAAAAAAAACGAATTGACTCACTTCTACACCAACCGCCGAACCGAGAGGAGCTCCTAGTTTGTATTACCAAATAAAAGCTAAGTAAATATTGAACTGTTATTATTGTGTACCTATTTTATTATAGAATAGAATTGAAAAGAATTTTATTTATTCGAGTAACCAAGTCTCAACACACTGTTAGTAAAACCTTAGATCTACGTTAGTAACAGCACAACAGCGACCCACATACACACAGTCCAGGCGACTGGCAACCATTTTAAGACACTGTTGGAGCTGTCCCACAACCTGCGCACCAGGGAAGCGCATCTTTTACGCACTGTCGCGTTAAAGCAATCTACATGCGCATCTGCGAACATTCTTGACGCACAACAGTAACGGGGCAGCCCCACCAGTATCCTAAACGCATTGTTATACATAACGCGGAGAGCGCTGTACGATCTTTGCGTATATCTAGCCCACAGGCTGCACGTGTAAAAAGCAGTACAGTAGGCTCGAAAGAGGGTGATTTTAACTGGAAGTGAGCATCGTGCAAACCTGCGAGCCAACATGTTTACTCTAACCGACAACGCTCTCCGCTCCCGTTCTATGTCATCATCGTCTCTGTGGTTGGGTGTCAATATATGTCCAAGATATTTAAATGCGTAAACTCTCTGCAAAGCGTACCATAGAGCAAAACAGGCGGTACTGCATCAGGACTTTTACCCCACGCCTCAAAGACCATGATCTCGGACTTCCTTGTGTTGTATGCCAAGCCTGTAGCATATGCCTCACATTGAGTAACCAATCTTCTGAAACCACAGACTGATGCGCTCAGCAGCACCATGTCGTCCGCGTAACTGATGTTATTGACGCAGGTACCATCTATATAACATTCCCGCCTGGTGCTTTTGTTTTTGGCAATTGGCACTACCACTGTTGGCATCATCCACCGGGCAGGTAACTATGACACATACAAAAGCTATACAACATAGCAAGCACCCTGGGTAAGTGAGGGCCAGCATATCGCAGGTGCTCGATGCTAAGCCCGTCATGACCAGGGGACTTACCCCTTGACATAAACCTGATAGTCCGAGCAATCTCGGGGGACTTAAATTTTACCCCTATTTCCATGCCAGGCACAACATCGAGCACCGACCGTGAGGGTCCTAGAGGGGATTTTACAAAAATTGCTTCTTTAAAAAGATTGGCAATACCCTCAGGTTCACAAATGCAACCGACGTTCACAGGGACGCCCGGTCTGGTTTTCAATTTATTTGTGTACTTCCAGAAACTACGAAAATCGAGAGAACTACGAGAGCGTAATTTATGTTCAAATCGCTCTAGAAATAATTCCATGCACAATCATAATTTTTTTTTTCTGCTATGTTTCATTAGTTTTAGGAACTTTACAATGGTATTTATACATATTTTCTTTTTTTATTTTTTTTTGGAAAAACGAATAGATTACTGTTTCTACGTTAAGATTAAAATAAAATCATGTCAGACATGTCTATTGATCATCAGACATGTCCTTTTTTTAAGGAGGAAAGAAGAAAACAGTGTCTAAAGTAGAATTTAAATAAAATGTATTATGAAAACGTAGAATTATGTTATTGTTTTCAAATGGATACGATAAAAGTCCTAAAATCGCCACACATGGTTATAAAAAATACATCAATGAAGACATAATATCGCTTTATACGCGGTTTCCTTCATTTTGGGTAGGATAATATTTCTTATATTGTAAAAAAAGACATGTTATCAGGATTGTTTTTTATTAACTAAACAAGGTTTATAATCAAAAAATATTTGTTGTTAAGTAATAATCTTCTTATAATCTAAATAATAGGTACTCGCAGTCTCATTGAAGTGGGAACTAAACATAAGAAATCACAGTTGTCTAAGATTAATAATTAACAATTTTTATTTAAGCATGTGCCTCAGCTTAATTATCTATCGACCAATGTAATTGGTAATATGTATTTAATAATCATCACAGTTTTATTTAGGTATGGCTTCATCTATCTACCTAATTATTATTAATAAATAATCACCACAGCTTTATTCAGATTGATCTTATTACTATTACAGTTTTCATAATAGTTCAATAACAAAATAAAATTATAGAAAAAAAAGTAAGTACCTAAGATAAATTTAACAATCTTCTTCGTCATCACCCTGCTTACCTTACTATGCTTTTTTTTTTTTTTAGGTGGTAAAAATCATCAAATGACTCCTTACGCCCTGGGTGGGGCGGAAGGGACTGTCAGACTTTTACTGACTAAAAAACCACCCTGTTCCTTCTGTTGCCGTTAACGTTCCGGTAACCTGTTAAGACGTCCCGCAACCCCGGCAGGCATTGGCCCCGTTGGGGCCCCGTCTCTGTGCTGACAGCTCTTTCAGGCGCGCGCGAACAGAACGCGCCGTCGACCCGGGCTTGGTCCTTGATCGGACGGCGAGTTACCCATTACTCGCCGTCCGCAAGCCCGCGCCTACGGTGGCCGGATGTCGCCTCGCGACGTCCGACGCCCTAGGCGTCTCCCGCGGCTGCTGGGGCGTGAGGTGGATCTCTCCCTCACGCGGCCCGCCTCCTCCTTCGCTAGCATTACAGCTTCGCAGAAGGAGGTGACTGCATCCCATTCCCTCTCGCCCCTCCTGTGTCTGATAAGGCGTTTCCTCCCGCCCTATCAGACACAGGAACCTCCCGAAACAACCGCGTCCGGTGAGAACCTGCGTCAGGCAATAGGTGAGGACGCCGTAGCGCCTCTCCAGCCACTCCTCAAAGAGGGGTCTTACCGCCGCGATTGCGGCGTGCCCGAACTTGGGTTGCGACAGTCGCATCTCCCATTCCGCCATGAGATCGCACCAGGGCTCGCTCCGCAGTGCCGCGATTTGCTGCGGCAGCGGGGTTTCGCCCCGGCGCTGCGCGTCCACACGCCACTCGTAGACGCGCTGGGGGACTGTTGCCTCTAGATCCCACGGCGGCAATCCGGCAAGGAGGCTTGCCGCTTTGCCGGAGACCGTGCGATATCCCCGGATCATCCGGATGGCCATGACCCTCTGGCATGCCACCAACTTGGCTGGTGGCCGCCGCCTGATGGTAGGGGCCCACACAGGGGCCCCGTAGAGGGCCATGGACCGCACGACTCCGGCGTAAAGCCTCCGGCAGGTGGCGCCTGGTCCCCCGAGGTTGGGCAGGAGCCGCCAAAAAGCAGCCCGAGCCCTGTTCAATCAAGGAGCCAGACGTCGGAAGTGCTCCTTGAAGCTCCACCGGCTGTCGAGGACGAGACCCAGATACTTCATCGTCGCCTCGACGCCGATGTGAACCCCTCCCACCGTTATTTGGGAACCCGACGGTGGCGCGTTCCGAAGACCATGAAAGCACATGGCCTCGGATTTGTGCAATGCCACCTCGAGTCCCAATTGCCGGACCCTTTCGACGACTGTCGCAACCCCTCGCGTCGCTAGGTCGGCCGCCGCCTGGTGCGACTCTCCCTGTGCCTGGACGAGCGTGTCGTCAGCGTAGCAGACCACGCTGACGCCGTCAGGGAGGTCGGCGCGCAGCACCCAGTCGTATCCGATGTCCCTCAGAAGCGGTCCCAGGACCGATCCCTGTGGGACACCGCACGACATCTCTCGCCGGTTCCAGTCTCCCCGTTGGCCGGGGTAGATGACGGCCCTATCCGTCAGATAGTCCTCGATAACACAACGAAGGTAGGTCGGCATCCGGTGATACCAGAGTGCCTCCCTGATGCAACTCCAGGGCAGGGTGTAGAAGGTATTGGAGATGTCGAGAGACACCGCCAAGACGACCCTGCCCCGGGATACTGCTTCCCCCGTCGTGAGGGCCCTCACGCGCATGATGGCGTCCACCGTGGAACGCCCCCTGCGAAAGCCGAACTGGCTCTCCGCAAGGTCCGGCCCGGATCTCTCCAGGTGCCCGACGAGGCGGTTTGCAATTACCCTTTTAAAGAGCTTGCCCACCTCGTCGAGCAGCACGATGGGCCGGTATGCGGACGGTGAGTCCGCAGGGCGCCCGGGCTTCTTGATGAGGACCAGTTTCCCCGTCTTCCAACGAAGCGGGAACTGGCCCCTCTCTAAACATGCGCTTAAGAGCCCCCCTAGTCGAGGACCGAGAGACCCGAGGCCAGGACCCAGGCTTTCCCAGGTAAGCCGTCGGGTCCTGGGGCGGTATTCTTGGCCTTCAGCCGTTGTACCGCCACTCTTTGATCTACCTCGGCCACCTCCGGAGCATTGTAGTCGCTGTAGTCCGCGTCTTCGTCTGACACCACCAGGGGCGGAGCCATGGGTAACATCCATAATACGGGGGGGAACATACCCCCCCGGGTATGTTCCCCCCGAGAAGGAAACAGGGCGCTCACGACGCCCTCCACGAGTTGGGGCCGGAGACTCTGCGTCAACGGGGGAGCCCAGGGGCGGAATTTGTCCCGCAGCCTTTTGTACGGGCGCCCCCATGGGTCCCTGTCCAGAGACTCCAGCATCTCCCTGCAGGATAGATCCCTAGCCCGCAGCATCCCATCTCGTAGGGCGGTCTTCGCCGCCCTGTACCCCTCGTACAGCTCCGCCTCAATGGCTGCCGCATTCGGAGGTCGGATGCGGCACCGGCGGTGCCTGGCGTACAGGCGTCGCGCATCAACGCACGCCTCGCGTAGCGCCGTTATCTCGCGCGACCACCAGTACACCTGACGCCGGGCGCTTCCTGGCCGGGCCCGGGGCATTGCCATGTCGCAGATCACGGACATGGCCTCCTGGAACCACTCCGCCTCGTCGTTGACGTCGGCAGGCCTGTCTGGTGATGACACCCAGGCCTGCACGATCGAGGCTTCCAGGAAGAGCTCCCGGTCCAGCTGCTTCAGCGCCCATCGCGGACCACTCGGGGTCTGTCGGACATGTCGGTCGTCGGTCTGTCGTATCTGGGATCTGGGTAGAGACGTCGAACCGGATGTACTGGTGGTCGGAATATGTCTCCACCCCCTACTCTACGCGCCAGTCAACGACACGCGGCGACAGAGCGGGGCTGGCGAACGAGATGTCCACCACCGACTCGCCCCGCATCCGCACACACGTGTAGGACACTTATACACACGTGTAGAACACTTATACATTTTAAGTACAGATATCATTAAAATGTGTGTAAAATGTTTGATACCTATTGATATTGTTTTTATTTGGAACACATTCTTAAGTAAATTTAAGTACCAAAATTTTAACATCATAATTGCACTATAATTTTAATAATTGATTTTTTTGTTTTGAAAATCAAAGTTTTATTCTTAAGTCCCTGGCGCGACATTTTGCGAAAAAGACATTCTGCGAAAGAGACATTCTGCGAAAGAGACATTTTACGAAAGAGACATTCTGCGAAAGAGACGTTTTACGACCAGGGGACCCTTTGCGCCTGAGCCACCACCGCCACCACCAGTAGAGGGTCTTCGCCATACGTTCGGACTCAGTTCAATTACATACCATAAGCTTAGTTTATTTAAGTTTGTAATCAAAATTGTTGATTACCATCTTGTAAATTATTAATCCTTCATCTCATTCACATCTTCTCGGGCCCCGGAGCATGTACAGTGCAAAGCACGCACAAATTTGACATCATTGTGTCAGCACTTTACTTGCTACGTGCGGTCTATACTTTAGTACACAATTATCATTCAAATCGCGTAGACTCATCATCATTCAATTAAATTCTATTATTACGTACTCTTGCGTGTTAATCGAACTATCATCATTAAAAGGTGTAAAGTCAAAGTTAAAGTCAAAGTCAAAACATTTATTTCAATTAGACCATTTACAGGCACTTTTGAATTGTCAAAGAGTCGGTCAGTTAGTCCGAAAGTTGAAGCTAGTTGCTCGTTCCAAAACGGAGGTAGGCCTCTATGGAGAAGAACGAGCAAGAAACTCCACGGCACTCTTTTAAATTAGGTTTTTACAAAATCCTGGTTACATTATTCCTGTCGATTCTATATGTGATCACAATGAAGATGAACATAAAATAGTAGTAAAAAATTATAAAGAAATTAAAGCCATAGCAGTTAAGAAATGACCAATCCCAACTGACAGCACTCGTTCACGAGCATGACGCATGGATCAGCACCACCTAGCTCAACCATTATGGAGGGAGCCAAATGATCCAACACACGCGCCACCATCAGCGAGACATTTGAGTGAGCATGACAAGCTCTCAACTGCCATGCTTATTAAGTCAAAACACATAGTAACTTAATAAATAAAATAAAATGCTCCATGGTACTCACATTTACAAAATTGAAATAAATGATATTAAATTATACAATACTAAAACTTTCAGTGTACTTATTCGTTGGATGACTGTGGTATGTAAGAAAAAAAGAAAAAGTAATCGTACTGATAACGGTACAAGTTATTCAGGTCGACAAAAAAAGGGTAAGAAACATCATTCTCTTAAAAAACAATCCTATTTAGTGAGCCCGAGTGGCTGTGGAGCAGGACTAGCATTTAGCCAAGCATTTTTGTCCGTGATATAATCATCTAACTTATAATATGCTTGACTACATAGTGTGCGTTTTATGCATGTTTTAAATTTTCTCTCATTTATTTGGAGAATATCAACTGGTATTTTATTATAGCATTTTACATACTACCCCATAAAAGAAGTGCTTACTTTCGACAATCTGAAACTTGGTTGATCTAATTTGTTCCTATTTCTAGTATTAAAATCATGTCTATCACTAATTTTCTTAAAAAGATTAAGATTTTTTCGAACATGCATAATGTTTTCATATATATATTGACAAGGTACCGTCATGATGTTAATTTTTTTAAACAATTCCCTTAGAGACTCGCGTCTGCCAAGATTATAGATGGCTCTGACAGCCCTCTTTTGCAGAACAAAGACAGAATTTATGTCTGCAGCTCGTCCCCAAAGCAAAATACCGTAAGACATGATGCTATGAAAATAACTAAAATAGGCTAAAATAGACTCAAAAAGTCTTTCCCTGCTTTCCCTAATACCTTTAGTCGCCCAGTCGCTAAATAAAAACTTAGGGCAAATTGTTTTGGATTTTTTCTTAAAAATATTATTAAACTCTGTATGCACTACTGAACAGAATTCTTCATACAAAATATTACCATTATTCATATTAAAACCCTGGACACATAATTTACTAATTAAAATGTTATTAAATTTATTTAAATTACCAGATGTTATTGGTCTCGATTGTATCTGCACTTTTTGTAATGGTGTGTTGCACTCAAAAGTGACGGTTAGTCCGCTGTGATCCGAAGGAATGCCACTGGAATGGAATACTATGCCTTTATCTAAGTAGTCGCAGCAACAAAAAACATTATCAATACATGTAGCAGTAGTCGAAGTTATTCGTGTAGGTTCTAGAAACACATTTGACAAATTGAATGATTTAAAGAGACTAATAAATCTACTGCTATTTGAGTTATTTTCTAAAATATTAATATTAAAATCACCACAGATTATTACTGATTTATTACCAGTTGCAAGTTTAGTCAAAACATCTTCCATTATAGTCTCAAATATAGAATAATTCTGATAATTTGGGGGTCTGTAAACGCACACTATGACATACTTATCTAGCTCAACACTGGACAATTCAATAATATGCTCTATTGATAGGTCAACTATGTCTTTACGTGGCTTAGATTTTACATTATTTTTAATTAAAATTAGTGAACCACCACGCAGCATGGATTTCCGGTTAAAACAACTGCACACACTATAGTTCTCAAAGTTAATAAACATTTCATTATCTTTTAACCAATGTTCAGTTAAACAAATAATGTCGAACATTGTTTTTTCTAAAAAAAGTCCAATTTCTAATTGTTTGGAAGAAAAACCTTGAATATTCTGATGAAACAATTTTAAGGTATGATGCTTAACCCCCTTTTTACAATTTAATAATTGTTTGCTAGAAGATACCTTGTTGTTGATAAGTTTGACTAAATTATTACTAGTACCTTCTGTTGTCTTACTTGCTAGTTTAAATTATTATTTGTGTTTATCACCTTTACATTAATAATAGTACTAAATAATGAGGTGCTCCTTGTTGATGACTTCGACATACTAATTATGTCTGAGTTAATATTAAAAACTAATAGCCAAGCTATCTGACGTCTAAAACTAATGAGCAGATACGCTGTATCTCTAGTCGATCTTAACTTTTCAACAAAACTGTTGGTGTCCAAAAACAAAAGCTTGTCACTATAGTGACTTACAAGGAAATGAATATGATTATTTAACCTATGTATGTAATTATTTTTCCTGTTTGATAGGGTCTCAAAATAAGGGAAAGCACACAGTATTATTTTTTGACAATTAATTTTCAAAATTTCAGTGACATAGTCAGTTATATCTTCTTTTGTTACATTTATGCTATTTCCTACTAATATTGTTATAATTGAATTAGGATCATATTCCCTGTTTATTACTGCAGACATAATGTCCTTGTAGGAAGTACCAGGCATACAATAATTTAAAGCAGAATGTGTCAGGTTGTTGTTTAATAACTTTCCTATACCTTTCCCAAAACTATCTAAAAACATAATGGGACAGTAACAAACATCATTACAAGGCAGAGAACTACTGATCTTCTGCAAATCAAGAGATGAACCATGTATAATATCTGGTGTCACTATTTTATCCGGGAGGCACTCCATGACACTTCCAGACTGATACAGGTCTCTCGTTACCTCAGGCTGGACAGCCGGAAGATGAGATTCCATCTCCAAGGTACAAAAAGTGGAGCTGAGAGGCAGAAGGTCCACTCTGTCTGTGTTTGAATAACACATATACACTAATTCATTTGTGGCAAGGATATGTTCTTTTATTTGTTTTTGAGATGTTTCATATTTTATAGCAAGAGAATGTAGTGACTTTTCAAGCACCTCAATTTGTGATTGTAGGTGTTGAGTGTCTACCTCATAAATGTTAGTACTATCTTCTAATTTAATTTGAAAATTATTAAGTTTTTTAATAAGAAAAACACGTTCCTTCCTTAATTTAATATTATTGGAATAGTGTTTCTGCTGTTTCCTGAATTTATTACATTTATTAATGATTTTATTGAACTATGCATTTTTTTTTATTTTATTATGACTCACTGTGTAGCTACTATTATTATATTTAACTAATGAATCTTCAGTGAGGTCTATTGTTATTAGGGAATTGCAGGAAATATGGCATTGTAGACTTGGCCATTTGAACTCAAGGAGTATGGCACTTATGAATAAAGGTATGGTCACAGGTATTAAATATAATTCTAATATCTATAATCCTTGCGTTGCTTGTATTGGAACTAAACAAACTCGTGCTCCCTTTCCTAAAAAGTCATATACACGAGCAACTCAGTTACTAGGATTGATACACACCGACTTGTGTGGATCAATGCCAACGCAGTCTATTGGTGGTGCAAGATATTTTTTGTTATTCATGGATGATTTCAGTAGGAAAACATTTGTTTATTTTTTGCATAACAAAGATGAAGTTTTTGAACATTTTAAGACTTTTAAAGTCTTAGTGGAAAGTGAAACTAACCACAAGATTAAAATGATTCGTAGTGACAATGGTGGTGAATTCATTACCTGTAAATTGCAGGCTTATCTGAAAAAGAATGGAATCAAACATCAGACTACGGTTCCATACTCTCCACAACAAAATGGTGTGGCAGAGAAAGCGAACAGGACCATTGTTGAGAAAGCCAGGTGTATGCTAAAGGATGCCGGCCTAGACAACAAATTCTGGGCAGAAGCTGTTAATACTGCTGTGTATCTCAAGAACCGGACACCAACTAAGGCTCTATTTGGACAAGTTCCTAAAGAAAAATGTAGGAATAAAAAGGTAGATGTTAGTCATTTACGAATTTTTGGCTGCATTGCCTATGCTGTTACTCCAATTAGAAACAAATTGGATTCGAAATCCAAGAAACATATTTTTGTTGGGTACTGTGAAAGTACAAAAGGTTATCGTCTGTTGGATCCTGATAAGTAATTCAAGTGTGTCAAAGCAAGAGATGTGATTTTCTTGGAGAATAAATTTTTCGATAATAGGTCACATGATGATAATACTGACTCTGTGTTCGTTGATTTTTCTCAAAATGATACTATGGAGTAACCTGTGAATACTGTTCATGACCCAGAATCAACCGTGGATAGTGACCAATGCTCAAAGCATTTTGAACGACCTGAGCCAAGCCAGTCTGAACCATCCACCGTAAGACCAGAGTCTTCTGATGACCAAAGAAGAACAAGATTGAGCACAATTACAGTGTATGATTCAGACAGTAAGGTTGACACAACTTTAGAATCAAATTCTGCGGATCCTACATACGTTCCAGGTGAGGATGAGATGACATCAGATTCATCGCTGTATGAAGATATCGATGAGAGTGGAATGTCAGTTCTATTGGTTGCAGAACTATGCAACGACGATGATGTACCAGGAACGGTGCAAGAAGCTTCAGCAGGCACGGAATCAAGTGAGTGGACAGAAGCCATGAAAGATGAGTATAAATCTTATATTGACAACAAATGTTGGACTTTAGTAGAGAAACCAAAGAATCAGAAACCAATTAAGTGCAGATGGATTTTTAAAAAGAAGAAAGGTCTCAATGTTCACCATTGAGACCTATCTTCTTCTTTTCTCTTCTTTCTCTTAAGATACAAAGCACCGTAGAGGAGGGGGTGGAGACATATTCCGACCACCGGTACATCCGGTTCGACATCTCCGCCCAGATCCCAGATACGCCGGTCCGACAGACCCCGAGTGGTCCGCGATGGGCGCTGAAGCAGCTGGACCGGGAGCTCTTCCTGGAAGCCTCGATCGTGCAGGCCTGGGTGTCATCACCAGACAGGCCTGCCGACGTCAACGACGAGGCGGAGTGGTTCCAGGAGGCCATGTCCGTGATCTGCGACATGGCAATGCCCCGGGCCCGGCCAGGAAGCGCCCGGCGTCAGGTATACTGGTGGTCGAGCGAGATAACGGCACTACGCGAGGCGTGCGTTGATGCGCGACGCCTGTACGCCAGGCACCGCCGGTGCCGCATCCGACCTCCGAATGCGGCAGCCATTGAGGCGGAGCTGTACGAGGCGTACAGGGCGGCGAAGACCGCCCTCCGAGATGGGATGCTGCGGGCTAGGGATCTATCCCGCAGGGAGATGCTGGAGGCTCTGGACAGGGACCCATGGGGGCGCCCGTACAAATGGGTGCGGGACAAATTCCGCCCCTGGGCTCCCCCGTTGACGCAGAGTCTCCGGCCCCAGCTCGTGGAGGGCGTCGAGAGCGTCCTGTTGACTTCTCAGACGAAGTCAACAGGAGGAGGTGTCAGACGAAGACGCGGACCACAGCGACGGCGGCGACTACAATGCTCCGGAGGTGGCCGAGGTAGATCTGAGAGTGGCGGTACAACGGCTGGAGGCCAAGAATACCGCCCCGGGACCCGACGGCTTACCTGGGAAAGCCTGGGTCCTGGCCTCGGGGGCTCTCGGTCCTCGACTAGGGGGGCTCTTAAGCGCATGTTTAGAGAGGGGCCAGTTCCCGCTTCGTTGGATATTGGATTGAAACAATGTATAAAGATCCAGTTTAGTATTTAATTATCGTTTTACAATGCGGTGTAAAAACGGAAACGACAAAATATGTTGACAGAACAAAAAAAACGATTCTAGATACTTCTTAAAAGCATAGACAATAAGGTTTACGTTCAAATTTCAATATCCTCCCTTGGACGTAAACCCATTTTTGCGGAACAGTAGTCCAGCTTCGGTTGCGGAGTGCCTTTAGTAAGCGAATCCGCCACCATCTCGCTTGATTGAATGTACTTGATGTCAATCTTCTTCAATTGCACCTTATCGCGTACAAAGTGGTGTCGAATGTCGATGTGCTTGGATCTGGAATGATAATTTTCAGTCATTGCAAGTTTAATTGCACTTTGATTGTCACACAAAATGACAACAGGTACGGTGGCCAAGTGAGGCCAAAACTCTTCTTGCATTTGTCTAAGCCACAAAGCCTCCTGAGTGCAGCTGGATAGTGACATGTATTCAGCTTCAGTAGTAGATAGCGCCACTGTTTGTTGTCGGCGTGAATTCCACGAAATTGCGCCACTTTGAAATAGAAATACGTAGCCAGTACATGATCTGCGGTCATCTTCATTACCAGCCCAATCGGCATCACAATAACCGTTAATTGATTTCTCTTGAATATTTTGTCTAAAAGTTAAAGTATAATTTTCAGTACGCTTCAAGTATCTAAAAACTCGTTTTAGAGCCACAAAATGTTGCATTTCCGGTGCTGAATTGAATTTACTTAAAATATTCACAGCATAACATAAATCTGGACGGGTTCCTTGAGATAAATACAACAAAGATCCAATCATTTCACGATATGTCGTGGTATCAACAGTTGAGTTCTCTTTACTCAAATTAAATTTTGTTTTTGGATCAATGGGTGTTTTTACACTCTTACAATCAGACATTCCAAATTTGTTCAGTATGTCCAGAATATACTGCTTTTGATTTATACCTAGAGTTCCATTTTTTCTGTCTCTGTGGACATGTAAGCCCAAACAGTATTTCAACTCTCCCAAATCCTTCATTTCAAAAATAGAAAATATCTTTTCCTTTATATATTTCTTAGTTTTCACTGAGCTTGTAAATAAAATTAAATCATCGACATACACAGCCAAGAAAGTTATGTCTTCATTTTCTATGTTATAATAGATACAGGGATCAAGTGATGACTGCTTTAAACCGATTTCTTTCAGTGAATTATCTAATTTTTTATTCCACTGTCTACTGGCTTGCTTTAATCCATATAGTGTTTTTTTCAATAAACACACTTTTGAATTATTTTCTTCAAAGCTCGGAGGTTGTGTCATATATATAGTTTCTTCTATATCACCCTGCAGAAAAGCGGACACAGCATCCATTTGGTCAATATCCAAATTATATTTCGCAGCTAATGCAAACAAATAGCGCAGAGATGAATATCTGATTACCGGTGAATATACTTCATTGTAATCCAATCCTTTCTTTTGAGTGCATCCTTTAATTACTAATCTCGCCTTATGTTTTGCTATGTTTCCTTTCTCATCCCTTTTGGTCTTAAAAACCCATTTACATAATATAACTTTCTTGTCAGTGGGTAAATCACATAATACCCAAGTATTGTTTTTAATTAAAGACTTGTACTCCTCCTCCATGGCTTTCTTCCAATAATTGGATTCTGGAGAGGACATGGCTTCTTCTACTGTTATAGGGTCCTGACTTAGAGCCAAACATGCATGATTTAATTCTCCTTCATCAATCGGTTGCCTTCTGCGAGACCTTAAATTAATAAATGAGTTTGGAGATTCAAACGAGCAATCCGTGCTAGGTTCATAAGTTGTATCCTGATCATTTACATCCACTGTAGAGTCGAAACTCTCGTCCGAGTTAGATGTAGAGCCAATCTCAACAATCTGGTCATTGCGAATAATGGTGGAATTTTCTTCACTGATTGGAATCTGTAAAGTTTCTGTTAAAGGTATAACCATCTGTGATGAACTATCATTGTTTAAAGTTGTTCTTAAAATTTCATTCTTATCATAGAGGCAGTCTTCCATAAATGTGACATTTCTACTTTTAGTAATCTTCTTTGTAGATGGATTCAATAATCTATACCCCTTGGTATTCTCACAGTATCCAAGAAAAATCATTTCTGTAGATTTTGAATTCCACTTCAATCGTTTTTCTTTCGGCACGTGAACCATAGCTTTACAGCCAAATATTCTTAAATGAGAAATGTTTGGTTTAATACCTGTCAGTTTCTCCAGTGGTGTCACATAGTCAAGAACTCGAGTCGGAGAACGATTAATAACATGAGCAGCTGTCTCCACTGCCTCTGCCCAATACTGTTTTGATAGTCCAGCGTCAAACAACATGCATCTGGCACGCTCCACTAGAGTGCGATTCATTCGCTCGGCAAGACCATTTTGCTCCGGTGTGTATGGTGCAGTTGTCTGATGCTTGATACCTTTACCTGCCAAAAATTTACACATTTGGTTATTCATAAATTCTAAACCATTGTCGGTGCGTAGAATTTTTATTTTACAGTCCAATTGATTTTCCATCTCGTTTTTGTAAATTTCTAAAACTTCTTTGATGTTTATTTTATTCTTCAGAAAATAGACAGATACTTTTCTTGAATAATCATCAATAAAAGTGATGAAATACCTGGCTCCACCCATAGATGTTGTCTCCATAGGGCCACACAAGTCTGAGTGTATTAGTTCCAGTGGTGCAGCAGCCCGTGAGCCTACATTCTTAAAAGGAAGCTTAGCCTGTTTACCTTTCAAACATGGAATGCAACAGTTATTATTGTCATTACTTTTTAATAATTTCACCCCTTCGGTACATGATGGCAATTTATTCACATCATTATAGTTAAGGTGTCCCATTCTACGGTGCCATACATCTATGCTTTGGCCATCTGAAGTTGACATATAACATGCATTTCCTTTGACAGTATTTAATTTATATATGTTATTAGTCAGCCTTGCTGTTGCTACTAATTGTTTTTCTCTATTATATATCTCACAACCAGTATTATTAAATACTACTTGACATCCATTCTTTGCCAACTGACTGACAGACAACAAGTTGATGCTTAACTGTGGAACATACAAAATATCTCTCACCTGTATGTGATTTGTTTTACCATCTTCACCAATTAAATCCAAGTTAACATTACCAATTTTCTCCACGGTGACTGATGTGTTGTTGGCAACTTTTACATTCTGTATCGGAGAAGCCCGGACATCATACATACAGTCAGGTAAGTTAGTCATATGTGAAGATGCTCCTGAATCGACATACCAGTCCACATCGTTTACATTTTCATGACCTGCTGTAAAAACGGCAGCATAACCTTTATTATTATCCTTCTTTTTGTTATTACAGAACTTACTCAGGTGTCCATACTTGTTGCAGTTGTAGCAACGCGGTCCGACTGGTTTATTACTCTGATTATTGTTAGAATTCTGTCGGTGGGTAAACTTATGCTTTGTGTAAAGAACGGAGACATTTGACTCTTTAACCTCTTGTAAAAGTTTAGTTTTAATTGAGTCTGTGCTTATCTTTACGCCGGAGCTTTCAAGTCCCATGATCATGGGTTTATAATGTTCTGGCAAACCTGCTAACATCAACGTACCCAACCATTCGTCATCAACATTAAAACCTATATTTCGCAGTTTGTGGGCGGTGGTTACTATTTTATTGATATATTCCTCTATGTTCGAACATCCATCTAATGTGGTATTAACCAAATCTCGGAGTAACCTAACTTTTCTAGTTAAACCTGAATCTTCAAAAGCGTTTTGTAATTTTTGCCATACCTCCTTTGAAGTCTGTGCATCTTGGACGTGAATGTAATTCACCGGGTCCACGAGCAGAATGATTTTAGACTTAGCTTTCAGGTCTAGCTTCGGATTTACATTTGCGCCATCGGCAGATTCAACACAGTCCCACAAGTCTTCATGTTGTAGTAATGTCTGTACTGCAAATTTCCACGTACAGAAATTCTCTCTTCCCTTTAATTTTTCTATTTGAACATTGTTCATAGCCATTTTATAGTCGGAGTAAATTATTGGATTTACTTATAACGGTGGCTACCTAAAAATCAGAAAAATCACTTCGCGGAACTAAATAACTTTTATACTAGCGGTGTTTCACTTTGACTTTCAACGAGTCATAGGCCCATAACCTATTGGATTGAAACAATGTATAAAGATCCAGTTTAGTATTTAATTATCGTTTTACAATGCGGTGTAAAAACGGAAACGACAAAATATGTTGACAGAACAAAAAAAACGATTCTAGATACTTCTTAAAAGCATAGACAATAAGGTTTACGTTCAAATTTCAATATTGGAAGACGGGGAAACTGGTCCTCATCAAGAAGCCGGGGCGCCCTGCGGACTCACCGTCCGCATACCGGCCCATCGTGCTGCTCGACGAGGTGGGCAAGCTCTTTGAAAGAGTAATTGCAAACCGCCTCGTCAGGCACCTGGGGAGATCCGGGCCGGACCTTGCGGAGAGCCAGTTCGGCTTCCGCAGGGGGCACTCCACGGTGGACGCCATCATGCGCGTGAGGGCCCTCGCGACGGGGGAAGCAGTATCCCGGGGCAGGGTCGTCTTGGCGGTGTCTCTCGACATCTCCAATGCCTTCAACACCCTGCCCTGGAGTTGCATCAGGGAGGCACTCCGGTATCACCGGATGCCGACCTACCTTCGTCGAGTTGTCGAGGACTATCTGACGGATAGGGCCGTCATCTACCCCGGCCATCGGGGAGAGTGGAACCGGCGAGAGATGTCGTGCGGTGTCCCACAGGGATTGGTCCTGGGACCGCTTCTGTGGGACATCGGATACGACTGGGTGCTGCGCGCCGACCTCCCTGACGGCGTCAGCGTGGTCTGCTACGCTGACGACACGCTCGTCCAGGCACAGGGAGAGTCGCACCAGGCGGCGGCCGACCTAGCGACGCGAGGGGTTGCGACAGTCGTCGAAAGGGTCCGGCAATTGGGACTCGAGGTGGCATTGCACAAATCCGAGGCCATGTGCTTTCATGGTCTTCGGAACGCGCCACCGTCGGCTTCCCAAATAACGGTGGGAGGGGTTCACATCGGCGTCGAGGCGACGATGAAGTATCTGGGTCTCGTCCTCGACAGCCGGTGGAGCTTCAAGGAGCACTTCCGACGTCTGGCTCCGCGATTGGACAGGGCTGGGGCTGCTTTTTGGCGGCTCCTGCCCAACCTCGAGGGACCAGGCGCCTCTTGCCGGAGGCTTTACGCCGGAGTCGTGCGGTCCATGGCCCTCCACCAGCCAAGTTGGTGGCATGCCAGAGGGTCATGGCCATCCGGATAATCCGGGGATATCGCACGGTCTCCGGCGAAGCGGCAAGCCTCCTTGCCGGATTGCCGCCGTGGGATCTGGAGGCAACAGTCCTCCAGCGCGTCTACGAGTGGCGTGTGGACGCGCAGCGCCGGGGTGAAACCCCGCTGCCGCGGCAAATCGCGGCACTGAGGAGTGAGCTCCGGTGCGATCTCATGGCGGAATGGGAGATGCGACTGTCGCAACCCAAGTTCGGGCATGCCGCAATCGCGGCGGTAAGACCCCTCTTTGAGGAGTGGCTGGAGAGGCGCTACGGCGTCCTCACCTACCGCCTGACGCAGGTCCTCACCGGACACGGTTGTTTCGGGAGGTTCCTGTGTCGGATAGGGCGGGGGGAAACGCCCGGGTGTCACCACTGTGTCGATCGCCCGGAGGACAAGGTGGAGCATACGGTGCAGGACTGCCCCGCTTGGGCAGAGCAACGCCGTGCCCTCACGGAGGTGATAGGTGGCGGCGACCTCTCGCGTCCGAACCTGGTTCAGGCCATGCTCCGGGGCGAGAGGGAATGGGATGCAGTCACCTCCTTCTGCGAAGCAGTAATGCTAGCGAAGGAGGAGGCGGGCCGCGTGAGGGAGAGAACCACCTCACGCCCCAGCCGCCGCGGGAGACGCCCAGGGCGTCGGACGTCGCGAGGCGACATCCGGCCACCGTAGGCGCGGGCTTGCGGATGGCGAGTAATGGGTAGCTCGCCGTCCGATCAAGGACCAAGCCCGGGTCGACGGCGCGTTCTGTTCGCGCGCGCCTCAAAGAGTTGTCAGCACAGGGACGGGGCTCCCAACGGGGCCAACGCCTGCCGGGGTTGCGGGACGTCTTAACAGGATACCGTGGCCCCGGAACGTAAAGGGCAACAGAAGGAACAGGGTGGGTTTTTAGTCAGTAAAAGTCTGACAGTCCCTTCCACCCCACCCAGGGCGGAAGGAGTCATTTGATGATTTTTACTACCTAAAAAAAAAAAAAATGAATGTGCTCAGTCAATTTAACGAATGTCATACTGAACATCACTGGAAAGCTTTGAAGCGAGTTTTTCGCTATCTTAAAGGTACTGTAAGCTATGGATTAGTTTTTCAGAAGAGTGGTATGGATGTAACTGCTTACGTGGATGCTGACTGGGGTGGAAATGAACTTGATCTAGTGGTCGCAAGCGCGACTTCTGTGCATGAGGTCTTGGGTTCGATTCCCAGGTCGGGCAAAGTGTTATTGGGTTTTTCCATCAGGAATTTCTCAGTAGCAGCCTCGGAGTCTGGATTTGTGCCCGGTTGATGGCAATAGGCTCGCCCCCTATTACATGGGACTAAAAACATAACTGGCGAAATGTGGGTGTACTAACAGGTACACCTCTGCCTAACCCTTCGGGGATTACAGGCGTGATGTTATGTTATGTTATGTAACATTGTATAATGATAACCAGTCTGCTCAAAAGTTAACTTCGAATTGTATGTTTCATAACAGAACTAAGCACATTGATGTGAGGCATCATTTCATTAGAGAGAATATAAAGAAAAATCTTGTTATTGTTAAGTATTTGTCAACAGATTTAATGATTGCAGATGTATTGACAAAACCTTTGACAAAAGAAAAACATGATCAATTTGTAAAAGGATTATGTTTACATAATTTGTGAAGAAGTTATTTTTGGTTTAGATGTATTTTGTATTTCACTTTATTTGGTATCTCGCATTCGTGATATTGTATTAGAGTTTTATAGACTTAACTGTTGTTTGTTTTGTTATTCTATTGAGTAATAATTATTAGTTCTAGTTATTACTTGTGACATTGGTTTAAGGGGTAGTATTAGAGCTGTCTTTGTAAACACAATGTCAACGTAACTTCATAGATTAAAGTGATCGTATTTGGCGTCGTCCTAATTGGGAGCGATCGTACGATGGCGCGATATGTTTTTTATCTCACGATTAAAGTGGTCGTACGATGACCTAACAGGTGTCCTAATAGATCGCGCGATGTGTATCGTGCGATGCCGTCGCTCGATGGCTTTTTTTTTTTACCGATGGGAAATCATCAAATGACTTCGCCCGCCTTTGAGTGTCAGACTTTTATTGACTAAAACCCATCCATGTTCCTTCTTGTGCCCTTTGCGTTCCGGGGGCGCGGTATCTCTTTCGAACAACCCGCAGCCCCGGCAGGCATCGGCCCTTAGTGGACCCTCCAATTGTTTGCTGACATCTCTTTGAGGCGCGCGTGGAACACGAACGCGCCGTCGACACGGTCTGTCGTTATTTTATCAACGGACGGTGAGCTACCCATTGCTCACCGCCCACAGACCCGCGTCTACGGTGGCCGGGACTCGTCTCGCGGCTCCCGACGCCCGGAGCGTCTACGGTGGCCGGGACTCGTCTCGCGGCTCCCGACGCCCGGAGCGTCTCCCGCGGCGGCTGGGGCGTGAGGTGGTTCTTTCCCTCACGCGGCCCGCCTCCTCCTTCGCTAGCATTACTGCTTCGCAGAAGGAGGCGACTGCATCCCATTCCCTCTCGCTCCGGACCATGGCTTGCACCAGGGCCGGACGCGAGAGTTCGCCGCCGCCGATGGCCGCCACGAGGACCTCGCGGTGCTCCGCCCAAGCGGGGCACACCGCCACGGTAGTCGCTCGATGGCTGGCGTCGCGCTTATGCCACTTTAACGATGGCTCTTTATAGAGATGCACAGTTTTTGCTGTCGGGCAATATTGCTTTAAAAATTGCAAATGACATTGAAAAAAGGAAACGTAGACAACATAAAATACTTTATAGATCCAGGAATCTGTGCGGTGAATTTTTCAACCTTTATTTTGATGTACGAAATAACGAAGAAGACTTTTACGATTATTTGTCTATGTCAAAAGAAACATTTGACTACATCTGCAATGGAATACGTAGCGATTGTAATCATAGAGTGACCAACTTTAAAAAACCCATTAGTGTGGAAGAAAGATTGGTATTAACAATCAGGTAAGATTTTTATTATTATTATGTGTGCGTTACGTACAGTCAGCCGCAGTTGAACCTATCCATTTTCCTCCAATTTGAATGTCCCTGTTGAAAGACCATTCAAATGAAAGACAAATATTTTATGGATTTATTATATTTATTTATTACTTTTTTATATTTCTTTCATATAGGTAGTCATTATGTCGGTTTAATGTGCAACAGAGTATATGAAACACTTCTTAAGTCAGCAAAATTACGTAGAATTCTAGTTTTAAACTACTGGATTTACAAATTTAAAAAAAAGAGATTTTTCAACGGTGTGTGAAGCCATGTCAGAGGCCTACGGGCGGTTTAAACTCTGACACCAGGTTGTTCATCAACCATACGATAAGAAGAAGACGGTATAAAAAAAGCAACAATGACACATTTTTTTATTAGAAAAAGAAATTGAGGTGTAAAAAATCTTATATTCAAGAATCATAATCAGCATTAAATGATTCGTAGAATTGTTGTGTGTTTGTCGGTGGTGCCATGGATGGATGTGAGGATGCGTGCACAGGTGAAGGTATTGTAGTGACCTACCTTTATTTATTTGTAATTAAAATATTGTTTGCAATGTGTAAAATCAAACCAAATACTTAAATTATTAAATCTAATTAGAATCAAAATGATGTACAATATTTACAACTTAAATCTAATACTAAAATTATATAAAAGACAAAATCAACATACAAACACATTTGCATTTTTAGTAGTTAATTACTTATCAGCTGGCCGACGCAGCTATAACGCGTCGATTGTTCTAGCGGCCGACGGCCGACCGGTTTGGCCGCTACGTCACGCGGACGAAGCGCGCGAGCGGGACAGCGCTATAGTCGCGACGCGCTCGCGCACACAGTACGTCAGCGTGACTCGCCAGTATGCTTCTCGCATCTATAGCCGCTGTTGCGATTTAAAATCATAGCTTCACCGCGCGTCATTTAGCTGTGCTTTAAACTAGCCTAATCTAGCTTTATGTAATATCTGTTCTCGCCTATCTTTATTTCTACCACTCCTTCTTTTATGTGGAACTCTTGTGTGTGTGAACTGTAACCTGTGTCTGTGCAATAAACTTTCTTTCTTCTTCATGTGTACTTGGACTTTCTCTTCCTTACTCCACACACATCATCTCTTACACACACCTACATTGGTGACCCCGTTCAAGAGCACGATGGCAGAGAACAAAGCTCGCAGCAGCCCAGATGACAGCAACATGGCAGCGGAAACATATCGTGTGGGTATACGAACCCCGCCTTTCTACCCGGAGAAGCCAGCGCTGTGGTTCGCGCAGATGGAGGCACAATTCGTGCTAGCAAATATTAAAACGGACGAGACCAAGTACTACCACGTAATTGGGAACTTGGATCCGCAATACGCAGCAGAAGAGGTCGAAGATGTCATCGCCTACCCTCCAGCCACCGAAAAATATGATAATCTTAAAGGTGAGCTCATTAAGAGGTTGTCAGCTTCGCGCGACAATACCATGAAACAGCTGCTCATGCATGAGGAGCTGGGCGATCGAAAACCTTCCCAGTTTTACCGGCACCTCCTTAGCCTCGCTGGTCCACGTGTACCGGAGGAGGTCTTGCGGACTATTTGGTCGAGCCGTCTACCCGCAGGCACACAAGCAATAATAGCCTCCCAGACCAAGCAGGATTTGGCGGAGTTAGCCGAGCTAGCAGACCGGATCCTCGACATCGTCGGCACCCAGGTGGCATCAACATGTGCCATCGCCACTCCGGCAACGTCGAGCACCCCGGACAACAGCGTGCGGGCCGATATCGCCGCCCTAACCAAGCTCATGGAGAAACTGGTGGATAAGGTCGACCGACCTTCTCGCCCGAGAGGACGTTCCAGCAGTCGCACACGCCATCGTTCCAGCACAAGCAGGTCGCAGTCCAGCTACAGAAGGTTCCCGCAGTGCTGGTACCATCAGAAGTTCGGAGAAAAGGCTAGGAAGTGCGCCAAGCCGTGCGACTACCCTGCATCGGGAAATGTGCGGGGCAATCAGTGATGGCGGCCGATGATTGTCCAAGTGCTGGTCGCCTATTCGTCACCGATCAAAGGTCGAAGATGCAGTTCCTGGTCGACACCGGCAGCGACCTCTGTGTCTACCCTCGATCGGCAATAGCGAAGAGAATAGCAAAAACCAGCTACCAACTGTGTGCGGCAAACGGCACATCAATAAACACTTATGGTTTTGTGAACTTAAATTTAAACTTAGGGTTGCGCCGTGACTTCGCTTGGCGATTTATTGTTGCCGATGCAACAAAGGCGATAATAGGTGTAGATTTTTTATCATTTTATAATTTAGTTGTTGATTGCAGGAATCGACGCCTCCTCGACAACAATACAACGCTCTCCACCCCGGCGTCGCCTGTCCGTCGTTCTGATGATGTCTCTTCGGTGAAGGTGAGTCTCGGTGATTTCGCATACATACACATACTGCGGGAATTTCCCGACATCACTCGCCCACATGGTTTACACCGCACATCGAAACACAATACAGTACATCACATTCGTACTACGCCAGGGCCACCAGTATCGTGTACACCGCGCAGATTGGCGTCAGAAAAATTAAAAATTGCCAAGGCCGAATTCGACGCTATGTTGCAGTGTGGTACTTGTCGCTTGTCAGAGTCACCGTGGTCGTCGCCCCTTCACCTGGCACCTAAAAAGGACGATGGTTGGCGCCACTGTGGCGATTACAGGATGTTGAACGCACGTACCATACCCGACCAATACCCCATCCGACACATCCAGGACTTCGCACATAGCCTGTCCGGCTGTACCATCTTCTCCCAAATCGACCTGGTAAAAGCCTATAACCAGATTCCGGTACATCCAGATGACATCCCGAAGACCGCGATCACAACGCCGTTTGGTCTTTTCGAATTTCCATACATGACGTTTGGTCTTCGAAAGACCAGAAGTCCCACGAGCACCATCTGCGTCAGCTTTTTACCAGGCTCAGGGATTATGGCATGGTCATCAACAGCGCTAAGTGCGTATTTGGAGTGCCGGAGGTAAACTTTTTAGGTTATCACATCTCTTCCAAAGGTACCAGACCATTACCTTCCAAGGTCGAGGCTATCCAGAGCTTCCCAACACCCAAGACCGTAAGAGAGCTACGCAGGTTCCTTGGGATGTTGAACTTTTACCGCAGGTTCATCCCAAACGCAGCATCTTTCCAGGCACCTCTGAATGCTCTCCTAGTTGATTCTGTTAAAGGCTCACATCCAGTCAACTTCTCGCCCGAACAGCATGAGGCATTCCAGAAGTGCAAGGACAGCCTCTGCGAAGCAGCACTGTTGGCTCATCCTGACTGCAATGCTAAGATGGCGTTGGTCACGGATGCTTCCGACAAGGCAATGGGCGCAGTCTTGCAGCAGCTACACGCAGGAGCTTGGGAGCCTCTTGCCTTCTTTTCGCGGAAACTGAGCGAGGCACAGGTTAAGTACTCTCCTTACGACCGCGAGCTGCTCGCCATCTACGAGAGTGTGAAATATTTTCGTCACATGCTGGAGGCTCGTGACTTTGTGATTTACACAGACCACAATCCTCTCACATTCGCGTTCCACACCCGTAAAGAGAATTGTTCCCCACGGCAGTTCCGTCACCTGGATCTCATAGCCCAATTTACAACGGACATCAGGCACATATCCGGGAAGAACAATGTCGTGGCGGATACCCTCTCGCGCATGGAGGAGATTACTCAACCTGTGCCCGTCGAACGGATCGCTGCAGGTTAATCAGAAGACCAGGAGTTGAAGCAGCTGATTGCTGGGGATACCTCGCTACGCCTGCAATTGCTGAGTGTCCCAGGTTCGCAGAAGCAACTATACTGCGACGTCAGCACCCCTACACCAAGACCTTTCGTGCCCAAAGAGTTACGCAGGACCATTTTTCTTAGCCTGCACTCCTTGAGCCACCCAGGTACCAAGGCGTCCGCAAGGTTGGTTGCTGACCGCTATGTATGGCCTGGCGTTAGGAAGGACTGTCGTGAGTGGGTTCGTTCTTGCTTGGCTTGCCAGCGCTCTAAAACCACACGACACGTCTCCGCACCATTTCACGCATTTAAGTTGCCGCGGTCAAGATTCGCCTTTATCCATATTGATCTCGTGGGACCTTTGCCATTGTGTCAAGGTTTTCGCTATTGCCTCACCGCCGTCGATCGCTTTACGCGATGGCCTGAGGCAATACCGTTAGCAGACATAACCGCAGAAACAGTAGCAAAGGCTTTACTGAGTGGCTGGATCTCTCGCTTCGGCTGCCCATCGGATATCGTAACCGATAGAGGTAGGCAGTTCGAATCAGGCCTTTTTAAAGCATTGTCTGCCATTGCTGGATTCCAACACCGCAGGACTACTGCATACCATCCAGCCTGTAACGGACTGGTGGAAAGATTCCTATCAATTTTGGAAAACTTCCTGGTAATAGAGTTAATAATCGTGTTACAATAACACCAATTAACGCTAGAGAACTCTTCACCACTTATTCCTAATTAACAGTTAATTTACGTCAATAGGGCTTAGTGCATGGTTGGCATACTAAATTCACCTATGAGGAGCCCCACTATGGGAAAATAAAATTATAAAAAATGTAAAAAATATATTGACGATTCAAACCCTCATATCTTCTAAAGTATACCACTTACGACAATTTACTTGACACATGTTTCATCATTGGCTGTCACAATTTTTTTCCCCGTACTGAGGCTCCTCATGGGTGAAATCGGGTCTAGTTCATAATATCGAACGTGAAATTACTATGCCAGGCTTCATAAATTGTAAAAAGGGGGTTAAGCATCATACCTTAAAATTGTTTCATCAGAATATTCAAGGTTTTTCTTCCAAACAATTAGAAATTGAACTTTTTTTAGAAAAAACAATGTTCGACATTATTTGTTTAACTGAACATTGGTTAAAAGATAATGAAATGTTTATTAACTTTGAGAACTATAGTGTGTGCAGTTGTTTTAACCGGAAATCCTTGCTGCGTGGTGGTTCACTAATTTTAATTAAAAATAATGTAAAATCTAAGCCACGTAAAGACATAGTTGACCTATCAATAGAGCATATTATTGAATTGTCCAGTGTTGAGCTAGATAAGCATGTCATAGTGTGCGATTACAGACCCCCAAATTATCAGAATTATTCTATATTTGAGACTATAATGGAAGATGTTTTGACTAAACTTGCAACTGGTAATAAATCAGTAATAATCTGTGGTGATTTTAATATTAATATTTTAGAAAATAACTCAAATAGCAGTAGATTTATTAGTCTCTTTAAATCATTCAATTTGTCAAATGTGTTTCTAGAACCTACACGAATAACGTCGACTACTGCTACATGTATTGATAATGTTTTTTGTTGCTGCGACTACTTAGATAAAGGCATAGTATTCCATTCCAGTGGCATTCCTTCGGATCACAGCGGACTAACCGTCACTTTTGAGTGCAACACACCATTACAAAAAGTGCAGATACAATCGAGACCAATAACATCTGGTAATTTAAATAAATTTAATAACATTTTAATTAGTAAATTATGTGTCCAGGGTTTTAATATGAATAATGGTAATATTTTGTATGAAGAATTCTGTTCAGTAGTGCATACAGAGTTTAATAATATTTTTAAGAAAAAATCCAAAACTATTTGCCCTAAGTTTTTATTTAGCGACTGGGCGACTAAAGGTATTAGGAAAAGCAGGGAAAGACTTTTTGAGCTGTATGGTCTTAAGCCTTATATAAATACTAAAACTTTTAATTAGCATGTTGCTATCTATTCAAAAATTTTTAAAAATGCGTGTAAAGCAGCTAAATCCTTGTGCATTAGCAACAAAGTTAAATCGGCAAAAAATAAAATAAAAACAGTTTGGAAAATCATTAATAACGAAACAAATAGGAACAAAAGACACACTCTTGATTACACTCTTGAGACTTCCCAAGGTGTCATAAGCAGTAATATCGATGTTGCTCAGGAATTTGCAGAATTCTTTACTAATGTTCCAATTAAAACTACTGAAATCTTAGATTCCTCACCCTCTCTTGCTATTGACTTACTAAGAGTGAATGTTACAGTCTGTCCTAATGAATTTAAATTTAAACACATTAACCCTGTGGTCGTTTTAAAGGCTTTTAAACAGCTTAAGATAAAGGCTACCGAAGATCTGTGGGGCATGTCTACTAATGTCTGTAAATCTATTATTGAGACAATAGCACCCTATTTAGCTTTAATATTTAATCTGTGCGTAGACCAAGGGATATTCCCGGATTTAATGAAGTACAGCAAAGTTATACCGCTCTTCAAATCCGGAGATAGCAAGGACATCAATAATTACAGACCTGTTTCGGTTTTGTCGGTTTTCAGCAAGGTGTTTGAAAAAGTGATGCTCAATCAAATGCTCAATCATTTTAACTGTAACAACATCCTACACGATCAACAATATGGTTACACCAGAGGACGCTGTACAACTGACGCCGGTGTTACTTTAATTAAGCACATCTTTAATGCATGGGAGGACTCACAGGATGCTGTTGGCATTTTTTGCGACCTCTCTAAAGCGTTTGATTGCGTGAATTACGACACACTGCTCCTCAAGCTTGAGCATTACGGTCTCGGTGATCAAGCACTTAACTTAGTAAAATCGTATTTGAATGATAGACTACAGCAAGTTCAAATAAACGGTGTAAATTCATCAAGCTTAAAAGAAAAGATAGGCGTTCCGCAGGGTTCAATAGTGGGTCCGTTCCTCTTTTTAGTATATATAAATGATTTACCTCATTTACTAGAAACCAACTGCAAATGGTGTTATTTGCTGATGATACTTCACTCATTTTTAGAGTAAATAGACAAGCACAGCACCTTGACGACGTAAATAACGCCATGCTTAAGGTTCACAATTGGTTTACTGTTAATAATTTAGTGTTAAATAAGAAAAAAACGAAATGTATAAGATTCGCTTTACCTAATGTTAGAGGGAGTAAATGTAACGTTATATTGAACAAGGACATGCTAGAATTCGTCGAGAAGACAGTTTTTCTAGGGATTACGCAGGATTCAAAGCTGCAGTGGAGTCCCCACTTAACATCTCTTGCAGGGCGGTTAAGTTCAGCCGCTTACGCTGTCAGAAAAATTAGATAATTAACAGACGTGGATACCGCGAGACTAGTCTATTTTAGTTAATTTCATAGCATCATGTCTTACGGTATTTTGCTTTGGGGACGAGCTGCAGACATAAATTCTATCTTTGTTCTGCAAAAGAGGGCTGTCAGAGCCATCTATAATCTTGGCAGACGCGAGTCTCTAAGGGAATTGTTTAAAAAAATTAACATCATGACGGTACCTTGTCAATATATATATGAAAACATTATGCATGTTCGAAAAAATCTTCATCTTTTTAAGAAAATTAGTGATAGACATGATTTTAATACTAGAAATAGGAACAAATTAGATCAACCAAGTTTCAGATTGTCGAAAGTAAGCTCTTCTTTTATAGGGTACTGTGTAAAATGCTATAATAAAATACCAGTTGATATTCTCCAACTAAATGAGAGAAAATTTAAAACATGCATAAAACGCACACTATGTAGTCAAGCATATTATAAGTTAGATGATTATATCACGGACAAAAAAGCTTGGCTAAATGCAAGTCCTGCTCCACAGCCACTCGGGCTCACTAAATAGGATTGTTTTTTAAGATAATGATGTTTCTTACCCTTTTTTTTGTCGACCTGAATAACTTGTACCGTTATCAGTACGATTACTTTTTCTTTTTTTCTTACATACCACAGTCATCCAACGAATAAGTACTCTGAAAGTGTTAGTATTGTATAATTTAATATCATTTATTTCAATTTTGTAAATGTGAGTACCATGGAGCATTTTACCGTGGAGTTTCTTGCTCGTTCTTCTCCATAGAGGCCTACCTCCGTTTTGGAACGAGCAACTAGCTTCAACTTTCGGACTAACTGACCTGTAAATGGTCTAATTGAAATAAATGTTTTGACTTTGACTTTGACCTCTTTCACTGTACCTTTTGATGAGCTTGATGAAGAAAACATAACAGTCTCATCACTAGACTGTTTTTCTTTGGGAACTGTACTGTAAGAAGCAAAAATAACATTGTCTCCTCCCCCACACAAAGGCTGATCAATGGCATCAAGTTGATATATACCATTCCTATGAGAGGCTGTTGCCAAAACTTCATCGTCATCAGATATAATACATTTCTGTTTGTTAAAAATTACAGTATAACCTTTTTTAACTAAGGAACTAACAGAAAGTAAATTTGCTGAAAGATTAGGCACATAATAAACATCTCTAATTGTTCTGACACAGTCTTGCAACTTGACAAGCACATACCTTGTCCCGCTGTTGGCAATTTATCACCGTTTGCTACACTCACTTGTGACACATTAATTTTACTAAAATAACAAAAAAGTTCTCGGTTGTTGCACATATGGTTTGATGCACCGCTATCCACATACCATACACCACGCTGGAAACTGACAGAAAGCGTCGTTAGAAGAGCCTTGGATAAATCCTTCGGAGTTTTGTCTTTATCAGTTTTGTTGTCTTTCTCCGGCTTCTTAGTATTATTCCTAGGGCAGTCCTTGATAAAATGTCCAGTCCTCTTACATTTATAGCATCTTGGTGCTTTTCTGGCTGTGCCAATGCCATGGTATCTTCAGATTTATTCCTTTTTTTTTTTTTTGAGATGGTAAAAATCATCAAATGACTCCTTCCGCCCTAGGTGGGGCGGAATCCGACTGTCAGACTTTTACTGACTAAAAATCCACCCTGTTCCTTCTGTTGCCCTTTGCGTTCCGGAGCCACGGTATCCTGTTAAGACGTCCCGCAACCCCGGACGTCCCGCAACCCCGGCAGATTTATTCCTGCGGTCATATTCTTGTAGTAATTTGCCTTTGACAATGTCGCTTGATAACTTTAAGTTTGAATTTTCAAGTGCCATAATGAGCGGATCATAATTACTTGGTAACCCGCTGAGCATGATGACAGCCAAGAATTCATCATCCAAAGGTGAATTGATATCAAACAGTTGCTGCGACAATTCCTGCAGTTTGCCAAGGTAGCTCTCCATGCTGTCATGCTCAGTCAATTTTGTACTGAATAGCGTTCTCAACAGACCTAGTCTTCGGCATAGCCCCTTGTCTTCAAAAGCTTTGCTCAGGTTGTCCCACGCCTCACGTGCATCCTTTGCGTTCCTGACATGAGGAAACGCACTTGTTTGCACCGACAGACATATTCTTGCTAGTGCCTTCTGTGGTTTTGTAATTTCTTCGTCACTCTGTTTTAATTTTTGTTCGCCAGCAATAGTATCCCATAAGTCCTCATGGATTAGTGTCATCTTCATGCAAAATTTCCATGTGGAGTCATTTTCTATTCCTTTTAGTTTTTCGATGCTTTGCGAACTTGCATTTCCGGCCATTTTTTCTTTGCGTTCAAGCGTCGGTTTTCGTTTTTATCTATTTACGTATATAAAACGGAAATATTACGTAGGCCGTATATATTTCGGTGTCCTGGGCCCATAACCTGATAGATTTAGGGCGGAAATGCAAACACCATTTGAATTAATTAGGATATATTGTCCAAACATAAATGAGCACATACAGTAATGGTCGCAGTTGACAGGAAAAGGAAAGAATCAATGACAGTTAGGTTATCGGAGACCCAATGACAAAATATGCGTTTACAAAGTAAGTTCTATTGTTCATTATGCGAGACCTATGTATTTCATGCATAATACCATCACTTTAATCTATGAAGTTACGTTGACATTGTGTTTACAAAGACAGCTCTAATACAGACTACTTATGCTATCGGCGGTAACGAAACCATAGCTTGCATTGAAACAGGGCAACGTCATCTAGGGTGCTATGGTGAAGTAAATAAATTAAATATGAAGATAAATTTCTTTTTGAGGTAGATTCCAATTAGACATACCGCCCACCAAAAGACTTGTCTTTTCAATATATTTTTTAAAAACAACATTAAAGAAATATACAATATTAAATTAAAACTCTATATGACTAAAAGTACAACAGAACATTCCCTCAACTAAACCGCCCACCGTTATGACTAGGCGTTAAGAATAAAACAAACACAATCTATACTTCTATAATATCTATACTAATCTATACTATCTATACGATCGACTAGACTATATATAGATCGACTAGGGATACAGCGTATCTGCCCATTAGTTTTAGACGTCAGATAGCTTGGCTATTAGCTTTTAATATTAACTCAGACATAATTAGTATGTCGAAGTCATCATCAAGGAGCACCTCATTATTTAGTAATATTACTAATGTAAAGGTGGTAAACACAAATAATAATTTAAACTAGCAAATAAGACAACAGAAGGTACCAGTAATAATTTAGTTAAACTTATCAACAACAAGGTATCTTCTAGCAATCAATTATTAAATTGTAAAAAGGGGGTTAAGCATCATTCCTTAAAATTGTTTCATCAGAATATTCAAGGTTTTTCTTCCAAACAATTAGAAATTGAACTTTTTTTAGAAAAAACAATGTTCGACATTATTTGTTTAACTGAACATTGGTTAAAAGATTATGAAATGTTAATTAACTTTGAGAACTATAGTGTGGGCAGTTGTTTTAACCGGAAATCCATGCTGCGTGGTGGTTCACTAATCTTAATTAAAAATAATGTTAAATGTAAGCCCCGTAAAGACATAGTTGACTTATCAATAGAGCATATTATTGAATTGTGCAGTGTTGAGCTAGATAAGCATGTTATAGTGTGCGTTTACAGACCCCCAAATTATCAGAATTATTCTATATTTGAGACTATAATGAAAGATGTTTTGACTAAACTTGCAACTGGTAATAAATCAGTAATAATCTGTGGTGATTTTAATATTAATATTTTAGAAAATAACTCAAATAGCAGTAGATTTATTAGTCTCTTTAAATCATTCAATTTGTCAAATGTGTTTCTTGAACCTACACGAATAACGTCGACTACTGCTACATGTATTGATAATGTTTTTTGTTGCTGCAACTATTTAGATAAAGGCATAGTAAATTATCTTCCTTCGGATCACAGCGGACTAACCGTCACTTTCGAGTGCAACACACCATTACAAAAAGTGCAGATACAATCGAGACCAATAACATCTGGTAATTTAAATAAATTTAATAACATTTTAATTAGTAAATTATGTGTCCAGGGTTTTAATATGAATAATGGTAATATTTTGTATGAAGAATTCTGTTCAGTAGTGCATACAGAGTTTAATAATATTTTTAAGAAAAAATCCAAAACTATTTGCCCTAAGTTTTTATTTAGCGACTGGGCGACTAAAGGTATTAGGAAAAGCAGGGAAAGACTTTTTGAGCTGTATGGTCTTAAGCCTTATATAAATACTAAAACTTTTAATAAGCATGTTGCTATCTATTCAAAAATTTTTAAAAATGCGTGTAAAGCAGCTAAATCCTTGTGCATTAGCAACAAAGTTAAATCGGCAAAAAATAAAATAAAAACAGTTTGGAAAATCATTAATAACGAAACAAATAGGAACAAAAGACACACTCTTGATTACACTCTTGAGACTTCCCAAGGTGTCATAAGCAGTAATATCGATGTTGCTCAGGAATTTGCAGAATTCTTTACTAGTATTCCAATTAAAACTACTGAAATCTTAGATTCCTCACCCTCACTTGCTATTGACTTACTAAGAGTGAATGTTACAGCCTGTCCTAATGAATTTAAATTTAAACACATTAACCCTGTGGTCGTTTTAAAGGCTTTTAAACAGCTTAAGATCAAGGCTACCGAAGATCTGTGGGGCATGTCTACTAATGTCTGTAAATCTATTATTGAGACAATAGCACCCTATTTAGCTTTAATATTTAATCTGTGCGTAGACCAAGGGATATTCCCGGATTTAATGAAGTACAGCAAAGTTATACCGCTCTTCAAATCCGGAGATAGCAAGGACATCAATAATTACAGACCTGTTTCGGTTTTGCCGGTTTTCAGCAAGGTGTTTGAAAAAGTGATGCTCAATCAAATGCTCAATCATTTTAACTGTAACAACATCCTACACGATCAACAATATGGTTTCACCAGAGGACGTTGTACTACTGACGCCGGTGTTACTTTAATTAAGCACATCTTTAATGCATGGGAGGACTCACAGGATGCTGTTGGCATTTTCTGCGACCTCTTTAAAGCGTTCGATTGCGTGAATCACGAAACACTGCTCCTAAAGCTTGTGCATTACGGTCTCGGTGATCTAGCACTTAACTAAGTAAGCACTTAAATCGTATTTGAATGATAGACTACAGCAAGTTCAAATAAACGGTGTAAATTCATCAAGCTTAAAAGTAAAGATGGGCGTTCCGCAGGGTTCAATATTGGGTCCGTTCCTCTTTTTAGTATATATAAACGATTTACCTCATTTACTAGAAAACCAACCACAAATGGTGTTATTTGCTGATGATACTTCACTCATTTTTAGAGTAAATAGACAAGCACAGCACCTTGACGACGTAAATAACGCTATGCTTAAGGTTCACAATTGGTTTACTGTTAATAATTTAGTGTTAAATGAGAAAAAAACGAAATGTATAAGATTCGCTTTACCTAATGTTAGAGGGAGTAAATGTAACGTTATATTGAACAAGGACATGCTAGAATTCGTTGAGAAGACAGTTTTTCTAGGGATTACGCTCGATTCAAAGCTGCAGTGGAGTCCCCACTTAACATCTCTTGCAGGGCGGTTAAGTTCAGCCGCTTACGCTGTCAGAAAAATTAGACAATTAACAGACGTGGATACCGCGAGACTAGTTTATTTTAGTTATTTTCATAGCATCATGTCTTACGGTATTTTGCTTTGGGGACGAGCTGCAGATATAAATTCTATCTTTGTTCTGCAAAAGAGGGCTGTCAGAGCCATCTATAATCTTGGCAGACGCGAGTCTCTAAGAGAATTGTTTAAAAAAATTAACATCATGACGGTACCTTGTCAATATATATATGAAAACATTATGCATGTTCGAAAAAATCTTCATCTTTTTTAAAATTAGTGATAGACATGACTTTAATACTAGAAATAGGAACAAATTAGATCAACCAAGTTTCAGATTGTCGAAAGTAAGCACTTCTTTTATGGGGTACTGTGTAAAATGCTATAATAAAATACCAGTCGATATTCTCCAACTAAATGAGAGAAAATTTAAGACATGCATAAAACGCACACTATGTAATCAAGCATATGATAAGTTAGATGATTATATCACGGACAAAAATGCTTGGCTAAATGCTAGTCCTGCTCCACAGCCACTCGGGCTCACTAAATAGGATTGTTTTTTAAGAGAATGATGTTTCTTACCCTTTTTTTTATGTCGACCTGAATAACTTTTACTGTTATCAGTACGATTACTTTTTATTTTATTTTTACATATCACAGTCATCCAACGAATAAGTACACTGAAAGTGTTAGTATTGTATAATTTAATATCATTTATTTCAATTTTGTAAATGTGAGTACCATGGAGCATTTTTTATTTATTAAGTTACGATGTGTTTTGACTTAATAAGCATGGCAGTTGAGAGCTTGTCATGCTCACTCAAATATCTCGCTGATGGTGGCGCGTGTGTTGGATCATTTGGCTCCCTCCATAATGGTTGAGCTAGGTGGTGCTGATCCATGCGTCATGCTCGTGAACGAGTGCTGTCAGTTGGGATTGGTCATCTCTTAACTGCTATTGCTTTAATTTCTTTATATTTTTTTTAGTACTATTTTATATTCATCTTCATTGTGATCACATATAGAATTGACAAGAATAATGTAACCAAGATTTTGTAATAACCTAATTTAAAAGAGTGCCGTGGAGTTTCTTGCTCGTTCTTCTCCATAGAGGCCTACCTCCGTTTTGGAACAAGCAACTAGCTTCAACTTTCGGACTAACTGACCGACTCTTTGACAATTCAAAAGTGCCTGTAAATGGTCTAATTGAAATAAATGTTTTGACTTTGACTTTGACTTTGATACTTCTATACTATGTTACTATATAATATTATAAAGAGGTAAAATTTGTTTGTAAGGGGGTAATCTCCGGAAGTAATGAACCGATTTTAAAAATTGTTTCACTGGTAGAAAGCTACATTATTCGTGAGTGCTATAGGCTATAAATTATAAAGATATCATGCATAATAGCCGAACTTTCTCAAAGTTTTTTGCATGCGCTACCTTAACAGTTATATATAATTGAAAACAATGTATGGCAACCAGGTCCGCCTTTAATAGTTCTACAAAAAAGTCCGCGACACCATATTTATATTTTAGCAGATATATTAGCTTTTATGTGTTAAAAAAAGTATTTTTCGACGTACTTACCTTTGGACGATTTTTTAAACAACAAAATATTAAACCTTATCGAAAAAAATATTATTATCATCACAAGAACATCATAGAGATACGATTTGCCCACAACAGTATGTCAATTGGTTAAATAGTTTCGAAGATAGTATAAAATTACTAAATCGCAAAATGCCGCCGTCCATTCGCGAACCACATTAGAACATGCTTTGTACGGACGTTTTATCTATTTACCCATGGTACTTCTGTTTTTGGAATATCGGGCAGTTTCAGCGATTGTTTATCATGCCTAAAAGAAAATCACAACTTTCCCGTCAGACATCCCAGAGTAGCTCGAGTACGCCGAACGGAAGAGTCTGCTCTTGAAAAGCATCAGCGCCTCTTGAGGAATAGAGAAAATATTTCGCAAGCACGCGCTGGGGAATCTAGCTCTGAGCGTTCACAGCGGCTTACTAACCAAAGAGAACGTCGCAGGCCCGTGCTCGGGCATCTAGCGCTGAACGTGCGCAGCTTTGTCCGTATATATAATGTACTCTGTGCGCAGCGTCTCAGTGATTTAAGGCAGCATGTCTCTGCAACAAGGGATAGGTAGTCTAGCGCTGAGCGCTCGCAGAGGCTCGCTAGCTAGATCGCGAGAACAACGCAGGCCCGTGCTCGTGAATCTAGCGCTGAACGTGCGCAGCGTCTTTAGGCAGGAAATAAATCATAGCACTCAGTACTAACCGAACCACGCTCATAATTTCATCACAAGTTAAAATGGTTACCGCCCAACGAAGTGGGCATGGGTCAGCTAGTAATTCATAAGTTTGTTACTGTTGCTACTCCATTTCTGTAAACTAAATCCTCCTGAATTCATCAATTATTTATCTCTTCAAAGATTTGTATCGCTTCGTCTTCTGTCTCACATCCGGTGAGCAGATCGTCAACAAAATAGTCTCGGAGGGTGATTTTTGCAGCGCTATCCCTAGTTCAACTCTTCATCTTTGGCCAGTTGTTGTAAAGTTTTTACAGCTAGGTAAGGAGCACAGGCTGTCCCAAAAGTTAATCTCAATAGTTTGTAATATTCGATAGGTTTATTAGGCTCAGACCGCCACAGAATTCGCTGAAAATCGGCATCTTCCTCATACACGCGAAATTGTCTGTACATCTGAACTAAATCCGCTAGTATAAAAACGGGGTGACGTCTCCACCTCATCAAAATATGTCGTAAATCTTTCTGTATCTTAGGACCGACAAGCAAACAGTCGTTCAATGAGACATCATTTACACCCTTGCAAGACGCATCAAAGACTACACGGACTTTGGTGGTCTCTTTGTCCTCTCGTACCACAACTTTATTTCTTCTGTGTCTGTGATTTGCACCATGTGGTTTTGGTTTGTATACCCGTCAATCACCTTTTTGTATTCTTCGTACAATACTGGATTTTTAAGCAATTTCTTCTCTAAAAATTGAAATCTTCGTAAAGCTATCTCCTTTAATTTTCCTAAAACATATTTTGGAATAGATTCTTCAAATGGCAGTTTCACTACGTATCTTCCTTCGTCGTCTCTTTTAGTAATAGCTTCAAACATTTGCTCGCATTTAATTTGTTTCTTTGTGAATTTCTTTGTTATAGCGTCTGGCTCTCTTTCTATTTCCCAAAATTGTTTTAGTAATTCGTCTTCGCTTACTCGTATGTGACAGTTGATAATTTGGGAGTTATTTGAAGCCGATTCCGCTCTTACTCGACCAGACAAGATCCATCCAAAGCGTGTCTCTTGTGCTATTGGACCTATTCCTGATGGATGTCTCATAAAGCCTTCTAAAATTATCTCTTCATACACTCCCACTCCCAAAATCATATCGATTTTAGCAGGTGATCCATAATTTGGATCAGCCATGTTGACTTTCTCTATATCTAGCCAGTCTGTTATTGAAGTTCTACAAGTAGGAAGAAGTGATATCAGTTTTCTCATTACATTCGCATCGATTTTTATCGAATACTTATCATTTTGAATTGACTCCACAGCAAGCGACACCATATTCTTCGATCTGGCTACACTATCTCCAATTCCAGAAACTATGCCATTTATGCTCACTCTCTTCAAGCCTAAAGATTGCGCAGTAGCCTCGGTGATTGATAAATGAACCTTCTGAGCAGGGGTCGATTAAAACTCGTACGACTTGCGAGTAACCATTTGGTGAATATGCTTTGACTACAGCCGTAGCCAATAGCATCTCTCTCTGAACTTTCTCGGTAATCAAATGAGCTACTACTTTCTTCTCAATTTCTTTGCTCGGTCCTGTGTTGGAGTTAGTTGCATCAATTTTCTCAATGCTGGAAGATGAAATTCCAGCTGAATCGGTTCTCTCGAAATACAGCAGTGTGTGATGATGTCTGCCGCAGCGACGGCAGCACGCAGATGATCGGCATTCTTTCACCGAATGTGTGGGTGCAAAACAATTGAAGCACAGTATCTTAGATTGCACAAAGTCTGATCTCTCTTGAGGAGACTGCTGTCCAAATTGCTTGCACTGATAAAGATAGTGCCGACAAGACAACTCGTACAGTTTGGGTTTGGTTTTTTATCATCTTGCGTGGTAGAGTGAAAAACTTTAGGTTTAGACGTGTTGGGGTGCGTATTTTGAGACTTGATTGTAGGTTTGTTACCACCCCGTCTCCAATGTTCGGAATCTGGTTTCTAAGAACATGACGAGTTGTTCCCAAGATGGCAATTCATCTGGATCTAATTGACTAACTTGGATTTCCTATAATTTACTTGACTCTAAATCAAGCCGTGATAAAACCAAGTAGTTATAGATATAGTTACAGATATAGTTTTAAATTTATTTTATAATAAGATATATGACGTTTTCGACAATTGCGTCCCTCTAAAGAGTAAACATATTACTTCACCATGTAATAGATACGTTTATCCAGTTTGGTATACAGCTGAAATTATTAGAGATATAAAAAGTAAATATTTATTACATAAAAAATATAAATTAAGTAAATCACGCAGTGACTATGTGGAGTTCGCGCGGTACAGGGCGAGAGTGAAAGCCGAAACTGTTCGAGCGCATGATCAGTACCGCAACCGCGTGCAAGGGCACCTGGCGAAGGATCCGCGAGCGTTTTGGGGGTATATTAGGTCTAGAAAAGGCGTTTCCAGTCAGCGGAAGTTAATTAAGGACGGACGGGTTTTATCGGATTACAAATGTGCCAATGAGTTCGCTCGGTTTTTTCAATCGGTGTACAATCCGGAACCTCCCGAACTGAGTGTTGCTGCGGCGAGTGCGGGCGAGGCAGCGGCCGCGTCGCCGGGCGCGCGGGCGCACTTAGAGTGCGTGGGCCCCGCTGACGTATGGCGCGCACTCACACGCTTGCCGCCTAAGCGCTCGGCCGGTCCGGATGGTATTCCGGTGTACATTTTTAAGGATTGCCGGGCGGTGTTGGTTAAACCGTTGCTACATTTGTTCAACGTCTGTATCAAGACCGCAACTTTTCCTGAGCGCTGAAAACTTACCCGGGTCGTACCCGTGCCTAAAAGTAGTAGTGGTTCAGAGCCCTGCGATTATAGACCTGTAGCAGTATTATGCACTCCAGCTAAAGTGTTTGAGTCGGCCATTCACAGTAGCCTGTATCCGCAGATTAGCGCTCTGTTGTCCGACGCGCAGCATGGTTTCCGTTCTGGGCGGGGGACAACGGGTAACTTGCTGGATCTTATGACACAAATAGTGCCTACGGTGGATGCAGGTCAACAGGTAGATGTTGCCTACTTCGATTTCAGGAAGGCTTTTGACACGGTAGATAACGACGTCCTTCTAGCCAAGCTGGCTGGTGTAGGCTGTACACCTCACACTTTGTCATTTTTCGCTTGCTACTTGCGGGACCGTTGTCAGTACGTTGACTGCAGTGGGCAGCTTTCTGAGCCCTATTACACGAGATCGGGAGTCAGCCAGGGCAGTAATTTAGGGCCTCTTCTCTTTATTTTAACAATTAACGACTTGCCGATAGTAGTCAATAAATCCACACCATTATTATTTGCTGACGACTTAAAATTAGTACTTAAAATCAAACAAGAAACTGATCACGACATATTGCAGCAGGATATTAACAGGGTAGTAGAGTGGAGTCTTAGTAACAAGTTATATTTCAATGTAGACAATGTACCCGCGCGCGCGATCCGAGCCACTATCAATACTGTATGGACGGAACGCGGCTACAACGTGTCTCAGAGGTTAAGGACTTAGGCGTGCGCTTTACTACGGATTTGAATTTCCGTAAGCATGTCTCTAATGTCTGCAAAAAGGCATATCGCAATTTAGGGTTAGTCTTACGGCTAGGAAACCAGTTCACGAACATCAGTGCTCTGAGATCGCTGTACGAAGCGCTTGTAAAAAGTCATTTGGAATGCAATGCTGTTGTCTGGTCGCCGCATGAAGTCAAATATAAATTAATGTTAGAACGTATCCAGAACAAATTTATGAGATTCTTGTACTCAAAGCAGTATGGTGTATATCCAGGGTATCCACTATTGTATCCAACTCTTTTTGTGCTGGGCATGGTAGGCTATACCAAGCTGGAAGCGAGAAGGGAAGTTGCTCTCGCCACTTATTTATTTAAGGTTATGCGTGGCAAAATACACAACCCTGGCCTTCTACGCACAATTACGTTGTGTGTACCTGACGGGCATGTGGGGCGCCGGAGGCGGCCGCCGCTGCTGTGGGTGCCGCCCGCTCGCACCAATCTGCTGCAGCGCGCACCGCTGACTCGAGCGTTGCGTACACTCAACATGATGTCACAACAGATTGACTGCTTCAATTGTACTCTGAGCGAATTCACACGGGCCGCAATTTGTAACATTACTTTAGGCTAAGATTTGTATCTCGTATACTACACTATTGTATTAGGTAAGTAAACCTGTGATGATAGTGTATGTGTGTGTTATAAATAAATAAATAAATAAATAAATAAATAAATAAATAAAGTTTATGAAGACCTCGCACGAACTGGAAGTGGTTGCAATTCCGATGTTTTCCAACGATTTGAGAGATGATGATGTAGTGTCAAGAAGTTGTTTGATTGAACTCGCTGAATCAGTGGCATTACGTTGCGAAAACAAGCGCTTCATAATCTCGTTGCAAATGTAACGTTTGTTATTATAACGACGAGTAAGTTGCTTAAAGGCTTCTTCGTAATTTGAGTCTGTGGTTGAAAAGTTCTTGAGAAGGGTTTCAGGTTCACCAGTAAGACTACTCTTCAAATAGTGTAATTTTTGCACATTACTCAAGGTTGCGTTCTGATGGATCAACGATATGAACGTATCATAAAAGGTTTGCCATTTTTCATAGAATCCAGAAAATTTCGGTAATTGGATCTGTGGCAACTTAACCTTAGTGCTTGAAAGACTCGATTCATCAGATGTGTTGATTTTAGACGAACAGGGCTTCACACCATAAGTCTTGAGATCATCTTTCATCCTTGCCTTATAGTCAGTGTAAATCTCCTCAATTTGAAAATATAGATCTTCTATAAAATTCGATACTTTCAATTTGTCTTCTCTTTTGATACTTCCGACTATTTCACTTGAAAAAAGATATTTGAAGGTTTTGCACATGACGTGTAATCAAATAATTTTTCGAAGTTTTCTAGCCTTGCTTCAATATAAGATACTTTAAGTCTCTCTTTAGGCATCTTCTTATAATTTGAATAGGCCTTATTCATATGCTCAAACATATCCTCTTGCTTTAATAATAACTTCTCCATTTTTTTTGTTCACTATTTGACCCACAAAATTCGCAAAGTTCAAAGTCACATTAAGTTTAGAAAATTTTTATAAGTCCTATTTAACACAAATTTTTCTAAGTGTCTTTTGCACGAAATTTTTCTAAGTGTTTTTCGCACGACATTTTTTGAAGTCCTAAACAGATCACAATTTCTTCTATGTTAATGTTCACACACGCACACGATATTTTTTACAAGTCCCAGTTCTACACTTCACTTTGTCACTTTTAGTACATTTAACACTTTTAGTTCATTTTAGCACTTTACTCACGCACGTCCCTTGTTTCGGCACCAGATGTCAGCACTGTAGACGTATTAAAACTCCAAACTGTTGATTAGCTGAACTCATTTATTAAACCATTGGTAGTCGCTATGTCCCCTTACGGGGGCACGGCAAGCGGGATCGGAGCGAGGCCCCCTGCCCGCGGAGGCTATACCGCGGCCCGTAACTACGGGCCCGTCGTTTGATTTGCCTTATAGGCCCATATGTGTGGATGCTTGCTGTGTCTGGGGGAGCGCCGGCGCTTTGTGCCTTGTCGCACGACGCCGCCTGTTTCACGGCTCTCCGGCGGTCCGCCTCCGCCGGATGAGACCCCCAGTTACCTGGGGGAGGTCCAGCAGAAGGCGACCAGCGACAGGAGAGTCGGTTTTAGTGGCGCATCCACAGATGGTATAGAGAGGTCCCCCGCCTTCCCGCTTCCAGGTCTAGCTGGTTACGTTCAGGCAAGGGGGCCGGAGTGTGTGTAAGGGCGGTATTGTGCTGTGTGACACCGCCCAGTGAGCACGAGTACAGGGCGCATCCGCGCCGCGCCTGTATCGCGTGATGCCTGCGTTGTGGAGTCAATGCTTGTGTGCTGGTCGGCGCGCGTCGCGCCTATATTAACTTAGAGCACGGCGCACGTCGGGCGTGTGTGGTGCGTGTGGAGTGTCGCTGAGTGAAAGGGCCGCGTGTGTGTGTATGCGGCCTCCTCGTGAGGTCAAGTCCGGGGGGGGAGGAGCTTGTGTCCGGCAGCAAGTCGCGCGGCAGAGGGCTTCTGTCGGGCGGGCGAGTCTGCCAGGGGGCTATCTCGTTGAGATGCGCCCAGGCAGATTTATCCGCACGCGCGAACATGGTGGCCGCCAGGCGGGCGACGAAGTCATCCAGGCTCTCGATCACAGGTCACGTTGGATAACGCGGTTCCTTACGAAGCGAGGGGCGTCGACGATTCTCCGCAGCGCGAGACTTTGCTGCGCGCGGAGAGGCTTGCGGGAGGTCTTGCTCGTGAGGGCGAACCAGGCCAGGGCGGCGTACGTCAGCAGAGAGCGGACGTACAGCTTATACACCCCCAGCTTGGCTCGCAGCGGGAGGCTTGACGAGAGCACTGGATAGAGCTGCGCGCGAGCAGCCCTGCACCTGGCGGAAACTTGCCGGACATGGCTTCTCATACAGAGCCGACGATCGATGGTCACCCCCAAGTATTTCACCTGGGAGGACCACGCGATGTCGACTCCGTGTAGTGTCAAGGGTGGTGGGTAGTGGGCGCATCCGGAGAGGAGCGCCTGCGTCTTACTCACGTTCACCGACAACCGCCATTTCGACAGCCACTCGGGAAGGAGGTCGAGGGAGGGCTGCATTTTGACGGCCGCGTGTCTCGCGTTCAGCGAGGTGGTAATGTACGCGGCGTCGTCAGCATACCGGGCGAGCGTCGAGTCCTTTGTCGTGGGGATGTCGTCGGTGTAACATGAGTAACACAAGGGCGAGAGGCAGCTGCCCTGCGACACTCCTGCTTTCACTGGGCGCGCACTAGAGAGCGCGCCGTCGACCACCACCCTGACGGTCCTGTTTTGGCGAAAAGAGGCAACCACGCTTATCACGCGACGGGGCGCGTCCGACAGCGATAGCTTGTAAACAAGGCCCTCGTGCCAGACGCGGTCGAAGCCTTTTCCATGTCGAGGAGTACTGCAACCGCGTCCTCCTTCCTGTTCATCGATGATGCTAGCAGGTGCAGTACTCTCGACAGCTGGAGCGTCGTGCTGTGTTCCGAGCGGAACCCGAACTGGTCTGGTCGGAGCTTCACGTGGGGAGTGAGGTGTTGCAGCAGGAGTTTCTCAAACACCTTGGAGATGGTTGGCAGCAGGGTGATCGGCCGATAGCTCTCCGGCTTCAGCACGTTCTTCCCCGCCTTGGGCAGCATTATGACGCGCTCTTCCTTCCAGGGGTTTGGGAAGGCCCCCGTGCGCAGGATCCCCGTGAACGGGTGCGCCAGCGCCGCGACCGTACGGAACGGTAGGTGGTGCAGCGCTGTGTTGGTGATCCCGTCGGCACCGGGGGCCTTCTTGGCCTTCGTGTTGAGGATGGCGCGTCTGACTGCGCAGGGCGAGAAAAAGATGGGGCCTTCCTCGGGAGCTATCGGCGTTGCGAAGTATTCTCCAAGGTGCTTCTCCACTGCCGCGACGTGATCCACGTCGTCAGTCGGGTTCGGCTGAAACTGACACTCAAGATGCTCGGCGAAGACCTCCGCTCGGTCAGCAGCGGAGTATCTTATATCCCCGTCGGCGTGCATCAACAGGCGAACCGGAGCTGGGGTATTCGAAAGGCGCCGGCACAGTCTGTGTATTGCCGGCCAGTCGCCTTCTGCAGCATCGACGTCTGACTCCCAGCTCGCGGTGTCGAGCGCGAGCAGCTCGGCCTTCACCTTCTCCGCGAGACGGTTCAGCTCTGCTTTCTGGGACGGGCATCTTGTTACTTGCCACCGCTTGCGTAGACGCCGCTTCTCGGGTACCATTTGCTTGAGGTGGCGGGGCAGGGGAGGAAGGATCCCCTGATGTTGCACAGTGGTGGTAGCCTTTTCGAAGGCACGCTGGATGCAAGCGGTGATCTCGCCCGTCAGTTCGTCGACGTCTGCGGCGGTGGCGACTAGCCGAGTCGGTGTCGCGGTCGCCATCTCCTCTCCGAACTGCTTCCAGTTTGTATGACGACGTGGCGCTGGAGGGGCCTGTCGGGTCGGAATCCCCGACAGGGTCACGAGCACAGGGAGGTGGTCGGAGCGTAGCTCATCTACGATCACCTCCTGCGAGATCTGGCAGCTGAGGCCGGAGTGTACTATGATGTCCAGTACGTCCGGAGCCGCAGCGTTGTTATCGGGGTAGTGGGTCGGGGTGTCAGGACCAGACACCACATACCCCCCGGCCTCTAAGTCGGCGAAAAGATGTCTCCCCCCCGTGTTTGTCACGTTGGCATTCCATGCCGGGTGCTTGCAGTTCAAGTCGCCGGCAATGAGCGTAGGGTAGCCCGCTTGTAGTTGGAGGACCCGCCGAAGCTCTGCGTGATCTATCGCGGCATTCGGCGGGGCGTACATGTTGAGGTCATTGCCGGTTACATGCACCTGGACACCCAGCACGTAGAATGACGTGATCGGCAGGGAGGGGAGAGGCTGGTGGACCGTCTTCCTCTTTACTAGCACCGCCAGTCCTCGGTAGATGACTCCGAGCGTGGACTTTTCGTCCCTCCTGTAAACTCGGTACCCCGGGAACTTGACCTTGTCCCCGGGCCCCAGGAGGGTTTCACTGATCAGCGCCACGTCTATGTTCTGATCCGTTAGGAGGAGTCGGAGGAGGGGGGCCCTGTCCCTGAGGCCCCGGGCATTCCAGTGAATGACCCTTAACGACCCGCTATCCATGATACAGGGTCAGCAGCTCTGTCAGGCCGTCGAGGATCACTCGCTCCGTGTCCTGCCCTCTCTGATGGACCTCAGGAGGTCTGTCAGTAGGCGGATGGCGCAGGCGGTGAAGTCCTTCTTTCGGTCCGTTTGAGGACCGGGTTTTTGCGGCTGTTGATGATGATGTTGTTGTTGGGGCGGCTGTTGCTGGCGCCGAGAGGGGGCCCTCTTGTCTAGGTCCCCTCTTTCGGGGATACTGGCGCCAGCCGCTGCCGCGCCTTGTGTCCTATTCTCACCGCCTTGCACCACCGCACCATGGGCAGGGGTGGCCTCTTAATGTGCATCCGAGAGGGGGGGGTTTCGGTCCTTCCTGCCCCGCCTTCCTCTCTTCCGATTTTTCCCGGGTTTGGACCCGGGCTTTGACCCTCGGCTCGTGGGCCCATTTGCTGCCGCCATCAGGTTCGCACCTTGCTGCGGCTCCTGGTTCTCCACGGGAGGGGGGACCTCCGGGGCCTCCTTCCTTCTCTTTGTTTGGGCCACCGTCCCTGCGCGCCTATTCTTGGTTTCCCGAAGGAAGACCGGGCACTTTGCGTTGTTCGCCAAGTGGGCGCCCTCGCAGTTTACGCAAGTAGCCGGTTCCTCCCTCGGGCGCGGACAGTCGCGCGCCGCGTGCCTTCTCCGCAGCGCACGCAGGCGAGCGGACGGTGGCATTGGTGCGAACTGTGGCGGAATTTTTGGCACCGGTGACATTGCGCCGGCCCACGTTTTCCACGCCACGCCTCTATCTTGACACCCCGCATGCATAGGAGCACCGAGGTGTCGGAGATGCGCCGCACGTCAGGCGTCTTCTTGATGACTGTATGGAATATGCAGCCGGGTCTGCCCTGACGTGCGTTGATGTGGCGCACGTACTCAGGTTCGAAGCCGAGGGTCTTTAGCTCCTCCAGGATCTCTTCGGGGTCTGTGTCAGCCGGCAGCCCCCTAATGGCCACCTTCAGGTTGACCTCCGCTGGTAGTGAGTAGGCGAACCAGCTGATCCGCTCCTCTTTTTCTAGGCTGGTCAAGTAAGTTTGGACCAGCCTGTATTCTTCTTCCGATTCTGGGGAGAATCGTACACCCGTACCGTAGGGGCGGGCGCTCGGGGGTCTCCCCAGTTTCTTCGTTATGGCCCGGAAGTGGACGGGCCATTGCGGAAGCTTCTCCACCACCAGCGGGGAGTAGGGTATAATTGGGGATTCTAAAAGCCGCCAATTATACCGCTTATGCAGATCGTAATGTATGGAAGTAATTTTCATAAAAAAGTTCAAATAGAAGGAATCTTATCTTCCAAATCAAATTTCATTACTTTGACTCATTTCAAGTGCAATGTGGCATCGTATACATAATATATTCTACACATAACATACATAACATCACGCCTGTAATCCCCGAAGGGTTAGGCAGAGGTGTACCCATTAGTACACCCACATTTCGCCAGTTATGTTTTAAAGTCCCATGTAATAGGGGGCGAGCCTATTGCCATCAACCGGGCACAAATTCAGACTCCGAAGCTGCTACTGAGAAATTCCTGATGGAAAAACCCAATAAAACTTTGCCCGACCTGGGAATCGAACCCAAGACCTCATGCTCAGCAGTCGCGCGTCGCGACCACTAGACCAACGAGGCAGTCGAGGCAGATAATATATTCTAATAGGTTAGATATAATCCGACTCGAAGCACAATGCAATAGCGCATATTCTAATAGAGTAATTGTTTCAGACAGTTATTAATATAATATATTCCTTTCACAGCATTCAAATAAAAACATTGAGGAAAATGTGTAGTATGTTGCATCCAAGGATCGTCGTAAATCTCCCAATCTTCTATAACACCTCCACATGAGAAACCCGCTGTTTTATCATTTACGCCATTTCCACAATAAAAAAATCCGGCTTCAGCCATTTCCATCACCAACCTTCTCCTTGTATTAGCCGTTGCCCAATAATGTCTAAACGAAATTTCACGCATTTTATACGTATTATAGATGTCACAAGGAGGGCTACATTTATTTTGAGACATGTTCTGTTCACTCACTATATAGTTATTTATACAAATAATTATAAAAGTGAAATGATATCGTACTACTGTAGCCAGCAACTTATAAAGATTATCATTTGATTGGTGGAGATATTATTATTTATATACCATTTATTTAAGCACAATACATTTTTTAAAGCACATACAGAGTCATAATAAATACAGTTATATAAATCTTGAGAATATTTATATTGATCGTATAAACTTATCAAACTAGGACAACCTTCATCTTCTAAATTGAATATACTAAAATTACTATTTTCTAAAATATGCTTTAAACACAACACTTTTTCTGAACCTTTCACATAAATACATTTATCTATTAAAATATTTATAACCAAATTCTGATAATTAGAATAGGGCACAAATCCTTCGTGCCAGTGTATCTTTCTGTTACGTTCAATCCAACTGTTCAAACCGACACCAAACAGCAGCACAACGCATCGGCTAATTACCTACCTATACATATATCTTTATACAGTCCACTTAGTTTAACGCTACACATGTAAAAAAAACCAGTATTAAATCAAATTTAAAAGAGTCCACACGTCTCCTTATTCGCAAAACAACCTATAAGCAAAAACACACCTTATCGCCCTAAACATTTGGTCCAAATCGAGACGGATAAATATCACCGGTCGGCCACTGCGAGCGAGCCGTGAGGACAAATAGGCGGCCGCATTCCACAGCGATATGCGAATGAATTGGCGTGTCCTCTTGTAACTCCCAAACGTCTGGAGAAAAGTTCCTGGTGGGGACCAGAACTTGAACGACTACGGCAGAGACTAAGGAGACTGTTTAACCGAGCAAAAAATTCCCGGAATGTTGAGGACTGGGATAAATACAAAACAGCACAAAAACACTACAAGAAAAGAATCAGATTCCGAAGAATGGAAGCCTGGCACAATTTCTGTAGCAGCATAAATTCTACTAACCAAGCCGCAAAAATAAAGAAAATCCTGGCAAAGGGTGACCTCAACCTAATGGGGTCACTCAAGAAAGAAGACGGCACTTACACAGTCTCAGACGAAGAAACCAGTGCAGTTCTACTGGAAACCCACTTCCCCGGGTGTCGGGTAACGCCAGACCAGAGATGGCATGACGAGTACTACACCACACCAACAATCCAAGAATGGGAAACTGCCGAAAAGATAGTAACTGCGGAAAGGATCGAATGGGCCCTAAAAAGCTTCAATCCGTTCAAATCCCCAGGACTGGATGAAATATTTCCAGCACTACTACAATGGCACTCTCATCAAATAATCAAATTTTTGCTACCAATCTACAGGGCCTGCTTAGCTTTTAAATACGTACCCAAAGCATGGAGGGAAGCGAAAGTAATATTTCTACCAAAACCAGGTAAAGATGATTACACCCACGCCAAATCCTTCAGGCCCATAAGTCTAACATCCTTCCTTCTGAAAACGTTGGAAAGACTTGTAGATAGACATCTCAGGGATGGAGCTTTAAAAGATAAACCGCTACACCCTCAACAGCATGCCTACAGAAAGGGCAGATCAACAGAGTCGGCTTTACACGCGGTAGTGTATAAAATAGAGTCGGCCATCTCAAATAAAATATCAACACTTGCGGCCTTCATAGACATAGAAGGAGCTTTTGACAAAACTATGCACAACAGCATCAACCACGCTCTTAAAAAATTCAGAGTGGAACCAGTTGTGAGAAACTGGATCACTGAACTAATAAGTAAAAGGGCGGTCCAGATAGAGGTGAACACTACCACAAGAGCGGAGGTAGGAGTCAGAGGATGCCCACAAGGGGGAGTCCTATCACCTCTATTATGGAACATAGTAGCAGACAGCCTCTTAAAACGGCTAAATGAAAGAGGATACACTACTATTGGTTATGCAGATGACCTAACAATTCTGATAAACGGGAATGCAGAAAATGTGTTATGCAAAGTAATGCGTTCTGCCCTTCAGATTGTAGAAGAATGGTGTGACGAACAACAGCTGTCAGTAAACCCGAAAAAGACAGAACTCATCCTTTTCACCAACAAAAGGAAGTTACCAGAACTACAGTTACCAAAATTATTCAACACCAAACTCTCCCTATCGACGCAAGTAAAGTATCTGGGTGTCATACTTGACAGTAAGTTGAACTGGGCGAGTCATATCGACGCAAAAACAAAGAGGGCCTGTATAGCTTTTGGTCAGTGCAGAAGACTTGTTGGTAAAAAATGGGGTCTTAACCCAAAGATTACTCTTTGGCTGTACACATCAGTTATCAGACCCTCTCTGACCTACGGATCAGTTGTGTGGTGGCCCAGAACACAACTGACCACAGTAAAAACAAAACTCCAAAGTCTGCAACGCTTAGCGAGCGTAGCAGCCACCGGATGTATGAAAACCACTCCATCAGCCGCCTTAGAGTACCTCCTAAACTTGAGACCTCTAGATCTTATCATACAGGAAGAGGCTAAGATAGCCGCCTTAAGATTAAGGTCGCACGGACTGTGGAAATTAAACGCAGACACAACACACTCCAAAGTTCTGCAAGGGGTTCTAAAGGAAATACCACTCCTTGAGGCACCCATGGACAGAACTTCATGTCACCACATCTTTGATCGAAGATATGATATCCAACTTAAGGCGGAAGCCGAAGACTACTCTGGCATCAATGAAGTTCGGATATACACAGACGGATCCAAAACCAATTATGGTACTGGAGCTGGCGTCTTCTCAAACGACCTAAACATCAAAATGTCAACAACTTTAGATAAACTTAACACGATCTTCCAAGCAGAATGCATTGGCATCACCAGAGCGGCTCAAGCAGTTGCAGCCAGAGACGTCAGAGATCTCAACATTAAAATTATCTCAGACAGTGCATCGGTGCTTCAAGCGCTACAAAACAACATTATAAACTCTGCCCTCGTTTTGGAATGTCATAATACACTCCAACACATTGCGAACACAAACAAGGTAACCCTGCAATGGATAAAAGGGCACAGTAACTCACTGGGTAACGATGCAGCCGATGAATTGGCTAAAAGAGGTATGAAGACAACAGTATACGGCCCGGAACCGCTGCTTCCCATACCTCAAGCCCAAATCAAATCATGGCTACGTAAGAAAACCGAGGAAACACACCATACGGAATGGAGAAACAGTGTAACCTGCAGGCAAACAAAGAATGCAGTTCCGGAAGCATCAAAAAGATTTGCCCGCAGCCTTATTAGATTGAAACGGGACGAAATTCGGATGATCATAGGCATCATAACCGGCCACTGTCCTCTAAACAAACACCTATTCACCATAGGTGTGACAGACAGCCCTCTGTGCAGAGGATGCATGGAGGCGGAAGAAACACCACAGCACGTGCTCTTGGAGTGCAGAAGCGTGGCAGATCAACGGGCACGGACTCTCCAATCGCCGGTATCGCTCCCCGAAGCCTGCAACAGTCTGAAAAGACTGCTGGCATTCTGGGAGGATCTGGGATGGTTGGAGTAACTCCTCAAGGATATCCTTTTCATACCTTCAATGGCCCAATAAAGAGGCTAAGTGCGGAAACAGCCCAGCTAACCTAACCTAACCACCTAACCTCCACAGCGATAAGGAATTGTCGAAGATACTTTTTACTAATTACGGTATAATTCGTGAATTCTAGAAACATTAGTGAGTGAGTGTGTTCTACAAACATTATGACTTCGAGTATTACTATTGAGGAACTTCTGGTGTATCAAAGGGAGCTATAAGACAACTTGAAAAATGCTGGGAAGAACTACAAAAAGTCACCTAAGGATAGAATAAAACGAACTTATTTGGAAACGAGGCTAGAAACATTAGAAGAACTATGGAAAAACTTTAAGGAGGGACACAAACAAACTATTTTGAAGCTTAGTAAAGACGATGACAAGGAGGATTTTTATTTTGAAGAAAATATGTGCGAACAGTTCGAAGAGACATACATACAATACAAGTCGAGTTTAAAGGAAGCTCTTCAACCGTTTTTGGATTCATCTAAGTTTCAATTCCCTACGTGTCCGCAAATATCGACACCGATTGACGGTACACAAACGCCGTTCAGTTACGATGTTAAGCTACCGCGCATCCAGATACCTACATTTAATGGTAAATATGAGGAGTGGCAGTCGTTTTATGATTTGTTTTGTTCGCTTATACATAGTAACAAGTCTTTATCGCCCGTACAAAAATTGCAATACCTTAAGAGCACTTTATCAGGAGAACCAGAAGTGTTACTACGAAATTATTCTATCACGAATGCAAATTATGAAGAGGCGTGGAATGAACTATAAAAACGATACAATAATAAGAGATATAATACTAACGAGATTTTAAGAAAACTATTTACACAAAAATCGATACAAATAGTTGCGGCGAGTTCTATCAAACAGTTGCTGGACACAACTTCGACGTGTTTGAAGGCTTTGAAGAACATGGATGTGAACAGTGATTCTTGGGACCTGATCATCAACTATTTGGTGCTGTCAAAATTAGATTCCGAATCGGTAAAAGAGTGGGAACAACATTTGAGCATGAATAACAACGAAATGCCTACTTGGCCAGAACTGCGAGATTTTCTGAGTGCGAGATTCCGATCATTAGAAATGATAGATGGCCATAAACCAAGAGTGGTGCAAGCTAAGCCTGCTGCCAAACCTAAAGCCTTTCATTCAAACATTATCAAGGAAGAGAAAAAACAAGATGTAAAATGTGCGTTATGTAATGAAGGACATTACGTATACCATTGCAAGAAGTTCGGAGAAATGTCTACTAAAGAACGACAAGACTTTATTCAACGGAGTAATTTGTGTTTCAACTGTTTGGCGCCATTACATTCCGTAGTGAAATGTCGACAGTCAGCGTGTTGTCGAAAGTGTGGACGGCGTCATCACTCACTTCTACATTTCGAGCAAGGTGTCAACACCGAGAAAACGAGTGAGGATGAGTCAACATCGACAGGTACTGTGACCGAGACACAGAGAGGTAAGCCTTTTTTTTTTTTTTTTTACCGATGGGAAATCATCAAATGACTTCCCCCGCCCTGGGCGGGGCGGGAGGGAGTGTCAGACTTTTACTGACTAAAACCCATCCATGTTCCTTCTTGTGCCCTTTGCGTTCCGGGGGCGCGGTATCTCTTTCGAACAACCCGCAGCCCCGGCAGGCATCGGCCCTTAGTGGCCCCTTCAATTGTTTGCTGACATCTCTTTGAGGCGCGCGTGGAACACGAACGCGCCGTCGACACGGTCTGTCGTTATCAACGAACGGACGGTGAGCTACCCATTGCTCACCGCCCACAGACCCGCGTCTACGGTGGCCGGGAGTCGTCTCGCGGCTCCCGACGCCCGGAGCGTCTCCCGCGGCGGCTGGGGCGTGAGGTGGTTCTTTCCCTCACGCGGCCCGCCTCCTCCTTCGCTAGCATTACTGCTTCGCAGAAGGAGGCGACTGCATCCCATTCCCTCTCGCTCCGGACCATGGCTTGTACCAGGGCCGGACGCGAGAGTTCGCCGCCGCCGATGGCCGCCACGAGGACGTCGCGGTGCTCCGCCCAAGCGGGGCACACCGCCACGGTATGCTCCACCGTGTCCTCGGGGCGATCCTCGCAGTGATGACACCCGGGCGTTTCCTCCCGCCCGATGATGTGCAGGAACCTCCCGAAACATCCGTGTCCGGTGAGGACCTGCGTCAGACGGAAGGTGAGGGCGCCGTGGCGCCGCTCAAGCCTCGCTCACTCCTCAAAGAGGGGACTTACCGCCTCGATAGAGGCGTGCCCTGCACGGGGTTGCGACAGTCGCTCTCTCCATGTCACCATGAGATCAAGCCGGAGGTCTGTCCGCTGAGCGGCGATTTGCCGCGGCAGCGGAGTTTCCCCCCGGCCTAGTACCTCCACGCGCCACTCGTGCAGGCGCGCGAGGACCAGCGCCTCCAGATCCCACGGCGGCAATCCGGCAAGGAGGCTCGCCGCCTCACCGGAGATCGTGCGGTATCCTCGGATGACCCTTATGGCGATCACCCGTTGGGACGCGTTTAGGTAGTGGGCGGCACGTCGCCTCAACCCCCGCGCCCACACCGGGGCCCCGTAAAGGGCCATCGACCGCACGACCCCCGCGTAGAGCCTCCGGCAGGAGGCGTTTGGACCCCTCAGGTTGGGTAAGAGCCGCTTGAAGGCGGCCCCAGCCCGTTCCAACTTGGGAGCCAAACGTCGGAAATGCTCAACGAAGTTCCACCGGCTGTCGAGGACGAGTCCCAGGTACTTCATCGTTGACCCGACGCCGATGTGAACCCCTCCCACCGTGATTTGGGATCCCAACGGTGACGCGTTCCGAGGCCCATGAAAGCACATGACCTCGGACTTGTGCAAAGCCACCTCGAGTCCCAATTGCCGGATCCTCTCTACGACTATCGCAACCCCGCGTGTCATGACGTCGGCCGCCGCCTCGTGCGACCTCCCCTGCGCCAGGACCAGTGTGTCGTCCGCGTAGCAGACAACACTGGCGCCCTCGGGGAGGTTAGTACGCAGCACCCAGTCGTAACCGATGTTCCACAGGAGCGGCCCCAGCACCGATCCCTGTGGAACACCGCACGACATCTCCCGCCGGTTCCATTCTCCAGTTCGACCAGGGTAGATCACGGCTCTATCCGTCAGATAGGCCCCGACCACTTGACGGAGGTAGTTCGGCACCCGGTGATACCGGAGTGCCTCCCTAATGCAGGTCCAGGGCAGGGTGTTAAACGCGTTGGCGATGTCCAACGACACCGCCAGCACAACCCCACCCCGGGACACAGCATCCCCCGTCGTGAGAGCTCTCACGCGCATGATGGCGTCCACCGTAGAGCGCCCCCTGCGGAAACCAAACTGGTTGTCCGCAAGGTCCGGCCCCATCCCAGACAGGTGCCCGACGAGGCGGCCCGCAATGACTCTTTCGAAGAGCTTGCCCACCTCGTCGAGCAGCACGATGGGCCGGTATGCAGACGGCGAGTCCGCAGGGCGCCCCGGCTTCCGAATGAGAGAGAGGTAAGTTCCTCCGCGTGTCCCTCCGATTTGCAGAGGGCATGGTGGAGAAACATGGGAGATGAGGTCACTCTTAACCGATTGACATTCGTCGATTGGTGAAGGATGTGGCAATGCCGTTTCGGTGCAGGCGCGCCGAAGCGGTAGTCGTCTCTCTCCTTGAGGAGCACTCCTGAGGAGAGAGTTTCCGGCGGGTTCCCTGAGTCGGTTTGGCCGAACAGTGCACAGAGGCATGATTAATGCCGCCGTCGGGGGCTTGGCTTAACTGCCCGGCCCAGAGGAAGGATACCTCTAAGATAAAAAACCCCCAATCCTAAGCTCCGAAGCGCGGCGAGAGGATGAATGGCTGGTGGGGTTACCAGTCTCTAGCGCTTCCCCTGTAGGGTACCTGCCGACCCTCTACAGTATTTAGGCTTACCCCGGTATGGGGCTCTGCCGGGGTGGACATATATTTCCCTACTACTCGTGGGATTTACTATGGAAAATCTAAATAAAAAACAAAATAATAAAATTGACGATGTGGTGCCAGATTTGGCGGAGAAAGAGTCGATTGCCGGCAACGGCAAGAAGAGCCGAGGAGGCTCAGGTCCTGGTGAGGGCCTAGTGTCCGACCAGGACAAGTACGGGCGCCCCTCCAAATTTTGGAGGAAACGGCCAAACAGCGGAGATTTGGGGTCGATAGGTCTGTCGTCTAGCGAGGAGAATCTATCGGCAGCTAAAGTGACGAGGGCACGGAGAGGGCGAGGTCGCACGGTGGTAGGCGACTCTCGGGACCGTTTTTTGCGACCCGCTACGCCAATACCGGTAGTGCGCATGGAGGGCGTGGATAGCGACGGGGCTACCACAGGAGATCTGAGTGGAGACTCTACTGCGTCCCCACTGTTACTACAAAGCAACAAGGCGGAGGCGAACGCTGCAAAGCGGGCGCAGCGGAAGGCAGTGGCGGCTGACGAGGTCAGCGAGTTGGCTCGACTGGCCCGAGAGCGGCGCGCGGCTCAGACGGCTACCGGGGAGAGCCCATCGGCGGTGGAGCTCAGTCGCCAAGTTTTGGGTGACGTGGACGTCGTCCTGAAGGTTGCCACTAAATCTGGCAGCCTGAAGGGCACGTACACTCGCGCTCTAAAGGAGGCGGCTGACGGTATTAAGGAGGCAGTTGGGGTTCTCTTGAATCGCACCAGCTCAGAGGAGACGGCGAAATTGTGGGAGGAGAATGGCCGTCTCCGTTCTGAACTTGAGGACCTCAAGCGGGAGCTAATCGCTCAGAGGGCAGAATGGCAGCAGAAGTGTACTGCTTCTGCGGCCACCGAGTTGTCTCCCATCGTTGCCCCGCCCCCGTCGGTCCCATCGTCGTCGGCCCCTACGCCTGCGGTAGATGAGGAGATCGAGAAAATCGTCCGCATCTGCATGCTGCAGTGTGGGGGCATGATGAATGCCCGACTGCAGGGTTTAGAGGCAAGGCTTCTACCGGCTGAAACTCTCCGGCCGCCGCTCGCTGCGGATAGGCGAAGGAAGGAGGAGCCTGCTAAGTCGGGCCCGGCAACCGTAGTCGGAAAACCCAAGACGGCCAAAACACCCGTGCAAGAGAAGTCCGTGCCTCCGATGTCCGCGTCCATTCCTGTCGAGGAAGCCTGGACGACGGTCGTCGGAAGAGGCCGAAAAAAGAAGGCAGTGGCGCTGCCGACCGCTCCGCCCGCACCAACACTCAACAAAAAGAGACAGAGGCCGCCTAAAGTGCGAGCCCCACGCTCTGCGGCTGTAGTAATTACATTACAGCCCGGAGCTATCGAAAGGGGCCTGTCATACAAGGAGGTTTTAACGGAGGCGAGAGCTAAAGTCGCGTTCCCCGACCTTGGCACACCGACCGGCTTCAAAATGAGGTCGGCAATTACGGGGGCACGGCTGTTTGAGGTGTCGGGTGCCTCGAGCGGTGAGAAGGCGGACATCTTGGCCGCCAAGCTGAGGGAGGCCCTGAATCAAATCAAAAAACAGCACAAAAACACTACAAGAAAAGAATCAGATTCCGAAGAATGGAAGCCTGGCACAATTTCTGTAGCAGCATAAATTCTACTAACCAAGCCGCAAAAATAAAGAAAATCCTGGCAAAGGGTGACCTCAACCTAATGGGGTCACTCAAGAAAGAAGACGGCACTTACACAGTCTCAGACGAAGAAACCAGTGCAGTTCTACTGGAAACCCACTTCCCCGGGTGTCGGGTAACGCCAGACCAGAGATGGCATGACGAGTACTACACCACACCAACAATCCAAGAATGGGAAACTGCCGAAAAGATAGTAACTGCGGAAAGGATCGAATGGGCCCTAAAAAGCTTCAATCCGTTCAAATCCCCAGGACTGGATGAAATATTTCCAGCACTACTACAATGGCACTCTCATCAAATAATCAAATTTTTGCTACCAATCTACAGGGCCTGCTTAGCTTTTAAATACGTACCCAAAGCATGGAGGGAAGCGAAAGTAATATTTCTACCAAAACCAGGTAAAGATGATTACACCCACGCCAAATCCTTCAGGCCCATAAGTCTAACATCCTTCCTTCTGAAAACGTTGGAAAGACTTGTAGATAGACATCTCAGGGATGGAGCTTTAAAAGATAAACCGCTACACCCTCAACAGCATGCCTACAGAAAGGGCAGATCAACAGAGTCGGCTTTACACGCGGTAGTGTATAAAATAGAGTCGGCCATCTCAAATAAAATATCAACACTTGCGGCCTTCATAGACATAGAAGGAGCTTTTGACAAAACTATGCACAACAGCATCAACCACGCTCTTAAAAAATTCAGAGTGGAACCAGTTGTGAGAAACTGGATCACTGAACTAATAAGTAAAAGGGCGGTCCAGATAGAGGTGAACACTACCACAAGAGCGGAGGTAGGAGTCAGAGGATGCCCACAAGGGGGAGTCCTATCACCTCTATTATGGAACATAGTAGCAGACAGCCTCTTAAAACGGCTAAATGAAAGAGGATACACTACTATTGGTTATGCAGATGACCTAACAATTCTGATAAACGGGAATGCAGAAAATGTGTTATGCAAAGTAATGCGTTCTGCCCTTCAGATTGTAGAAGAATGGTGTGACGAACAACAGCTGTCAGTAAACCCGAAAAAGACAGAACTCATCCTTTTCACCAACAAAAGGAAGTTACCAGAACTACAGTTACCAAAATTATTCAACACCAAACTCTCCCTATCGACGCAAGTAAAGTATCTGGGTGTCATACTTGACAGTAAGTTGAACTGGGCGAGTCATATCGACGCAAAAACAAAGAGGGCCTGTATAGCTTTTGGTCAGTGCAGAAGACTTGTTGGTAAAAAATGGGGTCTTAACCCAAAGATTACTCTTTGGCTGTACACATCAGTTATCAGACCCTCTCTGACCTACGGATCAGTTGTGTGGTGGCCCAGAACACAACTGACCACAGTAAAAACAAAACTCCAAAGTCTGCAACGCTTAGCGAGCGTAGCAGCCACCGGATGTATGAAAACCACTCCATCAGCCGCCTTAGAGTACCTCCTAAACTTGAGACCTCTAGATCTTATCATACAGGAAGAGGCTAAGATAGCCGCCTTAAGATTAAGGTCGCACGGACTGTGGAAATTAAACGCAGACACAACACACTCCAAAGTTCTGCAAGGGGTTCTAAAGGAAATACCACTCCTTGAGGCACCCATGGACAGAACTTCATGTCACCACATCTTTGATCGAAGATATGATATCCAACTTAAGGCGGAAGCCGAAGACTACTCTGGCATCAATGAAGTTCGGATATACACAGACGGATCCAAAACCAATTATGGTACTGGAGCTGGCGTCTTCTCAAACGACCTAAACATCAAAATGTCAACAACTTTAGATAAACTTAACACGATCTTCCAAGCAGAATGCATTGGCATCACCAGAGCGGCTCAAGCAGTTGCAGCCAGAGACGTCAGAGATCTCAACATTAAAATTATCTCAGACAGTGCATCGGTGCTTCAAGCGCTACAAAACAACATTATAAACTCTGCCCTCGTTTTGGAATGTCATAATACACTCCAACACATTGCGAACACAAACAAGGTAACCCTGCAATGGATAAAAGGGCACAGTAACTCACTGGGTAACGATGCAGCCGATGAATTGGCTAAAAGAGGTATGAAGACAACAGTATACGGCCCGGAACCGCTGCTTCCCATACCTCAAGCCCAAATCAAATCATGGCTACGTAAGAAAACCGAGGAAACACACCATACGGAATGGAGAAACAGTGTAACCTGCAGGCAAACAAAGAATGCAGTTCCGGAAGCATCAAAAAGATTTGCCCGCAGCCTTATTAGATTGAAACGGGACGAAATTCGGATGATCATAGGCATCATAACCGGCCACTGTCCTCTAAACAAACACCTATTCACCATAGGTGTGACAGACAGCCCTCTGTGCAGAGGATGCATGGAGGCGGAAGAAACACCACAGCACGTGCTCTTGGAGTGCAGAAGCGTGGCAGATCAACGGGCACGGACTCTCCAATCGCCGGTATCGCTCCCCGAAGCCTGCAACAGTCTGAAAAGACTGCTGGCATTCTGGGAGGATCTGGGATGGTTGGAGTAACTCCTCAAGGATATCCTTTTCATACCTTCAATGGCCCAATAAAGAGGCTAAGTGCGGAAACAGCCCAGCTAACCTAACCTAACCACCTAACCTCCACAGCGATAAGGAATTGTCGAAGATACTTTTTACTAATTACGGTATAATTCGTGAATTCTAGAAACATTAGTGAGTGAGTGTGTTCTACAAACATTATGACTTCGAGTATTACTATTGAGGAACTTCTGGTGTATCAAAGGGAGCTATAAGACAACTTGAAAAATGCTGGGAAGAACTACAAAAAGTCACCTAAGGATAGAATAAAACGAACTTATTTGGAAACGAGGCTAGAAACATTAGAAGAACTATGGAAAAACTTTAAGGAGGGACACAAACAAACTATTTTGAAGCTTAGTAAAGACGATGACAAGGAGGATTTTTATTTTGAAGAAAATATGTGCGAACAGTTCGAAGAGACATACATACAATACAAGTCGAGTTTAAAGGAAGCTCTTCAACCGTTTTTGGATTCATCTAAGTTTCAATTCCCTACGTGTCCGCAAATATCGACACCGATTGACGGTACACAAACGCCGTTCAGTTACGATGTTAAGCTACCGCGCATCCAGATACCTACATTTAATGGTAAATATGAGGAGTGGCAGTCGTTTTATGATTTGTTTTGTTCGCTTATACATAGTAACAAGTCTTTATCGCCCGTACAAAAATTGCAATACCTTAAGAGCACTTTATCAGGAGAACCAGAAGTGTTACTACGAAATTATTCTATCACGAATGCAAATTATGAAGAGGCGTGGAATGAACTATAAAAACGATACAATAATAAGAGATATAATACTAACGAGATTTTAAGAAAACTATTTACACAAAAATCGATACAAATAGTTGCGGCGAGTTCTATCAAACAGTTGCTGGACACAACTTCGACGTGTTTGAAGGCTTTGAAGAACATGGATGTGAACAGTGATTCTTGGGACCTGATCATCAACTATTTGGTGCTGTCAAAATTAGATTCCGAATCGGTAAAAGAGTGGGAACAACATTTGAGCATGAATAACAACGAAATGCCTACTTGGCCAGAACTGCGAGATTTTCTGAGTGCGAGATTCCGATCATTAGAAATGATAGATGGCCATAAACCAAGAGTGGTGCAAGCTAAGCCTGCTGCCAAACCTAAAGCCTTTCATTCAAACATTATCAAGGAAGAGAAAAAACAAGATGTAAAATGTGCGTTATGTAATGAAGGACATTACGTATACCATTGCAAGAAGTTCGGAGAAATGTCTACTAAAGAACGACAAGACTTTATTCAACGGAGTAATTTGTGTTTCAACTGTTTGGCGCCATTACATTCCGTAGTGAAATGTCGACAGTCAGCGTGTTGTCGAAAGTGTGGACGGCGTCATCACTCACTTCTACATTTCGAGCAAGGTGTCAACACCGAGAAAACGAGTGAGGATGAGTCAACATCGACAGGTACTGTGACCGAGACACAGAGAGGTAAGCCTTTTTTTTTTTTTTTTTACCGATGGGAAATCATCAAATGACTTCCCCCGCCCTGGGCGGGGCGGGAGGGAGTGTCAGACTTTTACTGACTAAAACCCATCCATGTTCCTTCTTGTGCCCTTTGCGTTCCGGGGGCGCGGTATCTCTTTCGAACAACCCGCAGCCCCGGCAGGCATCGGCCCTTAGTGGCCCCTTCAATTGTTTGCTGACATCTCTTTGAGGCGCGCGTGGAACACGAACGCGCCGTCGACACGGTCTGTCGTTATCAACGAACGGACGGTGAGCTACCCATTGCTCACCGCCCACAGACCCGCGTCTACGGTGGCCGGGAGTCGTCTCGCGGCTCCCGACGCCCGGAGCGTCTCCCGCGGCGGCTGGGGCGTGAGGTGGTTCTTTCCCTCACGCGGCCCGCCTCCTCCTTCGCTAGCATTACTGCTTCGCAGAAGGAGGCGACTGCATCCCATTCCCTCTCGCTCCGGACCATGGCTTGTACCAGGGCCGGACGCGAGAGTTCGCCGCCGCCGATGGCCGCCACGAGGACGTCGCGGTGCTCCGCCCAAGCGGGGCACACCGCCACGGTATGCTCCACCGTGTCCTCGGGGCGATCCTCGCAGTGATGACACCCGGGCGTTTCCTCCCGCCCGATGATGTGCAGGAACCTCCCGAAACATCCGTGTCCGGTGAGGACCTGCGTCAGACGGAAGGTGAGGGCGCCGTGGCGCCGCTCAAGCCTCGCTCACTCCTCAAAGAGGGGACTTACCGCCTCGATAGAGGCGTGCCCTGCACGGGGTTGCGACAGTCGCTCTCTCCATGTCACCATGAGATCAAGCCGGAGGTCTGTCCGCTGAGCGGCGATTTGCCGCGGCAGCGGAGTTTCCCCCCGGCCTAGTACCTCCACGCGCCACTCGTGCAGGCGCGCGAGGACCAGCGCCTCCAGATCCCACGGCGGCAATCCGGCAAGGAGGCTCGCCGCCTCACCGGAGATCGTGCGGTATCCTCGGATGACCCTTATGGCGATCACCCGTTGGGACGCGTTTAGGTAGTGGGCGGCACGTCGCCTCAACCCCCGCGCCCACACCGGGGCCCCGTAAAGGGCCATCGACCGCACGACCCCCGCGTAGAGCCTCCGGCAGGAGGCGTTTGGACCCCTCAGGTTGGGTAAGAGCCGCTTGAAGGCGGCCCCAGCCCGTTCCAACTTGGGAGCCAAACGTCGGAAATGCTCAACGAAGTTCCACCGGCTGTCGAGGACGAGTCCCAGGTACTTCATCGTTGACCCGACGCCGATGTGAACCCCTCCCACCGTGATTTGGGATCCCAACGGTGACGCGTTCCGAGGCCCATGAAAGCACATGACCTCGGACTTGTGCAAAGCCACCTCGAGTCCCAATTGCCGGATCCTCTCTACGACTATCGCAACCCCGCGTGTCATGACGTCGGCCGCCGCCTCGTGCGACCTCCCCTGCGCCAGGACCAGTGTGTCGTCCGCGTAGCAGACAACACTGGCGCCCTCGGGGAGGTTAGTACGCAGCACCCAGTCGTAACCGATGTTCCACAGGAGCGGCCCCAGCACCGATCCCTGTGGAACACCGCACGACATCTCCCGCCGGTTCCATTCTCCAGTTCGACCAGGGTAGATCACGGCTCTATCCGTCAGATAGGCCCCGACCACTTGACGGAGGTAGTTCGGCACCCGGTGATACCGGAGTGCCTCCCTAATGCAGGTCCAGGGCAGGGTGTTAAACGCGTTGGCGATGTCCAACGACACCGCCAGCACAACCCCACCCCGGGACACAGCATCCCCCGTCGTGAGAGCTCTCACGCGCATGATGGCGTCCACCGTAGAGCGCCCCCTGCGGAAACCAAACTGGTTGTCCGCAAGGTCCGGCCCCATCCCAGACAGGTGCCCGACGAGGCGGCCCGCAATGACTCTTTCGAAGAGCTTGCCCACCTCGTCGAGCAGCACGATGGGCCGGTATGCAGACGGCGAGTCCGCAGGGCGCCCCGGCTTCCGAATGAGAGAGAGGTAAGTTCCTCCGCGTGTCCCTCCGATTTGCAGAGGGCATGGTGGAGAAACATGGGAGATGAGGTCACTCTTAACCGATTGACATTCGTCGATTGGTGAAGGATGTGGCAATGCCGTTTCGGTGCAGGCGCGCCGAAGCGGTAGTCGTCTCTCTCCTTGAGGAGCACTCCTGAGGAGAGAGTTTCCGGCGGGTTCCCTGAGTCGGTTTGGCCGAACAGTGCACAGAGGCATGATTAATGTCGCCGTCGGGGGCTTGGCTTAACTGCCCGGCCCAGAGGAAGGATACCTCTAAGATAAAAAACCCCCAATCCTAAGCTCCGAAGCGCGGCGAGAGGATGAATGGCTGGTGGGGTTACCAGTCTCTAGCGCTTCCCCTGTAGGGTACCTGCCGACCCTCTACAGTATTTAGGCTTACCCCGGTATGGGGCTCTGCCGGGGTGGACATATATTTCCCTACTACTCGTGGGATTTACTATGGAAAATCTAAATAAAAAACAAAATAATAAAATTGACGATGTGGTGCCAGATTTGGCGGAGAAAGAGTCGATTGCCGGCAACGGCAAGAAGAGCCGAGGAGGCTCAGGTCCTGGTGAGGGCCTAGTGTCCGACCAGGACAAGTACGGGCGCCCCTCCAAATTTTGGAGGAAACGGCCAAACAGCGGAGATTTGGGGTCGATAGGTCTGTCGTCTAGCGAGGAGAATCTATCGGCAGCTAAAGTGACGAGGGCACGGAGAGGGCGAGGTCGCACGGTGGTAGGCGACTCTCGGGACCGTTTTTTGCGACCCGCTACGCCAATACCGGTAGTGCGCATGGAGGGCGTGGATAGCGACGGGGCTACCACAGGAGATCTGAGTGGAGACTCTACTGCGTCCCCACTGTTACTACAAAGCAACAAGGCGGAGGCGAACGCTGCAAAGCGGGCGCAGCGGAAGGCAGTGGCGGCTGACGAGGTCAGCGAGTTGGCTCGACTGGCCCGAGAGCGGCGCGCGGCTCAGACGGCTACCGGGGAGAGCCCATCGGCGGTGGAGCTCAGTCGCCAAGTTTTGGGTGACGTGGACGTCGTCCTGAAGGTTGCCACTAAATCTGGCAGCCTGAAGGGCACGTACACTCGCGCTCTAAAGGAGGCGGCTGACGGTATTAAGGAGGCAGTTGGGGTTCTCTTGAATCGCACCAGCTCAGAGGAGACGGCGAAATTGTGGGAGGAGAATGGCCGTCTCCGTTCTGAACTTGAGGACCTCAAGCGGGAGCTAATCGCTCAGAGGGCAGAATGGCAGCAGAAGTGTACTGCTTCTGCGGCCACCGAGTTGTCTCCCATCGTTGCCCCGCCCCCGTCGGTCCCATCGTCGTCGGCCCCTACGCCTGCGGTAGATGAGGAGATCGAGAAAATCGTCTGCATCTGCATGCTGCAGTGTGGGGGCATGATGAATGCCCGACTGCAGGGTTTAGAGGCAAGGCTTCTACCGGCTGAAACTCTCCGGCCGCCGCTCGCTGCGGATAGGCGAAGGAAGGAGGAGCCTGCTAAGTCGGGCCCGGCAACCGTAGTCGGAAAACCCAAGACGGCCAAAACACCCGTGCAAGAGAAGTCCGTGCCTCCGATGTCCGCGTCCATTCCTGTCGAGGAAGCCTGGACGACGGTCGTCGGAAGAGGCCGAAAAAAGAAGGCAGTGGCGCTGCCGACCGCTCCGCCCGCACCAACACTCAACAAAAAGAGACAGAGGCCGCCTAAAGTGCGAGCCCCACGCTCTGCGGCTGTAGTAATTACATTACAGCCCGGAGCTATCGAAAGGGGCCTGTCATACAAGGAGGTTTTAACGGAGGCGAGAGCTAAAGTCGCGTTCCCCGACCTTGGCACACCGACCGGCTTCAAAATGAGGTCGGCAATTACGGGGGCACGGCTGTTTGAGGTGTCGGGTGCCTCGAGCGGTGAGAAGGCGGACATCTTGGCCGCCAAGCTGAGGGAGGCCCTGAATCCGGAAGACGTCCGGGTATCCAGGCCAATGAAGACCGCCGAGCTGCGTGTCGATGGCCTGGACGACTTGACGACCCCAGCTGAGGTAGTAGCGGCTATCGCAAAAAGTGGTGGATGTCCGCCTGAGGATGTGCGGACGGGCGAGATTCGCGCCAACGTTGCCGGGCTCGGCACGATTTGGGTGCGGTGTCCGGTGGCGGTAGCGAACAAGGTCGCGGACGCAGGACGACTCTTGGTGGGGTGGGTTGCAGCGAGGGTCAAACTGCTGCAACCTAGAGCCATTCGGTGCTACCGCTGCTTAGACGTTGGACATGTCCGGGCACGGTGCACCTCGGAAATAGATCGCAGTGAACAGTGCTATCGCTGCGGTCAGCCTGGTCACAAGGCGGCCCACTGCTCCGCGACGCCAAACTGCAGCCTTTGTACAACTGCAGAAAGGCCTGCGGGGCACAGAGCTGGCGGAAAAGCCTGTGGCGCGCCCGCCCAGAAGAAGAAAACGAGAAGAGGGGCAACCAAGGCTGCCGGGGGCTCTTTACATCCCTCGCAGCCTGGCTGCCCTTTGGCCGACTCCCGGCCTAGGAATACCGAGAGTATGGATTGTGGATAATGGCACTCTACCATTTCCTCCAGGGCAATATCAACCACTGTGCCAGAGCTCAGGATCTCTTGCTCCAGAGCAAGGCAGAGTGGTCGATTCATGTGGCGGTGGTTGCCGAGCCGTATTTTGTCCCTCCCAGGGATAACTGGGTGGGTGACCTGGACGGATTGGTGGCCATCATCGGCGGGGCTCTTGTCAACCCATCCCGAGGTCACGGCTGGGTGGCTGCCCTCGTGGACGGCATTGGCACTGTTGGGGCGTATTTCTCGCCCAACAAGAGTCTCGCCGACTTCGAGAGATTCCTTGTCGAGTTGGGTGCCGTCGTGGGCCGTTACCATCCTCGCCCAGTGCTGCTGCTCGGGGATCTGAACGCCAAGTCTGCTGCATGGGGATCTTCAGTCACCGATGCGAGGGGTGAGGCGTTGGAAGAGTGGGCGATCACGACGGGCCTGACTGTCCTAAACCGGGGTTCAGTCCACACGTGCGTGCGGCAACGGGGCGGGTCTATAGTGGACGTGTCGTTCGCTAGCCCCGCTGTCGCGAACCGTGTCCGTGACTGGCGTGTCGCCGTGGAAGTGGAGACGTTGTCGGATCATCGATATATCCGTTTCGACGTCTCCGCCCAGACCGCTGGTGGCCGCAGGCCTACGGCCCCGCGAACGGACGGTCCACGCTGGTCTCGTAAGCGTATCGACAGGGAACTTCTCGAGGAGGCCGCTATTGTCCAAGCCTGGATCCGAGAGTCGGCATTGAGTGGACGCGTTGACGTCGAAGAGGAGGCGCAGTGGTTCCGCGGGGCGATGACGCAAATTTGCGACGCGTCCATGCCCCGGGTTCACACCGAGTACGCGAGGCGCCAGGTGTACTGGTGGTCGCCCGAAATCACGAGCCTACGTATTGCGTGCGTGGAGGTCAGGCGCCAGTACACCCATTTCCGAAGGAGACGTCTTCGGGTCCCTGACGAAGAAGCCGCGCTGTATGAGGTGTACCGCGCGGCGAAGGAGGCTCTGTGGCTGGCCATCGGCGAGGCGAAGACGCGAGCCAGGGAGGAGATGTTGGAAGCTCTAAATGGGGATCCGTGGGGGCGCCCCTATCGCGCGATCCGAGGGAAACTTCGAGCCGCGGCGCCCCCACTCACGGAGAGTCTCCAACCCGAGCTGCTAGACAATGTGGTTGCAGCCCTCTTCCCGGCGAGAGCAGAGCATATTCCGCCGCCGATGGCGTTGTCCACGGTCACGGAGCCTGTAGAGGAAAACGCCAGCGTCCCAGAGGTGACACAGGCAGAGATGGGGGCAGCCGTGATGCGGCTCCGGGCAAAGAACGTTGCTCCCGGGCCCGACGGTATTCACGGCTGCGTGTTAGCCCTCGCTCTGAAGGAACTGGAGCCCCAACTGAGAGGACTCTACTCAGCGTGCCTTGAGCGGGGCCAGTTTCCCACTCAGTGGAAATCTGGCCGTCTGGTCCTGCTCAGAAAGGCGGGGCGCCCTGCGGACTCACCGTCTGCGTACCGGCCCATAGTGCTGCTAGACGAGGTAGGTAAGCTGTTCGAGCGGATAATTGCAGCCCGCCTCGTCGGCCACTTGTGCAGAGAGGGGCCGGACCTGGACGACAGCCAGTTCGGCTTTCGGCATGGGCGCTCCACCGTCGCCGCGATATCGCGAGTGAGGGTCCTGGCGGGGGAAGCGGTGTCCCGGGGTGGGGTGATGTTGGCGGTGTCTTTGGATATATCCAACGCCTTTAACACCCTGCCCTGGAGTTGTATTCGCGAGGCACTGCGCTATCATCGCGTGCCTCCCTACCTCCGCCACATCATTGGGGCTTATTTGTCGGAGAGGTGTGTCACCTACGTGGGACGAGATGGTATCTACCAGCACCAAATGTCGTGCGGTGTTCCACAGGGCTCGGTCCTGGGCCCGCTCCTGTGGAACATCGGGTATGACTGGGTGCTGAGGGGCGAGCTCAGTCCGGGGGTAGACCTGACGTGTTATGCGGACGACACTCTGGTCACTGCCCGGGGGAGCTCGCATAGGGAGGCAGCGTTGCTGGTGACGGCTGCGGTCTCACAGGTGGTGGGCCGCATACGTCGCCTAGGCTTGGAGGTGGCCCTCAGCAAGTCGGAGGCCATGGTGTTTCATGGCCCCCGGCGGGCGCCGCCACCCGGCTCACACATCGTGGTTGGGGGGGCTCGGATCGCTGTCGAGTCTACCATGAAATACCTGGGATTGGTGCTCGACAGCCGGTGGGACTTCGAGCCCCACTTCCGGCGGCTGGCGCCCAAGTTGCTGGGCGCGGCTGGTGCGCTTGCAACGCTGCTTCCCAATTTGGGGGGCCCGAGCACCGCCTGCAGGCGTCTGTATGTGGGGGTCGTGCGATCGATGGCCCTATATGGGGCCCCAATATGGGCGGCTGACCTGACGGCCGGTAGTATCGCCGTTCTCCGCAAACCGCAGAGGGCGATGGCCGTCAGAGCCATAAGGGGGTATCGCACGATTTCCTACGAGGCGGCCTGTGTGCTGGCTGGATCCCCGCCCTGGGACCTGGAGGCGAAGGTACTCGCGTCACTGTATCGGTGGCGCGAGGAAGCGCGGGCTCGAGGCCAGCGGCCGATGCAGCGCGAGTTTGAGCTGCGTCGGTCGCAGCTTCGCGAGGTCCTAGTGGCGGAATGGCGGGACAGGCTGTCACGCCCTACCGCCGGCCTCATCACTATCGAGGCGATCCGGCCGGTGCTGGCGGACTGGCTCGGCAGAAGGCACGGCTCCCTGACGTTTCGGGCGACGCAGGTGCTCTCGGGGCATGGCTGCTTCGGGAAGTACCTGTGTCGCATAAACAGGGAGCCGGACGCCCGGTGTCATCACTGCGTGGACTGCCGGGAGGACACGGCGCGGCATACGCTGTCAGAATGTACGGCTTGGGAGGAGCCGCGTCGCGTCCTCATCTCTGAAGTTGGCAGTGACCTGTCGCTACCGACCGTTGTCGCTTCGATGGTCGGCGGCGAGGGGTCCTGGGACGCGGTGGTCTCCTTCTGCGAAACGGTTATTTCGCAGAAGGAGGCTGCGGAAAGGGAGAGAGAGATTACAACCTCTCTCCCGGCCCGCAGCAGGCGCACCGGGCGTCGGCGGAGGGCGGACAACGCCCTCTTCCGGCCCCCTTAAATGGGTCCAGGGGCGGCGGACTTGGGGACGTCCGTCGCCCACCATTCATCCGGGCCCGAGGTGGCGGCGCGTAGTGTTCCACGCGCGCCCCTCTTTGACGTCGCGGGGGGAGTTAAACACCTCACTCCCCCCCCTGACCTGAGGAGGCCCGCGGAAGCGGGCCGGCACCAGTTGGGGATCGCGGAAGGCGCGTACGTTCCCGTGATTCCCGGCGTAAGTGTGAGAGGGGAACACTGGGGTGGTTTTTAGTCAGTAAGAGTCTGACAGACCCCTCCGCCCTCCCCAGGGCGGTGGACATCCATGAGGATTTTCCACCCCGGCAACAAAAAAAAAAAAAAAAATGGTGGTAGTGTTGTGTATGAGTAAGTAATGTGAGAGTGCTGAGTGTGTTGTGTATGACGTGGTGTGGTAGTGGTAGGTGTGTGAGAGTGGGCGGTGTGTACGATTGTTCGTGTTGATGGATACTTGAATAAGAGGAGATCTGACTTAAGTATGTGGGAAGAGAAGTTTTTCGGTCTCATCATATGATTTCTCAAGAAGCCATTCTTTAACTATGTTTTTGCATTTGTGATAATTTAAACTGTAGATATGTAGAATTTTATTAAGTTTATTGTACAGAATATAGCTGAGGTAGGCGAATTGGTGTTTTACGAAGGTGGTTTTATGTCTGACTGGTGGAAGGGCAATGTCTGCGCGACGTTTAGTACTTACTGTATACGGCAGCCGATGTTTCCTTAATACACACTGCAGCACATATAATCCTCTTACTGACAAAACTTTGGTTTCTCTAAAAAGTTCAGAAGTGGGGTATCTATAGGGCCTGCTGAGCATAACTTTGAGGACTGCTCGTTGAGCTCTCTCTAATTTTAATAAGTATGTTTTGCAGGCGTGGTGCCTGCTGGCAAACAGTATAGGAGAAGAGACTGACAGAGTGAAAAATAGACCATCATAAGTGTTTGCGAGTCAGCTGAACAACGGAGTTTCTTAAAGATGGAGATGAGTTTGCGCGTTCGGTTGACGAGATTATCTATGTGACTGTACCAGTTCAGGTGTTGATCAATTTGCAAGCCCAAGTATTTTATGCAAGATGTGGTTGCCAGGGTGGGACAGGTACAGCTGGAGTTTGTAGAACAACTATGTACTTTAACAATAGGTGATGTGCTTGGCTGAGTTCTATTACTTAAGGAGAAGGAAATAAGCTTCGTTTTTTCTGCATTCAATGTTAATAAATTATTATTAAACCAGTTCATGACAATATCCAACACCATCTGGGCATATTTCTCTGTTTCACTCCAATCATTCCCATGAACAAGTAGGGCTGTATCATCAGCATAGGTAAATATGAAACAGTTAGTTAAGGGGAGTGAACACAGATCATTGATGTAGATGAGGAACAGTGTTGGACCTAGAATGCTGCCTTGCGGCACGCCATATTCAATTCTAGTTTTATCACTTGTTACCTCATCCAGTTTAACATGTTGGAAACGATTCTCCAGGTAACTTGAGAAGATGTTAAGTGCAAGACCGCGAATTCCCATGCGTTCCAGTTTCGACAGAAGTATGGGCGCAGAGACAGTGTCAAAAGCTTTCGAGATATCTAGAAATAAACCCATGCACCGCTGCTTTTTATCCATGAGCTGAGTCACTTTTTCAGAGAGTGCAATAACTGCATCTTCTGTTGCAATTCCGGCTCTGAAGCCATATTGGTTTACGGAGAGAAGATGATGTGCATTTAAAAATTTAAGCAAACGGTTGTTCAGTATTTTCTCCAGAATCTTCGAAATGGTTGGTAGAATAGATATAGGTCTATAGTTCTTGACACTGTCTCTGTCCCCACCCTTATGAATAGGGTGTACTAGAGCTATTTTGAAACGGTCTGGGAAAACACCAGTAGTTATCGCTAGATTGCAGATATGAGTGATGTAGGGTATTAGGATATTACGGGTTAACTTCAATATGTGACCAGAAATCCCGTCAAATCCAGCCACAGAACTTGATTTCAAGTTGATTATAATTCGCTCTACTTCGGAATCGTCGGTTTCCAGGACACACATTGAGTCACAAGTTGAAGCTAAACTAGAGGAGTGAGCTGGTGTATTCACAACCTGTCGTATATTTGTAGCTAGGTTTTTGCCTACATTTACAAAGTAATTGTTGACTGTGTTTGCTGATGCTAGTTTGTCAGGTTCAAGTTGTTGTAATTCTTTTAATGGAGGTGGTGTGAATTTTGAGTGTGTTATGGATTTGATTAGATCCCATGTAGCTTTGGAATTGTTTTTTCTTTTCATAAATTCAGTTTTCTCATAATTTATTTTCAGCTTCCGGAGCAAAGAATTACAAAAATTGCGATAGCGGGAATACGTTACTTTGAGGATAGGGTTATCTGGATGTGTTTTTAAACTAAGATGCATTTTATCCCTGTTTCTAATGCAACGAAGTAAGCCAGGCGAAATCCAGGGCTTGATGTTACGGTTCTTACGAGAGACTTTGGAGAGGCGAGTGTTCTTGTCAATAATTTGAGTCAATAAAGTTGTTAACGTGTCAGCTGCTTCATTAGCGTCATTAGAAAAAAGGATTGGGGAGAAATCAGTACTCTCAATATCTTTTTGGATGTTTGAGATATCAACAACCTCGGCCGTGTAGGTGGGCTTGGGCCTAGAAACATCTAGGTTGACACTTAGGAATACAGGTAGATGGTCTGTAATAGGAGAGTCTATGACAATGCATGTTCCTGGTTGATTTGTTTTTAAGAGAATATGATCTAAACAGTTATTTACTCGTGTAGGATATAAATGCGCCGGTAATAAACCATGAGAAGCAGTGAACGTGAGGTATTCGTACGAATGTCTATCTTTATTGTTTGGTTTGATATCAATGTTGATATCACCGACTAAAGCAACGTGTTTAAATTTTGCTAGAGGCTTTAAAATGAAATCCAAGCTGTTAAGAAAGTTATCAACGTGGACGAAGGAAGGTGATCTATATAGGGCTAAGATACCAACATTATTGTCAATTTTGCAAAGCAGACAATTTGCGTCAGCTATATGAGGTTCAGAAACGATGCAATGCAATGAAGACTTAATATACATAACCACTCCATCATTCTGGTTTTTTGTATTTTTTGTGAAGTGGACATTGTAACCATTCATGTTAGGAATTACAGCAGACTTTAGCCAGCACTCGGTCAATACAAGGATATCACAATCAATTTTAAGGAGATGTAGGAATGCTATAAAGCTGTCAAAGTTCTTGTTTAAACTGCGGATATTGAGTTGTAGTATGGATAAGTTTCTTTGTGTCTTCGGTATTTTAGCTATGCATTCACTTAATGGTAATTTATAAGATTTTGATACCTGGTAGTCATCTAATTCTATATCAAGGGCATTAATGTAGTTAGCCATTGATAGAGAATAATATATTCCAAAATAAAATGATGCACGTATTTAAGCATGAAAAGATGAGGCCGACTGTAGTTGTTTCAGGTACCATTATCGTGTAGAGGCTTTTAGAGTCAACCAAAACGTTTAAATTAAAATTTTCTTTTATAATAATTGTGATGTACACGTGGATATAAATAGTTAGGAATGGTATTGAGAGCGAGATTAAGTGTGTGAGGGATGAGAGTGTGAGTGCCCTAGGGTGTATGTGTTCGTATTTAGGATTATGTACGTGTGGAGGGTATTTGTAGTGGTGTGTAGTACTTAATATGTAAGCAGAACAAACCTTGTTAATAATAAGAAACATACGGATAGTACAACTTATAACAAAGTAGGAGTTAGCTATTATGAAACATGTACAAAAAGGCAATAATGTATGGTAGGTTATTAGTCATTGATTGGTTTGTGCTAGATCCCGTAACGTCTGCTCGGATTTGACCCGTATTGGTTTGGCTCCCTCTTCCTTCCGCAACAATATGGTACCATTAGCCGTCCAACAGAATTAATATTCCTTAAGTTTTGCAAACTCTCGTGCAGCAAAAAATAGTTTTCTTGAGCTGGCCGGGAGGTACTCACTAACATATAGCGGACGGTGGTCTCCAAGAACTCCTATGTTTGTAGTGCTGAGTCTGGACTCCTTTGGTTGCTTATTGTTGTAGCTGCGCACCGAACTTAGCAACAAGTTCTTAGTCTCCATTGTGGCAAATTCTGCAACAACCGGCCTGACGGTACCAGGTTTCCCAGGCAGTCAATAAATGTCGCGGATATCGTTGTCTTTAAGAGGCACATCAACGGCAGCACTCACACGAGCAACTATCGCAGATAGATCTTTAGCACACTCATTTTCTTTAAGTGGTATATTGCGAATCTCGATGCAAGAAGAGCGTGATAATAATTTTATTTTATTTTATTCTCTATTTCATTGTTAGCTTTCTGAATGGCTAGGTTTTGCGATTTAAGCTCTGCTACTTCCAAGAATAGTTTAGCGAGGGATGAGCTTTGTTCTTGTGAAAACTTTAGAAAATTTGCTTGTTCCTCCGCCTTCCATGTATTCAGCATATCTAAAATTTCCTGTTTGAAGTCTAGCAGTTCACTACCAGGCGAAAGAGCTTGACGTGGACGTTTGTATCGCGAGGTGGTGTTGACACTTTCATAGGGGCTGCTTGTGGTAGCCAGAGGAATGTCCGAATCAGACATAGACTGAACCATGCTACTAGCTGTAGAAGCAGGAGTAGCTGGGGGAGTGCGTTTTAAGCGAGGCATTTCAAAGCGCCAGCCGATACTCAACTTTAGCAAACAGGCAATAAAAGCAATAATGCGTGGTCTCAGGGAATCACGTAGCGGCGCAGCGCGTAGCCGATGCGCAGGATCGTAGGCTCGTAGCAGTCACGCTTGACGTTATGACCTGGGAATGTTCAAACCGACACCAAACAGCAGCACAACGCATCGGCTAATTACCTACCTATACATATATCTTTATACAGTCCACTTAGTTTAACGCTACACATGTAAAAAAAAACAGTATTAAATCAAATTTAAAAGAGTCCACACGTCTCCTTATTCGCAAAACAACCTACAAGCAAAAACACACCTTATCGCCCTGAACACCAACTAAGTTGTTTTTTTTCTTGTTTCGTTAATTTTTCAAATGGAAATGGTGGCTTAATTAAAAACACATGTAATTTTTAATTATACAATATCGTCGACCGTAGGTTCAATTGAGGTTTTTTTTTTTTTTTTTGAGGTGGTAAAAATCATCAAATGACTCCTTCCGCCCTGGGTGGGGCGGAAGGGACTGTCAGACTTTTACTGACTAAAAAACCACCCTGTTCCTTCTGTTGCCCTTTACGTTCCGGGGCCACGGTATCCTGTTAAGACGTCCCGCAACCCCGGCAGGCGTTGGCCCCGTTGGGGGCCCCGTCCCTGTGCTGACAGCTCTTTGAGGCGCGCGCGAACAGAACGCGCCGTCGATCCGGGCTTGGTCCTTGATCGGACGGCGAGCTACCCATTACTCGCCGTCCGCAAGCCCGCGCCTACGGTGGCCAGATGTCGCCTCGCGACGTCCGACGCCCTCGGCGTCTCCCGCGGCGGCTGGGGCGTGAGGTGGTTCTCTCCCTCACGCGGCCCGCCTCCTCCTTCGCTAGCATTACTGCTTCGCAGAAGGAGGTGACTGCATCCCATTCCCTCACGCCCCGGAGCATGGCCTGAACCAGGTCCGGACGCGAGAGGTCGCCGCCGCCTATCGCCTCCGTGAGGACACGGCGGTGATCTGCCCAAGCGGGGCAGTCCTGCACCGTATGCTCCACCGTGTCCTCCGGGCGATCCACACAGTGGTGACACCCGGGCGTTTCCTCCCGCCCTATCCGACACAGGAACCTCCCGAAACTACCGTGTCCGGTGAGGACCTGCGTCAGGCGGTAGGTGAGGACGCCGTAGCGCCTCTCCAGCCACTCCTCAAAGAGGGGTCTTACCGCCGCGATTGCGGCGTGCCCGAACTTGGGTTGCGACAGTCGCATCTCCCATTCCGCCATGAGATCGCACCGGAGCTCGCCCCGCAGTGCCACGATTTGTCGCGGCAGCAGGGTTTCGCCCCGGCGCTGCGCGTCCACACGCCACTCGTAGACGCGCTGGAGGACTGTTGCCTCCAGATCCCACGGCGGCAATCCGGCAAGGAGGCTTGCCGCTTCGCCGGAGACCGTACGGTATCCCCGGATTATCCGGATGGCCATGACCCTCTGGCATGCCACCAACTTGGCTGGTGGCCGCCGCCTGATGGTAGGGGCCCACACAGGGGCCCCGTAGAGGGCCATGGACCGCACGACTCCGGCGTAAAGCCTCCGGCAGGAGGCGCCTGGTCCCCCGAGGTTGGGCAGGAGCCGCCAAAAAGCGGCCCCAGCCCTGTCCAATCGAGGAGCCAGACGTCGGAAGTGCTCCTTGAAGCTCCACCGGCTGTCGAGGACGAGACCCAGATACTTCATCGTCGCCTCGACGCCGATGTGAACCCCTCCCACCGTTATTTGGGAACCCGACGGTGGCGCGTTCCGAGGACCATGAAAGCACATGGCCTCGGATTTGTGCAATGCCACCTCGAGTCCCAATTGCCGGATCCTTTCGACGACTGTCGCAACCCCTCGCGTCGCTAAGTCGGCCGCCGCCTGGTGCGACTCTCCCTGTGCCAGGACGAGCGTGTCGTCAGCGTAGCAGACCACACTGACGCCGTCAGGGAGGTCAGCGCGCAGCACCCAGTCGTATCCGATGTCCCACAGAAGCGGTCCCAGGACCGATCCCTGTGGGACACCGCACGACATCTCTCGCCGGTTCCACTCTCCCCGTTGGCCGGGGTAGATTACGGCTCTATCCGTCAGATAGTCCTCGACCACACGACGGAGGTAGGTCGGCATCCGGTGATACCGGAGTGCCTCCCTGATGCAACTCCAGGGCAAGGTGTTGAAGGCATTGGCGATGTCGAGAGACACCGCCAAGACGACCCTGCCCCGGGATAGCGCATGATAGCGTCCACCGTGGAGCGCCCCCTGCGGAAGCCGAACTGGCTTTCCGCAAGGTCCGGCCCTGATCTCCCCAGGTGCCCGACGAGGCGGTTTGCAATTACTCTTTCAAAGAGCTTGCCCACCACGTCGAGCAGCACGATGGGCCGGTATGCGGACGGTGAGTCCGCAGGGCGCCCCGGCTTCTTGATGAGGACCAGTTTCCCCGTCTTCCAACGAAGCGGAAACCGGCCCCTCTCCAAACATGCGCTTAAGAGCCCCCCCAGTCGAGGACCGAGAGCCCCCGAGGCCAGGACCCAGGCTTTCCCAGGTAAGCCGTCGGGTCCCGGGGCGGTATTCTTGGCCTTCAGCCGTTGTACCGCCACTCTCAGATCTACCTCGGCCACCTCCGGAGCATTGTAGTCGCCGTCGTCGCCGTGGTCCGCGTCTTCGTCTGACACCGCCAGGGGCGGAGCCATGGGCGGGGGGGTATGTTCCCCCCGAGAGGGGAACAGGGCGCTCACGACGCCCTCCACGAGTTGGGGCCGGAGACTCTGCGTCAACGGGGGGGCCCAGGGGCGGAACTTTTCCCGCACCCATTTGTACGGGCGCCCCCCCAGCATCTCCCTGCGGGATAGATCTCTAGCCCGCAGCATCCCATCTCGGAGGGCAGTCTTCGCAGCCCTGTACCCCTCGTACAGCTCCGCCTCAATGGCTGCCGCATTCGGAGGTCGGATGCGGCACCGGCGGTGCCTGGCGTACAGGCGTCGCGCATCAACGCACGCCTCGCGTAGTGCCGTTATCTCGCGCGACCACCAGTACACCTGACGCCGGGCGCTTCCTGGCCGGGCCCGGGGCATTGCCATGTCGCAGATCACAGACATGGCCTCCTGGAACCACTCCGCCAGGTTCAATTGAGGTAAGGGACAAAATACGATTTTTCAGGAGAGGCCGACAAAGTTTTTTTTCGGACTATTTCGGCTATAACTTTTTTTCTTATTAACCTTTTTCAAGTCTGATTTCACACATAATCTTGTATTTTAGTGTTCTATCTACATGTGTAACATTCATTTAAATAAATTAGCTATTTAAGAAAATTTATGTCCCTTACAACAACGTATTTTGTTAGTAATGTCCCTTACTGACCAAGTATCTTGTCGTCCCGTCCCTTACATTAAATTGACCTCTGCGTTGGATTCAATCTATTAATGAAAACATAGTCTAAAGGACTTGATGAAAAAAATTATGAAAAAATACAGTGTAAAGAGATTTTTGACAGAAAAAAGTACACACTTTTGACGTACGGATATCATAAATTTGGAAATCGTTACAAGAAATCGTTGAATGGGAAGACCCTTACCTTATTTGAAGTGGATTGGCGGCGATAGTTACACCATTTCAAGTTCCTATACTGCATAGTTTTTCAGATACATTGTTATTGTTTGTTGGTTGACGGGCCTGTTGGTCTAGTGGTTAGCGCCCCTGACTGCTAAGCCGGAGGTCGTGGGTTCGATTCCCACCCAGGACAAACTTTGTGTGATGAGCATGATTGTGAGTTCTGTGTCTGGGTGTGATTTATCTATCATATGTATGTATTTATAAATTATATAAGTATGTATATCAGTTGTCTGGTTACCATAACACAAGCTCTGCTTAGCTTGGGATCAGATAGCCGTGTGTGAGTTGTCCCAAGATATTTATTTATTTATTTATCATGGGGCTGATTCGAAATTTGGATTTCTTTATGGAGTCTACAGATTTCATTAATTCTATTTTAATATTTTTCTCCATGTTGTAATATCTATTATCACAACTGTATTAAGCTAAAGAACAAATTATACTGAATTTAATTTTGCATGTTAATTACTTATATGCACATATAAACAGTCAGTCAAATTTAAAAAAACATATCAAAATTCTGTCTGCACCTTCCGTTATTTAATGACGATTCTTTATTAATAAGTAAAAATTATAAAGTTTACTCCAAACAGTTTGACAAAGATTTCTGAACTCTTTCCACTGTAAATCAGAACTAACATGCTCTTCATAAAAAGTTTTAAATTCACATCATCTTGTTTGAATATAATAAGAAAATTCACATTATCACGTAACAGTTGTTTCGGAATTTTAGAATAGGTTTGAGATAAATAGAAACAATCTATTTGTTTATGCCTACCCATACAGAAATAATTGCGGATATTCACTTGATTTTCACATGCAACATCATCAAATATAAATACAGAATTTGGTAAAGCTTCACTCGGAGAAATGACCTCTTTATCATCGTTAAACTTATAGAAGTTCATCTGCGACACTCTTCTTAATACTTGACTCAAGAAACGATACTTTGGTTGAAATGAAGTTTTGGAATAAAGATAAAGATTTTTAAATTTAAGACCATTTTCATCTAATAACAAACTAATCATAAAGTTTGTTTTACCACAGTTCGATGGACCACACTATACATCGAATCGTATTCGGTAATAAAGAACTATGTCTGATCTGTTGAGAAGATTCATTTAAATCTATATTGTTAACTTTCAAAGATATGGGTTGCTTGATCAACTTCATTTTGAGAATTACTGTAATGAGTGTCTAACACGCTTATTTATAGGTAGCTATACCTTTAACGCTAAATAAGATATATTACATAAAACATAAATACAGGATTTAACATGTTTGTACAGGTTAAAGTTAATTTTGTATTCTTGTATTACAATATTATATTTTTAATAATTGATTTCATTTGATATCTAATGTCATACAGATTTCATGCTGCATTTCATATTTCATTATGCTGTCATAGTTAGTCGAAGCAGGACCTGTTGCTAGCGGAGAAATCAAGTTTTATTGGTAAGTAAGTTTTTAATGTTATAAGTTATCACTATATTTTTAATGTGAGTAATTAGATATCTTACTTAAGTTTTATTTTCAGAATCATGTCATACAGCCCCAGCATTGTCAACATTGGAAGACTTAACAGATTTGTATTTGATAATGTTGATTCTCAAATCAGAACTCCTTTGGACGAAGTTGATCAGACAGAAATACAAGAGGTTAGTAAATATTATTTTATTCATCATAGTTGAATTCATATATACCCCCCAGACAAAGAAACTGCATCAAAGATTTTGTTTAAATAAAACTGAATGGCCCTTTCCAGTATTGCAAAATGTAAAATAAAAAAAAGTAAATTGCAGATCTTGCTTTTCTATTTAATATAATGAACGGGTCTATTGACGTCCCTGAGCTGGTAGCCAAGATTGGACTTCGTGTACCATCTTTATATCTTCGGAGACCTCATCTCCTTCATGTACCTATGGTGAAAACTGTCTATAGGCAAAACACTTATATCATAAAAGCATGTCGAATGTTCAATAGTGTATGTCGGGGTGTTAAGCTTGACTTATTCACATTTAATGTCCACAAATTAAAAAAAGTATTGAGTAATTTCTTCTTTAACGTGTAACTTTGCTTGTAATAAAAGGAATACACAAAAACAAAACACAATACTGTTTTGTTTTTGTGTATTCCTTTTAGTACTATATGTATTTATGTAACTCTTACGCTGGTTGTACCGTTTTGTTAATTTTACACATAAGTTTATATAAGTGGAAACTTGTAATTGGCTTTCGCCTGCTTATTGCTTCTTACTATTGAAATGTATTAGCTGTAAGTTTTCCTAAAAACAATAAAATAAAATAAAATACAAACATACACTTTGGGATAATCATACTACGCTGTTATGAAGTTAACGAACCAATCTATAGGTTTCAATTTAAATTTGTATAAAAAGTTGGAATACTTGGTTACAATGTTTTTTTTTTTTTCAACGGTGGGTGCGTGTTGTACATTGATGGAGTTTATTAGTCCGTCAGTGTAGTTACGAACTTTTCCAGAACACCCAAGATAGTATTCAGCGTCTAATGTATTTATTTATAATAATTTTTGATGTTAATAATAAGTTGTATTTTTACAGCTCAATTCTGAGAATCTCAATGGCGGTGATTCGCTATTTAATTCTGAGGGAAACTACAAAACGTATTTTGAAAACTTAACAAATCAGGAACATTTACCATTTAAAGACTCTCAGAATAATCAAGCTCAAAGTTCCAAGAAGACGAAAAAAAGGAAGCTGGACACATCTTTGTCTTATGTTATTCGAAATGAACCAGGAAAATGTCATCATTTGATAAATATAACAGTTCATGATCTGAGTAGTGACAATGTTCCAGGTATTAATTGCAGTGAAAATAATAATGCTCGTGTAAGTGTTCAGTACCTAGTGAAAGACCATTGTGATATTATGGATGAAACTGAATATTTGATAGGTAAAATAGTAAAAAAAATTAGCTTGTCTAATCAGTAAATCTTATTTTAACAGGAGTGTTAAATATTTATTTTGCTGCTTATTACTTATTGTTGAAAATAAAATGTTACAAAATTTCAAATCTCCTTTTATTTACCTTTCAGTAAACAATATATTTATATGGTATATTTTTAATTTATAAATAAAAGAACAAAGTACTTTATAATATTTATTTGGCATACAAGTATACATGTTATCAACACAGCTTGTTTTACATACACACAATAGTAGATTATACATAATAATTAAATACGAATTCTTATTAAAGTATTGTACCATAGTGCCCCCAAGGCACAGTTTCAAAACGATTTTTTATCATTTGTCGTTTATTGTCATCTCTGTTAAGAATTAACTTATTCAATTTTTGTGTAAAAATGCAATGATTTTTTGATCGTATAATATACATATCATCTCTTCAATTTTCATTATATTTTAAAGCTCTTTTATATTTTTCAATATCCAATCTTTTTGTTACCGGCTGTGTAACCCCTTTTGCCTTCTTAATGGTTTTTTTCTCTGACAATATACAATATAATTTAGCACGTAAACCAACAAATTCTGAGATCACATCTCCTCCCATTTCGTCTTTGAAATAACCCGGTAATTGCATGTTAGCTTTTGGCATACTATATATATATTATTTTCTACGAAATTGCTTGTATTAAAATACATAATATTATTTTTCATGTCAGCGTAAAAGTCGTCAGTTTTTATATGATAAAGAAGACTATCGGTGTCCGTATAACACAGTTTTATGTTATCTTCATAGATCTTTTTCATAACAGAATAATGAAAATTATATAAATGTGTTTTAGATATTTCGAGAATAGAAAATCCAATATAAATGGGGCGATCTAAAATTACTTTTGTTTTATTTAACTGAATAACCACCAAATTTTTGTCTAAAATTGCCAAGTCTTTAGAGTTTGGAGCACTTATATATTTTTCAGCCCCATGTAATTTGTTAGTTGTATTTAATTTATCTTTCCATGACTGAACTAGTCGAACATCAACTTGTTTGCGCTTGTTTTCAATCGTTTTTCCAAAAATAGAGTTGTTTTGTTTTTTGAAAAAGTCTCTTTCAAAATATGACTCAGCTTTTTGTTTTAGAGATGTATTTAAAGAAACATATGGCTCTAAAAAAATATCCTGGTAGAATGTTAGTATTCTAAGTATTTTAAGTAATATTAAACCATTTTTTAAACTCTCTTGTAAATGTAAACAATGAATTACAAAACGATGTTTGTTATACACATTTGCTATTAATTTTTTACATTGACTTTGCAAAGGCGAAAACTTTTCAGCTGCAAAAGGTAAATCTGAATGGGAATTATGAATGCTAGTTGGATAATATAAGTCTACTTCAAGAATATAACCTTGTTTGCTCTTTTTAGGTACATTCATGACATTGAAATTGACTATTTCATTTTTATTCATAAATTTAAAATTACGCATAGGCAGTTTTTGCATCATAGTAAATCCATATAAGTTAACACAGTCTAGGTAAATTAGATAGGAGCTTGGCTCTTTATTATTATAAGACGATAGATATTTATTATTAGCTTTAGCATATCTCAGTGAACACTGGGCAAGACCACCCCGAATTCCATCTTCTAACATTTGGTACATATAAACATCCGAAATTAAATCCAATTCAACTTTAGTGTATAACAGCATAGCATCCCAACTTAATGATGGGGATGAAACATAGAAGCACGGATCCAAACCATAATAATTTAAACTCATATCTCTAAATTTTTCAAAAATATCACATAGTAAAAGTACATCACATTTCAAATATAGGTCTGTATACTCTCCTAAATTTTTTATTATGAAACTTTTCCACACTTTTTTGGCATGTTCATAATCATCTGTTGAAATATGTTCTCCGGTAAGTTTGTTAAAAAATTTAGATCGCTCAGGCAGTTGAGTTTCGTTATATTTTTCCCATGTATCTATGTAGTCATAACAGTACACACCTTTTCTACGAACTAATTGAAATAAGTTTTCATTAGGAAAATACAATTGCAAGTAATGAAAATCGTTTGAATGTAAAGTTTTTGCCAATTTATCTAAACTAGTACTCAAAAAGTTAAATGAATCTATAAATTTTAACTGTGCGGTAACTTAGTAAACGATATATATTTTTCTTTTGATTTAGGAATTAAATTGGTTCTACCAAGGATACCAGATAATTCTTTAATAAATTAATCAGAATCGTATCCAGAGAGATTATGAAAAATTATTGGTATAAATTGACATTTTTTAAAATTTAAATTGCATTTATTATGTGCGGGTCCTCTATATTTACCTGTGAAATGACCATGGTCCTTAACAATTTTATCGTTTTCAACAAATTGACTTTAACATATGTGACATGTTGTAGCTTCATTATGAACAGTTAACTCCTCAGGGGTAAGAGGTAACATAGGCCTGTCTTCTTGTAAAATATTATGAAGCCTTTTGATATCATTTAGTATTGTTTCAACAAATGTTTGGCCACAATTTGGACCTCTATAACTAACAAAATCATTCAGTTCGGGTTTAGCCTTGCAGCAAATATAGTAAGCAAATGAGGATGCTTTATGTGCTTGTACACTTTCAGTAAAAATGGATTTATTTTTGTCCGAGTATTCACATAATAAACTTTCAAAATCACCATATATCACAATAGGTATTCTTTGGGTTCTTTCAAAGTTCATAAATGTAATTTGCTATGTTCTTCAGGTAAAATGTTTGTTTTCTACCACAGTTGTCATTCATCAATTTATTTATTTGGTCATAGTATAAAAAACATTAATCGCATAAAAATACTTTAGACTTGTGTTTAGTTAATTGACGATGCAAAAGACGACTAAAGTCTTTTATTAAACAAAAATGCGCTTATCCATTTTTAAATATGTATAACAGATTAGCATGGATAAGCTTACGTTTACATGTCAAATATAAAGGACCTGTTACATGATTATTAGCTTCCAGACCATAAACATTCACACTTATAAATGGATTATTCATTTCAAATATTTTTATGTCATTAAAATTGGGAGGAAATGATAAATTATTTAAATTAAATAGTTTCCTATAGTGCTGATATGATTTTGTACGATTAGGATTCTGTGCAGTTGGATACTGAAAGACACCACAAAAAACAAGAATTGTCATTGTTATGTATGTTTAAACAAGATTTTGTATTTCTTATGACAGCGGGCAACTGTAAGTAAGTTCCAGCTCTTAGAGGATTGTACTTATTTATATTTACTTCCAAATGACTTATAAAATTAATTGTCCAACCTGAGTCTGAAAGTTCAAACTCGGAACATTTTGATATTAATTTCTCACAACATTTTAGGTAAACATCAACAATATCAGTGCTTTGCACTATAATATTAAATTTTGTAACATAACACAAACATAACATCACGCCTGTAATCCCCGAAGGTTTAGGCAGAGGTGTACCCCATCAGTACGCCCACATTTCGCCAGTTATGTTTTTAGTCCCATGTAATAGGGGGCGAGCCTATTGCCATCAACCGGGCACAAATCCAGACTCCGAGGCTGCTACTGAGAAATTCCGGATGAAATGCCCGACCTGGGAATCGAACCCAAGACCTCATGCACAGCAGTCGCGCTTGCGACCACTAGACCAAAAAAAAAAAAATTAAAAAAAAAAAAAATAGAAATAATTAGATAAAGATGAATGATGAATGATTAGATTTAATTAGTTAAATTTTGTGTTAAATGATTTCATGGATATATCATCATTTTTGGGCAAAATGTAAGAAACAAATAGTTCAAAATTTACTTTAATTGCTTTATGTTTTTTAATTGATTTTTTTATGATATTATACACAGTGTTTGAAATTTGACTTAAAAACGTTTCGGGAGTTATAGTGAAAACAATCGACTAGAACTTGAACATTGTCAATTTCAGAATTCGACAAGCGATTTGATTTATGAATATTAGATCTATTGTGAGATGACAATTTCGAAACATAAATCTTGCAATCTTTACAAAAAAAACATTTCGAAAGTTTCATCAATTTTTAATTTCTCTTGTGTAAAATGTCTCTAAGAGAATACACATAATATATGCAATTTGAATTTTAAATGTATCATAAAACAAAATTAATCTTATTTAAAGTCTCAATTGTAATTTTTAATCAATTTATTATTTCATTTGTACAGTTAATAAATTTTAATTTCTTATGTGTAAAATGTCTTTATAAGAATACATATTAATCTTATTTAAAGTCTCAATCAACAAGTTAATCTTATTTAAAGTCTCAATTGTAATTTTTAATCAATTTATTATTTCATTTGTACAGTTAATCAATTTTTATTTCTCATGTGTAAAATGTCTGTAAAAGAATACATATTGATGCAATTAGAAGGAATAAAATTTAATTGTTATTTATAAAGCCTGCAATGTTTATTTTATAATGATGATATTGATTACATAGGTAATAATAAGATACTATGAAATATTTGCTATAAAGTTAAATGGTTATTATAAACCTAAGACGGGGATTACATGAATCTAAAAAATTAAAAGAAAAAAGAAAACTTAGGATAATATCCTAATTATTGGGTATTGGCTTCACGAGTGTTGTACACTCTCAGTTCGAAGAAGTATTGCCCTGTTTTCGTCGGGTCTGATTGGTAGCTATAACCCGAAGCTACACGCTGAGAGAAAGCACTTCTTAAAGTCGCTGCTCGAATCGGTTGTTGCGATAATTCATCCTGGAAAACAATAAAATTACAATTTAACATCTAGTATGTGATAGCGATTCTAAGAATCTAGGTTCAATTCAAGGTGTGTATCGCCACTTAACGTTTCGAAGAATAAGGGAAAAAACACTTTCCTGCTTTATTTTGCCTGGAGAGGAAATATATCCTAGGCTGTGAAAGGCGGGGGTTATCGATAGATTTAAGTAAACAGAAGTTAAAATTGAATAAAAGTGTACCTAGTTTAAAGTTATTGGGTTTTTCCATCAGGAAATTTCTCAGTAGCAGCCTCGGAGTCTGGATTTGTACCCGGTTGATGGCAATAGGCTCGCCCCCTATTACATGGGACTAAAAACATAACTGGCGAAATGTGGGTGTACTAATGGGTACACCTCTGCCTAACCCTTCGGGGATTATAGGCGTAATGTTATGTTATGTTAGTTTAAAGTATAGCATAAGCTTACCTCGGAGTCAGGAAAAACAGCAATTTTCTTTCTTTTGATAGCTGGTGGAGTAGTATCCTCGGCAAGCTTTATCGCATCGCTGTCGGAATCTGATTCCCCAGCAAATGGAGTTTTTATGGGCAGCACTTTTTTCTTTTGAGTCTTTTTAGCCCGCTTCACTGGTACAGCTTTGTTCTTAAAACTACTATTAGCGGCAGTTAAAGGTTGTGCCGAATCCTCTTCATACAACCAAAATGGATTGTTAACCTGAGCCCTGAAAAGTAATTGATATAATATTATCACACCTGTATAAAATAAAATTAAAAGTTTACTTCGCCTTCGTGTCACTACGATTGAGGAAGGTTTCAAAGTTTAAATACAAAAAAAAAAACCGACACGAAGGCTTCCGTACCATTATCTAAAGAAAATTAATTAAATATTAATTTTATTCTGTTTTTGACAGACAGACAGCAGTCGGACGGACGGGCAGTGGAGTCTTAGATATATTGTATATTCTTTATTGTACACCTAAATACATTGCCAGAAGATATACACAAATAGTAATAGGGTACAGAACCCTAAAAATCTCATTATATATTGAACCTAGGAATTGACCTAGAATGATTTGGAAATCGAAGCCAATACCTCTCTCTATGCACTTGCGACTACTGGCCAAATGAGTAATGATAAAAATGTTAATAAATATTGAATTATTGTAGGCGGTCAGTGGAAAATAGCCAAGATTTTATGATTGTGACTTTTAGAAAATATAGGTATAATAAATAGGTACTTACATACTTTACTGTTGTAGAATTCCGGCACAATAAAAAACGCAGGAAAAACTTGTGACACTAACGAACACAGCTCAAATTAAATATGCACACTTACGTGTAAGAAAGTCAAGTAAAGCAAATTCATCGCGTGCATACTTTTATAAACCTTAAAAATAAAGCCGTGTTCATATACAAACCCCTTGTAACAAATTAAAGCAAAAAAAAATTACAATACATAAATATTTATGATATTTGGTCCCTATGACAGTAGTACTTAGAGCATACTTTTAATTGAACAAATTTATGCTTTGTTTATATAAAAAAAATACATCATGCTCATCACACAAAGATTTGTCCTGGGTGGGAATCGAACCCACAACCTCCGTCCTAGCAGTCAGGGTCACCAACTACTAGACCAACAGGCCAGTCAGATCAGATCAATTGTGCTTAAACATCATCTGCGTTACATAAACTATCTTCGTTGTAAAGAAGTGTTGTAAATTCATTTTCTTCACTCTCGGTACATGCAGTCTCTTCTTCCACATCACTGTTATCTTCATTTAAACATTCGGAATTGTCCGGTTGTAACATTTCTATAACAGCTTCTGGTAGTGGCATTCTCCTTCGGTTACTTAGGCGTTATTTTAGCCGTATTGCTGATATGACAGGGTCGGATGACTCAAGCGCCCTGTGGAATAAGTCCATCATAGTATGAACCCTAGAATCTTTCCGGCTGTGATGTTCCCTATCCTGACGCCAAAATTTATTCCTCGACTCTCCAGCCTGTTCAGAGAGTAGTCCTATGGGTAGCGCTGAATTTTCTATAATTTCATAACAACATAACATCACGCCTGTAATCCCCGAAGGGTTAGGCAGAGGTGTACCCATTAGTACACCGACATTTCGCCAGTTATGTTTTTAGTCCCATGTAATAGGGGGCGAGCCTATTGCCATCAACCGGGCACAAATCCAGACTCCGAGGCTGCTACTGAGAAATTCCTGATTGAAAAACCCAATAACACTTTGCCCGACCTGGAAATCGAACCCAAGACCTCATTCACAGCAGTCGCGCTTGCGACCACTAGACCAACGAGGCAGTCTCTATAATTTCTTCTCCGTGAATTAAGATTTTATGTATAGTAGTAGTCATAGGGTGCCAGTTGTATTTCTCTACATACTTATAAGCCACATTTTTACAAAATGTACCGATTTTTTTTGCATCTATTGGTAATCCCGAATTGATGGGTATTAAAATTACACTTAGGTCATCGACGAGCCATTTTTCAATGACTCATACTTTCCTTAATTTGGTTTTGGATTTCTTTTTTTCTTTTGGCAATAATGTGTCCTAGATCAGAATTTTTCGTTACTCGCCACTGTCTGACTCTTGGTTCATTTTTATATCCCAAGTGCAGCAAGAATTCCAGGCAACTTATATACGCATGTAAAGGACTCATGCCGTTTTTCAGTGCCGCTTCCTCTGTAATTGGTATTGAAAAAGCAAGGTCTAGGTTATTGAAATTCGTGAAAGTCAGTTTGCAAATAGGACATCTTAATTGGGAAGACATGTTATTTATTATATTAAAAACTTTTCCATCAATTAAGCTCAGCGTTAAATTACAGTTTGTGAAAACAATAAATACTTTTGATGTAAGTGTTGTAATAGGAGTTAAACGCCATATTTGTTCCTCCACATATTCTTTTTCAGACAGTATTTTTTCTTGCGTCTCTTTCCTATATTGGATGTGAAGAGGCCTACAAGAAAGAAATGACTGTGGGGCTGGATTTAACCATATTAAACTGTTTTTGCCTCCGCATTCTTGGATTTTAAATGGTACCAAAGTTGTAGCAATAATTGACTTTTCGTCAAAATCGGGGTTACCAGAATGTTCACTAAATTCCTATTTGTATACAGATTACGGTTAAAGATATTTATTTCTCAAAAGAATTACAAATTCACTTCTAGAGAAAACATGAATAGGTTTAAAACAATGTTACGTGCCCGTAGGCGTAGATGCAAAAACAAAAACAAATATGTATCTTAACTAACATTACAATTTACATACAGAGTTTTAGCTTAACAAGTACAAAATTAATTAACAAATCAGAAAAAAGAGGGTATTACAAGATACAACACAATAGTTTTTAGCAATGAGGGTAGGGTGCAATATAGGAACAGTTGCGTGTTTATTAAGGCGTACGACACAGTGTAGAATATAAGCGATTTATTGATCTGTTTTCGGTTTATATTTGTACATGATATTTATTTATTATTTTGTTTGAGAAAACTTTCAATATTTGTTTCTGATTACATTTGTTTGTTTGGTTTTTATTGTTTGTTTAAAATTTGTATATTTGTTATTTTTATGTATTTATTTATTTGTTATTATTTATATTTAAATACATATATTATTATTTGTAGGTTATTAAAATTTATTTTGATTTTTAGAAAGGCGTGGAAATATTATCTAATATATATTTTTTTAAAGATTTCTTGTAAATGTATGACGACTTGATTTCTTTTATATCTTTAGGTAATTTGTTGTACAAGTTAGCTCCTTCATACATAATATTTCTCTTTCCATACTTAGTCCTAGGTTGGGTTAAGCAGATGTCATTAGCTTGTCTAGTTAAAATTTTATAAGTTTGTGCCCTTTTTGTAAATATTAGCTGAGAATGTATATCTTTAGTAAGAATTTTTCTTACAAGTATGCATGTGTTATACTTATACATCTGAAAGAGATTCATAAGTTGTGTTTCTTTGTAGATTTTTGCAGTAGGAGTTAAATAGTTATACCTAAATAGTGTTTTAATTACCCTATTTTGAGTAACTTGGATTATTTTTAGATTTGATTTGGCAGCAGTTCCCCAGACCTCAATTAAGTAGTCCAAATGAGATTTAATCATGGAGTTATATACATTATAACGCACATGTTTAGGAAGGCATCGCACTATACCACGGAGCGCACCAGTTAGTGATGTGAGCTTGTTTTTGATACTCTCTATATGTGGTTTCCACGTTAATTGATCATCTAGTATGAGACCAAGATATTTTTCTTGATGGACTCTCTTTAGAGTTTGACCATCAATAAGTAGGTTTCTGTGCTGCCCAATCTTTTTGTTTTTTGCTGCGAATATAATATAGTTAGTTTTAGATATGTTTATTGTAAGATTGCCCAGTACTTCCATCAAATCCCCAAGAAACATAAAAAGTACAGTAAGTCAATTGGCTGATATTCTTTGTTTCCATGTAATGATTTACAGATTCATCATTTAAATCTAAGATACGCTGGAGTGTGTGGGCCAGTAAACCCTGCAGAGTAACAGAAGCTTCGATTTCTGAAACAGATATTTCTTCTGAAGGGTAGCATGATTGTCTGGCTTGCGCTACTTGATGATAAGGTAAAAATTTAAAAGTTTCGACGCTTAATCCACAGTCAATCATTATTCCAAGAGTTTCTTCTGGAGTATAAGGATGAGTTTCTTGATTTATAATGGTTAGTATTTTAGTTGGTTTGTCCGGAGTTTCAATACACTTATTAATAATTATCTCCAAATCACGTGCACTTTTTTTACTTAATTTTTCGTCTTCAACAGTAATTGTTTTAGTAAACGTTTTTGTCAATTTTTCAGGTGGTTCATCTTCCTCTTCCGTCTCGCTTGAAGTCTTTTAATGGCTCTTTGTTTTTGACGTGGATTAAGTTCCTCTGTGACGTAGTAGTTAAGCAGTATCTTATAAGAATATATAATGTATCTTTTAGCAGACCTTTGGCATTAATAAACGGAACGTATTACGATCCACAACTCTTTCATTTAGCTAAGTCCCGTCCTTACATGGCGACCCTGCCATTTAAGGTTCGGTGTCAAATCCCGGGCACGTGTTCGAACAGAGTGATAAGTTTGGTGCAAAATTTTAAGAATGGGAAAAACACAAAGTAAAGAAGAAATTGTGATCGCGCAAAACGCCGCAGGTGGCACAAATACAGCTAATGTTGCGCAGCTACATCAAAACCAATCAGTAACTAATATAATACTGGGGGTGATGTTAATCATCCTAATTTTTGGAGCTTTGTTTGGAGTCTACAAACTGTACAAACGCTGCCACATAGACTGGATGCGAGCGGAAATTGCCAGGAATGCTTTTAGGCGTTCTGGCCCAAGGCGTGAGTCAAGGAGCAAAGGGACCGGTGTCGAAAACGTCTAGCCTTGAGTAAAAACTCGGCTGGACAAAATCAAACAACGAGTAAAGAGTCTTCATGTGTTACGAAAAAAAAAAGTGAAAGTGTGAGTGAAGTGTTACAGAGGTACGGTATGGACAGAGGTATTACAGTTAAGATTTAGAATAGTTTTATTTCTTCTCGCTTAATTATGATTATTTTATGTAATTAAAGGGTTAAATGTCTGATCTAATAGAAATTCATACAACACTAAAAAATATTAAAATAAATTTATTAAAATTAAGTAAGGTAAAGAGAACAAAGAAGTTGTTAGAACAAAAATATTTAGAGGCAAATGATTTATATGAAAAATATATTACATGTCGTAGAGATTTGGATAAAAATGTGTGTAAAGGTTATGTGAAACAGGAGGAATCAAAATATATTTTGGTTATCTGTGAGGAAATAGAGTCATATTATCAAAGAATTCAGAATTTTTGTTTAGAAAACGAAGAAAGTACAAGTACCATAAACATCATGACTGAGTTTGACATGAGAACTGCAACTTCTCTTCTACCTGTGATGACAGGAGAGGAAGAATGTACAAAAATATTAATAGATGCTATTGAATTTTATAGCCAAAACATTAAAAAAGAACATGAACCGTTATTAATATCTTTCGTTCTTAAAACTCGCATATTCCAACATGCCAAATTACGTTTGGCATCAAATTATAATACTTCCACAGATCTTATAAAGGACATGAAAAATAATTTACTGACTAAGCAGTCTGCCACGGCGCTTCAGTTAGAGCTATTGCAGTCCAGACAAGGGACCCAAAGCATTGAGGAATTTCGTAAGAAACTTGAGAACTTATTCGTTGAATTGACTATATCTCAAGCTGATGGAAAGGAAAAAGCATATAAAATGTTTAGACCTGTAAATGAAAAACTAGCTATTCAGCGGTTTACAGAAAGCTTGAGAAATGGTCGATTGAGTACCATTTTAGCTGCTAGAGATTATTCAGAACTGAAGGATGTTATTCGCGCGGCTAAAGATGAAGAACGGTCACATCAAGGTCACAGCACATCACCGGAGACAATGTTTACTACTCAACATCGAGGTAAGCATAACCAATTTTATAGAGGGCACAACCGAGGTCGTGGTTATATATCAAATCGTAATTTTAGGCCAACCCAACCACCACCTCCGAGGAATCAGGTACCTTCAAGGACCTCTTATCGAGGCCGCGGAAGAGGTTTTGTTAACAATTTGCGAGGACGTGGACGTAGTTATGGCAAAACATCGAATCCGGGAAATCATAATCGTAATAACAGGCATAATACTTATTTACTGGATCAATCTAGAAATGATGCTCAAGCCGCATCCAATAATAGTCAACCAAACAATCAAAATTTGGATTTGCGTTTTTTCGATCCTAACTTTATTTTAACATGTAACTATAATAATTTCGTAGAAATGATTATATTCGATATCAAATACAGAATGCTAATTGACACGGGAGCCTCTTTGTCTGTAGTGAAATATGAAACAATAAGAGACTGGCAAATTCCAATATATCCAGAATGCATAACCATTAATGTTATTGGTGGTAAATCGACCACTGACGGTTATGTTTACATACCATTTTCCATATGCGGAAAAGAATTCAAACATAAGTTTTATGTTCTAAAGAATCTGCCTTGTCTACAGGACGGTATAATTTGCCAAGAATTTTTAAAGAAATATAATTGTGTTCTAAATTATGAACATAACACGTTGAAGATAAATAATTCGATAACAATTGGTTTAGAATCAGGCAAGTGACATAGAAACTTATATATTACGATACCTCCAAGGTGTGAGAATTTTTTTCAGATACAGTGTTTTAAGAGCGAGCCTTGCGTTGTATTTAAACACAAGTGAGAGAACAGATTTTTGTTATTCTATTTTTATTTTGTTTTTTTCTTATTCCTTTTATATTGTTTTATCCATAAATCAACATAGTAATTCTCGTATTTGTTGGCATTATTTTATTGTTTATATCTCGAGGGAAATGGCACTGATAACCGTAATACAGGCTATGCCTAGCGCGGTTACAGAAGCTACATCCATTTGCTAGATAATAATACAACATTGCTACCTGTAACATTGTACTAAGTTTTTTGTGGAAATAAATAAATTATTATTATTATTATATTATTTTCGAGAGAATTATGCGAGGGCGTATTTATTGCTGGAAGTATCTGTCAACCCAAAGAGGGAAAGATCATAATACAAATTTTAAATACACGTGAAACAGAGGTTCAACTGAATTATTGATAATTTAAATAATTATAATATTTGCTCATTCGAAAAGCAAAATATAAGCGGAGAAAGAGTTAAAAAACTATTATCATTGATAAAATTACAGCACTTAAACAAAGAAGAATCTATAAGTATACAAAACATTTGTGCAAAGTATGCAGATGTATTCTACTTACCGGGAGATAAATTAGGCACTTGTAACCTTTACGAAAAAAAATTCAGTTAAAACCAAATTCGGATCTAGTTTATATTAAACAATATCGATTACCATTTTCGCAGCGTAATGAAATTGAAAATCAGATAAAAAGAATGCTTTCCAATGATATTATAGAGCCCGCGAGTAGTGAGTGGTCTAGTCCAGTACTACTTGTACCTAAGAAACTAGAGAATAATAATAAAAGTTGGCGTTTAGTTGTTGATTTCCGAAAATTAAATAACCGCATAATGGATGACAAATTTCCTCTCCCTAACATAACGGATATACTAGATTCACTTTCTGGTGCAATATATTTTTCACAGTTAGACTTAACACAAGCATACTATCAGGCAAAATTAGATTCGGACAGCAGAAAGTATACTGCATTTACAACACCCTCAGGACAGTATCAGATGACCCGCATGCCGATGGGGTTAAAGACAAGTCCCAGTTCTTTCTCACGTTTAATGACGGTGTTTTATTTATTTAGATAATTTAATTTGTTTTGGAAGAAATTTAGACATGCATAACAAAAATTTGTTAAATATATTGACTAGACTACGAAAAGTAAATTTAAAATTAAATCCAGACAAGTGCGATTTTCTTAGAAAAGAAATATTATATTTAGGACACGTGGTATCCGCAGAAGGAATTAGACCTGATCCAGAAAAGATTAAAGTTTTAAACACCTATCCAGTTCCGAAAAACGCTGATGAACTGAAACGTTTCATAGCATTATCTAACTATTATAGGAAATTTATCCCAAATTTTGCCGAGATTTGCATACCACTAAACAACTTATGTCGTAAAAACGTAATTTATAATTGGGATGAAAACTGCCAAAAATCATTTAATATGTTGAAAAACAGTTTAGTAAAGCCTCCGGTATTGCAATATCCTTTGTTTGCTGACAATAACACTTTTATTCTACAAACTGATGCATCAGGGTATGCTATAGGATCAGTTTTGTGTAATTCCGATCGTAGAACAATTGCTTATGCTAGCCGAAGCTTAAACAAGGCCGAGCGCAGGTATCCTACAATTGAAAAAGAATTGTTAGCGATAGTCTGGTCGGTAAAATATTTTAGGCCTTACCTGTATGGAAGACGATTTATTATAGAAACGGATCACAGGCCATTAGTATATTTGTATAATTTGACAGATCCTTCCAGTAGATTAATAAAATTTCGGTTACAATTAGAAGAATACAATTATAAAGTAGTTTACGTGAAAGGACGTGACAATGTAGCTGCAGATGCATTGTCGCGCATAGAAGTGACTTGTAAAGAATTACGATCCATGAATGAACACATAATATCGGTACTTACAAGAGCAAAAAGACGGGAGCTTGAGAAAAATTCGAGTAATCACACTTCGGTGGCTAATATTCCTAAAAACGAATGGATTGATCACCCAAGAGTTGTAGAAATGTTAAAACTACCGAAGGATTACACCAAATTGGTATTTACGAATGAGAAAGAATGGATGAAAGTCAAAAAACAAGTGTCTAAAGAAAATGGTGATTTTGCGTATTCGTCGTCAGATCGCACTATATATGTAAAACTATTTGCTCAATCACAGCGTACACGAGCGGTCTCTGTGAGAGAAATGGAATTATTTTGTGCTGATTTAAAAATAGATATTTTATATATTAAAGATCAAAATAATGAAAAAATAATTAAAGAGCTAGCTCAGTATATAAATAAATTGCCTAAGTGGTCCGGACCCCGCTTATGCGTAGTAAAAGGCGTTAAAAAGATTATTGACGACGATACAAAAAGAGTTATTTTAAACGACTATCATATTCTTCCCACAAGTGGACACGCAGGGATAAGACGTATGTTAAACAATATTCGTAAAAAATATTTTTGGAGTGGATTAGAGCGCGATATAACAAATTTTGTAATTAAATGTACGAAATGTCAACGTTACAAATACCTAAATACAGTAAAGGAACCTATGGTTCTAACGGATTGTGGAAACTCAGCTTTCGATAAAATCTATATAGATCTAGTAGGACCATTACCACGAGATAATAACTACAACTACATTTTAACACTTCAGTGTGACCTCACCAAATATGTCGAGGCGTATCCGGTAGCAGGTAAGGATGCGCGTACGGTGGCCACAACACTGGTAAATAATTTTATACTTAGATACGGTATACCCCGAGAGATAGTAAGCGACAGGGGAACCGAGTTCGTTACAACAACATAATGAAAGAGGTATGTATAATTTTAAATATAAGTCATGTACAGTCTACAGCTTATCATCATCAAACTTTAGGTTCACTAGAAAATAGTCATAAACATTTAACTTTTTATTTGAGACTACAAGTTAACAGTCAAACACAGGAATGGAGTTCATGGGTACCCTACTGGTGTTTCTCGTATAACACTTCGGTACATTCGAGTACAAAATTTACGCCATATGAACTAGTGTTTGGAAAACAATGTAACATACCTTCCAACCTGACATCAACAATAGACCCGATGTATAATTTTGATAATTATGCTGTCGAATTAAAATATCGTTTACAAAAGTCTCAAATGGATGCTAAAAACAATCTAATCAATTCAAAAATTGTCAGAAAAAGTAAATATGATAGTAGAATCAATCCAATTACATATAAAACTGGTGATTTAATATTAGTTAAAAATGAGAATAAAAATAAACTGGAACCATTATATTTAGGTCCATTTGCAGTAGTTAAGGAAATGTCTCCAAATGTTGTTGTTTTAGATAAAGGACAAGAAAAAACTATTCATAAAAATAGAACTAGACTTTATCAAGACTAACATTAAGTTTCAGGAACACTTTTGTTTGTAATAGTTTTTTTTTACCGATGGGAAATCATCGAATGACTTCCCCCGCCCTGGGCGGGGCGGGAGGGAGTGTCAGACTTTTACTGACTAAAACCCATCCATGTTCCTTCTTGTGCCCTTTGCGTTCCGGGGGCGCGGTATCTCTTTCGAACAACCCGCAGCCCCGGTTGTTTGTAATAGTACGGTATCAAATTAAGACTTGTACTGATGACATTGTTTACTGTTTAGTTTGTAAGTGTATTGAAATAGATATACATAATAGATACTACATTATAATTATTGTACGATAACTATTTACTGTACAACGAATAATAAATAATTGTATAATCATCATATTATACTCATATTATAATTGTAAAAGAAAAAAAAATGTTTTATATTTTTTTTTTTTCTTTCTGGTAGGGCGTGTGACGTAGTAGTTAAGCAGTATCTTATAAGAATATATAATGTATCTTTTAGCAGACCTTTGGCATTAATAAACGGAACGTATTACGATCCACAACTCTTTCATTTAGCTAAGTCCCGTCCTTACACCTCGAATCTTTTTTTGTTGCTATCTTCTGTATATGGACTGAGAGTAGTAGTAAATAATGTATCTACATGTTGTTCCTCAAGGTCATTAGCACTCACTGTAAGTGTTATATGCTGTTCTTCCTCAATATGCGACGCACTCTGCGTGAAATTTTGAGGAAAAACATCAATACGTGAGCGAACTAAGTCTTGAGGAATATCATCTATAAATGATTTGTTCAACCAGTCTTTGTTCTTTTTCACGAAATGGGAAAAGTTGCTTTTACAAGTCTTGAATTTTTGTTCTGCTTTACAAATAAATAATCCTATAGCCATTGCCAATTTTTCCTCTTGAGCATTGGAAAGCGGAGAATTCAAATGTTTTGCAAGGGTTAATGACATCAAACTTACCCTCTCGGGTTTACCTACATCCGTAGGCCTACCCAATCGTCCATTTATTTTTTTACTCTCTTCAGTAAAAATATTAAAAGCCTGTAATCTGGTTAATGGAGGATCTTTGTTTATCCTTCGTGTATTTGCGGTCTCTTCCGGAGCATGTGAAGGACCGGCTACGGCACAATCCGTAGCTTCACTTGCCACTCACCGACCAACATGAGGGTTGGTTAAGTCATCCGATCGGAGCTCGGAGTGACATCCCCCAGCACGGTAGATCAAGCCGTGCTGAGAAAAAGTGGCACTATGAGTCTTTGACGGCTCCATAGTGCCTCACCCCCGTGTCCTTCAGAGTAATATGTATGTACGGGGTTTCAGCGATTGCCTTTCGAGGGTGGACTTCTTCCCGCACCATATTACCTATCACTGGACAAAATTAGCTAACTAACTAAAAACACAAATACAGGCAGTTCTCGTAAATGTATCCGACAACCTATGTTAATTTTAAAAAATTACCATACTAAAAAATCGGAGAGATTTACAAAGATTTACCCGAACCGACTTCGGGTTCGGGTAAGTTCTATAGTATCTAGTTTTATCTAGTTCTATGTATCTAGTTTTTTATTAGTGATCGATGTATATTAGAGAATGTCGTGATAGCCTAGTGGTTAATGCGCCCGCCTCTCATGCTTGAGGTTGTGGGTTCGTATCCGGGCAAGTACCAATGTGACTTTTTCAATTCATGTGTACTTTCTAAAGTTTATCTTAGACATTACTGACATCATTCCGTGCCTCGGAAAGCACGTTAAGCTGTTGGTCCCGGCTGTCATACGTGGATCTTTGACTGTCATTACGAGTCGTCAGAAGCTTAAAAGTCTGTGTCTTGAAAACCAGTCTTACCTAGGGGTATCGTATTACCCAGTTACTGGGTTGTGGAGGTAAGATAGGCAGTCGCTCCATGTAAAATACTGGTATTCAGCTGCATCCGGTTAGACTGGAAGCCGACCCCAACATAGTTTGTATAGTGTATGCGCAGACGCATTGGCGGGTCAGTCGCTTACCGGCCGTAGGCGAGTGTGCACGCGTTCTGGTTGTGGATACTGCAATGATATTATAAAGGGAAGATACGCTACGTTCATACTGAGCGGCGTCCAGAAATTGTTGCGTTGTTATTACAAATGTACTTACATGTAGGCACACGTCATTTTCAACTACGACTGCGATAGAAAATACGGAACGTATGGTACAGAAAGAGATAACTATCTGTAGTGTGTTGCGCTTGAAGTACACTAGTGAATCATAGAGTATGCGGATTTGCCACAGATGGGTCATTAAGCATCATTACCAATGTAATGTACCTAACATTACATTGGTAATGATGTATTAAATAAAACAAAAAACAGAATTGTTAATTATTTATTCACAAACTTAGACTAAGATACAATAATAAAAATAAATAATGGAAGTTGAGTTGGCAGTTAAGATTTTCATTATTATTTATTTACCCTCAAATAAGTTTAATTTATTTCTCTTTTGTCTTTTTGACATGCTTTTAATGAGTGGGTTATTTTTGTGCTCATGATGCAAACGGACATTTAGATACTTTGTATTATAGCTCGAATTAGTTGCAGTCTACGATTAAGTATAGGGGTTTGATTCATAGAATGTTCAAACAAAATATCAAATACGTTAGACTGCAAAAAGTGTTTTAAAATGTTGTATTGTAATCGCTTAAAGTCATGAGAATTTCTAAAATAGGGACCATTTTGTATGATGATTTTTTTTTAAATCTCTTTTGATTTTAAGCACACTAAGAAAACATCATGCGATGCAAAATGCCATGCAAACGGCAACCTGCTAAAACTAATCATCTTTCTCAGACCGAGTTATATAATGCACTGAATGTCATCACTCGAGTGTCACAAATGGAATCATTTATTGAATATAATCTTTTAATTAAAAATAAGTGTTTACCTAAAAAGAGTAGTTGGCTTAAATTTAATGTGTTTTTAGACGAATTTAATATTATGCGAGTTGGGGGTCGTCTTGAGAACTCTGCTTTCCCTTATGATAAAAAACACCCCATTTTATTACAGTCTACTCATCGTTTTACGAAATTATTATTCGAATCTGAACATGTCAAACTTATGCACGCAGAGCCACAATTATTATTAGCTTCAATTAGAGAGGTTTACCGGCCAATAGGCCGTAATTTGGCAAAGGCTTGTTATCGTCGCTGCATTAGGTGTTCGCGTATGAAAGGACAGGTTATAGCTCCTCTGATGGGTAATTTGCCACGGCAGCGCCTTTCACCTGGAGGCTTTCCATTTGAAAACGTTGGTGTAGACTACGCGGGTCCTATTTCAGCTGTTAGTCGTCAAGGAAGAGGTTATCGCGTTGTTAAAGTGTACATCGCGTTATTTATATGCTTCACCACTAAGGCGATACACCTGGAGCTGGTAGGTGACATGACAAGCAATAGTTATTTATTAGCGTTACGGAGGTTTATAGCTCGTCGGGGAAAGCCTACTCAAATGTTCTCTGACAATGGGACAACGTTTGTTGGTGCATACAATGATCTTGCAAAGTTCCTAAAGGAAAATGCCGACTCGTTATCTGGTGACCTTTCAAATGAAGGAATAGATTTCCATTTTATTCCTGCCTACTCACCACATTTCGGTGGCATTTTGGAGGCGAGAGTTAAATCATCCAAGTTTCATTTACTTAGAGTGCTGGGAAATTGTCACTTAAGTTACGAGGAGTTGAACTCAACTTTAGTTCAGATTGAGACAATTTAATTTCACGAGCACTTACGCCCTTGTCATCACACCCCAAAGATATGACACCTTTGACTCCCGTACATTTTTTAATCGGACGCCCACTCACTTCCTTGCCAACGAAGAATCTCCAGGATCACAAAACTGACCATCTCAGTCGATTTCACCGTATTGAGCAGTTGCGGCAGGAGTACGTGTCAGAGCTCCAGCAACGGACAAAGTGGCAAATTTCGAACAACCCACTGAAGATCGGGTCACTTGTCCTAGTGAAGGAAGATCATTTGCCACTTTTGAAGTGGAAACTGGGTCGGATTGTGACGGTTCACCCTGGTTGCGACCAAATTAGTCGCGTGGCAGACATTAAAACCTCCACTGGAGTTGTCCGACGATCGTTCAGTAAGCTCTGTCCGCTTCCGATTAATGAGTTTGATTGTTGAAAGGAAAGTTTTCAACACCCGGGGGCATGTTGGAGCGCCTACTGGAGTTTTAGGAGCAACGATTTTTAATTCGCTCTCATTATGCTAATGAGCCGTACATTTTTTAATAATTGTTATTTTACCTTGTGTCCTATACTCGGAATACATGGATTCATCAAGTTTAACTATTTTTTTTTATTAATTAACACCTTGAAGTCTTCTACACCTCGTCTCCAGCAGAACGTCCTTCAATTTCATTCAAGGGAACTGCGATAGGTCTGCTGTAACTTACAATTTGGTTAATATAATTTTCAGAGTCAAATGGTTCCAACGAGGTATTTTGGCAAAGTCTGGAAAAAACCTGGGTTTTCTTAGAAGGATTATAATAGCCTAAACTTTGAATTTTGGATAAACATTTCTTTAGAGCTTCAAATGCCTCATCCTGTTTGGGTGTCCAGAATTTCTGAATATTTGCTGACTTTCCGAGACCTAACCGTAACAGTTCTCGCAAAGGTTCAGTAAGGGTAGCTAAATTAGGAATCCATTTACTTACAAAGTTAACCAACCCCAAAACTTCGAATTTTATGAATGGTATTTGGTCCTCTACTAGTTTTAATTGCTGCCAGATATTTTTCAAGCGGCCTAATTCCACTAGCTGAAAGTTCATGACCAAAAAATTCAATTTTTTGGGTTTTATATATAGATTTGTTTTCATTTAGTAGGACGTTATTTTCCTTCAAAACTCGCAACACTTTGCTTAACCTTTCGCCGTGTTCTTTTTCTGTAGCACCATGAACAATAATATCGTCAATAAAATTGAATGTTCCTTCGCAGCCTAACAACATCTAATCTAGAATTTTTTGGAACATTTCTGGTGCACAAGAAATGCCAAACATTAACCTTTTATATCTAAACAGTCCTTTGCTGGTACTGAATGTAGTAATGTACTTACAATCTTCATGAAGCTCAAGTTGATGAAAAGCATTTTTAAATCTAATTTTGTAAAATACTTAGCCCGACGTTTCAGATTTACCGACGTCCTTTTTTGTTTCTTATCTTGGTTTTTTATTTACAGTTTTGTTGTCCGTCCTGTTGTTTGAAAATCGTCTTTTCTGTCGAGTCATACAATGTTCTCGAAAATGACCGATGAAGCCACATTTCGAACATCGTCTGTTGGCTCAGGCGCAAAACGTCTCTTTCGCAAAATGTCCCCTGGTCGTAAAACGTCTCTTTCGCAAAATGTCCCCTGGTCGTAAAACGTCTCTTTCGCAGAATGTCTCTTTCGTAAAATGTCTCTTTCGCAGAATGTCTCTTTCGCAGAATGTCTCTTTCGCAAAATGTCGCGCCAGGGACTTAAGAATAAAACTTTGATTTTCAAAACAAAAAAATCAATTATTAAAATTATAGTGCAATTATGATGTTCAAATTTTGGTACTTAAATTTACTTAAGAATGTATTCCAAAAAATAAATATATATTTTGATACAGTTAAAAATAATATTTTGGTACAATTTAAAGTTCAGTGATGGCAACAAATATGTGAGGGTAGTTAGAAAAAAACTTATAAATGTATGTGTCATTCATTATTGCCGAGCTGTGTTTTGTCCGTTACTTTTTATTGAAAAACAGTAGTGAATTTGAGTTTTAATATGAATCAAGAAATCGAATACATTCGTAATCAAAAAGGACATAGAACACTTATACATTTTAAGTACAGATATCATTAAAATGTGTGTAAAATGTTTGATACCTATTGATATTGTTTTTATTTGGAATACATTCTTAAGTAAATTTAAGTACCAAAATTTGAACATCATAATTGCACTATAATTTTAATAAATGATTTTTTGTTTTGAAAATCAAAGTTTTATTCTTAAGTCCCTGGCGCGACATTTCGCGAAAGAGACATTCTGCGAAAGAGGCATTCTGCGAAAGAGACATTTTACAAAAGAGACATTCTGCGAAAGAGACGTTTTACGACCAGGGGACATTTTGCGAAGTACCCGCAACGATAATTGCGTCCGACATCATCGAAGAGGAAGGGGAATCGCGGGAGAAATTTCGCGGGGGAACCTAACTGTATCCTAACTGCCTAGCTCCCCGGGTGGACAGGCCCGGGGATGTGTGACCCTCCCTGCCGGGTGTAGGCAGGGAGGTGAGTACCTACTGGTGTGCCCTAAGCTTGTAAACCCGTCGCCAGTCTTATTGTGCGAACGGGGCCCTGACCAGTCTAGTGCGAAGGGTGTAGACACGCCTAACCGACACTAGGTGTGTAGCTGTGAACGAAACCAGAGACTAGGCACGACTAGGAGACCCCCCAAGGCCGTGACACTAGCTCCCGACTCCAATTGACTGCCTCACCCTGAAGGGGGTCGGTGGGTGTGATTGGGGCAACGACCCCTCGGCTTCGTTGGCACCTTAAGGTATCCACCGAGGACCACGAAACTGTGGATGATAAGCCCTGAAGGGGCCAAGTGAAGCTAACACAACAACACGCTGGTTAAAGAAATAATTAATCGTCCGCTACCTTGAAAAAGGCGGCTTCCGATCGAATAGGTTGTAGTCTGCTGACTACAGGAGTCGTCGCGGCGGGCGCAACGAGAAGTGGCGGGAAGTCAAGAGCGGGCGCGGAGCGAAGCGCAGCACGTCCGTTCGAGCGTAGAGCGAAGAGTGTCTTTTTGACGTGCCGCTCTGACGGATCGGACCGCTTTTATAAGGCGACCCCCACTTCGTTTCAAACAGACAAACAACACGTGACACTATTTGTGAGTCAGAAACTACGTAGGTTTCTTTATTTGGTTACTTTACGTATTTATACCAATATTTGCTTAATTTCTTTCACAATATAATCGGTAATTAATCATAAATACATATTTATTAATCTAACACGTGCATACCTTTGGATGTCTACATTAGTTAGACAACGATTAGGTAGCTTATTTTTCAGTTTTTTGAAGATTTCACGAACAAACCTTTTCCATTTTTATGTGGCTTAATGTATAAACCCTGGCCTAACTTTAAAGACTCCATAGCCCTATTATGTCGTTGTGTTTCTAGTCAATTTTGCTGACCTGCTTTGTAATCGTTAACAGTTTTTGCAATATCAGCCGCACCACCAGCTAAAGTTTTTAATGCTGATAAAGAAATAGTAGAATACCTCCAGTCTTCGGTAAGGGTATCACTCGTGGTACTCGAATTTTCAGAATGTTTGGAAATATTTTTATTTTTGCTGCTGAGTAAGCAGCATTAGTTAAAGTTTGACTGTCCTTTGGTTTCAGTTTCTCATTTTCGCTCTAATTTTTTATACGAAACTTTTAAACGTTTTTACGCCGGACCAGATTTCAGTTCAGCTTTCACAACTTTGCTCACTAACCATGAACTAAGTTTCCCTGCATCGTTCGATTTAAGTCTTTGTTTAGCCATATTTAGTAGTCGTAAACAGTGGCGTAGCTTGGGTGGTGCCGGGGGGGCCATGGACCCGGGCGGCATATGAGGGGTCGGCAAGTGCCACGATTTTTTAAATTGGAAATAAAAAATAATACTCTTAATCGTATTAATAGTATAATCTTTTCGGTCGAAGGCACGTTGTGCGAGCGTCTGCTTCGCGGTTCTCTAGAAGTATGCGCCACCATATTGCCTTAGGTACATTTGATCGCGCGTTTTCGTGTAGAGTGGATGCATTTTCACCAAAATGGAGATCAAGCACTTCGATACAGATTTATTTATCGATTAAAATCCAAAAGCTTCCAGCTTAATGGGACATGGAAAGTCCTGATTATAAAAACAAATATTAAAAAAAAAAAGGAATTGGGAGGAGATTGTTGAAATTTTGAATGATTGTGAATAGGGCGGGGGTCCAGCCGGAAACTGTCCAGAGTGGAAAAAATATAGGGGCGGCAAAATTAAGAGTGCTGGGCGGTTGCACAAAGTCCAACATACTCTCATGATTTTTTGTATACTTGTTCAGAAGCCGTAGTAGACTAACGTATGTGAATATTATATTATACAATTGAAACATTATTACATAGAGATTGTTAGTGTAAACACCGTTATCCTTGAAACCAGTGGTTTGGTTTCACTAATAGAACGTACGTTGACTGCCTCGTTGGTCTAGTGGTCGCAAGCGCGACTGCTGTGCATGAGGTCTTGGATTCGATTCCCAGGTCGGGCAAAGTGTAATTGGATTTTTCCATCAGGAATTTCTCAGTAGCAGCCTCGGAGTCTGGATTTGTGCCCGGTTGATGGCAATAGGCTCGCCCCCTATTACATGGGACTAAAAACATAACTGGCGAAATGTGGGTGTACTAATGGGTACACCTCTGCCTAACCCTTCGGGGATAACAGGCGTGATGTAATGTTATGTTATGTGTAATAGAACGTAAATTCAATGAAAAAAAATATCTTTTTTTTTTATGCAATAACTCAACCGACTGAAAAATGCTTTTCCGCCACAACAAGGCTACACCACCGTACGGACGCCCACGCAAGATTTCTGCAGATGTGTCGACCGCTGACTTCCCCGAGTACTCAAAATCTTCATCGATGGTACCAAGCCACGGTATATCGTGAGGCAACAGCCACGTTTCTTGAAGCGCAACGATATCGGCACTTTTACAAATACTTCTCACACTTTCTAACGAACGTTTAACGGACTTGCAATTAAACGTTACCAACTTAAATAAATGATCTATCTGATCGACCGAATTCATTATTAAGTAATTATTTTCTATTCATAGTATTCTCAGATGTTACATTCGCGTTGTAATCAAACACAACAAAGCGCCTAAAACAAATGCCTTCTGGCCATAATGCATCATTCATAAACATATGCAATTTGTTTCTAGGAACACATAACTTATATAAATCATAACTTTTTTCCCTTTTTGCACGAATTTTTTCTAAGGTAACCTTTTCTTGAGTTTTGTGCCAAATATAATCTACGATGTCCGATTCTTGTGTTTGTTTACAAACATTAGATACGTAAATTGGCAATTTAATCTCTGCTGCTCTGAATTTACAGTCCATATGTGTCTTATCCGTGCCTGTGTTGCTGACAAACTTATTATAAACTTGCTACTTTTTGTAAGATACTGTATGCCAGTTGTTATCAGTATTTGTCTTAAGAATCTCTGCCATTGTCGGCTTTGTAGCAAACTGGTTTTGCACACCTGAGTGATTAGTCACCTCGTTATTACTCGCATGCACGACACCCACAGTATCAGTGCTACACATGCCCGACATAGATGCGTGGACGGTGTCCGAAACCGATGTGCAGGCCTCAACGCACCCGGCATCCTTATCAGTGCCACACACCGTTGCGATATCCTCGTTTGAAACCGCAGTACCGGCCTCCACGCGCGACGGCGATGGCGACGACATCATGCTGTTACGTATCGGCGCAAGCGAGACAGAGTTACTGGTGACACTTTGCAACAGTTTGTCGGGTGGAGTTAAAATACTAACAGATCTCTTACTATTATCAACATTTTTATCGCGTTCCGACCTAACTGTCAACGCATTATTGTGGGGAAGGTCCATATTAATATTATGATGCATTCCCATGGGACCACTGTCGTAATGGAAACTATCTAGCAGACATGCACCTCTCTTACTGTTTATCATACCTCTACCCTCTACTGGGTCCTTTGTTGTCACGGTACTCACGGTATTAAAATATTCCTTTGAAACATACTCAGTTTTGATCATGTTTACTTCTTGTTGTAACCATAATATATCCTTAAGTAAGCGCGTCGCATCGAGGTGGTCGACAGTTACCGGTGGTAGTCTATGCAGTTCTCTTGCCACAAAGACGGGATTTTTTTCAGGATCTTCAGCATCCGTAGCTTTCAATAGCTCAATAATATCTTCTAAGTCTCTGTTAACTTTACCGTCTTTTCTACGTTTTTTCATTTTCTTACTTGACACGGATTCAAATAACAACTTTTTGGCCGTTAAAATTTCATCCTCCTCAAATGCTGTATTATAAATTCTGACCAATGAATTTTCGTCCATCACACTCATTTTATTGTGCACAAAAGCTAACACCTCATTTATCACTATGTTGCAGGAGCAACATTTCACAAAGTTCGAGGTCATTGTCCTCACACTCGTATCGCAATCGGTTAACGACTTAGCGCGCGCGAGGTCAGCTGACGACTGTAATGTGTTATGTTACCCGTATCTCCACTCGCCATTATTGATAAGTAGTAAAAATAAGTTATCAATAAAATATTTCAAAAATGCAAAAACCAAAATAAAAGAATGTGGGAGTCGAATTTGTGCCTAATCGAATCAAACAAAATGTTTTTGCAAATATGATGAACAAAACGAGCTTTCGATTGTGGAATCGAGCCCACGACTCTTCGTCCACGCGGCTTTTGATGTCCGCACTGCTCGTACTCCACCAGCTTAACGCTAAATTTACGTGCCGAAATAAGTGCTTCTGTTCTTATTTCTATTAATTTTAAAACATCAAAAAGTGGTTATGTGACTCATGCTGCAAAAATGTTCACATTGTCAAACTGGATTTGCTGCACGTTTAAGACACACTGTTTTATTCATTTTTAAGTAGTTTATGATCTTATTTTGTTGAGATATTGTTTTGAAGGTTTTAAACTGTATTTTATATGGATTTGTTGCCTGTAAGTCTTGTGTTAAGGCACTAGTTACACGTCACTTTTAGATCACTTTTTTGGCTACAGTTGGAGTCCAGATACCGATAGTACAGCAAATTCCAAACGATATTGTCATTTTAACACATTTTTTAACGTAAAATACTCGATAATACTATTTTTAAATATTTTTATACACGGAGCCAATGTTTACGTGACGGCAGCGCCATCTCGACTACTCGATAATCCGGATGATCCGGGGATACCGCACGGTCTTCGGCCATGCCCAAAACAAGCAAGGTTGGATACATCAGGGGGTAGAAAGGATACACTCCATAAATACTGAGGTAGACATATCTCGTTAATTTGTTCTGTATGCGCTCTAACATGAGACTATACTTAACCTCATGTGTTTGGCAGCGAAGGGAGCTTGCAGGGCTTCTTCAATGAGGTTCAAATATGTTTTTCCTTTTTTATATAATTCAATTTCGGTTTACATTATTCACTGTTTCTTCTAGCTTGTTCTATATTATTGTTCTGTAGTAAAATCACTAGGGGGCGCACGCACATCAGGAGTACCAACCAGTAGAGAGCCGCCTGGTCTCGCCCAATCACAGACGGCTCCGCTCGCCGTTGGTCTATATTTATGTCACTAGACGGCGCTGCTCGCCGTTGGTCTATATTTATGTCACTAGACGGCGCTGCTCGCCGTCCATTGGACGTGATTCCACCGCCACGCAATAGATCGCGGTTCCTGATACAACATACCGAAGATCCGTCTTTCAACTAAGCAGGAGTCACGCTGGCCTCATTTGTGGAAACTGGCAGCGGGCAGATTTTAGAGAAAGAAAAAAAATAAAAAAGTTGTTTATTGGTTACCAGAGAGATCATTCACAAAAAATCCCAACTAGCAAAATACCCTTACAAACAAAAGCTTGCAAGAGCTATGGTTTTATATAATGTTTATATGTGTTCTAATTAAGCCAGATACCCTAATAGCGCTATATTATAAGTCTATAAACACTTTAAGAGCAATCATACTTGTGACATATTCTTATAGACGTGTATAAGAAAACGTTATATAATATAAATAAGGGCAGTGTCATTATAAGCGCCTTTTGCAAGCCAAATTGCCTTTGATACTTAAATAATAGGGGAGGTACGTACAAAATGACATATACGGACAAAATGACACAGGCATCATATTTCAAATTCTGCCGCTTCTAGTCCGCCATAGATAACTCCATCACGTGACTCTAGTCGGAAATACGAACCTGTCAAAACGTGAACTCGCGCCAGTCTTTCGTTTGGGTGTTATGGCCGACGATAAACATTGGTAAGTTACGAGTTTTTATTTAATGCAGGGATTTTTGTGTATTAATGTTATGTTTTTCATAATATTATCTTGTGTTTACATTTATTACATCCCTTAAGTAATTATTGTTGCCTTCAAATAGTTTTTTCCGTAAATAATAATCATTTTGCATTTATTGTTGAATTTTTATTTTTTATAACGTTTTATGGACAAAATGACATACATATGTAACGGACAAAATGACATAGGTATGTCGTTTTGTCCATAAGAACTCAATGAGTTAATTGTAGGTACTCAATATCTGTTTCTGATCGTTAATCAGCTGTTAATTTCTTTACAGATAATGCCGCGTAATTATAAGCGGACGACTGATCGTCAATCCTGGAGTGAGGAATCAATGCGTAAAGCTATGGAAGCAGTTCGCAGTAACAAAATGGGCTGGCTTTTAGCGTCGAAGACATTTGGAGTACCACAAGCAACACTAAGAAGACATGCTTTGGGTAGTAACAAAACTTTGGAGTCCTCTGCAAAGGGTCTAGGATGTTAGAAAGCTACTTTTCCACCTGATGTGGAAAGAAAATTAGCTGAGCATTTGAAATTACGTGAATCTCGTTTGTTTGGACTGACGCGAACGTGTGTTCAAGAATTAGCTTTTGAGATGGCTGAAAACGGTTTTGCACACAAATTTAACCCGCAAAAACAAAAAGCTGGACAAGAATGGTTAGAAGGGTTTTTGAGACGAAATAAAGATATTTGTTTACACAAACCAGAAGCTACTTCAGCTGCTCGTGCTCAGGCTTTTAATCGACCTCAAGTCAATAAGTTTTTTGAGATTTACGGACATCTGCTGGAATCTGAGAACATTGGGCCACACAGAATTTATAATGCTGACGAATCAAGCCTGTCTACTGTACAAAAACCCCAGAAGATATTGGCTACTACTGGTAGGAAGCAAGTTGGCGTAATAACTAGCGCAGAACGTGGAACTAACACCACTGTTGTCTGTTGTGTTAATGCAATTGGTACCTTTGTTCCGCCGATGATGATATTTTCTAGGATAAATATGAAAAATGAATTGGTCGATGAAGCACCTCCTGGCACTTTAGGTGTAGCTCAACCATCAGGATGGATGACAACGGATTTATTTCTGAAATGGCTCAAACACTTTCAAAGTTTTGTTAAATCATCGATTGACGATAAAGTTATATTGATTGTCGACGGGCATGCAAGCCACAAAGGGCTTGAAACTTTACAATATGCAAAGTCAAAGTCAAAGTCAAAGTCAAAGTCAAAACATTTATTTCAATTAGACCATTTACAGGCACTTTTGAATTGTCAAGGAGTCGGTCAGTTAGTCCGAAAAATGAAGCTAGTTGCTCGTTCCAAAACGGAGGTAGGCCTCTATGGAGAAGAACGAGCAAGAAACTCCACGGCACTCTTTTTAAATTAGGTTTTTACAAAATGCTGGTTACAATATTCTTGTTGAGTCTATATGTGAAAACAATGAAGATAAATATAAAACAGTTGTAAAAAATACTAAAAATAAAGATGTAAACCATAGCAGTTAAGAGATGACCAATCCCAACTGACAGCACTCGTTCACGAGCATGACGCATGGATCAGCACCACCTAGCTCAACCATCATGAAGGGAGCCAAGTGATCCAACACACGCGCCACCATCAGCGAGACATTTGAGTGAGCATGACAAGCTCCCAACTGCCATGATCATTAAGTCAAAACACGTAGTACTCAGTAAGTAAAAAAAAACGCTCCATGGTACTCACATTTACAAAATGGAAATAAATGATATTAAATTATACAATACTAGCACTTTCAGTGGACTTATTTGTTATACAATTGTGGTATGTATATAAAAAAAAAAAAACAGTACTCGTACTGATAACAGTACAAGTTATTCAGGTCAACAAAGAGGGTAAGAAACATCATTCTCTTAAAAAATAAAAAATAACAATCCTAGTTAGTGAGCCCGAGTGGCTGTGGAGCAGGACTAGCATTTAGCCAAGCATTTTTGTCCGTGATATAATCATCTAACTTATAATATGCTTGACTACATAGTGTGCGTTTTATGCATGTTTTAAATTTTCTCTCATTTAGTTGGAGAATTTCAAGAGGTATTTTATTATAGCATTTTACACAGTACCCCATAAAAGAAGTGCTTACTTTTGACAATCTAAAACTTGGTTGATCTAATTTGTTCTTATTTCTAGTATTAAAATAATGTCTATCACTAATTTTCTTAAAAAGATGAGGATTTTTGCGAACATGCATTATATTTTCATATATATATTGACAAGGTACCGTCATGATGTTAATTTTTTTAAACAATTCCCTTAGAGATTCGCGTCTGCCAAGATTATAGATGGCTCTGACAGCCCTCTTTTGCAGGATAAAGATAGAATTTATATCAGCAGCCCGACCCCAAAGCAAAATACCGTAAGACATGATGCTATAGGAGCATTTCCGACGTCTGGCTCCGCGATTGGACAGGGCTGGGGCTGCTTTTTGGCGGCTCCTGCCCAACCTCGGGGGACCAGGCGCCTCCTGCCGGAGGCTTTACGCCGGAGTCGTGCGGTCCATGGCCCTCTACGGGGCCCCTGTGTGGGCCCCTACCATCAGGCGGCGGCCACCAGCCAAGTTGGTGGCATGCCAGAGGGTCATGGCCATCCGGATGATCCGGGGATATCGCACGGTCTCCGGCGAAGCGGCAAGCCTCCTTGCCGGATTGCCGCCGTGGGATCTGGAGGCAACAGTCCTCCAGCGCGTCTACGAGTGGCGTGTGGACGCGCAGCGCCGGGGCGAAACCCCGCTGCCGCGGCAAATCGCGGCACTGCGGAGTGAGCTCCGGTGCGATCTCATGGCGGAATGGGAGATGCGACTGTCGCAACCCAAGTTCGGGCACGCCGCAATCGCGGCGATAAGACCCCTCTTCGAGGAGTGGCTGGAGAGGCGCTACGGCGTCCTCACCTACCGCCTGACGCAGGTCCTCACCGGACACGGTTGTTTCGGGAGGTTCCTGTGTCGGATAGGGCGGGAGGAAACGCCCGGGTGTCACCACTGTGTGGATCGCCCGGAGGACACGGTGGAGCATACGGTGCAGGACTGCCCCGCTTGGGCAGAGCACCGCCGTGTCCTCACGGAGGCGATAGGCGGCGGCGACCTCTCGCGTCCGGACCTGGTTCAGGCCATGCTCCGGGGCGAGAGGGAATGGGATGCAGTCACCTCCTTCTGCGAAGCTGTAATGCTAGCGAAGGAGGAGGCGGGCCGCGTGAGGGAGAGAACCACCTCACGCCCCAGCCGCCGCGGGAGACGCCCAGGGCGTCGGACGTCGCGAGGCGACATCCGGCCACCGTAGGCGCGGGCTTGCGGACGGCGAGTAATGGGTAGCTCGCCGTCCGATCAAGGACCAGGCCCGGGTCGACGGCGCGTTCTGTTCGCGCGCGCCTCAAAGAGCTGTCAGCACAGGGACGGGGCCCCCAACGGGGCCAACGCCTGCCGGGGTTGCGGGACGTCTTAACAGGATACCGTGGCCCCGGAACGTAAAGGGCAACAGAAGGAACAGGGTGGTTTTTTAGTCAGTAAAAGTCTGACAGTCCCTTCCGCCCCACCCAGGGCGGAAGGAGTCATTTGATGATTTTTACCACCTCAACAAAAAAAAAAAAAAAAAAAAAAAAAAAAAAAAAAAAAAAAAAAAAAAAAGACATGATGCTATGAAAATAACTAAAATAGACTAGTCTCGCAGTATCCACGTTTGTTAATTGTCGAATTTTTCTGACAGCATAAGCGGCTGAACTTAGCCGCCCTGCCAGAGATGTTAAGTGGGGACCCCACTGCAAATAAATAATAATGCCAAACAAATCGGCATTATTATTCTGTGTCTACCTCCACATTGCACACATCGTCTCCAGCCTTTGGATGTCTCATTTTTTGCGCCTTTGAAGACATATTTCAACCAAGAGACATCCAAATGGCTTAAACAACACCCAGGACGTGTTGTTACACAGTTCCAAATTGCTGGCCTGTTCAAAGAAGCTTATGGTAAGGCAGCTACAGTGCAAAATGGTTGTAACGGATTCAAAAGCACTGGGATTTGGCCTCTAAACCCTGAAATATTTCCCGATTATATGTACGAACCTGCAGAGACTACAAATATACCACTGGAAGACACCGGAGTGTCCATAGCAGGACCCTCCACACAACAGCTAGACGATTTAATGTCACTTCCCGGAACGAACGATCTCCAAGCTTCTGAAACTCAGCAACAAATAATCCGCGCCGTAACACCTGACAATAATGACACAACAGGTCAAACAACCGACTCTACTGAACCAGCAGACAATTCAACAGCAAACACTAGTCAAGACCTTATTTTGCCTGCTGCAAATCAAAATAGCCCATCTATTGGTAATGAAAACCATCCCTCATCCTATACGTTAGCAGTGCCTATTGAAGTTATATCTCCTGTCCCAAAAGGACATTACGTAAGTGGCCAAGGCAAACGTAAGCCAAAGAAACGGCAAACCTCTTTAGTTTTGACTTCAACTCCAAATATGAAACAAATTAAGGCAAAAAATGAGCCTAAAGCTCCTTTAGAGAAGAAGAGACGAACGGTTACCAAAACCATATTCCAAGAAGACAGCGAAGAAGAAAATTTGCCAAACTACGCTCAAGATGACGAAGAGGATTGCGCATGCATTTATTGCAACGATCTTTATTCGCGATCAAAACCTCGAGAAGACTGGTTGCGGTGTTTAAAATGTTCAAATTGGGCCCACGCTTCTTGCGCGGATGTTTCTAAACGAACCAAGCGGTTCATTTGTGACCTTTGCCTTTAATTTTATAACTTTTGCCGTGTATGTCATTTAGTCCGTATGTGGTATGCCATTTTGTCCATAGCATATGGACAAAATGGATTTCGTTGATCTCAGTTAAATTTAAAATTATTATTTTTTCTAGTTTGTTTATCTTTTAAGTATCTATTATAATTCAAAGATATGAAACCTAAGATTACTGGTGTGCAATGTGAATGCGCTGTGATTTACCATTAAAGAGTTATGACCCAAAACCTAAACTATATGTCATTTTGTACGTACCTCCCGTACTTGTAAATTCATTTTGTAAGTTCATTTGGTCTTCGAAGTGGCTTTACCAAGTGTTTTATTAGAATTCCGTAAAAGTAATATTTTAAAAGCGTGATTTATCTCATCTAAGACATATTAAAGAGTAGTTGCACTTTAAAAGTTTTATAAGTGTCCGGCGCAATTTTCTATTAAGGGTTAAATAATAACACCTACACTACGAATAGATATGAAATAAAAAGTCTACATACCAACAATTTTTAATATGTTGCTTGAAAGTGCGCTATATTTTTTACCTATTACACATTAATAATTTTGTTTATGTACCTATTTTAATTATAATCGATAGAATTTTTTTGGTTAATTAGTTACACAATTCGCATTCATCACATAAGTAGTGGTCGTAAATTGCAAATTTATGGCAGCCTGCGCACCAGAAGAAATTCAAATACAATAAAGTTATTATATCATTTTGGGCCATTATAAAATGTTGGGGCAGGAACTTTGAAGTAGGATATGCACAGACGATACATTTTTTACACAACACAAAATGCGTTATGTTCCATGGCCATTTTTCATTCATAAGCGTTCGGATCTTTTTTTTACTTATGAAACAGTCGACTTCCATAATTGCAACCATACTGTTTGTATATTTGTCCTTAAACATAATACAAGCGTGTTTACATTGAATAAACGTTGTGGTTTAATTTATATCTATAACGACTTCGTCGTCTAGCTTTCATTTCTATATTAAGGAACCCTAAAATTATAAGCAATATGGCCGAGTAGACAATGAATTTAGGTTAAATTTGACTTTTCGAGTGCGATATAAACATTACAAAAGAGTATTGGACTTATATTGTTCTAACAAAGCACTTATAAGCCATAGTTGGTCGTAATGGCTATATTTAGATATTTTTTCACAAATAATTAAAATAACTAATATTATGTGATACATTTTTGAAGGGGCCCTTGAAAATATTGTTATTCAAATTTCAAATTAATCGAGAAAAACTACTTCGCAATCCAATAATCGTATATAGTGCGTGACATGAGTGAAAAATTATACCTACACACTATAGCGTTTTTTAGGAAAATGAAATAAATATAATTATACTAAAAAATAATACGTAAGTTTCTGACGCTACTTTTTATTTATTTTCGCAAGAGTTCCAAGCCTTCACTACACTCTTACTCGAAGATCACAAAGAGGACAACTAGCGATATTACACTGAGAAAGGCATTAGTAAGAGGACTTAAAGGTTATTTGCCCTAAAAGCATGATATTGTAAGTCAAGTATTAAAGTATCAGCTAGAGTTTTGTAAGATTGAAAATACACTTCGCGAGACCATTACAAGGCTATTAAGGGCTAGTAAGGGTGAATATACTGATAAAATGCGCCCAAATCCACACTTATAACTGTCTATCATAACATCACGCCTGTAATCCCCGAAGGGTTAGGCAGAGGTGTACCCATTAGTACACCCACATTTCGCCAGTTATGTTTTTAGTCCCATGTAATAGGGGGCGAGCCTATTGCCATCAACCGGGCACAAATCCTGACTCCGAGGCTGCTAATGAGAAATTCCTGATGGAAAAACCCAATAAAACTTTGCCCGACCTGGGAATCGAACCCAAGACCTCGTGCACAGCAGTCGCGTTTATGACTCCTTCCGCCCTGGGTGGGGCGGAAGGGACTGTCAGACTTTTACTGGTCGCGTTTGCGACCACTAGACCAACGAGGCAGTCACTAACTGGGTAACTCACTGGGTAACTGTCTATCAGTTTAATATAAGACTGAAAAAAATATGGTCTTGGGATAATTGTAAGTTTATTTTTTGCTAGTTGGGATATTTTTCTAAATATAAGGTACATTGATCGCAGGGGTTGGTGATGGGGTGCTTGGATAGAAAACCTCCCCGTGTGCCCGTGGACTGGAGTTCCCTTTCGAATACGTCCGAGGGGAAGGCCAGTTTTCCGGGACGGTGCATGCATGCATGCATGCACGCATGGAGCTGCGGCGGGGAACCCGCCGACCCAGCCTCCCCCGTCTTCGGAGGTCCGTACAGACAATGTCGGTTGGCAGGTGGCTGGTGAGGCGAGGAAGGCTGGCAAGGAAGCCAGATCGGCGAGGAGGAGGCGGCAGCGCCAAGATCGTAGCGTCGCGGCGCGACTCCGCGCCCCGAAGACCGCAGCTGTAGTCATCACGCTACAGCCAGACGCGGTCAAGAGGGGCGTGTCGTACCGCGAAGTGCTCGCAAAGGCGAAGGAGGCGGTGAACCTCCAGGAGCTCGGGGTCGTCGGGGGCCTACGGCTTAAGGTCACCGCGACGAGCGCCCGGATGCTGGAGGTTCCCGGGGCGAAAAGCGGCCCTATCGCGGACGCTCTGGCCAAAAAGCTCAGGGCGTCCCTAGATGCAGAGGAGGCCCGAGTGTCCAGGCCCATCAAGTGCGCCGACGTGCGCATAATGGGCCTTGACGACTCCGTAGCGGAGGAGGACCTGAGGGCCGCCTTCGTCAGGACTGGAGAGTGCGCTGCCGACCAAGTCAAGGTCGGCGCCATCCGCCCTGACTTCGCGGGGCTTCGAACCGCCATGGTTAGTTGCCCCGTGTCGGCGGCCAAAAGGATAGCGGAGGGTCGAAGGCTCCTGGTGGGCTAGGTTTCGGCGCAGGTGAAACTGCTCGAGCCCAGACCCCTGAGGTGCTTCCGCTGCCAAGTGGGCAACCACACGGCATGCGTCTGCACCTCAGAGGTGGACCGCAGCGACAAGTGCTTCCGCTGTGGTCAGCCCGGTCACATGGCCGCCTCGTGCAACGCCGCGCCGCACTGCTTCGCATGTGCGGCTGCTGGCAAGCCGGCCGATCACCGGGCAGGGGGAAAGGCCTGCGCCCCGCCCGCCAAGGCCAGGGGCAGGGGTAAACCCTCCGCTGCCGCTGCCGCTGTCGCCGCCGTCGCCGCCGCTAGGGCGATTCCGCCCTCTAGGAGGGCCCTGGAGGGGGATGTAATGGAGGGCTAGTCACGGCCCCATTGCGCCTGCTCAATGCTGGCCAATGACCACGAAACTGTGGATTTAAGCCCTGAAGGGGCCAAGTGAAGCTAACACTACAACACGCGGGTTAAAGAAATAATTAATCGTCCGCTGCCTTGAAAAAGGCGGCTTCGGATCGAATACGTTGTAGTCTGCTGACTACAGGAGTCGTCGCGGCGGGCGCAACGAGAAGTGGCGGGGAGTCGTGAGCGGGCGTGGAGCGAAGCGCAGCACGTCCGTTCGTGGCGAGCGTCGAGCGAAGAGTCCTGAGACGCCCTTCCAAACACAATTGCTTTTGAAGGAACAAGCCAAAAGCCAGAGAGCTGTAAGAGCAACTGAGATGCCTGCTCAAACACAACTTCGTCTCAGAGAACAAGCTCAGCTATTATAGCGACTGAAACTCCAGAACAGTCGAAGGCGAGAGGAACTTCTCTTGTAGAAATGCAAACTGAACGCCGACGGACTTTTATGAGTCGCAGTTAGTCCGTATTTAATAATTCTGGATCTGGCTGAACAACCAGCCGAGTACAGCCCGAATTGATTGTCAAATTCTGAACTATCGTGGGCGCGTCATTTATATATAAAAAGAGGAACGGACCCAGTATGCGTATGCGTGAGGTGCGGAACCCCCATCTTTACTTTTAAGCCTGATGAATTTATACCGTTTATTTGAACTTGCTGTAGTCTATCATTCAAATACGATTTTACTAAGTTAAGTGCTAGATCACCGAGACCGTAATGCTCAGGCTTTAGGAGCAGTGTTTCGTGATTCACGCAATCGAACTCTTTAGAGAGGTCGCAAAAAATGCCAACAGCATTCTGTGAGTCCTCCCATGCATTAAAGATGTGCTTAATTAAGTAACACCAGCGTCAGATGAAACAATTTTTAAGAATGATGCTTAACCCCTTTTTTACAATTTAATAATTGATTGCTGATTAATTGATTGATTGATTGGTTTTTTAATCAGGAATTTCTCAGTAGCAGCCTCGGAGTCTGGATTTGTGCCCGGTTGATGACAATAGGCTCGCCCCCCTATTACATGGGACTAAAAACATAACTGACGAAATGTGGGTGTACTAATGGGTACACCTCAACCTAACCCTTCGGGGATTTCAGGCGTGATGTTATGTATAATTGATTGCTAGAAGATACCTTGTTGTTGATAAGTTTTACTAAATTTTTACTGGTACCTTCTGTTGTCTTACTTGCTAGTTTAAATTATTATTAGTGTTTACCATTAGTAATATTACTAAACAATGAGGTGCTTCTTGTTGATGACTTCGACATACTAATTATGTCTAAGTTAATATTCAAAGCTAATAGCCAAGCTATCTGACGTCTAAAACTAATGAGCAGATAAGCTGTATCCCTAGTCGATCTTAATTTTTCAACAAAACTGTTGGTGTCAAAAAATAAAAGCTTGTCACTTTAGTGACTAACTAGGAAGTTAATGTAATTATTTAATTTATATATACGTCGACGCATTTGCGTTGAAGTTTATTTTTATTTTAAGTTCCCATTAATTACATTGAAATTTATGATTGATTTAATTTAATTTCATTACTTTTGTTTTGATCAATTTGTGGATTAATGAATTCATTTATTAATTAAGTAATTACATTCAAATTTGTGATTGATTTAAATTAATTTCATTACTTTTGTTTTGATCAATTTGTGGAGTAATTAATTCGTTATACTACTACTCGCTCGACGAGCGCACAGAGCGGATGTGTTACTGTTTGTTTTAATAAAGTCTAAAAAGTTCTTCAGCCAATTACGAACCTTACGGCAACTAATTACAACAACTTTTTGCAAAATTGAGCACGAGTGATATACACCGTAACTGTTTTGAGCTTCGAGTAAAGAACGCAGCATCAACGCGGTAACCGCTCTTTACCCCCTCGAGTAAAAAGGACGGAATATCTACTGCTGTATTTCCGCACCGTACGCACCTGACGGCGGCGCACAAGCAACTCCCACGTGAGTAATTTTGTACATAGATCTACAATGAGCACACCACACTCACCGCCTGGAGGCGGCATGTGTGTGGGACGCAGCGGATCGTATCCGAATTTGTCTGAATTGCATAAAGAAACTACACCACAAATTACTCTTCGTAATAAACGGAAATTACCCGTCGATGCTGAAGCGACTAAATCTGATGTTGCTGAAATAAAAAAACAGATTTCTAAAATGATGGAATTACTAAAATCCTCCAAGACTGCACAAACTGAAAGTATAAATAAGCTCTCTCTAGATGTTGCTGCGATAAAAGCTGAGGTCAGTAATATTAGCTGTACTATACTAAATATTATCCTGGAAAATAAAAATTTAAAAGACCAACTCTCAAAATTATAAACATACATAACATCACGCCTGTAATCCCCGAAGGGTTAGGCAGAGGTGTACCCATTAGTACACCCACATTTCGCCAGTTATGTTTACGTCCCATGTAATAGGGGGCGAGCCTATTGCCATCAACCGGGCACAAATCCAGACTCCGTGCTGCTACTGAGAAATTCCTGATGGGAAAACTCAATAACACTTTGTCCGACCTGGGAATCGAAACCAAGACCTCACGCTCAGCAGTCGCGCTTTGCGACCACTAGACCAACGAGGCAGTCAAAAAAAAGGCAGTCTCAAAATTATCTGCTGCTGTGGAAAACACAGAAAAGAAAGTGGAGGTTCTTAAAGCCGATGTCAATAACTTAAAATATATGCCACCTTCGTCTTCTATCCAAACAATCACCACACATGATGAAATCTTCACCGAAATCGAAGAACAAAACTTCCGAGCCAAAAATATTATAGTTGTTGGACTTCCTGAATCTCAGAATGATACTGCAATCAGTCGACAAAATTACGATAAGGCAGAAACACTGCGAATAATTGGGCTAATACATAATGGTTGTCCTCAACCTACTGGAATATTTCGTCTTGGAAAATATAAATTAGAAAAGACTCGTGCAATAAAAGTATGTTTCTCATCAGAAGATACAGCATAAACCATACTACGCAATAGGAATAAGATTGACGAGGAACACATCAAAATATTTTCGGATCAAACTCCATATCAACGGAAATTCAGCAACGTACCTCAAATTGAGAAACTGGTCTTAATATCAAGTATATCAAGGGCATACCTAAAATAGTCACATCTAAAGAAACGCAAGCTATATCTACAACAAAGGAAACTCCAAAAAACTAGCGTCGTCCAAAGAGAAAATAACTTACTAAATAACCAATAATTACTCAGATGTTATCTTTTTATGCCAACGCCCGCAGTATTGTTAAACCGGGAAAATTCGATGAGCTTAGATGTATTATCGCTTCCCTACAAGTAACTATACATATTATTACACTTTTGGAAACTTGGATTAAGAATGAAGATGAAGCAAACATGCTCCAGATACCCTCCTATACCTATTACTTTAATTATAGACAAAATAAAAGAGGAGGTGGAGTGTCAATATTTGTGCACAACAATTTATGGTTAATTGAACTTACCTAAGTGAACTTCAACCATAATTATACGAGTTGCTGCATCCGTAGAGATTTAATAAACCATGTAGTACGTTTTCTGTTGTACTGCATCATCACACGAATTTTAGATCTTAAATAAAATATAAAAGGATTAGTTGCTGACTTCACTACCGTGACAACTGCCCACAGAGGGCGCCATCATTCGTTTCAGAGTAATATAATATTCATTTTGCAATCACTGGGAGTTTTAATTTTTAGGGAGGGGTGGGTTCTTAAATCTCTACGGATGCAGCAACTCGTATAATTATGGTTGAAGTTCACTTAGGTAAGTTCAATTAACCATAAATTATACTTCATTGCTGCATCCTACGAGATTTAATAAACCATGTAGATTAAAAGTTTATTTGCAAATCAGCCGGGTTCACAGAACCCCAATAAAAAAATACTACTTTTTATAACATCAGTCTTGATCTCATTTTATTTACCTGTCTAATAATTATGTAGATCAAAAAAAAAAATCCCCGGTGGTCCGGTGGATATTAAATTATTTGTGCGTATTAAGCACAGCGTCAGCGAAAGCCCCCTCATGCTCTGAGTCTATCTAAGGGGCTAACACTTTGTTCTTTTAAATTGTATAAATTACTGATTAGCGACCGCTGGCACCCAAGCTAAGATTAAACTTGTGTTATGGGTACCAGGTGGGTGGGCGGAGGGCGTGCCATTCAAAACATCTTCAACATACACTTTTGAATGGCAATCTCTCCACTCTCAGCAGCTGTCCGCTGCTGGGTTTGACAAATGGTTCTAGGGGGTAGCGCAGGTCGCAATGATCCCCTAAAACAAGGCCAGTGGACTATCCTTCACGAGGTTGCTGCCCGTTTCTTGACCAAGTGCCCTATGCAATTGGTACAACTAAAACCTCTGGCCGTCTCCTCCCAAACTCCCACCCATAATCCTATCCTTTATTCTCCTCAATCAATCCCGCATAGCCGAACCGTGGCGGCGCATAACCACACCCAGGCCCGCATAGCCTTGAGGCACTAAATCCCCCCAAAAAGATTGCACCACACCTTTCAAGGGCAAATAGTGTGTGGAACTCATCCCCAGCCCGGAAACAAAAAAATAATGTCAGCACAAGAAAGTAATTTTCTACCCCAGGAGGGTACCACTACCACCAGTAGTGGAGAATCCGTCACCGAGCCCAGCTCGGTTTGCCCCGCGTATTCTGGGGGGGGGCAACTTGTGCCCTAGACCAGGCTCCAGCTTGGACCTGTCAGGCCTAGTGGAGGCCATACCCACTGTTAACTTCGAGGTAGTTAACAGTAACAAAACCTCAAACTGGACCGTAGTCGCTCACAAGCGCCCTTGCAAAAGGGAATCCGCTGCGGAACCCACTTCGGGGCCGAAAGGCAAACCGGAACGCAGTCGCCTTAACCGGCGCGCGAGAAGGGAAGCTCTCCGGCCCTGTTCCAGCACGACAGGCACCGCAGCAGCAGAAACGCAGCGCGAGCCCGAGCCGCCCATCTTTACGGAGAAGGACGCGACGAAGGCACTGTCGGTAAAACCTATACCACCACCGCCACCTCCTCCTAAACCCAACCGGCCAAGGCAGAGACGGAAGCCGCGGGAAAATCGTGGTCAGCGGACTGCTGCGGAGGTTCCCACTCCTCCTGAAAAGGAGCAGCCTGGCACTGGGATTGGCCCGAAAGGGCGCGCTTCCTCGAAGCGCTCTCGTATGAACGAGACCCAGTCTCCCAGGGGGGATACCAAACGCGCGAAAACTGACGCGAAGTCAAAGCGGGCGGTAAGCTACGCAGACGCGACCTTGTCGCATCTGAAAGTAGCGGTCATCACCGTCCCGCCGAGGGACCTAACATTGGCGCAGGCAGAGCAGCTGCGGGAGACTATCGACGATAGTATCCTGAAGGCTGTGCTGTTTCCAACGTCTCCAGGTGCGCAAGCTCCATCTTTCCGCGGACGTCCTTTCCTTCTGGATGGTGTCCTTGCGATGTGGTGTGAGAATGCGTACGCAGTTGGCTGGTTGGAGAGGGCGGTTAAAACCATACCATCACCAATCCCAGACACCACCCTGGCTGTTGTAAAACAGTCAGAGCTAAAAAAGAGGATCAAGGCAGGGCTCCTCATACACATCCGGATCACCGAAGCCGCCACGCTGCAGAGAGTCCTGTGTGCCCAGAACCCGTGGCAGACCATACTGGACCGCGACCACCGGGTAGCCCATATGTCTGGAAGCGGATACATCCGCTTCTTTACATCTGAGGAACCGACGGCAGCCGACCAACCATGTGTGGCGCATGGTACAGCAGCCTCCATCCCACAGCAGTCCAGCCCAGCTACTGGACTGGGTCTGAGTGCAAAGGAGGTAAGCATGCCGGCAAAGATTGAGGGAGTTACCAGCGACGAAGATGACGTCCTGCGTAGCCCGTAACTCCCACAACATTAGCGTCATACAAACAAACCTCCAGCACAAACAAATAGCGGCGGCCACTCTACGCAGAGTGCTGGAGGTAGACACCAAGACGGTCGCCCTGATCCAAGAACCCTGGATCAGAAACAACAGAATTTGCGGTCTGAATAACATCGGCGGTAAGTTACTTTTAAACACTACCGTTGATAAACCAAGGACATGTATCTTCATGCCAAATACCATCTCAACCACCACGCTTAACCAATTCTGTTCAAGAGACCTCACTGCAGTGAAAATCCTCACGAAAAAATAAAACTACCCTAGTTCTAGCCTCAGTGTACATGCCGAGTGAAGGTGAAGTTCCTCCCAAAGAACTAGCCGACCTGGTGCAACACTGCGAGACACTAAACTGGGAACTGATCATCTCCGCAGACTGCAATGCGCATCACCCGCTGTGGGGAAGTAAGGACACAAACAAAAGGGGTGAGTTACTTACCGAATATCTATTTCAAACAAACCTGAACATCATAAACAGAGGCACGGAACCGACCTTTGTAAGCTCCAGGTATCAAACTATAATTGACATCACTTTGGCAACCCACGCGGCGGCCAACCTCATAGAGGGATGGCATGTATCAAGCGAGCCATCTTTTGCCGATCACCGTCGTGTGTGCTTCCAAATTCATTATAAGCCAACAGACCCTGTTCCATATCGTAATCCCCGTAAAACAGATAAAACAAGGTACAAAAACTACTTAACCAAAACATTAGGTGACGTACAACCAACTGACGCGACACTTAGCACAGACAACATCGAATCAAACACACAATTCCTCACCTCAACGCTTGTAAAAAGCTATGAATTGGCGTGTCCTCTTGTAACTCCCAAACGTCTGGAGAAAAGTTCCTGGTGGGGACCAGAACTTGAACGACTACGGCAGAGACTAAGGACACTTTTTAACCGAGCAAAAAATACCCGGAATGTTGAGGACTGGGATAAATACAAAACAGCACAAAAACACTACAAGTAAAGAATCAGATTCCGAAAAATGGAAGCCTGGCACAATTTCTGTAGCAGCATAAATTCTACTAACCAAGCCGCAAAAATTAAAGAAATCCTGGCAAAGGGTGACCTCAACCTAATGGGGTCACTCAAAAAGGAAGACGGCACATACACAGTCTCAGACGAAGAAACCAGTGCAGTACTACTGGAAACCCACTTCCCCGGGTGTCGGGTAACGCCAGACCGGAGATGGCATTACGAGTACTACAACACACCAACAATCCAAGAATGGGAAACTGCCGAAAAGATAGTAACTGCGGAAAGGATCGAATGGGCCCTAAAAAGCTTCAATCCGTTCAAATCCCCAGGACTGGATGGAATATTTCCAGCACTACTACAATGGCACTCTCATCAAATAATCAAATTATTACTACCAATCTACAGGGCCTGCTTAGCTTTTAAATACGTACCCAAAGCATGGAGGGAAGCGAAAGTAGTAGGCCCATAAGTCTAACATCCTTCCTTCTGAAAACGTTGGAAAGACTTGTAGACAGACATCTCAGGGATGGAGCTTTAAAGGATAAACCGCTACACCCTCAACAGCATGCCTACAGAAAGGGCAGATCAACAGAGTCGGCTTTACACGCGGTCGTGTATAAAATAGAGTCGGCCGTCTCAAATAAAATATCAACACTTGCGGCCTTCATAGACATAGAAGGAGCTTTTGACAAAACTATGCACAACAGCATCAACCACGCTCTTAAAAAATTCAGAGTGGAACCAGTTGTGAGAAACTGGATCACTGAATTAATAAGTAAAAGTGCGGTCCAGATAGAGGTGAACACTACCACAAGAGCGGAGGTAGTTAAAGGATGCCCACAAGGGGGAGTCCTATCACCTCTATTATGGAACATAGTAACAGACAGCCTCTTAAAACGGCTAAATGAAATAGGATACACTACTATTGGTTACGCAGATGACCTAACAATTCTGATAAACGGGAATGCAGAAAATGTGTTATGCAAAGTAATGCGTTCTGCCCTTCAGATTGTAGAAGAATGGTGTGACGAACAACAGCTGTCAGTAAACCCGAAAAAGACAGAACTCATCCTTTTCACCAACAAAAGGAAGTTACCAGAACTACAGTTACCAAAATTATTCAACACCAAACTCTCCCTATCGACGCAAGTAAAGTATCTGGGCGTCATACTCGACAGTAAGTTGAACTGGGCGAGTCATATCGACGCAAAAACAAAGAGGGCCAGAGCTTTTGGTCAGTGCAGAAGACTTGTTGGTAAAAAATGGGGTCTTAACCCAAAGATCACTCTTTGGCTGTACACATCAGTTATCAGACCCTTTCTGACCTACGGATCAGTTGTGTGGTGGCCCAGAACACAACTGACCACAGTAAAAACAAAACTCCAAAGTCTACAACGCTTAGCGAGCGTAGCAGCCACCGGATGTATGAAAACCACTCCATCAGCCGCCTTAGAGTACCTCCTAAACTTGAGACCTCTAGATCTCATCATACAGGAAGAGGCTAAGATAGCCGCCTTAAGATTAAGGTCGCACGGACTGTGGAAATCAAACGCAGACAACACACTCCAAAGTTCTGCAAGGGGTTCTAAAGGAAATACCACTCCTAGAGGCACCCATGGACAGAACTTCATGTCACCACATCTTTGATCGAAGACATGATATCCAACTTAAAGCGGAAGCCGAAGACTACTCTGGCATCAATGAAGTTCGGATATACACAGACGGGTCCAAAACCAATTATGGTACTGGAGCTGGCGTCTTCTCAAACGACCTAAACATCAAAATGTCAACAACTTTAGGTAAACTAAACACGATCTTCCAAGCAGAATGCATTGGCATCACCAGAGCGGCTCAAGCAGTTGCAGCCAGAGACGTCAGAGATCACACCATACGGAATGGAGAAACAGTGTAACCTGCAGGCAAACAAAGAATGCAGTTCCGGTAGCATCAAAAAGACTTGCCCGCAGCCTTATTAGACTGAAACGGGACGAAATTCGGAAGATCATAGGCATCATAACCGGCCACTGTCCCCTAAACAAACACCTATTCACCATAGGTGTGACCAGTGATGTACAAGATACCTTAAATAAAGTATCTGGAATACAAAATGCAAAATACTTTTAAATTAAGTATTTCAGATACCAGATGCAAATAACTTTCTGTAATGGTATCTGAAATACTAGATATAAAATACGTATTTTTTGAATACTTTTTATAGATAAAATACTTTTGTAAAAAAACAACATTTTTTTTAATGAAAGTTTATTTTTTTACATGTAAATCGCGTTGATTGCGCAAACGTGACATAACATATTATATTTTTAAGGTTTTAATTGAGACTTAAGTAAAACTAGTTCTTCAAACAGTTTATCACTCATTTTTCTTCGATGAGGCCTCATGATCATGCCCCCAAATGAGAAGAGTCGCTCCACAGGGGCAGAACTTGGCAAACAGGTGTTGTATTTGAAAAATATTTTTTTATTTGAGGATAAGCATTTAAGCTCTTTATGTTGGTGTCTTTATTATTTAAGTATTGCAATGTTTCTAAGTCAGCGGTGCTGCCAGTAGATCCTGTGTTTTCGGTACTTGCAACGGAGGAATCAGAATCCTCTAAAAACATGTAATAAGCTGTTCATCTTTTGACTTTTTTTTTATGTCACCTTCAATATTGTTTAAAGCCTCAGAATTTTGTTTTTCAGTGCGATTAATTTTTCGTGTTTCAGTCAGGATGAGTTCTTTTACATATTCTTTCTGCGCTTTAGGTACCCATCTCATTTTAAAGAATGGATGTGACACTGAGGCTAATATTGCATCATTTGCTGCAGGCTCTAACTGCAAAAACTTTTTAAAACGTCTATTTAAGTTTTCTTCAATCACATCTAGCAGAGAGCCGCAGTATTTTAGATATTCCGTCCTAAGACATTTGATCACATGTTGAATTCTTACTAGCTCGGGTAACAGAGAACCATAATAAGTGTCTTTTTCCCCTTGCAGGCTTTGAATAGCTTCTGCTATTGGCTTTGAACAGTCCACATATTCACTTAAGAAGTGAATTTCATTTTCCTTTAACGGAGATAATTTTAACATTTTCATGGTTTCACTAAGACTGTTCTGTACGGCTAAAAGATCTTGTATGGAATTATAATAAGAGTTCCATCGAGTGGCGCATGAAGAAGTCGGTGACTTTCCTGTCATCTCTAAATATGTTTCACATGCTTTTGGTGATCTGGAACATAAGTTCCAAAGTGCTTGGCACTTTGCTAAAGCCGTATCATGCAGTTTCTTATAAATAGTATTTTTTAATCTTGCTTGTTTAAAATCTGTGCTGGCAATCAAATGCAAAGTGTGCGTAGCGCATCGTTCGTGTACAGGCAGTAGGCAATCACTTTCTAAGTCTGATGAAGTTGAAACATCTGGAAAAGCTTGTAGTAGTAGCAATGAATCATCATCTTCATCATTGACTTCTGCGAGTGATGTTTCTTCAATATCTTCATCAATATGTGAAACATGTTCATTATTTTCAGTTGACTCTGAATTAGTTTTTCCAAATACATCAAAAGCCTTAACCATATTTGAACCGTTATCTGTAACTGTCTTAACAATTTTTGATAGTTTCAAGTCATGGTCTGAATGTATATCAGCTATCATTTCTGCAACTTTATCATATGTGTGAGCCCCTTTAAATCTTCTGCAAGCAATGGCAGCACTTTTCCTTTCAAAAGTCTCACTTTCAATCCAATGGACTGTAACCCCCAAATAACTTCTTTTAGAGGAAGACCAAATATCAGCCGTACTGCACACAAACTCGACAGTGTTCAACTCTATTTTTTTTTTTTTTTTCTTAAATTCATTGTACTCGTCACAAATTTTATTTTTAGCTGTACGACGACACATAACGTTTGGAGGCTTTGTTAGTTGCTGTGCACCTTCAATCAAAGCTTTAAAAGACTTATACTCCACTATGGATACTGGTGACATGGTTTCAACAATAAATTCTACAATCAACTTGTCTAAATTAACAGATTTTGAACCACTTGCAACATCAGTAAGAGTAGACTGCTTCAATTTTTTATGTTTTACTGCTAATTCTGAACCGCTGCTACTTATCTCAGTATGTTTTCTTTTCTTCAGGTTTGAATTTTTAAGTTTTTCATAAGCTTGCAACAGATCTGAGTGACCTTTCCTCTGTAATAAAATGAAAAAGGAGATTAGAACATATTAAAAAAAAATCAAGAATTCATTAATTCTCATGACAAATTCCTCATAAAATAAGTTTTGGAATAAGTAAACCGTAATTGAAATATTTATCTTATCTTTTACTTATACACAAATGAATGCATCTTTATAAAAAACCTACCTTTAAATGCTTCAGGAAATTTGTAGTAGAAGTAACACTACCCTTTATAACTTTTGAACATATATTGCATATTGCAGATACATTTACATCACTTCCATCAACTTGTTTAATATCTTTAAAGCAATGCTTTAAAATTAGTGGTATATTCAAATTATTCTCTTTATCTCTGAAAACAATCAAACAAACTTTATTAGGAAAAGAAATATGAAATTTTAGGACGACAGTGACGCAGTAATGGGCAGAGTACCACATATCTAACATTCCTTTCGATTTGTTCGACTCAAACTTATAAATATCTGTCATTTACTAGTGATTCCGCCCGGCCTTGCCTGGGTGCAAGTTTGAAAAAAAATCTTTTAAACCTTGTCTAGACAACTACAAATACAGCAAAAAAAGAACGATTCATTTTTATTGTATAGAAGATACATAAAGTGGATATCACTAATTACCTACAACTGAATTACACACAAATGCGTTAAAATATCATTAATAATTGGACCGATTTAAGCAAAAAGGTTCCAACCCACAACCTCGTCAATTTTGAGTTTTTGTGACCTATGTACTCCAAATAAGGTATATTTTAACATATCAAAGACTCATAACTCTATGTCAATAATTGACGAAAATCCGTATGGTCCAACCCACAGCTGAAAACTCGAAGACCATTTTTTAAAATGAATAAGTGTTTCAAGCTGTTAGAATCATTTTTGCATTTTCTGAATTGCCCTGACGTGTGTTAATATTTTTTTTGCTATAATGATTCAAACTACTTGGAACAATGATGCTTTTATACAATATGGCAAATATTCCAAAAATCATTCTGCTTAAATGTTCCAAGAACCTTGAATCATTTTAACTTAATTCCAAATAACATTTGATTATAGAACTATACTGATTCAGGCCAATGCATGTATATTTAAATAAAGAAATACGAAAAATTTTATTCTTAAAAAACGATTCAATACATTTTATATTAACCACATTAAAATTATCATTAGTATCTCGGCGATAAAGTAAATAGAATATTTTTATACCGAAAACTTTAATTCAGTAGGCATTTATTTACCTAAACTTATTTTTTTTTGCATTTTTTTGTATCTACAATAAATAGTAAGTTTTGCATAAAAATTTGTTAAATATTTTTAGAATGTTGTGGTGAAAACTTATTGAAGATCATTTATGCATATTTCTAAATCAAACCTTTTTAACTAACTTAAAGTTTTGCAAAAAAGGTTAAAGTGACGTGGATCGTTTTGTGAAACAATACTGTTAAAGTTTTACAAAAATGATCCACGTCAATTGAATCTTTTTTACAATAATGCTTTGCTACATGATTTCTTATTTTAGATTTTAACATAAATAAACCTCAAAGTTTGAAACGTTTTTGCAGTTTTGAAATGAAAACCATATTATACTTATTTAATAAACAAAAAGGATCCACTTCGTCTTCGCAATGGCAAAACTTACATTATTGTGAAAGTATTGTGTTGATAAATATATTCCTAACGCACTAAAAATATTTTACAAAACGAAAAAGTGCATTGCAAACATTATTAGCTTGTGGGTACATTAAAGATTACCTACTCGCGCCGCCGCCACTGCGTATGGTGCATGCAGCGGGCGGAGTGGGGAGCGGGCCTCGTCATTTCGAATTGATCTCTCGTAATAGTGAAACGTTGTGTAATAAAATTATTGATAAGTAGTAAAAATTAAGAAAAGTGCAAGTGTTACAAACATCTCATTGTATTCGAATTTGTTTAATTGTGTTTTTAAGTAGGTGATTTGAGGTTTTTAACAAAAGTTTAGTTTTATAGGTAGGTTACCTAGAAATGAATAGAAAAGATTCAATAATGAAAAGTGTTCGTAAAAGAACAGATGTAGGGCGAAAAGAAAGTGATGGTAAGTAAAATTATTATTCTTGTATTTGTTTTTATTATTGTGGTAATAATAATTAATATTTCGCGTAGATAATTACGATCGCGTTGTGTTTCTGTAGGTAGGTACCTACTCATATTCATTTCAATTGTTTTTGTTGCATTAGTAACTTCTTTGGATTTATGTATTGCATTCATATTTTATTATAATAACAATTGCATGCGGGTGTCATTATCCACATATTATTTTCTCCAGATGAACTTTTAGGTACCTACCTACATTTGGCCGCTAAATAACCTAACTCTTTGGCTCTTTATGCCCGGCTTGCTACCTTGCTGAGTTGCTAGGTACCTAGAAAGAATGGAATGAACTATCTCACTATAACAGGCAACCGTATTTACTTACTTTTCACCTATTTGTTTTTTTCTTGTTTTGCCAGAAAAAGATTACGGTTCGCTTCTTAATTATTCACATCTCACAAAGAAATGTAAAAGGAGTGATAACATTTTAAGTATGGTTCAGAAAGACTATTGCAATAACAACACTCGTCAAACCGCTCAAACTAAACTAGGTAAGTACTATCGGCAAAACTTAAGCATGCTCAGTTAAGAAAATAGTCCTGCGGAAGCGCAGATAGTGACAGACCACGCCCCTTCCTTGCTCCACCCAATTAGAGACAATACATATTTGTGTGAGTGCAGTAAGTGCGTGCGGCAAAAAATGTCAACAAACATTAGCCAGTGCCGATTTGCATCTCGCTAATTGTTCACGCTTCCCGTTTTCATCCAAATTTTATTTTACGACCTGTGTATTTCTATCGGACTTATTGCCTGCCCAACTGTGACCTTTGCTTTGTATACCGGACTGTGATCGTGGAACTATTTTTGACCCTTGCTCGTATCCTGGACTGTGTATCGTGACTACCTGAGGGCTGTGTTTTGTCATTAACGATGACAACCCGAAACCTCAATCAGGAAGAAAGAAATGAAATCATTGTCTTGCATAGACAAGGATTGAATATATCCCAAATTGCGCTGGAGTTAAATCTACAAGTAAGTTATTTTTTTTATCTAGAGATAGAAATAAATTAAGTGCATGTTGGTTTCCTGTACTGAGCTATATATTTATTGTTTGCATTATTATATAGATCTCATTTTTTTTCTTCTGTTACCGTAATTCACAGACCCAATTAAAAATTATTGATTCGCGAGCCGACACCAACGTCGCCGTCGGCCCGACAAAAGAGTTTTATAGATTAAATGGTAGGTTACAAACAAATTTTTAATAATTCATATTATATTTGAATGCCTAAAAGAAACCTACATGCATTTTTTATATTTCATATATCTGTTGTTGTTATTAGAAATTTTATTCTAACGAAATCGTGTATATTATATATTAATGATTGCTGACTGCGAACATATTTCATGTTAAATCTCTACCTCGAGTCTCTTAATACTCGTAGTATAAACAAAGTCGCTGTTTCTGTCTGTCTGTCTGATTCTTTTTTTTCTATTTTTTTCAAAATAATGCAATGTATTATGATATGGGTTCTCACACTCATTTAGAGATTTTTTTTTGGAAGGTATTTATGCGCATGCAAATTATTATAAAGCAAAGCCGAGTATTTTAGAGATTTGTAAAACCCGTGCGAAGTCGAGGTAGATCGCTAATTTACGATAAATATTAATTTAATACATAACTTAGAATTTTGCAAAAATAAAATAAGAAATTACGTTTACGTGTTCAAAATATTAATTTAAATAGAGGTTTGTTTTTTCCTTTCTTTTTTTAATATCGGCGCGTTCAAAGACATTGTTTGGACATTTTATGACCCGATAACGAATATTTCAACACCTACTTAAACAATGGCCCTACATTTTAAGTCATCACTGTATTTTGAAATTGAGTTACCGCACTTAAGTCGTTAACAATAAGGCACAAATTTGCTTGGGAGAGTTTTACACAATGTTGGAATTTACTACAATGCCATTGTTAAATAATTATCTGTTTGTGGTCTACTACCCATATAAAATACAGATAACAATGTTAATAACTAAAATAGATATTTAAAAAGTAAGGGTTTATTTGTTAATAACTTATCATTTTGCATGCTGCTAGTAATGTATTGTTTATTTCCTATTTTATGTGACAATTCGATGCTAACTGGGAATTTGAAAAAAAAAATTGATATTTTTTATGTATTTAATATATTATTAATAATATTGATATTTAATGCAAAAAACGTTATATTATAATTATAAACAATTAGAAAAATTTAAAATGAAATTTACGTGACCATAGTTGCGACTTCATTATGTTTACCTACTTACTTCATCTGGCAGCTAAACTTGATGACGTCACACGCGCTCGTTTTTATTCGGGGGTTTTCGGTACTGGATTCAAAAGTAAATTTATATTTTGAAATAACATTAGAACTATTTCGAAAATAAAAAATAGTTTTGCTATAAAATTTATATATAATCTTTCCATTAATCACAAAAAAAAATTGATCAAAAACCTAATTGTTACTTTTTTTTACAGAGAACCACAGTACGCCGTTGGGTGCGTAGATATGAAGAAGGAGAAGATCTAACTCAGCGCGTGCACCTCGACCTCGGGCTATCAACGAAGGGCAATTGGCCAATATGATAGCCACATTTCAAGAAAGCCCATTTAGACCTACTCGCAATTTCGCACAAGAATTTGATGTTTCAATGCAAACTATTCGGAACGAGTTACATAGAGCTGGAGTCCATCACAGACGGCCCGCAAAAAAAATTATTTTGACTGAGGACCAAAAAGCTGCTCGCGTACGATTCGCTCGGGACTACAGAGACTTCGACTTTTCTTACGCCATATTTTCCGATGAAAAGTGCTTTAGGTCTAGCCAACAAGGTCGTCGGAATTTATGGCGTATAGATAACACAAGATACGAACCTCGAAATGTTATCCCAAATGCAGAATCAGGACGAGTTGTCGTGAATATGTGGGGCTGGATGAGTGCTGCTGGACCAGGCGAGCTTGCTTTCATACCGGGGAGGGCAAATGGCCACACATATAAAGATGTGCTTGAACATATTATGTTACCGACTGTGCGCACGGTGTATCCAGAAATGGAGGTGCCAGAGTTTTATTTTTTCCAAGATAATTGTCCGATACACCGTGCGCTAGTTGTTCGAGAGTGGTTGCGAGAGCAACCACAAATTAAAACTGTGCCATGGCCCTCCCGATCGCCGGACTTAAACCCCATTGAAAATTTATGGGGTTTTATGGTCCAGAAATGGGATAATAGGGCAGAAAGAACCAAGGAAGCACTTGTCACCCATTGCGAACAAGCTTGGGATACATTAAGGGGTTCAAACTTGTGTGAAGTCTTGGTTAGGTCCATGCGTAACCGGTGCGATGCAGTTATAGACGCGGGAGGAGCAGCGACAAAGTATTAGTTTTTTAATAATTTATAATTTAATTTTAACATTCAGGTGGCCCAAAATAGTGACGTTAAAAATATTGATTTGCGATCATTGAAGTTTTATGGTTATAATTTTTTAAAATTCCTTGAAATTGATATGAGATCCACTTTAAAAAACTTTACTTTCTAATATGCGAATATTTTTGCAATTTTTTGTTATTGTTTTAAAGAATCCTTGAGATATAAAATGGTCATTTTTCTAACGATTCCTTCCTATCAAAAGAGGCAAAAATTTTGATCGATAAGGAAGAATTTACGTTCGAGTGATACACAAACAAACTTTTACTTCAAATTTTTTTTTTATTAAAACCGTTCAATAAAGTTGTTTGCATAGCAACCTGAATGTAAAAAGGCGTGTAAAAAGATATAGATTTTTTTTGAAGCGGTATATCCTTATATCTTTTCAAAATAATAAAAGTCGTAACAATCAAGAATCCGTAGAGTATTTTTGACTACGCTTGGGCATAAGAAACGTAATTTATGAATTTATGACGTCACTATTCGGACCAGCCTAGATATAAAAAAAAATATGTTACACACTGAAATTTTAATGGTTGTTTCTCCGCGGCAAAATGATTTGCCCTCAGTTAAATAGAACTAAAGATGTTTTTGTTTTCAGAAATAAAAAAAAATGTTCACTTTTATATTAATTGGTTCGAAAGAGATCAGTTTTGAGTTTTTTTTTAAACATTTCAATTTTTTTTTGTATTTTTCTACCAAGATATTGGATTTTACTATCATTTCATTGCAGGAAAAAATCATTTAAATTTCACGGTGGTGTCAGTTCGATGTGCTTTTTTACAACCTTTATTTTGGTATATTATTTCAATATTTCTAACAGTTATTATTCTAATTCTTTAATAATATTATTTTAATGTTTTTTTGTCCAATGATTGTGCCAGTTATTTTAAAGTCGCCTGTATAATCAATGTAAATAAATGTGTACTAATAATATAGTAAATCTGGATATTTGTTTGTTTAATCGCGCTAATGTCTGAAACTACCAGTGTTATTGTATATGATATTAAAATATAGTAATTATTTTTGTATGATAGCCAGATTTAGGAAAAATATTATAAACACCGTGTTCCATGAATGCCTGCTCATTTTTAACACATACACTCACGTCTATACACCTGTATAACAAAATAAACTAAAAAATAAAAACTAAATAACTAACAAAAAAAAAAATGGATGAGGCAAAGAAACACCAAGACTCAGTTGTTTGTTATGGGATTAAGCCACGCATTTCTGGAACACGTAAATATCACGCTCATCACGGAGCAATAACTAAAGACGCGTGGAAACCGCGCGAGGCAGCTAGTATTTGATAAATAATGTGAAAAAGTAAGTGTAAAGTATAATATTATGTGGTATGTTAAAATAACGCGTGTGCTCCATGTAAAATACTGGTATTCAGCTGCATCCGGTTAGACTGGAAGCCGACGCCAACATAGTTGGGAAAAGGCTAGGCAGATAATGATGTTAAAATAACGTGTGTGTAAGTAATAATTAATAAACGATATGTATACCTAGTTTTAAAAAATATATATTTCTTATGTTAATAATTAGGTGATTGTTGTTTTATTTTTACCTATAAATATCAATCTGCTAGGCTGATTGCCTGACAAGACAATTATGTTAAATGCTATGCTACTAATGCTATTTCGCGCGGTAGTGGCGCATATTTCTTATTTGTTTTTTTTTTTTGCTTTTAGTTTTTTAGACTTAATACCAACTTGTTTTTATTTTGCTTTTTCTTACATGTTTTCTTATGTAATGTGCGTCATTTTTGTTTAAATAAACAGTTTTTCTTTCTTTCTATCTAATTTTTTCAATATAAATCTGTAATGTGTTTTTGGAAAATCTTGAAAAGATGCATAAAAATAAAATAAATTATAATTTTAATTGTTGTTTTTTTTTCCTGCAAAAATTGGCAAATCTTAGTGAATTATAAAGAACCTACAAGCAACCAGTGCATATATCACACTAAGAGTAACTTTAAAACAAAAATCTCTTACCTACTATACATGAGATGAAAATATTTAATAACTACCTACCTAAAATAAATAATTATTTTAAAAAAGTAAATAAGCACTTAACTACCCATAGAGGTAGGATTTCCAATAATTATGTTATAATAGAGTTAGTTACAGATGAAACTGACAGAAGCGTGCTAATAAAAAAAAATCTACACAGTTTTTTATTTAGTCAATATAAACTAAAAATGTGGATTTCATTTTCAATTCTCCAGTATTAAATGCTCTGTAAGAATAGAATGTTCAAGCGGATAAAATTCCTATCATTACATATTATAATAAAACAGTCCCCGGCGGCCCGCCGCGCCGCGTCTCAAAAATGTTACAAATATACAGAGTTCATAGCAATTTAGGTGTATAGGTATATATATTATATTAGAGAAAAACTGAACGTTTCAGTGATTTGTAACACCCGTGCAAAGCTCGGGCGAGTCACAAGTAGTTGTTTACATGTTATCTTAGTACAAAATATTTTTTTTTTGTGGAAGGTTGATACTTATTAAATAATACCAATAACACATTTTCAAAATCAAACATAATATATTATAATGAGTACGAAATAACTTCTTGTCAACAATGAATTTTAAAAGAGCTCACGCGGGCCATAATATCATAGTTTAAAACCGAAACGACAATTAAAATTTGTGACCATTGAAAAAACATTTAACAAAACGAGGGAAACAGGTTACTAATGTGCGCCCGCACACTAGTGTGAGTGTCCGCTTCTCCACGTCATTGTATTACGACGAACACAACTAAAATTCGCTTCCTATTGGTCAAAACGCATGCATGACGGTGATCGAGTCGAGAGCGGTGCTATGCGATAATCGCCTTAAAGGTGAGCATGCGGAACTTTGGTCGATAGTACACATAAATATTATTATTATTAATATTATAGTACAATTATTGATTTTTTCAGTGCTCTTTAGCAAAAATAATAACTACTTATTTTGAATAGAAAATTTATTGGTATAATGTATAGAGTAAAGTAGGTACTTAACCCCATGACGGTCAAGGAGACCGTTTTAATCCTAGAACAATAGCTTTTCTATTGTTTCTATATAACGTGTTAGAGATCTATCAGAGATACTAGACGGCTCCTCATTGTTTCAGATGACGAAAATCAACAATCTTCTACGTCATCGCCAATAAGAGAAATGTCTCCAGAAACGGAAAAATTATTCAATATTTTGTCAACTGAGATGCTTGAAGAAATTAGTGATGAACATTTTGTTGAACGGTGCCCTGAAAATCCACTTCAGGGGATTGGTAGTATTAAAGATAGTTCACCAAATTGCAATAAGCAATACTCTTCTCCAACTACAGATTTGAATATTAAACCCTTAAATTTGAATGAAAGACAAACAAAATATGTAGAGGCAAGCAACAGTAATGCTGAAGAAACGGTATGCACTTTTAAGCCAAAAGATGTTAAAAACTCTATTTTGGGGTCAGAATGCACAGTAGCTCAGCGCATTGACAACACTCAAGGTCGAAAAGCGATATGTATCGAGGAAAGTGATGATGAAGAGTTAAGCTCTTGTTTACAGTCAGATTGCACGAACGAAATACGTGACTTGAATAATAGGGAAACATCTTTTATTTTAGAGAGTGATAATGAAGAAACCGAAGTTAACAAATCGCCAATCAATGTTAGCCAAATGGCTTCTGTTGAAGTTTTCCAAAAACCAATATCTGAAGGTAATAATCTTATCATATTATAATACTAGGACACTAAAATGTTTGGTAGACTAATGTTAAAAGTACAATAATCAACCTCTTAATTTTATTGTAAATCTTTCAGATAGTGATGACGTTACTAGTCCAACGCTACTTTCCAATTTGTCAATTCCTCCACCTTCATATTCACCATTGACTCCATTTAAATCGAAGCATATGCACACTGGATTAAAGAACATAGTTGAAGAACCATCACCGCAGAGTTTAGATGATAATGATATAATAACATATGACAGTGATGACAGCGTGAAAGATCCAGATTTTAGAGCACAAGATACTATAGATGCAGAAAGTGACACTGATTGTGATGAAAGGAGGATCATAACGGCAGAGGCATTAATCTCCGAATAAGGCAACTGAAAAACGAAAATCAACGGAGAGACTTAATATTGAAGATGGAATCAAAGATATTATGGAAGAAATAGAACTTGTTACAGAAAAGAACATCGAAGGAAGTAAAGCGGAAAATCAAATTAATTACGGACAAGAAATTGATAACGATATCGTATGCATTTCAGAAAATGTAATAGAAACCGAAAATGGAGGTCGTAAAAAAAGGGGAAGAAAACTCAAACAAAAATACAGTCGTCAGGAAATTAAAGAAAGAAAATATAAAAATTTACCTTACCAAACTAAAAAGAAGGAAGTGCCATCAAAAAAATTCATAGATTATAAATGTTCATGCAAAAACGATTGTGCTAATTTAATTTCAAAAGAAGATAGGGAACGAGAATTTCTTAAATTCGTTAATCTTGGATCGTATGTAGCTCAACTTATTTACATAGCATCTAACATTACAGAAGCCAAAAAGAAACGAAGTTACGTTACAGTATGTTCCCCGTCGAAGAGGAAACCTCGAGAATTTACTCGCACGTATTTACTTAGCAATACACCTGTTTGTCGAGACATGTTTTGTGGAACGCTGCAAATAACACCTCAAAAAGTTACAATTAGTCTTCGAAAAAACCGCAATGAAAAAGTAATAAAAGATAGAAGAGGAGAAAGAGCAGGCGGATTGAATAAAACGCCACAAACTCATATTGAGCTTATTATTGATGTTATCAACAGGTTGCCAAAATATGAGTCACATTATCGTAGGGGAAACAACAGCAATGTTTTATATCTGCAGCCAGGAATGACAGTACAAAAAATATACGATTTGTTCAAAATAGAATTTGATAAAAAATTTGGAAAAGATGAAAAATGTCCATCCTACAATATTCTTAGAAAAGTTTTCGTACAAAAATTCAATTTGAAGTGCAAAAGTCTAAAGAAAGACACATGTAACAAGTGTGATCTTTATCAAATTAAATTACAAAATTCTACTTCCACAACCGAAAGAGAAACTGCCCTAAAGGAAAAAGAAGAACACCAAAAAATTTCTGAAGATTTAAGAAAGAAGATGAATGAAGATTTTGTACAGGCTAAAACTTGTGAAGAAACTGAATGTCTGACTTACGATTTGGAGAAAACATTACCATTACCTAGAATACCGACCAATATCGTTTTTTATAAAAGGCAGTTATGGGTGTACAACTGCGGTATACACTCGGCTTCCAACGATGTTGGGAATTGTTTTGTTTGGGCTGAAGGCAATGCAGGTAGAGGGGCCCAAGAAGTGGGTTCATGTTTGAGAAAATATATTAAATGCGTACTACCCCCTACAGTAAAAAAATTGATCTTGTGGAGTGACTGTTGCGGTGGTCAAAATAGGAATATAAAAATCGTTTTGATTTTGAAGGCTTTATTAAATAGAAATCCTACTCTAGAGACAATCAGCTTCCGTTATCTAGAATCAGGACACACTTTCCTGCCCAATGACAACGATTTTGCTAAAATTGAGACTCGACTCAAGCAATATGAAAGGATATACTCCGTGGAAGATTATATTGCCATTATGAAACAATGTAAAAACAAAAACCCCTTACAGGTGCATAAAATGGAAAGTTGTGATTTTGTTGGTTCGGAAATTCTAGAAAAGAAAATAATTAATAGAAAAATGTTTAATGATAAGAGCAAAGTAAATTGGCTCAAAACAAAAGAAATATTAATCACAAAAATGTCTCCACATTCTTTGTTCATGAGAACTTCCTTCAATGAGAACTTCAAAGAACTGAATATCAAAAAGAAAAAAGGTGGTGATTTGGGTGTCGTAGAAGAAGATTTAAAAGAATTATGGCCGTCAGGAAAAAGGATTAACAAAAAGAAGTTAAACGATTTAAAATCGTTATTTCATCTTATACCAAATGATTGCATTGACTACTATAAAAAACTAAAGGGAGACGATTCAATAATAGATGATATAGATGGTTATTGTGATGAACCTGATTTTGATTTGGATGAGGAGTAGCCCTACTCCTCATCAAATCAAAATCAGGTTGATCAAAAAGTGGTCCCACTTTGATATTTTTTGAAATAAAACTAGAAAAATAAACATTTTTGAGTTTCTATTTTTGTCATTTTTGGAACATTTTTGCATTTTTATTTCCGCAGCCTACACAGCAAAACCCATATAAAATTTAATTTGTTAAAATGATCCAGGCGTAAGTTTCTTGAAAATCTACAAAACTATCACATTTTTTTTACTACAAACATGCAAGTAAATTAGTTTAGTACACTAGAATATAATATAAAATAAAAACACAACGTTAAGTATTACAAAGCCGGAGGAATACATCAATAAACTTTAAAGTCAATTATCTCGAAATGAGGTTCGTGTGGTTTGGAACCTTTTTGCTTAAATCGGTCCAATTTGTTTGTTGTTATTCTAACCTCTTCCCGGTATGTTCGTGAGTTACATACACATTTCTGTCGTCCCTGTCGTCGACTCGTGAAGTGTATAAAATCTAATCAAATATTATACTTAGCAAAATCAAGTAAAACTTACGTTTCCATGGTCGCAATCTCGAATTTTACAAAAGCAATATCGTTGATCCACACATAAAAAACGGGGTAACACAGACTTTTTTATTATGGCTTCGATCCCGCTCTTAGCCGTGCAGTGATTCTGCCAATGTCAAGAATTAAACTATTACTGTGTACGTTGTGCCGTCAAAATATTGTGTTGTTTTTTTTTTAGATGGTGTTATGAAAAAGTCTAGGCTCAAGAAAAGACTCAATCTTCTCATAGCTTCGACCAACCGACCGAACGTTTACGTGTCTGTCTCCCTCAAACACAGACTATTATGCGGAATAATTAAAAATGACACGAGTCAAGGGACGTAGCCAATAACATTTTGTAGAAAGAAAGAATTGCCACGCCACCTATCAATTCGGCCCTAAAAGACTAAAGATTCAATAGCGCGTTCAGTTTTATCTACGACAACATTAATATTTAAAATTAATGTCACCTAAGATGTCACAATAGAATCACCAATTACTAAAAGTATTTTAGCAAACATAGTATCTACAAAATACTAAGATACCAAACAACAGATATTTAAATACAAGATACAAAATAAATTTCAAAAAAGTATCTGAAATACAGACACAAGATACGTATTTTGTATCTTGTATCTGTATTTCAGATACTTGTATCTTAGATAAGTTACATCTCTGGGTGTGACAGACAGCCCTCTGTGCAGAGGATGCATGGAGGCGGAAGAAACACCACAGCACGTGCTCTTGGAGTGCAGAAGCGTGGCAGATCAACGGGCACGGACTCTCCAATCGCCGGTATCGCTCCCCGAAGCCTGCAACAGTCTGAAAAGACTGCTGGCATTCTGGGAGGATCTTGGATGGTTGGAGTAACTCCTCAAGGATATCCTTTTCATACGTACTATCGGCAAAACTTAAGCATGCTCAGTTAAGAAAATAGTCCTGCGGAAGCGCAGATAGTGACAGACCACGCCCCTTCCTTGCTCCACCCAATTAGAGACAATACATATTTGTGTGAGTGTAGTAAGTGCGTGCTGCAAAAAATGTCAACAAACATTAGTCAGTGCCGATTTGCATCTCGCTAATTGTTCACGCTTCCCGTTTTCATCCAAATTTTATTTTACGACCTGTTTATTTCTATCGGACTTATTGCCTGCCCAACTGTGACCTTTGCTTTGTATACCGGACTGTGATCGTGGAACTCTTTTTGACCCTTGCTCGTATCCTGGACTGTGTATCGTGACTACCTGAGGGCTGTGTTTTGTCATTAACGATGACATCCCGAAACCTCAATCAGGAAGCAAGAAATGAAATCATTGTCTTGCATAGACAAGGATTGAATATATCCCAAATTGCGCTGGAGTTAAATCTACAAGTAAGTTATTTTTATCTAGAGATAGAAATAAATTAAGTGCATGTTGGTTTCCTGTACTGAGCTATATATTTATTGTTTGCATTATTATATAGATCTCATTTTTTTTTCTTCTGTTTCCGTTAAAAGTTATTGTTTCGCGAGCCGACGCCGACGTCGCCGTCGGCCCGACAACAGAGTTTTATAGATAAATCGTATGTTACAAACAAATTTTAAAATTAAATTATTATTATTTAATTTTAAATTTTTAATAATTCATATTATATTTGAATGCCTAAAAGAAACCTACATGCATTTTTTATATTTCGTATATTTGTTGTAGTTATTAGAAATTTTATTCTAAGGAAATCCTGTGTTATGCGTTTCTGTGTAAAAGAAATAATGTAGTATAAGCAAAGTCGCTGTTTCTGTCTGTCTGTCTGATTCTCCGCTATTTTTTTCTAAACAATACAACGGATTTTGATATGGGTTCTCACTCTCATTTAGAGAATTTTTTTGGAAGGATTTTATGCGCATGCAAATTATTAAAGAGCAAAGCCGAGCATGTTAGTGATTTGTAAGACCCGTGCGAAGTCGAGGTAGATCGCTTATTTGCGATAAATATTAATAAAATACATAACTTAGAATTTTGCAAAAATAAAATAAGAAATTTCGTTTACATAATATTTAAAATAGTAATTTAAAAAGAGGTTTGTTTTTTCCTTTCTTTTTTTAATATCGGCGCGTTCAAAGACATTGTTTGGACATTTTATGACCCGATAACAAATCTTTCAACACCTGCTTATTAAACAATGGCCCTTCATTTTAAGTCATCAATATATTTTGAAATTGAGTTACCGAGTTTACACAATGTTGGAATTTACTACAATGCCATTGCTAAATATCTATTTGTGGTCTACTATCCGTATAAAATACAGATAACAATGTTAATAACTAAAATAGATATTTAAAAAGTTAGGGTTTATTTGTTAATAACTTAATCCTTTTGCATACTGCTAGTAATGTATTGTTTAATTCCAATATTATGTGACAATTCGATGCTAACAGGGAATTTGAAAAAAAATATATTGGTATTTAATACATAGTATTTAATTTATTATTAATAATGTTGCTATTTAATACAACAAACGTTAAGAAAATTATTTCAATTAATTACAAACAATTAAAAATTGTCAAAATTTTAAAAAATATCACATGACTATAGTTGTGACTTCATAATTTTTACTTACTTCATCTGGCAGCTAAACGTATGACGATGATATCACACGCGCTCATGTTTATTCGGGGGTTTTCGGTACTGGATTCAAAAGTAAATTTTTATTTTAAAATAACTTTTGACTATAACGAAAATAAAAAATTAAAAAATAGTTTTGCAATAAAATTTATATTGTATATCTTTTCATTTATCACAAAAAAATTGATCAAAAACCTAATTGTTACTATTTTTTACAGAGAACCACAGTGCGCCGTTGGGTGCGCAGATATGAAGAAGAAGATCTAACTCAGCGTGTTCGTGCACCTCGACCTCGGGGTATCAACGAAGGGCAATTGGCCAATATGATAGCTACATTTCAAGAAAGCCCACCACACCAGCACACCTACTCGCAATTTCGCACAAGAATTTGATGTTTAAATGCAAACTAACGAGTTACATAGAGCTGGAGTGCAGCACAGACGGCCCGCAAAAAAAAAATATTTTGACTCTACGACCAAAAAGCTGCTCGCCTACGATTCGCTCGGGACTACAGAGACTTCGACTCTAGCCAACAAGGTCGTCGGAATTTATGGCGTATAGATAACACAAGATACGAACCTCGAAATGTTATCCCAAATGCAGAATCAGGACGAGTTGTCGTGAATATGTGGGGCTGGATGAGTGCTGCTGGACCAGGCGAACTGGCTTTCATACCGGGGAGGGCAAATGGCCACACATATAAAGATGTGCTTGAACATATTATGTTACCGACTATGCGCACGGTGTTTCCAGAAATGGAGGTGCCAGAGTTTTATTTTTTCCAAGATAATTTCCCGATACACCATGCGCTAGTTGTTCGAGAGTGGTTGCGAGAGCAACCACAAATTAAAACAGTGCCATGGCCCTCCCGATCGCCAGACTTAAACCCCATTAAAAATGTATGGGGTTTTATGGTTTAGAAATGGGTTAATAGGACAGAAAGAACCAAGGAAGCACTTGTCACCCATTGCGAAGAAGCTTGGGATACATTAAGGGTTCAAACTTGTGCGAAGTCTTGGTTAGGTCCATGCGTAGCCGGTGCGATGCAGTTATAGACGCGGGAGGAGCAGCGACAAAGTATTAGTTTTTTAATAATGTGTAATTTAATTTTAACATTCAGGTGGCCCAAATAGTGACGTTAAAAATATTGATTTGCGATCCTTGACAGGTTTATTGTTATATTTATTTTAAATTTCTTGAAATTGATATGAGATCCTCTTTGAAAAACTTTACTTTCTATTATGCGATTTTTTTTTACGTAATATATTTTTGCAATTTGTATTCTGTTAAAGAATCCTTAAAAATGTTATTGTTTTCAAAAATAATAAAAAATATTAATTTTAATACCTATTAATTGTTTCGAAATAGATCAGTTTTGAGATTTTTTTATCACATTTTTTTATGGTGTTTACTACCACGATAAATCATTTCATTGCAGGAAAAAATCATTTAAATTTCAGGGTGGTGTCAGTTTGATGTGTTTTCTTACAACCTTTATTTTGGTATATTATTTCAATCATTCTAACAGTTATTATTCTAATTCTTTAATAATATTATTTTAATGTTATTTTGTCCAATGATTGTGCCAGTTATTTTAAAGTCGTCCTGTTTAATCAATGTAAATAAATGTGTACTAATAATATAGTAAATCTGAATATTTGTTTGTTTAATCGCCCTAATGTCTGAAACTACCAGTGTTATTGTATATGATATTATCATCTAGTAATTATTTTTGTATGATAGCCAGATTTAGGAAAAATATTATAAACAACGTGTTCCATGAATGCCTGCTCATATTTGACACATACACACACGTCTATACACTTATATAACAAAATAAACTAAGTAGATAAAAACTAAATAACTAACAAAAAAAAATAACAAATAGATGGATGAGGCAAAGAAACACCAGGACTCAGTATAGTATGTTATGGGAATAAGCCACGCATTTCTGGAACACGTAAATATCAGGCTCATCACTGAGCAATAACTATAAAGACGCGTGGAAACATCGCGAGGCAGCTAGTATTTGATAAATAATGTAATAAAGTAAGTGTAATGTATAATATTATGTGGTATGTTAAAATAACGTGTGTGTAATAATTAATAAAAGATATGTATACCTAGTTTTTAAAAGGCTTATGTTTAACTTACCACCAGATATAGTAACAAATAGCAGACAAAAGTAGTAAATGATCACCAAAATGAAACTCGCATTTTAATGTAAAATTATAACCAAAGTTTTAACACTTTGCTATCCTATTTAAGTAAAATGACTCCAAGTAAATCATGAGTAACCCAAAAATAGGTTGTATTGTAGGTTAAATGTTGGTTTAATTTTGGGAATCATTTAGATCACCAAAATTAAACCAACATTTTCAAGTAAAATTATAACCAAAGTTTTTAAATTCTGCTATCCTATTTAAGCAAAATGAGTCCAAATAAATCATTGTTATCCCAAAAGTAGTAAATGATCACCAAAATTATACCAGCGTTTTAATATAAATTATAATCAAAGTTTTTACATCTTGCTATCCTGTTTAAGTAAACTGACTCCAAAAAAATCAAACCCAAAGATAATGAAAATCAAATTATTAACCACATTTCAATTTAAAATGACATGCAAAAAATTACGTTTCTTATCCGATTTATAATAATTATAAATAATAAATTACCCTTGGCAAAATATAGAACATTTTGATACAAATGCAGGAAGTTTGTCATTGCGACCGAGGCGGAATCCACCCGAGCCGCAGGGTAAAGCTTTTTAAATTATGGAGCCGAGGGTTGCATTGACTTTGCACGTGTCTCAAACGACATTTTTCAATGCTCACTGAAATTAATGAACGGGAGACGATCTGCGACTCGTGGGGGACGATGCGCGTTCGGCCTGATACAATAAATGTAATAACATTATGGTGGGGCGGGGGATAGACTGCGCCTTTTCCTGCACTAGTGTGGAAAATTGTCTATTGCATGCCTCTAAACAGTGCGATAAGTGTAATCCATAAGGTTGACAAGCCCTTTGACACTATTCACATAGATCATTTGGGGCCTTTTGTCAAAAGTGCTAACGGTAATTCTTTTCTCCTTGTCTTAGTTGATGGCTTCACCAAATTTTGCATCTTGACACCATTGAAAAATCTAAAGTCCGCACCTACTATTCGTGCTTTGCATATTTGGTTACCCTAATAGATTAATATCGGATCAGGGCTCGTCTTTTACCTCACGTGAGTTCAAAGATTATTGTAATGACGCCAAAATAAACCATATTCTCAATGCGGTGGCCTCTCCCCGTGCCAATGGGCAGGTGGAGAGGTACAACAGAACTGTGTTAGATGCGCTTACAGCTTATACAGACAAACTGGTTGAAAAATATTGGGACCGATCGATAGGTAAATTACAATGGGGATTAAATAACACAAACAACAAAGGAATAGGCAAAACACCGGCTGAGGCACTCTTTGCTATCACTATGGTAAGCAGAGGGGATAACATCTTTAGCTCTATTTTAAATGAGACGCGGCATCTAGGGAACGTAGAAGAAATAAGAGGACAGATAAGTGAGCATATAATTAAAAACCAAGAGGCTCAGAAATGTAGATATGATAAAACAAAAATTAAAGCTAGACAGTACAAACTAGGTGATTTAGTAAAGATATTAAAACCTACCCCTCATAACGACGGCAATAGTAAGAAATTACTACCAAAGTTCACGGGACCCTTTCGAATTACGAAGATCCTCGAAAACGATAGGTACGAAGTGTCGAGCATACCCGGTACAAAAATAACGCAAAAGAGTTATTGTAATGTTTGGGCGGCTGACCGCATCAAACCTTGGATATCCATCTGTAGTGACGAAATGAATGATAAGGATGAAACTAGTGGTACTAGCGAATCTGAGTCACAGTAATTCAGTAGGTAAAATGAGATGAGGAAAGTAGGTGACAATCATAAATATAAGAATCCTTAAAAGAGTTTAACTAATTTAGTAGCATGAATTTTGTAGCTAATAGGTTTATTTATGACCAATAGGGACTAGTATTGTAATGTTATTTATTGTTATTGAAATATTGTTAAGGTAATAATTGGTTATGTTAATTAATTGTTGAAGAATAATATATATATGATATTGAGTACCATTAATTGCAATATGGTATGGTCATAAAATGTATTCATGTGTGATTTAGAACTGAATTCAATTATAACAGAATTGGTTTCTTTATACAATTTGTTTTTTTAATAATATGTGTTCTACTGACCGAAAGACAGAACATCGATTACCGGGTAGATGAATCCATGTGTATTCACAGTCTTAGAGAAAATTAAAAAGAGAGTCAGGTACGTGGATGTAATGTGTGATAACAGGAAAGGCAATACGATGGCATTTAAAATGTTTGATTTTGACAAATCAATCGACATTTTTTCTGACCAATAAATGGAGATTGAAAATATTGAGTGACCATGTTGACAGATTCATGGGTATTTTCAATCTCTCCATGGTTATGATAAGCGTGCAAGGTACGAGAATGCAGTTAAAATGTTTGATTTTGATAGATCAATCAGCATTTTGATTGCCAAGGTTGAAAATATTGAGTGACCATGTTGACAGATCCATGGGTGTTTTTTATATTTGCTAATGTTGAGATACTATTAATAATGAAATAGAAATAAAAAGGATTATATGTTTATTTGTTGTTAAGTTTGAGGACAAACTTTTTGTCAGGAAAGGCCGAATGTTAAAATTAAGGGTAATTGTACATTTTACACCGCTGCTATTTGGAATTATATTCACTTAGGTTATGAATTTATTTCAGTTTAATTTAAAAAACGGTCATTAGAGTACATATAAAAGTATGTAATTTGACTACAATTAAAAGAGAAACAAAATATGTTTATTAAATGTAGGAATAGTCTAAAAATTGTAAGAATCATATTTGGATAATTATTTCTTGTTTATTTATCTTGTTTATGATTAAGAAGTACTGATAACGGATTGTAATAAATAAGTGATGAGTTGACAGAATCGGAATGGAGAGGGCATTACGATAGCCACATGTCAGTACCACAGTATTTGCATGAAGATTTTTCCTGGTGGTTAAAATCTATTGATACCGCAGTCATTCCCATTACAAAATGACAGCTTTTGACTACAAATATTTTCAGACGCTAGCAAAAAAGGATGGGGGGCAGCATGTGGTGAAGAGACCGCCAGTGGCCAGTGGGGTAACATTGAGTCTGACAAACATATTAATTGTCTAGAACTCCTGGCTGCTTTCTTGGGCTTACAAACATTTGCAAAAGGATTAAGAAATTGTCAGGTTTTACTACGTGTTGACAATATAACTGCCATTTCGTACATCAACCGTATGGGAGGAGTTAGATTTCCACATTTAAATGAAATCACAAAATCCTTGTGGCAGTGGTGTGAAGCTCGTGTTATATTTGTATTCGCTTCATACATGAGTTCAGAAGATAACAAAATAGCAGATGCTGAGTCTAGGAAATCTCATCTTGATACTGAATAGGAGATTAAAGATCATGCTTTTGAAAATATTGTGAGGGTCTTAGGGCAACCAAAAATTGATCTTTTTGCGTCAAGGTTAAACAAAGTCAAGTGTGTAAAGTATGTCTCATGGAATAGGGACCCTGGAGCAATCGCTGTGAATGCTTTTACTTTAAACTGGGAAAATCTTTGTTTCTACGCATTTCCTCCTTTCGCGATTATATTAATAGTGTTAAGAAAAATAATATACGATCAGGCCGAGGGTATTGTTGTGGTACCATTTTGGCCCAAGCAACCCTGGTATCCGCTTTATCTAAAACTTCTCTGTTCCGAATTAATTGAATTTAGACCGTCTGATGAAGTGTTATTGTCTATTGCCTAATTCAAGGCGCGTTGGAGTATTGTAGTGTTATTTGGCGACCACACTATGCTTCACATTCATTGCGTTTAGAACGAGTTCAAAAGCGTTTTTTATGGCACTTGGCGTTCTCTAGCGGCATGGCTAAAAAAATACTTTCCTACAATGACAGACTGAAACAGTACAAAATGATCACCCTGGAGAAACGCCGACGCTTAAATGACGCAATGTTTGTGTGCAAAGTAATGACCCATAAAATAGACTGCCCGCAGATGCTGTACACCTTCAACTTCCGTGCCCCCTCAAGAATTCCTCGCAGCCCAATAACGCCACTCTGTCCGCCACAAAGGAGAACGGTTTTAGGCGCCAATTCCCCTTACGCAAGATTATGTAAGGTTGTGAATAGTTGTGGCGATAAAATCGATTTGCACTTTGACTCTCTGACCAAATTAAAAGCTAAAATTTATAAATATCTCCCCGATTAATATTACTGTCTGTAACGAAATATGTCTTCGTTAAATAGGGTTACCTAGATTATGTTCTAAGTTAAGATCACTTTTCTTTTTATTATTTACTTTTGTCCAACTCTCTATGCATGCGGAGTTTACCTGTAAGTGATTGTTGCACTATATGGTTGTATCATTTACATATTATATTAAGCATAGTACCAGTGTAAACAATTGTTGGTGAACCAATAAAAAATAAATAAATAAATAAATTTCCAACAGTGTCCCAAGCTCACGTTGATTGCAGGGAAGTTATCAGGACGGCACTACGCAATAGAAGAGTACCGTTGTCATCTTTAGATATTATATTAGCTTCCTTATCTGAGAAGTCACTAAAACAATACGACGTTGCAATTCGACGTTGGGTAATTTTTTGTAAAACTCACAATATTGAAATGAAATGAAATGATATGAAATGAAATGATATTTATTCAGTAAATTGGTTATAAATAACACTTTTACACGTCACATTTTAAACTAGATGAGTCCAGTGTTTCCTAGCCGACTGCTCTGAGAAGAAACACCGAAACAAACTCAGAGGTCAAAGTCTCTTTTAAAGTCCATACAATTATTTGTATTGGTCAAATTATATGCGAACCAAGTAGGTTAATGTCCGAGGTGCTCCCTTGAGGAGAGAGGCACACAAATTTGAGTCGGCCTGTCCAGTCAATGCACGCATTTGTCAGAAATCGTCAAGCTCGACTCAGAATTTAAGGAGCTCAACGACACGACGAACAATACCAAAGAAAGGACATTTGGGTAGGCCGCATCGAGTACTCAAACTGTCAGACAACCATAAAATCTAATCAGAAAAAATGCAACAACCCACATAGTTCACATATTTACAATATAACATATAAAAAAAAATACTTTTCAAAGTATATCCCAATGAGAATAAAAAACAAAAAATAAATAATAAATATAAAAATACAAGTCTCTAAATGTCATATTAACGTTAAATTAAAAGATCATGTTTAGTAAAATATGTCAAAAAGAAAAAAATGTAATTTACAAAGGGCATAATCACAAGGCTTAGCAGAGCGAGCAGTTCAATCCCAAGCTTTTTTATCATCTAAATAATCCGAAATTTCATAGTAGCCCTTTTTGTATAGTTTGGCTTTAATACAACTTTTAAATTTTTTAATTGGTAAATTTCGAACATCAATGGGAAGTTTATTGTAAAAACGTATACATTGACCCATGAACGAGTTGCCTACTCTGTGGAGACGAGTGTGATGTAACACAAGATTGTGCTTATTTCTAGTATTAAGTCCATGGACATCGGACACTTTCTTAAAATTTGAAATATTCTTGTGTACATACATGAGGTTTTCAAATATGTATTGTGAGGCTACAGTCAGAATATTTATGTCTTTGAATTTCTCTCGAAGGGAATCCCGTGGACCTAAGTTGTAAATGGCTCGAACAGCCCTTTTTTGTAGAACAAAGATAGTATTAATGTCCGCACAGGTTCCCCAGAGAAGAATCCCATACGACATGAGACTATGAAAATAACTAAAATAAACGACTCTGGCTGTATCCACATCAGTTATTTGTCGAATCTTTTTAACAGCATAGGCGGCCGAACTGAGCCTGCCTGACAATTTTTGTATGTGCGGGCCCCATTGTAATTTGGCGTCAATGGTAATTCCAAGAAATACCGTTGACTCAACAGAATTCAACTCTATTCCATTAAGCTGTACATTGGTGCTTAGCTGCCTGACATTTGGCGTTGAAAATTTAATGAGATTCGTTTTTTTTTCGTTTAACAGAAGATTATTTACATTAAACCAATGGACAACTTTACAGAGTGCATTGTTAACTTCGTCAAAATTTTCTAACTGTCGCTTGATTTTAAAAATTAGTGAAGTGTCATCCGCGAACAATACAATCTTGTGATTATCCCTTACGTGATAAGGTAAGTCATTAATATAAATCAAAAACAGGAAAGGTCCTAGAATTGAACCCTGCGGAACGCCCATGGTAACCGCAGATCCTGCAGACATTTTGCCATTGACATCAACCCTCTGAATTCTGTTGTTCAGATAAGAAGTCAGAAGGTCGAGAGCTCTGTTCCTTATACCATAGTGGTGCAATTTCCTGATGAGTGTATTATGGTCTACGCAATCAAAGGCCTTGGATAAGTCACAGAAAATGCCAAGAGCATCCCGCGATTCCTCCCAGGCCTCAAATATGTTTTTCAGCAACTCCACGGCCGCATCTGTAGTTGAACGACCCTTTGTAAAACCGTACTGTCTCAGATGGAGTAAATTATATTTATTAAAATGCCTTAACATTTGATTCAAAATTAATTTTTCAAAGATTTTACTCAATGTGGGTAATATGGAGATGGGCCGAAAATTCGTGGGATCAGTTGTACTACCAGATTTGAACAGTGGAATCACTTTACTAAGTTTCATCAGGTCAGGAAATACACCAGATGCAATGCAAGAGTTAAAAACAATTGCTAAAAAAGGAGAAATAACATCAATTATTTCAGACATGATATGTACCGATAATCCCCAAAGGTCGGCAGTTTTTTTTACATCTAGATCCCTAAAGGAAACAACGATGTCTTTAGCAGTCACAACAAAAAATTCAAAATGTTTGTCGCATTCTGGTACACATTCTTTTAGTATAGAGTAAGCAGAAGTGGACGACGACGACAGAGTCCTGGTTGTTAAAATTGGAATATTAGTGAAGAAATTTTCAAACTCTGTTGCCACGTCCATGTCTGCCTTAAAATCTACATTGTTGATTTTCAAATGGAAGTCACGGTTGCGTACTGTAGTTCTTCCCGTTTCTGAATTAATAATATTCCAAGTTGTTTTAATTTTGTTACCAGATAATTTTATTTTATTTCTTATGTGTATGGCTTTTGCTAAGGAGCAGGCTCTTTTAAAAGTTTTAGAATATTTTTTAACAAATTCTTTAAAAATTTCGTCTTGGTTATATGATTTTTCACTGTACAATTCATATAACCTTTCCCTACTTTTATAAATACCCGGTGTTGCCCAGTCACTAAATTTAACACGGTCACAAGCAGGTAATGTTTTTGAGGTGAAAACTTTCCTGTATTCATAATTGATAAGATTAAATAATAAACTATATGCATTGTCCGGGTTGATGTGATAAGGCAAACTCGGTAGCCTTTCCATTAAATTACTTTTAAATTGTACTAAACGACTTTTGTATACAGGAACAAAACTCACAAACTTCCTTTGAGCTTCAACTACTTTCTGAGGGAAAGTAACTAACTGGCCACAGTGATCTGAGTCCAACTTGTTTATAATTAAACGGCTGGATGGTCTTAAGTTTGTAAAAATATTGTCAATGCAGGTGGCACTAGTGGCAGTAATTCTAGTTGGCTCAAGGAATGTGTGGTACAAGTTATATGACTTCAATAAAGTTAAAAATTTATTTACAGTAACTGATTTTTCTAGTATATTAATGTTAAAGTCTCCACAGACAACAACCGTTTTATTACTGCTACAAGTCTTCAATAATACTTCCTCCATATATTTTTCAAAAATATCATAGCAAGCACATGGGGGCCTGTACACGCTCATTACAATGAACTGCTCAAGCTCAATGCAAGCTATTTCAATAACTCGCTCAACAGAGAGGCTTACTATGTCCTTACGTTCCTTAAATTTAATATTGTTGCGAACAATGATGAGGGAGCCACCCCGTATCATATTCACTCTGCTGAACGAGCTGGCCACCAGGTGGTTATTGAAGCTGAACATGAATTGGTGGACTTTTAACCAATGTTCAGTTACACATAAAATATCAACAAAACTACAGTTCATGAACAGCTCCAATTCTAATTCTTTACCTATCACACCCTGTATATTTTGATGAACTATTTTTAAATGATTGCTGGTAAGTTCACTTATGTTACAAGAATCTGATGGGTGTGATATTAAAGAATGGCTTACATTATTGCTAGAGTTTAACTCTATTGTCTCAAAACCCCTTGAATTTGGGTACAAGTCTATCTTGGTATTTGAATTAGTGCTAGAGATTGACTCTATTGTCCCATGTTGTAATTTAAATTACTTGGAACAAATTCCAAGCTCTGCTTATTCAAACAAAGTTTATGACTTGACTGCTCAATAGAGGCAGAATAGTTAGCCAAACACTTGGCTGACTTATAAATACAATATGATAGCGATTTTGCTACCTGTCCTTTATAAAAATTGCAAAGATAGTAGTTATCTTCGGTCGTAAAATATTTTTGACTAATAAGTACATTAGAGTCAATAAATTCGAACATTTTATTATACAATGTCATAGTATTTATTTTCAGATTATGTCTATATCTGATGTTATTTTCGGTCTGTGACAGGCCATTGCCATAAGGAAAGGCAAACAGCACTATTTTATGTACATTTAACATGGCTAAACTATCAAAATACTTCTTTATTTTGGCACTGTTTGCATTTCCCCTTCTCCCAATTAAAATTAAAATAGTAGTAGATGGGCTGTACTCCTTACTTAATACTTCCTCCAGAATACCACTGTAACTGGCATCAGGCATACAACAATTAATTACCTGTTTATCTAAATGATGGTGTAGTACATGACCCATATTTTTACCCATTTCATCGCAGTACATGAAAATTTGGTCATTATTATTTACAATTATTTCTGATTTTTGTGTGACGAGGGAAGTACTGACAAGACTGTCAAACAATTCCACAGACTGAATCTCTGATGGTATAGACTCATGAAGGATAGCTGACCGTGAACAGCCTGATGAATCATGATTATAATCTGGTGTTAGATTATTACTCAAAGAATTAAACATTCTCTCATTCTCGCTACATTGTTCCACCAAGCTGTTCATAGCCAGAATATATTCTCCCATTTCCTTTTGTGAAATTTCATATTTAGCTGTTATTAAGTTTAAGGAATCCCGTAAATGGAGAATCTCCGACTGTGATCGTTGAATTTCAGCCTCATAATTGTTTTGAATTTTATTTACAATGATATTATGATTACTAATTTTTTCTTTAAGTAATTTACAACTTCTCAATGATTTACAGGTTTTAGTATATGAGTTTTTATTATTTTTAATTAATTTTTGTGTCTTTTTTATTATTTTGTTAATTTTAATGTATTTTTTAAACTTATTATTGCTACACTTTATTAGCCTGACCTGAGGGCTTGATGTTACACTATTATCATGAGTAAGGTCAATGGTTTCAATAAGACTGTTCTTATTGCTCAAGGTTGGGTTAGCAGAATGCAACGGAGTGGCACCTACCAGTTCCTCAAACAGCGCATGAGTCTGTGATGTCCGGAGTCTTTGGCTAGTGCTCTCCATTCTGATGATTGTGTCCTGGGCTTCACTTAGCCTACATTTCAGCTCAGCGTTGTGTTTGATAGTTGTATCAAACACATCGCCACACTGGTCAAAGGTTTCTACCGTATGCTGAAGCTTGTCCCGTTCCTCAGTGATGTGAATTAGTTGATTATGCAGTTCTGCCATCTCACTCTTGAGCTTGGTATTATTATTTAAAATATTGAGTACTTCCCTCTCATTGTCATCCTGTTCCCTTTGCAATTCTTCACACAAATCCTTATATTTCTTTAATTCTACTAAGGCTGCTTGGAGTTTTGATTCCTCCAGGCGTGCAGTAGCCCTCCTGGTCATTATTCTATCCATCCCTGACAAGAGTTATCGAAAACAGAGAGAACAACAACTACAGGCAAGAGATGTTATGTTAAAAGTTTGTGTAAGGAATGCAAATCTATAATTACGCTAGTCCTTTATATAAATGAATACTTCTAAGTGTAATGTAACAGTTTCAATAGCTATTTCAAAATACTTACAGTAATTTGCGATGACAATGCACTATTTTCCAAAATAATGAACGTTACGATTCAACTTACTTTGACACTTGGTCACTTTTATTAACAGTTTTAACGATTTAATTCACTTAATATCACAATTTAACATTGTATTTACAACGAAATTTAATTATTGGGTATAAAAATAGTAATTAAAGTATTAAAAACAAAAGATATAAATTAAAATTAAATTAAAATATTGGGAGAAGTTTTGTTGACGTCTAGTCAACAGTGTTGCCACAGACCCTGAGGTGAAATACCTGAGGCGTCAATTTCAATGGTAATGTACTTTCTCAGTGAATTATTTCATTCCGGTTTACAATACTAGTAGGGTCTGATGATCGCGTTACTAGGCTATTTAAAGGTTTTTACAGACTTCGTCCTCCAGCCCCAAAATATAATATCACTTGGGACCCGTCATTAGTTTTAGAATTCTTATCGAAATGGTACCCAAATAATAATTTAAGTTTAGAACATTTAACCAAAAAGTCTGTAACCATGGTCGCTCTGGTAACTGCACATAGGGTGCGGACAATTGGTAAAATAAAATCAGAAAATATAATTATCAATGATAATTGTATATTAATCAAGATAAGCGATCTGTTAAAAACATCTGGCCCTGGTTTACCTCAAACTTGTTTAAATATTCCATTTTATAAAGACCGGCCGGATAATTATGTCCCGCTGAAGTGCTAATAGCGTATATTGATAGGACGAAATCTTTGAGAAACAATGCCAATAGCCTTTTTATAAGTATTAAAAACCACATAAATCGGTATCCACAAATACTATCAGTCGGTGGATAAAAGATATATTATCAATTAGCGGAATTGACACTTCAATATTTTCTGCCCACTCCACCAGACACGCAGCGACCTCAGCCGCTCATAGAGCTGGTGCCAATATCGATATGAAACTAAAAGCAGCTGGGTGGAGTGGTAGCTCCAATGTCTTTGCTAGATATTATCATAGAGACGTTCAATGTAGAACAACTGATAATCTGATTTTGCCTTATCAATCCTGACCACTGATTGATGTTGAACTAATTTCTTAAAATTTATAACTTTATATAGTTTACCTGCCCATAATTTAAAGAAAAAATTCACTCAAGTTAGAAGCATACAATCATAAGAATGTAATAATGTAATGTTTGATTCATATACATATGGTTGCGGAAACTAGAGTACTTAAACTAGTGAGTTTTAATTGTAAGTCTATAAAAAGGTCAGTAAACTGTTTTAATAAAATGTGTGCCACTGCAGATATAGTTGCACTGCAGGAGACGTGGCTGTTACCGCACGATCTGTCCTATCTCAACGAAATTCATTGTGACTTTGCGACGGTAGGCGTATCAGCGGAAGGAGTGTTGCGGGGGAGGCCGTATGGTGGGGTGGCCCTTTTGTGGAGAAAGAGTGCGTTTAGTGTCGTCGAAATTATTAAGTGTAACAGTGTGCGCATTTCGGCGATCAAATACGTGAGTCAGTGTCAATCTATGTTAGTGTTCTCAGTTTATATGCCGACGAATTGTCAGGACAACCTATGTGAGTTTACTGCATGCTTCTCAGAAATAAATGCAGTGATTGATGATTGTAACGTAGATACAGTATTTATTATGGGTGATTTCAATGCGCATCCGGGAAAATTATTTTTTAACGAAATGTTAAATTTTTGTAAGGAACAAAGTTGGTCATGCGCTGACGTAGATTTGGTGCCGAGTTGTCTGAACACTTATACATACCTAAGTGACGCTCACGGAACTGTAAGATGGTTAGATCATTGCCGGGTTACGTCAATGGTATTTCAAACAATTTAAAGTAGGAAATTATTGTATGAGGTGTCATGGTCAGACCACTTTCCATTAGAAGTCACATGTAATCTTAAGTGTATACCGAATAAAAACTTTATAAACAAGGAGCAAGACAATTGAATATTATGGGGGATTAGAAACGAGGAACAAATGTTTAAATATAGAGAGATATGCAACGAGGCGCTACGCAATATAGACTTTCCAGTGGAATTGTGAGACTGTGGTGACTATACAGGCTGTTAGTGTAAACACCGTTGTCACTAAAACCATAGGTACTTGATTTATTATAAAAATGTTAATTGGAATTAAAAATAAATAAACGAATATTTCTTACAAAAATTAAAAAAAGTTTCTGTCCTACACCTTCCGTAAATTCATGGATACTATGCGCCCGAGTTACGTCATGCGCAAGGCGTTGACTTGCTGCACTGGTAGTTATAACTACCATCATAAGTTTTAACTAATTACATCATTGTAATAAAAACACAATACGCGTAACCAGTGATGTAACTTTCCCTTCATACTTTTCCTGGCTTAGGACAGGCAAAAATACCTACCTTGTGTTGCGTGACGTAGATTCCTCGCCCTCACTTGCTATTGACTTACTAAGAGCGAATGTTTCAGCCTGCTCTAGGGATTTTAAATTTAAACATATATACCCTGTAGCTGTTATAAAGGCTTTCAAACAACTCAAGATCAAGGCTACTGAAGACCTGTGGGGTATGTCTACTAATGTTTGCAAATCTGTAATTGAGACAATTGCACCCTATTTAGCCTTAATATTCAATTTGTGTGTAGACCAAGGGATATTCCCGACTTTAATGAAGTATAGCAAGGTTATACCGCTCTTTAAATCCGGAGATAGCAAGGACACCGATAATTATAGACCTGTTTCGGTTTTGAGCAAGGTGTTCAAAAAAGTGGTGCTCAATTAAATGCTCAATCATTTTAACTGTAACAAGATCCTATACGAACAACAGTATGGTTTCACCAGAGGACGTTGTACTACTGACGCCGGTGTAACTTTAATTAAGCAAATCTTTAATGAATGGGAAGACTCACAGGATGCCATTGGCATTTTTTGCGACCTCTCTAAAGCATCGATTGCGTGAATCACGAAACACTGCTCCTGAAGCTTCAGCTTTATGGACTCGGTGAACTTGCACTTAGCTTAGTAAAATCGTTTTTGAATGATAGACTGTAGCAAGTTCAAATAAACGGTGTGAATTCATCAGGCTTAAAAGTGAAGATGGGGGTTCCGCAGGGTTCAATACTGGGTCCGTTCCTCGTATACATTAATGATTTACCTTCTTTATTAGAAAACCAAATACAAATGGTGTTATTTGCTGATGATACTTCACTGATTTTTAGAGTAAATAGACAGGTTCAGCACCTTGACGACGTAAAAAACGCCATGCTTAAGGTTCATAACTGGTTTACTGTGAATAATTTAGTATTAAATGAAAAAAAAACGACATGCATAAGATTCGCTTTACCAAATATTAGAAGCAGTGAATTTAAGGTTATATTGAATAAGGACATTCTAGAATTCGTCGAAAATACAGTTTTCTTAGGGATTACGCTCGATTCAAAGCTGCAGTGGGGTCCTCACTTAACATCTCTTGCAGGGCGGTTAAGTTCAGCCGCTTACGCTGTCAGAAAAATCCGACAATTAACAGACGTAGATACCGCAAGGCTGGTCTATTTTAGTTACTTTCATAGCATCATGTCTTACGGTATTTTGCTCTGGGGACGTGCTGCAGATATAATTCTATCTTTATCCTGCAAAAGAGGGCTGTCAGAGCCATCTTTAATCTTGGCAGACGCGAATCTTTAAGGGAATTGTTTAAAACAATTAACATCATGACGGTGCCTTGTCAATATATTTATGAAAACATCATGCACGTTAGAAAAAATCTTCATATATTAAAAAAAAATAGTGATAGACATCAGTGGCGTGCCTAGGGATCATAGCTAGGGCAAGCCCGAGAGAGTTTCGAAAAAAAACCAATTCAATTTTTCACGATCACACAGTTACACATAATTAATATAAGAGCCATCTATTAACATTATCGGCGCCACTAAGCTTGTAGAGTTCGATCGCAGGTAGTAAAATCACAGACCAATAGATGGCGCAGAAATAATTGATTGGTGTCATTAGCATTGTATGATTTTGATAGAAAATAATATTTCTTTTAAATTTTTAACTTCCGAGTATAATACGAGATATAAAAACATCATCAACATAAAATGAATAATATAATTTTGATGTTTATACAAATACTTGGTGGTTTACCGCCTTATATTTGTTGTGTATTTTCGTCTAATTTAAAATCGTATTAGAATCGTATCGTATTAAGACAGCAAAGATACAGTTTTAAGAAATTGCCACTATAATATGTAGAGTTGATACAAGCTTTCTGTTGACGCTAAATGACTCGCACACAATATCAACTAACCTCTGAAAAACGGCTTGATTGTTGTCGACACGTTAATTGTAATTAGAAATAACAACACATAAACAATAAAAATCAGGAGTAGGTTTAGGTGAAGTTGTTACGCAAGCATAGCCGAGGCAAATCGCTATAGTGTGCATCGCCCTGAATTCACATAACAACATAGCGCGATACCCAGAAGCTGACGCGGCACAACTGCCTCGTGTCGAACGAAGCTGAAACCGTCTCCGCGGTACACAAGTACATAAACTCATATATACCATATATAATATATACATAATATTACATTTACCCAATAATATAGTACTTGCTGATCCTAAATACTTTTTACCAGCATAGGTGGACATCCTCTTAAGAGCAGACATTTATTGGAATTTAATTAGAAATGGAATAATAAAATTTGGTTATAATTAACCAGTGAAGAAAATGTGTTGCGCTGATCCCAAATAACTTGGGACAAGGGCAGGAAGATGATGATGATGGTTATAATAAACCAGTCCTTCAAGAGTCCAAGCTCGGATGGCTTGTAGGTGGTCCATTGTCAACGAGTCAGTCAATCCCAGAAGTTCACTGTAACTTCTCTCAAGAAATTAAAGATTCCTTAGAAAGATTTTGGAATATTGATGACTCACCAGAGCAACTCTGTGAAAATCATTTTGTAGAAAATGTTTCTAGGCTTTCAAGTGGTAGATTCTCAGTGAAAATTCCCTTAAAAAAAAACACCTGAGCAAGTACTCGGTGACTCATATTACATTGCTAAAAAATGTTTGGAAAGCCTAGAGAAAAGATTTTGTAAATTTCCTAAATTAAAATTAGAATATAAAGCATTTATAGATGAATATGCTAATCTAAGGGCATCTTACTAAGGTAAATAAACCTGACTTTGGCTACTTCTTACCACATCATGCGGTCATCCGTGAGAAGAGTGAAACTACCAAACTTCGAGTGGTTTTCGATGCTTCGTCTAAAACTCACTCGGGAAAGTCACTCAATGATATTCAAATGGTAGGGCCAGTGGTTCAAAGTGATTTGATATCAATATTGTTTCGGTTTCGCATGCATAGATTTGTTCTTACAGGGGACATTGAGAAAATGTTTGCCATCTACAACTCATACTCTGACGCGATGAACCTCATCAGCCTATCGACGTTCTACAACTCAATAAAGTCACCTACGGGACTGCTTCGGCTCCGTTTTTAAGTTCGAAATGTCTCCTACAACTTGCTCGTGAATGTAAGGACAAATCTACTAGTAATATTATTCAAAAGGGGTTTTACGCTGATGATCTCAATACCGGTTCTGATACAGTAGAGGGCCTTAAGTACATCTATCAGCAAGTGGTGGGTGTCTTAAATTCTGCATGTTTGCCTCTTAGAAAGTTCAGGACTAACTGTCATCAGTTATTTGATAATGAAATTGATTCATTAACGCCCATGGATTTTAATAAGGATTCCACTGTTCTTAGTTTAAATTGGTCTCCTAAAACTGATTTTCGACAGTTTTCTACTGATATAGAACCATCTCCTCAAATAACCAAAATGTCAGTCATTTCAGCTACCTCTAAAGTTTTCGACCCTTTAGGGTTGCTTAGTCCATGTATCATTGTGGCCAAGATATTGCTGCATATAAGTTAAGAAGACCATAATTCTATGTATATAATACTATAATATATAATATAATTACTAGGAAGTCCGTGCTTTCCTCATTGTATTTCCTTTTCTTTCGTTCTGTGATGTTGGCCAGTGTATGCAGATAAGGTTCGGATTCATAATGCTGTATTGGAGACTTAATCTTTTTGGTGAGTACTGGCTTATCGCTCGAAACTCCTGACGCAGTCTCCATCTGTTGAGGGGCGGGGGAGGAGGGAGGAGGCGTACGTCTTAAAGGCATTTTAAAATGTTCAAAACTATTGGCTAATTACCAGGGCAGCAGAACTATCAGGTGATGAATAGTTACTTTCAACTTGAGAGGTCTAGTTGTCTGGTCACCGATCGACGAACTCGTACAATATGTTGTTCCGTCCAGTATAAGGTGATCCCTGGTGTGTGAACAAAGACACAGGACGCAGTTTGTTTGAGTGCGTAACCACTGACCGTGAGTAAACGTCGATGTGAGAGTGCTCGACTCCGGCCGCTTGCTCTGCAGTGCTGTGTGTGCGTGAGCAAAGTTTTGAAGCAGGTGTGATGCTCCGCCGCTGTCACTGCCTCTCAACACTTTATGCACTCCTGGTACTCAAACTGAATATTTGTGATTTATTTGTTTAAAATTAAATATTATTTACTGATATTATAAATTTTAAATAAACTTGTACGGAGGACACGTCTAAGCGCTTACGCGATCCGGGGGGGAAATTGTTGTCTCTAAATTGTTTTATAGATTCGAATGGTTTGATAAGAACCGGGGGTTGAATTAAAAATTCCGATTTTGATTATAATAAAAAACACCCCCTTGTTTTAAGTTCAAAGCATCATTTAACTAAATTAATAAACGATGCTAGTGCAGACTTTAATCTTCCCTATAATTGACTATGGTGATGTGTGCTACTTTGACTTGAATACGGTCTGGTTGGATAAGCTTGACAGGATGCTGAACAATTGCATTCGCTATATTTTCAATTTGCGGAAATATGACCACGTGTCTAGTTTTAGGGCGGAGCTTAAGTGGTTACCCATTCGTCAGAGAAGAAGTTTGCGTGCGTTAACCACGCTTTTCTCTCTTCTCACTTCACTTACTCCTCCTTCTTATCTTATTTCAAATTTTCAATATCTTTGTTCTACTCACACAAAGAGTCTTCGATCTTCTAATAATCTTCTACTCAGCTGCCCTTCTCATACTTCTGACTTTGTTCATTCTTCCTTTCATATTCAGGCTATTCTTCTTTGGAATGCGCTCCCTCTTGATATCAGGACAGCCACCAGTTTGTATGCATTCAAGCGGAAGTTGCGGATTTATTTTTCGGAGCAAATAGAAAGAGTTTTATTATAATCCTCCTTTCTATTCTTTGTAAGATATGTATTTATATATGTATGTATATATTATATTTTTATAAATGTTTATGTATATTATATAGCATTTTATAGTAAGTATGTAGAATTTAATTTTTTTGTACTTGTGTACACTTTATTTTATTATGTAAAATATTTGAATATTTTTTTTATTTTTATTTTTTTAAATTTCTGATTTTGTTGTTTTACTCTTGTAAAAATTGCTTGCACCTGCCATGTTATCTCTTCACCACCTCTGGTTGACTGTTAGAGAATGCCTAAGGCATTAAGTCCGCCTTTGTACTATCGGCAAAAGTTCCGCATGCTCACCTTTAAGGCGATTATCGCATAGCACCGCTGTCGACTCGGTCACCGTATGCATGCGTTTTGACCAATAGGAAGCGAATTTTAGTTGTGTTCGTCATAATACAATGACGTGTAGAAGCGGACACTCACATTAGTATGCGGGCGCACATTAGTAACCTGTTTCCCTCGTTTTGTGAAATGTTTTTTCAATGTTCACAAATTCTAATTGTCGTTTCGGTTTCAAACTATGATATTATGGCCCGCGTGAGCTCTTTTATAAATCATTGTTGACAAGAAGTTATTCCGTACTCATTATAATAAATTATGTTTGATTTAGAAAATGTGTTATTGGTATTATTTAATAAGTATCAACCTTCCACAAAAAAATATATTTCGTATTAAGATAACATGTAAACAACTACTAGTGACTCGCCCCAGCTTTGCACGGGTGTTACAAATCACTGAAACGTTAAGTTTTTCTCTAATATAATTTATACACCTTTTATATGAATTCTGTATATTGGTAAAATCCTACGAAAATCAGTACTGCAGAATTTGAGACTTTTTTATTATATGTAAGGATAAGAATTTTATCCGCTTGAAAATTCTATTCTTACAGAGCATTTAATACTGGAGAATTGAAAACAGATATTGACTTATAAAATGCACATTTTTAGTTTATATTAATTAAATAAAAAACTGTTTAGAATTTTTTTATTAGCACGCTTTCAATAGTTTCATCTGTAACTAACTCTATTATAAAATATTGGAAATCCTACCTCTATGGGTAGTAAAGTGCTTATTTTTTTTTAATTATTGTTAATTTTAGGTAGTTATTAAATATTTTCATCTCATGTATAGTAGGTAAGAGATTTTTGCTTTAAAGTAACTCTTAGTGTGAAATATGCACTGGGTTCTTTATAATTCACTTATGATTTGACAATTTTTTTCAGAAAAATAAAACAACAATTTAAATTATAATTTATTTTTATGCATCTTTTCTTGAAAAAATTACATAGAAAGAAAGAAAAACTGTTTATTTACACAAAAATGACGCACATTACATAAGAAAACATGTAAGAAAAAGCAAAATAAAAACAAGTTAGTATTAAGTCTAAAAAACTAAAGGCAAAAAAAAATAATACAAATAAGAAATATGCGCCACTACCGCGCGAAATAGCATTAATAGCATAATTGTCTTGTCAGGCAATCAGCCTAGCAGGTTGTTCATATTTATAGGTAAAAATAAATAATACAATAATATTATTACCTAATTATTAACATAAGAAATATATATTTTTTTAAACTAAGTATACATATCTTATAATTATTATTACACACGTTATTTTAGCATACCACTAATATTAATACATTACACTTACTTTATTACATTATTTATCAAATACTAGCTGTCTCGCGCGGTTTCCACGCGTCTTTAAATAGTTATTGCTCCGTGATGAGCGTGATATTTACGTGTTCCAGAAACGCGTGGCTTATTCCCATATCATACTATACTGAGTCTTGGTGTTTCTTTGCCTCATCCATCTTTTTTGTTATTTTTTTTTTGTTAGTTATTTAGTTTTTATCTACTTAGTTTATTTTGTTATATATGTGTATAGACGTGTGTGTATGTGTTAAATATGAGCAGGCATTCATGGAACACGTTGTTTATAATATTTTTCCTAAATCTGGCTTTCATACAAAAATAATTACTAGATGATAATATCATATACAATAACACTGGTAGTTTCAGACATTAGCGCGATTAAACGAACAAATATTCAGATTTACTATATCATTAGTACACATTTATTTACATTGATTAAACAGGACGACTTTAAAATAACTGGCACAATCATTGGACAAAATAACATTAAAATAATATTATTAAAGAATTAGAATAATAACTGCTAGAATGATTGAAATAATATACCAAAATAAAGGTTGTAAGAAAACACATCAAACTGACACCACCCTGAAATTTAAATGACTTTTTCCTGCAATGAAATGATTTATCGTGGTAGTAAACACCATAAAAAAAAAATGTGATAAAAAAATCTCAAAACTGATCTATTTCGAAACAATTAATAGGTATCAAAATTAATATTTTTTATTATTTTTGAAAACAATAACAATTTTAAGGATTCTTTAGAAGAATACAAATTGCAAAAATATATTACGTGAAAAAAAAGCGGGCCGTCTGTGCTGCATTCCAGCTCTATGTAACTCGTTCCGAATAGTTTTCATTTAAACATCAAATTCTTGTGCGAAATTGCGAGTAGGTGTAAACGGGCTTTCTTGAAATGTAGCTATCATATTGGCCAATTGCCCTTCGTTGATACCCCGAGGTCGAGGTGCACGAACACGCTGAGTTAGATCTTCTTCTTCATATTTGCGCACCCAACGGCGCACTGTGGTTCTCTGTAAAAAAAAGTAACAATTAGGTTTTTAATCAATTTTTTATAAATGAAAAGATATACAATATAAATTTTATTGCAAAACTATTTTTTAATTTTTTATTTTCGTTATTTTAAAATAAAAATTTACTTTTGAATCCAGTACCGAAAACCCCCGAATAAACATGAGCGCGTGTGACGTCATACGTTTAGCTGCCAGATGAAGTAAGTAAAAATTATGAAGTCACAACTATAGTCATGTAATATTTTTTAAAATTTCGTCAATTTTTAATTGTTTGTAATTAATTGAAATAATTTTCTTAACGTTTGTTGTAATAAATAGCAACATTATTAATAATAAATTAAATACTATGTATTAAATACCAATATTTTTTTTTTCAAATTCCCTGTTAGCATCGAATTGTCACATAATATTGGAATTAAACAATACATTACTAGCAGTATGCAAAAGGATTAAGTTATTAACAAATAAACCCTAACTTTTTAAATATCTATTTTAGTTATTAACATTGTTATCTGTATTTTATACGGATAGTAGACCACAAATAGATATTCAATGGCATTGTAGTAAATTCTAACATTGTGTAAAACTCTCCCAAGCAAATTTGTGCATTATTGTTAACGACTTAAGTGCGGTAACTCAATTTCAAAATACATTGATGACTTAAAATGAAGGGCCATTGTTTAATAAGCAGGTGTTGAAAGATTTGTTATCGGGTCATAAAATGTCCAAACAATGTCTTTGAACGCGCCGATATAACAAACCTCTTTTTAAATTACTATTTTAAATATTATGTAAACGTAATTTCTTATTTTATTTTTGCAAAATTCTAAGTTATGTATTTTATTAATATTTATCGCAAATAAGCGATCTACCTCGACTTCGCACGGGTCTTACAAATCACTAACATGCTCGGCTTTGCTCTTTAATAATTTGCATGCGCATAAAAACCTTCCAAAAAAATTCTCTAAATGAGAGTGAGAACCCATATCAAAATCCGTTGCATTGTTTAGAAAAAAATTGCGGAGAATCAGACAGACAGACAGAAACAGCGACTTTGCTATACTACATTATTTCTTTTACACAGAAACGCATAACACACGATTTCCTTAGAATAAAATTTCTAATAACTACAACAAATATACGAAATATAAAAAATGCATGTAGGTTTCTTTTAGGCATTCAAATATAATATGAATTATTAAAAATTTTTTTGTAACATACGATTTAATCTATAAAACTCTGTTGTCGGGCCGACGGCGACGTCGGCGTCGGCTCGCGAAACAATAACTTTTAACGGTAACAGAAGAAAAAATATGAGATCTATATAATAATGCAAACAATAAATATATAGCTCAGTACAGGAAACCAACATGCACTTAATTTATTTCTATCTCTAGATAAAAAAAATAACTTACTTGTAGATTTAACTCCAGCGCAATTTGGGATATATTCAATCCTTGTCTATGCAAGACAATGATTTCATTTCTTTCTTCCTGATTGAGGTTTCGGGTTGTCATCGTTAATGACAAAACACAGCCCTCAGGTAGTCACGATACACAGTCCAGGATACGAGCAAGGGTCAAAAAGAGTTCCACGATCAAAGTCCGGTATACAAAGCAATGGTCACAGTCCGATAGAAATAAACAGGTCGTAAAATAAAATTGATGAAAACGGGAAGCGTGAACAATTAGCGAGATGCAAATCGGCACTGGCTAATGTTTGTTGACATTTTTTGCCGCACGCACTTACTGCACTCACACAAATATGTATTGTCTCTAATTGGGTGGAGCAAGGAAGGGGCGTGGTCTGTCACTATCTGCGCTTCCGCAGGACTATTTTCTTAACTGAGCATGCTTAAGTTTTGCCGATAGTACATTTGTTGCATAAAGTTTAAATAAATAAATAATATTTAAACATGAACATGTGAGATTGTTTCACGCAGGTCCATAACACCTACTAGCTTCCGTAAGAGAAAAATTCTGGGCTGTAGGTGGTCGATGTCTGGCACGTAGTACATCAAAGCAGTGCGTCATTTGCGTCCGTTTACGAGGACAGACTGTACAACCCTTGATGGGCAACTTACCTGCTGAAAGGAGTTACTCATCATATCCTTTCTACTCGTGTGGTGTCGATTTTACCGGACCTTTTATAATATCTAGCCGCAAAGGTTAAGGAAACCGTATCTCCACGTGCTACTTATGCCTATTTATATGTATCTCAACTAAGGCACTACATATAGAATTAGTGAGCGATTTGAGCGCGGAGGCATTAATTTTGTCTTTGCGTAGATTTGTCTCGAGAAGAGGCAAACCTAATACAACTTTTTTGTGATAACGGATTTCGAATTTTAAGGGTGCAAACAACGAAATAAAGAAAATACTCAGATCCAGTCGTCGTGAGTCGGTTAGCGATTTTGCTTCCAAAGAAGGGTTTAAATTTATGTTTAGCCCTGCGTATTCCCCTCATTTCGGAGGAGTATGGGAGGCTGGCGTAAAGTCCGCCAAATTTAGGAGTTAGCTACTTTGTTCGCGCAAATAGAGGTGATTTTAAATTCCCGTCCTTTGACATCCCTTTCATCAGATTCGAGTGACCCTACTCCTTTAACTCCTGGGCACTTTCTAATCGGTCGACCGCTTACTGCTGTTCCATCACTTCCAATCACCATGAAGAGTCCAAACCGATACCAAATTATTGAAAAACTTCGTCAACATTTTTGGGAAAGATGGCGTTTAGAGTTCGTAGCCGAGTTGCAACAACAGACCAAATGGAAGACAAGACAGAAAGAACTGAAACAAGGCGACCTAGTGGTTTTGAAGCAAGAAAATCTACCGCCTCTTCAATGGCCTATGGCTCGAATAGTTAAACTGTACCCAGGAACAGACGCTATTGGTCGCGTCGCCGATGTGCTCACGACCAAGGGTATCAAGCGCAGAGCAATCAACTAGATGTGCATCTTACCGAACCTTGACCATCTTGATAACCTTGAAACGCTTCAAGGCCCCGGAGGATGTTCCGGCCTTGCAACGTTGTGACGACCATAGAGCAGAGGCGGAAGTTGGCAAGACTGCGTGTGTCACTTCGCCAAGACAACGGCGCACTTGCTAGACAATGTTTCACGCAGGTCCATAACACCTACTAGCTTCCGTAAGAGAAAAATTCTGGGCTGTAGGTGGTCGATGTCTGGCACGTAGTACATCAAAGCAGTGCGTCATTTGCGTCCGTTTACGAGGACAGACTGTACAACCCTTGATGGGCAACATCCATCCATCATCCATCCATCTCATTCCTCCGTTGGCTCTCGGCGGTGACAGACGTGTGTTTTTGACTCGGGTCCGTTTTTGTTTCCTGCACTGTGATTGGTGACTTCTCGTATTTTTCAATTCCTTGTCACTCAACCGGCGCTTATACCAGTGGACTCCACCCACTGGGAGGATCTAGAGCAGGACGGCAGCTTTCTGTGAGTTACATACACTACTTACTTGCTTTTTCTCTGGAGTGGGAATACAGTCCAAGATAAATCCCAAAAGACGAAGTCGTCCGGTGCTGGATTCGAACCATCGACATCTGCGGCGTGGATCCGACGCTTCGGTGCACGAGCTACAGAACGTGTGCAGCGGCGCGGCAAATTAGCGTCCTACTTCGACTTTAAGCTTGTTGTGACATTCCGACCAACAGGTGGCGCTAGCGGTACCGTTCCAAGCCTATATTAAATTCACTGTTTCAAGTTAACAAATATGCCGCGTATGCAACGATCCCCGCCCCCAGCAGCTCCAAAAATATCTGAAGCCCAGTCGGAACCGGATGTGTCATCTATCCTTACACGCGAAGCGACAGAGACCGTCAATATAACTTCCAGAGCTAAACGCCTGCGCCCCGATGATTCCTTCACCCAATCAACCGAATTAGATGAACTAAAACAAATGCTGATATCATGGAAAAACGAACAGGCGCTAGTACTAAATGAACACACCGCCACTTTGAAGACAATCGTCGCTGACATGGCTGAATTGAAGACTCAGTCACTCAAAATTCAAAACACGAACTCCGAAATCGAAAAATCTATTGAGTCATTCAATACCAGCTTTGAAGAGATGCAGCGCCGAATTGATGTATTGGAAAAAGAGCGTACATTTTACAAGCAAGCCTTTGAGAATGTGGAGGCGCAATTACAAGATCTAGAATTTAAATCCCGTTCATCAAGCGTTGAGATTAGAAATGTGCCCAGTAAGGAAAAAGAGACTGCAGAGGATCTTACAAAGATTGTAATGCAAATTGGCTCCAAAATAGATATTAATATACAGCCGAACAACATACGAGACATATATAGGCTTCCTGGAAAACCAAATACAAATCGTCCGATAATCACCGAGTTCGCATCAGTTACCACCAAGAATAATTACATTTCATCAGTTCGATCCTTCAATAAAACCCGTGCAAAAGAAGAAAAACTGAACTCTTTGCATCTCGGTATGGATTGTGAAAGTAGTCCTATATATGTTAGCGAGCGCTTATCTTCTACTGTTAAGAAGTTATACTACCTTGCCCGGGAATTTGCAAACCAACAGAACTACAAATTCTGCTGGTGTGCGAACGGGAAGGTTTTTCTACGAAAGGCTGAAGGCGAGAAACGGATTGATATAAAAACACAAGCATGTTTTGAAAGATTCAAGCAATTGCAATGACTATGTCTGCTGTTGTATAGCTTCGCTTTTTACCAATCAACGTTGCCAATCAATTATTTTTCTGTGCACATATACTGTTTATTTACTTACCTTATTACTTATTTGTATGGTTACAATCATAAATTGAAAGAATACACACACGCTCAGATGTTTCTGAATGAACTCTCATACCTTTCACGTTCAAATCGTTTTGACATGCATTACATAAACAAACTACATAACACAAACATAACATACACGAGAACAAAAATACACCTACAATCTGCACACTTTCCCATTACATTCACACCTTGGACTTCAGAACTGAGAGGAAATCGTAAACCACTGCCACTACATCCTAGTCATAAAACAAAAAAATGCTCACCCAATTTTAGAATAAACATTCTTATAATAAAAAATGGCTAATCAAAATAACATAGAAAATATAGTACTAGAATTGGATGCTTACCAAGTCTCAAAATCATATAAAGTTCCGGTAGGTGAATGCTCAAAATTAATAAACAATACTCGAAGAACAATATCAGTTTTGCACCTTAACATTCGCAGTGTAACTAAAAACTTCGATAACTTAGTAACTTTTCTACATCTTTTAAAAATAGATTGTGACATTGTAATATTAACGGAATGTTGGCTAAAGAAAACCACTGTTATTCCCATTTTGAAAGACTACAATTCTCACTTTACAAAGAACACAAACAATCAGAATGATGGAGTTATTATGTATACGAAATGTTCATTACCATGTTCTGTTTCAGAACCTGAGTTTAATGATGCAAACTGCCTTCTTTGCAAAGTTGAGGATACCGCTGCCATCCTGGCCGTATATAGACCCCCCTCTTTCCGTTACATTGACAATTTTTTAGATAGTCTTGACGCTACATTATTATCTCTTACAAAAACTCAACACATTGCCTTAATAGGTGATATAAACATTGATATAAAAAATAACAATAACGATAAACACTCCAATGAATATCTCACTTTCACTGCGTCCCATGGATTGCTACCTGCTCACATTTATCCTACCAGGTTAAATAACTGTCTAGACCATGTGCTTCTAAAAACGAAGCAGTCAGGGACCACAGTAGTCATTGAATCACAGATAACCGATCACCTACCTGTATTATTAAGTATCAATTTAGATGAACCCAAACCCAAAATTACCCATAATGCCAAAATTATTGACATAACAAGCATCCAAAAAGACATAGAAAACGAAGATTTCTCCGCGGTACTTTTCGCAGAAGACGCAAATGTAGCAGCTAAAATTTTGATATCCTCTCTAAACCAAATTATCAACAAGCATACTCGTTACTCTAAGGTACCCAGGAAGAACAGGACTATTAAACCGTGGATTACGCCCGGTTTACTTCGCTGTATACGAAACCGTGATAAAATGCACCAAACTTTAAGAGCACAACCTGAAAACCCTATATTGAAAACAACGTACTCTCGTTACAGAAACTTCTGCAATTCATTACTACGGATACTAAAAAATAATTATGAAAGGGCTGAATTTGCAAAAAGAAAAAATAATCCAAAGACTACCTGGGACCTCATAAAAACTATTACACACACCAAAACCATTCCATCACCACCTAGAGAACTTCTAAAAACTGGTACAGACGACCATAGGGCAACAAATTCAGTTAACAATTATTTTGCAAACATAGGCTCCTGCTTAGCAGCAAACATAAGACACCATCGTAGAAACTATTCACATTATCCCAATCAAACATCAACACTAAATTCCATATGTATTTTAGAAACCGACAATTCTGAAGTCCAACGCGTTTTAATCAACCTAAAATCAGATTCAGCAATAGGTATCGACGGTATCTCGACCAAAATTCTAAAAGTAGCGCACACAACCCTGGTCCCTTACATCACACATATCTGTAATCTTACAATATCTACGGGTATTTTTCCTGACGCCTTTAAGATAGCTCTCGTTCACCCAATTTATAAGGGCGGAGACAGAAACAGTGTAAGCAATTATAGACCCATCTCAGTCTTACCAACATTATCTAAAATTCTGGAAAAGATCTTAAATAACCGTTTGCTTACCTATCTACGAGCTAATAGCCTTCTGTCGGAAAACCAGTACGGCTTTCGAGCCGGTATTTCGACGGAAGATGCGGTTGTAGCTTTGTCTGAAAAGGTTGCTAAGCACATGGATAAAAAAGAGAAATGTCTCGGTATTTTTCTAGATATATCAAAAGCTTTCGACACTGTTTCTGTCCCAATACTCTTATCGAAACTAGAGCGCATCGGTATTCGCGGCATTGCATTAGACATTTTCACGAGTTATCTAAAAAACCGATATCAGCATGTTAAAATCGGTGAGGTCACGAGTGATAGCGCTAAAATTGAATACGGCGTTCCTCAAGGTAGCATTTTGGGCCCGACACTTTTCCTTGTCTATATTAATGACTTGTGCTCACTTCCTCTCACAAACTGCTCCTTGTTTACCTATGCTGATGATACAGCCTTACTTATATATGGCGAGGATTGGAAAGAAGCTGAACAAAATGCTCAAATAGCGCTGGATGAGGTTATGGATTGGCTTGCAGGAAATCTATTAACACTCAATGCAGATAAAACAAAAATATTATCCTTCTCGATCAGCAACCGGTCTCAACCAAAAATCCCTCTTACTATCAAAGCTCATAACTGTCCACGGCACATTAGCAATAATTCATGTACGTGCCCGTCACTCGCATTCACACCCAATATAAAGTACTTAGGTGTGCTGATCGATAAACATTTAAATTGGTACAGCCATATTGAAAACCTAGTGGCCAGAACGCGGAAACTCATATATATCTTTAAAAAACTACGTCACTCGGCTGACTCAGATACCATTATGACAGTGTACTTCTCACTTTGCCAATCACTGATCACATACTGTCTGCCAGTGTGGGGCGGCACCTTCAAGACCTACCTTCTTAAATTAGAAAGAGCTCAAAGAGCAGTTCTTAAAGTAATGTCTTGCAAGCCTTACAAATACCCCACAGCCGAGCTTTTTAGAGAATGCAAAGTATTGTCAGTGAGAGGACTGTTTGTGCTTCAATCTATTCTTAGGAAACATAGATTCCCACTTCAAATTTCACACAAACGCCGTGCTGACATTGTGTTCCCACAAATTCAACACCATACTACCTTTATCAGACACCAGTTTGTCTACCTTAGTGGAAATTTATATAATAAAGTAAATAGATTACTCAAAATACAAACCCTTAACTTACATCAGTGCAAACATAAATTGAAAGCTTGGTTGATGGATCAAACCTATGAAGAAATAGAAAAACTACTAACTACCTTAACCTAGCAAGACAAGTACATATACATTTCTCTACACCCAACACACAACACAACTACACACACCCTCATTCACTCATGCACACACACCCTACACACCCACCCTCACTTGATACGCATACCTACGCTTACCCACACTGTTATGATTGCAGCCATCTATTTTAAAAGCTTTTACTTTAATTTTAATTTTATTTTTGTCAAGTTCTAAACATACTTTTGTGAATATCTACTATTGGAGGAACTGACTCCCAAGTCACAGGCAATAAACCTAGTTTGGGAGTCAGGGAACATGTTACTGTGTATAATGTATGTTATGAATAAAGTTATTATTATTATTATTATTATTATTATAATGTACGCGATTTTAACATAATTATGAAGAAACTCAATTAAAGTAAACGTGGTTTTATTGTTGATATTCTCAACAAAGTGTATCTTCCTTAGGGACATCTATTATCTTCAAGGCTTGACCCTTCAATCGGTCGTTGGAGTTTGAGATGACGAACTCTGTTGTCTGAATAAAACAGTTGTGAGGAAGCATGACGAGATAACTTCCTTGCAGTAACTTGTGGAGATCTAGTTCGCAGGACAGGCGTACTTTCGTCAGAGTCGGGAGGTTGATAGTATAATGACGGTCGTCGAGTTTCTTGTAGGCTGGTTTTTGAAGAGATATTGCGACTGGTTTGCATTCGGGAAGTCTCTGCTGCTGCGTGATGAGGGTTCCAATACAGTCCGGTGACGTTCGGCTTTGTACGTTGTGTATCTCTTCACATAGATACCCCTTAGTGGACTTCGGGCATTCAGCCTCTATGTACTTGAAATCTGTCGAATGGATCGCAAGGAATTGGAAATAAGTGTAGTGACCTACCTTTATTTATTTATAATTAGTATATTGTTTGCAATTTGTAAAATCAAACCATCTAGTTTAATTATTAAATCTAATTACAATCAAAATTATGTACAATATTTACAACTTACATCTAAAACAAAAATTATATAAAAGACAAAATCAACATACAAACACATTTGCATTATTAGTAGTTAATTGCTTATCAGCTGGCCGACGCAGCTATGACGCGTCGATTGTTCTAGCGGCCGACGGCCGACCGGTTTAGCCGCTACGTCACGTGGACGAAGCGCGCGAGCGGGACAGCGCTATAGTCGCGACGCGCTCGCGCACACAGTACGTCAGCGTGACTCGCCAGTATGCTTCTCGCATCTATAGCCGCTGTTGCGATTTAAAATCATAGCTTCACCGCGCGTTATTTAGCTGTGCTTTAAACTAGCTTAATCTAGCTTCATGTAATATCTGTTCTCGCCTATCTTTATTTCTACCACTCCTTCTTTTATGTGGAACTCTTGTGTGTGTGAACTGTAACCTGTGACTGTGCAATAAACTTTCTTTCTTCTTCTTGTGTACTCGGACTTTCTCGTCATTTCTCCTACACACATCATCTCACACACACCTACAGGCTCTAACACAGGAGATAAAACTTGAAAATCTTGACGATGGCCCAGGTGTATTACCCTTTAAACTAGGTCCCTGTAACATAATATCTCATTACCATTCGTTTCTGCAACACGTAAATCTTCAGGAGTTACAAGATAAGGTTAATGTCGTTCATAATCAATTAAAAGAGATAAGTCCCGATCTTCACAATAAGAGCCTTTCTTTATTTCAACCTCATATTGAATACTTAGAGGATCAGCTTCAAACCGTCCTTGACCAATTGCAGTCATTTGAAACTACTCATTCTAAAAGAGGTCTCGTAGATGGTCTCGGTTCTGTCGTTAAAAGCATAACCGGTAACCTTGATTATACAGATGCGATACATTTTAATAATTCGATCAAATCTCTTCAAGATGAAGAAGAAGTGAAACAAACAACAAAACACAAACAAAGAACAAACAAACAAACAACAAACAAACAACACAACAAACAAACAAATTACAAACAAACAAATACAACGAACAAATTATTAACGGAATTTAACAACCACGTGAGTTTAACTAAAACTTGGATAACTCAGCACTCTAAAGTAGTAGATAACATGGTAGATAACCAAAATAAATTAACAGCTTTAGTCAGAAATATGAGTCGAAGTCTAAAGGAAGGAAATCATGAATTCATTCTGTTCGGGACTGTAGTAGGCGTGATGCTGGTTTATAAATAACGACAATAATTATTTTAGTAATTATTATAATTATTATTACAAAGACTCGCGACGCGCACAGAGATTGCGGAAACGCGCCGTGTATCGTCCGCCGTCGTTGATGGTTTTGCTGGAGTGAGGGGCCGGTGGGGCGGTCGCGCCTGCGAGCGCCTCGCCCCCCGCTGCCCGCCGCCCCGCAGCCGTCGCCGCCGCTATCGCTTGCACCGCCGCCGCCGCCCGCGTTCGCGAATATTCCGAACACATTCAATATGCTCATCTAGGACAAACAATCTTAATAGTTAGTGACAACATTGACAGACTGTCGCAAGAAATATCGAAATTACAGAACGTACTAGCGTTTATACGGACGTCTACAGAACACCATGACCTCATTAGTTTAAATACCACTAGATCTATAACTAAATTAAAGTAAATTAACTAGGCTTTATGGTAGTGATAAGGTATTAGATATAGAAGCTCGTGAATATTACGACGTCATACAGTTAGGTTCACATTTTAAAGGTAATGAAATAGTTATAGTCTACAAATTTCTAATCATCCTGCCTCAGACATTTGATCTATACAAAATATTTATTTATTTATTTATTTAAACTTTATGCACATGTAAAAAAAAATACAATGTACAAAGGCGGACTTAATGCCTTGGGCATTTTCTACCAGTCTACCTAAAATATCCATAGTTCCCAACAAAAACCATGAGATTCTTGTTCCTTAAATGTAAGGTAGTACTAAATGTAGTAATGTAGGTACTAAATTATAAAATGATAAAAAATCTACACCTATTATCGCCTTTGTTACATCAGCAACAATAAATCGCCAAGTAAAATCACGGCGCAACCCTAAATTTAAATTTAAATTCACAAAACCATAAGTGTTTATTGATGTGCCGTTTGCCGCACACAGTTGGTAGCTTTTTTTTTCCAATCTCTTCGCTATTGCCGATCGGGGGTAGACACAGAGGTCGCTGCCGGTGTCGACCAGGAACTGCATCTTCGACCTTTGATCGGTGACGAATAGGCGACCAGCACTTGGATAATCATCGGCCGCCATCACTGATTGCCCCGCACATTTCCCGATGCAGGGTAGTCGCACGGCTTGACGCACTTCCTAGCCTTTTCTCCGAACTTCTGATGGTACCAGTACTGCGGGAATCTTCTGTAGCTGGACTGCCACCTGCTTATGCTGGACCGTTGGCGTGAGCGACTGCGGGATCGTCCCCTTGGGCGAGAAGGTCGGTCGACCTTGTCCACCAGTTTCTCCATGAGCTTGGTTAGGGCGGCGATATCGGCGCACACGCTGTAGTCCGGGGTGCTCGACGTTGCAGGCGATGGCACATGTTGATGCCACCTGGGTGCCGACGATGTCGTGGATCCGGTCTGCTAGCTCGGCTAACTCCGCCAAGTCCTGCTTGGTCTGGGAGGCTATTATTGCTTGTGTGCCTGCGGGTAGGCGGCTCGACCAAATAGTCCACAAGACCTCCTCCGGTACACGTGGACCAGCGAGGCTAAGGAGGTGCCGGTAAAACTGGGAAGGTTTTCGATCGCCCAGCTCCTCATGCATGAGCAGTTGTTTCATGGTATTGTCGCGCGAAGCTGACAACCTCTTAATGAGCTCACCTTTAAGATTCTCATATTTTTCGGTGGCTGGAGGGTAGGCGATGACATCTTCGACCTCTGCTGCGTATTGCGGATCCATGTTCCCAATTACGTGGTAGTACTTGGTCTCGTCCGTTTTAATATTTGCTAGCATGAATTGTGCCTCCATCTGCGCGAACCACAGCGCTGGCTTTTTCGGGTAGAAAGGCGGGGTTCGTACACCCACGCGATACGTTTCCGCTGCCACGTTGCTGTCATCCAGGCTGCTGCGAGCTTTGTTTTCTGCCATCGTGCTCTTGAACGGGGTCACCAATGTAGGTGTGTGTGAGATGATGTGTGTAGGAGAAATGACGAGAAAGTCCGAGTACACAAGAAGAAGAAAGAAAGTTTATTGCACAGACACAGGTTACAGTTCACACACACAAGAGTTCCACATAAAAGAAGGAGTGGTAGAAATAAAGATCGGCGAGAACAGATATTACATAAAGCTAGATTAAGCTAGTTTAAAGCACAGCTAAATAACACGCGGTGAAGCTATGATTTTAAATCGCAACAGCGGCTATAGATGCGAGAAGCATACTGGCGAGTCACGCTGACGTACTGTGTGCGCGAGCGCGTCGCGACTATAGCGCTGTCCCGCTCGCGCGCTTCGTCCACGTGACGTAGCGGCTAAACCGGTCGGCCGTCGGCCGCTAGAACAATCGACGCGTCATAGCTGCGTCGGCCAGCTGATAAACAATAATGCAAAAATGTGTTTGTATGTTGATTTTGTCTTTTATATAATTTTTGTTTTAGATCTAAGTTGTAAATATTGTACATAATTTTGATTGTAATTAGATTTAATAATTTAACTAGATGGTTTGATTTTACACATTGCAAACAATATACTAATTATAAATAAATAAAGGTAGGTCACTACAAGCCGAATGCAGGAGCAGATGAAGTACTAGGAGAGTCCTGCAACAATTGGGCACTTTTAGGAACTCTCTTTAACCTGGATTTAGCAATTGGTCTACGCTTTTTGTGCGTATAGATATGTATTGGTAGGTCGGCCATGACGGTGTCATGCGTATAGCGGGGTGCTATCTTTTGTCGGGAAGCAAGGGAATTTTTCACGAATATTTGTTGTTCGGGTGAGTACTGGTTTTCCGTCTCTCTAGACTTATTACGAGCATCTATTAAATCTTTACGTTGGATTGAGTTAGACTCATGAATTAAATTATAAGCATTAGTCATTTTGTTCTTATGTTCTACTATATACTGTTGTAACAAATGGGTGGTTAAATCTATGTCTAGTGGGTCACGTGGGTCGAAATGTCCTGTAATAACATCGATTGGTTTACATTTTGTCAAACTATGTATGGAGCTATTGTAAACCATAAGGGCATAATTTATCAGGTTTAAAATGGGTTCATTCTTGTGTTCCACCTTTAAGATACGTAGGTGTTCCAAGATTGTTGAGTGGAATTGTTCCACAATTCCGTTTTCATTGGGAGTGTGGGGTGCTATTTTGTGGTGCTGGATTTTATGTAGTCTTGTGAACTCGGCAAACAGCTGGTTTGTGAAGTCTGGTCCGTTGTCTGTCACTATTTTGTAAGGTACTCCATGATGGGTACAGAATTTTAATAACGCTTGTACCACACTTACAGCTGTCCCATCTCTTAAGTAATACGCTCGAGCGTACTTTGAGAAAGCGTCAACGATTGTTAGGAATTTCTCACTCTGAATAGTTAACAGGTCTAAATGGACAGTTTCGAAAGGTTTACTTGGTGGAGGGACAAGACGGAACTGTTGTTTTAGAGGGTGTTGGTCATACTTGGCCTGGCCGAAAACTGTGCAATCATTAATAAATTTAGTAATGTGCTCTTTCATTTTAGGCCAAAAGTACTTGTGAGACAGGGCTAGGTAGCATTCGGTTATGCCTCTATGATTTGTTTTACCGTCGCGATATTTGTTAATTATTTCTAGTTGCCTTAGATATTCTCTTACGTTTTCGAGTTCGATTTTCGTAAGCGTAAGATTCATGGCCGAATTTTTAAATGTCTTTTGAATTATTTGGGATAACCGTATACATTGCTAATGGTGGGTTTATTAATAGGCCTGTTTTGATTTTGGGATGGACGTATTCTTTAATAGCACTAATGACATCTTCCTCAAGATTGGAATCTGATAGTTGAACAGCGGTACGCGTGTGCGTTTCAAAGGGTTTTGTGACTGTTGGTCTCCCTTTGATATCGCCTACGACAGTGAGTACTAACTGTTTAGTAAATTTGTTAAGTGGTTGTTCTGTGACTGGGACTTCTAGAATGGGGTTTTCGCGGTCGGTATGGACAGTTAAGGTGTGGGAGTTACTCGGGGCCTCTGAGGCTGTGATTGTCCGGGAATCATCGGCTGATTGATTCTTCTCGGACGGGTTAGCAATTATTGAACTTACGTCTTCATTGTGAATCTCTAAGCGGGATAGGGCGTCCGCATTGGTGTTAAATTTGCCCTGCTTATAAACAACCGAAAAATCGTATTCAGATAACTTTAAACGCCATCGTGTAAGTGTGACGTCGCAAGACGACATCCGGCCACCGTAGGCGCGAGCTTGCGGACGGCGAGTAATGGGTAGCACGCCGTCCGATCAAGGACCAGGCCCGGGTCGACGGCGCGTTCTGTTCGCGCGCGCCTCATAGAGCTGTCAGCACAGCGACGGGGCCCCCAACGGGGCCAACGCCTGCCGGGGTTGCGGGACGTCTTAACAGGATACCGCGGCCCCGGAACGTAAAGGGTAACAGAAGGAACAGGGTGGTTTTTTAGTCAGTAAAAGTCTGACAGTCCCTTCCGCCCCACCCAGGGCGGAAGGAGTCATTTAATGATTTTTACCACCTAAAAAAAAAAAAAAAAATCGTGTAAGTCTGGAATTAGGCTCTTTGAGGCTCATGACCCATTGCAGAGGCTTATGGTCAGTAATAATTTTGAATTTCCTGCCAAATAGGTAAGGTCGAAAGTATTTGCAAGCCCATACGATAGCAAGCAATTCCTTCTCTATCGTGCTGTAGTTAAGTTCACTTGAATTTAAGGTTCTAGAAGCGTATGCAATGGGCTTGTCTGAACCTATTAGATCCTGAGATAATACGGCCCCCAATGCGACGTTAGAAGCATCAGTGGTCAGTAAAAATTCTTCGGTGAAATCTAGATATTGCAAAATCGGGTCATTTGTCAATAATTTCTTACAATGCTCAAAACAACTTACGTAATTCTGATCACAGACTACTTTAGATCCTTTTTTTCAGCATTGGGTCATGGGTTTGGTTATACGTGCAAAATCCGGTATAAATTTCCTATAATATCCGAGTAGACCGAGAAAACGCTTAATTTCCGTAGTAGTTTTAGGTAATGGGTAATCTTTTATAAGGCTAATTTATCTGGATTTGGTTTAACTCAGTCTTTACATGTGACATGGCCTAAAAATCCTGTATCCAGCTTCAAGAACTCGGATTTGTCCATTTGTATCTTGAAGTTGGATTCTCGCAGTCTTTTAAAAACCCTTTCTAGATTAATAATGTTCTTTTGCAGGGACGTGCTGAACAGGATGACGTCATCCAAATACACCAAGCAGATATCCTGGAGGTCTCTCAGGATATTATCCATTACACGCTGAAATGTTGCCGGAGAATGTATGGGATATCTATCGTCAATAGTTTTTTCGTTGACTTTACGAAAGTCTATGACAAGTCGCCACTTGGTTTTACCCGAAACATCTGCCTTTTTGGGGACCACCCAAATGGGAGAGCTTTACGCAGAGTCCGAAGGCCTAATTATATTCTGTTCGAGCATCTTATTAATTTGGTCTTTAACTTCTTGTTTATGGATATACGGATATCTGTAACTTTTAGCATGGACGGGGATTTCATCGGTCGTTCTAATCCTATGTTTTATTATATTTGTTAACGTTAGAGGTTCTCCTTCAAGATAAAAAACGTCAGAGTACCGGGCACATAAAGTTCTTAGATTTGCTAGTTCTTCTGGATTTAAATGGTCGGTCCGGAGGCGTCGTAAAACTTCCTCCGTACGGTTACTTAATTGATCTACCTGTTCGCTTTCTACATTAAATAGCTCGGCAGTAACGGGACGATCCATAGAGAAAATTACGTCATTAGGTGATTCATTTGAAATTTGTACCCAACCTCTATTACTTTTTACGGTTGTGAAACAGTCAGAAATTAAGCAATTACTAATTATTTGGTCGGGAACGAATACATCGCCATCATGGGAATTTATAGGCAATCTTGCTAATTTAAATGTCTGAGCTGGTATAATTTCTTCATAAATGTTAGCATTGCGAGAGTCATACATAGTAATGGGTATTTCCGTGTTTCTAGTGACTAACTTTTTGTTTCTTAAGTCAATGTTAGTGCCCCATGAATCTAATAAATCAAAATCGGTTAATCCATCAAAATAGTTATGGAAGTCTAGAATGAATAAAGTGATATTTCCTTCTTCTTTAAATTCAGGAAAGTTATGCAAAGTTATCGAATAATTATTTTTATAAACGGTACGTACGTTAGTTACTCCAAATGGGCTGTAGTTAAGAGAAACATTAGAAAAATATTTTTCAACTGCTTGCGGTGATATAAACGATTGATTCGCCCCAGTGTCTATGAGAAATTTTAAAGGTGGGTTATGGGTTTGAATATAACCAAGTTGCCTCTGTATGTTAAAATTTACGTCTATCTTGTCGTCTATCTTGTCGTCTGTCTTGCTTTTGATTTTCACTTCCGGTTTCGTTATTTGGTTTAATTTCTTCTACCACTGGGGTTTCGTATTGCCCATAGTTAAAATAATAGTCTAAGTATTCTTGGTAAGGGTCATACTCCTAGTTATAGGCTGAACATACAAAATCATAATAGGGATCATAAACACAATCATAGTTATTAACTTCCCGTGTTTTAAAGTAATTGTTAGGTGGCGGATTGCCGGCTGTACGCCAATCGTGTCTTATGGGAGGTAATGGTTTATGTACAAAGTGGGTGACGCCACTCATAGGACGCGGCGTACTAGTACTTTGTTGTACGGGTACACCATTCGGAGGTCTAAAGGCATTACTCTGAGCATTATAATTTGGAGGTGCTCGGAACATCTGCTGAGTCCGAGTAGGGCCACGAGGTTGTTGTAATTGAGGCATACTTTGCCGCCAACCCTGATATGGTTAAGGGAAGAACTGTTGGGGACGCGGAAGACCGGGTGTACGGGTCAACCACCGTACAGTACGTTTACCTGGGTCATCATTATTGCGCCACCCGTTCGGTATGTTTCCATCATTTATATTATTGCACTTACACCGCAATAGTTCAGTTCGTAATTCGGCGACATACCGTGCGCGTGACTTATAATCCTATATCGTCCACCATTCATCCTAGTATAAATTAATCTTAAATTTGTGGACACAGACAATACAGTGAATTTAATAACCTTAAACTGACTTTCATCTCTTATCTGATCCTTTATCTCTATCTTTATCTTTATCTCTTTATCTTTTTTTAAAACTTAACACTCTAGGTCTTGCCCCAGCCCTTCTGCAATTCATTGCTGATTACCTTCGTGACCGCCAGCAGTTTGTTCGACTTGGCCAGTATGACTCTCCTCCCTATCACACGCGTTCCGGAGTAAGTCAGGGTTCAGTGCTCGGACCTCTTCTCTTCATTCTCATGATCAACGATCTCCCTAGGGTTATTAAATATGCTAAATGTCTTCTGTACGCAGATGACTTAAAGCTATTTATTGATATCAGGACTGAGGAGGACTGTTTACAGCTTCAGCAAGACATCGATGCCGTGTACCAATGGAGTGTTGAAAATAAAATGGAGTTCAATGTCAGCAAATGCTTCCAGATGACTTTCGGTCGAGTACGGCACCCAATCGAATTTCACTATAAACTAGCTGGTAACATAATATCAAGATCCACCACTATAAAAGATTTGGGTGTCACATTCGACCGAAAGCTCACATTCCACGACCATATCGCGGCGTTGGCCAAAGAGTCTTTTCGGCGGTTGGGTTTTGTTCTTCGGAATTCTAACGATTTCCAGAATATGGGGGTGATCAAACTTCTTTTCAGTGCCTTGGTTAGATGTAAATTAGAAGCAAGTGCATGTGTGTGGCATCCATATGAGAGCACATATGCACTTTTATTGGAGAAAGTACAAAAGGCCTTTCTGAGGTACCTGTACAAGCGCATGTATGGATACTACCCATACATGTACCCAACTAGGTTTCTCTTGGGATGCTTGGGGTACAACTCACTGGAGGTCCGAAGGTCTAATGACCAGTTAGTTGTCATGTGCAAGGTGCTTAGAGGGAAAGTAGATGCTCCTGAGTTAAACTGTGAACTGTGTCGTTTATTTGTCCCAAATAATTATCGCCGAAGCAGGAAGCACAGGCTGTTTGCAGTTCCAACAAGTAGGACTATTGCTCGGGCTAGATCTCCCATACCGCGTACCCTCACCGCGCTCAATGCTCTTCTGGAAACCAGACCGGACTGTGATGTGTTTGCGGATGAATGGAAGGTGATCCTGTCAGAATGCCTGAGGTACTGCGAGACGAATGCATAATAAGTGTATAATTCTTCGTACCATGTTTTCTTTTATTTTATTTCTTTTTAAACCCTTTTTTTTTACCATGTTTTGTTGGTGCGCATGTTTATTGCATTTTATGTAATAACATTTATCAGATTGATTTACTGTAATTGGTTTAACCGTTGTAAATTAAATAAATAAATAAAATAAATAAATAAATAAATCTCGATCTTAATCCAACCCCGAACATTGGTCCTTCGAGCACGTTAGCGGGACCGAAACGCGTGTGCAAAACTTAGTGCTTTGTACTTTTGTATGTGCGTTTAACCGGTTTCGTTATACGTAACTAGAAACCTTGGAAAATACAGTGTACCTCATCTCGTGATCCTGTTCAATCACGGTGCCTAGGAAGGCACCACTTTATCTCATCTCGTGATCCTGGTCAATCCCGGTGCCTAGGAAGGCGCCACTTTATCTCATCTCGCGACTTTATTCGATCCTAGTGCCTAGGAGGGCGCCACTTATCTCATCCTTTATTTCGATCTTAATCCAACCCCGAGCATTGGTTGGGTTCGACCCCGAAGAAACCCTACAAGTAAGGTATCTTTCTTCTCACCTTAACTATGGCTACAATGGAAGACATTTTAGCTACTCAACAGCAAATCATTGAAGGCATAGATAGACTTTACTCCAACTTCACGAAAGATGGAGCAGAGCGGAAGACCCCCGACTACCTACGTCGACGATTAGAAAGCCTAAAGCAATATTTTACGGAGTTTCATAACAATCATATGAATTTGTTATCCTTCGCTGATCGATCTCATGCGTATTTCACTACTGATCAGTATGACCAAATGAAGGTGAAATATAGCATTATTAAAAAAGACATTCAGAATTATAAGCCTTCCACAGATAGACCTCAAACCCCTGTTTTGAAACCCCCTACTTTTCAACCATCTTCAATATCTCAAAACTCGAACCTCTCATCTCAAAATAATCCTCCTAAGGATAGCGTAAATATGGAAGACCTCTTGAAGAAGCAAGCTACTAATTTTAGGGCATTTTTAAGAGAAGCTGCTGACATTGATCTCAATCTTACCTCCGAAAAGTGGGAGTTTGAAGACATCCTAAAAACTTTAAAAACTCGTTGGGCAGCTATTGACACCCTACACTGGGAACTGGATAACGAGCTCAATGGCTCCAACGCCAAGTACGAAGAGCAATTCTCGAACTACGAGAAATATTATAAAACTCTGAAAAGGGATATTAACCGAAAGATGTGGTCGGTGGCTCATGTAGAGAAATCGACCCCAAAAATGGAAATTGCTACCTTTGAAGGAAGTTAAACATCCTGGATATCTTTCAAAGATCTTTTTACAGAAACTGTATACAATAATCCATCCTTATCGAACGCCCAAAAAATGCAGTTCCTGAAAAGTAAGATCAAGGGCGAGCCGGAAAAATTAATCCAACATCTTCAAATAAGTTCAGACAACTACCCCGTTTGTTGGAATATCCTTACGCATCGCTATGACAATAAGCGTCGTATTTTTATATCTCATCTTAAAAAACCTCCTAAATATCCCGACATCTCAGCAAAAATCAGCGAGTCACCTCTAACGGATCCACGGTACAACGTACGAAAGCGTGAACGCTATAAAAAATCTCGGAATCGATGTATCTACTTGGGATCCCTTCCTCGTATGTATCCTAACGGGGAAATTAGACTCTGAAACCAACGATCACTATACAGATTCGCTGAAATCTCCAAAGGAGTTGCCAGTATTGGAAGAATTTCTTCGGTTTTTGGAGAATAAGTTTACGTCGCTGGAAACTTCACGAAGGAAACAAGAACCCTTCATTCAAAAGTCATCTCAATCCCAACAATCTCATTCAAAAGTATTTAATTCTCGTTTTAAACAAAATATTAACACCTCAAATCATACCTATTCGACAAACCAGGTCATTTCGCAATCGTCAAGGTCCAATTGGAAAAATCACGAAAGACGAAAACAATGCGGTATTTGCAACGCAAGCGATCATCGCATACAAAATTGCCAAAAGCTGGCAAAAATGCATCCATCGGCTCGTAGAAACGCAATCGCAAATTTGAACCTTCTTGTATCAACTGTTTGCACTATCACGAAGGTAAAAAATGCCTTTCGGAGGTAAAGTGTAAAGAGTGTAACAAAGACCACAATACGATTCTACATGAATTTTTAACGTCAAGAAATGCTAATTCGGATGCGTCGCGATCTGGGCCAAACTCGGCCACTATTACGAAATCTCAACCTCAGCAAGATATGAACACCTTAGTATCTATGCAAAATGATCTGACAGAAATACTCCTCGCGACAGCAATTATCAAGGTACAAGCAGCTGACGGATCTTACGAAAGAATAAGAGCTCTTCTAGATCAGGGATCACAGACCTCAATCATTACTGAACGAGCTGCACAACTCTTAAACCTGCGTCGGCAAAAATGCACTGGACGTATCTCTGGAGTCGGAAACAATGAAAACAGCTGTAAGGGCATGATCTCTATTAAGTGTATGTCGTTAATTAATGACTTCACTTTCGAATCCGACGTATTTATAATGAGGAAACTAGTCAAGAATTTGCCTAGTCATACCTTCACTAAACCCAACTGGCCAACTCTTAACCAAATAACCCTAGCGGATCCTGAATTCTACAAAAGTAGGCCAGTTGATATCTTATTCGGCGCTGACGTTTATTCCCAAATCCTACTGGATGGTATTTGCCGTTCCGAGGGAATGTTACCCATTGCCCAGCAGACACAGCTGGGATGGATCCTAAGCGGCAACTGTAAAACATTTCAGTGCAATGTGATCCTAAACAATCTCACTGATATCCAACAATTCTGGGAAATGGAGGATATTCGCGAACCCTTATCAATATCTCAAGAAGATCAAGTTTGCATTGACTTTTTTCGATCCTCAACCTCAAGGCGCGAAGACGGCAGCTATGTCGTGAAAATACCTTTTAAGGAAAATTTTCAAGAAAAGTTGGGTGAATCTAAAAATAAATCTATTGCGCAATTCTTTCAAATTGAAAGGAAATTAATGAAGCAACCAGACTTGGCACGTGATTATAAATTGTTTATGTCCGAATATATAGAGCTCGGACATATGATCCCCGTTGCGACACATGTCAACACAGCCCCAGATTGCTACCTTTCGCATCATGGCGTACATCGAGCTGAGTCATTAACTACAAAACTACGAGTTGTCCTTAATGCCTCGGCAAAAACCTCAACAGGTCACAGCCTCAACGATCTTATGTGCAGGGGGCCGAACCTGCAGCAAGATCTCTTAAGTCTCATCCTAAAATGGAGACAGTTTAAATACACATTCACGGCTGATATTGAAAAAATGTTCCGTAACATTTGGCTGCATCCTGATCATCAAAAGTTCCAGAAAATTATTTGGAGAAATCATCAATCCCACCTTTGCAAGAATATCAGCTAGCGACTGTCACCTACGGTACAAAGGCCGCACCCTTCCTGGCCATGATGACACTGAAACAACTTGCCATCGATGAAAGGCCAAATTATCCCAATAGCAGCGCTCCTGATATCTTAGAAACCTCGTTTTACATGGACGATCTCATGCATGGAGCCCATACCGCGACAGCTGCTAAATATTTCAAAACAGAGATGACAAACCTTCTCAAGTCAGGCGGCCTCAATCTTAGAAAATGGCGCTCGAACTTGCCGGAACTTTTGGACGATCATATTAAACCTCAAGATGAAGAGTTTTATTTTAAACAGCCAGAATCTACAAAAACTTTAGGTCTTCGCTGGAACCCAAAAGAAGACTATTTCATCTTTCATCCAATAGAAATTTATATTATTGTACTTACACCACAATAGTTCAGATCGTAATTCGGCGACATACCGTGCGCGTGACTCATAATCCTATATCGTCCACCATTCATCCTAGTATAAATTAATCTTAATCTTATATTTGTGGAAACAGACAATACAGTGAATTTAATAACCTTAAACTGACTTTCATCTCTTATCTCATCCTTTATCTCGATCTTAATCCAACCCCGAACACCGGGCATGCTATATAACTGTGGTTTCGAAGGATCGGGTACGCCCATTGTAGGGAATTGATGCGTAAACTGGTTCAGAGGTAGGTTGCAGTTAGGCTTGAGGGATGTTGATTGTTATCTTTCTTACTAGACCGGCTTTCGATACGCTGCTGCATATAAAGTATATTAAGCTCCACCTGGACGAACTCGAGTGCTTTTTCCATCGTCTCGGGACGCATGCAACGAACCCTAGAACCTAAGGGATCTTTTAAACCGCGTAAGTAACATTGTAGGGTCAATTTCTTATAAAGGTCTCGCTTCGCCGTAAGTGTAGTAGACACAGTTTCATGCAATGTGACGTATGTCATAATTGTGCTGAACAAATTCTGACATAGCTCATAGAATTCCTGTGGGGTAGAAGACCCCTGATTCTGTAAGGACAAGTCATTATAGAAAGCGGTCTCGTCACGATGATCAGCAAAATTATTAATTAGCGCGCTTCTAATACCAATCCAATTCTCGGGAATACCGATACTATTTATTAATCGAGCCGCGGAACCTGTAACTTTGTTTAATATGCCATTTATGAGTGCCAAATTGGTTAACTCGCTACCCGATTGAGTTTTGAAATATGCGAGTACTAGTTGGTCACAAAGATTTACAAAACGGGTTAACACATTAGGGTTGCCGTCGAATTCAGGCAGAATCCGGAGCGAATTAAAAATTTCTCCTACTTTGTCGTGAGACATATTTGTATCCGGTAATACTGATTCACCTAATTGTCTATACTCGTCTATAGCAATAAGCCTATTCGACCTACTACTGTCTAAACTACGATTACGCGATACTCTTGGGTGGAAAATCTTGAATACTAAGATGTAAAATTGCTAAAAAGAAATCATACACATAAAATCAATTATAATTATAACTAGAATTGAAAGGAAAACGAAAAATGAAAATAGTTTATGGTAAATGATAGGTAAAAATCAAGGTTAAGAATAGGACAGTAAGGACTTGAAACATTCACAGCACTTACAACATGGTGTTCTTTGCCGAATTGATGTCTAGATTCACCTCTGCTCGAGAATCGGTAAGCCACGCGGGACTTCGGTCCGATTTTAGGGCAAATCTTGACGCGTCACGTACTTACCTAATATACTTCGAGTATCCTACCGACTGCGCCACTTAAGTTCGGAGGCAGCAGAAGTTGCAAAAAAAAACAATTTTATTTCATTAATGTTTAATTAAAATTCACCAAAATTACAATTATAACTTTAATCTAGCTAATAACTAAATGTACTATCTGGTCAGCGATTGACGTAAAAGTGTAGTTCCCACGTAAGTTGAAATCGGCGACGGCCCGCGGAGACGATGTCAGCTTCGTTCGATACGAGGCAGTTGTGCCGCGTCAGCTTCTGGGTATCGCGCTATGTTGTTATGTGAATTCAGGGCGATGCACACTATAGCGATTTGCCTCGGCTATGCTTGCGTAACAACTTCACCTAAACCTACTCCTGATTGTTGTTTATGTGTTGTTATTTCTAATTACAATTAACGTGTCGACAACAATCAAGCCGTTTTTCAGAGGTTAGTTGATATTGTGTGCGAGTCATTTAGCGTCAACAGAAAGCTTGTATCAACTCTACATATTATAGTGGCAATTTCTTAAAACTGTATCTTTGCTGTCTTAATACGATACGATTCTAATACGATTTTAAATTAGACGAAAATACACAACAAATATAAGGCGGTAAACCACCAAGTATTTGTATAAACATCAAAATTATATTATTCATTTTATGTTGATGATGTTTTTATATCTCGTATTATACTCGGAAGTTAAAAATTTAAAAGAAATATTATTTTCTATCAAAATCATACAATGCTAATGACACCAATCAATTATTTCTGCGCCATCTATTGGTCTGTGATTTTACTACCTGCGATCGAACTCTACAAGCTTAGTGGCGCCGATAATGTTAATAGATGGCTCTTATATTAATTATGTGTAACTGTGTGATCGTGAAAAATTGAATTGGTTTTTTTTCGAAACTCTCTCGGGCTTGCCCTAGCTATGATCCCTAGGCACGCCACTGATGTCTATCACTATTTTTTTTTAATATATGAAGATTTTTTCTAACGTGCATGATGTTTTCATAAATATATTGACAAGGCACCGTCATGATGTTAATTGTTTTAAACAATTCCCTTAAAGATTCGCGTCTGCCAAGATTAAAGATGGCTCTGACAGCCCTCTTTTGCAGGATAAAGATAGAATTATATCTGCAGCACGTCCCCAGAGCAAAATACCGTAAGACATGATGCTATGAAAGTAACTAAAATAGACCAGCCTTGCGGTATCTACGTCTGTTAATTGTCGGATTTTTCTGACAGCGTAAGCGGCTGAACTTAACCGCCCTGCAAGAGATGTTAAGTGAGGACCCCACTGCAGCTTTGAATCGAGCGTAATCCCTAAGAAAACTGTATTTTCGACGAATTCTAGAATGTCCTTATTCAATATAACCTTAAATTCACTGCTTCTAATATTTGGTAAAGCGAATCTTATGCATGTCGTTTTTTTTTCATTTAATACTAAATTATTCACAGTAAACCAGTTATGAACCTTAAGCATGGCGTTTTTTACGTCGTCAAGGTGCTGAACCTGTCTATTTACTCTAAAAATCAGTGAAGTATCATCAGCAAATAACACCATTTGTATTTGGTTTTCTAATAAAGAAGGTAAATCATTAATGTATACGAGGAACGGACCCAGTATTGAACCCTGCGGAACCCCCATCTTCACTTTTAAGCCTGATGAATTCACACCGTTTATTTGAACTTGCTACAGTCTATCATTCAAAAACGATTTTACTAAGCTAAGTGCAAGTTCACCGAGTCCATAAAGCTGAAGCTTCAGGAGCAGTGTTTCGTGATTCACGCAATCGATGCTTTAGAGAGGTCGCAAAAAATGCCAATGGCATCCTGTGAGTCTTCCCATTCATTAAAGATTTGCTTAATTAAAGTTACACCGGCGTCAGTAGTACAACGTCCTCTGGTGAAACCATACTGTTGTTCGTATAGGATCTTGTTACAGTTAAAATGATTGAGCATTTAATTGAGCACCACTTTTTTGAACACCTTGCTCAAAACCGAAACAGGTCTATAATTATCGGTGTCCTTGCTATCTCCGGATTTAAAGAGCGGTATAACCTTGCTATACTTCATTAAAGTCGGGAATATCCCTTGGTCTACACACAAATTGAATATTAAGGCTAAATAGGGTGCAATTGTCTCAATTACAGATTTGCAAACATTAGTAGACATACCCCACAGGTCTTCAGTAGCCTTGATCTTGAGTTGTTTGAAAGCCTTTATAACAGCTACAGGGTATATATGTTTAAATTTAAAATCCCTAGAGCAGGCTGAAACATTCGCTCTTAGTAAGTCAATAGCAAGTGAGGGCGAGGAATCTACGTCACGCAACACAAGGTAGGTATTTTTGCCTGTCCTAAGCCAGGAAAAGTATGAAGGGAAAGTTACATCACTGGTTACGCGTATTGTGTTTTTATTACAATGATGTAATTAGTTAAAACTTATGATGGTAGTTATAACTACCAGTGCAGCAAGTCAACGCCTTGCGCATGACGTAACTCGGGCGCATAGTATCCATGAATTTACGGAAGGTGTAGGACAGAAACTTTTTTTAATTTTTGTAAGAAATATTCGTTTATTTATTTTTAATTCCAATTAACATTTTTATAATAAATCAAGTACCTATGGTTTTAGTGACAACGGTGTTTACACTAACAGCCTGTATAGTCACCACAGTCTCACAATTCCACTGGAAAGTCTATATTGCGTAGCGCCTCGTTGCATATCTCTCTATATTTAAACATTTGTTCCTCGTTTCTAATCCCCCATAATATTCAATTGTCTTGCTCCTTGTTTATAAAGTTTTTATTCGGTATACACTTAAGATTACATGTGACTTCTAATGGAAAGTGGTCTGACCATGACACCTCATACAATAATTTCCTACTTTAAATTGTTTGAAATACCATTGACGTAACCCGGCAATGATCTAACCATCTTACAGTTCCGTGAGCGTCACTTAGGTATGTATAAGTGTTCAGACAACTCGGCACCAAATCTACGTCAGCGCATGACCAACTTTGTTCCTTACAAAAATTTAACATTTCGTTAAAAAATAATTTTCCCGGATGCGCATTGAAATCACCCATAATAAATACTGTATCTACGTTACAATCATCAATCACTGCATTTATTTCTGAGAAGCATGCAGTAAACTCACATAGGTTGTCCTGACAATTCGTCGGCATATAAACTGAGAACACTAACATAGATTGACACTGACTCACGTATTTGATCGCCGAAATGCGCACACTGTTACACTTAATAATTTCGACGACACTAAACGCACTCTTTCTCCACAAAAGGGCCACCCCACCATACGGCCTCCCCCGCAACACTCCTTCCGCTGATACGCCTACCGTCGCAAAGTCACAATGAATTTCGTTGAGATAGGACAGATCGTGCGGTAACAGCCACGTCTCCTGCAGTGCAACTATATCTGCAGTGGCACACATTTTATTAAAACAGTTTACTGACCTTTTTATAGACTTACAATTAAAACTCACTAGTTTAAGTACTCTAGTTTCCGCAACCATATGTATATGAATCAAACATTACATTATTACATTCTTATGATTGTATGCTTCTAACTTGAGTGAATTTTTTCTTTAAATTATGGGCAGGTAAACTATATAAAGTTATAAATTTTAAGAAATTAGTTCAACATCAATCAGTGGTCAGGATTGATAAGGCAAAATCAGATTATCAGTTGTTCTACATTGAACGTCTCTATGATAATATCTAGCAAAGACATTGGAGCTACCACTCCACCCAGCTGCTTTTAGTTTCATATCGATATTGGCACCAGCTCTATGAGCGGCTGAGGTCGCTGCGTGTCTGGTGGAGTGGGCAGAAAATATTGAAGTGTCAATTCCGCTAATTGATAATATATCTTTTATCCACCGACTGATAGTATTTGTGGATACCGATTTATGTGGTTTTTAATACTTATAAAAAGGCTATTGGCATTGTTTCTCAAAGATTTCGTCCTATCAATATACGCTATTAGCACTTCAGCGGGACATAATTATCCGGCCGGTCTTTATAAAATGGAATATTTAAACAAGTTTGAGGTAAACCAGGGCCAGATGTTTTTAACAGATCGCTTATCTTGATTAATATACAATTATCATTGATAATTATATTTTCTGATTTTATTTTACCAATTGTCCGCACCCTATGTGCAGTTACCAGAGCGACCATGGTTACAGACTTTTTGGTTAAATGTTCTAAACTTAAATTATTATTTGGGTACCATTTCGATAAGAATTCTAAAACTAATGACGGGTCCCAAGTGATATTATATTTTGGGGCTGGAGGACGAAGTCTGTAAAAACCTTTAAATAGCCTAGTAACGCGATCATCAGACCCTACTAGTATTGTAAACCGGAATGAAATAATTCACTGAGAAAGTACATTACCATTGAAATTGACGCCTCAGGTATTTCAATATTGTGAGTTTTACAAAAAATTACCCAACGTCGAATTGCAACGTCGTATTGTTTTAGTGACTTCTCAGATAAGGAAGCTAACATAATATCTAAAGATGACAACGGTACTCTTCTATTGCGTAGTGCCGTCCTGATAACTTCCCTGCAATCAACGTGAGCTTGGGACACTGGTGGAATTTTTTTTTTTTATTTATTTTTTATTGGTTCACCAACAATTGTTTACACTGGTACTATGCTTAATATAATATGTAAATGATACAACCATATAGTGCAACAATCACTTACAGGTAAACTCCGCATGCATAGAGAGTTGGACAAAAGTAAATAATAAAAAGAAAAGTGATCTTAACTTAGAACATAATCTAGGTAACCCTATTTAACGAAGACATATTTCGTTACAGACAGTAATATTAATCGGGGAGATATTTATAAATTTTAGCTTTTAATTTGGTCAGAGAGTCAAAGTGCAAATCGATTTTATCGCCACAACTATTCACAACCTTACATAATCTTGCGTAAGGGGAATTGGCGCCTAAAACCGTTCTCCTTTGTGGCGGACAGAGTGGCGTTATTGGGCTGCGAGGAATTCTTGAGGGGGCACGGAAGTTGAAGGTGTACAGCATCTGCGGGCAGTCTATTTTATGGGTCATTACTTTGCACACAAACATTGCGTCATTTAAGCGTCGGCGTTTCTCCAGGGTGATCATTTTGTACTGTTTCAGTCTGTCATTGTAGGAAAGTATTTTTTTAGCCATGCCGCTAGAGAACGCCAAGTGCCATAAAAAACGCTTTTGAACTCGTTCTAAACGCAATGAATGTGAAGCATAGTACATAAACATAACATCACGCCTGTAATTCCCGAAGGGTTAGGCAGAGGTGTACCCATTAGTACACCCACATTTCGCCAGTTATGTTTTAGTCCCATGTAATAGGGGGCGAGCCCATTGCCAAAGCAAACATTGCAAAGCAAGCATTGTGAAGCATAGTGTGGTCGCCAAATAACACTACAATACTCCAACGCGCCTTGAATTAGGCAATAGACAATAACACTTCATCAGACGGTCTAAATTCAATTAATTCGGAACAGAGAAGTTTTAGATAAAGCGGATACCAGGGTTGCTTGGGCCAAAATGGTACCACAACAATACCCTCGGCCTGATCGTATATTATTTTTCTTAACACTATTAATATAATCGCGAAAGGAGGAAATGCGTAGAAACAAAGATTTTTCCAGTTTAAAGTAAAAGCATTCACTGCGATTGCTCCAGGGTCCCTATTCCATGAGACATACTTTACACACTTGACTTTGTTTAACCTTGACGCAAAAAGATCAATTTTTGGTTGCCCTAAGACCCTCACAATATTTTCAAAAGCATGATCTTTAATCTCCTATTCAGTATCAAGATGAGATTTCCTAGACTCAGCATCTGCTATTTTGTTATCTTCTGAACTCATGTATGAAGCGAATACAAATATAACACGAGCTTCACACCACTGCCACAAGGATTTTGTGATTTCATTTAAATGTGGAAATCTAACTCCTCCCATACGGTTGATGTACGAAATGGCAGTTATATTGTCAACACGTAGTAAAACCTGACAATTTCTTAATCCTTTTGCAAATGTTTGTAAGCCCAAGAAAGCAGCCAGGAGTTCTAGACAATTAATATGTTTGTCAGACTCAATGTTACCCCACTGGCCACTGGCGGTCTCTTCACCACATGCTGCCCCCCATCCTTTTTTGCTAGCGTCTGAAAATATTTGTAGTCAAAAGCTGTCATTTTGTAATGGGAATGACTGCGGTATCAATAGATTTTAACCACCAGGAAAAATCTTCATGCAAATACTGTGGTACTGACATGTGGCTATCGTAATGCCCTCTCCATTCCGATTCTGTCAACTCATCACTTATTTATTACAATCCGTTATCAGTACTTCTTAATCATAAACAAGATAAATAAACAAGAAATAATTATCCAAATATGATTCTTACAATTTTTAGACTATTCCTACATTTAATAAACATATTTTGTTTCTCTTTTAATTGTAGTCAAATTACATACTTTTATATGTACTCTAATGACCGTTTTTTAAATTAAACTGAAATAAATTCATAACCTAAGTGAATATAATTCCAAATAGCAGCGGTGTAAAATGTACAATTACCCTTAATTTTAACATTCGGCCTTTCCTGACAAAAAGTTTGTCCTCAAACTTAACAACAAATAAACATATAATCCTTTTTATTTCTATTTCATTATTAATAGTATCTCAACATTAGCAAATATAAAAAACACCCATGGATCTGTCAACATGGTCACTCAATATTTTCAACCTTGGCAATCAAAATGCTGATTGATCTATCAAAATCAAACATTTTAACTGCATTCTCGTACCTTGCACGCTTATCATAACCATGGAGAGATTGAAAATACCCATGAATCTGTCAACATGGTCACTCAATATTTTCAATCTCCATTTATTGGTCAGAAAAAATGTCGATTGATTTGTCAAAATCAAACATTTTAAATGCCATCGTATTGCCTTTCCTGTTATCACACATTACATCCACGTACCTGACTCTCTTTTTAATTTTCTCTAAGACTGTGAATACACATGGATTCATCTACCCGGTAATCGATGTTCTGTCTTTCGGTCAGTAGAACACATATTATTAAAAAAACAAATTGTATAAAGAAACCAATTCTGTTATAATTGAATTCAGTTCTAAATCACACATGAATACATTTTATGACCATACCATATTGCAATTAATGGTACTCAATATCATATATATATTATTCTTCAACAATTAATTAACATAACCAATTATTACCTTAACAATATTTCAATAACAATAAATAACATTACAATACTAGTCCCTATTGGTCATAAATAAACCTATTAGCTACAAAATTCATGCTACTAAATTAGTTAAACTCTTTTAAGGATTCTTATATTTATGATTGTCACCTACTTTCCTCATCTCATTTTACCTACTGAATTACTGTGACTCAGATTCGCTAGTACCACTAGTTTCATCCTTATCATTCATTTCGTCACTACAGATGGATATCCAAGGTTTGATGCGGTCAGCCGCCCAAACATTACAATAACTCTTTTGCGTTATTTTTGTACCGGGTATGCTCGACACTTCGTACCTATCGTTTTCGAGGATCTTCGTAATTCGAAAGGGTCCCGTGAACTTTGGTAGTAATTTCTTACTATTGCCGTCGTTATGAGGGGTAGGTTTTAATATCTTTACTAAATCACCTAGTTTGTACTGTCTAGCTTTAATTTTTGTTTTATCATATCTACATTTCTGAGCCTCTTGGTTTTTAATTATATGCTCACTTATCTGTCCTCTTATTTCTTCTACGTTCCCTAGATGCCGCGTCTCATTTAAAATAGAGCTAAAGATGTTATCCCCTCTGCTTACCATAGTGATAGCAAAGAGTGCCTCAGCCGGTGTTTTGCCTATTCCTTTGTTGTTTGTGTTATTTAATCCCCATTGTAATTTACCTATCGATCGGTCCCAATATTTTTCAACCAGTTTGTCTGTATAAGCTGTAAGCGCATCTAACACAGTTCTGTTGTACCTCTCCACCTGCCCATTGGCACGGGGAGAGGCCACCGCATTGAGAATATGGTTTATTTTGGCGTCATTACAATAATCTTTGAACTCACGTGAGGTAAAAGACGAGCCCTGATCCGATATTAATCTATTAGGGTAACCAAATATGCAAAGCACGAATAGTAGGTGCGGACTTTAGATTTTTCAATGGTGTCAAGATGCAAAATTTGGTGAAGCCATCAACTAAGACAAGGAGAAAAGAATTACCGTTAGCACTTTTGACAAAAGGCCCCAAATGATCTATGTGAATAGTGTCAAAGGGCTTGTCAACCTTATGGATTACACTTATCGCACTGTTTAGAGGCATGCAATAGACAATTTTCCACACTAGTGCAGGAAAAGGCGCAGTCTATCCCCCGCCCCACCATAATGTTATTACATTTATTGTATCAGGCCGAACGCGCATCGTCCCCCACGAGTCGCAGATCGTCTCCCGTGGTCTGCTACGCTGACGACACGCTCGTCCTGGCACAGGGAGAGTCGCACCAGGCGGCGGCCGACCTAGCGACGCGAGGGGTTGCGACAGTCGTCGAAAGGATCCGGCAATAGGGACTCGAGGTGGCATTGCACAAATCCGAGGCCATGTGCTTCCATGGTCTTCGGAACGCGCCACCGTCGGGTTCCCAAATAACGGTGGGAGGGGTTCACATCGGCGTCGAGGCGACGATGAAGTATCTGGGTCTCGTCCTCGACAGCCGGTGGAGCTTCAAGGAGCATTTCCGACGTCTGGCTCCGCGATTGGACAGGGCTGGGGCTGCTTTTTGGCGGCTCCTGCCCAACCTCGGGGGACCAGGCGCCTCCTGCCGGAGGCTTTACGCCGGAGTCGTGCGGTCCATGGCCCTCTACGGGGCCCCTGTGTGGGCCCCTACCATCAGGCGGCGGCCACCAGCCAAGTTGGTGGCATGCCAGAGGGTCATGGCCATCCGGATGATCCGGGGATATCGCACGGTCTCCGGCGAAGCGGCAAGCCTCCTTGCCGGATTGCCGCCGTGGGATCTGGAGGCAACAGTCCTCCAGCGCGTCTACGAGTGGCGTGTGGACGCGCAGCGCCGGGGCGAAACCCCGCTGCCGCGGCAAATCGCGGCACTGCGGAGTGAGCTCCGGTGCGATCTCATGGCGGAATGGGAGATGCGACTGTCGCAACCCAAGTTCGGGCACGCCGCAATCGCGGCGATAAGACCCCTCTTTGAGGAGTGGCTGGAGAGGCGCTACGGCGTCCTCACCTACCGCCTGACGCAGGTCCTCACCGGACACGGTTGTTTCGGGAGGTTCCTGTGTCGGATAGGGCGGGAGGAAACGCCCGGGTGTCACCACTGTGTGGATCGCCCGGAGGACACGGTGGAGCATACGGTGCAGGACTGCCCCGCTTGGGCAGAGCACCGCCGTGTCCTCACGGAGGCGATAGGCGGCGGCGACCTCTCGCGACCGGACCTGGTTCAGGCCATGCTCCGGGGCGAGAGGGAATGGGATGCAGTCACCTCCTTCTGCGAAGCTGTAATGCTAGCGAAGGAGGAGGCGGGCCGCGTGAGGGAGAGAACCACCTCACGCCCCAGCCGCCGCGGGAGACGCCCAGGGCGTCGGACGTCGCGAGGCGACATCCGGCCACCGTAGGCGCGGGCTTGCGGACGGCGAGTAATGGGTAGCTTGCCGTCCGATCAAGGACCAAGCCCGGGTCGACGGCGCGTTCTGTTCGCGCGCGCCTCAAAGAGCTGTCAGCACAGGGACGGGGCCCCCAACGGGGCCAACGCCTGCCGGGGTTGCGGGACGTCTTAACAGGATACCGTGGCCCCGGAACGTAAAGGGCAACAGAAGGAACAGGGTGGTTTTTTAGTCAGTAAAAGTCTGACAGTCCCTCCCGCCCCACCCAGGGCGGAAGGAGTCATTTGATGATTTTTACCACCTCAAAAAAAAAAAAAAAAAAAAAAAAAAAAAGATCGTCTCCCGTTCATTAATTTCAGTGAGCATTGAAAAATGTCGTTTGAGACACGTGCAAAGTCAATGCAACCCTCGGCTCCATAATTTAAAAGGCTTTACCCTGCGGCTCGGGTGGATTCCGCCTCGGTCGCAATGACAAACTTCCTGCATTTGTATCAAAATGTTCTATATTTTGCCAAGGGTAATTATAATATTATTTATAATTATTATAAATCGGATAAGAAACGTAATTTTTTGCATGTCATTTTAAATTGAAATGTGGTTAATAATTTGATTTTCATTATCTTTGGGTTTGATTTTTTTGGAGTCAGTTTACTTAAACAGGATAGCAAGATGTAAAAACTTTGATTATAATTTATATTAAAACGCTGGTATAATTTTGGTGATCATTTACTACTTTTGGGATAACAATGATTTATTTGGACTCATTTTGCTTAAATAGGATAGCAGAATTTAAAAACTTTGGTTATAATTTTACTTGAAAATGTTGGTTTAATTTTGGTGATCTAAATGATTCCCAAAATTAAACCAACATTTAACCTACAATACAACCTATGTATTTTTGGGTTACTCATGATTTACTTGGAGTCATTTTACTTAAATAGGATAGCAAAGTGTTAAAACTTTGGTTATAATTTTACATTAAAATGCGAGTTTCATTTTGGTGATCATTTACTACTTTTGTCTGCTATTTGTTACTATATCTGGTGGTAAGTTAAACATAAGCCTTTTAAAAACTAGGTATACATATCTTTTATTAATTATTACACACACGTTATTTTAACATACCACATAATATTATACATTACACTTACTTTATTACATTATTTATCAAATACTAGCTGCCTCGCGATGTTTCCACGCGTCTTTATAGTTATTGCTCAATGATGAGCCTGATATTTACGTGTTCCAGAAATGCGTGGCTTATTCCCATAACATACTATACTGAGTCCTGGTGTTTCTTTGACTCATCCATTTTTTTTTTTGTTAGATATTTAGTTTTTATCTAGTTTCTTTTGTAATACATGTGTATAGACGTGTGTGTATTTGTTAAATATGAACAGGCATTCATGGAACACGTTGTTAAAATATTTTTCCTAAATCTGACTATTACATCAAAATAATTACTAGATGATAATATCATATACAATAACACTGGTAGTTTCAGACATTAGCGCGATTAAACAAACAAATATTCAGATTTGCTATATTATTAGTTAATATTATTAAAGAATAAGAATAATAACTGTTAGAATGATTGAAATAATAAACCAAAAAAACACATCAAACTGACACCACCATGAAATTTAAATGTTTTTTTCCTGCAATGAAATTATTTATCTTGGTAGTAAAAAAATAAAACTCAAAACTGATCTCTTTCGAACCAATTAATAGGTATTATAATGAAGTTTTTTTATTATTTTTGAAAACAAAAACATCTTTAGCACTACTTAACTGAGGGCAAATCATTTTGCCGCGGAGAAACAACCATTACCATTTTAGAGTGTTTAACATAATTTTTTATATCGAGGCTGGTCCGAATAGTGACATCATAAATTAATAAATTAGGTTTCTCATGCCCAAGCGTAGTCAAAAATACTCTACGGATTCTTGATTGTTACGAGTTTTATTATTTTGATAAAATATAAGGGTACCGCTTCAAAAAAATCTATATCTTTTTACACGCCTTTTTACATTCAGGTTGCTTTGCAAATTTCTACTTTATTAAATGGTAAGATACACCCCTCCCATCCCTATTACATGAGGACTAAAAACATAACTGGCGAAATCTGGGTGTACTAATGGGTACACCTCTGCCTAACCCTTCGGGGATTACAGGCGTGATGTTATGTTATGTTAAATGGTAATATTAAAAAAAAAATGTTTGAAGTAAAAGTTTGTTTCTGTATCACTCGAACATAAATTCTTCCTAATCGATCAAAAATTTTGCCTCTTTTGATAGGAAGGAATTGTTAGGAAAATGACCATTTTATATCTCAAGGATTCTTTAAAACAATAAAAATTGCAAAAATATATTACGTAAAAAATCGCATAACAGAAAGTAAAGTTTTTAAAGTGGATCTCATATCAATTTCAAGAAATTTTGAAAAAGATAACAAAAAACTGTGTAGGATCGCAAATCAATATTTTTTATGTCTCTATTTGCGCCACCTGCATGTTAAAATTAAATTATAAATAATTAAAAAACTATTATTTGTCGCTGCTCCACCCGCGTCTATAACTGCATCGCACCGGCTACGCATGGACCTAACCAAGACTTCACACAAGTTTGGACCCCTTAATGTATCCCAAGCTTGTTCGCAATGGGTGACAAGTGCTTCCTTATTTCAATGCAAACTAATCGTGCCGAATAGTTTGCATTGAAACATCAAATTCTTGTGCGAAATTCCGAGTAGGTGTAAATTGACTTTCTTGAAATGTGGCTATCATATTGGCTAATTGCCCTTCGTTGATAGCCCGAGGTCGAGGTGCACGAACGCGCTGAGTTAGATCTTTTCCTTCTTCATATCTACGCACCCAACGGCGCACTGTGGTTCTCTGTAAGAAAAAAATATTTTTTTGTGATGTGGAAAGATTATATATAAATTTTATAGCAAAACTATTTTTTATTTTCGTTGTAACTCAAATTCAAAATAAAAAATTACTTTTGAATCCAGTACCTGACATGACCTGTTAGTGGTTCCAAGTCCCTAATAAATAAAGAGAAAAAAAAAAAAAACCAGTACCGAAAACCCCTGAATAAACACGAGCGCGCGTGCCGTCATAACGTTTAGCTGCCAGACGAAGTAAGTAAACATTATGAAGTCACAACTATAGTCACGTGATATTTTTTGAAATTTTAACAATTTTTAATTGTTTCGGTATAATTAATTGTTTTTTTTTTTTTTTAAGTTTCTTGCATTAAATATCAATATTATTAATAATATATTAAATACATAAAAAATATCATTTTTTTTTTCAAATTCCCAGTTAGCATCGAATTGACACATAATATAGGAATTAAACAATACATTACTAGCAGTATGCAAAAGAATTAAGTTATTATTAAATAAACTCTAACTTTTTAAATATCTATTTAAGTTATTAACATTGTTTTTATTTTATTATATATGGGTAGTAGACTACAAACAGATATTTAACAATGGCATTGTAGTAAATTCTAACATTGTGTAAAACTCTCCCAAGCAAATTTGTGCATTATTGTTAACGACTTAAAATGAAGGGCCATTGTTTAAGGAGGTGTTGAAAGATTTGTTATCGGGTCATAAAATGTCCAACCTATGTCTTTGAACGCGCCGATATAAAAAGAAGAAAGGAAAAAACAAACCTCTTTTTAAATTCATATTTCGAATATTATCTAAACGTAATTTCTTATTTTATTTTTGCAAAATTCTAAGTTATGTATTTTATTATTATTTATCGTTAATTAGCGATCTACTTCGACTTCGCACGGGTCTTACAAATCTCTAAAATGCTCGGCTTTGCTCTATAATAATTTGCATGCGCATAAATACCTTCCAAAAATAAATCTCTAAATGAGAGTGAGAACCCATATCAAAATCCGTTGCATTGTTTAGAAAAAAATAGGGGAAAATCAGACAGACAGTCAGAAACAGCGACTTTGCTTATACTACGAGTATTTAGAGACTCGAGGTAGAGATTTGACATGAAATATGTTCGCAGTCAGCAATCATTCATATATTTGTGTATTTCTTTTACACAGAAATGCAAAATACACAATTTCGTAAGAATACAATTTCTAATAACAACAACAAATATACGAAATATAAAAAATGCATGTAGGTTTCTTTTAGGCATTCAAATATAATATGAATTAATAAAAATTTGTTTGTAACCTACCATTTATCTATAAAACTCTGTTGTCGGGCCGACGGCGACGTTGACGTCGGCTCGCGAAACAATAACTTTTAATTGGGTCTGTGAATTACGGTAACAGAAGAAAAAAAATTGAGATCTTTAAAATAATGCAAACAATAAATATATAGCTCAGTAAAGGAAACCAACATGCACTTAATTAATTTCTATCTCTAGATAAAAAAAAATCACTTACTTGTAGATTTAACTCCAGCGCAATTTGGGATATATTCAATCCTTGTCTATGCAAGACATTGATTTCATTTCTTTCTTCCTGATTAAATTTCGGGTTGTCATCGTTAATGACAAAACACAGCCCACAGGTAGTCACGATACACAGTCCGGGATACGAGCAAGGGTCAAAAAGAGTTCCACGATCACAGTCCGGTATACAAAGCAAAGGTCACAGTTGGGCAGGCAATAAGTCCGATAGAAATAAACCGGTCGTAAAATAAAATTGGGATGAAAACGGGAAGCGTGAACAATTAGCGAGATGCAAATTGGCACTGGCTAATATTTGTTGATATTTTTTGCCGCTCGCACTTACTGCACTCACACAAATATGTATTGTCTCTAATTGGGTGGAGCAAGGAAGGGGCGTGGTCTGTCACTATCTGCGCTTCCACAGGATTATTTTCTTAACTGAGCATGCTTAAGTTTGGCCGATAGTACAACCTCAGTGAATATGATGTTCGAATGAAAGTGGGAAGTTTAATGAAAGGTCGTGCGAGGTTATACGTAGAAAATTGGTTAGTGTCCACGGGGTCCTGGGAGGAGTTGCGTGATGTTTTAATTACAACGTTTGAACCAGAAAGTCGGTATTAGCGAGATGTAATTCGGTTTAGAGAACATGTTTACGACAGTAGTAAGAACATTGCGCAGTTCCTATCTGAGGCCTGGGTATTGTGGCAACGTGTGACCAAAGATAAGCTGACGAGTGATGACGCGATTGAGGCTTTCATTGGTTGCATTAATGACGAACGATTACGAATTGAACTATTAAATGCACGTGCAAAATCCGTACCAGAATTAATTTCTGTAGCTTCATTGATACGCCCAACAAAACGTGTAAATTCGAATCAGATGTCACAAAATTCATACAAGCGCCCGCGTTTGGCGGATAAGTTAAACTTGTACTGTCAAGTTTGTAAAAGGACCAACCATGATACACGTGATTGTCGTTTTGCGGACAAACGCACAGCTCCCCCAGCCGCGCCAGGATTCGAATAACGGAACACAAAATACCGCTAAATCCACCTTTACATTTTGCTCCAAAGTCAGTCATACATATGAAACATGTTTCAAACGCGAACGCGCAGTAGTTTCGAAAATAAATTGTGTTGGTAAACCAAAACTTACATGGTTACCTGCCACTATTGGAAATTTTGAATTTAATGCGATTTTTGATAGTGGAGCGGAGTGTTCATTGGTGCGCGAGGTTCGGTGGTGGCTAAATTTCCGGACAAACGCGTTAATGTAATCCATTACTTGAAGGGCATTAGGCAGTTTACGTTGGTATCTTTGACTTGTTAAACTGCCATTTGTCAAATTGATCGTTTACGCGTGGAATTACAATTTCATATTGTTCCAGATTATGAGATATGCTCTGATGTGTTAATCGATACTAATCTTATTAGGAACACAAACTTAAGCGTATTAGTTATTGCCCAGGTTGCCAAATTACTTCACCAACCGGTGGCCTATCATATGCAATCACAAGATGAGAAATTTGATAAACTTGTTACGGACTTGTCTAGTTAGGATCAGATTAACGAATTAAAAATAATGTTGACCAAGTATACACACCTGTTCATTCATGGATACCCTTGTCCGCGGGTAAACACAGGGTAATTGAGATTCGTTTGAAAGATCCCAACAAGTATGTAGAGCGTAGGCAATATTTAGTAATAATACTAATGTAAACGTGGTAAGCACAAATATTTTAAACTAGAATGTAAGACAACAGAAGGTACTAATATCAATATAGTTAAATTTATTAACAACAAGGTATCTTCTAGCAATCACTTATTAAATTGTAAAAAGGGGGTTAAGCATCATTCCTTAAAACTATTTCATCAGAATATTCAAGGTTTTTCTTCTAAACAATTAGAAATTGAACTTTTTTTAGAAAAGACAATGTTCGACATTATTTGTTTAACTGAACATTGGTTAAAAGATTATGAAATGTTAATTAACTTTGAGAACTATAATGTGAGTAGTTGTTTTAACCGCAAATCCGTGCTGCGTGGTGGTTCACTAATCTTTATTAAAAATAGTAATTAAGTCAAACGTCTTGGTACCTATTTTTGTTTTGTTTACTTACTTTTAACATTTCCATTTCATTCTAATTAACTAAATCTAATTGTAATATCTATCAGTTAACAACTCATAACTTATTTTTTGAACTTTTTATACCTTTTATTTTCTTTTTATTTTATTTTTTTCCTACTACCTCCTACTTCCAATAGGTATTATTAATACATATGTCCTTGCATTTTTATGTAACTGCACAAATACTTTATTCCAGGTGACCAACACTAAGAAAATTATGACCCGCAGTGGAGCAGCACTGCGGGTCATCATTCTTAGTGTTAAGGAGATGGAAGCGAAACTTAGATAGAAAGGAGCTCGAAGCTTCTAAAGCATTATGTAAACTACTCCAGCTAGTAAGCTGCTCCAGGAAAGGGACGACAGTGAGGTGGAAGTCAAGAATATTGTTGACAAAAACACCTTCCTGAAAAATGAGCTGGCGGAACTACATATACAGCACACGGACTTAGCCGACTAACATACTCAACTACAGTACAGAGTGTCAACTTTTCAAGAGTGCAGTGACACCCACAAACCTTTTCACAACAGGAATTATTTAATGCCCATAAGGCCTTGTCTCACTCAGAGACAGTCAAGTTCAGCGGACAGGTTGTTTCCACTAATAAACTATTTAATGAGTTAGTAGGTAGTGGCTTAAATACAGTGTGTGAGTCACCTCTGTCGCCGCCGTCGCCGCAAAGGCCGTACAAGGGCCCTCACAAGGGGCCCTCGAGGGGGCTGCAATGGATTGCCAATAACGGCTCCATTGCGCCTCCTCCAGGCGAACATCAACCACTGCGCCTGCGCTCAGGATCTGCTGTTCCAGAGCATGGCGCAGTGGTCGATAAATATCGCCGTGGTCGCTGAGCCGTACTTCGTCCCGCCCAGGGAAGATTGGGTGGAGGACCTTAGCGGCTCGGTGACCATAATTGCGTCGGCCGCCGCCGGCACCCCGTCCCTTGAGGGAGTCAAGAAAGGACAGGGGTGCGTAGCAGCCCGGTTCGGGGGGATTGTTGTAGTTGGTGTCTACTTCTCCCCGAACCGAACTCTCGCCGAGTTCCACAACTCCCTCGTGGAGTTGAGTGTCGTCGTCGGAAGCCATTCCCTCCCCGTGCTAGTGCTCGGGGACTTCAATGCCAAGAACGTGGCTTGGGGTTCTCGCTGCACGGATGTGCGGGGCAGGATGCTGGAGGACTGGGCCCTGGAGAGGGGCCTAGTCGTCCTGAATCGGGGTTCTGTAGCAACGTGCGTGCGGATGCGGGGCGAGTCGGTGGTGGACATTTCGTTTGCCAGCCCCGCTCTGTCACCGCGGGTGCTTGACTGGCGCGTTATGGAGGGGGTGGAGACTTACTCCGATCACCGGTACATCCGGTTTGACGTCTCCGCCCAGAACTCCAGCGCGCCGGTCATACAGGCCCCGAGTGGTCCGCGGTGGGCGCTGAAGCAGCTGGACCGGGAGCTTCTCCTGGAGGCCTCGATCGTGCAGGCCTGGGTGTCATCACCGGTCAGGCCTGCCAATATCGACAGTGAGGTGGAGTGGTTCCAGGAGGCCATGTCCGAGATATGCGACGTGGCAATGCCCCGAGTTCGGGCAGTAAGCGCCCGCCGGCAGGTGTACTGGTGGTCGCGAGAGCTGACGTCTCTGCGCGAGGCATGCGTCGCTGCGCGGCACCCGTACGCCAGGCATCGCAGACTCCGCATTCGGCCACCGAATGCGGCAGTCATTGAGGCGGAGCTGTACGAGGGATACAGAGAGGCGAAGACCGCCCTCAACGAGGCCATCCTGCGGGCAAGAGCTCAGGCCCGCGAGGAGTTGTTGGAGACTCTCAACGGAGATCCGTGGGGGCGCCCTTACAAGACGGTGCGGGGCAAACTCCGCACCTGGGCCCCCCCGCTGACGCAGAGTCTCCGGCCGGAGCTCGTTGAGGACGTGGTGAGCGCTCTGTTCCCCTCGCGGGGGGAACATCCTCCCCCGCCCATGGCTCCGCCGCTCGCGATGCCGGAAGCGGACCACACCGACGACGACATTCCAGAGATGACTGGGGTAGACCTGAGGGTGGCGGTACGCCGGCTAAAGGCCAAAAATACCGCCCCGGGACCCGATGGCTTGCCTGGCCTGGCCTCAGAGGCTCTAGGGCCCCGACTGGAGGGGCTCCTAAGCGCATGCATGGAGAGGGGCCAGTTCCCACTTCGTTGGAAGACGGGGAAACTGGTCCTCATTCGGAAGCCGGGGCGCCCTGCGGACTCGCCGTCTGCATACCGGCCCATCGTGCTGCTCGACGAGGTGGGCAAGCTCTTCGAAAGAGTCATTGCGGGCCGCCTCATCGGGCACCTGTCTGGGATGGGGCCGGACCTTGCGGACAACCAGTTTGGTTTCCGCAGGGGGCGCTCTACGGTGGACGCCATCATGCGCGTGAGAGCTCTCACGACGGGGGATGCTGTGTCCCGGGGTGGGGTTGTGCTGGCGGTGTCGCTGGACATCGCGAACGCGTTTAACACCCTGCCCTGGACCTGCATTAGGGAGGCACTCCGGTATCACCGGGTGCCGAACTACCTCCGTCAAGTGGTCGGGGCCTATCTGACGGATAGAGCCGTGATCTACCCTGGTCGAACTGGAGAATGGAACCGGCGGGAGATGTCGTGCGGTGTTCCACAGGGATCGGTGCTGGGGCCGCTCCTGTGGAACATCGGTTACGACTGGGTGCTGCGTACTGACCTCCCCGAGGGCGCCAGTGTTGTCTGCTACGCGGACGACACACTGGTCCTGGCGCAGGGGAGGTCGCACGAGGCGGCGGCCGACGTCATGACACGCGGGGTTGCGATAGTCGTAGAGAGGATCCGGCAATTGGGACTCGAGGTGGCTTTGCACAAGTCCGAGGTCATGTGCTTTCATGGGCCTCGGAACGCGCCACCGTTGGGATCCCAAATCACGGTGGGAGGGGTTCACATCGGCGTCGGGTCAACGATGAAGTACCTGGGACTCGTCCTCGACAGCCGGTGGAACTTCGTTGAGCATTTCCGACGTTTGGCTCCCAAGTTGGAACGGGCTGGGGCCGCCTTCAAGCGGCTCTTACCCAACCTGAGGGGTCCAAACGCCTCCTGCCGGAGGCTCTACGCGGGGGTCGTGCGGTCGATGGCCCTTTACGGGGCCCCGGTGTGGGCGCGGGGGTTGAGGCGACGTGCCGCCCACTACCTAAACGCGTCCCAACGGGTGATCGCCATAAGGGTCATCCGAGGATACCGCACGATCTCCGGTGAGGCGGCGAGCCTCCTTGCCGGATTGCCGCCGTGGGATCTGGAGGCGCTGGTCCTCGCGCGCCTGCACGAGTGGCGCGTGGAGGTACTAGGCCGGGGGGAAACTCCGCTGCCGCGGCAAATCGCCGCTCAGCGGACAGACCTCCGGCTTGATCTCATGGTGACATGGAGAGAGCGACTGTCGCAACCCCGTGCAGGGCACGCCTCTATCGAGGCAGTAAGTCCCCTCTTTGAGGAGTGGCTTGAGCGGCGCCACGGCGCCCTCACCTTCCGCCTGACGCAGGTCCTCACCGGACACGGATGCTTCGGGAGGTTCCTGCACATCATCGGGCGGGAGGAAACGCCCGGGTGTCATCACTGCGAGGATCGCCCCGAGGACACGGTAGAGCATACCGTGGCGGTGTGCCCCGCTTGGGCGGAGCACCGCGACGTCCTCGTGGCGGCCATCGGCGGCGGCGAACTCTCGCGTTCGGCCCTGGTGCAAGCCATGGTCCGGAGCGAGAGGGAATGGGATGCAGTCGCCTCCTTCTGCGAAGCAGTAATGCTAGCGAAGGAGGAAGCGGGCCGCGTGAGGGAAAGAACCACCTCACGCCCCAGCCGCCGCGGGAGACGCTCCGGGCGTCGGGAGCCGCGAGACGACTCCCGGCCACCGTAGACGCGGGTCTGTGGGCGGTGAGCAATGGGTAGCTCACCGTCCGTTCGTTGATAACGACAGACCGTGTCGACGGCGCGTTCGTGTTCCACGCGCGCCTCAAAGAGATGTCAGCAAACAATTGAAGGGGCCACTAAGGGCCGATGCCTGCCGGGCCTGCGGGTTGTTCGAAAGAGATACCGCGCCCCCGGAACGCAAAGGGCACAAGAAGGAACATGGGTGGGTTTTAGTCAGTAAAAGTCTGACACTCCCTCCCGCCCCGCCCAGGGCGGGGGAAGTCATTTGATGATTTCCCATCGGTAAAAAAAAAAAAAAAAAAAAAGTGTGTGAGTCAGGTGTAACTATAGATTTGACTGGTGATGATACCATACCATTATGTCCTGTTATAATGAGTCATTATAAATTAAAAAAAATACATACAAATTAAGAAACTGATTAAACGGTCACAGAAAAGAATACAAAAACAACATCTTCTTAAATTAAATTGTTCCCTTCGAAAGGAACATATGATGTTAACACAAGAGTTGAATATCTGTACAGTTGAGTTAGATGACTGTAGGGAGAAGTATGACACTGAGACTCAGCAGCTCCGGAATGATTTACTATAGAAGGAGTACTTGCTGAAAGACATTTTCGAGAAATATCAGTTGTCTCAACAACAGCTGAGTGAACGCTTGTTTGAGGCCGGGGAACTACCAGACTTGGTAAAGTACAATGCTGAGAGTTACGAGTCTCTGACTAATAATCCTTCATGCAGCTGTGCTAACCTTGACATTTTTAAAATTTTGTATTTGATTTATAATTTTAATTTCAATTTCTGTAATTATTTTTTAATTTTTAATGGAATGTGACAAGTATATAATTAGTGCATAACGGTTGTAAAATTAGTATTTGTTTAAATGTATATGGGTTAGACCTGAAATAAATAAATTATTATTATTATTAACCAGCCACCTCCGCCTCTTCAGTCTCAGATTAACATATCCCCACCGGTAGTGTCTCTTCTGTGTAAATGCACAGGAAATTAATAAAACTATTCTGTTCTGTGATGAGCTAGGGTCAGGCTTTGGCAAAATTTTACACAATTACCTTAGCTATAGTTTTACCAAGTATAGTTACCACAACATAGATTTCAAACAAATTATTAAAAGAACTATAGACTCAGATTTAGAAAATTACTTTACAATGGTTCTTTTACTAGGTAATAGTACTGGTATTACCAAAAAGGACATACTGGATGGTGTGGACACATTGTTAAAGCTTAACATAGGGAAGGTAATGTTGTGTGCTTTTCCTTACTCTGATACTTTATCAGATTATGAAAACAATCGTATATTTAAGTAAAAATAGGACTATTTCGATAGTCCCTACTACATGAAGACATGTCAAAAATGGCATTTTTTTTTTTATTGCTTATTGTCTTTAGATTTCCCATATGTATGGGCTAAGTACTTACTCATCTGTTTGAAATCGGTGCCAAGCCAAGTAAAGAGGATTGATAGACTGCGTGCGTACCGCGAAACTCTAACGCCGAGGTCGCTGCGGAATGTGAAACGTGGAGTAGCACTGACTTCAAGCAGATGAGTAAGTACTTAGCCCATAATTATAATAGTATTTTATTTATTTAAGTTAAGAGCTAGCATTGATTTGAAAAACGAATATAGTGTAAAAAATTAGACATCCATTATAATACTTTTCTGATCATTCTTTTGGATTAAATATTTAGTACAGTTTATTTTTTGCTTTTTATTGCAGAAGTGTTTTTTGGTTTAGTTTTTAGTACAGTAGTACTCTGTTTTTTTTTGAAGTCGGTTATTATTATTTTTTTAATTTGTTAAATTAATTTAACAAATTACACACATACATACATTATTACATTACATACATTACATTATTATTATTATTAATTATTATATAGTTAGATAACTTTTATCCTTAGAGTAAATATGACAGTTTGACATTTATGTTCTATTATAATTTTGTCACTTCCGTCTATATACATCTTTGAAGTAGCACTGTTTGTAAGACAGAATATGTATTTATTTCCGCGGTTATCGGATAATTGCGTTAGAAGTCGACGCAACAATGATCTCTGTGTCCACTCTTCTAGAACGGCAATGCTGCACAAAAGCTTAATCTGTATGGCACCTAAAATATATAATAAAATTCCAAAGGACATCAAACAATTAAATGCACCTTTATTTAAGACAAAGTTGAAAAAAATGTTGACCATGAAATGTTACTATAGCTTATTTGACTTTTTAAATGAAAAATGTTGACTTTTACAAGTACAAGTATATTGATTAATTATTGATTATTGATATTGATAAGTATTATAATTTTAAGGACTACAAGTAGGTATTTGAAAACCCGTAAAATTTGTACACCTTCTTTGGTATAACATGTAGCACATATTCAATTTAACACCATTGCATGCATCCATTTGTAATCCACTCATGTTAAACAAATAGATTGATCTTTATCTTTATCTTTAAATAAAACCTGTCAAAACGCCATATTTATTCCTCCGTTAGAAAAAATCCGCGATTGAAAAATTTGCCCTAAGTAAGCCAACAGCGTATACAAGTAACATTGGCTTACTTCATCTGCCTAGCCTTTTCCCAACTGTTGGGGTCGGCTTCCAGTCTAACCGGATGCAGCTGAATACCAGTATTTTACATGGAGCGACTGCTTATCTGACCTCCACAACCCAGTAACTGGGTAATATGATACCCCTAGGTAAGACTGGTTGTCAGACTTTCGGGCTTCTGACGACCCGTAACGACTGTCAATGATCCAGGTATGACAGCTGGGACCAACGGCTTAACGTGCTTTCCGAGGCACGGAGGAGTCTCGGTGTGTAAAGATGGTCACCCATCCACGGACCAACCCCGGCAAGCGTTGCTTAACCTGACGGATCGACCCGTGCGGCTGTTATTACTTAGCCACGAGCTCCTCATGGGCTCAACATTGGCTTACTTACAATAACAAAAAGGTACGTACGAAGTACGATTTCATTTTAAGTTGGAATCTACTTATCAAAATACGCTTTATATTTTTTTAAACCTTTGTAACGGATTTCACATGTAAATATAGGTATACAATTTCGTAAAAAAACCCAGACAAGTGCAAATCGAATCTCGCATGATTAGTTTTCTGTACTGTATTCGTCAAAGCAAAAGCCTTTTGCTGCGACGGTAATTTGAATAGAACTCTTTTTTAAGATGGCGGCGTTAAGCCAGTGGCTCAACTTTTGTTGGTCTTGTTTACTTGGTAACTGTTTAAGTACGTACGAGTAAAGGTATTCCTGATTATTTTTCAGTAACAGTATGTAGGTATAAGTACGTTCGTACCGATTTATTTTCGTGCATATTTTTTCAAGAGACGATTTTGTTTGTTGCCTAACTTCTAATAACGTTTTTCATGTTATTACGTCTCTTTGCTGACAGACGGTTTTTGTTTTAAATTAATATTGTTTTTGCTGAATAACTATTCATTTTCAACCGGTTGGCGGGAAAGCAATCGATTGTAAAAAAACTAACTAACCTAACAAAGCCGAAAGTTACATTCATTCTATCACTGGGCATTTAATTTTTTTTTTTGTTTTGTCCCACAGCTAACCTTCTAGTTACAGAGATATTGGTGCCGATTCCCTTGTTCATAAACTAAACTAAAATTAGACTATTGCTATCGTTTTCTGTCTAATAAAACAAGAAAAAGACTAATGTAAATAAGAGCTGTCAAATTTAGTCAATCTGACACATCCATACAATATTTGTTGACATCTTAAAACGTATAGATTAAAAATACGGAAAAGTTCAAGGCAAAACTAATTTGACATCTCTAACTTAGTTCTAAAATGTCACCGTCCTTTTTCACTGTATGTAAATAAGAGATGTCAATCTCTAAATTTAGTCTAGTGAGATTCTTTATTCCACCATAACTTTTAAACGCCTGAACAGATTTAGATGTATGAGGTATCGTTACAATCCTTGCATCGTTCCGAGTAACATTGGCTAGAAGCTTAAAAGAATCCTGTGTGGGCACTTTAAAACGTAAATTAATACCAGCCTCAATTATTATTTTTATTGAATCTTGCCGTGTATATGTTTATCGTCTAGAATTTGACAAATAGATTAAAAAATATAAAACACTGTAAATAATAAACTTCGTAAAAAAACTGACGAGTAAACAAAGTACAAATATGTGCAATTTTTGCAGTCGTGTTTTTTAATTATTTTAATTATAGTAGCTTGTTTATTTTATTACTAAACTTTAAACACACCCACGATCCCTGTGCTGTTGAATGCATCCAAAAGTACAGTGTCCTTGATGATTTTATGTGTAAAAAAAATGAAGATGAAGATAAAACAATAAAAAATAAGTAATAATAAAGATGCCAACCATGGCGGTTTAAGATGACCAGTCCCAACTGACGACAACTCTGTTTAAAACAAAATAAACTCAAAGCCTTTTTTAGTAAAACATATTATTTTATTACAGTCACATATAAACATAAAACAGTACAATATAAATCAGGTGTCGTGTTTCAAAGTAGGGTTGGCCAGTAAATGTGCCTTCCCTTATCAGTGAAAATCTTTTCACCTAGTTTCGGTTAATTTATTACCGGATTAGCTTTAACTGGTTCATTGTTGAAAATATGATTGTTTTAATGAAAGTAGTTAAACGGAAATAGGGTCTGTGTTTGTGTGTTGGAATATATTGAGCTGGCACCGCTGCGGTAGGCGGTGAAGCGGCGATTATCGTACGGTACACCGCACGACCGCGCGGTCGCCCGATCGCAGCGGTGCGTGTTAATCGCCTAATAAATTCAGTATGTTAAAATGTATTAGACATAATATAATCACATAACATCACGCCTGTAATCCCCAAAGGGTTAGGCAGAGGTGTACCCATTAGTACACCCACATTTCGCCAGTTATGTTTTTAGTCCCATGTAATAGGGGGCGAGCCTATTGCCATCAACCGGCAACAAATCTAGACTCCGAGGCTGCGGCTGAGAAATTCCTGATGTAAAAATCCAATTGTTATTGGATTTTTACATCAGCAATTACTTTTTTGCCCGACCTGGGAATCGAACCCAAGACCTCATGCACAGCAGTCGCGCTTGCGACCACTAGACCAACGAGGCAGTAAAAATGTATTAGATATACTATTATTATTACTATACAGGAGTACCTACATCAAAAATTCCAATAATTCCAGCCTGCACTAGTCGAGTTCCAATTTCAAACATATTCCACTTCCACTACTCTAAAACATTACTACACAAACACTGTTCATGATCAATCAATCATAATGGTAGCGTACGAACCGAGTGCGAGATACGAGATATCGAATGCACACAATATGAAGATTTATGTTTCTGGAACGCTTCCTACAAACGTCGGAACGCATACAATAGATGTGTAATGTATGTTTGCTAGCGTTACGCAAGAATTGGAACGTGAACTACTTTTGAAATGTATGATTTTTGTATTTTTGAAAATAGAAGGTATAGCTTCTGCCCGCGACTTCGTCCGTGTCGAAGTATATCCCTATCACCTAGTGGTATGAAATATATTTTTGGACTTATTATTTTACCTACCAAATATCCATAAATAAATTCATAAAAATCTGTCGAGCCGTTTCGGAGGACTGCGACCACAAACACCGTGACACGAGATTATTATATTTATAAATATATTTTTATAAATACCTAACTAGAGCATTGACATCAATTTTCTTGTTTTCTACTATGTCTTTGACTTGATCAATATCGCCGATTATATAATAATAATACCTAACTGAATTTGCTCTTATTATATAATAATCACAATATAAAATATTATTAACATAAACATTACGCCTGTAATCCGCGAAGGGGTTAGGCAGAGGTTTACCCATTATCACTACCACATTTCGCCAGTTATGTTTAAGTCCCATGTAATAGGGGATGAGCCTATTGCCATCAACCGAGCACCAATTCAGACACGGAGGCTACCGAGGCTGCTACTGAGAAATTCCTGATGGAAAACCCAAATAACAGTAAAAAAACACACTTATTATCTCGTATCAATTATTATTTTTACTTTAATTCAAATTTAAGTTTCAAATATGGATGTTATAAATTCCTGATGCTTTATTAATGCCTGTTCGAAGTGGGTTTGGAAAATTTTCATCAAAAAACTTTCCATTAATCTAATTCTTCGTTGATGTTTTCATGCGATGTGGAATAATCCTAGAGAAGCTTTACTTTTAGTTCCATAATAAACTGCGTTACTCGAAATGGGTCTTTTTAAACTTCCCTCGTCTGAGTCTAATTACCTATGTACCTTACTTACAGCTTTCGGGTGACCTACTTCAAGACTAGTAGTACTATTCTTTAGAAAAATCCCTCGGTTAAGTGAGTTTGAGTTGAGCTGTCAATTTGTAGCATCGGTGGGATGTTAGCTCACTTTACCTTTCACCAAAGGAGATTTTTACAGAAGTGTAAGTAATCGGCATTTTTAAGGATACGTACCTAAGGGATGCCAAATAAGAATCTTATTACTTAAATTCTCTGCTATCTGCTCGTCCGTTCGTCCGTCTAGTATGGCTGTATTTTTTAAACCGTAATAGGTAGAAGCTTTAAACCAAAATAGAGTATGTATTACTAAGGCCGTTATAAAAATAAATAATATTAATAAAATAAAGTAGTGAGGAGGTTCCTCTCTCTGGATCCCTAACCGCCGGTAGCTTGGGTTTTACCACCTCGTTGCGGGCGGAGCACTATTTTTATACATTTTTTTTTTTTACTATATTATTTGTATTTTTTTAAGGAAAATACATAACATCACGCTTGTAATCCCCGAACGGTTAGGCAGAGGTGTACTCATTAGTACACCCACATTTCGCCAGTTATGTTTAAGTCCCATGTAATAGGGGGCGAGCCTATTGCCATCAACCAGGCACAAATCCAGACTCCGAGGCTGCTACTGAGAAATTCCTGATGGAAAAACCCAATAACACTTTTCCCGACCTGGGAATCGAACCCAAGACCTCGTGCTCAGCAGTCGCATTTTTTTAAGGAAAATATGTGTAAAAAAAAATAACCGACTTCAAAAAACCCTAAAAGCACTAAAAAGTTAAAAATAATACTATAACCTACCTATATTAATAAACCTTACCTAACCTTCGATTAACCTATACTAAAATTTAACAATTGTTTGGAGTCGGTGCCAAGCTAAGTAATGAAACGACTTACTATTCCAGAGAATTTTTTTTTTTTTTTTTAGCTTTTGGGCTATTATTTAGAAGCTGTAAGATTTGTGTTTTGTTTTTTTTCTGGCCTTAGTCTGTAGGTATATAGTCATTTAGGTATCGTATATTGCTTGGCACCGACTCCAAAAAATTTTTAAATTTTAGTATAGGTTAATCGTAGGTTAGGTAAGGTTTATTAATATAGGTAGGTTATAGTATTATTTTTAACTTTTTAGTGCTTTTAGGGTTTTTTGAAGTCGGTTATTTTTTTTGCAAAAAAAATTTTTTTATTTGTAAATTTTTTGTGACATATTTTTTTTTCATTAAAAAATACAACCAAATTGATAACCTCCTTTTTTATTTTAGTTAAAATGATGAGTTAAAATGCGCGAACAACCAATGCAGAGAAATGAAAAGATCATCAATGTAGATAATGTAGAAAATTTTTTGTTGATTTTTCAATAACCGCTTGTCCAATTTCGATAAAATTTTCATGGGACCATTTGGCAATTATAACCTTTCCAACAAAAAAAGAATTATTGAAATCGGTTGGCAAGCGACAGAGTTAAGCGCGAACATACCTAAAAAAAAAATACAAACATCCGAATTGAGAACCTCCTCCTTTTTTAGAAGTCGGTTAAAAATATGAAAAATAAAGAAAATGAAGATTCTAAATAAAGGAAAAAAATAAAAAAAAGAAAACCTGTAACTGTGTGTGAAGGCTTCACACATGAAACATATTGTTTTTTGTATGTAAATAAATTCAATCCTACTTCTTACTCGACTGCCTCGTTGGTCTAGTGGTTGCAAGCGCGACTGCTGTACATGAGGTCTTGGGTTCGATTCCCAGGTCAGGCAAAGTGTTATTGGGTTTTTCCATCAGGAATTTCTCAGTAACAGCCTCGGAGTCTGGATTTGTGCCCGGTTGATGGCAATAGGCTCGCCACCTATTACATGGGACTAAAAACATAACTGGCGAAATGTGGGTGTACTAATGGGTACACCTCTGCCTAACCCTTCGGGGATTACAGGCGTGATGTTATGTTTTATGTTATGTCCTTACTAATATAATAAATGTGAAAGATTGTGAAGATGTTTGGATGTTTGTTACTCAATCGCGCGTAAATCGTTGAACAGATTTAGATAAAAATTGACACATAGATAGACCATTATCTGAAACATAGGATTGACTTGACTTGATACTTTTTATCCCGGTAATGTGTGCCCTTGGTATAATAGTTCAACTTTTTTACGAAAAGTTTGTTTTTACATGGGCGAAGCCGCGGTCAGAAACTAATGTTAAATATTGTATGATGTGCGATGTGCGAGAACGACTTGTACTGGACCGTTTTTTTTGCATAATTGTGTAAATATCCTAGTCCATTCCCGGAGTCCATCGCATTTTAAACAAAACGTCCATCATTGGTCTTCCTAACCAATAGTTTTACCACTCCTTAAGCACTTCCCGTCAACTCTCTGCTGAGTTGGTTCAAACTATTAAGTCTTTGAAGTGTAGGAACAGATACTTGAATAGTTCAGTCCTCCTGCAGTGTGTTCCCTTGAAAAATTTAATCGTTTACGCTTAAGTGGATGCAGCGAACCTTGACGTTCATACAAAAGGCGTATATGGGCCTTGAATATAGCTGACGTTAACCCCATTATAGTGCTAATTGGTGGATTAAGAGTGCTGAGTACAGAAGAAACTTTGTATCTTTCGGAAGATACAGACTTGCATGTTTAAACTTGTTATGTAATAGGTATAGAATAGACAATTTCTCTTCTTGAATAATACAAATAACATCACGTTTGTAATCTCTGAAGGGTTAAGCAAAGGTGTACCCATTAGTACTCCCACATTTCGTCAGTTATGTTTAACGCCATCATCCATGTAATAGGGGCGTTACATCCCATGTAACGCCCCTATTACATCTACTGCCATCAACTAGAGTCTGGTCGCAAAGCGCGACTGCTGAGCGTAAGGTCTTGGGTTCGATTTCCTAGGCTAGGCAAAGGGTTATTGGGTTTGTCTGTCAGGAATTTCTCAGAAGCAGCCTCGGAGTCTGAATTTCTGCTCGGTTTATGACAAAAAGCTCGCCCACTATTACGTGGGACTTAAAAATAACAGGCGAAGTGTGAGTGTTCAATGGGTACACCTCTGCCTAACCCTTTAGGGATTACAGGCGCGATGTTCTGTATGTTTCATTAAAATAAAAACCTGGAATCACAATGCTATCATTGTTCGGTTGTAAAAAAGGGATAGTTATATTGGTCATGTAGCGCCGTCTCTTTCAAGCACTTTAAACAATACGTTATTAATATCGTACCTTCCTCTTGAAACACTCTATCTATTGATGAAAAGCGCATTAAAATCCGTTGCGCAGTTAAACGGCGAGAAGGGACTTTGTTTTATACTATGTAGATAAAGCTTCTTTTCATCCTTTGAAATTCAGTATTCAAAAGTCAGCGACAATATCTCTTATCCCATTTCTATACAGTTTGTCGCACTTACAAGATTTCTCAAAAAAAAATGTGTGATTGTTACCTATATTTTCTATTTTCTTAAGGTCTTAAATAAGTCTGTTCTATTTTTGTACGAGAAACCTTATCTTAAATACGAAACATTGATCTAGTCTGCTTTGAATATAGCTGTAACTGTAAAATATAAAAACTAGCATTTCAGTAACACTTTCTGTACTTTTTGTTTATTTATTTTTTTCGACTGCTGAGGATGAAGTATTATTGGGTTTTTCTATAAAAAAAATCTCATAGCAGCCGCGGATTCTAGATTTGTGCCCGATTGATGGCAATAGGTTCACCCCCTATCACATGGGACTTAAACATAACTGGCGAAATGTGGGTATACTGATGGGTACAGCTCTGCCTAACCCTTCGACAATTACAGACGTGATGTTATGTTACTACTTTGGTCGCGTGGAAGTCAAGTACTTATACTAGGTATAAACATAGCCAATGACACTAGGAAATAGTGTGTGTAACTTTCTATCTGTGAAATAATAAAATATATAATCGAACCAGTACTACCAGAGAATACCTCTTTCAAACAAAAAACTCTTCAATTTTATTAATATTTTCCGGTATTTTTTAATATCATCAGGTGAATAATTAAATTATTACTTTTGTGATCCCAATTTCTCAATACTTAATTTGTTTAATATAATTTATTACTTTGAGATAAAGTTGCTTTAAATCCGACAGCGCCTTAATTAAAACAGTCAAAATAATCAAGTATTCGCGCTCGTATTTGCGTCACAGCTTTAAAACTTATCTAAAGTTGATAACTTAATATAAATTTTGTCGCAAATCAGACAATTTCCTAAATAATATTTCTAATATAAGAATTGTACATTTTATATTGACCAAAATTTTCGCATTATGGCATAATAATTACAATTTAAACAATTAATGAAATGTTTTTTATCTACACTTCTTCTACACTAATATTATAAAGAAGAAAAATTTGTATTTTTGTTCGTTTGTTTGTAATGGATAAACTCAAAACTACTGGACCGATTTTAAAAATTCTTTTACCATTAGAAAGCTATATTATCTGCGAGTAACATAGGCTATATGTTATTTTATTTTTGCGCGGACGAAGTCGCGGGCAAATGCTAGTAATATATATGTAAAGTGTGTATTAGGGTCGGTTCACATCTGACGGAAGATACGCCACGTATCGTCAGTCGTGTAACACAGAAACAGTCAAATAGATAATAAAATATCCAACCATTTACACATAACGGATAAATAAATAAATAAATAAAATTGTTTTATTTTCAGTCTTCAATATTACAAATTTCTCTTAGAGTAAATACAAAAGCAAGGCAGTGAATTATTATCGCTAAGAGATTACGTTGACGACTATACTAGTATAAACTGTGACACAGTCGTCAGCGTCTTCCGCACTAATTTCAAGACAAACGCAATTCATTGCTTTAAATAGGTAATCTGTAATGGTGAAGAAATTTATATAAAAAAATATAAGAAAATATAAAGTCGTTGCCACTAAGATGTGTAAGCGTGTTTGTGATGTGGTGTGGTGAGTGATTATAAGGGTGTATAGTGTGACTTGAGGTGATTAATTTTTAGTGACATTATGTATGTAAAAGTGTTGGTGAGCATTTTTCTTTATTTGATCGTCAAACTATTTATAATTTGTTCAGTTTCATCATAGGTCAATCCTAAAAGCCAGTCTTTTATTACGTCTTTGCATTTATTGATCGGGAGTGAGTAGATGCTATTCACACGGTTTACTAGGTTGTACAAATTATTACTTATAACATAATACTGCTGTCTGCTGGATGATGCGTTAGTGCGTCGATCATACTAAAGACGATACGTTCGACGTATCTTCCGTCAGATGTGAACCGACCCTAAAGTACTTGAGGAAACCAAAAGTTAGGTTTGTATATCGGGAGGCACGGAAATGCCCCCGTCAAGACAAGCCAAGCGAAGCGCAAGGGCACTACCTACCTTTTCTCGAAGTGTTTTGTCGGTTTTTTTGAACCCTCAGAGTTGGGTTTCCATGTACCAGATAGTTCATATTCTCAGAATATGATGTCAATAATAGACTAATTAAACATACAAAGCCTCAATTGAATAGCTCTAATATTTTAGATTTCATTGATATCTAAAATACACCGATTTCGTCACTAACACACTGATGATCATCAAAATATTTGGCTACTTCCTGAAGTGCTAGAAAGCTGAAATTTGGTATGTAATCTTAGTTTAGTATACAACCAACAAAAAAAATCATAAACATATAACTTTCGTCCCCCATCCCCTAAAATGGGGGGGGGGGTGGATATTTGTATGAGACTTTAAAATGTTAGGGTACTTCCTGAAAATTGGTATTTAAACATAAATGTTACATGCACTCCCCCTGCACTGCTGATGTGCAAGAAATATACCCCAAAAAAGAAGAAAAAAATAAACACTAAAAAGACTGCCTAGCAACTTACAAAAAGTGAAATCCCACTGAAAACATTTCCTGTAAAATATTGCCAAGACTACCACATAAGGTTTGCTCTGTGAAAAAGATATCAGATCTCATGTAGAGACAAGCTTCTGAATCTACACGTCCTAACTCTACCGACCCTAACTTCACAAATTCTACATAGCAGTAAAAATATATGCGAGCAAACCTTATGTGGTGGTTTTGGCAAAATCTTACATGAAATGTTTTTGGTGGGATCATGTGTTTCCCAATAATAAAATAGTCCTTTCCTATCAATAATTTTTGCACAGTCAAAATCAAAGACAAATCATTTATTTTAATTAGACTATTCAAATGCACTTTTAAGCGTAATTTACAAGAGAAAAAGTTTTGTAGGTATTCAAACTAGTTGCCCATTCCAAAAGGTAGTTTCGTTTAATTTATTTATTTATTTATTTATTTATTTTATTTAGAAAACCAACAGCGTTACAAATAAAATACACACAAAATTACATATTCCATATAACAAAAATAAAATCCAATTTGCACAATATTACTTGTTTTGATGAGCGATACGCGTAGTTAACGTATTGTAATGTGTCTTTTTATACTACGTAATAGGTAAGCTAAAAAAAAAGGAATAAACATTATTTTTTCAATAACTTTTGTTCCGGTTTTATCAATATTTTGAAATATATCCGTATAAAGGGTTGAGCCCATATACGTAAATATCAATTTTTGGAACACAAAAATAAAATATCCCAGTAGGTAAACAGATAAGAAATGCGTTTTAGAAACGCGCATCGACGGCGCGCTTTTATCCTACAGAGCAGTTTGTTATCCGGCCGGTGGTTTGGTAGCCGGTGCAGCGTGTTTGTATCGATACACGCGCGCGTTTGTATCGATTCAAACGCGCGACACTGATGCGCCCGCTAGCGCGCGCGCCTTCCCTGCGGGCGGGGTTTCCCCCGCTTCGAGGGAAGTGTAAATCTACGCTAGTAGTAATTGAGCAATTTGGTGCACCGCTCGTCTTTGGAACAAAAAAATGGAGCCTTTCGACGCAGAAAACTTCATAACTGAAATTCAAAACCGGCCAATATTGTGGAATTCACGATTGCCGGATTATTCGAATAAAGTATTAACACGTTGAACGCCAACGCGGTCAGTGCTGACCGACAGCGAACTTTTCGTTTGGGCCAAGCAAAAATCATAGTTCTATCCAAATTTAGACCAACTGTTTTTTTAATTAGATACTTGTAAATCATGTCCAAATGTATGTTTTAATTAACAAAAGTCAACTTAAGTGATTATTTCTGGAGATATTAAACGTCGGGCAGCATTGACCGACGCGGCTCCTACGGACGAAAAAGCGGCTTTCCGTTATAGGGGGCCGCGCGGGTCGCGGTGTCAAGTCGGGCACGCTACAATCGCGGTGGTAAGACCCTTCTTTGAGGAGTGGCTGGAGAGGCGCTACGCGCTGACGCAGGTCCTCACCAGTTCCTATGTCGAATTCGACGGGAGGAAACGCCCGGGTGTCACCACTGTATGGACCGCCCGGGGTACACGATGGAGCATACGATGTAGGTCTGCCTCGCTTGGGCAGAGCACCGCCGTGTCCTCACGGAGGCGATAGGCGGCGGTGACCTCTCGCGTCTGGACCTGGTTCAGGCCATGCTCCAGGGCGAGAGGGAATGGGATACAGTCACCTCCTTTCGGCGAAGCAGTAATGCTAGCGAAGGAGGAGGCGGTCTGCGTGAGGGAGAGAACATCCTCCACCTCACGCCCCATCCGCCGCGGGAGACGCCCAGGGCGTCGGACGTCGCGAGGCGACATCCAGCCACCGTAGGCGTGGGCTTGCGGACGGCGAGTGATGGGTAGCTCGCCGTCCGATTAAGGGCCAAACCCGGGTCGACGGCGCGTTCTATTTGCGCGCGCCTCAAAAAGTTGTCAGCTCAGGGACGGGGCTCCCAACTGGGCCAAACGCCTGCCGGGGTTGCGGGACGTCTTAACAGAATACTACATCATCATCATCGGCATCTCTTTCGAACAGCCCGCAGCCCCGGCAGGCATCGGCCCTTAGTGGCCCCTCCAATTGTTTGCTGACATCTCTTTGAGGCGCGCGTGGAACACGAACGCGCCGTCGACACGGTCTCCCGCGCCTCCTGAGTTTGTAAACTCGTCCGCGCTTATGCTGTTGACGCTCATAGCAGCATATCATATCAGCCCGGAGAAATCTACTGCCGGACAAAGGCCTTTAAAATTTCACGCAAAACAAATTTTCACACTTTAGTAATTATTGTATTTTTTTTTTAATTCCTTTACTTTTTTCAAAAACCATTATAGTTTGGTGTAACTAGAGGGCCACGCGGGTCAATGGATATAGGATTTAGCTTGATAGCACTGCCCTACGGCCTGTATGAATGGATCGAAAACACTCTTAAAACGCGGTCAGCATTGACCGACGAGGCCCGAACGGAAAGTCTATTTGTCGACCAGCAGTGACCGACGCGGCCTGAACGGGAAGATGTATTTTTTTTTGCTGGCGTCTAACGTGTAGCAAAATGCCTGGGAACAAATATGTAATCTATTTTGTGAAAATTTTGAGGAAAAAACAAATAAAGAAAAAAATCTTTTCGGTAAGTTATTCAAAGGACACTGTTGAAATGCTTACATATGCAGCCTTTTCACATAATATTTCGTAATAATTGAGAAAATAAAATTATATAATATAATGGCAAAAGCAATATTAAGTACCCTCCGTACTTAATATTGCTTTTGCCATTGATATATTATTGTTCCTTCGCTGTATTCGTTCATAAGCCTGATTGTATCTTATTTGACACCTATCAAAAACACTGTAAGTACTGGTTAGAAATCTAGCGAATATTATACCGTCCTATTATTACTTAGTTGTTATTAATGTGATAAGGTCACACCCCGGACACCGATTGCCAATAGCAGTCAGTGTCGGCGATGAATCCTATCTTAAAGCGACGGCAACACATCCCATCACAGAATAGGTCATGAAACAAACATTTTATACCTATGCATCAACAAAAGTTTTACTTTTAAAATTACGTAAATCGAAAAACATACTTTTTTGTTTATGGAGATATTTCGCTAATTTAGTCTGAAATGAAAGGTGCGTATGTAAAATCAATATCCCTGACAAAAGCAAGCATGTAAATATTCCCATTTTTTAGTTTTATCGAAAAATGTACAGATATGTAAGAAAGAGTTTGTTTACATCCAGTTTTTTGCCAAGAACATTTTTGTTTTATGTGTTACGGTAATTATTGTTATTTTATTAGATAGGTTAGGACATAAGAGATCTAAAAATAGTTTGTAAGGGTTTAGAATAATTGAATAAAAATTACAGGCTACGAAAGGTGTCTGTCAAAGTGAAAAGTAACATTGAAATGGGCTCAAAAAACGAGGAGCGTATATGAATATCGTGAGACATAGGATCCACTTTTTTAATACACAATATATACTTTTTTTAGTACTATGATGACAAGATTTTAATTTTTTGAATCTTGCCATGACACTGCACCTTCTTCGCTATTAAAATAATCAGTACATATTTTTCGGATTGCAGTTCCGCTTATTTGAGATCGTCTACCAATTGAAATCAAACTTCCTCCAGTAGGCCGGTCTTCTAATCCAGCAATGCTCAAAATATGATTAAATTTATAACCGTCACGCTTGCGTATATAATGATGTAATACACAACAAGCTTTAACAATGTCCACACTGAAGTCTACGCTTACGTTCAATGGTCGATTAAAAAATTTTAATTTATTACTCAGCAAGCCAAATGTACATTCAATAAAACGTCTTGCACGTGTCAAACGATAATTATTTATTCTCTTTTCTCGTGGTAAAAACTTTCCAGGGTATGGTCTCTGTAAATATTCAGTTAACGCAAAGCCTTCATCCCCAACAAATGTAAACGGCACAGGTACTCCGTTCTCAGATATAGGTCTTGGATTTGGTATTCTGTAGTTTCCTTGTTTTATCTTTTTGGTCCATTCACTAAAATCATTTATAGTCGAGTCTGCACTCTTCCCATAGCATCCAACATCTATTTCAATAAAATTGTAATTTGCATCACATATTGCAAGTAACACGATAGAGAAGAAATTTTTATAATTGTAATATTCTAATCCAGTATGTTGTGGTTTTATGATGCGAATATGTTTTCCGTCAATGGCACCTATTAAATTGGGAAAATTTGCGTATTTATTAAATCCTTCTCCTGTTTTAAGATGAGATTCCTCGGTGGGTTCTGGCATAGAAGTAAGTTTCAATTTTTGCCATATAACTTTCACTGTTTCACGGACTATAACCCGGGCAGTAGATTTTCCGCACTTGAAGTCGTAGTGAATATCTGAAAAATGGCACCCTGTTGCTAAATACCTGTAAAAAATATAATATTTTATTTTTCAGCAATTGAACTCCAATAAAAATGGAAGAGCATTAAAGACTCCTACAACCGAGACAGAGCGAAGAGTAAGCGTTGCGCAAGTGGATCTGGGACTAAAGCAAGAAACCCTACATGTACTCTAAAATTTTAACCTTTTTAGATCCACTTGCTGAAATCAGACCATCAAGTCAGTGTTCTGACAACTCTCAAAGTGATGTGGAACAAGAAACATCCACTGAAGGCTTAGATCTTTCTAAACCGATGCCACCAAAGAAGCCTAAAAATAATGTAACCTATGAAGACCGACAAGATAAATTATTTGAAGTTCTGACTGCTCATTTTGAACGGTCTGAAGCAACAAATACGACTAATCATCCTGATAAATTACTTTTATTGTCATTAGTTCCAGATTTTTCTACCATCAAGGAAGAATATAAGTTAGATGCAAAAGCAGAGATAATAAATTTAATTCGCAGATACAAAGCAATGGGAACATCAAACATCACGCCGTTTACCGATCAGTATGTATATAATTCTGGAAGTCAACCAAATTGCTCTTCAGGCTATTCAAGTTATCAACAAACACAAAGAGTTGAACAAGAAAGTACATTAGAAACTCCTGGCTATAGAACTTATCAACAAACAAATACAGTTGAACAAGCAACTACTTCAGGAAGAACACAAATAAACTTAGATAACATTGATTCCCACATCTACGATTGAATGAAACATTCTTATTTTTTTTTCCAATTTTAAAAATAATAATTAAGTAATAATGATTAATTGAATAAATGTTACGAATAAATGTTTTTTTTTTTTATTCACTTTCATTGTTTTCACATATAGAAGCAATCAATAATATAGTAACCAAGATTTTGTAAAAACAAGTTGAAAAGAGTGTCCATGGACTTTCTTGCTCGTTCTTCTCCATAGAGGCTTACGTTTTGGAACGAGCAACTAGCTTCAACTTTTTGTATGGCTAACTTCTTGACAATTCAAAAGTGCCTGTATATGGTCTAATTGAAATAAATGCTTTCACTTTGACTTTGATTGATTTGATAATTTACCTAATGGTAAAATTTTAGTTTTGCAATATTTTGACGGTGCACTATGGGTGAAACTTTCCAAAATAAACATTGATCATCCAACGACATCGACATACTAATTTTTTACTCACCCATAGTAGGCTGATTAGCAGGCAGTTTTGTTTAATATATAAATCTCAGATCAATTTCAACATACACAGCATTAAAATATTTGCTCTCATTAAAACTCCATATACACGGCGACTTTTTAGTCGTCTTACAAAGGTTGCCCACTCAATGTATCCGACATAAAATACCTCTAGGCGCAATTTTTTTTTTACCATTATTTAAGATAATAAGTACAAAGAAAAATAAATAATAGATTAGAAATATGAAACGTCCTGTTAATAATGTTTACCTATCAAACGGTAGAAAATATCTACCCAGCGCACGAGTCGAGTAGATCATTCCATCTCCATTTTATATGAGACAAAATATCGTAAGCCAATTTAACATATAATGAATAATATTTTTATTTTTAAAATATTCAAATCTCATAAATACCTCATTTTTTTATGAATGTTTACTGGTCATTGGATACATGAAGTAGGCTGCCGTCGTAAGACGACTAAAAAGTCACCGTGTATATCAAATATTGTTACCCAAACTTTTAACGTTAATTCTATAAGCATTGACAAAAATCTTACCTTATTGTTATAAGTAAACGTTCTTCCGCCGATATACATGATCTTAGCACTGTATTTTGACGAGTTAATTCCGGTTTAAGAGTCTCAAGAAGTTCTTGAAATGATGAATACGACATTCGATAACAATTTGCAAATTTTTTTTCATGTCCTATTAATTTTCTAAACGTTGTTGTATAATGTCCACACAATCTTCTCTCTTGTAAATGGGTGTACCCAAAAACGTCGGTAATTTTTCTTCTTCCTTTTTTAAAAAAATAATAACAAAGCGCATGCAATCAATGCTGTCTCGACCGACACCATCTTGCTACTGTTGATGAGGTTCTGCTTAAAAACTCAAAATGCCAGCGCGTTTGTATCACTACACACGCGCGTTTGCATCACGTCAGTATCGCTACACACGCGCGTTTGCATTGCATCTGTATCGCTACACACGCGCGTCTGTATCGATTCAAACGCGTGTTTGAATTTATACAGGTTTGCAAAGGTCTACAGGCCGCGTCTGACTTGCGTGCGTATCGCGTCTGTATCGCTACAAACGCGCGTCGACGGCGCGTTTAAAAACGTGGTGTGCATAGGCCCTAAAACTCATTTCAGATTACGCTATTCTGCTATATAGCACGACATAAAAAGAAATATAGTACATAATTATATTGTAAAGCGATGTGTGAACATAACAATGTATGGTGCGCGATATTGAAGTGCTATGAGCTATACTTTATGCTATTATATTATAGCGTAGTCTGAAAGCAGCTTTAGTTGAAGCTTTTTTAGAAATCGATAGATGTCTTCTATTGAAACTTTACTTAATAAATGAACAGTTTATTATCTACTCTTTAAAAATAAATTGCATTTGAAAATATCTAACGGTTTCTTCAACTTCAACTATATCTGACGACCCTGCATACCTATCTCTTTTGTTGACTGTACCTTAGTAGTAACAGATTATATCAGAAGATTAAGAGTTTGTAGTTTGGCATAAATTACAAACTATTATTCTGAACATTCAAGTTTTGACCCACTTTAAGAGTAACCATAACTAAATTATTTAAGACGAAAAAAAATACAACGAAATGACTGCCTCATTGGTCTAGTGATCGGAAAGCGCGACTGATGAGCATGAGGTCCCAGGTTCAATTCCCAGGTCGGGCAAAGTGTTATTGTTTTTATCCATCAGGAATTTCTTAGTAGCAGCCTTGGAGTCTGGATTTGTGCCCGATTGATGACAATGGGCTCGCCCCCTATATTACATGGGACTTAAAAATAACTGAAGAAATGTGGGAGTACCTACTAATGGGCACACCTCTGCTTAACCCTTTCTGGGATTACAAGCGTGATGGTATGTATACATTATACACATACATAACAACAACATTCACGCGAACGAAGTACTTAATTGTTTTATTTATTTAAATCAATAATGTCATCACCGTCTACCGAAAACGCGGACAAATTCGCAGGTATAAGTTAGTTTCATTTCATAATAAATAAAGAACCAGTGAACTTTAATACAAGACTAGGTATACGCACATAATTGGTCGTTATGAATATCGGATACAATTTGTATTCCACACAGTTTATACATGTAATATTTTGTGTTGTGATATCCAGGAACAAACGACATGAATCAACGCAGCCCCACGCGTCCCGAGAATACTAGATTTTATCCCCGAAAGGAGAAAGTTTTAACAAATTGTGTTACACCACCAACCGAAATCAAACCTTGATGTGATATTATAGGGTTTAAATTCCCCTGTGTGGTGAGCTTAAAATGGATGCCCAACAATTCTGTATGCGCCGTGACAATGATGTGTCGCTTAGATTTTATGACAAATGCTTTGCAGTCATTAGTGAGTGCACGGCGCGATTCTTTTAATTCCAACCCTCTTTGTTTCTTAAAAACTTCACGAATAGTGAAGGATTCGTCATTACGAGAAATATTTAAATGAAATTTAAATGACTGCCTCGTTGGTTTAGTGACCGGAAAGTGCGACTGCTGATCATGAGGTCTTGGGTCCGATTCCTAGTTCTGGCAAAGTGTTATTGGATTTTTCCATCAGGAATTTCTCAGTAGTAGCCTCGGAGTTTTGTTAAATATGTGGACGATTGATGGTGCTCTATTACATGGGACTTAAACATAACTGGCGAAATGTGGGTGTACGTACAACTCTGCCTAACCCTTCGGGGATTACAGGCGTTATGTAATGTTATGTTTGTATTTAAATGACATATTACCGAAAATGTGACAATCTTTAGCTTTCCGTAGTAAGTGTTTTGTTCAGAAAAGCGATTTTTTATGTTTTGAGAATAGCGTGGGTGGTATTACGTAGGTGATACAGAATTTTCCTTTATTTCGTATAAAAACTTTTTAAGAAAAAAATTAACCGACTTCAAAAAAAAGCAGAGTACCGACTTCAAACAGATGAGTAGGTACTTAGCCCATAATTATAATAGTATTTTATTGATTTAAGTTTAGAGCTAGCATTAATTTGAAAAACGAATATAGTGTAAAAAATTGGACATCCATTATAATACTTTTCTGATCATTTTTTTGGATTAAATATCTAGTCCAGTTTATATTTGCTTTTTATTGCAGAAGTGTTTTTTGGTTTAGTTTTTAGTACAGTAGTACTCTGCTTTTTTTTTGAAGTCGGTTAATTTTTTTCTTAAAAAGTTTTTTTATTTTTCCATTTTTTGTGTAATTAGAATTTTTGCCTTTGTTAAGAATCAATATGGGCAGACCAACTAAAGGGGCCGCCCGCATGAGGGCAAACAGAATGAAAGAAACAAATACTGCAAATAAGGAACGATTAACTAAGTGTCGCAAACAGAGCGCTATGTCCCGTTCCCAAGAATCAGAGTTAGCTCGTGACGCTAGGTTATCCCAGATGAGAAATTACAGGCCTTCTCAATTATAACAAGAGTCGCCAAATAATAGGATCCGTCGACTCTATCGTATTCTAAAACGATTGAGTGACGAGTCGTGTGAACAGCGTGAACATCGAGTCGGTGTTATACGAGAGTGGTTGAGCAATTAGAGTCCCCCGGCAACCTTTGTTAGGATAAAATTATACAAAAGAAAAACTCGCAAAAGAATTTCACTTTAAGAAGTATTTATTAGTTTTTAGACTAGATGCTGATAATCCTGGCTGCAGCATCAGGCCAGACTTATGTCAACATTGCATTTAACTTAAAATTTAGTTCTGTTTAAAATAAGCGCAAACACGACTACGGTGCTGTAATTTCAAGGTTTGTACTTTTTCTGATGCTCCTGGCTTCAGCATCAGGTCTCTGTACTTCGGTGTTCCTCATTAACAGTACGTTTATCCACACATCGAGCCCTTTTCAATGAGCCTAAACACGATATATCTGCTATTAGTTGTCGAGGAGTTAGGTACTCTGCAGACTACCCTGACTGCAGCATCAGGTCATAACTTGGTGATCATGAGACCAAATGTGGCAAATGCCCATATCAAACATCAAAACAATTTACTAAAACAGTCCTTGCCTGTTAGAGTAACTTCTTACTGTAAAGAAGTTGTACCTTTCATCATCAGCCCTGCTACCTGAGATGGTGACAACCATACGCAAATACACAAGATACTTCATAAAATATGCAAAAAACAATAAGTGTGCCTATAAAATTTGAGGGTTGCCCTCGATTTCTCTAAGATCCCATCATCACATCCTAATTTGGTGACAGTGGGACCACCTCAGAACTATCTACTTTCGAACAAAAAAAGAATTTTGAAAATCCGTCGACGATTGGCGGAGTATTTGTTGAACAAATATACAAAAAAAAAAAACATAGAAACATCCGAACATAGTACCTCCTCCTTTTTGTGAAGTCGGTAAAAATAGGATTATTTCGACGGTCCCTACTACATAAAGACATGTCAAAAATGGCAATTTTTTTTTAATTGCTTATTGACTTTAGATTTCCCATATGCACATACCTATAGTTTTTTTTTTAATATTATGTATTTAACTCAATTTGCAAATCATATAAGAGTACAAGTATTATAATAACAACGAAAAAGTGTCGTAGATGCGGATATCTTTACGTATCGTTTCGTACGGTGTTTAAAAATGTGCGTCACTCGAAACAAACGCTGTCATGTCTGACTTAACGCCCTACACACGAGTGTTCCCCAATAAGACGAATCGATGTTTGTTCGCGCTGTGAAATATTTAATGTTTTGACACAGTTTAGATGTAGTGGTGTGTTTTTTAGTTATAAGTATTGATATATTACCTGCAATAATATAATAGAATAGAAAAGAATAACAGTAGATCTAAGTTATTGGTGGATATTGCAAACACCAGAAATAATGTTTTATGTGTTTCTGAAGCGCAAGATTTAATAAATTATATCGATGAAGCTAATGAGGGTAAGTAGTAATTGAAATAAGTATACCTTGAACGCTCAATCCAAAAGGAATATTTTTATTATTTTTCTAACCTTAAGCAGTAGGATATCAGTGTAAAAGCGGTCATATCCCACATATCCGCTTATACTATGTTAAAGTCATTAAAATATAATTATTTCGCAAAAAATATATTAATATACATGGTTCTTTAAAATAAATGATTCTTAAATAATTAAGTATTACTGATAATTTTATTTAAGAACATGTCTTTGTTTATATTATAAGAAATATTATCCTACCCACAATGAAGGAAACCGCGTATAAAGCGATATGTCTCCATGATGTATTTTTTATAACCATGTCTGGCGATTTTAGGACTTTTATCGTATCCATTTCAAAACAATAACGTAATTCTACGTTTTCATAATACATGTTATTTAAATTCTACTTTAGACACTGTTTTCTTCTTTCCTGCGTAAAAAAAAAGGTATCATAGACATGTCTGACATAATAATAATAATTTATTTCCACAAAAAAGAAAAGTTACAAGTTTTGTCGTAAATATTAGCTATTAGATAACAATTATTCATATAAATATAATAGCATCCGCTGCCAAACTAGGTTAGGACCTGTATTTCAGCATGCGGCGCCACACCCCGTAATATCATAGTTTAAACTAGCTTATACTAATTTACAAAAAATGAAAAAAGAAATAAATATGAAATAAATGGTGTGTGAGAGTGCCTCTCTTTGTGTATACGTGTAGTGTACGTGTGTGAGTGTGAGAGGGTGTGTATTGTTTACTTATCTGACTTATGAATAATACTTTTAGTTAAAACAAAGACTTATCCAGCTACAATTGTATATTAACTATTTTATTGTGTTATATTTTATTTTTTAATATAGCTAATTGAGTAAAAATTTAAGTTAGCGTAGAACCGCTAAAAGCTCCTCCGTATCCTTATATCCCAAAGTTAGTAACCAAGCTTCAACAGTTTTTTTGCATTGGTGTTTATTAAGGGGATAGATAGTAACAATTATTAATCTTATTATACAAAAAAAGACCTAATGAGCAATAGAACTTCCTGATGAACGCAGTGTGAAACTGTTTTGGATATTCACAAACCCTATTTTTACGTCGCTGTGAATTGTTTTGAGCATTAAAAGGCAATTCCTGATGTCGCCTCAATATTAGGGCCAGAATAAACAGTTGTCTAACTGTAAGTACTTCACAGTCTTTATAGAGTTGGGTTGTAGGGTACAAGTATGGACGAAAAGTGCTTACCTTAAGTACAGCACGTTGAGCGATTTCTAGGCGCTTTATATGTGTAGCTGTAGTGCCACCCCAAACAGTGATGCAATACGAAAGCAACGACTGACAGAGGGCGAAGTACACTTGTTTTACAAGTTTAGGTTCCGCAACATGTCTTAATTAAATAAACACTGTTATAAGTTTGCGGATTCGTCCACTTAAAATCTCAATATGTTTAGCAAAATTTAAGTTTTTATCTAATATTAGACCGAGGTACTTAATATGCTCGGTTTGTTCTACTTTGGGACAAGAACAGTTCTGGGTATTAGAATTTGGTTCCAAGCAACTATGAGCTACCAACACATGGTCATTTAAAGCTCCACTCTGATCGCGAATAGTAAAAGTCATGTACTTAGTCTTTTCAGCATTTAAAGTCAAGACGTTATCGGCGAGCCATATAGTTATATCGTTAAATGCATTCTGAGCAGCTTCGTAAGTCTCTTTCCAGGTATTTGCTGAAAGTAATATTACCGTATCATCTGCGTACGATATAACTCGGCTCTGCAAAAGATTTTTTTGGCACAGATCATTAATATACATCAAGAATAAAGTAGGCCCCAATACGCTACCTTGCGGAACCCCAAAAGTTACGGGCAAGTCGGTGCTTATGTAGCTTCCTATTATTGTAGCCTGATAGCGATTACTCAGATAGCTTGTAAACAAATCTAACTGTTTGCCTCTAATGCCAAACGATTCAAGCTTATTTAGAAGCATGGGGACAGAGACCGTGTCAAAGGCTTTGGCTAAGTCCAGAAAAATAGCCAAGCACTTTCTTCTTTCATCTAAATTGATTGCTATATATTCAGTGACAGCATGAACTGCATCAGAGGTGAACTTAGAGCGACGAAAGCCATACTGATTTTTAGATAGCAGATTGTTCGACTCCAAATAATTGACTAATCTAATGTTAATGAGTTTTCCTAGAATTTTGGCAATAGAAGAGAGTAGAGAAATTGGCCTGTAATTAGTGACACGATCCCTGTCACCACCCTTGTGAATAGGAACAATTATAGACTTTTTGAGTTTATTTGGGAATACTCCTTCTCTGAAACAATGATTAAATAAGAATGTCAAAGGAGCCACAAGATATTCTTTAAGATGTTTGAGGAATCTGTTCGAGATCCTATCCCACCCAACTGCGCAATCGTTCTTTAGATTTGAAATTATATTAGTAACTTCGTTATGATCAATTTCTGTCAGTACGAAAGAGTATGATGGTTTAGAAAAAATATTGGTACCATTATTTATGTGCCTACTACTCTTGGAAATATTCTCTGCCAATGTTTTGCCAACATTGGCGAAATAACTGTTGACTAACTGTACAGACTCTAGTGGAGTAGACGCCATAAGGTGCTTGGAGCTTGGTTTGATTTAGCGGTGTCAGTAATTAACTTGATTGCCTGCCATATTTTTTTGTTGTCATTTCCAGCTTTAGATAATTGGTCCTTTTCGAACGCTCTTTTAACTTTCCTTAATATCAGATTACAGTGATTTCTGTAGCGTGTATATGTGATTTTGAGGATTTCGTTATTAGGAGTTTTCTTAAATTTGCAATGTAGTCGATCCCTATTACGCATGCAACGCATCAAACCCGGAGTTATCCACGGCTTTATAATTTTCTTTCGCCCTGCTAAGGGTACTAATTGTGTATTCTCGTCTAAAACCGATGTGACAGATTCAATAAGGTAATTCAAGGAATAATCCGGATCTGAAGATTCGTATAATTATGGGAGTAAAGTTAATTTTAGCTATATCCAGTTTAACTTGTTCGAAATTGATTTCATTTATAGTTTTCATAGCGTAATTACGCGTTTGTTTTTTGTATAGGTATAGTAATACTGGTTTGTGATCAGTTAGTGTGGCGTGGATGACTAACGTGGTTGCTGGGTAATTTGTTTTCAATAAGACGTGGTCAATACAAGTGCCACTGGCCTCCCGAGTGACATAGGAATGGGCTGGTAGCAGTGAGTGATAGGCCGCAAGCGTCAAGTATTGGTCCATATTACGATGTGGTTTGTCCGAATTTATAGCAATATTGATATCCCCAATTATTGCGATGTTTTTAAAATGTTTGATTTGCTCCAAATTATTATTTAAAGAGTTACAAAATTGGTCTAAATTGGTATAAGACGGGGATCGGTATATAGCGATAATGGCAATATCACATCCCAATTTAATGAGGAGGGTATTAGCTTCTGTGATGGAAGGTTCTTCCACCGTGATCGCTAGTCCTTCTCTACTATAGACAACTACACCGTCATTTTGTAAGACGTTATTCTTCGTAGAAAAAGCCTGGTAGCCTTTTAAGCTAGGAATAATGGGCGCATTAGATAACCAACACTCAGTTAATATAAGTAAGTGTAAATCTAATTTAAGTCGAGTCAGTAAAACTTCAAGTCCTGGCAAATTCATATTAATACTTCTTATGTTTTGTGTAAGTATAGTAATACCGGATATAGCATTAGGCACTAATCGACTACAGTCCTCTACATTGCACTCAAAACTTTTTGAGACGTTGTAATTATCCAGATCCTCGGGTAAATCACCTTGACAAGTGAATTTTAAATAAAAGAGAAATAAATTTGCCTATAAAAGAGGACAATGGATCAAATTGTTTTAATAGCTTTGTGCTGGAAATTGTTTTACGCAAGTTAAATAGCATGAGAAACGTGTAATATTTATAAATAAGCAGATTGGTATAAAATGATAGTGTAAAAATGTGTAGAGTGAAATTTAAACTCAAGCTGTAATTATATACTATTGACAAACTAAAATAAAAAATAGCGCATGCAAAAAGTATTAGGTATGAAAAACGTGGTTCACAAAAAGACAAAAACGTATCTTAAAAACTAGTCATTTTTCATTTTTTAACTTTTCGAGGTCTGCTTCAGATTCAATTTTAATCTGTGCCCAGCCGGTGCATTTACGAAGGTAAACTATTCCTCTAGATGTCCAGCAAAATTCATACCCATACTCCTTCTGGAATGTCCGAGCTAAATAGAAAATTTTCTGGGTTTTTTGTGTCAGGGTTTCAGCAACGAAAACGGGTTTCACGGTATCAGTTTTAACGAAATGTGTTGTATTTAGTTTTTCACCCTTTTGTTTCCCTTTATTGAATTGTTTTACTACAGTTAGCACTTTTTCTTTCATCAGTACAGAGGTAAATTCAGTAATTATCGGATTTGAAGAGTCCTTGGCAGTTATACGGTAGACATCCTTGATATCCGAATCCTTAATATCAATATTGAGTGTTTTGCCCATTTGTTGTGCTAGTAGGCAGAGGTCAGACTTGGTTTCAATCCTATCGGGTTTTATCTTTGGGATATTGCGAATTTCGATGCCTGATGCCCGTGTTTTACGCTCAATATTGATCAACGTGTCAATCTTCTGTTCCAATGAATTAATGTATTTATAATCTTCTTTTCTTGCGTCTTCAAGTAATTTAATGCGAGATAAAATTTCATCATACTTATGAGACATTGTGTCCACAGATTTAGTTAATTCGGCATTCTGTTCCCGTAGACTATTGACAGATACAAGCAAGTCTTGAAAGCGTTTATTTTGCTCATTCGAGAGAGTGTCAAACATTTCCTTTAGAGAACACATAAAACTATTTATGTCATCACCCTCAAATTTGCGTTTTATCCGCTCCGTAACATTCATGGTAAGCTGATGTAGATTTGGTTCAGACAGCGTACTCGAGGCGCTGTTTCCAATAGTAGCTTCCACGTCAGTACACTGCGCAATCGCCGAATTTTGCGATACAAGCGGCGCCGACGTAGGAGCGTTATGGAGTGTAGGCGGGGGCGAACGACGAACTGACATGATGGCCGTAAAGTACCAGGGCCGCAGTAATTAGTAGGTGGTAAATAAGAAACTCCTTTGCATTAAATGTAAGACCAATTTTAACAGGGGTCTAATAGTCTGGGCGTGTTTCGACGATTTAGTACATAACAAGCGGCGGCCACTATAACGTTGACCACTGGCAGATAGGTACTCACACGTATTCGGCAGTTTACGCCTGTCGTTGATATGTATTTGTGTGCGCTGGCGCTGATTGTACCGTAAGCTCTTCGGTAGTTCTGCGCTCCTATTTTTTCACTCTTATTTACTGTTGCAATTTTAATTAAATAACTAAAAACATAACTGGCGAAATGTGGGTGTACTAATGGGTACCCCTCTGCCTAACCCTTCTGGGATTACAGGCGTGATGATGTTATGTTTATGTTTTAATTAAATATCGCAAAAATAACTAGCGTAAGTTCAAACAAAACACACGTCTGAATTCGACAGAGGTCTGGGGGGAAGTGATGATTTTTTTTAATCTTAACGTAGAAACAGTCATCTATTCGTTTTCCAAGAAAATGTAAAATAAGAAAATATGTATAAATACCATTATAAAGTTCCTAAAACTAATGAAACAGTAGAAAAATAATAATTATGATTGTGCATGGAATTATTTCTAGAGCGATTTGAACATAAATTACGCTCTCCTGTAAACCTCGGTTTTTGACATGTCTTTGTGTACGTAGGGACCGTCGATTTGTATGTTGACAACTTGTCATAGTGACAAATTATTGTTTTTTGACACTAATAAATTTATTAGTGATTTTAAATTAACTCAGAGAAGTTTATCTCTGTCTGGAGAATCTCGACAATTAATTGCTATATTGATAGCATATAATATTAATATGGTTATAGCTAATATAACTAATTGTAGGTTTTTTTTTTTTTTAGGTGGTAAAAATCATCAAAAGACTCCTTTCGCCCTGGGTGGGGCGGAAGGGACTGTCAGACTTTTACTGACTAAAAACCCACCCTGTTCCTTCTGTTGCCCTTAGCGTTCCTCGTATGCTCCACCGTGTCCTCCGGGCGATCCACACAGTGGTGACACCCGGGCGTTTCCTCCCGCCCTATCCGACACAAGAACCTCCCGAAACAATCGTGTCCGGTGAGAACCTGCGTCAGGCGGTAGGTGAGGACGCCGTAGCGCCTCTCCAGCCACTCCTCAAAGAGGGACCGCCGCGATTGCGGCGTGCCCGAACTAATTGTAGGTTAAGTGACAAAATGATGTGACAAAATGATGGATTATTCTTTAAACTAAGTTGTGAGACAACAGAAGTTACCACGTCAGATAATCACCTATTATTACTGAATAATAAAAAGGTATCTTCAGGCATGTTAGCTTATAAGGGAAAGCAACATACTTAAAAATTATTCAATCAAAATATTCAAGGTTGCTCTTCAAAATGACTGGAAATAGAAATGTTTTTAGAAAAAATCAAGTTTGATATAAATAAAATAAATAAATAAATATCTTGGGACAACTCACACACGGCTATCTGATTCCAAGCTAAGCAGAGCTTGTGTTATGGTAACCAGACAACTGATATACATACTTAAATAACTTATAAATACATACATATTATAGATAAATCACACCCAGACACAGAACTAACAATCATGCTCATCACACAAAGTTTGTCCTGGGTGGGAATCGAACCCACGGCCTCCGGCTTAGCAGTCAGGGCCGCTAACCACTAGACCAACAGGCCCGTCAGCAGCAGCAGGCAGGCCGTTGATATTGTTTGTTTTACCGAACATTGGCTAAAAGATAACCAAGTGATAAATAATAAATAAATAAATATCTTGGGACAACTCACACACGGCTATCTGATCCCAAGTCAAAGTCAAATCGTGAACGTCAAACACAAAAAACAAAATAGAATTGAATCTAGTTGCCCCTTCCAAAAGGTAGTTTTGTATGGAGAAGAATGGGCAAGAAACTCCATACGTACTCTTTTAAAAACAATGTTTACAATATTTGTTAAGCAGAGCCAAGCTAAGCAGAGCTTGTGTTATGGTAACCAGACAACTAGTGATGTCTATTAATTATGAAAATTATTGTGTAGTTAGTCATTTCAGCCGTAATGGAAGATGTGTTACGAAAAGTTAATATTGGTGGTAAATCAATTATTATATGTGGTGACTTTAATATTAATTTGTTAGAGAATAACTCTAGTACTATCAGATTATTAAGTCTTTTCAAATCATTTGATTTGTTGACTGCCTCGTTGGTCTAGTGGTCGCAAGCGCGACTGCTGTGCATGAGGTCTTGGGTTCGATTCCCAAGTCGGGCAAAGTGTTATTGGGTTTTTCCATCAGGAATTTCTCAGTAGCTGCCTCGGAGTCTGGATTTGTGCCCGGTTGATGGCAATAGGCTCGCCCCCTATTACATGGGACTAAAAACATAACTGGCGAAATGTGGCTGTACTAATGGGTCCACCTCTGCCTAACCCTTCGGGGATTACAAGCGTGATGATGTTATGATGTTATGTTGATTTGTCAAATAATTTTAGTGAGTCTACCCGAGTGACAGCTTCTTCTGCCACTTGTATTGACAATATATTTTGTAATTGTGAATACCTTCATAAGGGAATTGTAAATAGGCTGCCATCTGATCATAGTGGGTAAACAATTACGTTTTGCGCCTACGTACCACCACAAAAAACCCAAATTAAGTTTAGGCGAATTACTTGTAAAAGCTTAGAGCAATTTAATATTTCTTTATCCAGTAAATTATGTATTCATAATTTTAATAACATAGGTGACTCAAATGAGTTTTATGCCGAATTTTTTTCACTTTTAAGCACGCAATTTAATGTCATTTTTCCGGTAAAAAACTAAAAGTATTTGCACAAAATTCTTATTTAGCGATTGGGCGACTCCAGGTATTCGTAAAAGCAGAGAAAAACTTTTTGAAGTTAATGGACTGAAGCAACATACAATTAATACAAGTTTCTATAAGTATGTTTCCAACTATTCAAAACTTTTTAAAAATGTGTGCAAAATAGCAAAAGCTCTTTACATCTATACTATACTATAATAATATAATAATTAATAATATAACCAGTGAAAATAAAACGGCATTTAAAGAGTACTCAAAAAGATTAAAAAAAAATATTGAAATGACCCAAAAAGCACAAAACAACTATCTAATTAAAAATTCTAAAAAAAAAATCTAAAACATCCTGGCAAATAATAAATAGAACAAAATCTATGTGTGAACCCATAACTAGAATTAAAAAAACATGATGTATTAGTAACTGACCCCAATGAAATAGCCCAATCGTTCAACGATTTCTTTATCGATCAGACCTCAGATGCATCACCGAACACAACTAAAGATGCTGTAAGAATAACATATAACCCTCATTCTTATTTTTATGGCCCCAGTTGTCCCTCAAGACATTATAAGGGTGATCAAATCTTTAAAAAACAAGAACGGTTTTGGATACGACGGTATTTCCACAAACGTTATAAAATTTGTATGCACTACTATTGCTAACCCTCTAAACCACATTGTTAACGCAAGCATATCCGCTGGAATATTTACCGATAGCCTTAAAACCACAAAAGTTAAACCACTGTACAAGAAGAACAATAAAGAAGATATTGCAAACTATAGACTAATAGCATTAACCCCTGTATTTTCTCAAATATTTGAAAAAGTTATTTTATTCATTTCCAGTCAGTTACCTCCTTCTGCGAAGCAGTTGGCGCAGCAGCATGCGCCTACACATTTACCAGAAGCAACACGTATTTCGACAAGTAGCGGCTCATCGGTTCCTAATGAAGTTTGACGTTTTTCGTCTACCTACCGAAATTCATTTTTTTTCACTTAATATGTTCATCGCGCACAGTCATCAAGCTTTGATCACGTATTTTCTTTAAATCAAGTATACACGTATTATCACAGTTTTCTCGGGTTTACTTAAAATACGACTCGCAAATGTCTCACAAGCCGACATAAATTGGCGACCGTGACAGGACATGAAATCAACAAAACAAAAATCTGCAAGTCACTACTCCCCATAGTCAGGAGAACGTGCCTCATCCGGATTTGAAGACCGTCAGGATTCGGCGTTTAAGCTACAGCAAGACTTAATCACGACCACGGCAGCAACCTTCCACAGAGATAAGTGTCCTAATCATATTTCCTACCCATACCAAATATCACACATTTCCAAATCATTGTTATTGTATTGCCTCCACGTTGCATCCAAGGTCACAAAGGGCAATTATAATCGTTGTTCATGGAATAACCATCTTCAATTTATTGCTTACATTACATTAAAGTAGTTTCTTTCTTGGTGTAAAATCGACAAGGTTACAAAGGTCATTCATGTTAACTTTGTGCTATATTTAAAAGTAATTACAATTACACGTTGACACATTGCCTAGTCACTATTTCAAACGGTTAATAATCAACATAATCTCGTTATGTGTAGCAACAATTGTTATTTATTTTGTTAACAATCATAAAACATAATCACATCTTATTAGGCATTGTAGTGTCATGTTACAGCAATCATAGTTTTATATTATAGTAGATAGTAGTTTCTCGGTTTTTACACGTTCTGCCGAAATTTCCAGGATCGGCGAAGGAATACGGCCTGCAGTTCAATCGATCAGCTGTGCGAAACCGGTTTCTTCGTCGTGTCGCCGCGCTGACGGGAGTGAGATAAGACAACAGCTACTTACTTACCGTGAACAAGTGCAGCTAAGTGGAAGAGTTTTTGTTGGTTTTAGTGATTAAATCATACAAACACAACAATGACTACTGAGTCGGACAAAAATAATAGTATTAAGTATAAGGAGTTAAGTTTAAGGCGTAGTTCTATCAAGGGCCAAATAACAAAGTTTAAAAATTACATTTCATCATTAGGCTCAGTGCAATTGTCTAGCATAGAACTTGTCGAGTTATCATTAAAGTTAAGTAAGTTTGAAGGTTTGTCTACTAAGTTTGATGACCTTCAAACTGAAATGGAAGTTCTAGATCATAAAAATTTAGACTCAGAAATTGACGAGCGTGATAGCATCGAGCAAGATATTATTTCATGTATAGCAACAGCAAAGAACTTAGTTGAAGATGCGAACCATCAATCTGAGGCGCGTCGTAAATCTTCATCGTTCTCATGCCATCACCCTCATAATTCCGATCTTACCGGATTCAAGTTGCCGCGCATTGATATTTCTAAGTTTAATGGAGCATATTTTCGCTGGCTTGAATTTCGGGATACCTTTCAAGCTTTAGTACACAATAACGAACGTATTTCCGATATAAACAAATTTCATTATTTAATATCCTATCTCGAAGGAGATGCGTCTCGTATCGTTTCAAATCTTGAAGTTTCATCATCAAATTACAAAGAGGCGTGATCATTACTATTTGAGCGATATGACAACAAGAAGTTGCTTATTAACTATCATTTGTCAGAACTATTCAACATAAAACCGATAACTAACGAGTCGGAGCGTTCGCTCCGATTCTTAGCTGACCACGTAACAAAAAACTTGCGAGCACTGGCTAACTTAGGGCGACCCACTGATATGTGGGACGACATAATCATATTTATGATGACAGTCAAATTAGATAGTCAAAGTTTAATGAAGTGGGAAGAATCACAAAATAAATTTAACTCAGGTGACGATCTGCCATCCTTAGCTCAGTTTCATCGGTTCTTAACAGATCGCGCCGGTGTTTTAGAAGCAATGAATCGTAGTAAATATGACAATGTTAATAAAACGCCACGTCCTAGCCAGAGTTCTCTCAATCAACATTCACAGCCAAACAATAAACAACACAATTTTAGTTACAATAATAAAAACAATAGATTTCCTCACGTTAAATCTTTGTTGCCAATTAACATAATCAGAAAGGAATTGATTGCGTTATTTGTAATGAGTCACACAGAATTTATTCATGCCCTACATTTAAAAACAAAACTAAATGAAAGATTGGCTGATGTAAAGAAATATAATCTGTGTTCTAATTGCTTGAGACAGGGTCATCAATTGGCTGACTGTCCGTTAGGACCTTGTATTTTTAAGGAATGCAAGGAGCGCCACAACTCTCTTTCTCATCAATCTAATGCTGTTTCATCCACGAACTCTGCTGAAGTATTGTCAACGTTCTCAGAACCATACACATATCATGTATTTTTATCAACCGTCATCATTGAAGTGTCGAACCCATCGACTAATACCACTGAAAGAGTGCGTGCTCTCTTAGACTGTGGTAGTCAATCTTCACTCATGACAAAACACCTGAAACATAAATTAAAATTAGATACAAATCAAACAAAGGAAATAAATATTATAGGCATAGGCAATAATCTATGTCACAAGGTTACAGAATCCTGCAAAATTACACTAAATTCGATAAACAATCCATATAGCGTTACCTTATCTTGTTTAGTCCTTGATGAGCTGACAGGAGACCTACCTAAGGTGCCTATAAACATGAAACATATAACATTACCCGACTGCATAAAGTTGGCCGACCCTAGCTTTAACGTACCAGCAAAGGCAGACGTTATTCTTGGGGCGGATATATTTTGGGATGTTGTAGGTACAGAGCAGTATTCCCTGGGTCCCAAGAATCCGAAATTAATAAATTCAAAATTTGGCTGGCTTGTAATTGGTCCCATGATGTCTAGCTATTCTAAATACATGCAATGCAATCATTTAAGTACTTCTAATCAATCCCACCAATCCGATTCAATTACAAATATTGATCAGAATTTAACTAGGTTTTGGGAGGTCGAAGAACTTCCTCGAAAGACTACTTATACACCAAGTGAGAGGTTGTGTGAAGAACATTTCCTCGCTAACACTACACGATTAAGTTCAGGTAGGTTTTGTGTCAAGCTACCATTGCTTGACAGTCCTAATACTCTCGGTGAGTCATACAGTTTAGCCAAAAAACGGCTACTTAATTTTGAAAAACGATTTCGTAAAAATCCAGAACTCAAAAGACTATACACTGAATTTATTAATGAATACGCCGAGTTAGGACATTTATCAGAACCGTATATTGCAAAACCTACTCCAAATTATTTCCTGTGTCATCATGCAGTATTCAAAGAGGAAAGCGAATCCACCAAAATCCGAGTGGTTTTTGACGGCTCTGCCCCCACTTCCTCTGGCCGTTCGCTCAATGATATTCTTATGGTAGGCCCAACAAGCAAGATTCTCTTTTCTCCATCTTGATCAGGGCTAGACAGTACAAATTTTTACTCACTGCTGACGTTGAAAAAATGTACCGCCAGGTGGCGTGTCACAGCGATGATCAAAATCTACAACTGATATTATGGAGAGAAGACGAGTCGCAGTCAATCAAAACATACAAGTTAAATACTGTCACTTACGGTACTGCAAGTGCGAGTTATTTAAGTACACGATGCCTATGGCAAGCCGGAGAGGAATGTGGAGATGAGTTCATAAGAAATATCATTCAAAACGACTTCTACGTGGATGATCTCATCACTGGATCAGATAACGCAGATGAATTGCGCCGCGTAAAAGATTTAGTATCAAAGACATTAAGCTCAGCATGTTTCCCACTACGGAAATATAAAAGTAACTTAGCAAATCTTCTACAGGACAAAACAGATATTCACGGCAACAAATTGATAACCAGCGAATCGTCTAGCACTCTCGGATTAGGATGGAATCCTTCTAACGATCAATTGCACTTTCCAATCAAACCTATGACAGTTGATGGAAGGTTGACAAAGCGAATCATAATGTCGAATTCATTAAAAATATTTGATCCATTAGGTCTATTAAGTTCGTGCATTATTAAGCCCAAGATTATGCTACAAAGATTATGGCTCCTCCGAGTCAATTGGGACGAGCCTGTTCCCCAGGATATTCAAGAATCTTAGGACGAGTTTGTAAATAATCTTCATCATATAACCAATTTTAAAAATACCTAAGTAGTGTTAAATTGGGCTATCTGGATCACAGGAGATCCAGATACCCCAATTTTAACTTCTCGAGAAGTGATTTTGAGTTTTTGAGAACTGATTGTCGTTCTTTCAATAACTTGATCTATTCAGACCGCTTTTCTTAGCAACATCTACAGAACTGATTTCGTTTTCTCTAGAACTGAATCATTCAAACATTTTTGTCTCGATCATTCAAATACGAAGATTCAGATACACACAACTTTAACTACTCGAGAAGCGATTTTTAGTTTTTGAGAACTGATTGCTGTTCTTTTAATAACTTGATCTATTCAAGCCGTTTTTTAGCAACATCTACAGAACTGAATCATTCATCCTTTTTATCTCGATCATTCAAATACTTACTAAAAAAATATCCTCTAAAATCTGTTTGAGAACTGCGGAACGGACATGTTCATAAATCTTCCATAATACTCAATGATAAATAATTAATCAATTTTTATTATAACTTAACAATACTAGAAACAGTTTACTTCTCGAAAACTGGTGTCTGTTTCTGATTGATACTAATTTAAACATACGGTATACTGAATCAGTTGCTCTCGCTCAGCACGCAGCAACTCTATAAAGTATGTATGATGAGAACTTATCATATCGAGAATTGAAATATATTTATTTATTTATGGGTAATATAATAATATTTGGTACGATAGCCTAAATAGATTCTGATCTGCATTACATTCCAAATGGATAATGATTCAAGTATAAAACTGTGTGATTGGTGTTAGGGGTCTCACAAGTCTTTTATTAAATAAAACTAAAAATGTTAATTTAACAATTTATTTGCGTTCTACATTACTACTATTGTACAATTTATATGAAACAAATTTCATTTCCCGGCAGTATCTCGTAGCAATCAAAATCAGATTTCACTGACTGAGACATTATAGATTAATATCAATAAATATAGTTATTTATTTATGAGATAAATTTAAAAATTGAACCTTTACACTGTAGTGAAATGGCTGCGATGCACGACATCTCTATAATATGTACACAAATTTAACTCATTTTAAGTGCAATATACATACATAATATATTCTAATAGGGTAAATATAATCCGACTCGGAGCACAATGCAATAGCGCATATTCTAATAGAGTAATTGTTTCAGACAGTTATTAATATAATATATTCCTTTCACGGCATTCAAATAAAAACATTGAGGAAAATGTATAGCATGTTGCATCCAGGGATCATCGTAAATCTCCCAATCTTCTATAACACCTCCACATGAGAAACACGCTGCTTTATCATTTACACTATTTCCATAATAAAAAAATCCGGCTTCAGCCATTTCCATCACCAACCTTCTCCTTGAATTAGCCGTTGCCCAATAATGTCTAAATGAAATCTCACGCATTTTATACGCATTATACATGTCATAACGAGGGCTACATTTATTTTGAGACATTTTCTCACTCGCTATATAGTTCTTCATACAGATAATTATAAAGGTGAAATGATATCGTACTGCTGTAGCCAGCAATTTATAATGATTAACATTTGAGGGAATTGGTAGGGATAGAGAATTTTAAAATTAAAGAAGCGAATATTTATTTCAAAAATTTATTATCTATACACCATTTATTTAAACATGTTACATTTTTTAAAGCACATATTTTATCATGATAAATACAACTATACACATCATGAGAATGTTCATATTTATTGTACAAGCTTAATAAATTAGGACAACCTTCATCTTCTAAATTATTTATATTCTTATTATTATTATTCAAAATATTTTTTAGCCACAACACTTTTTCTAAACCTTTGGTGTAAACACTTTTATCTCTTAAAATATCTACAATCAAATTCTGATGATTTGAGTAGGGCACAAATCCGTCTCTCCAGTATATCCTTCTATTACGTTCAATCCAACTGACTTGTCGTTTTTCAGGTTTCGTTAAATCGTAAAATGGAAATGGTGGCTTAATTAAGAACACCTGAATTTTTTTATTTAACAATACAGCAAATTCTTTAATTATAAATTCATTTGTTTCTGTTTTAAAACCTTGAACATCTACAATGGCTGTCATGATAATCTGCGCACTATGTTACTTAAAGGTTTATATTCCACAAGTCGATCGTTAATAATTAAACAATATCCAGTTGTGTTATCTGGTATTGGTGCTGAACAATCAATCTCCAACCGTACATCTACGGGGCCTGTTTTCAAACTATCGTTTTGTCTTGAACAGTCTATAATAAAGAGAGGGGCTTTCTCCTTGAAATCAACCAAATTAAGCAAGGGGTCTGCAGGACAATTGTAATACGACTGACGAAATTTCACGTACATTTCATATAATATATTGTATTTGTTCTCAGAAAAATTTAAGCTTAGAGGCTCGTAAGGATAATACTGTGAATTCAAAAATAGTGTTACGTTAGTAACCCCACAATGATCAAACAGAGAACTGTCTTTGGTTTTATTATTTTTTCTGTTGGTTTGCAAGCAAAAAATTACATATCGAGGTTTCTCTAATTGCGATGCAGTCTTAACTGACCAAGAATGTTTTGTAGTTTTAGGGAGCAAAGGATACTCATATAAATCCCAATTTCGAAACGCTATTTGAATAGGTTTATCTCTCTCCAAGTGTTTTAGTAGTGTCAGTCGTTCACGGTCTGACACTTTTATATGTGGTACACGCCATTGCAATCTTTGTATGTCTATTTGAAAATTCGCAATATCATCAGTTGCTATGATACTGTTTAAGTTAGAGTTACTTCTGTTCAAAATAAGTTCATGTTTACAATTTATCACAATTTTATTGTAATCCTCCGCAAATCCTAAAATCTTATTAAGAGGTACAATAGCACTAAAATGACCATCACTTTTGAATCCATCTAGGTTCCAACCCCACAGAGCAGCAACTTTATTTTCTCCATCATTCATTGAAACGTATGACTTTATTGTCGACGTTATTCCAGAATTTTTAATGCGATCTATTTCAATGCCATTTATTTCGTATCGGATATCTTGAAACAAAAACATAACAGGGTTGTTACTGAACGTAATATTTTTCTTAATCGGTTTTCCATCTTTGTCGAAGAACTTTGCTTGACCCTCGACGTAAATTGAACTGGCTGATGGTAACACGTATATGTCTTGTTGGTGTATGGGAATTCTGATTTCATCGTTTTCTCTAAAGCTGTTAGTGTAGGGATTGTATGTGTGGACTTCATAGCTTTCAATCGAACTATCGAAGTGAGGTAATTCAGTAATTTGTAGTATATTCATACTTTAAAACCTAGAGCTTTAAGAAAAGCTTTATTTGCTTCACTCAATTTCTTGACTTTTTTCTTACGTCTATGCACCTTAATGGTCGTAGATGGAATAAGACGTCTGATTTTCACAGGAGTGTTTTTATAATAAACTATCATTTTGTTTTTCTTAAATGAAGGCGCAATTGAATATGTTCTTCACCAAAGTTAATACAGTTATCAAGTTGATCAACAATCCTAATAGATATAGATGAAATTATATTTTTGTTCACTGGGAAGTAAATAACGTTCTGGGGTATTTCTGTGTACTGACTCGAAGCAGTATTAGATATGAATTCATGAATAAAATGAGTCGGTAATCCGTTGTAATATGAACCGCACACAAGATCACATTCAATTCTGATTACAGCTGGTAAACTGCTGTTATTAACGGGCACATTCGGCCTTGTTTTTAATACTGAAAAGTATAGTAAACCGCACTCGTATTTATCAGTTAAATGAAGAGGTGGTTGAAAATACGAGACCAGTTCTGATTTATTTCCAGAGATGGTAACCGTAGTAGACATGCTTGCATACTGAGCTCTTTTAAATGAGCCTGTTTATTTTATTTCTTGATTATACCAAAAATTCTTTAGGAAATTTAAACATAGATGTCCACAGTTGAAGGGGTGATCACGTTGTATATTTTCATAATTATATTGAATGTTAGAACCTACATATTTTATAAATTCCTTTGGAGGTTTAAGATTTCCATAACTATCGAAATACTCAACATAATCATTATATTTTGCATAGGCTACCCAATGAGAACCAGTATTTTTAGAACTATCTAAATTAATAACTCCACATTCTTTTTTATATGGATATTTAGGGAGCTCATCTCTCATAAAGACACCTCTAAAATAAGGAATTCTATTTCCATACTTTAAAATGTCAAAGTTAGTTAAGGCCCGTTTGGGTAGCCGATATCTTAGTTTTTTTCTTTTGATACGAAAATTCCAAGGCCGCTTTTATGTGGTTTAAGGTGTAGTCCTTTCCCGATACATAGAGCTTCCATTTTTTCATTGTGTCTCCTCGATTCCTCATACAGCTTTTTAGCCATTTTGAATTCATTTATGGTTTTGGCAATACCAGCTGCACCGCCTGCTAAAGCTCCCACCGCTGATAATCCCGCAAAAATAGGAATCAGAGGTAGTACTCCCCCAGTTTTTGGAATAGGAATAACACGAGGGAGCTTAATCGATGAATCATCAGCTAATTCTCTGGTAGCAGCAATAGCTAATTCTATAGCCATTTTCTTGCTCTTAGGTTTTAATTTTTTTATGTGTCTTTTTGCTTTTGTAATAACAGTTTTTAATTTACTTTTTAATCCTTTTCCAGATGTAACTTTTGGAAAACGCTTTTTGCTCAAACCAGAACCAGTTTTAATTTTTGCTGACATAGCCTTCCTTACTAACCGTGCCGCGAGTCTTTCGCCTATACTAGCATCGGAAGCAAACGCTCGCTCTTTCGCCATTTTTAACAAAATTAAATCAGCCTTATGTCGATCTTTCAAGTTTGATGACTTGTGATATGCAATATCGTGATCTTTGCAATATTCGTCCAATTTATTTACGCCGTTATCTCCTTGTGCAAGCCTTTTTATTAATTTAGTGCCAGGACCATAGTAATTATATCCTGGTAAGTGTAATTCAAATGGTAAATTATTAATAAGCCAATTGAGTAGACTACTCTCTCCAAAACACATTATAAGACTGATGATTCCGGTTTGAATACTTTAATAAATAGTTATCGATTCAAGTTTGTTGCTAATATTATTTATAATATTACATTCGATTTATCAATCCAACTGCTTTCAGCCGAAGACAAACCTAACCATTTTACTAAAACTCTGTTACCTTTTCTTCTAAGAACTTTCTCAACTAAATATACATTAGGATGTTTTGTTTTTTGAAGTTCTTGCGTATAAAATGCGCCTAAAATAGGGTGACCTCTGATAGTATCTTCAATTAAATAAGTTATGGGAGTTGTTTTTTGTATTTTACGAATTTTAAATATTTCTGTTGACCAGTTGGGAGTGTAACCTTTTTCAAATGTTCCTTTGTATTTACTGATACGCACATAATCACCTACTTTGTACTTGCTTTTTAAATTATATTTTTTATGCAACTTTAAATACCTTTCTAATATCATTTTTTTATTAATATTGTCCACATTAGCAGGGATTTCATTAATAGTGCGATGGTGAGTGTGATTGTATTTGTAAATGACGTCATTTAGGGTATTATTTATCCAATTGTAATTGCCTTTTAAACTAAATTCCTTATAAACTTTAGATTTCAATGTCCTGATGAATCGTTCAACTATTGAAGCCTTTTTTGTTGAGAAGGTTGAATAATGGTTAATATTATATGATTTCATAAGCTTCTGAAATTTGTTATTATAAAATTCAGCTCCATTATCCGTTTGCAGATTTTTAGGAACACGCCCTTTATCCAACAAAGTTTTGAAAGAGTTACACACATCATCTTTGGTTTTACTTCTCATAGGAAAGGCCCAAGCATATTTCGAAAATGTATCAATAACGGCAAGAATATATCTGTAATTCTTATTTTCTTTTGAAATTGATTGCATATCAATTAAGTCTGCTTGCCACAAGTCATCTATATCTTTCATGATAACATGTCTTCGTGGATAGTTCACCCTCGCATTTTTATGAATTTCGTTTACCACGTCAGCTTTGCTCATGTTCACAATTCAGTATACTTGTCTTGAACTCAGCTATTATACTGAATAAAAAGCATATTATTATGAGTATTTATTATTTAATTATATCAGCTTCTTTTAATTCTTCGATTATTGATAAAATTTCATTATCATGGTTAGTATTACCAGCATCTCGGGAAGCAATTAATAGTTTCAATCTCTCAACCAGTTCGTTAGGATCATCCCAATATACCAAGTCAGTGTTATTTTTGTATTTCTTTAGCGTTGGTAAGCTTCCTCCAAATTTAGTGATAATATTATTGTTTAACGATTCAGAAAACAATGGTCTAATTATTTCACGATATTTTATACCTTTATCACCTCTAATTTGTCCATTAGGATTGAAATCTCTCTTATGTGCATTTGTATAATGCAACATATCTTTATAGACAAGTTTATCTTTGCTCGATATTAGTTTCAAATCAGGTTTTCTTCGAAGTAAGAGTTCTTTTAAACCAGGGGTTAAATTGTAGCTTTTGTCACCAACTTTAATTAAAATGACATTATCATCATTCACACTATCTATTTTAGAAAATGAAACTATTGAATTACCCATTAGTAATTTTTTGTTTGCACTCCTTATTCCAAATGGTATATTTACCCCATCATAAATATCATGGATATCACAGCCCTCTAATGATATTTCTAAATCTTCCAGTAGTTCTGTCTGGGGAGACTTTTTAACGAACTGTATAGAATTCAGTTCTGGATCGCAGCATTCTTCAAACTTTGTAGATGAGCTAGTATTATTAATGTCATCCGATTCCATGTCTTCAAAATTAGAGTGTGTATTTTCTACATTTTGTATTTTTTCCATTGTTTTGCTCGAATCAACTAGGGTTTTAAGGGGATCTGTGACAGGTTTTAACATTTTGTCAAGTGACAAGTTCATTAAGTGTTCCTGGTTTTTCATTTGTTTTATTTTCTTCTTTATGGAATCTACAGACTTCATTAATTCTATTTTAATATTTTTCTCCATGTTGTGCCTATTATAACACCTGTATTAAGCTAAAGATCAAATTATACTGAATTTAATTTTGCATGTTTTTACTTATATGTACATATAAACAGTCAGTCAAATTTAAAAAACATATCAAAATTCTGTCTATACCTACCGTTATTTAATGATGATTCTTTATTAATAAGTAGAAAATTGTAAGGTTTACTCCAAACGGTATGACAAAGATTTCTGAACTCTTTCCATTGTAAATCAGAACTAACGTTCTCTTCATAAATATGCTTTAAATTTACATCATCTTGTTTGAATATAATAAGAAAATTAACATTGTCTCGTAACAGTTGCTTCGGAATTTTTGAATAAGTTTGAGATAAATAGAAACAATCTATTTGTTTATGTCTACCCATACAGAAATAATTGCGGATATTTATTTGATTTTCGCAAGCAACATCATCGAAAATAAATACAGAATTTGTTAAAGCTTCACTCGGAGAAATGACATCTTTATCATCATTGAACTCGTAGAAATTAACCTGCGGTACTCGTCTCAATACTTCAGTCAAGAAACGGTATTTAGGTTGAAAAGAAGTTTTCGAGTAAAGATACAGATTTCTAAATTTGAGCCCATTTTCATGCAGCAGTAAACTAATCATAGCATTCGTTTTACCACAGTTCGACGGACCACATATTATACAGCGAATGGTATTCGGCAATAAAGTGCTATGTCTGATGTAGTGGGTAGAGTCACTTAATCTTATATTATTAACATTTAGGGATATGGGTTGCTTGATCAACTTCATCTTGTCGATTAAATCAAATACTGTTTAGCATTCACATATATACATAATATGCAAAATATTAGGACGAATTAAAAATAAATTTAATTCAAGTATGCCACCTTTGCAAGAATGATGTTATTCTTATCACAGATTAATATATTCTTTTTTTAATTTTATTTTTAAAGGTAACATAAATAAAAACAGGTTTGTAGGTAAAAAGTATTTTATTTAAGTATGATAAAACATGTTATATGCTAAATATGTACTTATATCTATGTTTGAACTATAACCATATTTATGTAATCCAATTATAATTACAATATAGTAAACAAAATATAAGGTTGTATATGAATAATATATTTTTTCTCATTCTTAATGATTAAAATACATTTAAATATAGATTAAATTAAATGTAGCGCAGTTATACATACAACATAATATTAAATTCATTTGATAGATTTGTAGTGCCCCCAAGGTAAAGTATATATTTGGTTTGGTAAAATTTGCCTTTTGTCATCATTTCTATTTAATGCTACTTTATTAATTTCTTGGGTATACAGAACATGTTTCATCGATTTTATAATCATCATTTTATGTTTATATGTCTTGTCATTCAACAAGGCTGTCTTGTAGTTAGCTGATGATAATTTTCTTGTTACATTCTTCGTAATGCCTTTTGCTTTCTTTATATGTGTTTTAACACTGCTTATACAATATAATTTAGCTCTAAGCCCAACAAATTCAGAAATTACATCACCTCCTAGTTCGTCTTTAAATAAACCAGGAACCTTTGCATTCATTTTTAAAATTCCATAAGGGTTATCTTCAGAAAAATTACTAGTATCAAATTGTGAAATATTTTGACTAATATCAGCATAAAAATCATTAGTATGTATATAATAAAGTAGACTATCGGTATCTGTGTAGCAAAGCATTGTTTGATTTTTATACTTATTTTTAATAAAATCATAGTGAAACTGATACAAATGTTGTTTTGCATATTCTAAAACAGTAAAACCAATATATATTGGCCTATCTAAGGTTACTTTTTCCTGATTCAATTGAATAACTACAAAATTTTCATTTAATATATAGATGTTTTTTAAATTTGGTTTTGAAATTAACTTTTCAGCACCTACATTTTTATTCGTTAAATTTTTCGTGTCTGCCCATTGTGATATTAACCTCACGTCTTTTTGTTTTCGTCTATTTTCAATTGTTTTACCAAAAATAGCATTATTTAGTAATTTAAAAAAGTCTTTTTCGAATGTTGAATTACATGTTTGACGTAACTGAGTATTCAAATCAATGTATTTTTTCAGAAAACAGTCTTGACGAAAAGCTAATATACGATGGATCTTTTTTAAAATCAATCCATGTTTTATGCATTGTTTTAAGTTTGTATAGTGAATAACATATTTGGTTTTATCATATAAATTTGCTATTAGTTTATAAGTTTTTCCGCCTGGAGGTATTATTTTTTCGGGCGCAAAAGGTAAATCACTGTGAGAATCGTGCAAGTGATGTGGATAACATAAATCTACTTCTAAAATATAACCATAATCTGCATCATCTGCGGCGTTAAACAGATCAAATTTTGATATTTCATTTTCATTTAATAAATAAAAGTTTGATATCGGCATCTTTTTGGTCATGGCATGCCCGTACAAATTATTAGCATCAAGATATATTAAAAAAGAAGAAGGTTCAGTTACGTCATAATCTGGTAGGTATTTGTTATTAGATTTGGCATATCGAAGTGAACATTGAGCCAAACCGCCACGTATTCCATTTTCTAATAATTCGTATATTTCCAAATCAGAAATCAAATCTAATTGAACTCCTGTGTATAAAAGCATAGCATCCCAACTTAAGCCAGGTGAAGATACATAATGAGCTGGGTCTAATTTGTAATATTTCAAGCACATTTGTCTAAATTTTTCAAATATATCACAAAGTAATAATACATCACTCTTTAAATATAAGTCATTATATCTACCAAGAGTATCAATCTTAAAAACATTCCAAATTTTTTGTGCACGTTGGTATTCAGCATCTGTTATATGCTCTGATGTTAAACTATTAAAAAATGTATATTTAGCTGGAAGCTCCTTTTCATCATATTTAGCCCACGAATCAATGTACTCGTAAGGAAAAACACCCTTTTCTTTCAGTAACACGAATTGATCATAATTTCTGAATTCACTGGCAAGATGTACATTTTCTTCTTTTGTTAAAGATTTTGATAATGTATCTAAACTACAACTTAAAAATTGAAATGAATCTATAAATTTTATTTGTATGTGGCGAGACAACTTTTCATAATAGATGTTTTTCGTTATCGACATATATTTTTCTTTCGATTTAGGTATTACCTTGATGTCGCCCTCATAGTTAGTTAATTCTTTTATAAAAAGATGACTATCATATCCAGATAAATTGTGAAAAACTACTGGAATGAATGGACATACTTTGTAAGTTAAATTACAATGAGTATGCGCTGCGCCGCGATACTCACCAGTAATATGATCGTGATCAAGAACTTTATCTCCTAATAAAGGCTGTTCGCAGATATGACATACATTGGCCATATCATAGTTGTCTCTTTGCTCTTCAGATAATGAAGACAAAGACTTTTTATTTGATAATATTCTATAGATTCGTTTCACATCTCTAATTAAGTTTTTTATAAATATTTCAATACAGTCTGGACCTCTATGCCAAACATATTTATTCAAGCTACAATCATGAGAACAGCAAATATAATAACCAAAAGATGACGGTTGATGCAATTTTATGTTAGTTGTATTATTAACACTTGATTTTGTATCACAATCTAACAATATGCTTTCGAAATCTGCGTATACTATAAAATTAATTTTTAATTTTCTTTCATAGTGCTGAAACTTTAATTTACTATTTTCACCTGGTAATATTGCTAAAATTTCAGAACATTTATGGGAATTATATCGAGACTTACTTGCAAAAAACTGTAAACATGAATCACAAAACTCTAGTTTTCCATTATGTTTAGTAATTTGACGTCTTACTAGTCGGGGGAGATCTTTAATAAGACAGTAATGACCCTTTTCTTCTTTTTCTATATATAATAAATTTATATGATTAACTTTCTTTAAACTACTCAAATAAAGAGGCCCAGTAACATTACATTTTTTATCTAGTCCGTAAACATTGATACTTAAATCAGGATTTTGTTTCTCTAAAAGTTTCAAATCATTAATAGTAGGCGGAAATGTGATCCCTTCAATATTGAGAACTTCTGAAAAATGAGGATAGGATGTAGTTCTACATACGTTACTTCTAGCAGGATACAGCGAAGCTACGATGCTCCATAACAAACAGTATTTATCATCGTTTTTAATGTTTATGCAACTTTTAGTATTTTTTATAACTGAAGGTAATTCTAAATAACTACCTCCTTTCATAGGTGAATATTTATTTATATTAATTTCTAAATGATTTACTTTAAAAAATGACCAACCGGACTTGCAGTGTTCAAATGCAATCATTTTTTCTACCAAAATATTTATTATTTTAATAATCATACAATTTATATCTGTACTACAGCATACAATTTCAAATTTTGTATTAAATGATTTAAGCTGTTGTTCATCTGACTTGGGTAAAATAAAATAAGCAAATAGCTCAAAATTAACTTTGATACACTTATGTTTTGCTAATGATAGTTCAATAATTCTATTTATATCATTCTTATAATAGCACAGGAACGCCTCTGGTGTGAGGTGCTCGTCTTCCTGTAGTGGACTTAGTCTGTATGTAACTATTCTATTCTTAAATGCAGTAGCAATTATTTTAATACTTTCAAATTCGGTACTCAATAGACAGTTCGACTTATGTAAATTAGATCTGGTATGATTTTTGAATTTTCGTTTTAATATTCTTAAATTGCATTTCTCACATAACATAAAATTAATTTTATCGGGTTCATCCTCATGATGTAGGGTAACTGTAAACAATTAAAAATTTATAAGAATATTTTATTATTTAATAAGTAACAAGAAGAATAATATATTATTATGTATATATTTATACAATAATATTTCACTATTTATCTAAATGTTATGGGTTCAAAAAGAAACCTTAAACCCACTATATCTCTTACACCTAACGAATACATAGTTTTATTTTATAAATCATAAAACTGTTTTACTAGAAATGTTATATAGTATAATAGTTATATAATGTGTGTAGTTATGCATAGTTAAACTACACAGCTATTAATGTATGCTATTATGTTTTATTTAATTAATTATAAGAATTAATAATCATAGAGGGGTAGTTTTTAAATTCTTTACGAATGGCACTCAAATAAGCAGATAAGTGACGCCAACTTTCGGTATCAATATCTGTTCTATTCTTTACGGTAACAATTGCATGACGCCACCTATTCATAGGGGACACATTTTCTATTTCCTCACATTTGTATATTTTTAACTCAATGAAATGTGTCCCCGGTTTTAATGCATTAGATTGGCGCGAATATCCATTCGTAACGCGTCTCATTACATAAGAAGTTAAAGGGGGTACTTTTTTACCGATTTCGTTATCAAGAGAAGTGTGATCATCTTCACTATCAGAGCCAAACAGAGCCGCCGCGCTGCTCCTTTTCTCGGCTTTAGCCCGCTTAATGTCCCGGTCGGAGCGAGCGCTGGCACCGCCGCCGGTGCGTACACCACTGCTCGACGGCTCTGAGCGATGAGATCTCTTCTTCGTGCTCTTTTTTTCGACCCGCTTCTTTTCCGGCTCTTCAGCGGATGACACCTCGTCCGTTGGGTAAATGTCGTCTACAAGTTTCGACCTGTAAAGAAAAAAATACATGATAATTTATTTGACACTGTATTTAGATGTAAATACGCATATGATAGTGGAACCTATTCAAATTTAGATTTTATCTAAAACTATTTTTTAGCATTTTAAGTTGATAGAAGTTTTTGATCTATGTTTAAACATTACAAAAAACTACGACAATTGATTTATAAAATACAATTATAAATACCTATTATTAAAAATATATTAATAAAAATTATAAATATTATTATAATTTTCGGTTATTATATTCATTGTTATATTTATTAATTAAGATATTTAAACTATAATTCTAAAACTGAAATACCAAAGATGTTGTTATTGGGAATGAAGTCGATAGTTCGAAGGCTAGTAATAAACCTATATGATAAATTTATATGATAAGACACATCACATTTAAATTAATAGTAGTGAGAAACGTATTACAAAAATATTCAGACCAGACAAATATCAACTAGTCTGTGTGGGAATCGAACCCACAATCACTCGGTTTAAATGGTTGAAAAACATGTTATATTGTGTTCAATATTGATTGAGGCTTTTAACAAGTAAATAACATTAAAATAATACTTACATAATGAACTGATGAATTTATCGAATAGTTGTTTCGAAAACTGATACTTCTTGATGATGAAGTTATTGAATAGTTATTTCACTAGAAAAACTAATACTTCTTGATGAGTATATGCACTGTCACAAACACGTACGTAACTTGAAGTGTTTACTAGCAGCTCTAAGCAGAAAGTATTGAACCATAGAATTTAACATCTCTATTAATAGGCACCAATACTTCATTAGTGTGAACGCATTAGTATTTCATCCCTATACGTGTGTGTAAAAAAATGATGACCAGAAGGAAAATTATGTCAAGTTTGACTACTTATACGAATGAGGGTTCTGTCCACATTAATTCCTTATGATTTATATTAATCAATGTTCGAATAACTTGAGATTAGTCATTGCTCAACGAGGATGATACCTCCCCGACGGAATTCTAAAAATATTGCTAAGGTAGCAATAATACGCAATGAATATACGACTAGTTTCACGTGGTTTTGCTTTGCATTTAATTTATGAAAAAAGTCGTTCATTACAATACATTACTATGGGTGTACATTCGTACGACACTTATTAATTTATTACTAGAGAAATTTGTAAACACAGGCAGGCTCAGATTGCATCCGACGCCTCTCTGGCGCTACTAAGTCTACACAAAGTCTAAATAAGGAGTGAGTCTATTTTCAAATCCTAAATCAATGCACACACAACGACACAACAAGCTGAACTTTCCAGTATAAACTGAACCATTATTACACGGGAAGCATATACAATGTGAGACCATGTTTTATTGGAAATGTGTAGCTATGTGTCGGTGTACTGTACAAAGGTGAGTAACAAAGACAAAAAATGTTCCAAAATGAAGCTTTAAACTACAGACTAGAGTATGTTATTCTTTAGTTGTTATTCTTTAATAATATTTGGTACGTGTAAGCCGTGTGTGACAGAAATTGTTAAATTATGAATTCGGTAAGTATTTTATTGTACTTTTTACACATACATACATTTATTGTATTTTTTGTATTTTGTGTATGTTATATATGTAATACACAATTTTATCTACGTACTTATAAATATTCCACTTTTTTTCTAATGTATATAAGTCACCTCGTACCGTGATTGCTATATTTGTTTCGCAATACTTATTATAAAATTATGAACACTGTTTTCTTCTCTCTCGATTCAACTTTGGAACTGTCGCGATGCATATCTCATTGTTTAAATTTTATTTTTTCAGGATTCAGAAGAACCATTATTCAACTTTGTTCCCATGGAAGCAGTACATTCAGAAAGAAACAAGGGGGATCGATTGCATCTTAAAAGACCAAATGGTGAAGATAACAACGTGACTTCGTATACATTTATAAAAAAACCTGCCCTGGGATTCAAGGTTGTACGCATTGAAATATATGATGCCAAAGATTTCATGGACCGGGAAGACACCCTCTGCAAATGTAAAGCGGAGTTGTGTGCGCAGCATGTCGTAAAACATGTATTATTTGATGATATTTACAAATCCGCAAATGAATTAATTCAAAAAATTCAAAATAATTTAGAGAATTAAAGAAATAAATGCTTAGATATAAATTTTGTTTTATTTGTTAAAAGATTCACTACAATACCTTGATATGTAAGAATATAATTATTCTTATTATATTACCCATAAATAAATAAATATATTTCAATTCTCGATATGATAAGTTCTCATCATACATACTTTATAGAGTTGCTGCGTGCTGAGCGAGAGCAACTGATTCAGTATACCGTATGTTTAAATTAGTATCAATCAGAAACAGACACCAGTTTTCGAGAAGTAAACTGTTTCTAGTATTGTTAAGTTATAATAAAAATTGATTAATTATTTATCATTGAGTATTATGGAAGACTAGCTTCTGCCCGCGACTTCGTCCGCGTCACAGTTGATGTGTTATCCTACGGGTACCGTACATTTTCCCGGGATAAAAAGTAGCCTATGTGTTATTCCAGACTATAATCTATCTTTGTGCCAAATTTCATCCAGATCCATTCAGCCGTTTAAGCGTGAAAGAGTAACAAACATCCATACATCCATACATCCATACTTACAAACTTTCGCCTTTATAATAGTAGTAGGATTTATGAACATGTCCGTTCCGCAGTTCTCAAACAGATTTTTAGAGGATATTTTTTAGTAAGTATTTGAATGATCGAGACAAAAAGGATGAATGATTCAGTTCTAGAGAAAACGAAATCAGTTCTGTATATGTTGCTAAAAAACGGCTTGAATAGATCAAGTTATTAAAAGAACAGCAATCAGTTCTCAAAAACTAAAAATCGCTTCTCGAGTAGTTAAAGTTGTGTGTATCTGAATCTTCGTATTTGAATGATCGAGACAAAAATGTTTGAATGATTCAGTTCTAGAGAAAACGAAATCAGTTCTGTAGATGTTGCTAAGAAAAGCGGTCTGAATAGATCAAGTTATTGAAAGAACGACAATCAGTTCTCAAAAACTCAAAATCACTTCTCGAGAAGTTAAAATTGGGGTATCTGGATCTCCTGTGATCCAGATAGCCCAATTTAACACTACTTACCTAGAAACGTTGTTTGTGATTCTGCGAAGATTATTGAAATTCATTCTTTTAGTGATGCTTCGCAAAGCGCCTACGGTGCTTGCGTTTATATCAAATCAATAAATCATAATAATGATGTTAGTATTAATCTGTTATGTTCTAAATCGAAAGTTTCACCTTTAAAACCTATGACGATTCCTCGTTTGGAACTTTGCGCCGCCTTGCTCGCTGCGAGATTGACCAAGGCAGTCTGTGATGCCATAAAATACCAACCTTCTCGCATAGTCCATTGGTGTGACAGCAGCGTAGTCCTCGCTTGGATTCACAGCGTATCTAGAAATTTAAAAACATTTGTAGCAAATCGCATAGGAGAAATAATAGAATTAACACAACCATCATCATGGCGATACGTACCTACTTTAGGAAACCCAGCTGACCATATTTCTAGAGGTATTAATCCAAATCAGCTGCCGAAGTTAAATCTGTGGTGGTACGGCCCACAGTTTTTATGTAAAGATGAAACAGATTGGCCTCTCTTAAATTTCAAAAATATAAATAAAGAAAACTTACCTGACGTTAGTAGGATATTGGTGCCGATTCCCTTGTTCACAAACTAGACTAAATTTAGAGAATTGACATCTCTTACTAACATACAGCGAAAGGAAAGGACGGTGACATTCCGTGACATTAAAGAACTAAGTTAAAGATGTCAAATTAGTTTTGCCTTGAACTTCTCCGTATTTTTAATCCACACGTTTTAAGATGTCAACTATAACTGTATGGATGTGTCGGATGGACTAAATTTGACAGCTCTTATTGACATTAGTCTCTTTCTTATTTTATTGGACAGAAAAAGATGGAAATAGTCTAATTTTAGTTTAGTTTGTGACCAAGGGAATCGGCACCATTATTGGGCATTCTACTCCACCTTCCGTTCCTTCGGCTCACTCCGTTCGCCTCCGTCACTCTCGGTGGAGTAGAATGCCCAATAATATAAATGAAATCCGTGCAGTAACATACTGGTTCGGCGCCTATTCCACCCGATGGAACGTTCGCCTCCGTCACTCTCGGTGGAGTAGAATGCCCAATAATATAAATGAAATCAGTGCAGTAACATACTGGTTCGGCGCCTATTCCACCCGATGGAACGTTCGCCTCCGTCACTCTCGGTGGAGTAGAATGCCCAATAATATAAATGAAATCCGTGCAGTAACATACTGGTTCGGCGCCTATTCCACCCGATGGAACGTTCGCCTCCGTCACTCTCAGTGGAGTAAAATGTCTAATACTGGTTCGGCGCCTATTCCACCCGATGAAACGGAAAGTGGACTATGAATTCCTGCATAGTGCAGTAAAATACTGGTTCGGCGCCTATTCCACTAGGTTGCAACATTTGTTTGAGTTAACGACAATGAGTTATAAATGTCAATGTAATACATTAATTGACTCATTATTAATATAACCGTTATAAGCAGTCGTCATGAAATTCGTAAAACAACCACAATCGTTACATGTAAACAAACTTTGTATTCATTCTCAGGAGACTGGTTTTCGCCATGGAGAAATACCTAAATCGGTACGATGCATCATTTGCGGGCCGTCAAATTGTGGAAAAACTAATTTATTAATTGATCTTCTTATACACGAGAATGGATTAAGATTTCAAAATGTTTATGTTTATTCGAAAACCTTGCAACAACCCAAGTACGTTTTTTTAGAAAAAGTTTTGCAACGAGTACCAGGCATTTCATTTCAGAAATATCATGAAAATGAGCAAGTACTGAGTGTTCAGACCGCAAAACCAAATTCTGTAATTATATTTGACGATGTTGCTTGTGAAAATCAAAGTAGTTTGCGTGATTATTTTGCTATGGGGAGACACAAGTTCATCGATTGTTTTTATCTAAATCAAACGTATAGTAAAATCCCTAAGCAGTTAGTAAGAGACAATGCAAACCTGATTGTACTTTTTAAACAAGATGAAAGAAATATGAGACATGTTTATGAAGAACACGTCAACACTGATATGACATGGATTGAAGTTCGTGAAATGTGTTTGAAAATATGGAGTGAGCCCTTCAGTTATGTTGTAATTAATAAAGATTGTGCAAAAAATAAAGGATGTTATAGAAATAAATTTGACACCTTTGTAATTTTTGATTAAGAGCACGAGTATATAATAAGGCGTTACCGTCGCAATAATATTATTCTTCAAATAGAGCTTAACCGGTTACAATCTATTCATCAATTATGGAAAAATCTTTAAAGAGACAAATTGTTGACGCTGCAACAGCTGTAAAGAAGAAAGTGCGAAAAATGCGAGATGTTGAGAATGAGAGTAAGCAAGCTTTGGAAACAGTTTTTAAACCTGTAACAGAACCTCTCAACCAAATTGCCTCAGCCAGTATGCAAACTCCTCTGCTGCATAGTAATGAAGAAGAAGAATCTAATGATTTGTTTATAGACGAAACTTCGCAAAAAGTCGCAACTGGTAGTGATGTAGACGAGTCTGATTCCAACAGTGAATCTTCGTATAAATCAGTTGAAAAAAGTGAAAGTCGTGATACATCATCCTGGTCAGTGTCTTCAGAAGCGTTAACAGACATTCCATTTGGTGTTAGAGTAGAACGCGGTAAACTGATGTTAGGTTCTGCTTACATAACAATCGACGATCATTACATCATCGTGGCCGTGGTCGAAAATACAAACATACGCCTGGTTTAAAACAACTACTGCTTAAGAAAGATATTGATTTAAGTTTGGTTACCGAAAATGACTTGCAATATTATAAGAAAATGTTACTTGATACAAACGCACATCGTCGTGACAATGACCCAAGTAAACCAATAAAAAGTAATAAGGGACAAAAATATTTACAAGTTATTAAACCTCTTTTTAAACTGCAAAGTATGGTTCAGGGTAATCATTCAAAAGGAAAAGGACTACCATTAACAAAAATCTGGAAAAATAACATAGATTTTGTATATTGGGATGATCCTAATGAATTGGTGGAAAGGTTAAAATTATTAATAGCATCTCTAGATGCTGGTAACACAGGGTTAGATAATGAAATAATATCCATTATTGAAGAATTACGTGAAAGTAAACTTATAAATAAATAGGTGTGAAATTTTGTGTTGTTCAGTTCATCATCAACCTTTACATATGAATATAGATAAATTTGGACATTTTATTCATAAAAGAATGCGTTTGTCAGAACTAATTAATTTGAATGATAACGCGTTGTCGAAATCAGAAAGTGGAGATTTTGATTTAAAGTCGTCTAGATTGAGAGGAATTAAACCTTCAGTAGAAGCAGACGATGCTGCGAACAAGGATTATGTAGATCGAATGTGTGCTGATACGATAAAACAGTTTAATAAGCTGATTGCTTCATTGCGTGCACAAATCCCACCCGTTGGATAAATTCATTATAATGGGTGATTTTAATTTTGGTGAAACTGTAGACTGGATAAAGTCTGACGGTAATGAACTGATCCAGAAAAATGTATCGTGTCATCATTTGTGTGAGTTCTTTGATGGAGTTCTCACTTCTAACCTGTCCCAATATAACGGTGAAAGAAACAATATGGGTAGATTGTTGGACCTAGTTTTCTCTAATGATTCGGTTAATGTCACTGAAAGTCACGATCCTTTAGCATTACCTGTCGACCTGCATCATAAACCTTTAATTATTACTGCTGATTTTGCTGAGATTCACAAACTGACTGTTGGATTAACTACGAAGTATATATTTGCTAAGGGTGACTATGCGGCTATTAAATCTGAGCTCGACCAAATTAATTGGGATGGGGTTTTACTCGTTGACCCATTGGATAGTGCCGTTGAATATTTTTATAATAAATTATATGAACTAAGAGATAAGTATATCCCAATAAAATCAGTTAGAAAGTCATCTTATCCGCATTGGTTTGATTCAGCTCTGATCAAAGTACTTAGAGAGAAATATAAATATCATCGCAAGTTTAAAACGTATGGTAATATATCTGACTATCACTCTTTTGCTCTTTTACGGAATAGGGCAGTTGACTTAGAGAAAGCTTGTTTCAACAAATATATGGATAGAATTGAATCATCAATTATTGAAAACCCAAAATATTTTTGGTCATACGTTAAGAGCAAAAGAAATTCCGGTACTTTTCCGAAAGTAATGCACTTTGGTGATAGGACTGCGTGTACAGGTGAGGAGATCAGCAATTTATTTGCTACCTATTTTCATTCAACTTTCCAACCACCCGATCCTATGCCCACCAGGTCCGGTGGCATTAGCGTCGAGGATGGTGTTTCATACATCGGCTCGATTAGTGTATCCCAATCAAATGTTTTAAAGTTATTAAAGACCTTGGACCTCACCAAATCTGGAGGCCCTGATCTTATGCCACCAGTATTTATTGTAAATTGTGCTGACAGCTTGGTCGTGCCTCTGTGTATTTTATTCAGGCGTTCACTTTCGGAAGGCATAGTTCCGAAAATTTGGAAATCAGCGTTTGTTACCCCAGTTCTCAAAAAAGGTGATAAATCGGATATCTGTAATTATCGGCCCATATCTAAGATATGTCTGTTCTCCAAAATTCTTGAACGCATTGTGTTCACAGACGTATACGCTGCTATGAAATGCAGCTTTGGTGACGAACAACATGGCTTTCTTAGGAAGCGTTCCACTACATCTAATTTAATGAATTTATATCGGAAGGTATGGAACAACGTGCGCAGGTTGACGTTATTTATACTGATTATAGTAAATGCTTTGATCGTATTGACCATAGACTGCTTTTGGAGAAGCTCCTAAAAGCCGGAATACATGGAGACTTGTATCGTTGGTTCTCCTCGTATATTGACAACAGAACACAGGCTGTGGTGCTTCAGGAGTACACATCTAGGTGGAATTTTGTCCCCTCTGGAGTTCCTCAGGGTTCAATTTTAGGATCTCTTTTGTTTACTCTCTTTATTGCTGACGTAAAACACTGTTTTAAGACTTCTTTTATTTTACTTTATGCTGATGATATGAAGGTTCATAAAAGTATCCGAAACATATCTGATACGCACTTATTGCAAGCTGATCTAAATAGATTCGAGGAATACTGTAGCCGTAACAAACTTGAATTAAATCTTCATATGGTCTTTACACGCCAGAAGTCTATAATTGATTCAACTTACAGGCTTTACGATATCAATATAGGCATGTATTAGGGACCTTGGTGTTATACAAGACAGCAAACTGCTATTCGATCAGCATATTGATAGCATAGTGAATAAGGCGTCCAAAGCACTTGGTTTCATTATGAGAACATCATCATGCTTCCGATCACTAAAGCCGATCAAAGTACTATATTGTTCGTTCGTACGCAGCCACCTTGAGTATGCATCACAAGTATGGAACCCTCAATACGAGATCTATAAGTCTCGTATCGAGGGCATTCAAAGGAAATTTCTAAAGTACCTTGATTATAAGGCGAAGCAAGTATCTTTTGATTACACTCATCGATGTAGAAGGTACCATTTTCTACCGCTCGAATGTAGACGTCATATTAATGATATATGCTACTTGTTTAATATCGCAAATGGGTCAATTGACTGTCCCGAACTTGTATCGAAATTATCAATACGCACTAATCAGATGGGACTACGACAGCGACCACTTCTACATGTACCTTATGCGAAGACTAATTATAAGCGTAATTCTTATTTTATGAGGGCCAGTCGTAACTTTAACGAAATTTCTTGTGAAGATGGCATTGATCTTTTCTGCACTAAAGCGAGCACAGTAAGGAAACTCTTGGCACAGCCGTTTTTTGTTTTGGATTAACGTAAATTAACAATATTGAGGAATAACATACCTTTTACTGTAAGTCATCTTTATATTGTAATTATCTGTGGAGGCTTGTTATTAGCAACTTAGTTATATGTTATTGTTATTATAATGTTATTTGTCTGTAAGCTTTCCTAAAATAAAATAAATAAATAAATAAATCATATTAGATGCACAAAAAACTGTTCAGACTAAAAGCAAAGGAGCATGAGGTTTTGATTCATTTGGAAGATAAGTTTTATACCAAAGCAGATGTAGATAAATGACTTGAAAATCTCAATAGTGGCAAAACAACAAATAGTAAATGAAATACACAAAGCGGCACGTAGAAACTTCCTTCGACGTTCTGTTATTCTCAAAGGAATTGATGATTTGTGGCAAGCAGATCTAATGGACATGCAAAACCTAAGAAAGTATAACAAAGGTTACAATTTCATTTTAGTGGTGATTGACTGCTTCTCAAAGTATGCCTGGGCAGAACCGTTAAAATCTAAAAATAAATCTGAAGTTACTCGAGCTTTTGAACGATTACTACTAAGCAGCAATAAAAATCCTGTTAATTTACAAACTGATATGGGCACAGAGTTTTATAACAATACATTCCAAACGCTGATGAAGAAGTACAACATTAACCATTACTCATCTTTCTCTACTAAAAAAGCTTCAATTGTAGAGCGACTAATTAAAACTGTTAAAAATAATTTGTATAAATATTTTAGTCTCATTGGAAACTATAAGTGGTTAGGATCACCATTAGAAGATGTATTTAAGACTTATAATAACACAAAACATCGTACTATTAAAATTAAACCGATTGATGTGAATAAATCTAATGAAGCCATCATAAAAGAGAATATTAAAAATATATGTAGTCATGTATCCATCCAGCGGAAGCCTAAGTTTAAAAAAGGTGACTGTGTTCGTATCAGTAAATACAAAAACAATTTCGAGAAAGGTTATACTCCTAACTGGTCAACTGAACTCTTCACGATAAAAAAGATTAATAAAACTATACCAGTAACATACCACATAGAAGATCAAAGAAACCAAGATATATTAGGAACTTTTTACGAGCAAGAACTTCAAAAATCTAACTATCCTGGTATTTATTTAGTAGAAAAAATACTTAAAAAGAAAGGAAATAAACTATTCGTTAAATGGTTAGGTCTCAGTAATGATGAAAGCAGTTGGATTGATAAATCTGCATTAATAAATTGAGATATAAAAGAAGTATTCTATGATATTTGTATCATTATAATTTAAGTAATGCAAGGTGGTGGACTAGTTAACAGTATCATTAATAACCTACCGTTCGAAGCTCATTTGCCTGGATACAATTATTGTGGACCAGGAACTAAACTTCATAAACGTTTGTTGCGAGGCGATCGAGGAGTGAATAAACTAGACGAAGCTTGTATGCACCACGATATAGCATATGAAAAACATACAGATTTACCTAATCGTCACAAAGCCGACTTACAGCTATTGAACATGGCTAAACATAGACTCAAATCAAAAGATGCAGGAAAAGGCGAAAAATTAAGCTCATGGTTAGTAAGCAAAGTCATGAAAGCCAAATTGAAATCTGGTTCTGGTGCCAAAACATTTAAAAGTTTAGTAACAAAAATAAAATCGAAAATAAAAAAAGTGAAACCCAAGGATAGTAAGTCTTTAATAAACTTAGCTTACTTAGCTGCAAAAAAGTTATGCCCCAAATTACACCAAATCAGAGTACTGAGAGTGATCCCCATACCGAAGACTGGTGGGGTTCTACCTTTAATTCCTATTTTTGCTGGCTTATCAGCTTTAGGAGCTGTAGCTGGTGGTGCAGCTGGAATTGCAAAAACGGTGAATGATTACAAATCAGCTCAACAAAACTTTCGAGAGACAGAACGACATAATAGAACTATGGAGGGTTTAGCAGTGGGCAAAGGTTTATACATAAAGCCTTATAAAAACGGTAAAGGATTGTTTATAAAACCAACAAAAAACTGAACAAGAAGCTACCCAACCGCCCACTAACTAATGTAGACATCCAATACTATGCAAGAGACATCCCATATTTCCGAGGAGTATATATATATGAAAGATCAATTACCAAGGAATCCGAAACGTATGGAATGTGGTATCGTTAACTGAGACGATTCTAAAAACGAAGGAACGCATTGGGTAGCTTATGTAAAAGTATATGACTATTGTGAATATTTTGATAGCTATGGAAATTTAAAACCTCCATTAGAACTAATACGATATTTTAAGAATTGTAAAGTTTCATATAACTACACAAGATATCAAAAATTTAATACTGTAAACTGTGGTCATTTATGTTTAAAATATCTGAGGACTTTTTGGAATAAAAATGTATAAAATAAATGCTTTTATTTTATTTCAATCATTTGCAAGATGTCACTCACTTTGTCGATAACTGGAATCTCGTCAGTTTTATCTACGTACTATCCTAATACGTTGCAACTAAATGGAGAATATGAGTGTGCTTTATTGCATTTTTCAACATTTAATTCTATACCAAATATTGATAAAAGTAGTAACAAGTTTTACTATGGTTCAAACGAAGTTATTGAAATACCGGAAGGCAGCTATGAATTGCAAGATATTTATGATTATTTAAAATCTGAAATAAAAGATGCTTCAATCAAATTACAGTGCAATAACAATACTTTAAAAACTACTATATATTGTTCAAAAGACATTAATTTTAAGAAAGAATACTCTTTCAGTAGATTGTTAGGGTTTGATAAGCAGGTCTTGAAAGCAAATAAATGGCATGTGTCACAGTATCCAGTCAACATTTTACCGACGACAGTGGTAAGGATCGAATGTGACATTGTGAGCGGCTCTTACATAAACGGTGAACCAAGTCACATAATTCACGAATTCGCACTCAACGTGCCACCTGGATACAGAATCATAGAAGTCCCTAAGAACGCAATATATTTTCCAATTAATCAAAACAACATAAGCTGCATACATATCCGATTACTAGATATAAACAATCGCTTAATTAATTTGCGTGGTGAAGAGGTGCAGCTGTATTTACATCTTAGAAGAAAAAATGATTGACTACAATAAATATGTGTCTCAACAAATTAAAAATACCAGTTCTACTCCAGCTACATACCAAATAAGACGTCGTTCCAAGAGCAAAATAAAATTAACTAAAGACAATAAGATATTTCTCAGAGCGATTGGATTGTTAAAATGAATATCTTAGACGTTTTATCCACTCCGACTTATGACAACAGTATAGAAGGAATCGAATTTCATTCGTACAAACCTTATGTAACGAGTTTCAACAGGAACGATGAAATACGCATACCTATCAATCAACAGGATCTGTACATATTACCATCAGCCAGCACTCTGTATTTGGACGGAACCGTTATCGTTAGCAAGAAAGATTCAAAAGAGAAAGCTACTAGTATCAATTTTACGAACAATGGACTACTCTTCCTGTTCCAAGATATTAGGTACTAAACGGAGTGGAGATTGATAAAATAAAAAATGCAGGTATAACTACAACCATAAAATCGTTAATATCAATGAATGAGAATGAATCAAAAATAGCTAGAGCTTGGGGTTGGAGTATTGATGGTATAAAAAATATTAATGGAGGAAGTTTTTCTGCGTCTATACCACTTCGGAATATCCTCGGTTTCGCAGAAGATTTTAAAAAAGTTGTGGTAAATAGTAGACATGAACTAATATTGTTACGAAGCAACACTAATTTGAACGCTGTAAAATTAAACACCGGTGAAATAGTGGAAGATATTCAAATCAATAAAATCATATGGCGCGTACCGCATGTTAAAGTATCAGACAAAGAAAAAATAAGTTTATTAAAACTATTGGAAAAAGATCGACCGCTTCAGATGATATTTAGAAACTGGGATCTATATGAATATCCCACTTTACCTAAAACTACAAAACACACCTGGTCTATCAAAACTTCATCTCAAATAGAAAAACCGAGATATATTATAATTGGACTACAAACAAGTAGAAAAAATAATGCAAGTTCTGACATGTCGCAGTTTGATCACTGCTATGTTCGCGATGTTCGAGTGTACCTTAATTCAACATATTTCCCGTATGAAAGCCTCAACGTGAACTTCGCTAATAACAGAATTGCTTTATTAAACGAGCAATACATCAGATTTCAACAGTCGTATTATGGACGTGGTCCGGAATCTTTATTAAGCGAGAAACAATTTAAAGAGTTAGCACCGTTGTTTGTTGTCGATTGCTCTAGACAGACTGATAATCTGAAGACTGGACCAGTTGTGGATGTAAGAGTAGAAATTGAGAGTGATTCAGAAATACCAGATCAAACTTCAGCATACTGTCTCATTCTCAACGATTGCATTGTTGAATACAAACCATTAAGCAACACAGTGAAAAATTTATCATGAACGCGGATATTATCATTGTCGAACTCCAAGGATTTAAATATTTAGACAATAATTTTATTGTCAAAGAAGTGGCTGTCGTAAGTAATGAACACACACAGACGTTTTTGGTTAAACCACCGCATTCGTTTTATTATTTAACTCAAGAAGAAAAGAAGCAGGTGCGATGGTTGGAAAGAAATCGTGGAATTTTCTGGAGTGAGGGCTTTATAGACTACAGAGAGTTTCAACACGTCATCGTACCGTATTTAGAAAATAAAAAAATTATTACAAAGGGTTCGGAAAAGATTAAGTGGATCAAAGAGATATGTGCGAACTGTGAAGTGATTGACATAGGTGAAAAAGGGTGTCCTAATTTTGCGACATTAAAAAAAAAGTTTTGTAAAAATAAAACTGATTTTAATTGTGTGAACCATAAAGTGAATTGTGCATTAAATAACGCGGTGTGTATTAGAAAATGGTATGTTGATAATAACATGTCTATATTTAATCTATTTTAATTTATTTTGTTATGTTCAATTAATAAAAAAATATATCTACTTATGAGTGTTTTATTTAATATAGTCAGGGTAACCTATATACCAAACTTTAAATTAGCTGTAGCAAAATGATATTTATTCTAAATTGTATTATAACATTTTAAATATATCATGATTTTAAACGAATTATTGTAAGAAAGAGCAAATAACCTATAATTATATCATTACACTAGAGCTAATTTAGAGTTCGAGTATAAATGTATAATACAAAATAAAACATAATTTAAATTATTAATTAATTAATTTTTATTTACTTTTTAAATTATTTAAAATTATTACAAACTAATTATATCTACCTTCCCAGTAATCATAATAATTCACATGTTTTCTATGCATACCTAAATATTGAACTTATAAACTTGTGATGTATGAGCACTACCCAATTAAATTAAACTAAGAGATTAATATTAACTACTTACATTAAAACTATCTAGATACTACTATTTCTTACTTTCTTTTAATTTTTTTGTTTTGTTTTTGAAATTTTTTGTAACTCTGTCATAATTTTTTGACTATACAGAATAAAATATAAAAAGTTTATTACAATAAAACTTACATATACGATATTTTAAAATTTTTATACATCCAAAACTTGCACAACATAAAAACCTAAGATATTTAAACACTAAAGAAAAGAAATCAAATAAATGTTATGCATACCTAATAATATAATAATAATATGTATTACTCACATCATTTTTTATAGCTTATTACAAATCTTACACAGTAAGGGCGCGTTCCCACCGTGTCGTGACGACAGATAATCGTGTAGTTTTAAGTGTCGTGGCTTATATGTTTAAATGGAGGTGTTTACATTTAGAACGACACAATTTACTGTCGTCTACGACATTTTTGCAGTGACGACACTTTGTCGTGACAGTGGGAACGGCAAGCACGACAGTCGTAAAACGATAAAAAATCGTGGACGGCAACTCTATGTAGACGAACACGTGTTTTCCCTTCCCTCTCGCACCCGCGCGCCCCTCGCGTCTGTACTCGGTTTGCTTTGTGCGTGTTAGAACTTGTCAGTCCTGCGCATGGTGGACGTTAGGTTAGGTTAGGTTAGGTTAGCTGGGCTGTTTCCTCTTTATTGGGCCATTGTACGTATGAAAAGGATATCCTTGAGGAGTTACTCCAACCATCCCAGATCCTCCCAGAATGCCAGCAGTCTTTTCAGACTGTTGCAGGCTTCGGGGAGCGATACCGGCGATTGGAGAGTCCGTGCCCGTTGATCTGCCACGCTTCTGCACTCCAAGAACACGTGCTGTGGTGTTTCTTCCGCCTCCATGCATCCTCTGCACAGAGGGCTGTCTGTCACACCTATGGTGAATAGGTGTTTGTTTAGGGGACAGTGGCCGGTTATGATGCCTATGATCATCCGAATTTCGTCCCGTTTCAATCTAATAAGGCTGCGGGCAAATCTTTTTGATGCTTCCGGAACTGCATTCTTTGTTTGCCTGCAGGTTACACTGTTTCTCCATTCCGTATGGTGTGTTTCCTCGGTTTTCTTACGTAGCCATGATTTGATTTGGGCTTGAGGTATGGGAAGCAGCGGTTCCGGGCCGTATACTGTTGTCTTCATACCTCTTTTAGCCAATTCATCGGCTGCATCGTTACCCAGTGAGTTACTGTGCCCTTTTATCCATTGCAGGGTTACCTTGTTTGTGTTCGCAATGTGTTGGAGTGTATTATGACATTCCAAAACGAGGGCAGAGTTTATAGTGTTGTTTTGTAGCGCTTGAAGCACCGATGCACTGTCTGAGATAATTTTAATGTTGAGATCTCTGACGTCTCTGGCTGCAACTGCTTGAGCCGCTCTGGTGATGCCAATGCATTCTGCTTGGAAGATCGTGTTAAGTTTATCTAAAGTTGTTGACATTTTGATGTTTAGGTCGTTTGAGAAGACGCCAGCTCCAGTACCATAATTGGTTTTGGATCCGTTTGTGTATATCCGAACTTCATTGATGCCAGAGTAGTCTTCGGCTTCCGCCTTAAGTTGGATATCATATCTTCGATCAAAGATGTGGTGACATGAAGTTCTGTCCATGGGTGCCTCAAGGAGTGGTATTTCCTTTAGAACCCCTTGCAGAACTTTGGAGTGTGTTGTGTCTGCGTTTAATTTCCACAGTCCGTGCGACCTTAATCTTAAGGCGGCTATCTTAGCCTCTTCCTGTATGATAAGATCTAGAGGTCTCAAGTTTAGGAGGTACTCTAAGGCGGCTGATGGAGTGGTTTTCATACATCCGGTGGCTGCTACGCTCGCTAAGCGTTGCAGACTTTGGAGTTTTGTTTTTACTGTGGTCAGTTGTGTTCTGGGCCACCACACAACTGATCCGTAGGTCAGAGAGGGTCTGATAACTGATGTGTACAGCCAAAGAGTAATCTTTGGGTTAAGACCCCATTTTTTACCAACAAGTCTTCTGCACTGACCAAAAGCTATACAGGCCCTCTTTGTTTTTGCGTCGATATGACTCGCCCAGTTCAACTTACTGTCAAGTAAGACCGACCTTTTATCGTTTTACGACTGTCGTGCTTGCCGTTCCCACTGTCACGACAAAGTGTCGTCACTGCAAAAATGTCGTAGACGACAGTAAATTGTGTCGTTCTAAATGTAAACACCTCCATTTAAACATATAAGCCACGACACTTAAAACTACACGATTATCTGTCGTCACGACACGGTGGGAACGCGTCCTTACTGTGTAAGATTTGTAATAAGCTATAAAAAATGATGTGAGTAATACATATTATTATTATATTATTAGGTATGCATAACATTTATTTGATTTCTTTTCTTTAGTGTTTAAATATCTTAGGTTTTTATGTTGTGCAAGTTTTGGATGTATAAAAATTTTAAAATATCGTATATGTAAGTTTTATTGTAATAAACTTTTTATATTTTATTCTGTATAGTCAAAAAATTATGACAGAGTTACAAAAAATTTCAAAAACAAAACAAAAAAATTAAAAGAAAGTAAGAAATAGTAGTATCTAGATAGTTTTAATGTAAGTAGTTAATATTAATCTCTTAGTTTAATTTAATTGGGTAGTGCTCATACATCACAAGTTTATAAGTTCAATATTTAGGTATGCATAGAAAACATGTGAATTATTATGATTACTGGGAAGGTAGATATAATTAGTTTGTAATAATTTTAAATAATTTAAAAAGTAAATAAAAATTAATTAATTAATAATTTAAATTATGTTTTATTTTGTATTATACATTTATACTCGAACTCTAAATTAGCTCTAGTGTAATGATATAATTATAGGTTATTTGCTCTTTCTTACAATAATTCGTTTAAAATCATGATATATTTAAAATGTTATAATACAATTTAGAATAAATATCATTTTGCTACAGCTAATTTAAAGTTTGGTATATAGGTTACCCTGACTATATTAAATAAAACACTCATAAGTAGATATATTTTTTTATTAATTGAACATAACAAAATAAATTAAAATAGATTAAATATAGACATGTTATTATCAACATACCATTTTCTAATACACACCGCGTTATTTAATGCACAATTCACTTTATGGTTCACACAATTAAAATCAGTTTTATTTTTACAAAACTTTTTTTTTAATGTCGCAAAATTAGGACACCCTTTTTCACCTATGTCAATCACTTCACAGTTCGCACATATCTCTTTGATCCACTTAATCTTTTCCGAACCCTTTGTAATAATTTTTTTATTTTCTAAATACGGTACGATGACGTGTTGAAACTCTCTGTAGTCTATAAAGCCCTCACTCCAGAAAATTCCACGATTTCTTTCCAACCATCGCACCTGCTTCTTTTCTTCTTGAGTTAAATAATAAAACGAATGCGGTGGTTTAACCAAAAACGTCTGTGTGTGTTCATTACTTACGACAGCCACTTCTTTGACAATAAAATTATTGTCTAAATATTTAAATCCTTGGAGTTCGACAATGATAATATCCGCGTTCATGATAAATTTTTCACTGTGTTGCTTAATGGTTTGTATTCAACAATGCAATCGTTGAGAATGAGACAGTATGCTGAAGTTTGATCTGGTATTTCTGAATCACTCTCAATTTCTACTCTTACATCCACAACTGGTCCAGTCTTCAGATTATCAGTCTGTCTAGAGCAATCGACAACAAACAACGGTGCTAACTCTTTAAATTGTTTCTCGCTTAATAAAGATTCCGGACCACGTCCATAATACGACTGTTGAAATCTGATGTATTGCTCGTTTAATAAAGCAATTCTGTTATTAGCGAAGTTCACGTTGAGGCTTTCATACGGGAAATATGTTGAATTAAGGTACACTCGAACATCGCGAACATAGCAGTGATCAAACTGCGACATGTCAGAACTTGCATTATTTTTTCTACTTGTTTGTAGTCCAATTATAATATATCTCGGTTTTTCTATTTGAGATGAAGTTTTGATAGACCAGGTGTGTTTTGTAGTTTTAGGTAAAGTGGGATATTCATATAGATCCCAGTTTCTAAATATCATCTGAAGCGGTCGATCTTTTTCCAATAGTTTTAATAAACTTATTTTTTCTTTGTCTGATACTTTAACATGCGGTACGCGCCATATGATTTTATTGATTTGAATGTCTTCCACTATTTCACCGGTGTTTAATTTTACAGCGTTCAAATTAGTGTTGCTTCGTAACAATATTAGTTCATGTCTACTATTTACCACAACTTTTTTAAAATCTTCTGCGAAACCGAGGATATTCCGAAGTGGTATAGACGCAGAAAAACTTCCTCCATTAATATTTTTTATACCATCAATACTCCAACCCCAAGCTCTAGCTATTTTTGATTCATTCTCATTCATTGATATTAACGATTTTATGGTTGTAGTTATACCTGCATTTTTTATTTTATCAATCTCCACTCCGTTTAGTACCTAATATCTTGGAACAGGAAGAGTAGTCCATTGTTCGTAAAATTGATACTAGTAGCTTTCTCTTTTGAATCTTTCTTGCTAACGATAACGGTTCCGTCCAAATACAGAGTGCTGGCTGATGGTAATATGTACAGATCCTGTTGATTGATAGGTATGCGTATTTCATCGTTCCTGTTGAAACTCGTTACATAAGGTTTGTACGAATGAAATTCGATTCCTTCTATACTGTTGTCATAAGTCGGAGTGGATAAAACGTCTAAGATATTCATTTTAACAATCCAATCGCTCTGAGAAATATCTTATTGTCTTTAGTTAATTTTATTTTGCTCTTGGAACGACGTCTTATTTGGTATGTAGCTGGAGTAGAACTGGTATTTTTAATTTGTTGAGACACATATTTATTGTAGTCAATCATTTTTTCTTCTAAGATGTAAATACAGCTGCACCTCTTCACCACGCAAATTAATTAAGCGATTGTTTATATCTAGTAATCGGATATGTATGCAGCTTATGTTGTTTTGATTAATTGGAAAATATATTGCGTTCTTAGGGACTTCTATGATTCTGTATCCAGGTGGCACGTTGAGTGCGAATTCGTGAATTATGTGACTTGGTTCACCGTTTATGTAAGAGCCGCTCACAATGTCACATTCGATCCTTACCACTGTCGTCGGTAAAATGTTGACTGGATACTGTGACACATGCCATTTATTTGCTTTCAAGACCTGCTTATCAAACCCTAACAATCTACTGAAAGAGTATTCTTTCTTAAAATTAATGTCTTTTGAACAATATATAGTAGTTTTTAAAGTATTGTTATTGCACTGTAATTTGATTGAAGCATCTTTTATTTCAGATTTTAAATAATCATAAATATCTTGCAATTCATAGCTGCCTTCCGGTATTTCAATAACTTCGTTTGAACCATAGTAAAACTTGTTACTACTTTTATCAATATTTGGTATAGAATTAAATGTTGAAAAATGCAATAAAGCACACTCATATTCTCCATTTAGTTGCAACGTATTAGGATAGTACGTAGATAAAACTGACGAGATTCCAGTTATCGACAAAGTGAGTGACATCTTGCAAATGATTGAAATAAAATAAAAGCATTTATTTTATACATTTTTATTCCAAAAAGTCCTCAGATATTTTAAACATAAATGACCACAGTTTACAGTATTAAATTTTTGATATCTTGTGTAGTTATATGAAACTTTACAATTCTTAAAATATCGTATTAGTTCTAATGGAGGTTTTAAATTTCCATAGCTATCAAAATATTCACAATAGTCATATACTTTTACATAAGCTACCCAATGCGTTCCTTCGTTTTTAGAATCGTCTCAGTTAACGATACCACATTCCATACGTTTCGGATTCCTTGGTAATTGATCTTTCATATATATATACTCCTCGGAAATATGGGATGTCTCTTGCATAGTATTGGATGTCTACATTAGTTAGTGGGCGGTTGGGTAGCTTCTTGTTCAGTTTTTTGTTGGTTTTATAAACAATCCTTTACCGTTTTTATAAGGCTTTATGTATAAACCTTTGCCCACTGCTAAACCCTCCATAGTTCTATTATGTCGTTCTGTCTCTCGAAAGTTTTGTTGAGCTGATTTGTAATCATTCACCGTTTTTGCAATTCCAGCTGCACCACCAGCTACAGCTCCTAAAGCTGATAAGCCAGCAAAAATAGGAATTAAAGGTAGAACCCCACCAGTCTTCGGTATGGGGATCACTCTCAGTACTCTGATTTGGTGTAATTTGGGGCATAACTTTTTTGCAGCTAAGTAAGCTAAGTTTATTAAAGACTTACTATCCTTGGGTTTCACTTTTTTTATTTTCGATTTTATTTTTGTTACTAAACTTTTAAATGTTTTGGCACCAGAACCAGATTTCAATTTGGCTTTCATGACTTTGCTTACTAACCATGAGCTTAATTTTTCGCCTTTTCCTGCATCTTTTGATTTGAGTCTATGTTTAGCCATGTTCAATAGCTGTAAGTCGGCTTTGTGACGATTAGGTAAATCTGTATGTTTTTCATATGCTATATCGTGGTGCATACAAGCTTCGTCTAGTTTATTCACTCCTCGATCGCCTCGCAACAAACGTTTATGAAGTTTAGTTCCTGGTCCACAATAATTGTATCCAGGCAAATGAGCTTCGAACGGTAGGTTATTAATGATACTGTTAACTAGTCCACCACCTTGCATTACTTAAATTATAATGATACAAATATCATAGAATACTTCTTTTATATCTCAATTTATTAATGCAGATTTATCAATCCAACTGCTTTCATCATTACTGAGACCTAACCATTTAACGAATAGTTTATTTCCTTTCTTTTTAAGTATTTTTTCTACTAAATAAATACCAGGATAGTTAGATTTTTGAAGTTCTTGCTCGTAAAAAGTTCCTAATATATCTTGGTTTCTTTGATCTTCTATGTGGTATGTTACTGGTATAGTTTTATTAATCTTTTTTATCGTGAAGAGTTCAGTTGACCAGTTAGGAGTATAACCTTTCTCGAAATTGTTTTTGTATTTACTGATACGAACACAGTCACCTTTTTTAAACTTAGGCTTCCGCTGGATGGATACATGACTACATATATTTTTAATATTCTCTTTTATGATGGCTTCATTAGATTTATTCACATCAATCGGTTTAATTTTAATAGTACGATGTTTTGTGTTATTATAAGTCTTAAATACATCTTCTAATGGTGATCCTAACCACTTATAGTTTCCAATGAGACTAAAATATTTATACAAATTATTTTTAACAGTTTTAATTAGTCGCTCTACAATTGAAGCTTTTTTAGTAGAGAAAGATGAGTAATGGTTAATGTTGTACTTCTTCATCAGCGTTTGGAATGTATTGTTATAAAACTCTGTGCCCATATCAGTTTGTAAATTAACAGGATTTTTATTGCTGCTTAGTAGTAATCGTTCAAAAGCTCGAGTAACTTCAGATTTATTTTTAGATTTTAACGGTTCTGCCCAGGCATACTTTGAGAAGCAGTCAATCACCACTAAAATGAAATTGTAACCTTTGTTATACTTTCTTAGGTTTTGCATGTCCATTAGATCTGCTTGCCACAAATCATCAATTCCTTTGAGAATAACAGAACGTCGAAGGAAGTTTCTACGTGCCGCTTTGTGTATTTCATTTACTATTTGTTGTTTTGCCACTATTGAGATTTTCAAGTCATTTATCTACATCTGCTTTGGTATAAAACTTATCTTCCAAATGAATCAAAACCTCATGCTCCTTTGCTTTTAGTCTGAACAGTTTTTTGTGCATCTAATATGATTTATTTATTTATTTATTTTATTTTAGGAAAGCTTACAGACAAATAACATTATAATAACAATAACATATAACTAAGTTGCTAATAACAAGCCTCCACAGATAATTACAATATAAAGATGACTTACAGTAAAAGGTATGTTATTCCTCAATATTGTTAATTTACGTTAATCCAAAACAAAAAACGGCTGTGCCAAGAGTTTCCTTACTGTGCTCGCTTTAGTGCAGAAAAGATCAATGCCATCTTCACAAGAAATTTCGTTAAAGTTACGACTGGCCCTCATAAAATAAGAATTACGCTTATAATTAGTCTTCGCATAAGGTACATGTAGAAGTGGTCGCTGTCGTAGTCCCATCTGATTAGTGCGTATTGATAATTTCGATACAAGTTCGGGACAGTCAATTGACCCATTTGCGATATTAAACAAGTAGCATATATCATTAATATGACGTCTACATTCGAGCGGTAGAAAATGGTACCTTCTACATCGATGAGTGTAATCAAAAGATACTTGCTTCGCCTTATAATCAAGGTACTTTAGAAATTTCCTTTGAATGCCCTCGATACGAGACTTATAGATCTCGTATTGAGGGTTCCATACTTGTGATGCATACTCAAGGTGGCTGCGTACGAACGAACAATATAGTACTTTGATCGGCTTTAGTGATCGGAAGCATGATGATGTTCTCATAATGAAACCAAGTGCTTTGGACGCCTTATTCACTATGCTATCAATATGCTGATCGAATAGCAGTTTGCTGTCTTGTATAACACCAAGGTCCCTAATACATGCCTATATTGATATCGTAAAGCCTGTAAGTGGAATCAATTATAGACTTCTGGCGTGTAAAGACCATATGAAGATTTAATTACCATATAAAGATTATTTATTATAATAAGATCAAATCTGAAATTATATCAAATAAAGGAAATATGAGACAACTTTGGCAAATACTGAATGAAATTACTGGAAGGATCAAAAATTCAATTGATGATGCCATCCAAAATTCATTTACAAAACTCCACACAACTTCTAGAGATATTGCTAACAACTTTGCACACACTTTTGATAAAAGCGTCAAACTAATTATACCCAAATGCTCTCAAAATCTGTTAAATAAATCAGAGTACAGAATTCCAGCCAGTGTATCTATGCGTTTTAAGCCTGCAAAGCCAGATAGTGTTATGAAAATTATTATGACTTTGAACAATAATAAAGCCCCGGGAATAGATGGCATTAGAGCAGTTGATTTGAAGAGAGTTTGTGCTACAATCACATCGGTGATATCTAACCTAATTAATCTTACTATACAAACTGGAAAGTATCCACCAATACTTAAAACAGGGATTGTAAGACCGATCTATAAGAAAGGAAGTCGGACGGACTACAACAACTATCGACCCATTACTATATTACCTACTATTGATAAAATTATCGAGAAATACATTTGCAAACAAATACACGAATTTTATCAAATAAACGAGATACTAACACATAAACAATACGGATTTCAACCAAAAAAGAATACAACGCAGTTGTTATCCAAATTCACAGATAGTGTTCAAAAACACCTAGACAATAAACAACACGTATTAGTAGTATTTATAGATTACAGCAAGGCTTTTGATACACTCAGACATGACAGACTAATAGAATGTCTTCATGACAGCGGCATAAGGGGCAAATTACTAGACTGGTGTGGAGATTATCTTAACGAGAGAAATTACATGGTCAAAGTAAATAGCGTGATGAGTGAATCTGTTACGGTAACGGAAGGCACGGCACAAGGCTCGGTCCTTGGCCCGCTACACTATTTAGCTTATGTAAATAGCCTCATCAATGTAATTAAACAGTGTGAGATCTATCAATTCGCCGACGATACTTGTCTCCTAGCTGCTGGACGGAGTGTTGAAGAAGCTCAACAGCAATTACAAGGTGACTTCAATTCACTCACAAAGTGGTCACATGATGCAGGCCTAGTATTAAACGCTGGTAAAACTAAATTAATGTACATCAGTTCCAACCAGAATAGAAGTTCATCCTTGCCTATACTAACAGCTCACTGTCATAGGTGTATGCATGCCAACTGCCTTAACAAAGTACCCAAACCATGCAAATGTGACCCCATTGATCTCGTGGATACTCAAACCTACCTAGGTTTAACTATTGATAGTCGACTAAGCTGGAAACCACATATTAATGGGGTGTGCGATAAATTAAGATGTATCCTAGCCAAATTTTCTTTGATAAAATATAAAATTCCATACCAAACATTATTAATGCTCTACAAGGCACTGGCCGAATCAACGATATCCTATGGTCTATCGAGCTATGGAAGAACATTTAAGACCCACCTTGACAAAATATACACATTACAATTACGTATATTAAAAGTAATTGTCCCGGACAACATAAAGACAAAATATAAAGATGAGTACCACAAGCTGTTTGAGTTCTGTAAAATTATACCCATCTATGATAAAATAAAACTAGCACTCTTAAATGAAGAATATTTCAATGAAAATTATAAGCAAACAAAAATTATATACGATAATCAAACTAATACTCGTAGTGTAACCAGCGCAAGGCTGTTACTTCCTCAGTACAGAAATTTACACGGCAAGAGAACATTAAAATATATGATACCCGACCTTATAAATCATCTACCTACAACATTAAAAGAATTAATAACGCATAAAAACATTAAATATAAATTAAAAAAACACTTCCTACAAAATCTTAATACATAAACTAACATAACAATAAATAAAAAAAAAAAAAGTACAGAGCATCAATTCAAACATCACACAAGTGTCATAACATGTTATAATTAGTATCGTAAAATAGTATAAAGGAGCAACCTGTATCACCTTCGAATTCATACCACTACTACTTTGTAGTGAGACTGGCGGTCTCGGGTCAGCGTGGTTGCCGATGTTCGCACGTCAATTAGATATTACGTACTACTGTATAATTTTTCTTATACCCTCTTTGTTTTTGTGTTATGTTTTAGTTGACGTTGTGTGTGATTACGTTTAGTTGATCTTACCATGTAGTCGATGATTATGATGCACGGTAAAACTCAAATGAGTTTATGTTTGCGTCATCCCAAATATGTATTACTTTTGTGTTTTTAACGAACAAATAAATAATAAAAAAAAAAAATAAAAAAAATCAAGTTTGTTACGGCTACAGTATTCCTCGAATCTATTTAGATCAGCTTGCAATAAGTGCGTATCAGATATGTTTCGGATACTTTTATGAACCTTCATATCATCAGCATAAAGTAAAATAAAAGAAGTCTTAAAACAGTGTTTTACGTCAGCAATAAAGAGAGTAAACAAAAGAGATCCTAAAATTGAACCCTGAGGAACTCCAGAGGGGACAAAATTCCACCTAGATGTGTACTCCTGAAGCACCACAGCCTGTGTTCTGTTGTCAATATACGAGGAGAACCAACGATACAAGTCTCCATGTATTCCGGCTTTTAGGAGCTTCTCCAAAAGCAGTCTATGGTCAATACGATCAAAGCATTTACTATAATCAGTATAAATAACGTCAACCTGCGCACGTTGTTCCATACCTTCCGATATAAATTCATTAAATTAGATGTAGTGGAACGCTTCCTAAGAAAGCCATGTTGTTCGTCACCAAAGCTGCATTTCATAGCAGCGTATACGTCTGTGAACACAATGCGTTCAAGAATTTTGGAGAACAGACATATCTTAGATATGGGCCGATAATTACAGATATCCGATTTATCACCTTTTTTGAGAACTGGGGTAACAAACGCTGATTTCCAAATTTTCGGAACTATGCCTTCCGAAAGTGAACGCCTGAATAAAATACACAGAGGCACGACCAAGCTGTCAGCACAATTTACAATAAATACTGGTGGCATAAGATCAGGGCCTCCAGATTTGGTGAGGTCCAAGGTCTTTAATAACTTTAAAACATTTGATTGGGATACACTAATCGAGCCGATGTATGAAACACCATCCTCGACGCTAATGCCACCGGACCTGGCGGGCATAGGATCGGGTGGTTGGAAAGTTGAATGAAAATAGGTAGCAAATAAATTGCTGATCTCCTCACCTGTACACGCAGTCCTATCACCAAAGTGCATTACTTTCGGAAAAGTACCGGAATTTCTTTTGCTCTTAACGTATGACCAAAAATATTTTGGGTTTTCAATAATTGATGATTCAATTCTATCCATATATTTGTTGAAACAAGCTTTCTCTAAGTCAACTGCCCTATTCCGTAAAAGAGCAAAAGAGTGATAGTCAGATATATTACCATACGTTTTAAACTTGCGATGATATTTATATTTCTCTCTAAGTACTTTGATCAGAGCTGAATCAAACCAATGCGGATAAGATGACTTTCTAACTGATTTTATTGGGATATACTTATCTCTTAGTTCATATAATTTATTATAAAAATATTCAACGGCACTATCCAATGGGTCAACGAGTAAAACCCCATCCCAATTAATTTGGTCGAGCTCAGATTTAATAGCCGCATAGTCACCCTTAGCAAATATATACTTCGTAGTTAATCCAACAGTCAGTTTGTGAATCTCAGCAAAATCAGCAGTAACATTTAAAGGTTTATGATGCAGGTCGACAGGTAATGCTAAAGGATCGTGACTTTCAGTGACATTAACCGAATCATTAGAGAAAACTAGGTCCAACAATCTACCCATATTGTTTCTTTCACCGTTATATTGGGACAGGTTAGAAGTGAGAACTCCATCAAAGAACTCACACAAATGATGACACGATACATTTTTCTGGATCAGTTCATTACCGTCAGACTTTATCCAGTCTACAGTTTCACCAAAATTAAAATCACCCATTATAATGAATTTATCCAACGGGTGGGATTTGTGCACGCAATGAAGCAATCAGCTTATTAAACTGTTTTATCGTATCAGCACACATTCGATCTACATAATCCTTGTTCGCAGCATCGTCTGCTTCTACTGAAGGTTTAATTCCTCTCAATCTAGACGACTTTAAATCAAAATCTCCACTTTCTGATTTCGACAACGCGTTATCATTCAAATTAATTAGTTCTGACAAACGCATTCTTTTATGAATAAAATGTCCAAATTTATCTATATTCATATGTAAAGGTTGATGATGAACTGAACAACACAAAATTTCACACCTATTTATTTATAAGTTTACTTTCACGTAATTCTTCAATAATGGATATTATTTCATTATCTAACCCTGTGTTACCAGCATCTCGAGATGCTATTAATAATTTTAACCTTTCCACCAATTCATTAGGATCATCCCAATATACAAAATCTATGTTATTTTTCCAGATTTTTGTTAATGGTAGTCCTTTTCCTTTTGAATGACTATCAGTATAAATCATAGGAACATTATTTTTTTAAATATCGTAAATTTTTTGTGCATCTTTATAGATAGACTTCACAAAAATTGATACACAATCCGAACCGCGATAAGAAACATAACGATTGTGGCTTTCGTCTAGCGAACACATAATATGATAAGCGAAAGCTGCTGGCACATGTCGCTGTCGCGTTACAGTACTCGCCTTAGTGGGGTCAGGGTCACAAGATTCATACCGTTCTAGCATTGTTTCAAAATCTGCGTATATAACAAATGGTACAATTTGCTTTCTATTATAATTTTTAAACTGTATGAAAGAACCCCTTGGAGGTAGTTCAGTGACAACACCTCCACAAGTATGTGAACTAAGATCATCGCATGAATTAAAAAACATCAAACAAACGTCACAAAAGCACAGTTTACTGTGGTGTTTTGTTATTTGATTTTTAACAAGTCGCGGCAAGTCTTTAATGAGACAGTAATGTGACAAATTATCTCTTTCTAAATAAAGTAAATGAATCACCTTTCCGTTCAAGGCTTTTGGTTTGTAAAGCGGTCCTATGACGGTATTATTTTTTAAACCATAAATGTAAATGCAAATTTCGGGGTTATTCACTTCGAACCGCGCAATATCTGAGAAATTCACTGGAAATGATATGTCCTTTACATTTAACACGTTACGGAAATCGAGGTAAGAAGATACTCTTTCAGGATGACTCTTAGCTGGATATAAAGCAGCAACAACAGACCACAAAAAACAATACTCGTCAGTATTGTAGATATTAACACATGCTCTTTTCGATTTTATTACAGAAGGCAATTCGATAAAGCCTGAACCGCGCAACGGTTGATATTTGTTAACATTGACTTCCAAATGAGAACTGCTCAAGAACGTCCATCCACTGTCTCGGTCCTGAAATTCTTCTATCTTTTTTGATAAAATGTTTTTTACTTGAGTTAATAATAAATCAAATTCATAATTCTGATGCAGAGTAAAGTTTTTTGTGGCAAATGATTTCATCTCCTGAGAATCATTTTTAAACATTAAAAACAAAGCAAAATATTCGAAATTAACTTTTAGACAAGTATGTTCTTTAAGAGACATGTTAATTAATGTTTTAATTTTGTCCCAAATATTAAAAAGAAATGGTTCTAGAGAACAATTCTCAGACGGATCAACAATTCTATAAGAAGCTATACGATTACGAAATGCAAAATGTATTATTTCAATACCTTCGCAAAAATGTGAAATAGTTTTGTTTTTATGATTAGTACTACGTAGATGATCTGTCCAGTGACTGCGCTCAACAGATGTGTTACAAACAGTACAGAAAGGCATTTTAGATTAAAATAGTTTTAAACTTACTATTACATGTTGCAATATATTTTTTTACGATTATGCTGTACGATCGCAGAAATACAATTACACCTGGTGCCCCAATAACTTAATTACCTATTTATTTTATATTTATATTATCACTATAAAAGACGGGCTCAGAATTATCAAACAACTCATGAGTCCGTCTCATAAAAATTTGTAGCCCATCCCACTGCGGCGTGTCGCGATTAAGCTGAACTTTTAGTGCTATGGAGGCTTTCTTCCACCGCTCCTCTTTAGGGGTGGAGGCGACTTCAGCCTTGTTGTAGACTTTTACCTCTACATAAAAGTCCTCGGTTACGTCCGCCGTTCGCCGCACTTTACCGTTGGCGACACGGGTGATGAGGGTGGAACTGAAGTCCCCAACTGAGGTCTTTGAAGGAACGTAGTCCTCTAAGCCAAAGAGGTCCGAGCCCGAACTGCGTCTTTTACTATAAAAAATTTAACATATTATTTATTACACAGCACTTTACATTTATTTTTTAATTAACGGTGTATTACTCCTTTGTCGAACCCTACGGGGATAGACAACATGATGTTATGTTATAATAATTTCAATACCTCATGAACTAACTGTAAACATTCCTGCAAGGAATATAATTGGTAATTGATTTCAGTGCTCTCTGCGTTACAGTTCTAAATCCACTAACCAACGTTTATCTACGTATAATATTTTATTTAACATAACATACACAACAAGCACCTAAAGGTAAAGCAGTAACACACAATTACCTTGATTTCGGTTCTGCTGGTGCGGTGCTCTCGAAAGCTTTGCGCTTCGACACCTTCTTCTTTGGTTGTGGCTTCGCAACCTCATTTACAGCTGCGGACCGTGTCTGGTATTCTGAATCGGAGTCAGACCTGAAATGGAACACATAAAGATTAATTTTGTAACTAATAACTGTGACTGGATTAAGGCAACCGATACACCAGCCGGCAGGCAGAAACCAGGTCCGTAGCTGAGTAGCAATCACTATGGATAGATAGAACATGATAATGACAACAGCCGGCAGGCAAAAACCAGGTCCGTAGCTGTGCATTATGACTACAAATTTAAAATTAAAATGTACTCACTTACATGATTTAAAGTTGATTTTAAAGTGCTGCTAGTACTACTTGTCACTTTGAAGATTCTGGAGCGAATGTAATTTATTGATTGAAATTAATTCTTTTATATTCACAAAAAATACTATTTCAGCATAAAATAGATCGTTTGAATTTTAAACTCTAAGTACATGTCTTACAGTTGTATAAAAAATAAGCCATTTACGTCATATTGAACCATATTGATCGCATACCAGTTTCGCTAAATAGCAATTTGTTCATGAGAACCGCAAAATAAAACCGACAAAGTGAACCCGATCCCTGTTATTCTTTATGAATCATTACTAAATTAATATGTATAATTAATTTAATAATTGATGTATGTTTGTTGAGAATTTTTATCATCATAATTACGTTTATGTGAGAGGTGAAACTCGTAGGTAGATCGCGTTGTTGAAAATAAATTTGTGTGCATAGTTGACTCACTAATATCAGTTAAGTAGAAGTAGTTGAAAATAATCAGAACTATTTTGATAATATACTATTTTGTAATACGCACAAACCAATCCGGGTGTTTGTTAATGTTAAGTTGCAGTTAAACTCGAGACTAATATTATCATCACATAAAAATACTACTGTGGAATAAGTTCGATTATAAATACTCACAAATAAAATTTTCATTCGTATTATTAAATAATCACTTTTTTTTTTTTTTTTGAGGTGGTAAAAATCATCAAATGACTCCTTCCGCCCTGGGTGGGGCGGAAGGGACTGTCAGACTTTTACTGACTAAAAAACCACCCTGTTCCTTCTGTTGCCCTTTACGTTCCGGGGCCACGGTATCCTGTTAAGACGTCCCGCAACCCCGGCAGGCGTTGGCCCCGTCAGGGGCCCCGTCCCTGTGCTGACAGCTCTTTGAGGCGCGCGCGAACAGAACGCGCCGTCGACCCGGGCTTGGTCCTTGATCGGACGGCGAGCTACCCATTACTCGCCGTCTGCAAGCCCGCGCCTACGGTGGCCGGATGTCGCCTCGCGACGTCCGACGCCCTGGGCGTCTCCCGCGGCGGCTGAGGCGTGAGGTGGTTCTCTCCCTCACGCGGCCCGCCTCCTCCTTCGCTAGCATTACTGCTTCGCAGAAGGAGGTGACTGCATCCCATTCCCTCTCGCCCCGGAGCATGGCCTGAACCAGGTCCGGACGCGAGAGGTCGCCGCCACCTATCGCCTCCGTGAGGACACGGCGGTGCTCTGCCCAAGCGGGGCAGTCCTGCACCGTATGCTCCACCGTGTCCTCCGGGCGATCCACACAGTGGTGACACCCGGGCGTTTCCTCCCGCCCTATCCGACACAGGAACCTCCCGAAACTACCGTGTCCGGTGAGGACCTGCGTCAGGCGGTAGGTGAGGACGCCGTAGCGCCTCTCCAGCCACTCCTCAAAGAGGGGTCTTACCGCCGCGATTGCGGCGTGCCCGAACTTGGGTTGCGACAGTCGCATCTCCCATTCCGCCATGAGATCGCACCGGAGCTCGCCCCGCAGTGCCGCGATTTGCCGCGGAAGCAGGGTTTCGCCCCGGCGCTGCGCGTCCACACGCCACTCGTAGACGCGCTGGAGGACTGTTGCCTCCAGATCCCACGGCGATTAAATAATCACTTAAACCCACAATTAAAGAATCCAAGAAACTGTATCGTGTGGAAATCGAACACACGTGTCTGAGTTATGGTTTTATAGTTGTTCAATTTATCGATAATAACTTTAGTTTAACTTTAGTAAATTGTTACAATGCTCCCAAATAATCTTGTGCACAGGGTTCTCTTTTATCTAAGTTTAAATCGCACTCGATCGAAGTGGCAGATGGTTCAACCAATAATACATGTTGTATATCATATAAATATATAATCTTAGTACCTAGAAGAATGAAACACAAAATTAGAAGCGGTTACAAACTTTACGTAAATATAAATACGAAAATAATATTTAGGAAGTTCTATATAAGACACATTCAATGTTTACAACATGATAGTCATGTTACTTATAATATGGAATGCAATTGATGTGAACGTGGGAAGCGTGTATTGCATTGACATCGAACTTTGCTGATTCGAACTAACAAAGCAGACTTATACAATAAAGGTACATTTACATCTATGTAGCAACCGCCGGGTACGGTTACCGTTTACGGAACAGTCTACAGCAGCGGATTCACTCACAGTTTGTACGCTAGATTGAATAATGTGCGATACGGTTCTGATCCGGTTGTCGTTGTCAAACGTATCTGTACCTTAGCTTTATGCATGCAAGGCAAGGATCGACTATCCGTGTGACCACGCTTACCACTTGATTGTTACGTGTTGATGTAAAAGGATGTATCGTCTGTAATGTGTAAAATTAAAATTTTGATGTCCTCGAGCCAATCTGGTCACAGAAAAAAATGTGTGTGGACCTAAGGGTGTGCGCTATTTTACTTTTGTGGAGAGACATGAGACAATCTGTCCTAAATTTTAGTTTAATGTATGCGGTATTCTAAAGTTCAGATGTCCTCGAGCCAATCTGGTCACGAAAACGGGTATGTGTGTTATCCTAAGCGGCAATGCACCATTCTTAAGTATGTGGAGAGACATGAGACAATCTGTCCTGAATTTTAGGTTACTGGTTCGTTCAGATATAGACCTGATTATGTTAAAGGAAAGTATGTGTACCTATGTTATATGTTTGAATCAAGGTATAGTAAGTGTTATGGTTGTTTTAAGCTGGTGAGTATAATTCAATGAATTTGAGGTCAGTAATCAATATATTACATTAACATTAATAACTCGTCGCTAACTCGAACAAATGTACGAACAACCTAGTGGAATAGGCGCCGAACCAGTATTAGACATTTTACTCCACTGAGAGTGACGGAGGCGAACGTTCCATCGGGTGGAATAGGCGCCGAACCAGTATGTTACTGCATGGATTTCATTTATATTATTGGGCATTCTACTCCATCGAGAGTGACGGAGGCGAACGTTCCATCGGGTGGAATAGGCGCCGAACCAGTATGTTACTGCACGGATTTCATTTATATTATTGGGCATTCTACTCCACCGAGAGTGACGGAGGCGAACGTTCCATCGGGTGGAATAGGCGCCGAACCAGTATGTTACTGCACGGATTTCATTTATATTATTGGGCATTCTACTCCACCGAGATCGACGGAGGCGAACGGAGTGAGCCGAAGGAACGGAAGGTGGAGTAGAATGCCCAATAATATCCTACTGACGTTAAAACTAATGTGTGCACTACTGTTGAACCACTAATCAATTTTGCAACTTACAGTTCATTTACTAAGCTTCAACGAGTGATTGCTTTAGTCAAAAGATTTATTTATAACATTCAAAATCGTAATTTTAAACACACTGACTTCCTAACTGCTGAAGAATTAACTCAGTCTTTCAATAGCCTCTGTTTTATGGCTCAACAACAAACATTCTCAATCGAATATAAGCTTTTAAAACAAAACAAATCTTTACATAGTAAATCCAAAATTTTGTCACTATCACCGCTTATCGACAACAATAATTTAATTAGAGTGGGTGGCAGAATTCAGGCTTCTGATTTTCCATATGAGAAGAAGCATCAAATACTTCTTGACTCGTCATACCCTTTAACTAAATTGTTTTTTCATCGCGAACACATTCATCAGATGCACGCCGGGCCACAACTTTTGTTAGATACAGTTCGAGAAACAATTTGGCCTATTAACGGTCGTCATCTGGCTCGTCGCATAGTACACAATTGTGTAACATGCAGGCGTTTTCAAGGCAAGACCCTGCAGCCTAAAATGGGAAATCTCCCCGCACAGCGCGTTACCGTCGGATTGCCATTCGTTTCGGTTGGTCTAGACTTTGCTGGACCATTCTTTATCATTAACCGACGGGGACGAGGGGCAAGATTGACGAAATGTTATTTGTGTTTATTTATTTGTATGCGTTACAAGTGCGTACATCTAGAAGCAGTAAGCGGCCTATCTAAGGATGACTTCCTTATGACATTAAGACGTTTTATTGCACGCCGCGGCAAGCCAGCGGAAATATTCTCCGACAACGGTCGTAATTTTGTCGCAGCGGCAAAGGAATTAGGATAATTTTTAAAAACCAATAAACACTTGATTTCTGCCTTTGCTGCACAACAAGGTATTCAGTTCAATTTCATTCCCGCTTACTCCCCTCATTTCGGCGGCATTTGGGAATCAGGCATTAAATCCGCGAAACATCACGTCAAACGCATTGTAGGCAATCTTCATTTGACCTTTGAAGAATTGCAGACTTTATTTGCACAAGTGGAGGCAATATTAAACAGCCGCCCCTTGTGTCCCATGTCATCCAATCCCAATGATTTCCTTTCCCTCTCACCAGGACACTTTCTCATCGGGAGAGCGCTGACCACGTTCTCATCTCCCTCAATTGAAGATGTGGATCCCAACAAACTGAAGTCGCATCAAAGATTGGAGCAGATCAGGCAGTATTTTTGACGCCGCTGGCAAGGCGAGTACATCAGCGAACTACAGAGACGGCAGAAGTGGATGAAGGACACTGCGCAGCTCAAGGTTGATGATCTGGTTCTAATTAAAGAAGAAAATCTGCCACCTCTGTGTTGGCAACTCGGAAGAGTGACAAAATTGTTCCCGGGACCTGATGGCGCTGTACGAGTGGCAGATGTAAAAACCGCAACAAATTGCCTTCGACGAGCTTTGGTCCGTTTGTGCCCTCTTCCCACGCCAGAAGAGGAGACAAGTTGAAAGAGCAGCCTTTCAACGGGGGGAGCATGGCGCAGCAGCATGCGCCTACACATTTACCAGAAGCTAATGAAGTTTGACTTTTTCGTCTACCTACCGAAATTCATTTTTTTTCACTTTATATGTTCATCGCGCACAGTCATCAAGCTTTGATCATGTATTTTCTTTAAATAAAGTATACACGTATTATCACAGTTTTCTTGGGTTTTATTTACTTAAAATACGACTCGCAAATGTCTCACAAGCAGACAGCAGTAATGCTAGCGAAGGAGGAGGCGGGCCGCGTGAGGGAGAGAACCACCTCACGCCCCAGCCGCCGCGGGAGACGCCCAGGGCGTCGGACGTCGCGAGGCGACATCCGGCCACCGTAGGCGCGGGCTTGCGGACGGCGAGTAATGGGTAGCTCGCCGTCCGATCAAGGACCAAGCCCGGGTCGACGGCGCGTTCTGTTCGCGCGCGTCTCAAAGAGCTGTCAGCACAGGGACGGGGCCCCCAATGGGGCCAACGCCTGCCGGGGTTGCGGGACGTCTTAACAGGATACCGTGGCCCCGGAACGTAAAGGGCAACAGAAGGAACAGGGTGGTTTTTTAGTCAGTAAAAGTCTGACAGTCCCTTCCTCCCCTCCCAGGGCGGAAGGAGTCATTTGATGATTTTTACCACCTCAAAAAAAAAAAAGGTTACAGATAGTTGCATTCCAATTTTCAAGACACACAACATTCTAACTTTTCCTAGTCTTTACATTTTAGATGTAGCCACATTCGTTAAAACTAACATGCATCTATTTCCTACACTTAATGATATGAGGATGCGAACTACTGCCATGAGATCAAAATATCAAAATATATTGTATACAGGAGGATATAATACGGCATTGCTTAAAAAAAACATTATTGGTATGGCACCTATTATATATAACAAATTGCCAAGTAGTATAAAGGATCAGCCCTTAAGAAAATTTAAGAAACTTCTGTCGTCTTTGTTGACCAACAGATGCTACTACTCTGTTACAGACTTTTTAAATGATCTATTATAATATTTGCTGCATACATGTATAATCCCATAATTTTTTTATGTAAGTAGTTTTTAAATGTAAGTGGATTTTATTAAGTTTTTCAAAAACTAGCTGTAAGTTTTACCCCAAAATTTTTGTATGCCAACAGGCAGAATGTACTGGGAACGTATTAAAGAAATTAACACCATTATGTAACACCTGCATTCTATACAAATAAATAAATTATTATTAATTAATATAATATTATAAAGAGGTAACATTTGTTTGTAAGTTTGTTAGTTTGTTTGTAGGGGGTAATCTCCGGAAGTAATAAACTAATTTAAAAAATTGTTTCACTGGTAGAAAGCTTCATTAATCGTGAGTGCTATAGGCTATAAATTATAAAGATATCATGCATATTAGCCGAACTATCTCAGTTTTTGTCTAGCCAGGCGGAAAAAAATTGCTCTTACAACAAAGTTATTTGCCTGCGCTGCCTTAACAGTTGTATATAATTTCTATCTTTTATATTTTAGCAGATATAGTAGCTTTTATGTGTTAAAAAAAGTATTTTTCGACGTACTTACCTTTGGGCGATTCTTTAAACAACAAAATATTAAACCTTATCGAAATAAATATTATTATCACAAGGAAATCATAGAGATACGATTTGCCCAAACAGTATATCAATTGGTTAAATAGTTTCGAAGATAATATAAAATTACTAAATCGCAAAATGCGGCCGTCCATTCACGAACCACATTAGAACATGCTTTGTACGGACGTTTTATCCATTTACCCATGGTATTTCTGTTTTTTGGGATATCGGACAGTTTTAGCGATTGTTTATCATGCCTAAAAGGAAATCACAACTTTCCCGTCAGACATCCCAGAGCAGCTCGAGTACGCCGTACGGAAGAGTCTTCTCTTGTAAAGCATCAGCGACTCTTGAGGAATAGAGACAATATTTCGCAAGCACGCGCTGGGGAATCTAGCTCCGAGCGGTCACAGCGGCTTACTAACCAAAGCTGGAGAACATCGCAGGCCTGTGCTCGGGAATCTAGCGCTAAACGTGCGCAGCGTCTCAGTGATTTAAGGCAGCAATAAGGGATAGTCTAGCGCTGAGCAGAGGCTCGCTAGCCAGAGCGCGAGAACATCGCAGGCCCGTGCTCGGGAATCTAGCGCTGAACGTGCGCAGCGTCTTTAGGCAGGAAATAAATCATAGCACTCAGTACTAACCGAACCACACTCATAATTTCATCACGAGTTAAAATGGTTACCGCCCAACGAAGTGGGCACGGGTCAGCTAGTTAGTAATAAAATAAAATTAGCAGATGATAAAATAAAAACTACTTAGCAAATAATAAATAATTAAACAGGTAGGAAAAAAAGCTTATTACTGAATTTAATTTAGAGACTATACGTGACCCTATTCATTCAGATATGGAAGTAGCCCAGGAATTTGAAACATTTTTTGCTAATATTCCCCTTCAAACTACTGAGGCTTTAAATTCCTCCCCCGCGCTTTCTGCTGCCTTACTTAAAAATAATTTTAAGGCTTGCCCTTTGGAATTTAGATTCCAACATACAAACTCCCAAGCTGTCGTAAAAACTTTTAAAGATCTTAAAATTAAATCAACAGAAGATCTTTGAGGAATGTCGGTAAAAGTTAGTAGGGCTATCATCGAAACTATTGCGCCCTACTTAGCCTTAATATTTAACACCAGTATAGAACAAGGAGTCGTTCCTGATCTGATGAAACATAGTAAAGTCGTGCCATTATTCAAAGCGGGTGATAGTAAGGAACCCAACAATTATAGGCCTGAGTTGATTCTGCCAGTTTTCAGTAAAGTATTTGAGAAGTTAATGCTCAATCAAATGTTACGTCACTTTAGTAACAATTCCATCTTTAATGAACATCAATACGGTTTCACCAAAGGGCGTTGTACAAATGACGCCGGTGTCAACCTACTAAGAAACATATTTAACGCCGGGATGCTATTTGGATCTTTTGCGACCTCTCAAAGGAGTTCGATTGCGTTAAACATGATACCCTTTTATTTTATTTTATTTTAGTGCTTTTAGGAAAACTTACAGCTAATACATTTAAATAGTAAGAAGCAATAAGCAGGCGAAAGCCAATTACAAGTTTCCACTTATATGAACTTATGTGTAAAATTAACAAAACGGTACAACCAGCGTAAGAGTTACATAAATACATATAGTACTAAAAGGAATACACAAAAACAAAACACAATACACGGCAAAGTTACACTTCAAAGAAGAGATTACTCAATACTCTTTTTAATTTGTGGACATTAAATGTGAATAAGTCAAGCTCAACATCCCGACATACACTATTGAACATTCGACATGCTCTTATGATATAAGTGTTTTGCCTATAGACCGTTTTCACCATAGGTACATGAAGGAGATGAGGTCTCCGAAGGTATACAGATGGTACACGAAGTCCAATCCTGGCCACCAGCTCAGGGACGTCAGTAGACCCGTTCATTATATTAAATAGAAAGGCAAGATCTGCAATTTTTCTGCGCTCGTATAAAGGAAGTATATGAAATTTCTTACACCGACCAATATAGTTAGGAAGATAAGTATTTGAACGATATTGAGTGTACCTCAAAAATCGCCGTTGTATACCTTCAAGGCGATTAATATAAACATTGTAATTTGGATTCCAAACTTGAGAAGCATATTCGAGATGATTGCGGACAAAAGCACAGTATAAAACTTTCATGGTTTTAACATTCTTAAACTCAGCGGACACCCTTAAAATAAAACCCAACGCTTTAGAAGCCTTGTTGACTATATTGTCTATGTGCGCATCAAATAAGAGCTTTGAATCAAAAATTACCCCAAGATCTTTTATGACGTTGACTCTGGCAATTGAGGTATTCGACAATTTATAATCATACCTTATAGGGTTTGGCTTGCGAGTAAATGTACACACATAACATTTTGAAATGTTCAAATCCAATCTATTCTGATCGCAGTAGTTAAGGAACCGGTCCAGATCCTCTTGTAATAGGTTTGCATCCTCAATGGTAGACACTTGACTCAGAATTTTCATGTCATCCGCGTATAATATAATTTTAGAATTTAGGAAACAAGCGGCGATGTCATTTACAAAAATATTAAATAAAAGAGGTCCTAATAAGGATCCTTGGGGAACCCCTGACGGAATGTACATCGCTCTCGAGGTATAACTGTTAAGGACCACAGTCTGACATCTATTTTCGACATATGATACAAACCATCTGTACAAACTACCCCTCACACCTATACCCAGTAATTTGCGCATAAGAAGCGCATGATCTATTCGATCAAAACATTTGCTGTAGTCAGTGTATATAACGTCGACCTGGGACCTCCTGGACATGTGCTCTGAAAGATAATCACTACAGACCACAAGATTTGATGTGGTCGAGCGACCTTTTAAAAATCCATGCTGGTGCTCGGAGAAACTTAGTTTCAGTGAAGAGTATACTTGTACGTGTACGATTTTCTCCATAATTTTAGCGAACACGCAGAGTTTGGAGATTGGTCTGTAGTTTTCCACGCTATCCTTAGGTCCTTTTTTATGAATCGGCGTTATATACGCCGACTTCCAGATTGAAGGCACCACTCCCAAGTCAAATGACCGTTTGAATAATAACGTCAAATTTTGCTGAAACTCGAGCACTACGGTATTAGTCATATCTTGCTTTACTAAAATCATACCTGATAGAAAGACAGGCTCATGTTAACGGCGTAAACTCATTGGGGTCTGAAATGACAATGGGCGTTCCTCAAGGTTCGATATTGGGTCCATTTCTCTTTCTAGTTTACATAAATCATTTACCTCAATTACTCCAAAATCAACCGAGGATGGTGTTATTTGCAGAAGACACCTCATTTATCTTTAAAATAGACAGGCGGTCACAAAATCTTGACGACGTGAATGACTCTATTCTTCAGGTCCAAAATTGGTTTACAGTAAATAATTTGGTATTAAATGAAAAAAAAAAATGTGTTAGATTCAGTTTACCAAACGTTAAAAGTAGCATACGTGACATTATATTGAATGGACACTGACTGGAATTGATTAATTAAACGGTTTTCCTAGGAGTCACGCTAGACGACAAATTACAATGGGGACCTCACATAACATCAATTGCGGGACGGTTAAGCTCAGCAGCTTATGCTGTTAGAAAGATAAGACAGTTGACAGATATAGAAACTGCGCGACTGGTCTACTTCAGCTACTTTCACAGCATTATGTCGTATGGCATTCTACTGTGGGGTCGGGCTGCTGACATTGAATCCTCTGATCTGACAGCTCTCTTCTGTAAAATAAAAACTATTTTACAGAAGAGAGCTTTCAGAGCCATCTATAATCTACCTCGTCGCGAATCTCTTAGGGAATTATTTAAAAAGATTAATATTATGACAGTGCCTTGCAAATTTATTTATGAAAATATTATGTATGTGAGAAAAAATCTAAATCTTTTTAATAAAATAAGTGATAGACATAATATTAATACTAGAAATAAAAATAAAACAGCTCAACCATATTTTAGATTGCCTAAAGTAAATATATCCTTTATGGGGTACTGTGTCAAACGTTAGAATAAAATTCCTTCCGATATATTAAAATTAAATGAAAGAAAATTTAAAACACACATTAAAATAACGCTTTGCAAACAAGCATATTACAAATTAGAGGATTAATATCCAAGATAAGAATGCTTGGAAACATGCTGGTCCTGCTCCATGGGACAATGATACATTCTAGACAAAATCAAACTGGTTATTAATGATTTTTCATTTTTCTTAATACTTATTTTTGTTTATCTTTATTTATTTTTGATTTTAAAGTGCGTTATAGATTGCGCGAACTCACACACTTTTTCATGTTGGTTGAGATGTAAAGAGAATTACGAAGGCTGTAGCCGGAGGATTTAAAAAAATACAAAATTTATTAATTAAATTTATTTAAAGAATTTACATTAATTACTTATAAGCTTAAATCGTTGACGGTTGACCGATGCTGTGTCAAACGTGATGATTCCACGCGGGTCGCGATGTCCGGTGTCGTGCTGCACCACGTTGTGCTGCGTCGGCACTTGTGTTCGTAGCTTATGCGCCACGGGATAATGAGGTAAACGCTTGTCAGCGATTTGGGTGCTATGCAAATATGTAACACCTCCCCCCGAAGATAAGCAACTATTTCGAAATTTTGTGTGAGCGAGATGATGAAATATTGCTGTGCTCAATTTTTATTCTGCTGGGACTGGGACTGGTGCAATCTTGAATTTCGTCGTCTAATTCTTTAGATTCATTTCCGTTGAGTCGTTTTGTTCGTCGTCGTCGGTACATTACGGCGATAACGAGTGCACTTGCACCGAATAGCGTTAGGTAGATTGAAATTGTAGTATGGTAGAGACTTGTATCAATCGCTTGCTCAAGTTTGACTGGAGTCTGTAACATGATCTCCATATTTGCAGAGTGCAGGCTTTTCAGGTCAGCGGAATTTAGAATGATGGATGTCTCATTTGATATTTCTGAATCTTCAAGGTTCGTAGGCAATTGCATGATTTCCAAAGCGAATCCTTTGATGTGATTGTTAGAGTTCGCTAAAGTAAATTCGGGTGTCTCAACGTAGCAGTTGTACGGGATGATAGCCAGATAACTTCCTTCGAGGGTTTTGTATGTTTCTTGTCTGCATGATATTTTAACTTTAGTTGGGTATGGAAAACTTATGGTATAATGTTTCTCGTCGAGTTGTTCTACAGCTTCTTTCTTTAAGGCGACTGATGATAGCTTGCAAGATGAAAGTGGTTCTTGCTTGGAGATCAGATGCTGGATACAGTCGGAGTCATCACGCGTCTTATAATTTCGTTTTGCTTCGCAGAGGTACAGGGAATCTACCTTCGGGCATTCAGCCTCCATCATAGAATCTTGTCCAGAAATCGCAATAAAAGGTGAGGTAGTTAAAAGGATTTTGTTATGCTTGTTAGGGACTAGGGACAGTCTATACAGGTCATAGATTGGAGGGAAGGTAATCGGTACCTTAAAAACTAAAACTATTTGATTATCTATATAAAAGTTAGCTAGTTTAATTACGTCATAATAATTTCTTAATTCTAAGTTAAGGATTTCTCTGTTTGAATATAAAATCCTTAGTTTATCTAACATATGTCTAATCTCTCCTAAGCTAACTGCCGTATGCGATGTGCTCGATGTACGTATAAAAGCTAAAGTATATTCTAAGTTATGGAGTTCCTTAAATAGGTGCTCTATGTTATCACTAAGGATAATTAAGTACTGAGCCATATGGGCGTAGTGAATGAAATCAAAGTCTGCCGTACTGTTAATTATGCGATTTAAGACATTGCCTATTCGTTCTTGATTTTTAGTTATATTAGTTAATAAGTTGGCATTATCCATCAATAAGTCCTCTTTTGTGACGAGTGTGTTCGAGTGACTCTAGCTGCGTGGATATTTTAGTTAACTTAGATGTTAGGTAACATATGCGGTTTGAATAGTAGGGACGTCTTATTGCTTAGTTTAGGCCTAAAATCGGCCAATTGCTTATTGACTATATCTATTTGAGATTGTATGCTATCGAGATTAACATAGTTAAGGAAGGAGTAATCATGAGAGACGATACGTGTCGTTCCTAAATTGAATGGAAGTATACCAGGGCCGTTTTCTAATGGATCAATCGTTACTTCTTGTCCTTGCGTCATTTGGAGTAGTGTCAGCAGTAGCATCCTGTAACAATGTAGGATCTTTAGGGCTTCGCTTTAGACGCGACTTTGCAACAGTGCCACGTTTCTTTCTAGTGTAAATGTGAATAGGGAGATCGGCTAGGACTATGTCTTGGGTAAAACGCGGAGCTAATTTTTGTCTGTTAGCAAGAGGATTGCGGACAAAGACTTGTTGGTCAGGGCTAAATTCTTTCTCGGGCTCGCGGTCTTTATTTCTATTTCCAGTTATCTCAGTTCTATGGTGGAGGGAAGTTTCGTTTATTATTTCATAGACCTGAGTTAGTTGTTTTTTATGGTTTTGTAAGTATTGTTGTAATAAGTGTTCAGATAGGTTTAAGTCTAAGGAATCACGAGGGTCGAAGTGTCCTGTGATCAAGTCTATAGGTCTGCATTTGGTGAAGCTGTGTATGGAGCTGTTATAGCCTAAAACTGCGTAGGGCATAAGATTTATAGCAGGTTCATTATGATTTTCTAATTTCAGGATTCTTAGATGTTCAAGAATGGTAGAGTGAAAGCGCTCTACTATGCCGTTATCGTTAGGGGTGTATGCAAGTATCTTATGATGCTATATTTTATGTAAACGGGCAAATTCTGAAAATAGTGCATTAGTCAATTCAGGTCCTTGGTTCGTTACTATAGTGTAGGGAACGCCATGATGGGTACAAAACGTTAGAAGAGCTTGAACGACACTTAATGCTGTACCATCTCTGAGATGATATGGCTGCGCATTTTTCATTTTGAGCTGAGAAAAGATCCAGATGTACAGTTTCAAAGGGTTTAGTTGGAGGTGGAACTATAGAAAATTTTTGTTTGATCGGGTTCCGATCGTATTTTGCTTGTCCGCAAATACTACATTCGTTGATGTATTTTGAAATGCTGTCTTTCATTTTAGGCCAATAGTAGCGGTGTGATAAAGCAAGGAAACATTCAGTTATACCACGATGATTGGTTTTTCCTTCGTGATAATTACGAATGATTTCTTGTTGTCTTAAGTAGTCTTTAACGTTCTCTGCTTCTTTTTTCGTTAGGACCATATTCAGGGCGGAACTTTTGAATTTATCTTGAATGATTGGGATTATTTTATACATCGCGAGGGGTGGCAGAATACTGATTCCTGTTTTTACTTTGGGGTTTACATATTCTTTTATAGCATTAATTACATCCTCTTCAAGGTTGGATTCCGATAGTTGTATTGTAGTTTTAGTATGGGTTTGGAAGGTTTAGATACGGTTGAGCGTTTTTTATGTCTCCTACGACTACAAAAGATATCTGGCGGTTGAACTTATTTAAGGGTTCGTCAGATATCGATACCTCTAATATGGGACTCTCAGCGCTAGTATGAGCCGTTGCTGTTGTGGAGCCTGCCACTGAAGAGGGTTTTTCAGATACTATCGGCAAAAGTTCCGCATGCTCACCTTTAAGGCGATTATCGCATAGCACCGCTGTCGACTCGGTCACCGTATGCATGCGTTTTGACCAATAGGAAGCGAATTTTAGTGGTGTTCGTCATAATACAATGACGTGTAGAAGCGGACACTCACACTAGTGTGCGGGCGCACATTAGTAACCTGTTTCCCTCGTTTTGTGAAATGTTTTTTCAATGTTCACAAATTCTAATTGTCGTTTCGGTTTCAAACTATTATATTATGGCCCGCGTGAGCTCTTTTATAAATCATTGTTGACAAGAAGTTATTCCGTACTCATTATAATAAATTATGTTTGATTTAGAAAATGTGTTATTGGTATTATTTAATAAGTATTAACCTTCCACAAAATAGTCTCGCCCCAGCTTTGCACGGGTATTACAAATCACTGAAACGTTAAGTTTTTCTCTAATATAATTTATACACCTAAATTTCTATGAATTCTGTATATTGGTAAAATCCTACGAAAATCAGTACTGCAGTATTTGAGACTTTTTTATTATATGTAAGGATAAGAATTTTATCCGCTTGAAAATTCTATTCTTACAGAGCATTTAATACTGGAGAATTGAAAACAGATATTGACTAATAAAATGCACATTTTTAGTTTATATTAATTCAATAAAAAACTGTTTAGAATTTTTTTATTAGCACGCTTTCATTAGTTTCATCTGTAACTAACTCTATTATCAAATATTGGAAATCCTACCTCTATGGGTAGTAAAGTGCTTATTTTTTTTTTTAATTATTGTTAATTTGACTGCCTCGTTGGTCTAGTGGTCGCAAAGCGCGACTGCTGAGCACGAGGTCTTGGGTTCGATTCCCAGGTCGGGCAAAGTGTTATTGGGTTTTTCCATTAGGAATTTCTCAGTAGCAGCCTCGGAGTCTGGATTTGTGCCCGGTTGATGGCAATAGGCTCGCCCCCTATTACATGTGACTTAAACATAACTGGCGAAATGTGGGTGTTCTCATGGGTACACCTCTGCCTAACCCTTCGGGGATAACAGGCGTGATGTTATGTTATGTTACGTTATTGTTAATTTTAGTTAGTTATTAAATATTTTCATCTCATGTATGGTAGGTAAGAGATTTTTGCTTTAAAGTAACTCTTAGTGTGAAATATGCACTGGGTTCTTTATAATTCACTTATGATTTGACAATTTTTTCAGAAAAATAAAACAACAATTTAAATTATAATTTATTTTTATGCTTCTTTTCTTGAAAAAATTACATAGAAAGAAAGAAAAACTGTTTATTTACACAAAAATGACGCACATTACATAAGAAAACATGTCTAAAAAACTAAAGGCAAAAAAAAAATACAAATAAGAAATATGCGCCACTACCGCGCGAAATAGCATTAATAGCATGATTGTCTTGTCAGGCAATCAGCCTAGCAGGTTGTTCATATTTATAGGTAAAAATAAATAATACAATAATATTATTACCTAATTATTAACATAGGAAATAAATCTTTTTTTAAACTAGGTATACATATCTTATAATAATTATTACACACGTTATTTTAGCATACCACATAATATTATACATTACACTTACTTTATTACATTATTTATCAAATACTAGCTGTCTCGCGCGGTTTCCACGCGTCTTTAAATAGTTATTGCTCCGTGATGAGCGTGATATTTACGTGTTCTAGAAACGCGTGGCTTATTCCCATATCATACTATACGAGTCTTGGTGTTTCTTTGCCTCATCCATCTTTTTTGTTATTTTTTTTTGTTAGTTATTTAGTTTTTGTCTACTTAGTTTATTTTGTTATATATGTGTATAGACGTGTGTGTATGTGTTAAATATGAGCAGGCATTCATGGAACACGTTGTTTATAATATTTTTCCTAAATCTGGCTATCATACAAAACTAATTACTAGATGATAATATCATATACAATAACACTGGTAGTTTCAGACATTAGCGCGATTAAACAAACAAATATTCAGATTTACTATATTATTAGTACACATTTATTTACATTGATTAAACAGGACGACTTTAAAATAACTGGCACAATCATTGGACAAAATAACATTAAAATAATATTATTAAAGAATTAGAATAATAACTGTTAGAATGATTGAAATAATATACCAAAATAAAGGTTGTAAGAAAACACATCAAAGTGACACCACCCTGAAATTTAAATGATTTTTTCCTGCAATGAAATAATTTATCGTGGTAGTAAACACCATAAAAAAAAATGTGATTAAAAAATCTCAAAACTGATCTATTTCGAAACAATTAATAGGTACTAAAATTAATATTTTTTATTATTTTTGAAAACAATAACATTTTTAAGGATTCTTTAAAAGAATACAAATTACAAAAATATATTACGTAAAAAAATCGCATAATAGAAAGTAAAGTTTTTCAAAGAGGATCTCATATCAATTTCAAGAAATTTAAAATAAATATAACAATAAACCTGTCAAGGATCGCAAATCAATATTTTTAACGTCACTATTTCGGCCACCTGAATGTTAAAATTAAATTATACATTATTAAAAAACTAATAATTTGTCGCTGCTCCTCCCGCGTCTATAACTGCATCGCACCGGCTACGCATGGACCTAACCAAGACTTCGCACAAGTTTGAACCCTTAATGTATCCCAAGCTTCTTCGCAATGGGTGACAAGTGCTTCCTTGGTTCTTTCTGTCCTATTAACCCATTTCTAAACCATATAACCCCATACATTTTTAATGGGGTTTAAGTCTGGCGATCGGGAGGGCCATGGCACTGTTTTAATTTGTGGTTGCTCTCGCAACCACTCTCGAACAACTAGCGCACGGTGTATCGGGCAATTATCTTGGAAAAAATAAAACTCTGGCACCTCCATTTCTGGAAACACCGTGCGCATAGTCGGTAACATAATATGTTCAAGCACATCTTTATATGTGTGGCCATTTGCTCTCCCCGGTATGAAAGCCAGTTCGCCTGGTCCAGCAGCACTCATCCAGCCCCACATATTCACGACAACTCGTCCTGATTCTGCATTTGGGATAACATTTCGAGGTTCGTATCTTGTGTTATCTATACGCCATAAATTCCGACGACCTTGTAGCCTTTTTTTTTTTTTTGAGGTGGTAAAAATCATCAAATGACTCCTTCCGCTCTGGGTGGGGCGGAAGGGACTGTCAGACTTTTACTGACTAAAAAACCACCCTGTTCCTTCTGTTGCCCTTTACGTTCCGGGGCCACGGTATCCTGTTAAGACGTCCCGCAACCCCGGCAGGAGTTGGCCCCGTTGGGGGCCCCGTCCCTGTGCTGACAGCTCTTTGAGGCGCGCGCGAACAGAACGCGCCGTCGACCCGGGCTTGGTCCTTGATCGGACGGCGAGCTACCCTTACTCGCCGTCCGCAAGCCCGCGCCTACGGTGGCCGGATGTCGCCTCGCGACGTCCGACGCCCTGGGCATCTCCCGCGGTGGCTGGGGCGTGAGGTGGTTCTCTCCCTCACGCGGCCCGCCTCCTCCTTCGCTAGCATTACTGCTTCGCAGAAGGAGGTGACTGCATCCCATTCTCTCTCGCCCCGGAGCATGGCCTGAACCAGGTCCGGACGCGAGAGGTCGCCGCCGCCTATCGCCTCCGTGAGGACACGGCGGTGCTCTGCCCAAGCGGGGCAGTCCTGCACCGTATGCTCCACCGTGTCCTCCGGGCGATCCACACAGTGGTGACACCCGGACCTTGTAGCCTAGAGTCGAAGTCTCTGTAGTCCCGAGCGAATCAAATATTTAAATAAAAAATATATTTTTTTGCGGGCCGTCTGTGCTGCACTCCAGCTTTATGTAACTCGTTCCGAATAGTTTGCATTTAAACATCAAATTCTTATGCGAAATTGCGAGTAGGTGTAAATGGGCTTCCTTGAAATGTAGCTATCATATTGGCCAATTGCCCTTCGTTGATACCCCGAGGTCGAGGTGCACGAACACGCTGAGTTACATCTTCTTCTTCATATCTGCGCACCCAACGGCGCACTGTGGTTCTCTGTAAAAAAAAGTAACAATTAGATTTTTGATCAATTTTTTTTTGGGATAAATGAAAAGATATACAATATAAATTTTATTGCAAAACTATTTTTTAATTTTTTATTTTCGTTATAGTCAAAAGTTATTTTAAAATAAAAATTTACTTTTGAATCCAGTACCGAAAACCCCCGAATAAACATGAGCGCGTGTGACGTCATACGTTTAGCTGCCAGATGAAGTAAGTAAAAATTATGAAGTCACAACTATAGTCATGTGATATTTTTTTAAATTTTGACAATTTTTTCTTTTTTTTTTTTTTAATTGTTTGTAATTAATTGAAATAATTTTCTTATTATATATTTATTTATTATTTCGTTTGTTGTATTAAATAGCAACATTATTAATAATAAATTAAATACTATGTATTAAATACCAATATATATCTTTTTTTCAAATTCCCTGTTAGCATCGAATTGTCACATAATATTGGAATTAAACAATACATTACTAGCAGTATGCAAAAGGATTAAGTTAATAACAAATAAACCCTAACTTTTTAAATATCTATTTTAGTTATTAACATTGTTATCTGTATTTTATACGGATAGTAGACCACAAATAGATATTTAACAATGGCATTGTAGTAAATTCCAACATTGTGTAAAACTCTCCCAAGCAAATTTGTGCATTATTGTTAACGACTTAAGTGCGGTAACTCAATTTCAAAATACATTAATGACTTAAAATGAAGGGCCATTGTTTAATAAGCAGGTGTTGAAAGATTTGTTATCGGGTCATAAAATGTCCAAGCAATGTCTTTGAACGCGCCGATATTAAAAAAGAAAGGAAAAAGCAAACCTCTTTTTAAATTACTATTTTAAATATTATGTAAACGTAATTTCTTATTTTATTTTTGCAAAATTTTAAGTTATGTATTTTATTAATATTTAGCGCAAATAAGCGATCTACCTCGACTTCGCACCGGTCTTACAAATCACTAACATGCTCGGCTTTGCTCTTTAATAATTTGCATGCGCATAAAAACCTTCCAAAAAAATTCTCTAAATGAGAGTGAGAACCCATATCAAAATCCGTTGCATTGTTTAGAAAAAAATAGCGGAGAATCAGACAGACAGACAGAAACAGCGACTTTGCTTATACTACATTATTTCTTTTACACAGAAACGCATAACACACGATTTCCTTAGAATAAAATTTCTAATAACTACAACAAATATACGAAATATAAAAAATGCATGTAGGTTTCTTTTAGGCATTCAAATATAATATGAATTATTAAAAATTTGTTTGTAACATACGATTTAATCTATAAAACTCTGTTGTCGGGCCGACGGCGACGTCGGCGTCGGCTCGCGAAACAATAACTTTTAATTGGGTCTGTGAATTACGGTAAGAAAAGAAAAAAAATGAGATCTATATAATAATGCAAACAATAAATATATAGCTCAGTACAGGAAACCAACATGCACTTAATTTATTTCTATCTCTAGATAAAAAAATAACTTACTTGTAGATTTAACTCCAGCGCAATTTGGGGTATATTCAATCCTTGTCTATGCAAGACAATGATTTCATTTCTTTCTTCCTGATTGAGGTTTCGGGTTGTCATCGTTAATGACAAAACACAGCCCTCAGGTAGTCACGATACACAGTCCAGGATACGAGCAAGGGTCAAAAAGAGTTCCACGATCACAGTCCGGTATACAAAGCAAAGGTCACAGTTGGGCAGGCAAAAAGTCCGATAGTAATAAACAGGTCGTAAAATAAAGTTGGGATGAAAACGGGAAGCGTGAACAATTAGCGAGATGCAAATTGGCACTGGCTAATGTTTGTTGACATTTTTTGCCGCACGCACTTACTGCACTCACACAAATATGTATTGTCTCTAATTGGGTGGAGCAAGGAAGGGGCGTGGTCTGTCACTATCTGCGCTTCCGCAGGACTATTTTCTTAACTGAGCATGCTTAAGTTTTGCCGATAGTACATTAACTGCTATGGAGTCTGCCTCTTCATTATTGATTTCAATGCGGGATATACGTTTGCGCTGGTGTTCATTTTACCTGGCTTGTAAACTGTAGTGAAATTATACTCGCTTAGCTTTAATCTCCAGCGGGTAAGGCGTGAGTTCGGTTCCTTCATATTCATAACCTATTGATGACCCTATGATCCGTAACAATTTTGAACTTTCTGCCGAAATGATAGGGGCGGAAATATTTGGTAGCCCACACGATTGCTAACAGCTCCTTTTCAATCGTACTGTAGTTAATTTAACTAGTATTTAATGTTCTAGAGGCATACGCTATAGGTTTGTCGCTACCTATCTGTCCTTGTGAGAGAACGGCACCAATGGCAAGATTAGATGCGTTGGTTGTCAATATAAAATCTTTAGTAAAGTCTGGGTATTGTAAAATTGGGTCATTAATTAAGAGGGTTTAGCACTTCTCAAAACAGCTAATGTAACTAGGATCGATTATGGAAATTTTCGAACCTTTCTTGAGACATTGCGTCATAGGTTTTGTTATACGAGCGAAATCTGGGATAAATTTTCTGTAGTAACCTAGCAAACCTAAGAAGCGTTTTATCTCTGTTGGTGTCTTGGGCAATGGAAATTTCTGGATGGCCGTGATTTTGTTCGGGTTAGGTTTAATACCGTCTTTACTGATTATGTGTCCTAAATATGCAGTTTCTAACTTTAAAAATTCCTCTGAAATACCTTTTCTAGATTTATTATATGTTCATGAAGGGATACTGAGAAGACAATTATATCATCAAGATATACCAAGCACACAACATTTTGGAGGTCCTGTAAGACATTGTCCATCACCCGTTGAAAGGTTGAAGGAGAATTCTTTAAACCCATTGGCATGCGAAGAAATTCAAAGTGTCCATGCTCGACCGTGAACGCAGTTTTATGAATATCGTCTGGGTTCATCTCTACCTGGTAAAATCCACTGGCGAGGTCCAGGGTGGTGAAATAATAACAGTTACCTAACTTGGTAATGTTAGGTATTACGCCATTTAGTTTTTCCACTAGCGTCGGTTTTCTTGGGAATTACCCAGATGGGGGAGCTCCACGCAGATTGTGAAGGCCGTATAATATTTTGTTCTAACATTTTAGAGATCTGAACTTGCACTTCTTGTTTATGAATGAATGGGTATCGATAATTTTTTGTATATACTGGCAACTCGTCTGTGATTCGAATAGTGTTTTACTTGGTATGTGAAAGACAATGGCTCATCATCAATATAAAATACGTCGGCGTATTGAGAGCATAGTGCTTCTAAATTAGCCTTTTCTTCAGGGTTCAAATGACTTGTACGTAGACGAGGCAAAACCTTTCTCACGCGATCGGATTGTTGTTCGGTGCGCGTGCACTGAACATTGAACAGCTCTGCACTAACGGGTTGATCCATAGAAAATACTACGTCATGACATGACGTATTTGTTAGTTCTACTATACCTCTACTATTACTAACGGTTGCAACACAATCGTTTATTAAACAATTTGAAAGGTACTGTTCGGGAATTAAAACGTCACCGTCCTTAGAATTTATAGGGACTTTAATTATTTTAGATGAATTAGCCGGTATTATATCTTCATATAAATTATTATTATGTGAGTCGTACATTAATAAGGGATTACTTGAATTCCGAGTAACCAACAGTCTATTTTTTAAGTCTATTTTAGATTCCAATTTTTCTAATAAGTCATAGCCAACCAATCCATCGAAAAAGTTATGAAACGCATAGACGTAGAGGGTTATATCACCTGGTTCATTGAATTCCTGAAAGTACGGTAAGGTGATAGAGTAATCGCTCCTAGTGGCAGCATGAATGTTTGTTACTTCAAAAGGATCATAATTACATGGTATATAATATAAGAACTTTTGAACAACTGCGGGGCTAACAAAAGACATGTTCACACCTGTATCAATTAATAATTTAAGTGGAGGGTTTGAAATCTGAATATATGGTAGTTGTCTTTGTGTTTGCAAATTAATCTCTATTTTAACTTGTCTGATTTGGGTGCCTTCTGAAAATCCTTCTTTTCAGTCGACGGGATGTCTTTTACTTCCTCTATGACAAGAGTCAGCACTCTGGGGTTGCTCATACGCATATTCATTCGGATATGTAGTTAAAATATTCAAGATATTCTTGGGGGTAGTAATCATTACTGTTAAAATAGTCGCTATAGTAATCGAACTGCAACTGGTCATTAAGATCATTATGGTTAAATTCCCGTGCTCTGAAATAACTTGCAGGTGGTGGGTTACCAGCATTAGACCAGTCATGAGGTGCACGTGGGGCAAATGGTTTTGCCACGTAGTAACTTACGCCACTCATAGGTTGCGGAGCGCTATTAGTAGTTGGTCTAGGATTAGGCATTCTAAAAACTTGACCTTGTGGTCTATACGCTGGTCTGTACGCTTGTCAGCGAATTGGGTGCTATGCAAATATGTAACAAGAGTGGTCGTCTGTAGTTCCAATATTTGTAAACACGTGAATACTATGTATATTTTAAATTTTTAATTTGTACCTTTTAATTATTATGATTTAGTAGTTTTGTATAGGGTACATACATTGCTTTCACGTGCCATGTCGTGTATGATTTTGTATACAAATGTTGTAAACATTGATTTTAAAAGAGTACGTATGGAGTTTCTTGCCCACTCTTCTCCGTACAAAACTTCCTTTTGGAAGGGGCAACTAGATTCAATCCTGAATTTTTCCTGAAATCCTGAATCCAGAATTTTTGTGTATGACGTTCAAAAGTGTCTTATGTTGGCCTAATTGAAATAAATGATTTGACTTTGACTTTGAATACAAGATTCGCCCATTTGGCTGCAAAAAGTAGGTAGTGCCTCGGGGGTGTTATGGATCGATATTTTCATTTCAGCAATGAAGTCTTCAACAGCGCAGCGTCGTTCGGAATTCGTGGCCCGAACCTTGCCATACCACAGGGACGATGACGCGTTTACATCCGCACCAACGATAACTTTGCAGCCCGCGAGCGACCGCAAGACGTGACGGAGGTTATGTATGTGAGGAGCAACAGGAACTGAATATTGAAAGTAACAGCTCACAACGTAAACTTTGAAAGAAGCCGATGAGACCTCCGCAACGGCACAGTGAGGGGTCATGAGGTTACGCAAAGGCGTTACTGTAAAGTTAGCAGAACGCGCTACATAAATTCCGGCTCGTGCTTTGGCATCCAGCTGTACTACTTTGTGACGTAAGCACGCGTTTTGATATTGCTCTTGCACAAGTACTATATTTAAACTGTTATCGATGATTAATTTATCTAACTCGGAAGTCGCAACCCTATCGTTGTGAAGATTTAATTGTCCTATTTTTAAGCTATCCATCTTAAATTAGTAATAGTGTTCAGGATAAGTTGCTCAAGTTTAAGTTCATAGGTGGAACAATCTTCAGACCCGCAACGATGGTCAGACGGTTTTTTAAAACGTTTACACGCCACGCAAGTCGGTTTGTAATTTAAATTGTCCTTATGGGAGCAATCATTTGTTTCATGTGCCTCCGAACAGTTAGCACATGCAGGTGTTTTATTGGTGCAGTGTTTCTTGACGTGACCGAACTGTTGACTATATAAGCACCGAACTACCTCGATATCATCAATAAAACGGCACGTAGCCCAGTCAATGAATAGCTTATCCTTGGTAGATACTAGGTGTTTCCGTACCGCAGATTCTATGTCAAAGCCTATCCATTTCCGACCATTATCAGTAGTACGCCTTCGAATGTTTTTTTTTTGATTTTATAAGATCATCCACTTTGATGGCTAGCTCATTTTTAATATTTTGCCGGTATAATGCGACCAAAAAAGCGCTGTCTTCCATTGAAGATGGGATGTCTTTAACAAGGATGCGGGGCCTACGGCCTTTTGGTTTCTCCAAACGTAATCCAGCGGACCTTATGGCATCAACCGATTCTTACTTTTTTAATTGACTTTCGTTAGCGATACGCAGTACAACGTCAGACTACGGTTTTTTTTAACGCCTACAATTTGAAAACCGTAATCGCTAGGTTTAATCGCCTTCATTAGGGCTTGTTTAGTTGCCGATGATGACGCGTAATCAGCTGAGCGCTCGGCCGTGGAGTATGTGACGACACACGGAAACGGCGCGCGCGTCTCCATCACTGGAGCCACTTTAGGCAAGCGAAGTTTTAAAGAATCCGTATATGATATTTTTTTATTGTCATTATTTTTATTTGGGACAAGCCCGCCACACTGCTCCCACCCACTGCAACTCCTGAAAGCCAGAATCAACAGTGGAGGCCACCAGAAAAGCGTCAAGGCAATGAAGCTCGACGAGTCCCAGAGAAACGATTAACTGTCTTGGGTCCCGCAACGAAATTGCCAGAAAAAAACTTTTTTTTTTCTATACTTGCGCGATAGATACTTCCGCGAAATGTGTGGACACGACACCCATTAGGCATATCTTGTAAAATTTTCCGGCCGCCATCTTGGATTTTCATTTTGACTTCATATTCGTCATCAGCTCACTCGAAAACCATGGACACGACACCCATGAAGCATATCTTGGAATATTTTCCGGCCGCCATCTTGGATTCTCATTTTGACCTTATTTTCGTCATCGGCACCCCCGAAAACCATGGGTACGACACCCATGAAGCATATCTTGGATTCCGGTCCATCTGGAAGCAAACGTGGTACGATAAGGCGCTCTAGAAGTTTACCCAAAGATGGTAGTAGGGTTATAGGTCGATACGACTTTGGATCGTCCGGGGGCTTATCGCCGCTTTTCGGAATTATTCTTATAAAACCACGTCGCCATATACGAGGAAAAATGCCTTCTGCAATGCATCGATTATAAACAGTTAAGATCGCGTCACCCGCTGTTTTACACGCTTCTATAATCATTCTATTTGAAATTTTATCTTCACCCGATGATTTGTTGAGTGGTAGTCTCCTGATAACATTTATGAACTCGTCAGTGGATGGTAGATCTGACGCTGGTGATTCAGGAGGCACAGCAGCCCACGCTCTGATCTGCTGGTGGTAATCGTTGTCGCTGAACGCTGAATCATCGGGTAGAAGAGTATTAAGTAGAACTTCCGTTGTTTCTTCGATACCGGTAGTATGTTTATTATTTACTTTAATGTTTTCAATATACGCAAGATCGACCGATCTATTGGCTTTAAACTCATAATACAAAGGAGACCATGAACGTTCTTTATCTAGTTTTTCTACAATTTTACGCAATAAATTACCCTTAGATTTTTCCACCGATGCTCTGTAGCGTGACTTGGCAACTCTAAACGTATTTAAAGCAGAAGTAAACAAGTCTCCGGTAACCTTACGTTTCTTAAGCTTGTTAAGCTGTCTACGCGCTCTACGGTAACACTTACGCTGTTCAACTAAGTAATCACTCCACCAATCATATATTGGTCATAGATCCGCGACCAATGGCGATGTCAGCACAGTATGTAAAAGTGTCTGACATAATTTCAGCACTTTCTTCAGCTGATAGTCCGTCGTGAGTGAAGTCTTTGGCGTGACAAGCAAAAAGCGAGCTAAAAAATTCCCAGTTCGCGCCTTTACACTTATATCTAAAATTACCCGTAATATGGGACGGACCTTGAGTGAACATAGGAACAAATTCGTACACGATCAGGCGATGATCAATACAAGACGCGTCCGGTAGGACACGTCACCTAACCAAGCGAACGTCAACACTAGAAAGTGTGACGTCAATACAAGATTCGCCAATTTGGCTGCAAAAAGTAGGTGGTGCGTCAGGGGTGTTATGGGTCGATAGATTCATTTCAGCAATGAAGTCCTCAACAGCGCAACGTCGTTCGGAATCCGTGGCCCGAACCTTGCCATACCACAGGGACGATGACGCGTTAACATCCGCGCCAACGATGACTTTGCAGCCCGCGAGCGACCGCAAGACGTGACGGAGGTTATGTATGTGAGGAGCAACAGGATCTGAATATTGAAAGTAACAGCTCACAACGTAAACTTTGAAAGAAGCCGATGAGACCTCCGCAACGGCACAGTGAGGGGTCATGAGGTTACGCAAAGGCGTTACTGTAAAGTTAGCAGAACGCGCTACATAAATTCCGGCTCGTGCTTTGGCATCCAGCTGTACTACTTTGTGACGTAAGCACGCGTTTTGATATTGCTCTTGTACAAGTTGTAAGGGATCCCTGCACTTAGTGATGATACCGGGGGTGGTTCTATTGGGATGATGATGAAATAAAACCGACCACCGCGAATGTCCGTTGAACACTGATTTATTGATTTAAGTTGCTTATACAAATCAACTTTAATGAAATGCTGAGCGCATAGAATGCACGGCGCGTGAGTCTGTCAAATAATGTGCGGTTCCGTACATCCTGCCCGCCCAAATGATACGACTGACATGACTGATTAGCAGATAGTTAAAGTAAGAAACAAGATAAATAATGGAATAATATTGAAAAGTAAATAGTAAGAATGATAATAAAGATGACTAATGATACAAATGCGATAAAACTAGCTAACACGTCTATTTTAAAATACACAAATGTGTTTAATCATCGTGGTCTTGTAAGTGTACTGATCGTAAAAACGTGGGAGATGTAGCCCTGTTTACACCACTAACTGTGAACACTTCACTGCACTTTTGCACTGATTCCGCTAAACGCGAGGCCACCGGTGCCTGGTCAGCCGGCGCGACTGTCACCGGCCCCGCCCCGAGAGCCTCCTGGCCCTGGGCGGCCGACGACGCTGGTGCATTGCCCGTACTGCGTTATCTTCTAATGAGGTACACGACGACGCTAGCCAAGATGATAAACGAAGCTACACTGATGTACAACACAGTGTAGTGATGAATGTCGTGAATGCTCAGATCTGTAGACGACTGTTCCTTAACCTCATCGCTTCACCTCACTAAAATTTTCTGGTGCTGACGTTTTCATGATGCTGTTTAGTACGGACACCTCTGGGACTTCGATGTCATGATGAATGTTTACATGATTGATGAAATTATTATGGGCATAAATACTAAAGGTCTCGCCTTTTAATGTGCAACCTTGACCTAAGGTAATAATCCCACTGTCAACAAGGTTCACCATAGTGACTCCGTCAGCGCAAATAATGCGAGTCTGGCATTCCGAACAACTCGTATACAACCAGCTGTTCGGCCTGTGTAATTTGATCCATTGCTCGTCACATGATGATTTTACGGAGTGGCATAATTGTTTTTCGTTGAATATTTTGATTTCGCAGATAGACTGCTTCATGTTTAGATTGTAGATGGGCACGTTTAATGAACATAACAAGATATTATTGGGAACATGGGTACATGATTGAAGATCTGCTTCTGATAGAAGAAGTGCTGTATCCTTGCCCAGATTGTAGGCTATCAGCGGTACTGATGGGATGAGGTGATAATATTGTAGTCCTCTCCTTTGTGAAATAGGTATGATTTTGTTCAACTCAAACAACTCGTTGCTTAGGAGTGGAACCTTGATTTCAATGATTAAGTAGTTTGAGAAAACTCTAGCTGACACTTTTAGTAAACGGTACAAATCTTTGACATTCCTCAAGTCCACAGGGATCGTCAGTTTACCATTCAGTTGACTGGAGATAGTGCTCAGCTGATACGATAACTGCTCTGGTGACAACAAAAGACTGTCAATGCGCCCGTGTGAGATATCTGTTACGGTATCGATTAGCGTTTGCTGAATCCAACGAATATTTGAGAGGATTATTGATGCTGCTAGTGCTGATGAGGTGATATAAAGGTTATCTTCATTTTGGAGACGTACTTTATTCGCCACTGTGGATATATCTTGAAGCCGTTGTTTGATAAATGAGAATTGCTTATTCATGATATCTTCGTTACGGCGTACGATGTTAAACTCTGATTCTAAAATGCTTGTTTGATTTTTTATGAGGTTCTGTAGATGTTTTTCATTGTGACTGATCTGCTCGATGTCACCTTTATATTTTTCAGCAAACCTTTCGTCTAGTACACCGAATAACGAGTTGGCAATATAGCCCACGCCGTCTACTAGGCCTCTTTTCAGCCTCTTCGGACTTTGATATTTAAGTAACATATCATAATGTTCAATTTCGCTTATTTCGTGTTCTAATTGATGAGTGATACTCTGATATTGTTTATTTTCATGGGTGATACATAATGACTTGATATGATTGACGTAACTCTTGATGTCGGCTAAGCCTTTCCAGTACGTCGTCATGTTGTAGTAGACAACTAGACGCCATTCGTCCTGGATGTACTGAAGGTTGGATATTCTATCGAAGTAAACGGCTTGATTTTGTTCTAATGACGTCAGATTATACGATTGATGATAAGGTAACGGTTGCGCTGAAGTAGATGATAGTAGCATGAATAATAGTAATAGGATACTGGTGAATAGATTCAACATAGAAGATTTGTTGCGAGTAAGTCGCCTTCTCTTGCTTTGCTCGTCTGATTTGTTGTGACGGTTGTCATCATGATCTTGTATTGTATCCTCGTTTACTGGTAACAACACAAGTCTGGTCACAGGACGTTGAATTAAATTATTTTTGGTTTTTATACTGACAACCCTGACATAGCCATCCTTTCCAGGATGAACAGCTCGAATGCGTCCTAGCGCCCACTTGCCGGGTGGCAAGTTTTCATCCTTGATGAGAACGACATCATCGATTTCAAAGTTCCTGCTTGACTTACGCCATTTTGATCTAGCCTGCAGTTGCTGTAGATATTCGCTTGACCACCTTTTCCAAAGCTGTTTGTTCATTGATTGAATGAGTTGCCATCTTGTTGACTGGTTTATGTTATCTGGATCAGTCTGTGGTCTAGATAGAAGTGGGCCGCCTACCAAGAAGTGCCCTGGCGTAAGGACTTCATCTTCCGGGCTCTCTGTCAACTGACAGAGAGGCCGTGAGTTCAGACATGCCTCGATTTGATACAGCAGCGTAGTAAACTCCTCGTAAGTGAGTTTCTGATCCCCGATGATGCGCTTAAGATGATATTTTAGGCTCTTTACCGCAGCCTCCCATAGTCCACCTGCACTTGGCCATGCAGGAGCGTTGAAGTGCCACTTTATATTCATATCACTGATGTTATTGAAGAAATCGGTGTTGATTGTGGCTATGATGTCATGGTATACTCCTTTTTTAAGATACGGTTTGCACCTACGAAATTCGTGCCATTATCACTGTAAACGTGGCTTGGTGTTCCACGTCGAGCCGAGAATCTACGAAAGGCTGCTAAAAATGCAGGAGTACTTAGATCAGAAACGAGTTCCAGATGAACAGCCTTGGTAGATAAACAAACAAATACGGCGATATAGCCCTTGACGGTCTTGATTCCACGTCCCTTATTGGCCTTCAACTCAACATGTCCGGTAAAATCGACACCGGTGTGAGAGAAAGGTCGTGATGGGGTGACTCGTGGCTGTGGAAGATCGGCCATGATTTGTTGATATTGTGTTTGACTAAAGCGCCGACACTTAACACATGATCTCAGCTTCCTTTTGACGGTACGGATTCCACTGATGATCCAATACTTGTCTCTGATGTATGAAATTGTCAGCCGTGGGCCTCCGTGTAATGTTGTGATATGAGCCTGATCAATGATTAAATCAGTGAGACGACTATGACTTGATAATATGATAGGGTGCTTTGATGAGTCGCTGATGCGTGCGTTTTTCAGTCGTCCACCCACTCTAAGGATCCCGTGTTCATCCAGGAATGGATTAAGACATGATATTTTGCTTCTAGGATGCACATGCCCCTTTTGATTAATAAACAATATATCTTCGTGAAATTGCTGTAGTTGGTCATTTTTGATAATTATATTCAGTGCATTGTCCATTTCTGATGACGTTAATACAGCTGTTTTTGATGTGCGTTTACCGCGTGATTGCGTAATGAAACGCGATATCCAAGCGACGATTTTCACAATGCGAGTTAAGGAGCTGTAGTTTTGTAAACACTCGTGAATCAATGAAATATGATTTTGATATAATGTCGTGTTTACACTAAGCTTCTTGGTCTCCAATTCTGGTGATTGATATGAGGTGATAGGAAGGGTGCCTTGTTCGAAATTGGTTATCCATTTCGGACCCTGCCACCACAACGGATGGCTTGATAACTGCCGTGACGTCAGGCCCCGAGTAGCACAATCTGCTGCATTCTCTTCTGACCTCACATGATGCCAACTTGATGATGGAAGGATACTAATGATTTTATTTATTCTGTTCGCTACGAATTGTTTCCACTTCTTCACGTCGCCTTGGATCCATCCTAAAACTATCATGGAGTCTGTCCAGGCATAAATCCCCAGCTCTTGGTTTGATAATGATTCCATGACCTTCTTTATAAGTTGAGATAATAGTAGCGCACCGCATAGCTCTAGTCGTGGTAGTGATACCTTTTTCGCCAGTGGTGCCAATTTTGTTTTAGCTACAGCGAGCGTTGACGTACTCTCGCCTTTATTGTTCCTAGCTACTACATACACAACACATGCGTATGCTTTGTCTGATGCGTCACAAAATCCATGGATTTGGTATGATTGATTTGTGTTACCAAGATAACGAGGTATGTTGAATTGATCTATGATGTTGAAATCATTCTTAATCCGAATCCAGCCGTCTTGAATTGGTTGCGGAACTTCTTGATCCCATGATAAATCTAATGACCATGCATTTTGAAAAAGCAGTTTTGCCCTGATTGATAATGGTGACAGCCAGCCTAAGGGGTCAAAAAGTTTTGAAATTTCCGAAAGTAGCTGTCTCTTCGTGACGTGTGTATCCTGACAAAGTAATTGATTCTCAAAGCTAAAGAAATCTGTTGATGAGTTCCATCTTAGTCCAAGCGTTTTTCTTGTTTCCGAGCACTTGAAGTGTATGGGGTCGTTTAGCTGGTCTGGTGATAGATCTACCAGTAGGTCGGGTACGTTACTAGACCATTTCCGGAGGTTCATTCCAGCTCCCTTCAGCGTCTCAATGAGTTGTTGTTGAAGCTCCTTGGCTTGATGAATGGTGTTTGCGCCACTGAACAGATCGTCCATATAGAATGATTGACTTAAGGCTGACGCAGCTAGAGGATACTTTTCGGCATCGTCTATTGCGAGTTGTTTTAGCGTTCGCATCGCTAAGTAAGGAGCGGCTTTAGTACCATATGTTACGGTAGTAAGACGATATTCATTGAGAGCTGCTTGTGGTGATTGCCGCCAAACGATTGACTGAAGATGGCAATCTGATTGCCTAATAAAGATTTGGCGAAACATTTTCTCTATGTCTGCTGTGATAACGTAACTGTATGTCCTCCAGGTTAAAATGAGTGACATAAGATCCTTTTGAAGATTTGGTCCGCAGCACATGAGATCATTTAGACTTTTTCCTGATGTTGATTTCGCCGACGCATTAAAAACGACTCTAAGTTTGGTTGTTGTCGAGTCTAATTTCATCACGCCATGATGTGTTAAGAAGAAAGCACGTTTTGATTCGTCAACATTAGTTCTACACATGTGGCCCAGTTGTTGATATTCAAACATAAATGATTTATAATTTTCTGCAAACGCTTCGTTATTGCACATTTTTCTTTCCAACTGTTTGAATTGAGCAATAGCCTTTGATTTAGATGATCCAAGCTGATTTTCATATTCGGGTTTCATGGGTATTCCAACCTCGTATCTACCACTCTCCAAACGGCGAGTAGTTTGCTGATAAAACTCTTCACAGTACTTCTCTTCACTGGAAGGGGATGATGATGATGATGTTTCAACGTCCTCTACCTCCCAATATTTTGATAGATCTGATAAGTTATTTGTTGCGACATGACAGTTAAATGTGCGAACGTTCCCCGACAGGATACATCCGAGTGCGGTCTGTTGCGCAATTGGAGCCTGCGCTGGGCCTTTAATGAGACCATCCATGATGATTTGAGAATAAATACTCACATCGAAGAGTATATCTATTGGCTTAGACACGTTGTATTCTGGATCTGCTAATTAAAGGTGTTGGATATGAGGCCATGATTGTTTTTTGAATGGTGCACCAGGCAAGCGATTGGCGACCTTTGACAGAACCAGTGCTTCTGTGGTAAAATGATAGTCACCATAGATAGATCGACAGTCGATTGATACCCGTCCTTTGCTTTGCCTAGCACCAGCTCCTATCCCTGATACTGATGCGTTGTATCGCTGACGCTGCAACCCTAATTGCTGAACGGCGTTTTCCGATATTAATGAAATTTGCGATCCCTGGTCTAGAAGTGCCCTTAGGGTTACGTAGCTGCCGTCAGAACCCTTTACATTGATTGAAAGGGTGGTTAACAATAACTCTTCGTCATCGCCTGCGACATGATTAACGGTAGGGTGTTTGTTTGACGATTTTGATGTTGAAGCGGTCATTATGGATGATGATGGAGCTGATTTTGATGATAAGACACACGCTTCGTGGAGTATTGTGTGATGATCACCTTGGCAGGCTTTGCAACGTTTCGTCGAAATGCACTGATTTTCATCGTGACTGAATAAGCAATTTCGACAAATGTTCGATTGCGACACCACTTTCAATTGTACGTCTGATGACATATTCATAAACTTTTTGCACGATAGCAGATTGCGGGCATGGTTTGAATTGCAAACCGTGCATTTTGAAGTTTGCGTAATGATGGCCTGATAATTTTTGTTATCGAAACTTTTATAATTGTTTTGCTTATTATGCGCTTGATTTGGGTTCCGTTTGCTCGTTGATAAAGGTTCCTTATTGGATTTAATGGGCTCTAGAGCAATGAATTTACTCTCGAGAAAAGACATTAACTCCTCCAGCTTTGGTAAGTCCCGAGGGTTCCTGCGTGCTTCTTTGTATCCAGCATATGTTTCTGGGTCCAATTTTTTGCAGATTAGGTGTACCAACAACGGATCCCATGTATTCGTATCAACACCGAGATTGTGTATCGCGTGAATACATTTGGTTGAGGTATCATACAACCTTTTGATGTCTGATGATGTTTGCCTTTGGATGTTGGGTTGGTTTAGGAACATTTCAATGTGATTGGTGAAAAGAAGTTGAGTATTATTGTACCTGTGTAATACGATATCCCACGCGGCGTCATAGTTATCGGATGATATATGGAGGTGGTGGATGAGACGCTCTGCCTCACCCTTAAGTTTTCCCTTAAGATGCTGCATCTTCTGAGCTTTCGTGATGGAATTGTTGTTATGAATTGTCTCGGTGAACAAATCATAAAATGTTGGCCACTGTGTGTAATTTCCGCTAAATGACGGTATGTCAATGTGCGGGGTTGACCGTTCTAAATGAGTTGTTGATGAGATTTTCTTATTCAACTCTCTTTTGATGTTTTTGTAGGCCAATTCATGGTTGTTGAACTCTTCGTCGTATGATAAGTCACCTCCAGCAAGGATATGATCAATTTGCAAATGTTGCGCATCGATCACGTTCCACTTTGTTTGGATGTTTTTGAGCTCATCCTCAAGTTCCCATTTGTCTGATATCTGATCAATTTTGATACCTTTGACCAGCCGAGTAAATGCCCTAAAGTTAGTGCGTTGCAGTGATATTAGTTCGTCTAACTTGCCATCGGGTTGAGTTGATTTGGTTGATTTTCCGTAAGACGCTATGAGATTCCGTACTGTTTGATATTGATCTTTGCCCTTTTGATATGTGTTGTGGAGGAAATAGTCAACTGCCACATCTTTATGCTCCGATATTTTCTTATGATTTTGCTCGAATTCTCCCCAGAGGATGTCTAGCGTATCTAAACGTTTCCTGAGGTATTCCGTAGTTTTGCGAGAATCCGAGTCCTTGCTAAAGTTGATCTTGATGGCAGTTAAATTGGCGATGATTTCCGATTGACGGGAAATAAGATCTTCCATGATGCAAATAGGTAAAAGGAACAGTCTTACTTGAAAATATGATGATCCACGTGATGAAGCTGACTGCGGACGCTGAACCTTTGCGCGACTCGATGATGAGCTCCACGAAGCCTGATGATGTTTTCACGCCGAGATCTGCTTACCACAATCGTGCTGACGACCTAAGCTAATTGGCTCAAGTCCAGGATGAATGAATGAGACAAGAGTTGCACACCAAAAGAGTCAACTGGTTTGATCACAGAACGCGTTCGCGAGAGATTACTACTGAGCCGTGCGCGCGCTAGCTCAAAGTACCGCGACGAGGTGCTTCTGCTAATCTCGAAGGACCAAAATAAATGTAGGGGATCCCTGCACTTAGTGATGATACCGGGGGAGGTTCTATTGGGATGATGATGAAATAAAACCGACCACCGCGAATGTCCGTTGAACACTGATTTATTGATTTAAGTTGCTTATACAAATCAACTTTAATGAAATGCTGAGCGCATAGAATGCACGGCGCGTGAGTCTGTCAAATAATGTGCGGTTCCGTACACAAGTACTATATTTAAACTGTTATCGATGATTAATTTATCTAACTCGAAAGTCGCAACCCTATCGTTGTGAAGATTTAATTGTCCTATTTTTAAGCTATCCATCTTAAATTAGTAATAGTGTTCAGGATAAGTTGCTCAAGTTTAAGTTCATAGGTGGAACAATCTTCAGACCCGCAACGATGGTCAGACGGTTTTTTAAAACGTTTACACGCCACGCAAGTCGGTTTGTAATTTAAATTGTCCTTATGGGAGCAATCATTTGTTTCATGTGCCTCCGAACAGTTAGCACATGCAGGTGTTTTATTGGTGCAGTGTTTCTTGACGTGACCGAACTGTTGACTATATAAGCACCGAACTACCTCGATATCATCAATAAAACGGCACGTAGCCCAGTCAATGAATAGCTTATCCTTGGTAGATACTAGGTGTTTCCGTACCGCAGATTCTATGTCAAAGCCTATCCATTTCCGACCATTATCAGTAGTACGCCTTCGAATGTTTTTTTTTTTGATTTTATAAGATCATCCACTTTGATGGCTAGCTCATTTTTAATATTTTGCCGGTATAATGCGACCAAAAAAGCGCTGTCTTCCATTGAAGATGGGATGTCTTTAACAAGGATGCGGGGCCTACGGCCTTTTGGTTTCTCCAAACGTAATCCAGCGGACCTTATGGTATCAACCGATTCTTACTTTTTTAATTGACTTCCGTTAGCGATACGCAGTACAACGTCAGACTACGGTTTTTTTAACGCCTACAATTTGAAAACCGTAATCGCTAGGTTTAATCGCCTTCATTAGGGCTTGTTTAGTTGCCGATGATGACGCGTAATCAGCTGAGCGCTCGGCCGTGGAGTATGTGACGACACACGGAAACGGCGCGCGCGTCTCCATCACTGGAGCCACTTTAGGCAAGCGAAGTTTTAAAGAATCCGTATATGATATTTTTTTATTGTCATTATTTTTATTTGGGACAAGCCCGCCACACTGCTCCCACCCACTGCAACTCCTGAAAGCCAGAATCAACAGTGGAGGCCACCAGAAAAGCGTCAAGGCAATGAAGCTCGACGAGTCCCAGAGAAACGATTAACTGTCTTGGGTCCCGCAACGAAATTGCCAGAAAAAAACTTTTTTTTTTCTATACTTGCGCGATAGATACTTCCGCGAAATGTGTGGACACGACACTCATTAGGCAATCTTGGAAAATTTTCCGGCCGCCATCTTGGATTTTCATTTTGACCTCATTTTCGTCATCAGCACCCCCGAAAACCATGGACACGATACCCATGAAGCATATCTTGGAAAAATTTCCGGCCGCCATCTTGGATTCTCATTTTGACCTCATATTCGTCATCAGCACCCCCGAAAACCATGGACACGACACCCATGAAGCATATCTTGGAAAATTTTCCGGCCGCCATCTTGGATTTTCATTTTGACCTCATTTTCGTCATCAGCACCCCCGAAAACCATGGACACGATACCCATGAAGCATATCTTGGAAAAATTTCCGGCCGCCATCTTGGATTTTCATTTTGACCTCATATTCATCATCAGCACCCCCGAAAATCATGGACACGACACCCATGAAGCATATCTTGGAAAAAATTTTCCGGCCGCCATCTTGGATTTTCTTTTAGAGCTCATTTTCGTCATCAGCACCCCCGAAAACCATGGACACAACACCCATGAAGCATGTCTTGAAAAATTTTCCGGCCGCCATCTTGGATTTTCATTTTGACCTCATATTCGTCATCAGCACCCCTGAAAACCATGGACACGACACCCATGAAGCATATCTTGGAAATTTTTCCGGCCGCCATCTTGGATTTTCATTTTGACCTCATTTTCGTCATCGGCACCCCCGAAAACCATGGGTACGAAACCCATGAAGCATATCTTGGATTCCGGTCCATCTGGAAGCAAACGTGGTACGATAAGGCGCTCTAGAAGTTTACCCAAAGATGGTAGTAGGGTTATAGGTCGATACGACTTTGGATCGTCCGGGGGCTTATCGCCGCTTTTCGGAATTATTCTTATAAAACCACGTCGCCATATACGAGGAAAAATGCCTTCTGCAATGCATCGATTATAAACAGTTAAGATCGCGTCACCCGCTGTTTTACACGCTTCTATAATCATTCTATTTGAAATTTTATCTTCACCCGATGATTTGTTGAGTGGTAGTCTCCTGATAACATTTATGAACTCGTCAGTGGATGGTAGATCTGACGCTGGTGATTCAGGAGGCACAGCAGCCCACGCTCTGATCTGCTGGTGGTAATCGTTGTCGCTGAACGCTGAATCATCGGGTATAAGAGTATTAAGTAGAACTTCCGTTGTTTCTTCGTTACCGGTAGTATGTTTATTATTTACTTTAATGTTTTCAATATACGCAAGATCGACCGATCTATTGGCTTTAAACTCATAATACAAAGGAGACCATGAACGTTCTTTATCTAGTTTTTCTACAATTTTAAGCAATAAATTACCCTTAGATTTTTCCACCGATGCTCTGTAGCGTGACTTGGCAACTCTAAACGTATTTAAAGCAGAAGTAAACAAGTCTCCGGTAACCTTACGTTTCTTAAGCTTGTTAAGCTGTCTACGCGCTCTACGGTAACACTTACGCTGTTCAACTAAGTAATCACTCCACCAATCACATCTATGGATATTGGTCATAGATCCGCGACCAATGGCGATGTCAGCACAGTATGTAAAAGTGTCTGACATAATTTCAGCACTTTCTTCAGCTGATAGTCCGTCGTGAGTGAAGTCTTTGGCGTGACAAGCAAAAAGCGAGCTAAAAAATTCCCAGTTCGCGCCTTTACACTTATATCTAAAATTACCCGTAATATGGGACGGACCTTGAGTGAACATAGGAACAAATTCGTACACGATCAGGCGATGATCAATACAAGACGCGTCCGGTAGGACACGTCACCTAACCAAGCGAACGTCAACACTAGAAAGTGTGACGTCAATACAAGATTCGCCAATTTGGCTGCAAAAAGTAGGTGGTGCGTCAGGGGTGTTATGGGTCGATAGATTCATTTCAGCAATGAAGTCCTCAACAGCGCAACGTCGTTCGGAATCCGTGGCCCGAACCTTGCCATACCACAGGGACGATGACGCGTTAACATCCGCGCCAACGATGACTTTGCAGCCCGCGAGCGACCGCAAGACGTGACGGAGGTTATGTATGTGAGGAGCAACAGGATCTGAATATTGAAAGTAACAGCTCACAACGTAAACTTTGAAAGAAGCCGATGAGACCTCCGCAACGGCACAGTGAGGGGTCATGAGGTTACGCAAAGGCGTTACTGTAAAGTTAGCAGAACGCGCTACATAAATTCCGGCTCATGCTTTGGCATCCAGCTGTACTACTTTGTGACGTAAGCACGCGTTTTGATATTGCTCTTGTACAAGTACTATATTTAAACTGTTATCGATGATTAATTTATCTAACTCGAAAGTCGAAACCCTATTGTTGTGAAGATTTAATTGTCCTATTTTTAAGCTATCCATCTTAAATTAGTAATAGTGTTCAGGATAAGTTGCTCAAGTTTAAGTTCATAGGTGGAACAATCTTCAGACCCGCAACGATGGTCAGACGGTTTTTTAAAACGTTTACACGCCACGCAAGTCGGTTTGTAATTTAAATTGTCCTTATGGGAGCAATCATTTGTTTCATGTGCCTCCGAACAGTTAGCACATGCAGGTGTTTTATTGGTGCAGTGTTTCTTGACGTGACCGAACTGTTGACTATATAAGCACCGAACTACCTCGATATCATCAATAAAACGGCACGTAGCCCAGTCAATGAATAGCTTATCCTTGGTAGATACTAGGTGTTTCCGTACCGCAGATTCTATGTCAAAGCCTATCCATTTCCGACCATTATCAGTAGTACGCCTTCGAATGTTTTTTTTTTTGATTTTATAAGATCATCCACTTTGATGGCTAGCTCATTTTTAATATTTTGCCGGTATAACGCGACCAAAAAAGCGCTGTCTTCCATTGAAGATGGGATGTCTTTAACAAGGATGCGGGGCCTACGGCCTTTTGGTTTCTCCAAACGTAATCCAGCGGACCTTATGGCATCAACCGATTCTTACTTTTTTAATTGACTTTCGTTAGCGATACGCAGTACAACGTCAGACTACGGTTTTTTTAACGCCTACAATTTGAAAACCGTAATCGCTACGTTTAATCGCCTTCATTAGGGCTCGTTTAGTTGCCGATAATGACGCGTAATCAGCTGAGCGCTCGGCGGTGGGGTATGCGACGACACACGGCAACGGCGCGCGCGTCTCCATCACTGGAGCTACTTTAGGCAAGCGAAGTTTTAAAGAATCCGCATATGATATTTTTTTGTTATCATTACTCGTATTCGCAACATTGACACCGGGATTTAATTTTATTTTATCTAATTCGCGTTCCGTATTGGCTAACTTCGTTTCATTACACGATGATTTTAAGGCTAGCATCGAAACAATGGCCGTAACTCGCTGAGTCATGTCCATGATAGCGGATTTATTCGCAACATTAATACGGGACCCTTGATCATTGACGAGATCGTTAATTTTAGATAAATACGCCGATGCCTCAGAAACTAAATCGCAATAGTCGGTACTGTTTTGGTGGTGAGAATTGCTCGAATTACTGATATTTAATATTGGCGAGGACTTTCCACAAGAATCCGATGTTTACAATCTTTTTGATCTATCTTCGGGCGAGACAGTCGGAGACATATCGCTGTACAAACGTTTGGTATTAGTATTAGCGGAGGTCGGCGCGGGCGGCGACCTGGGTGTTTTTGTATTTCTCCGAAAAATATCCCCACCACGATGAGGTGGATCATTGTTATTTGATAACATATTTAATTAGAGTAAACAATAAACTAGTATATGGAGAAAAGAAAACGATAAAATAACGGACGAATAAATTATGTCGTGATACCCTCACACCGAAGAAAATAAATGCACTTACCGATAATTGACGAAATTAACGAATTACCACTAATTATGGAAATAAACACGTATAAAAACTTACGATACCAGCACTTAGCACAATAGCACACAACTAGAAACAACTCACGAGCCGGAAATCGATCACAAAACACAAAAAACGTATTTATAATTAGCAGCGAAATAAATTGCCACTGCACCGAGCGCGCGCGCGGAGGGAAGTGATTATTATAGTTATTGTCATTAGTCGTATTCGCAACATTGACACCGGGAATGCAATTGGGATACAAGGCATAATCAGGCTAGGAATTATGTTGTTCAGCATTTGTCTACTGCGCCGACCCTTTTTAAATTTCAGGAAGACGCTCCGATCGAACTTTACACTGACGCAAGCAGCATCGGCTACGAGGCGGTATTGGTGCAGATAGTCAACGGGCGACATCATCCAGTTGCCTACATGAGCCTGCGTACCACCAAAGTAGAGAGTCGATACCACTCCTACGAACTGGAAACCTTGACGGTGGTAAGAGCAATAAACATTTTTGACAATATCTGTACGGGCGAAAATTTAAAGTCATCACCGACTGTAATGCGCTTAAAGCATCCAAATTCAAGAAGGATTTACTTCCACGAATTCATCGCTGGTGGGCATTCCTCCAAAACTATGATTTCGAAATAGAGTGTCGTACTGGTGAAAACCTTCAGCACGCCGATTTCTTCAGTAGAAATCCAAATATGGAGTGTACGGTCATTATTTTAACTAGAAATACGGACAGGGTTCAGATAGAGCAGAGACGACGTGGCATTGCCAACGGTAACTCAGTAGAGAACTATGTCCTGGTGGATGGCATACTCAAGAAACGTCTTACCGACTTACTTTTCTGCAATTATGAAAACATCGTAGTGCCGAAGTTATTTCAATAATAATAATAATAATATGTTTATTTAAGGAATCTTAGGCATACATTACAGTTATTTTAACAGGCTAATTTAAGTTAGAATAAGTGGTATAGTCATCTGTATCCAAACTAGGCAAAGCCTGTATTTCGAATATCAGCGCCAACCCCCTCGAGTATTTTACATGTATAGTAGCCGTTACATAATTTTACTATAATTTGTATCTTTTGGATATCAAAATAAAAACTTACAAAACAATCGATCTACTTAAGGAAACATAAAAAAATTAAATTAAAAAAAACATGTCGCTCACTGAATGCAAAAGGGCCACAAATCAAAATTTTCTCAAAATCATTTTATTGCAAAAATGAGGTCTAAATCGACTAAATTATTTTAGTAAAAAAAGACACCCGTCATTTTCGCATCACTATTCCCAAACCGACTGACTGCCATTTTTGCATTGGTGCTTTTTGTTAGCTAACTTCAGAGCAAAGCAGCCATTTTGTCAGTTGCAACCCGAAATTCGACGTGAACGCACGTCAGTTGCGTTCAAAAAGGCCACAAAGCGAAATAATACTGCAGTTCGTGTTCATAGTTCTCTGCAAAAGTGCCATATTTTGGAAAACGTCCGTTTTGCATTCAAACATCAAGTAAGTATAATTATATTTTGTAATACAACAGGGCCATTATTTGAAATACGTCTGTATTGCATTCAAACATCGTGAAATAGTAACTTATTTTTTATTACAACAGTGCCATATTTGAAATGCGTTCGTTTTGCATGGAATTATGCATAGATTGATTATTATTTTTTGAATGCTAGAGTAGAAAGTTCAGAAATGTGTCCGTTTTGTATGACAATAATTTATGATAATGAGATATTTATTTTATTTTTATAATAATCTTTATGTTTTATATTGTGTTTTCTACAGCTGTTTTATGGGCATTAAAGCAAACGCTTTTATTAATAAACTTAGAATCATACTTATTTTTTTTCATAAGTCCAGCAGTGGACTGTGGTCTGTGGTAGGGTGATAATGATGTAAATAATCGTGAGTTGTGTTTTGAGCCCATGCTCAAACACAATTCACGATTATTTTCAATTCAAATATTTCGTCATTTCTTATGTAATAATAAAACATGTTAATATGTATTTAGATGCTTTTTACGTTCTCTATCGATTAAAAATATAAACATTTTCATAGCTGCTACTCATGAAGCTAAAAACGCACAAATGTCCCTTTTGCATTCAAAATTTCGATCAATGTCATAAAAATTATGTCAAAAATAAAACCTATTTTTAAAATATAAATGGTTTATTATATCTTCTTTGAAATAATAATTATTCTAAAAAGTCTCTAAGCAATGACAGATCCAAACATGTTAGTAAACAGACAATAAAACATTATCTAAAATAAATGACAACATCTGCAACAACAAAAAATCTTAGCTTCTAATCATTATTAAAGTACCGTTAAAATAATTGAGATCAAATTGTGACTATTATTCTTATCAAAATTAAATATCTCTAAAACTTTAACATTATTAATTTGTAGAATGTTGTTTTATAGGCAAGAATCACGTTAATTAACAAAAAATACTCTAATCACAACCATTAAGCGGTCCAATCAGTCTCTGGAACTTAAATCTTATTATTAAACTACTACAAAATACAATACCTAAATAACTAAATAGCACAAAATATGTATTTAATAATGTCATACAAAGTTATAAAATCACACAAAAAGTTATAAAGGCACTTTCTTTTTTATGAAAATTAAAATCCTTAATCTAAGACTTTTTGTTATTAAATTTGTAGAAAAATTATAAATTTTCATAAAAACTTTGGTAATATTTAGGTATAATATTCTTCTCAATAAGCTTAAGTATTCCCTGTTTTTTTGTTTCACTTACTTTAAGTTTATGTTTGTACAATTTTTTTGGCAATGCTATAGTGTTAGACTTCTTTTTTGTCAGGGTGGCTACCGAGGTGAACTCTTCAGTATCGTAAGAAATCTTAAAGAAAAACTTTTGTTTATAATCTCGATGCACTTTGATAACTTTTATATCGCCCCATTTTACTTTTTCACCATCTTCGGTAGTGGTAAAATTGCCCACAGCCAGAGATTTTAAGTCTAAAAAATTTTCATGTGTAAGCTCATGAACCACGAAGGGTGTACCTTTCTTCTTCGCAGTTTTGATTAGGGTTATATACTGGTCCGGCACATAAATAGGCGAAGATTTTAAAGCGCTTGAAATATTTCTTTGGATTAAGGAGTGGGCAGCATCTCCTTCATTTTGCGTGTGCCCTTTTATAAGAAATTTATGAGTTATACTTCTTAACTTAGGCAACTCATTGATGGCCCATTGGTACATTGATAACATAAATTTATTTTTTTGCTGGCCGCAACAGTTATCGCTGTAAAAAACTATGTCGAAATCACAAGAAGCTTTCTCGTTTAAGGACTTCAAGTACATGAGTACACAGGACCCAATTTCATTTACACCTCGAGCTCCTTCACCCTCATGCCAAACGAAGCAGTTTGTATTATTCGTACCAAGTTCAGTGACAGTAAAATTAAGTAAATTCAATTTGGAAATATAAAAAAAGCTAGAAACATCACCTCGTGGACAGGGCATTACCGCCTGTAAATCGTAAACACATACCACAAAATCATCAGCTATTTTATTTTTGTCATTCTCCTTTTCCGCTCTAACTAGAGATTTTTCTTTTAAGTGCAGGTCGTACTTCTCTTGCAAAAGTGTCTTATCTTCCACATTTGCGAAAGCTGTGCAGTCTTCGAACTGGTCCTTCTTGGGTTGCCAAAAAGAAATGTTAAAGTCATTCACGAAGATGTTATAATATAGCTTGTATGAAAGATATTGTTTTCCTTCAGCTTTACACTTTTCAACATAATCTCTATGTAATGCTGCAACAGACAGGCTGCCTTCAATAAACTCGCGTTTACTGCGAGCCCGGCAGTAATGGCTTTCAATCCTGGGGATTGAGTTAATGTGCGCCTTGGCACCATCCTTTAAAGAAGCATCCAACTTGAATTGGTTACCGTGTTTCCCTCGTTTATCTTGCATTTGGGTTCCCGTTAGTCCAGGTCCCGAAGTCTTCTTCACAACAATCCTTATAGTTTTATCTGATATACCAAGAGTGTTCATAAAGAATACTTTACAGACTCGGATGTGCTTATTGTCTTTCGGTATATAATATGCATGGTTGAAGTTTTGGCGAGTGCTACCAACACGGACATATCGATACTTAGGCTCAATTTTCGTCATGTTGTTATAAATAAACTGCCTCTGAAGGTTCAAATCACCACTTTGCCAATAAGTATTAAATACAGTTAATCGTTATTCAAATGAAAATTCAATTTGACATTTCATTTTGCAACTATCAGGACAAACAGGTCCCATTTTTCTGGCAGCAATTAGTTTTTTAGATTTGGACATAGATGTATATGCCTTTCCACTATTTCTTAGACTCTTGGTTTTGTTTCTCTTCCATGATGCTGGATATGCTTTTCTTTTTCGTGATAATGGCTGAGGGTCCACGCTAGTTGGTTGACTGTCAATGCTAGGTGGCTGAGTATTAACGCTGGATGGATGTGAATCAATATTAGGTGTTTGAGTATCTGAATCGATTGATAAATTATTAAAGCTTAATGGTTGAGGTTCTACATGAGAAGGTCCGGGTGTGGGTGAAATATTAAAATGTGCTGTATTTAGTTTTGGCTGTATATCATCCTCTGAATCAGAAGATTCATCGTTGTAGGGTTGAAAAATGGGATCCTTAACACTGTCATCTGAAGAAAAATCGGCATTTGACGAACTACTTGATGTTGAAGAATCACTAGAGTCTTCGCTTTCAGAGTCTCATGAATTACCACTTGAGTCGCTCGGTTCAACGACTTTCCCTGTATTTTTTTTATAAGCTGTTACAGGTTCTACATCAGAGTCTTCTTCCTCAAGAAATGATAAGTCAGGCTGGCTATCTGGTATAGAGTTTGTATCTAAAGAATCATTAGATAGTGGGTTTGGATGAAGCAACGCAGAAGTATTATGTTCTGGTGCGTCTTGAATGTTCTGGGTCGATAAAGGTTGATCATTATCTGATTCTTGAGTGGAGGTCGCCATTTTCAAAATTAATTTTGCTCGGCTATTCATCCTGCAATTAATAATTATTCAAATCATTTAAAAGCCAAGCCAAAGCCAAAGCCTAAGCCAAAGCCAAGCCAAAAATAATCGTGAATTGTGTTTGAGCATGGGCTCAAAACACAACTCACGATTATTTACATCATTATCACCCTACCACAGACCACAGTCCACTGCTGGACTTATGAAAAAAAATAAGTATGATTCTAAGTTTATTAATAAAAGCGTTTGCTTTAATGCCCATAAAACAGCTGTAGAAAACACAATATAAAACATAAAGATTATTATAAAAATAAAATAAATATCTCATTATCATAAATTATTGTCATACAAAACGGACACATTTCTGAACTTTCTACTCTAGCATTCAAAAAATAATAATCAATCTATGCATAATTCCATGCAAAACGAACGCATTTCAAATATGGCACTGTTGTAATAAAAAATAAGTTACTATTTCACGATGTTTGAATGCAATACAGACGTATTTCAAATAATGGCCCTGTTGTATTACAAAATATAATTATACTTACTTGATGTTTGAATGCAAAACGGACGTTTTCCAAAATATGGCACTTTTGCAGAGAACTATGAACACGAACTGCAGTATTATTTCGCTTTGTGGCCTTTTTGAACGCAACTGACGTGCGTTCACGTCGAATTTCGGGTTGCAACTGACAAAATGGCTGCTTTGCTCTGAAGTTAGCTAACAAAAAGCACCAATGCAAAAATGGCAGTCAGTCGGTTTGGGAATAGTGATGCGAAAATGACGGGTGTCTTTTTTTACTAAAATAATTTAGTCGATTTAGACCTCATTTTTGCAATAAAATGATTTTGAGAAAATTTTGATTTGTGCCCCTTTTGCATTCAGTGAGCGATGTATATGTGTACTATATAGAAAGAGAAAATGAAATAAAATAAAAATTGTATAGTGTTTGTGTGACCTCTTATATGTGTGAGATGGGTATGTACGTGACTGATGTGTAAGAGGATGTGTGGTGTTGTCTGTGTGTTAGTGTGAGTGGGCGTGCGCGAAAATTTTTGTGTATCGTATGAGAGATGTACGTGAGTTGTGTTGTATTTTATAGATTGTTTATGATGATATGTGCAGAAGAAGTTCAGTCTGTTCGTAGGTAAGTATTTTGAGGTGTTCAGTGATTTTCTTCTTGCATTGCATTTTTGTTAAAGGGTATATGTTAAGGATTCTATTTAACCTATTGTAAATTAGTGGACCGATGGAGAGCGCAAAGCGTTGACTAAATTTAGTTTTAGACGGTATAGTTCTTTCGCATACTAAGTCTTTTCTTCGTTTATGGATGTAATGGAATGGAGTTTAATAAATTCGTATCACGCTGCTTTAAAACACCCGGAATGGGAAAAAACATTACATAAATTACGAGAGTCATACTGGTTTGATAAGATGAGTTCGGTAGTTTGAAAGTTTGTGGATAATTGCATAGTATGTAAAATGTCAGTAGTGTATTATTGGGCATTCTATACCACTATCGGCAAGTAGCTCAGCGAGTGCGCCTCGCTGCCGACAGTGGTATAGAATGCCCAATAATCGACACTCGACTCGACTCTCCACTCGACCGATAAACTCGAACGAGACAGTTTGTTGCACCGTGTACTTGATTAGGAACGATTTACTCGACCAATGATTAGTATCTTCCATATTATGGCGGGTCAGTATGAACAATCAACTATCAACTCGACTGTAGTGTATTACTGTACACGACCAATGATCATGCGAGCTCGCTATCGCTCTGAAAGGTGGTACAGAATGATCAATAATAAACAATCGACTCGATCACTGACCAGTAACGCAAAAGAGGTTGTGGTAAGTTTATAAATGTTAACGTTCTAAATACATTCACTCATTTTCAATTGGTTCATTTCCGACAGTAATCATGAAATTTGTAAAACAACCGCAATCGCTGCATGTTAATACAGTCTGCGATGATATTTGTAAGACAAGTTTTCGTCATGGAGAATTATTGCCTAACTCAGTACGGCGGTATTATTTGCGGTCCGTCCAATTGTGGAAAAACTAATTTATTTATTGGTCTTCTAATACACGAAAACGGATTAAGATTTGAAAATATTTATGTTTATTTAAAAACTCTGCACCAACCTAAGTACATTTTTTTATAAAGTGTTATGCAACGGGTGCCTGGTGTTTCCCTCCAGAAATATCAGGGAAATGAGGAAGTACCCAACTCCGTGATTATTTTTGATGATGTTGCTTGTGAAAATCAGAGTAACATGCGTGATTATTTTGCGATGAGAAGACACAAGTGCATTGATTGTTTCTATCTAAACCAAATGTATAGTATAAATTTACGGCATATTTATGAAGAACATGTCAACACTGATATGTCATGGATTGAATTTCGTGAAATGTGTTCGAAAATATGGAGTGAGCCTTTAAATTCTGTAGTAATTAATAAGGATTGCTCCAAAAACAAAGGACGTGTAACATTTTTTTTTTTTTTTTTTTTTTGGGACAAGCCCGCCACACTTTTCCCACCCACTGCAACTCCTGAAAGCCAGAATCAACAGTGGAGGCCACCAGAAAAGCGTCGAGGCAATGAAGCTCGACGAGTCCCAGAGAAACGTATAACTGTCTTGGGTCCCGCAACGAAATTAATCAGAAAATAATAGCGGAGGAGTAAGAAAAAAATAGTTTCCACTTCCCTCCATACAAGCAGGAGACAGAACAGAACTAGGCCAATAGGCACAAAGGGACGTTTGCAACTGGGAAAAGCCCAGATTGCCAAGCACCACGGATTGCAATTATTACAAAATTAATGGGTCCTAATGTGAGCTGTTACTTTTGATTCCAGTAATAGGTATGGCAAAAACGCTTGAACGCACGGAAATTAGTTCTAGTTTCTACAAGGTCCGCATAATAAACAACACCGGATGTAGCCTGTACACTATCTAGCATAATATTGCGTTCATTCTGCCAAAGAATACACTCCCATAAGATGTGATGAGCAGATTGTTCATATTCACAGTCAGATGTAGAACATTGACACAAAGGAGTAGCAACAAGCTTGAAAGAAAATAATTTACTCTTAAAGTTGCCATGACCTGTGAGAAATTGGGCAACACAGTGGTCCACCTCCAGCCATGTTCTGGCCAGCCGCTCACGAACGGATGGAAAGAACTGATACAGGTGCCGGCCCTTGATAGAATTATCCCACCTACATTGCCATTCGGTTAAAAGTTCCTCCCAGACGTCAGCCTGCGGTTTAAATAATCTAGAGATCTTAGCACGGTCACGTTGTGTCAGAAAGTTTGTGTCCATGGTCTCACGTGCGGAATAGTACATTGCAGCACGTCGCTGCACCTCGAGATCGACTGGAAGTACACCTGCAAGTACTGGTAGGCCTTCAGTACTAACGGTCCTATACGCTTTACATAAAAATATTAAAGCTAACCGTTGACTTTGAAGCAATTTACGTCGTACCGCCCCTATGGTGGCCCTATCGGCCCAAACAGGTGCACCGTAGCACATACAACCTAGATAAGTAGCCCCATAAATAGTTTTTAGAGTTAAGAAAGATAGGCCCCAGGTAGCTTTAGAAATTCTCGTTAAGGCATAAAAGTTCTTTTTGGCTTTTTCTCCTACTGTTTTAATGTGGTCAATAAATGAAAAGTTCTTTTCTAAGACCAGACCAAGGTAGCACACGGATTGTTTACGTTTAACTGGAACGTTATTAAATTTAATACTAGGACATGATTTAAGATTACCTTTTAGAATAAGCTGATAGGTTTTTTGCGGTGCAAAGGTCAAACGGTTTCGAACACCCCACTGAGATATTAAACGTAGGCAAGTGTCAGCCAAATTCTCAAGCCCAGCCCGAGTACTTGCCTGAATGAGCAGAAGGCCGTCGTCCGCGTAACCGGTTAGTGAACAGCCGCATGGAAGTGGAATCGCGAGAAAATCATCAAAACCTAAATTCCATAAATAAGGACCGAGAACCGAACCCTGAGGACATCCCATGGTTAGTGACTTCGACGCGGAATGATGTCCAAGTTTGAGCTTCGCGGAGCCATTTATAAAGTAAGAGCAAACAAGATTATAGATGTTTCTGTAGCAGCCGCGAGTTTTCATTTTAAGTAGTAGCATAGGCCACCATGCGTTATCAAAAGCTCCAGAAATATCGAGGAAAATCCCAATCACGTATTTATGTTCTGACAAATTTACAGTTTGCCGGACAGAAAGCACCGCGTCGACGGTGGATTTTCCTATTGTGAAACCGAATTGATTGTTATGAAATTTCGGTCCATCTGGAAGCAAACGTGGTACGATAAGGCGCTCCAGAAGTTTACCCAAAGATGGTAGTAGGGTTATAGGTCGATACGACTTTGGATCGTCCGGGGGCTTATCGCCGCTTTTCGGAATTATTCTTATAAAACCACGTCGCCATATACGAGGAAAAATGCCTTCTGCAATGCATCGATTATAAACAGTTAAGATCGCGTCACCCGCTGTTTTACACGCTTCTATAATCATTCTATTTGAAATTTTATCTTCACCCGATGATTTGTTGAGTGGTAGTCTCCTGATAACATTTATGAACTCGTCAGTGGATGGTAGATCTGACGCTGGTGATTCAGGAGGCACAGCAGCCCACGCTCTGATCTGCTGGTGGTAATCGTTGTCGCTGAACGCTGAATCATCGGGTATAAGAGTATTAAGTAGAACTTCCGTTGTTTCTTCGATACCGGTGGTATGTTTATTATTTACTTTAATGTTTTCAATATACGCAAGATCGACCGATCTATTGGCTTTAAACTCATGATATAAAGGAGACCATGGACCTTCTTTATCTAGTTTTTCTACAATTTTACGCAATAAATTACCCTTAGATTTTTCCACCGATGCTCTGTAGCGTGACTTGGCAACTCTAAACGTATTTAAAGCAGAAGTAAACAAGTCTCCGGTAACCTTACGTTTTTTAAGCTTGTTAAGCTGTCTACGCGCTCTACGGTAACACTTACGCTGTTCAACTAAGTAATCACTCCACCAATCACATCTATGAATATTGGTCATAGATCCGCGACCAATGGCGATGTCAGCACAGTATGTAAAAGTGTCTGACATAATTTCAGCACTTTCTTCAGCTGATAATCCGTCGTGAGTGAAGTCTTTGGCGTGACAAGCAAAAAGCGAGCTAAAAAATTCCCAGTTCGCGCCTTTACACTTATATCTAAAATTACCTGTAATATGGGACGGACCTTGAGTAAACATAGGAACAAATTCGTACACGATCAGGCGATGATCACTACAAGACGCGTCCGGTAGGACACGCCACCTAACCAAGCGAACGTCAACACTAGAAAGTGTGACGTCAATACAAGATTCGCCCATTTGGCTGCAAAAAGTAGGTGGTGCGTCAGGGGTGTTATGGATCGATAGATTCATTTCAGCAATGAAGTCCTCAACAGCGCGGCGTCGTTCGGAATCCGTGGCCCGAACCTTGCCATACCACAGGGACGATGACGCGTTAACATCCGCGCCAACGATGACTTTGCAGCCCGCGAGCGACCGCAAGACGTGACGGAGGTTATGTATGTGAGGAGCAACAGGATCTGAATATTGAAAGTAACAGCTCACAACGTAAACTTTGAAAGAAGCCGATGAAACCTCCGCAACGGCACAGTGAGGAGTCATGAGGTTACGCAAAGACGTTACTGTAAAGTTAGCAGAACGCGCTACATAAATTCCGGCTCGTGCTTTGGAATCCAGCTGTACTACCTTGTGACGTAAGCACGCGTTTTGATATTGCTCTTGCACAAGTACTATATCTAAACTGTTATCGATGATTAATTTATCTAACTCGGAAGTCGCAACCCTATCGTTGTGAAGATTTAATTGTCCTATTTTTAAACTATCCATCTTAAATTAGTAATTAGTGTTCAGGATAAGTTGCTCAAGTTTAAGTTTATAGGTGGAACAATCCTCAGACCCGCAACGATGGTCAGACGGTTTTTTAAAACGTTTACACGCCACGCAAGTCGGTTTGTAATTTAAATTGTCCTTATGGGGGCGTGTAACATCCTTTATTTTTGAAAAAATTAGAAATAAATAAATTTGACACTTTTGTTGTCTTTGATTAAAAATACTAATATTTAAGACCGATACCCTCGCGATAATATTATTCTTCAGGCAACGCTTAACGAACTATTTTATTTGTTATTATGGAGAAATCACTGAAAAGACAAATAGTTGAAGCTGCAGAAGCTGTTAAAAAGAAAGTGCGAAAGATGAGAAATGTTGAGAATAACAATCAGCAAGTGCTGGAATCAGTGTTTAAGCCGGTAACAGAACCACTCAATCAAATTGCTAATGTCAGTAAGCAGGCTTCTCTCCTGCATAATATAGAAAATGAAGGAACCGATGTTCTGTTTATCGATAAAACTTTGCAAAAGGAAGTCCCTATTAGTTCAGAAAGCAATGATAACAACGACAATGAAGACGAATATAAATCTGATATCGAAACTGATTCTTTGTATAAATCATTAACTGAAAACAACCAGAGATGTGATATGTCATCTTGGTCAGTGTCCTCAGAAGCACTGAAAGATATTCTGTTTGGTGTCCGAGTAGAGAGCGGCAAATTGATGTTAGGTTCTGCGCGTATAACGATCAGCGACGAGTATATCATCGTGGCTGGACGCAAATACCGAAATACGCCTGGTTTAAAACAATTGCTGCTGAAAAAGAACGTAGATTTAAGCATGGTTACAGAGAGTGATATGAAACATTATAAATCGATGTTACTTGATACAAATGCGCATCGACGAGACTATGAACCTAGTAAACCAATAAAAAGTAATAAAGGACAAAAATATTTGCAAATTATTAAGCCTCTGTTCCAACTACGAAGTACTTTGAGGAGCACCAATCGAAGGGAAAAGGACTACTACCTTTAACAAAAACGTGGAAGAAAAACGTAGATTTTGTATATTGGGACGATCCCAATGAACTGGTGGATAGATTAAAATTATTGTTTGCATCTCGAGATGCTGGTAACACAGGATTAGATAATGAAATTATATCTATCATTGAAGAATTGCGTGAAAGTAAAGTTATAAATTAATAAATATTTTAAAATGTGTTTATTTTATTATTAGCCTCTCGATACAATACACCTCAAACATGAACGTAGACAAATTCGCACACTACATTCATAAAAGAATGCGTTTTGCTGAGTTATTTGAGTTTAATGAGAAAGCTTTGTTAAAATTAGAAAACGGAGATTTTGATTTAAAAAACTTCAAGACTGAGAGGAATTAGATCTCCAGTAGAAACAGACGATGCTGTGAACAAGGATTATGTAGATCGATTAACATATCATATACAAGATCAGCAAAAGCAAGCCGCATTGGGAACTTTTTACGAGCAAGAACTTCAAAAATCTTACTATCCGGGTATTTATTTGGTAGAAAAGGTTTTAAAAAGGAAAGGAACAAAAATGATTGTGAAATGGTTGGGTCTAAACAACGAAGAAAACAGTTGGATCAACAAAACTGCAATAGTGGAATAAAATAATTATATAACAGTTAATTTTGCACTATTTCTTTCATTACACTTTAGACAATGCAAGGAGGTGAACTTGTTAATACCCTAATTAATAATCTGTCGTTCGAACTGCATTTACCAGGCTACAATTATTGCGGCCCGGGAACAAAACTCCAGAAACGTTTACTACGAGGTGACCGAGGTGTAAATAAGCTAGACGAAGCTTGCATGCATCACGACATTGCGTATGCAAACCATACAGACTTACCCAATCGTCACAAAGCTGATTTACAACTACTAAATATGGCTAAACAAAGACCTAATCGAACGATGCAGGGAAAGGTGAAAAACTAAGTTCGTGGTTAGTGAGCAAAGTTATGAAAGCCAAACTGAAATCTGGCGCCGGCGTTAAAACATTTAAAAGTTTCATATCAAAAATAAGAGCGAAGATAAAGAAACTGAAACCAAAGGACAGTAAAACTTTAATTAACGCTGCTTTGACAGCAAAAAAAAATATTTCCTAACATTCAGAAAATTCGAGTACCACGAGTATACCCTTACCGAAGACTGGAGGTATTCTACCTTTAATCCCGATTTTTGCGGGTTTATCAGCATAAGGAACTTTAGCTGGTGGTGCGGCTGGTATTGCAAAAACTGTTAACGATTACAAAGCTGGTCAGCAAAATTTACTAGAAACACAACGACATAATAATAATAATAATAATAATAATAATAGGGCTTTTTTTTTTTTTTAGGTGGTAAAAATCAACAAATGACTCCTTCCGCCCTGGGTGGGGTGGAAGGGACTGTCAGACTTTTACTGACTAAAAACCCACCCTGTTCCTTCTGTTGCCCTTTACGTTCCGGGGCCACGGTATCCTGTTAAGACGTCCCGCAACCCCGGCAGGCGTTGGCCCCGTTGGGGGCCCCGTCCCTGTGCTGACAGCTCTTTGAGGTGCGCGCGAACAGAACGCGCCGTCGACCCGGGCTTGGTCCTTGATCGGACGGCGAGCTACCCATTACTCGCCATCCGCAAGCCCGCACCTACGGTGGCCGGATGTCGCCTCGCGACGTCCGACGCCCTGGGCGTCTCCCGCGGCGGCTGGGGCGTGAGGTGGTTCTGTCCCTCACGCGGCCCGCTTCCTCCTTCGCTAGCATTACTGCTTCGCAGAAGGAGGTGACTGCATCCCATTCCCTCTCGCCCCGGAGCATGGCCTGAACCAGGTCCGGACGCGAGAGGTCGCCGCCGCCTATCACCTCCGTGAGGGCACGGCGGTGCTCTGCCCAAGCGGGGCAGTCCTGCACCGTATGCTCCACCGTGTCATCCGGGCGATCTACACAGTGGTGACACCCGGGCGTTTCCTCCCGCCCTATCCGACACAGGAACCTCCCGAAACAACCGTGTCCGGTGAGGACCTGCGTCAGGCGGTAGGTGAGGACGCCGTAGCGCCTCTCCAGCCACTCCTCAAAGAGGGGTCTTATCGCCGCGATTGCGGCGTTCCCGAACTTAGTTTCGACAGTCGCATCTCCCATTCCGCCATGAGATCGCACCGGAGCTCACTCTGCAGTGCCGCGATTTGCCGCGGCAGCGGGGTTTCACCCCGGCGCTGCGCGTCCACACGCCACTCGTAGACGCGCTGGAGGGCTGTTGCCTCCAGATCCCACGGTGGCAATCCGGCAAGGAGGCTTGCCGCTTCGCCGGAGACCGTGCGATATCCCCGGATCATCCGGATGGCCATGACCCTCTGGCATGCCACCAACTTGGCTGGTGGCCGCCGCCTGATGGTAGGGGTCCACGCAGGGGCCCCGTAGAGGGCCATGGAACATAATAGGGCTATCGAGTCTTTAAAGTTAGGGCAGGTTTATATATTAAGCCACATAAAAATGGAAAAGGTTTATTCGTGAAATCTTCAAAAAACTGAAAAATAAGCTACCTAATCGTCCTCTAACTAATGTAGACATCCAAAGGTATGCACGCGATATTCCTCACTTTCGAGGAGTGTACATGAGGGATCAATTGATCCCTCATGTACACTCCTCATTACCAAGAACGCCAAATCTGATTGAATGTGGTATCGTTAACTTGGACGATTATAAGAACAAAGGGACGTATTGGGTAGCTTATGTAACAGTAGGCAATTATTGTGAATATTTTGATAGCTTTGGAGATTTGAAACCTCCAATGTAATTAATACGATATTTTAAGAATTGTAATTTTTTTTATAATTTATACAAGATATCAGAAATTCAACACTGTAAATTGTGGACAATTATGTTTAGAATATCAGTGGACTTTTTGGAATAAAAACGTATAAAATTTATGATTTTCTTTTATTTCAATCATTTGCAAGACATTGCAGACTCACATTATCGATAACTGGAAACTCGTCAACTTTATCTACTTACTATCCCAACACGTTGCAACTATATGAACAGTATGAGTGTGCCTTATTGCATTTCGCAACATTGACGATTCAAAACATTGACAAAACGAATAATAAATTCTATTATGGTTCTAACGAAGTTATTGAAATACCGGAGGGCACCTATGAATTGCAAGATATTAATGATTATTGAAAATCTAAAATGAAAGATGCCTCAATCAAACTACAGTGCAATAACAATACTTTGAAAGCTGCTGTACATTGTACAAAGGACATAAATTTTAATAAAGAAGGTACTTTCAGGAATTTGTTAGGGTTTAATAAACAGATCTTGAAAGCAAATAAATGGCATGAGTCACAGTTGCCAGTCAACATTTTACCTACAACTGTGATCAGGATCGAATGTGATATTGTTAGCGGCTCGTACACAAACGGAGAACCGAGTCACATTATCCACGAATTTGCACTCAACGTTCCTCCTGGATATAGGATTATAGAAATTCCGAAAAACGCGATATACTTTCCAATCAACCAAAACAACATTAGCTGTATATATATCAGGCTGTTAGATATAAATAACCGCTTAATAAACTTGCGCGGTGAAGAAGTGCAGCTGTATTTGCATCTCAGAAGGAAAAATGATCGACTACAATAAATATGTGCATCAGCAAATCAAAAATATCAGTTCCACTCAAGCTTCCAACCATATAAGAGCTCGCCCTAAGAAGAAAATAAAATTGTAGGCACGAACTGATATTGCTACAAAGTAATAAAAACCTGAATGCGGTCAAACTTAACACAGGTCAGTTTGTAAAAGACGTTCAAATAAATAAAATCATCTGGCGTGTACCGCATGTTAAAGTGTCCGACAAAGTGAAAATAAGTTTACTCAAACTGTTAGAAAAAGATCGACCACTCCATATGATATTCAGAACTAGGGATCTGTACGAATATCCAGCTTTACCTAAAACTACAAAACATACCTGGTCTTTCAAAACTTCCTCACAAATAGAGAAACCTAGATACATAATTATGGGCCTACAGACAAATAGAAAAAACAATTCAAGTTCTGATATGTCTCAGTTTGATCACTGCCATGTTCGTGATGTTAGAGTATACCTAAATTCGACTTACTTCCCGTATGAAAACCTAAATGCGTGTTTCGCGAATAACAGAATCGCTTTATTATACAAGCAATACATTCGATTTCAACAGTCTTATTACGGACGTCGTCCGGAATCCTTATTAAGTGAGAAACAATTTAAAGATTTGGCGCCGCTCTTTATCATAGATTGCTCTAGACAAGCTGATAATGTAAAGACAGATCCTATTGTGGATGTACGAGTGGAAATAGAGAGTGATTCGGACATACCAGATCAAACTTCTGCATATTGTCTTATATTGAACGACTGTATAATTGAGTATAAGCCTCTAAGTAATACTGTGAGAAAAATATCATGAATCCGAATACTATCATATTAGATGTTCAAGGGTTTAAAGACCTGTACAATAATTTCATAATAAAAGAATTAACTTTTGCTAGTCGTGATTATACTCAAACATTTTTAATAAAACCACCATACTTGTTTAAATACTTAACAAGTGATGAAAAGAAGCAGGTTAAATGGTTGGAAAGATATTGGGAATTTATTGGAATGAAGGATATATTGACTACAGAAGGAAATCATTGTAAATGGTTTGGAGAAGGTGAATTGGATAAAGGATCTTTGTATGAAGTGTAAAGTATCAGACCTTGGTAAAGAACAATGTCCTAATTTCTCTGTTTTTCATAAAAAATACCGTGAAGGAAGATCTAATTTTAATTGTAATAAACATCTGAAGCATTGTGCGCTTAAAAATGTGCTTTGTTTAAGGAAGTATTTAGAATCGGCATAAAATGTATGTACTAATGTGTGTAATGTAGATTATTAGTTTTTAGGCTTTTTAAATAAAAATCAAAATAAGTTAAACATGCTTTTATTTTGCTAAACACTCCCCACACTTCTCCAAATAACTTAACACTACACGCAATTGAATAGAAATATCTTAATAAAATTATAAATATTAGTTTACACAAACGATTATTAAAAGTCAGTATCTATTAAAGATTTCGATATTTTCTTAACTAAAGACTCAGTTTCGTCCATAACACTGTCGATAGCATCTTGAACAATACATTGTGCGTTTATAATAACGTTCTCACTGTCACTATCACTGTCTATGGTTTGAGGATTGTTATTACTTAAATCTACGACTGAAATTTTTATTAATTTAATTCCTCTTCGCTGTAGTCGACTCATCACATAGGATTTGGTTGGTTTTCGTTTTTTCGACTTTTCCCTGCATCGTTGTTTTGGTTTTTTATCTTTCGTGACTGGTTTGCCGCGCTCGGGTTCGCTGCGAAACATCTCAGAAAATCCTTCGTAAGGATCCTGGGCATACTGGCTGAACATAACACAATTATACCACTATTCCTTTAGTATAGCGCTCGAAAGCGTTATAATTGGGTTTTCCATCGAGTTCACTATATTCCTTTATTATATTGATTATTAATACTACCGCGATCACAATTGTCAGTTACGAAAAATATTTTACTCACCGACATGATTACTTTTGCTGAAAGTTAAAAAAATATATGAAACAGGTGTTCGCGATGAATAATATTCCGTTAATGTTTGCAAAATAATTAAATACTGTGTAATAATTAATTACATGTCATCTAAGCATTTGTGTCTCCATGCTAAGGCCAATGAACTGCAACGTAGACAATAATTATACAATGAAGAATAGTGCCTTGTAAGCGTGTTACTTAAACGTAAACGTTAGTTATTCAAAAATCAACCTTACGATGCAAAGTATCTAGGTGTATAGTGCAACTGAAATCATTGCAATCGGTATTTACTTCATTTACCGATTAAAAAAAAGAGTGTAATGATATTTTAAAATAAATAGAATTTCATAAATGAAACAAGTCAATGGTTACAATAATTCCAATTTTATTTAATTTTTGTATAATAGTTATTAACATTTATTATTTTCTAAAACTAAACTTATTACATGAGTAGCCTTAGATAATTACGTAACACTAAACTTAAATTATGATCACAGTAATTCATTCTTAAAAATAAACGCATGACCCCAGGCTCGAGTTGAAATTTGATCTACAGATATCGATTGTTTGTCATCATTTCTAGATAAAGCAACTTTGTTGACAGTACGAGTAAATGAATATTTCATGTTTTATCGATTTAAACATGTAATTTTTTCTCCGAATTACTCCGCAATTAAATAAAATGGTTTCATAGTCTGATAAGTTTAAATCCCTGACCACGCTTGCTTTCACCCCTTTTGCTTTTTAATAATATTATTAGGGGTTTTTATAGAGTAAAGTTGTCAAGTCGTCTCAAGCCAACAAAATCAGATTTATTTTTTCCTCCCATTTCATCTTTAAAGAGACCGGGTACCTTTTTATTTTTTAGCGGTATCTGTGAATCATTTGCGGCTTCATAGTTACTGCTGTCAAAATATTGTAAAAAATGATATTTCAAATCATGGTAAAAATCGTTAGTGTCTATTTTATAAACAAAGGAATCGGTATCTGTGTAACATAGCTGCACTCGATCTTTACAAAAAGGCTTTACAGTATCGTAATGAAAGTAATACATGTGTGCTTTTGAAAGTTCCAATACAGTGAAACCTATGTAGATAGGCTTATCTAAAATAATTTGATCAGGTTTCATTTGTATCGCAACTAAGTTTTCAGATAAAATAGATGCACTGTGGAAATAGGGGTTGGCTATAAGTTTCTCAGCGGATATAAATTTCTTAGTTCGATTGGACTGATCGCACCATTGATTAACTAAATGCACGGTTACTCTATTTTCAGTATTTTCTAATGTCTTTCCAAAAACACTGTTATTTAATAACTTAAAAAAGTCTTGTTCAAAGGAACTTTTTGCTTTTTGTCTTAATTGAGTATTTAACTCTATGTATTGTTTTAAATATGGAGCCTGTCTAAAAGTAATAGCTCTATGAATTTTACGTAAAAATAAACCATGTTCCAAACATGTTTTCAAATGAACGTAATTAATCACATAGTTGTACTTATTATACAAATTTGCTATGAGTTTCTTGGCTTTACCTCCCGGGGGTTCACATTTTTCAGGACAAAATGGTAAGTCATTATGATGATTATGTAAATTTTCGGGATACAATAGATCGACTTCTAATATGAAGCCCCATTTTGCGTTATCTTCTATAGCGGTAACATCAAAATTAGCTAATTCGTTATCACCTAAAAATCTGAAACTAGAGTATGGTAAATACTAACACATGCTAAAACCGTTAAGATTATTACAATCTAAATATACTATGAAACTCTCAGGTTGTGATGGATTATATTAGGTTGGGCAAAAAGTCTTTTCGCATTATAGTATGTATGAACTTGTAATAAAATCTCTTTGGCTATAGTATTTGTATCTGGTTGGTTTTGGTATCATTGAAAGTTTAAATTTTAAAGAACATAATTCTAAATTCAAATTAGAAAAATGTGTGATTTTCATTTGTTTTTCGTACTGTCAAGATGAGTGAATCTAATGAAGAAATTCGATACATTTTAAAATTTTATTACAAAAAAGATAATAATGCAAAGCAAGCCGTGAAAAAAAATTGCGATGTTTATGGACCTAGTGCAGTGTCTGTGAGAGTAGCACAAATTTGGTTTAAGCGTTTTCAATCCGGAAATTTTGATGTCAAAGATGCACGTCGCTCTGGTCGCCCTATTACGGATAAAATTAATGCCATTTTTGAAAAAAGTAGAGCAACATCGGCATGTCAGTAGTTAAGACGTAGCTGAAGAACTGGGAATTGACCACAAAACAGTTTTGGCGCATTTGAAAAAAACTGGGTACACAAAAAAGCTCGATATTTGGGTACCTCACGAGCTCACTGAAAGAAACCTAATGAACCGTGTACTCATTTGTGATTCTTTTTTACGACGTAATGAAACAGAACAATTTTTGGAGAAGCTGATAACTGGTGATGAAAAGTGGATCACTTACGACAAGAACGTGCTAAAAAGGTCGTGGTCAAAGGCCGGTCAGGCTTCACAGACTGTGGCGAAACCCGGGTTAACTCGCAACAAGGTGATGCTGTGTGTGTCGTGGGATTGGAAGGGCATTATTCATTATGAGCGATTACAACCAGGCAGGACCATCGATTTTGAACTCTACTGCGAACAACTGATGAGATTAAAGCAAGAAGTTGAGAGAAAGCCGCCGGAATTAATCAACAGGAGGGATGTGGTTTTTCATCATGATAACGCTAGACCTCACACATCTTTGGCCATTTAGCAAAAATTAAGAGAGTTTAGCTGGAAGGTGTTAATGCATCCACCGTATAGTCCTGACCTTGCACCTTCAGATTTCCACCTGTTTCGGTCTCTTCAGAATTCTTTAGGCAGTGTCAGGTTAACATCACGAGAGGACTGCCAAAACCACTTATCGCGGTATTTTGATCATCAAGTCCCAAAATTTTTATAGCAATGGGATCATGTCCCTACCTACAAAATGGCAAAAAGTTATCGAGCAAAATGGTGCCTACATACTTTAGTTAAATGTAAATAAACTATATTCAAAAATGTTTTGAATTTTCTTAAAAAATGCGAAGAAACTTTTTCCCCAACCTATTATACAGGCTTGTACTTGTGATTAGCTCTAGCATGCCGATGGGAACATATGCACAAACCACCGCGTATACCGCTTTGTATCATTCTGATGATAGCTAAGTCCGACACTAGCTCTAACTGAACGCCTGTTTTTAGCAACATCGCATTGAAAGATTAACTGGGTGCAGTAATGTAGAACGCGGGGTCAAGACTGTAATATTGTTTACAGGTTTTCCGAAAATTTTCGAATATGTCTGTTAAGAAAAGCACATCCATTTTTAAGTATAGATCCGTATACTCGCCTAGGTTATTAATATTGAATTCAGCCCAAACACCCTACGCGTGATTATAATCTTCATCACTAATGACTTCGTTAGTCAAAGAATTATAAAAATTATCCTTAGACGGCAAAAATGTTTGATCGTAACATCCCCAAGTGGTTTAAACTGTCTTTCTTTAGAAAAATGAGATCGTAGATTAACGAAATCTTCCACCTGCAATGTTTTAGCGAGCTTGTCTAAACTTGTTCCCAAAAAGTTGAAGGAATCTAGAAACCTTATACAAATGTACTCGTTATCAGCAATAGGAATAAATTTGGTAAATGCTACACATTTTTCTTTTGTCTTGGGGATTATTTTAATTGAACCTGGAATGACACCTAACTTTTTTATAAATAAATGACAATCGTATCTGGATAAATTGTGAAAAAAAATTGGAATAAATTTCGGTACTTTATGCTGTAAATTACAGTGTCGATGTGCTGCACCTCGATATAGACCTGTAATATGACAATGATCTCTTACTTTATCGGTCAAGAGTAAATTGTCGCAAATATGACACTTAACGGCACGTTTAAAATCACGAGAATTTTCATCAGTGAATATCATAGGCTCGCTTTTGGATATAATTCTATGTATTTGTTTTACGTCCTCAGTAAGAAAATGTATAAATTTCGAAACACAATTATTACTCCGATAACTTCTATAGCCCTCAACGGTGACATTTTTATTTGATGACACGACATTGTAAGCGAACGCCGCTGGCACGTGGCGTTTTAATTATGACGTGTTAGCGGTGTTGAATTCAGCGCCGGAAATTGGTTCAAGTAACGTTTCAAAGTCGGATATATGATATATGACAAACGGAATATTTTGTTTTCTATCATAATTTTTAAATTTTAAAAATGACCCTTTTTCCGGTAAAACAGTGACAATCCCCCCACACAAGTGGGATTCAATTTGACTAAGAGTTGGAAAAAACAATAAACATGTTTCACAGAAATATAGTTTACCATGATGTTTGGTCATCTGATTTCTAACTAAACGAGATAAATCTTTGATGAGACAGTAATGAGAATTATTATTGTTTTTTTAAAAACAGTAGATGGATACTTTTATTAGACTTGTAATTCAACGTTGTATACAATGGCCCAATAATTGTTTTGTCACATTTTAAACCATATCTATACTATTTAAAATAAAGAAAAAAATAACAATAATAATAATAAATAAAAATAAATAAATATTATAAAGAGGTAAAATTTGTTTCTAAGTTTGTTTGTAGGGGGTAATCTCCGGAAGTAATGAACCGATTTAAAAAATTGTTTCACTGGTAGAAAGCTACATTATTCGTGAGTGCTATAGGCTATAAATTATAAAGATATCATGCATAATAGCCGAACTATCTCAATTTTTGTCTAGCCAGGCGGAAAAAATAGCTCTTACAACAAAGTTTTTTGCATGCGCTGCCTTAACAGTTGTATATAATTGAAAACAATGTATGGCAACCTGGTCTGCCTTTAATAGTTCTACGAAAAAGTCCGGGACACCATGTTTCTATCTTATATATTTTAGCAGATATAGTAGCTTTTTCCATAATATATACTATATTATACTATATATCTATACTATCTATACTAGTCTATACTAATAATACTAATATACTAATATTGTAAGAAGGTGTTCCTTCGGGTGTGACGTCATAGCCCCTATGACGTCACACCCGAAGGAAACAAAGTAGATGTCTTCAGGCGATATTTATTTGGAAGATTTTTACAGCGGGTCTCAATAACGGAAATAGGAGTAGGTACAGCTCCACACGACCAAGTCCGGGGATGATTATATGGGGTCAAAGTGGAAACATGATAGAGGCCGAGTGGGTTGGTAGGGTCATCTGGAGAAGCTACTTTGAAAGAGGTGGGACCATGTTTATTAACTATGACATATGGTCCATCTCTACGTGGCGCAAATTTTGCAGTTACACCTTGAGCTCCCTTGCTAACGGGGTGCAGGTTAACAAGTACCAAATCTCCTGGTTGGTACTGTGGGTGTTCACGCCTATGCTTATCGACATATGCTTTGCGTGATTCCTCCTTCATTTCTTGTACTTCCCTTGCCTTGATTAATGTATCCGCTAGTTGTACAAGTTTTGGGGTTATTTCTGGTATTATATTCTCAGAAATGACTATGTTCCTAAAGTCGACTTCATTGTCACGTGGGGACCTTAGTTCTCTTCCGAACGTCAAGTACGCTGGGGTTTTACCTGTTGTAGAAACGTTAGTACTGTTCATAGCAAAACGAATGGCAGGCAAAAGTTCCGACCATATGCTATGTTTCCCTCCTTGTACCATTATAGCTAGTTGGGCCTTTAATTCGCGATTCTTACGTTCGACAGGATTAGCTTCAGGGTGGTACAAGGCAGTATATTGGTGCTTTATGTTCAGACTGTACATAACTTGTTGCATTACAGCACTCACAAACTGAGTACCATTATCACTGGTTACTCGGCGCGGCATCCCATTTCTTAGAAAAACTTCGTTGATCGGGGTTACTGCACAGTTTTCAGCGGTGGCGGTAGCTAAAGCGAAAAGTTCCACCCAACGGGTAGCGACATCCTCAACGATTAATATCCAAGTTTTCCCATCTTCTGTTTGTGGTAAAGGTCCGAACAAATCAAAAGAAACTACTTCAAATCGTTGGCACATACTTGTAGTTTGAAGTAATCCAGCTGGTATCTGATTAGAGGGTTTATACCGTTGGCACTCCAAGCAATTCTTCACATAACTTGCAACATAGCTACGCATCCCACTCCAATAGTATCTGTTGGCTTTCTTATAAGTTTTATCAGCACCATATTGTCCTGCTAATGGATCGTCATGGTAAGCACTGAGAACTGGAGTGAGTCTCGTACTCTGTGTCGAGCGGACGTATTTACTTGTACTCGCAATCAATAAATTTCGGAAATATTGTCTAAAGTGCAGTAATCTGTTTTAAAGTTACTTCAATACCTTCTTAACAAAACCGAGAAGAAACAGTGAAAAAACTAAATCTGTGTACAAAGTATTACCGGAGATATAAGCAAAAACATTTCTATGTTTTTAAAAGTGAACGTTAAAAGTGTCTTTGTCTCGGTGTCGAAGCTGACTGACCTTCGGACAGGTCAATGACACCCGTTTTGGATTGGGTTCACGCGTAAGCAACACATCGTCTAATTTCGCGTGACTTACGGCAGACGCAGCGGCCTAGTGGCGTAAAGCGAACGAACTATCGTCAGGTCTCGAGTTCGATCCCAGCGACAAGCATTACTTTTTGTGAAGTTTTATATAATTTTAAACACTGTTATGGAAAACATGAATGAAAACATAACATTCAGACGAAGATTGACTAATTTTAATGCCTCTACAACAAATTTTGAAGATGATTCTTTTTTATCCACCGACTCTCATACCCTTGGAAGAAGTCTACCCGATTTATCTGCATGGAATTGCCAAGAGTTTACTGATCTACAGGAAACCGTACGAGATTTAAAGGAAAAGCTAGAGAGTGCACACAAAGAAATTGAAAACTTAGTACTAGAAAAGATGGAATTAGAAAAAAAACTAGTAACCCAAGAAACCAAAATTAATAATTTAACTAAAATATTTTCCCCATGTATTAGCACCCCAAAGCGAAAATCAAGAAATTTAAACGAACCAAAGATATTAACCAACCAGCTGCAACATGAACCTGAAATGGGAAGAAAACCTAGCAACACAGTACAAACTACTATACATCATAAAAACGAAAAATCTATCACAACTGATGCTTCATATCTTAGAAGCAAAAATAATTATCTGAAGAGGACAATACATATCCTAGGAACCCAGCAAATCACAGGTTTAACTACACGCCTACTTGACTTGAGATTTGATAGCTCATACGAAAGGTACTGTGCACAAGGAATGTTAAAATACTATGCTAACTCTCAGCAGCTGTTAAACACGAAGTTGTCATGTAAGCCTTGTGATAAAATTATTATTTGTGTTGGAGAAAATGACTACAACCCTACTACCCTGTTAAATGAATTATATATGTTTATAAAAAAATACAACAGTTCTCCAATTATTGTGTTGAGTGTGCTGGAAAATAAATATCTAAATGTAAAATTACTGAATAATAATCTAGAACTGATCTGTAAAAATAATGAAAACTGCTATTTCCTACGTACCCACAGCAATACTTGTCATAAACTGAACGTTCTGATTGACACAATTGACTATAAAAATAAATATCTTAACTTCAGCAAAGAACTAACTATTATGCCGAAATGCTCCGAATTGCCCACATATTTTTCAACAAACCAAGACATAAAGCCTACTTACCGACCAACAAGATCGTCCTTTCATAAAAACACCCGGCACAATAGCTTCTTTCGCAGATACTAGTGACTATCTGCCTATACCTAAAACGCTCTGCGATCAAAGTCAACCATTAAAAAACACAAAATTAAATGATAATGAGTTAAGTAAGATAAAAAACGTAAATTCCATTGACGTACCTAATAATTGTCACTCATTAAATGTTCTTCACCAAAATATTGCAGGCTTTAGAAGCAAAAGAGAAATGTTAGAAATAGCGATTGACACGTTCCTAAATAAAGGTTTGACTATTGATGTAGTGTGCTTAACGGAGACTTTTATTAAAGCGGGTGAGGAGAGTAGCGTTGCCTTAAATGACTACAAATTAGGAGATTGGTACTCAAGAAAAACCAAAAAACGAGATGGTGTTTGTATACTCTGTCTAAACCACATTGAGTACAAAATACTGACGCAATTGAAAAAATATGCATCTGAGAATTATTTTGAGTGTTGTGGAATTGAACTCATACCATATAACATTATAATAATAGCCTTATATCGTACGCCAAGCTCAAACCCCTTTGTTTTCCTACGTAATTTAGAAGTTATGTTATGCAACCTTCGAAATAAATCTAAGAAACAATTAGTTATAGTAGGTGATCTTAACATTGACATTTTGGGGAAAAAAATCGATAGAAACAAAAAATGCTCAGACGAATTAACTAGGATTGTAAATAATTTCGGTTTAACATTACACATAAAACAACCAACAAGAAGAAATTCATGTTTGGACCAAATAATAAGTAACTGTAAGGATGTAATATGCGAAGTTATACCACTGGGACTGTCAGATCACGAAACAGCTCAGATGATATCCATAAAAATAGACGATAAAGTTCCACCTCTACGCTTTCGTATAATTCGCAAGCGAGATTTTAGCGCCGAAAATAAAGAAAAGTTCTTTAGCTGCTTATCAAATTTAAAATGGACTGAAATATTTTTGGATCAAGAAGCTAATAGTGCGTTTATTAAGTTTCATGATTTACTGGTCTTATTTTTTGATTTATGTTTTCCTAAAATTGAGATTAAAATCAACCTAGTGAAAAAACATACAAAATGGATCTCCAAAGGAATTAAAAAATCTGCTAAAACTAAAAGAGACTTGCGTTTTAAATACTACTTCTCGTCTGATAAAGGCAATAAATTGAAATACCTAAATTATAATAAATTACTAAAAAAATGTATAAAAAAAGCTCAAAAAATTCATAATACAAATTATATAACTAGGGCTAAAAATAAATGCAAGGCATCATGGGACCTAATAAAATATAATTCTAATAATGATAAGCAAATTCAGGAACTTAATATTAAGGAGATAGAAACTGAAACCGGACTACTAACAAGCCCCACGGACATTGCCAATTATATGAATGACTATTATATCAATCTGACGAAGAACGATTTTGACATTAATACTAATAATTATGACATTGACCCTAATAATACTAGTATGTTTTTAATGCCCACCAATAATGATGAAATACAAAAAGTAATCAAATCACTCAGGGATACAAATTCAACCGGTTATGATGAAATACCTACAAAAATTATAAAATACATAGCCCCTATTATTACCCCGGTACTAGTACATCTAATAGACTTATCATTATTCACGGGAGTGTTTCCAGAAAAGTTAAAAATTACGACTATTAAACCGATACATAAAAAAGGAAATAAAAAACTTGTTGACAATTACAGACCGATAGCCCTATTGCCTATTCTAGCAAAAATTTATGAAAAGGTCATGCATGCGCGATTAACACATTTTATCGATAAATTCCAAATTTTAAATCAAGAACAACATGGATTCCAAAAAAGAAAATCGACAACCACAGCGGCATTTAACTTAGTTAACCTAGTTACCAAAAATATTGACCAGAAAATTCCGACAACTGTTGTATTTTTTGACATGTCAAAAGCCTTTGACTTTGTTTCACACGAGCTACTACTTAAAAAATGTGATAAATATGGAATCCGCGGAAAAGCAAATACATGGCTAAAAAGCTACCTTGCAAACAGATCGCAAGTTGTAGAAATTACTGTGAATAAAGTCGATCAAAATGGTGAACAGAAATTTAATTCCAAATTAGGTTACAATTGCACAGGCGTTCCATAGGGTAGTATTTTAGCCCCTCCACTCTTTCTGCTATATATCAATGATCTGACAAAAGTAACTGACCATCCCTGCATACTCTTTGCAGACGATGTGTCCGTTATCATCCCTAAAACTAAAGACGACTATAATAATGAAATAAATAGCACCGTAAGCAAAATAATAACTTGGATGGAAAAGAATAACCTTAAACCTAACATAGATAAAACCAAATATGTACAATTTTGTAACAAACACTGGAATAAAATTGATTTAAAAATCATTTATAAAGATAAACAAATAGAACAATCGGATAGTATGACTTTTCTTGGGATAGTTCTAGATGAGAGGTGTTCCTGGCTTAGACATATTGATATGGTATGTGGACAACTCAGTAAGTTTGCTTATGCTCTATGGCGTTTATCTAATCTAACAAATAGACAAGCCACACTGCAAGCTTATCATGCATATGTTGGCTCTATACTGCGTTATGGTATACTGGTATGGGGAAACTCGGTGCATCTCGGAAGAGCTTTCATCGCACAAAAGAGGTGTATACGTGCGATTTGTAATGTAGACCCACTCACATCCTGTAAGCCATTGTTTAAGAAACTCAGAATACTTACATTGACTGGCATCTATATTGAGGAAATATGTAAATTTACCAAATCTCATCCAGAGATGTTTGAAAAACTAGGAGATAAATGTGCATTCAAAACTAGATATCCTAATAGATTAATTAATACGAGAATAAAAACGGAACTATATAGGCGAAGCTGTTATCCTATGTGTATTCAAATTTATAACAAGATTCCTAACCAAATTAAAGAACTTCCAATGGTTCGCTTCAAAAGGGCTTTACGTAGGTGGTTAATTGAGAATCCCTTCTATAATATAAAAGAATTCTTTCAATTTAAATTTAAGCAATAATGTAATTGTATCTACCTATAACAAAAATTTGCATGTCATTATGTTATGATTAAATATGCTAAGCTACTAACATTATCTATCATTTTAAGAACTTTTGTAACCATATTTACCTGCAAATAAATCTTTGACTTTGACTTTGACTTTGAACGTTTGCCCACTCATGACCGGGTACCACGAGTTGAGCATCATCAGCTTCGGAATCGGGATGTAACCTGTATAGCATTCCATTATTCATAAGGTAGCCTTTGTTACTCCAGTAGACAGCATCCACTGTTCCATTAGTCTCCTCTGAGGCTCCTATTATTTTCTGAATTTTCACATCTTTCATTTGTTCCTCTCAGATTTCTTTAACACTCCTTGTAGGCATATCTACGATTATAGAACATATCTCACACGTGGGGTTATCTTCACAACACGGTGGTCTAGACAATGCATCAGCCACGGTGTTCAGTTTACCAGGTTGGTAATTAATATTAATAATGTTGAATGATTGGAGCTGTAATGCCCATCTAGCCAAACGTCCAGTTGGCGCTTTTAAATTCATCAACCATTTTAAAGCTTGGTGGTCGGTTACCACAGTCACAGGTTGACCTTCGACATATGCTCTAAATTTATTTAATGACCAGACTACGGCTAACGCTTCTCGTTCAGTAGTGGAGTAATTTTTCTCAGCAGACGTGAGCAATCTACTCGCATATTCAATGGGATGCTCATCTTCCTTCTCCCCCTGGACCAGAACTGCTCCAAGTGCGTAGATACTGGCATCTGTCTTGAGAGTGTAGGGTTTCGTTTCGTCGGCCTGCCGCAACACAGGGGCAGTAGATAACCGAGTTTTGAGCGTATTGTAGGCCTCTTCTTGTTCTGTATTCCATACCCAACGGGCTTTCTTCTTTGTTAATTTGGTAAGGGGTTGGGCTATGGCGGAGAAATTCTCAATAAAACGTCGGTACCAAGAACACATTTGTAGGAAGGATATGAGATGTTGAAGATTCTTGGGTTTTGGCCTTTCTAAGATGGGTTTTGTTTTATCTGAGTCTGGCTTTAGTCTCTCAGGCGTTATGATGTGACCTAAATATTTTATTGACGAGCAGAGAAATCTGCATTTATCTTTGTTTACCGTGATATTATATTCTCTCATTCTTTGTAGCACGTCTTTCAGGTCGGAAAGGTGGCTTTCAAATGTGCTGGAGAATATGAGCAAGTCATCGAGATAGGCCAGCATGTTAACATGTTCTAGGGTAACACGGAATCTATCGACAAGTCGCTGGAAGGTAGCCGGTGCATTGCGTAGACCAAATGGCATTCTCTTGAACTTATAAAGACCAAAAGGGGTGATGAATGCTGTTTTCTCTTCGTCTTCTTTCCTGATCCTAACTTGCCAGTAACCAGATTTCAGGTCGAGAGACGTCATGTAAGGCGTTGGCTTCGCAGCGTGCAACAAGTCGTCTATTCGTGGAATAGGGTAAGTGTCGGGGACAGTGATAGCGTTAAGGCGTCGGTAATCGACACACACTCTAATCTTTCCATTAGGTTTGGTTACCATAACCACTGGCGGAGCCCAGGGCGACGAGCAGGGCTCAATAATAGCCTTCTCCATCATTTCATGTAATTCGGCTTTAAGAATATCTTTCTTTGTTTGAGACAATCTGTAGGGAGGCACAGATATTGGAATATCGTTCGTTGTCACGATACAGTGTCCTCCAAGGGAGGATGGTTTATTGTTATCAATAAAAACTTCTTGGTACTCTACTAGCATTTTATTTAACGTTTCCCTTTGCCTATCATCAATATCTATACTGCAAAAATAATAATCACTATCAGAGCCCGTAGGATCGTTTGCACCAGGAAAGAGTTGTCTTGAATGCGGGGATAAGTTGACTTCCGTTTCTTTTATATTTCTTTCCGCATCACGCATCATAAATTCTCCGAAAGCAGGTAGATAACCGTCGAAGACCCCTTTTGCTTTCTTAGCAGGTGACAGCTCGATTGGTATCGGCTTGTGTCTTGAGGCACTCTCGGGAATAGCATCAACACTCGAGGATGCAATAGCCTCTGAAGGCGACGCCTCTGGGGTATCTAAAACAACTCTGACCGAGCTGCTACTAGCATGTTCGAAGGTCACAAAGTCTTCCTCATATAACTCGTAGGTCGACTGATCATCGAGGAATTCCCAGGTAAATTGAGGAAGGTTGAGAACCATTTTTGCGTCTTGCATAAACCCAACGCCTAATAGAGTTCGATTGTCACTTGAATTAGGTAGAACAACGAAGCTTGTCGGTATGATGCGGTCTTTTAACTTCACAGGAACTGTTATCTTCTGTACCAGTTGGTGTTTGCCTATGCCATCTGCCAAAGTTATTTTTACTGTCTCTTCATAAAACTTGTGTCCTTTGCTCATCAACTGCTTGTATAGCTGGTACGATGCGATGCTGGACTTAGCACAGGTGTCGACGTATGCTGTCCCTTTGATGCCATCTATCTCGATGAACACAATGGGTCTGTTTCTTACATCCGATTGGACATTAACCGGACAGAAGCCTAAGTTTGTTGACGGTGAACGTTGTTTATTTGCGCAGCATGTTGCGCAATTGCTGCGAACTACGCCGGGAGTACCACAGCCGTAACATGTTACTTTGGGTGCGGATGGAGATGGAGCCTGCGTCGTTTTAGTAGAAGCTATAGTTGTAGATTGAGCCTCAGGAATCTTATCTGACTCGGTTGTCTCTAATCCTTGCTGCTTCTTTTTCAGCTTCCTACACTGGTCGGTAGTATAGCCGATAAAACGACAGAATCCGCACTTCACCTTAAGTTTTGAGGTCGGTTTTGGCTTAGCCTCTTTGCGTTCGTCTCCGTTATTCGGCTTGTCTATCCACATCTGTTCGACGCCTCGAGCTGCTTCTAATAACTCGTCGTAACTGTTAAAGGAGTTGCGTGGAATCTTGTCACGTATCCGGTGTTTCAGTTGACCGTATACCATATGAAGTTGATGGGATTCTGGTATTTCAGGTTCCGGAAGTTGAGCAAACAGAATTCGCTTATGTGCCACGAAGCTTTCAGTGGTCGAGTGGAAGTCCTGCTTTTCCATAACTTTCTCTTGGTATATGATATATGCAGGTTTCTTTGGGGCAAAAGCATGACGGAGACGCTCTTTGAAATCCGCCCATGTGGAGACATGGTTTTTAACTCCCTGCCACCATACTGCAGCTTCACCATTGAGGAGTAGTGGTAGTGCAGCGAGTGCTTCTGCATCATTAACATTTTCTATTTCTTTGAAAACTGATACTGCCGCCAAAAAAGCTTCCGTCACTTCGGAGTCCTTGGCCCCGTCGAATGTGGCTTTGCAGGTTGTGAAAGAGCCGTGTCTTCCTGGTGAAAGTTTCGACAGCAGCGCCTCGAACTGTGCGTCGGACATGGTCACCGACATCTCTGCTTTCTTCCTTTCTGTAGGTGTCGCTGTCATTTTTCCGTAACGTGTGACGTACTTGTCTTCGTGCCCACAGTTGGTCGCCAGATTGTAAGAAGGTGGTGGCTATGACGTCACACCCGAAGGAAACAAAGTAGATGTCTCCAGGCGATATTTATTTGGAAGTTTTTTACAGCGGATCTCAATAACAGAAATAGGAGTAGGTACAGTTCCACACGACCAAGTCCGGGGACGAAGGTCGGGGAACGATGTCCTCTAACCAAAAAGAGATTCCCTAGGAAATATTACTATATGCACTGACTAACAGGGGTGTTCTACGTAACCTTTCCAGGGAGGGAGGACGAGGTCCGCGGATGCACCTCCTGGTTAGTCGTGTTGATAGCTTAATTAAATAAGTTCACTGATCCAGCGAGGGTCATTAAGTTACGGAAAATCTTAACACCGCGATTCAGAAATGCGCGTCATAGGCACAGCGCCATCTAGTAGTGAGTAGCGGAACTTTACAATAAAATTTAATTTATTAATATTAATTTAAATTTTGTCTAGCTAGGCGGAAAAAAATAGCTCTTACAACAAAGTTTTTTGCATGCGCTGCCTTAATAGTTTAGTTGTATATAATTGAAAACAATGTATGGCAACCTGGTCCGCCTATAATAGTTCTACAAAAAAGTCCGCGACACCATGTTTCTATCTTTTATATTTTAGCAGATATAGTAGCTTTTATGTGTTAAAAAAAGTATTTTTCGACGTACTTACCTTTGGACGATTTTTTAAACAACAAAATATTAAACCTTATCGAAAAAAATATTATTATCATCACAAGAACATCATAGAGATACGATTTGCCCGAAACAGTATGTCAATTGGTTAAATAGTTTCGAAGATAAAATAAAATTACTAAATCGCGAAATGCCGCCGTCCATTCACGAAACACATTAGAACATGCTTACTTCTGTTTTTGGAATATCGGACAGTTTCAGCGTGTTTATCATGCCTAAAATAAAATCACAACTTTCCCGTCAGACATCTCAGAGCAGGTCGAGTACGCCGTACGGAAGAGTCTGCTCTTGAAAAGCATCAGCGCCTCTTGAGGGATAGAGAAAATATTTCGCAAGCACGCGCTGGGGAATCTAGCTCTGAGCGTTCACAGCGGCTTAGTAACCAAAGAGAACGTCGCAGGCCCGTGCTCGGGCATCTAGCGCTGAACGTGCGCAGCGTTGTCCGTATATAGGTATAATGTACTCTGTGCGCAGCGTCTCAGTGATTTAAGGCAGCATGTCTCTGCAACAAGGGATAGGGAGTCTAGCGCTGAGCGCTCGCAAAGGCTCGCTAGCCAGAGCGCGAGAACATCGTAGGCCCGTGCTCGGGAATCTAGCACTGAACGTGCGCAGCGTCTTTAGGAAGGAAATAAATCATAGCACTCAGTACTAACCGAACCACACTCATAATTTCATCACAAGTTAAATGGTTACCGCCCAACGAAGTGGGCACGGGTCAGCTAGTACAAATATATTGAGAGAAGGATTATTTCTCTCAAAGATAGTTATGTCCGAGAATGTAATTAGAAATGTTAAATTATTAACATTCAAAACATCCTGAAAGTATGGATAAGACGAAATCCTATCGGTATGTCTGTTTATGGGGTACAATGCCGCGACAACACACAACAAAAAGCAATACTCATCATTTATTTATTATTTATTTATTTAAACTTTATGCAACAAAAAAGTACAAAGGCGGACTTAATGCCTAAGGCATTCTCTACCAGTCAACCAAAGGTGGTGAAGAGATAACAAAGCAGGTGCAAAAAATTGTACATGAGGAAATAATCAAATAAGAAATTTTAAAATAATTGAAAACAAATATCTAAACAAGTTTAATCGTACACAAGTACATAAACTTATATATACCATATATAATATATATATATAATATATACATACTCATAAATACATACATATTTTATAATAAGAATAGAAAGGATATTGTTTCGAATATTCAAACAAGCTCTTTTAGCCTTTATTGATTTCGGCAAAGTTAAAAATTTAGATCCGCTGAGTGATTGATATTTATTAGTATTTAATTCTAAATGCGACTTACTTAAAAATGTCCAACCACTATCTCTTTCCTCAAATTCTTCAATTTTTTTTTAGTGGTACATTAACTGCTGATTTGTAAATAGAATCAATATAGTAATAAAATTATTTTTGTTCGGAATGATTTTATTTCTTGTTGATCATTTTTAAACATAAGAAAGGAAGCAAACAGTTCGAAGTTTATTTTGTCAGAGGTGTGTTTCTGTATTGAACTATCTATTAAATGGTTGATTTGTGGACTAATACTATTGAGAAACATTTCAGGAAAACTATGTATTTGTTCGCCTGTCGCTGTGACTTTATAACTTTTGATTCGTTCTTTAAAAGAAGAATTAATATTATAATTGCAACATTATCATAAATAGGAGTTGAACTATTGTTTTTATGTACTATCGACCAAAGTTCCGCATGCCCACCTTTAAGGCGATTATCGCATAGCACCGCTCTCGAGTCGATCACCGTAGGCATGCGTTTTGACCAATAGAAAGCGAATTTTAGTTGTGTTAGTGACACTCTAGTGTGCGGTGTCCGGTCCGCACTAGTGTGCGGGCGCACATTAGTAACCTGTTTCCCTCGTTTTGTTAAATGTTTTTTCAATGGTAACAAATTCTAATTGTCGTTTCGGTTTCTAACTATGATATTATGGCCCGCGTGAGCTCTTTTATAAATCATTGTTGACAAGAAGTTATTTCGTACTCATTATAATATATTATGTTTGATTTAGAAAATGTGTTATAAGTATTGTTTAATAAGTATCAACCTTCGACAAAAAATATATTTCGTACTAAGATAACATGTAAACAACTACTAGTGACTCGTCCCAGCTTTGCACCGGTGTTACAAATCACTGAAACGTTCAGTTTTTCTCTAATATAATATATATACTGTTACAAATAGAAACACAAAATGATTTTTTAAAAAGGTTTTAATGGCCTTCGGCCAAACACACTACAATTTATAAAAATAAGCAAACAAAATGAAATATTTGAAAATAACGACAATCGCTAGTTGTTCGGGCAGAGCTTCCGCACTCCGTGATGACTGACGAGGAAATGAACGAGTGCCTTTTTTTTTTTTACAAACTAAGCGACTACACGTTAAGGGCACCCCCTGTGGGGTACGGGCCTCGGCTTAGGGCGTCGCTGGGGGAGGGCAGCAAAGGGACAGGTTGGATCTGGTTGGTATTATTAAGGGGCGAATTTAAAGCTGCAGGCTCAGCGACGCGGGCTGGCACGAGCAAGGGACGGGGCGGAGATGAACAAGGACGTCGCAACGGACCTCGGCGGCGAGGGCGGAATGACGGCGGTCTGTATCTGTACTTACGTAACGTACTGGTTTCTTTGTTACTCTCCTGGAGGAGAGTAATGGCATCGTCGGGGATGGTTAAAGCGAGTCTTACTGATACGGGAGGGAGTGTATCGGGCGGCCGATGCGATCAGGGGATTGGGGTGTTTTTCAGCAGTGTCAAAGAAACGCTTGGCGGTGCGTTTTATGAACTGCTGGATGGTGGGGATTCTCAGATCGAGATGGAGATTCTCGTTGCGAAGGTAGTACGGGGCTCCCGTGGCCTTACGCAAGAAACGGTTCTGTAGAGTTTGCATCCTATGGAGACGGTATGCCTTTGCGTGTGCGAATACGGCACAGGCGTAGGTCATGATGGGACGAATGCACGCCGTGAAGATGCGCAATTTGCACTTGAGTGACAACTTGCTGCGTGCATTCAGCATGGGGTGAAGCCTACCAAGACGCGAAAGCGGCGCGCGAACGCACCACCTTAATGTGCTCTCCGAAAGTGAGGTGGTGGTCGAGGATCACACCAAGGTATTTGGCTCGCTTTTCCCAGGAGATCGGCTTGCCGTACATGGTGATGGGACTGGGGGAGTGAGGGGTGAGCGCGGTTTGGAGAAGAGGACCGCTTGGCTCTTGTCAGGGTTGACCTCGATTCTCCATTTCCGGAACCAAGCGCCTAGGGCGTTTGCGGCGACTTGGAGAGTGCGAGCGATGGAGGCTGGGCTGCGACCGGTGTAATAAATGGCCGTATCGTCAGCGAATAGGGCCAGATGGGCCTTGCTATTTTTTGGGATGTCGCTGGTGAACAGCGTGAACAGAAGCGGGGATAGGACGGAGCCTTGAGGGACTCCGGCGCGTATGGGGTGCGGTGAGGAGAGCGCACCTTCAATGCGATAGCGAAAGGTACGATTAGACAGAAAATCTCGTTTGATAAGTACGAGGCGGTCAGGCACTCCAATCTGGTAGAGCTTGTATATTAAGCCATTGTGCCAGACTTTATCGAAAGCTTTCGCTATGTCGAAGAAGAGAGCGCCCGTCAGAGAGCCACGTTGATAGCCAACGCTTATGTGCTCGACGATGCGGTGGACTTGTTGGACGCAACAATGGTGGGAACGAAACCCGAATTGTTCGTCCGGGATGAGGCTCTTTGCTTCGACATAGTCTTTGAGGCGCTTATAAATAAGCCTCTCGTAGATTTTGCCGAGAACGTTGAGCAGACTGATGGGTCGATAGCTCGAAGGCTCTGACTTAGGTTTGCCGGGTTTGGGGATGCCTATGACGGTGGCTTGTTTCCACGTCCCGGGGAAGATGTTGTTGCTCATGGCGCCATTGAAGATGGCAGTCATAAGCATTATGAGAGGGGCAGGGAGGAGTTTGAATACCCTGTTCGTGATTTTATCAGACCCAGGGGCTTTCCGGGGTCTGAGGTTTTTGATGATGTCCTGCACCTCGTCAGGGGTGACGGAGGGCAGTGGGTCATCGGGGTCTTCGACAGGTGGAAGGGCAGCTCTACGTTCGACTTCGGCGTCAACCCTGGAAAGGTGAGCTTTGTCTACAGGTTGAGTGCTCGGGGTGCATTGGGCCTCAAGACTGTCGGCTAGACATTCAGCCTTTTCGTCGTTGTCGAAAGCGACGGTTTTGTCGGGGCGAGTGAGAGGAGGCATGGCGGCCTCTCTGGTGGAGCGTAACCTCCTCTGTAGCTCCCAGAAGGCTTGGTGGGTGGGCTCCAGTTCGCTAAGCGTCTTGTCCCAGCTAGTGTCACGCCACTCATCTATGCGATTCTTTACGGCACGCTGTAGAGATCGCATGTGAGCTTTATTCGCGTCGCAGGGGAAAGCGCTATACGCACGGATGGCCGCGTTCTTCTCGGTCATCAGAGCACGTACATCGTCCGGTAGTTTCCAGTGGTGATCGCTCACCACCGGAACCTCCCTTGAACAATCGCTCAGGACGGATTGTACGTGTTCCATGAAGGAGTTGATCGCGCCCGTCGTGTCAGCGACTGAAACAATGTGTTTGGGGATAGCGTCCAGGTGAGGCGACGTGACGGACTTTAAGCTTTCGCTTACTTTCCTCCAGTCGGTTATCACTTGGGTCGGGAGGGGTTGGTTGGGATCATAGGGACCTGAGCGGGGAGCTAGTTCCATGATGATGGTGGTCGGAGTCGAGCTCGGGGAGCGCTTCAATAGAATGCAAACGGAGATTTAAATTCTTGAGGAGCGCTACATCGAGGATGTCGGGGAGGTGATTTGGGTCGTGGGGGAAGTGAGTGGGAGTGATCGGAGCGATGACGTCAAAGTTGAGGGTGGCACAGAGGTTGATCACGATTTTATCTCTGGTAGAGGTCGTGTTGCAGTTCCAGGCGAGATGTTTGGCGTTGAGATCGCCCGCTAGAATAACGGAGTCACTCAGGCCAAGAAGAGCGGAGAGATCGTTAGTGAGCAGAGTTGGGTCCTCTGAGGACGAAGGAGGGATGTAGACAGAGATAATGGTAATCGGCTGATGACCAGTCACGCCGAGCCGACAGAGTGAGACCTCGAGGCGAGATAGGGGTGAAGGGTCCATAGGGATGCAGTTCCTTTCTGTAGTATATGAGGGTGCCGCCCTTGTGACAACGAGACCTGTCGTTGCGAACTAACCGATAGTTTGCAATTCTCGGGTCACGATGGCGGGGCTTCAGGAATGTCTCCTGTATTAGGAGTAGGTATGTCGAGATGATGATCGCGGAGGAAAGTGGAGATCTCATCCCGCTGGCCATTGATGCCATTTGCATTGAAGAAGCCTAACTTGAGGGAACGGGGTTTGGTACAACAAAGCTTTTTACTATCCATTATGGTTTAGGACGGTATAGCTTTTGTAGGACACGCGTAATTGCGGGGTACGCGTCGAATACTTTCCCTATGGCTGTAAGGTCAGCATTGCAAGCAATGATTTCCTGAGCCATAATTACGGCATCCGGGTTGACGTAGATGCTGAAGGCGTCCGATAAGATGTGGACGTGTTCAGCGTTGGGGATAACGGCCACGGGGCCGGTGCGGGCGGGAGAGGGCGCGGCTGGGGCTGCAGGGGCAGCCTTTGTGGGAGGAATCTTTTTGGGGGCGGGTTTAGGAGCGGGGGCGGCAGGGGCCGGCGGCGCTGAAGTAGGGGCTGGCTGTGAGGTGGCCAGCGTTGGAAAGGCTCTTTGGTGGTTGAGCGTGTTCCAGGGAGAGGGCCTTTGAGGGCTGAGACGCTCGGGCATCTGTGAGGAGGGAACCTTCACGGATGGGCTTTCCCTTTGCTGGCGGGCGTTTGCACGCTTTACCAGCTTGGGAGAAGAGGATTTAGGGGCCTTGGGACAGCCGCGGTAGTTAGCCGGGTGTCCTGACTGGCCGCATAGCACGCAGCTAGGAGGTTCGGTACATAGCTCACGCTCCTTTGGACGTGGGCAATCGGCAGTGCCGTGCTCCCCCAGACACTTAACGCATCTCGGGGTCGCGAAACAGTTGCGCTGTACGTGGCCATACAGTTGGCAACGGTGACATTGGCCGACTACGTTGGCCTTGTAGGGCTTCTCTATTGAGATGCCGGAGAGGGAGCAAATGGACTTTACTTTGAAAATGGGGTGATGGCCTTCCGTGGGGTCACAGACGACCAGGACGGTATCGAAGGCGGGGCCGCCCCTCGCTTTGTGCAGGCGATGGACTGCCGAGACGGGGACCTTTTGAGAGAGGAGGTCGTTGAGGATGTCCTCAACTGGGATCTCTTTTGGGATGCGCCGGATCACTACTCGGGTGGGCGCTTCCTCGGGGAGAGAATAAGTGTGGAACGAGACGTTCCTCACCTTCAGTAGGCTGGTTAGTTCCCTGTGGTCTTTCGACGTGGGAACTTGGACTTTAATGCCCTGCAGGGTAGTGCGGGCATTGGTGTAAGTGATCTTACGATCGTTACACCACTTTGAAACTTCCGTCTACTTGGCCTTGTCTTGAATGAACAAGGGCGGCGGGGGTTTGAGCTTCTTCTTCGAAGCTAGAGCGGGGTTGGAAGTAGGGGAGCTAGGGGGGCGGCTGGACTCGGAAGTCGAGACAGCGTTGACGGTGGGGCTAGGGGTCGCGGGGGAGGTCGTTGCTACGACCTTTTTGGCTTTGGTAGCCTGGGAGGGAGATTTTCCCTTCTTCCTCTTGCCTTCACTGCCAACGACTTGGTATTCGTCGTCCGAGGAGGAAACGGAGTAGGATAGGGAGTCCTCAGAGTCGGAGGCGGGGGCAGAAGGGTGGTCACGTGGGACCGAGGTGTCCATGCTTTCGGACGAGTCGGGGTTTGCAGCTGCGACACGCAGCTGCGAGGCGCCCATTGTTTGTGAAACAATGGCGGTCGGCACATTGTGTGCTTCCGCGTAAGGATTTATTGTCTCGATGGACAATGAGGAAGGAATTTCTAGTGAGCCAGGCATTGATGGTGCCGCCACTGAAATTCCTTTATCAACGGGTGGCGGGGAAGCGGGGCTGTCGAGTACATCGCTAAAATTTGCGATGCTTTCCTCGATCGGGGAAGAGTTTTGCTGCAGAGCAGCAAACTTCTTGCCATACTTGGCAATGAATTCGGGGTCCTTGAAGAGGACCTCCTTGACGAACGCAACGATAATTGCGTCCGACATTATCGAAGAGGGAGGGAGGGAATCGCGGGAGAAATTTCGCGAGGGGAACCTAACTATGTCCTAACTGCCTAGCATCCCGGGTGGATGGGCCCAGGGATGTGTGACCCTCCCTGCCGGGTGTAGGCAGGGAGGTGAGTACCTACTGGTGTGCCCTAAACTTGTAAACCCGTCGCCAGTCTTATTGTGCGAACGGGGCCCTGACCAGTCTAGTGCGAAGGGTGTAGACACGCCCAACCGACACTAGGTGTGTAGCTGTGAACGAAACCAGAGACTAGGCACGACTAGAAGACCCCCCAAGGCCGTGACACTAGCTCCCGACTCCAATTGACTGCCTCACCCTGAAGGGGGTCGGCGGGTGTGATTGGGGCAACACCCCCTCGGCTTCGTTGGCACCGTAAGGTATCCACCGAGGACCACGAAACTGTGGATTTAAGCCCTAAAGGGGCCAAGTGAAGCTAACACAACAACACGCGGGTTAAAGAAATAATTAATCGTCCGCTGCCTTGAAAAAGGCGGCTTCGGATCGAATAGGTTGTAGTCTGCTGACTACAGGAGTCGTCGCGGCGGGCGCAACGAGAAGTGGCGGGGAGTCGTGAGCGGGCGCGGAGCGAAGCGCAGCACGTCCCTACGCGGCGAGCGTCGAGCGAAGGGTGTTTCATGAACGAGTGCCGCCAGCCACCTTCCTTATATAGTCCGTCGCGGTGTTGCTATTCTTGATCTGATTTTTCTTCTAATACAGCTTCTCCTGACGGGGCTGCGTGCTCGAAGCTCTCAGCAGGAACTGGAGGGTGGTCCAGCAACACCCTCCGCGTCCAACGGCTGCTCGACCTCATCATCATCAGTCTCTGTGAAGATACACACATTCTAAGAAACACTTATTTACATCGTGTATAGCTAGATTCATATGGCGCATAAAAGCATCAGATTATGTACCAGTTAGCCAAACAAGCTAACATGAGCAGTAATAAACGCACACACTAGCGTTTCAAATCACATAGGTTTTGCAACCGAATACCCCGCGCTTACTCTCGTAAATCCTGTATGCGCATACAGGATTTACATCAGTCTCTAAAAACCTAATAAGGGCAGGATTTACACAGGTCTGTTGTCAGTTGCGTCACCGACTCACCCCAGAAACCTCCAGTGTCAGGGTCAACCCAATACCAGGCGCACAGGATTTACACGGGTCTCTTCCACTGAGCACCACACAAACGTAGCCAAACTCAATAAATATGGGCTTGTTTAATACATAATCTAGCTCAAGAATAGGGAAACGACTAGTGGATATAAAATAAGCTAGTAAGGTAAACATAACAGCAATCGTAAAACAAGTACCTTCAAAAAATGCAGCACAAGTTTCGGGTGTCCATTCACCCTTCCATAACACCATGTATGCAGCAGCTGCCTGACTAGTCTTTCCATAAGCTCCGGCTAACAATTGGACTTCATACCTATCGTTAGGGAGGAGCTTAGTAACTTTATACGGGCCTCTCATACCGCTATCCAACTTTCCGGTGCTTTGAGAGCTCTTAATCACATAAACTAAATCATTAACTTGAAACCGTTTTGGCGGTTTCCTATTTTTATTTACGTAGGAGTCTTGTTTGTCCTTGTTTTCGCGTATAAGTCCTTTTGCACGTTGCCGTCTTATCTCGCAGATTGCATCACGGTTTGGATTCGAACCTTCGCAGGTTATATCTTTAATCAACGTTTTAATTAAAAGTGTAGTGGAATCAGTGCCAATAAGGAGATTTAATGATGAATATTGAGTAGTCCTATGTTTAGTAACGTTTAGAACCAATTGCAGCTTCCATAATATTTTGGACCAATCATTTTCGTTATAATTTACTTCAACTCTTATCATGTTTAAAACTGTTGTTGCAAAGAAAGAATAATATCAAAATAGTAGGTGCATTGATAATTATGTAAACTGTCATTTATGTCATGTATGTCAATGTCAAGTGTCAAGTGTATGTGTCAAGAAATTAAATTCGTCAGTCGTTATCCAGCAACAACGTGTTTTACTTATAGGTTATGGGCCCAGCACCCATTTAAGTAGTAAACACAGTTAAGTTGTATTAACTTTTCGTGTTGTACAAAGTAAAAATGAGTTCCAGTTATCACACTAACGTGCCAAAGTTGAAAGGTCGCGAGAACTTCGACGATTGGGCGTTCGCAGTTGAAAACTTGCTAATTTTGGAAGGCGCTGAAAAGTACCTAAAGCAAGAAGAAACGGATGTAAATGCAGCGGCAGATGCAAAGGCACGCGCAAAAATGATTTTGACGATTCATCCATCGCTGTACGTGCACATAAAAGACGCAACCACCGCGAAGGGATTGTGGACAAAACTACGTGCTTTGTTCGACGATTCAGGATTTACTCGGAGGATTACGTTGCTTCGCCATCTAATCTCTATAAGGTTAGAAGACAGTGAAAATATGACGAATTATGTGACACAAATTGTTGAAACGTCTCAACGTTTAAGCGGAACAGGCTTCGCTATAAATGATGAATGGGTTGGGTAATTGTTGCTTGCCGGATTACCAGAGCGATTTATGCCCATGATAATGGCTATAGAGCATTCCGGGATTCAAATAACCGCTGACACGATCAAGTCGAAATTACTTGACATGGATGTGGCAGATATGAGTGAATCGGAACGTAACTCAACGTTAGCAGCAAAATGGCATAGAAAATCGACTAAAGGGGGCAGCACAAGCAAACATGGCGAGCAGACATCGAATACGTCAAAATCGACATCGTCAAATGTCAACACGAAAACAATAACTTGTTATCGTTGTAAGGAAGTAGGTCACTACCGTAACCAGTGCCCACTTTTGAAGGAGAAAACAGAAAATAAGAAACAAAGTAATGCTTTCAACGTGGTTTTTCTCAGTGGCGGATTCAGTAAAAGTGGCTTTTACATCGACTCGGGTGCAAGTATGCACATGACGCCGAACGAATGTTGGTTAAAAAATCCTAAATACTCAACAAGTTTACCAGAAATTATTGTCGCTAATAGGACAAAAGTTCCTGTTTTATGTTCAGGAGACATAGAAATAACGACGAGCTACACTTACGTAATCACTGTGCAGAATGCGTTGTGTGTACCAAGTCTCACTACTAACCTTTTGTCGGTGAGCGAATTAATTAATGATGGGAACAGCGTCGTGTTTGAGCACAATAAGTGTCTCATAAGAAACAAATTGGATGAGTTAGTTGCAATAGCTGACCTGGTTGATGGAGTATATAAGTTAAGAATACAAACACAGAATTGTTTGTTGACAGTCAGTGGTGATACATGGCACAGACGGCTTGGTCACATTAATAGCACGCATATGAATAAAATGAAGGAGTAAATAAATAAATAAATAATAAAAATAGGAGTGTGGATTGGTAGAAGGACTTGATTATGCTGATCAGTTTATAACAAGCAAATCCAGCTGTCAAATATGCTGTGAAGGAAAGCAATCCAGATTACCATTCAGCAATCACGGATCACGTGCCACAGAGTCCCTTCAGGTAATTCATTCGGATGTCTGCGGACCCATGGAGACCGTGTCAATAGGCGGTGCACGATATTTCTTAACATTTATTGATGATTACACCAGAATGACATTTATTTACTTCCTGAAGGCTAAGAGTGAAGTATTCAATCATTTTAAAGAATTCAAATCAATGGCAGAGAATTTTCAGAATAAGAAAATAAAAATCTTGCGTACAGATAATGGCTGTGAGTACTGCAGTAATGATTTTAAAGATTTCTTGAAAAAGGAGGGAATCATACATCAAACAACAAACCCATACACACCTGAACAGAACGGACTGAGTGAAAGATCAAACCGAACCATAGTGGAGAAAGCGAGATGCTTACTTTTCGAAGCAGGTCTTGAAAAAAACTTTTGGGCAGAGGCTGCTAACATAGCTGTATATTTGAAAAAAAGATCAGTTGCTTCAGGTATTGAAAAGACTCCATATGAGGCTTGGACCAAGAAGAAACCAGATTTACAACATATACGTATATTTGGAAGTCCTGTAATGGTGCACATACCTAAAGAAAAAAGAACCAAGTGGGACAAGAAATCAAAAATGCATATATTTATTTATTTATTTAAACTTTATGCACATGTAAAAAAAAATACAATGTACAAAGGCGGACTTAATGCCTTGGGCCTTGGGCTTATTATACTAGTTGGTTTCAATGAAAACATCAAAGGTTCCAGAGTTTATGATCCAGTTAAAAGGAATGTAAGTACGAGTAGAGATGTTGTGATTATGGAAAAGCCGAGAAGTATAGAAATTGTAATTGTTCCATTAGAGACCACAGATTCAGTGGGGGAATTGATGCAGGAATCTGCGGTGAAAACAGAACCTTCTCATGATCTGTCCAGTTCCAGTGAATGTGAGTACTTGGACAGCCAGGATGATTTTTTAAATAAAAAAGAAGTGCCTAATGTAGAAAAAGAGAGTGAAAAGAAAGAGCAAGAAGATGAAACAAGTAATGTTCCTCAGATAAACTATGAAGTACCAAAGAAAAGGCAAAGGAAAAAACCAGAAAGATATGGATTTGCAAATTTGAGTACCACACCTACAGGGGAAGATGAACTGACTTATGCAGAAGCTATCAGCGGTCCTGAGAAACAACAGTGGTTGCAGGCAGTTGCAGAAGAGCTACAGTCATTCAATGACAACCAAGCGTGGGAGATTGTCAATACTCCAGATAGTGCTAATGTGGTACAGTGCAAGTGGGTCTTAAAAAAGAAAATTGATTGTGATAATAAAGTGAGATATCGGGCTAGACTGGTTGCAAAAGGCTTCACGCAGAAGGCTGGTGTGGACTATCAGGAAACTTTTTCACCTGTGATTATTGTTATGTCTACCTTGCGGTTATTGTTTGCTTTGAGCGTGCAATTAGATATGGATGTTACTCACCTAGATGTCACAACAGCTTTTCTTAATGGTTATTTAAAAGAAAGCATCTTTATGCATTTGCCAGAAGGATTTCCTATTACAGATTCTAATAAAGTACTTAAATTAAAAAAAGGCTGTTTACGGTCTCAAACTATCATCTTTAGCTTGGTACCAAAGAGTAGATGAGACATTGTGTAATTTAGGGTAAAGTAGATGTAAACTTGAACCTTGTGTTTTTATAAAAGATCATAATAATAACAAGAAAACTATTGTTGGTATTTATGTCGATGATTTTATAATTTTTTCAAATGAAGAAATAGAAACCAAGTGTCTAATAGAAGCATTGAGCCAAAAATTTAAGATCAAAAATTTAGGTCAAGTCAAACAGTATTTGGGCATGAAAATGTATATAAATAAAAATGGTATTACAATAGATCAGGAGAAATATATTGAACAGTTAGTAAATAAGTTTAATATGACTGATTGTAATTTAGCAAACACACCTATAGAAAGTAAATTGAATTTAGAGAAATCTAATATGTGTGATAATAACTTACCTTTTCAGAGACTTATAGGTAGTTTGATGTATTTAGCGGTCTTAACACGACCAGATATTGCATATGCAGTTAGTTTTCTTAGTCAATTTAATAATTGCTATTCTCAATTGCATTGGAATTATGCCAAGAGAATTTTGAAGTATTTGTTAAGAACAAAAAATTATTGCTTAAGATATTCTAAAGTAGGAGCAGAACTGGTTGGCTTTGTGGATGCAGATTGGGCCAGTGATGCCATTGATAGACGTTCTTATACAGGATTTTGTTTTATGAAATCTGGATCATCTATTTCCTGGGAAAGTAAAAAGCAAAAAACTGTAGCACTCAGTAGTTGCGAAGCAGAGTACATGGCTTTGTCAAAAGCATGCAGAGAAGGTTTATATTTAAAGAATTTATTTATTATTTATTTATTTATTTAATCAGAGTGCATTGAAGATGGCAAGCAACCATTATTCTCATAAGCGTTCAAAGCATATTGATGTTAGATATAATTTCATCAAAGATGTAATTAACAGCAACAAAATTGAGACTAAGTATTTGTCAACTTCTAGTATGCCTGCTGATCTGTTAACTAAAGGATTGTCAGGAGTAAAACATTATGAGTTCATGCAAAAACTTGGTATTGTTCAAAAGTAAATTGATTATTGTTTAAAATGTATAAATTTATTTGTTATTTTGATATAGTGGGGGTGTTGCAAAGAAAGAATGATATCAAAATAGTAGGTGCATTGATAATTATGTAAACTGTCATTTATGTCATGTATGTCAATGTCAAGTGTCAAGTGTATGTGTCAAGAAATTAAATTCGTCAGTCGTTATCCAGCAACAACGTGTTTTACTTATAACTGTACGACAGTACTGTTCCACTTGTCCGTTTTCCTGATGCATTTCAGGGGTGATAAAATGTACTTCGATTCCATAATTAGAAATCCAATTAATAAACTCATGGTTTTCAAACATACGACTTCTATCGCATACTAGCCTTTTAAAAGTACCAAATAGTGAAATTATTTGAGTCATTACGCGTTTCAACTCGCTACAATCTTGTCTAGGTAAGACATAGAGTAAACAATATTTAGTATACGATTCAACTACGATAAGTACATGTTTATGACCATCACTTTCTCTCAGTGGTCCGAGTACATCCGCGTGAATTGTATCAAATGGTACTGGAGCCTTTTCCCAAGAGGATATTGGTTGCAAACGTGCGCGAGGAACTTGTTTATGCGAAATGCACACTACGCAGTGCGTGACGTATTTCCTGACAAATTGTCTGAGACCGGGGAACCGAAAGTGTCGCAGGATCAGATCAGTAGTTTTGTCTACACCAATGTGTTCATGCTCGTCATGAAAAACACGTAATAAACTTAATCGGAATACCTTTGGTACATAACATAAGAATCGCGCTTGCTCACCCGTGACGTCATACTTATAGTACAAGAGGTCATTATGTTTCACGTAACGCGGGTTATCTAATTTACCGTTATCTAATTTTTCAAGTAACGTCAATATCTCCTCGTCGCCTGCCTGTGCCACTTGGGCCCAATTTTTTGGTTTTTGCACAACATTATTTATGTTGACCAGGTTCCTACTCAAATAGTCAACGTGCGACATAAGTGCGCCTTTACGGTATTCTAGCGAGAAATCAAAATCCTGCATGTACATCCACCATCTTGCAACTCTGGGTTGGAGATCCTTTTCACGTTGTGTCATTTTTAATGCATTACAATCTGTAATTATTTTAAAAGATTTACCAATTAAATATTGCCTAAAATGTTGTAATGATTTTACTACCGCGAGGGTCTCCAGCTCATAGCTGTGATACTTCGATTCCGCGCCTACGGTCAACTTGCTAAAATAAGCAACTACCCGCCTACGGCCGTCTTTGTGTAATTGCATGAGGATTCCGCCATAGCCAATAGAACTGGCATCTGTATGCAGCTCGGTTGTCAATTCAGGATCAAATATAGCTAAAATTGGTTCATTGGTTAAATAAGAAATGATGTCTTGACGTGCATTTTTGTGTTCATCACTCCAATTAAACATTACGCCTTCTCTAGTTAGCGCGGCGATTTGTGCAGTCTTAATCGCGTAATTAGGAATGTATCTTCGAAAGTATCCTGCGAGGCCAAGAAATTGGCAGACCTGTTTGATATTACTCGGTCGCGGTGATTTAACTAATGCATCAATTTTATAATTGCTCGGTCTAACCTGACCATCTTTTATAACCCTACCTAGGTACTCTATTTCATTAGTGAGAAAAGTACATTTCTTTAGATTAATTGAAAAACCTGCTTCAGTTAGGGTTTTTATAACCGAATCTAATAAAATGAGGTTTTCTTCGATCCCTTCCGTCATGATTAATACGTCATCGATGTACACCATGACCTTCCCAGCATCAAGGAAGGATTTAAGCGTTTTAGAGATAGTTTTCTGATAGAAAATCGGCGCATTTGCTAAACCGTAAGGTACCTTGCAATATTCGTACTGGGCTTCTGATGTAACGAACGCGGTCTTATGAATGGACTCTTTAGCGACCTTAAGCTGATGGAAGCCTGAAACCATGTCTAGAGAGCTAAACCAGCGAGCATTACCGAACCTATCTATATAGTTTTTTGGATTCGGATTTTGATCGCGAGATTAAGCGGACGTGTGCTCTGTATTTGATTATAATGTAATAAACAATTACAACAAATCAATATCAATATTGCTCCGTCAGTAAAAATTAAAGTGTGTCAAGAGTGTCTTGTATGGTTATTACCGTTTTGCAAGATGAACTAAATAGTTTTTATAAACAATAAATAAATTAGTGTTTCTGGTAGAATGTCCAACCCAGGATCGAGCCCGTTTGGTCGTAGCCAATTACTACGGCGAAGTCCTCCACCGACGCCTGTCGAACCATTGCCCCCGAGCGACTCAAACCCACCAGCACCTGCGGAGAATGATTTGCCGATGGAAGTCATCAGTACGCCAGAGATCCAGAAGTGGATAGGATCTATAGATGGCATTCTAAACGAAGTTTGCACTCTTGTCGGCGATGGTAAAATGAATTCGGACCAGAAACTTCGTGTCACCAATCTTTGCCGGAGGGTCTCAAGTGGGACTTCTCAGATGGCTGTCTTGTACCAGTCACTGAAGGCAAAACCGATCCTGGCCCACACCACAATCCAGCATCTTCAGGCTCAGCAGAACGTTGTGAACTCTCTCCAGCAGTTCAGGGAGGTCGTAGAGACTAAATTAACTCCCACGGAAAATACTTCGTATGCTAGCATGGTGAAGAAAGGAACCGATAACTTCGTCCGGCCTGCGAATTTAAGTTCAATCGCCATCTATCCCAGCGATAAGACCCAAACAAGTGACGACACTAAGTCACTTGTCCAAAAAATCATCTCGCCGGAACAACTCAAGCTTCATGTCCGTGGCCTGAAAAAAGTGAAAAATGGGGGCGTTCTGATTAGCACCGAAAACAAAGGCGATATTGACAAACTTAAGAAGTCGGAAAAACTGGTCTCATCGGGCCTTACAATCGAAGAACCCTCTAAACGCCGCCCTAGGGTCGCTGTCATAGGTGTCCCTGTTGCCCTTACTGAAAAGGAGGTATTTGATTGTATCTACGAGCAGAACCTATCAGACAAGTTGCCGAGTATGACTCGTGAGTCCTTTCTTGAGTGCATCAAATTAAGCCATAAATCGGGTAAGAAAGACCTTTCTACGTGTAACTACATCTTGGAACTACCCGCTAGTATAAGGAAAGTTGTTATTAATCAGAGCCGAATTTTTATCAATTGGACATCATGCCCTGTTTTGATTTCACGATAGTCACCAGGTGCTTCAACTGCCAACAGTTCGGTCATGCAGCCAAATTTTGCCGGGAAACTAGTCCTACTTGCAACCACTGTGGAGAGAGTGGACACACCTTTAAGGAATGCAGCAGTAAATCTTCTCCCCCTCAATGCGCGACGTGCAAACGCTTCAAGAGGAGATGTGACCATCCAACTGGTGATGTAGACTGCCCGGCCCGCAAATATGCAGAAATGAACTATATCAACTCCATAGATTATGAAGGCGCCTAAGAGCGTCACCTAACACTTTAGTTGGTTAGCAGTTAAACAGGTACTTAGTTTATATTTATTTTTCCTCTTTTGTAAGTATCATGACAAATCAGCTAATATGCGATCTAGACGGTTTTTCTGTGTCGGAATCTAAAATGTGTAATATTGAGGACTGTAACACCTTCTTCCTTCTGGCAACAAAACATTAACCCTGCTCACACAAAATATTCGCAGCATAAATCGAAACATGAACGGTTTTGAAGTGTTATTACAAAATCTTGACGTGAGCTGTGACATTATTGTTTTAACAGAATGTTGGTTGTCAAACCTGACGGTTAACTTACCATCCCTTGACGGTTATTACTCCTACAGAACTGACAGAAACATAAACCAGAACGATGGGCTAGTATTTTATATAAAAAATAACTTAAGAACAATAAAAGAAGAACCGGTGTCCCTGGACAGTAATTGTCTAATAATTAAAATTATTCCAGACACGGTAGTTATGGCTATTTATAGGCCTCCTTCTCAAAATATGGACAGATTTTTAGACTCACTTGACACCAACTTAAAAGACATATCGTATTTTAAAAACATAATACTTTTGGGCGATATTAACATTAACATTGCTTCCGGGAAATCATATACCCATGTACGGTGGGCATCATAAGTCGTTAAGCACTCTCACAAAGCATTCGCTTAAAGTTAAGTTTCACTTACGACCTTCTATTTTCGACAACAGTCACATGTGTCATCATTGCCGTCGACAAATGATTGTAGTTCATAATTTTAACATAAAATCATAAGTCAAGTTGGCCTATCGGCTAAACGCCTGCAGATAGGTGCGCGAACCAGGGAGTCCTGAGTTCGAATCTCATCCAGGCGATGACTTTTTGCAAGTTTTTACTTGATTGGAAGAAATGAGACAGAAGTATAATATTCTTTATCTTGTTCGCTTCGTTCACACATTTTGTAAAGTTAAAAAGGTAGATCATAGAAAATTTATCAAATAATTTAGATTTCTATGAGGTAGATAGAAATAAGTAATGCAATAATGAGTTTTATGAATACTCGATTGAAATAAACGTTGTCGTTTGGTTGTAGTTGTTGGTTAGTGACGTGTGGTTTATTAGATAGCGGTAATTATTCACAAAAAAATGCAAGCAAATATTAACATTGAGACGAGGGCGACTATTATAGCGTTGCATAAAAGTGGTCTTAATAGAACGCAAATATCTAATGAAACCGGACTGAATGTGAGTATTATGTTATTGTGTTATTATAATATTGTAACTTGAACTTTTGTTTGAAATTTATACTTATTATTTTTTGGTGACATAATTATAAATTATTAATTTTTATTGTTTTTGCAATCCATCATAAGGCTGGAAAGATAAATAGTTTTAAATTAGTATTTATTATTGCATTATAAATGTAGACTTTGAATAGGTATTATATTGTTTTATTAAATAAATATTACCTACTATGTTACATAAAAATGAAATCACAGTATTTTGTTATACCTGCTTAATATAACTTTTCTTTTGTTTTAGAGAAATACTGTTAGTCTCTGGATCAGGAGATACCAGGAAGAGGGTAGCCTAGTCAGTCGACAGCGAAGTGGAAGGCCGTCGCTTATCAGCGAGGCGCAGCGACGACATATGGTGGGCGAATACGAATCAAATGGTTTCACACCAACGTGGCACTTTGCCGAACTATTCGACACGTCCTTAAAAACTGTTCGCCGTGCCCTCCACGCTGAAGGCTTGCATCACAGAAGGCCAGCCAAAAAGCCCTTCTTGACAGAAAGGCATAAACAAGAACGGTTACGTTTCGCACGGGACTATTTAGATTTTAACTGGAGTACTACAATATTTTCCGATGAAAAGACTTTCAAATCGAGTCAAAAGGGTAGGCTTCATTTATGGCGCAAAGATAATACTCGCTGGTGTGATAAGAACGTCATACCTAATACAGAGTCAGGTCGAATCACAATTAATATGTGGGGATGGATGAGTGCCGCAGGGCCAGGAGAACTGGCTTTTATTCCTCCACGCGCCAACAGTTCTACTTATGTAGAAGTATTAGACGGTGTAATGCTACCTACTGTGCGCAATGTTTACCCCGCTGACGAGTTGTCACAAATTACATTTGTGCAGGACAATTGTCCTATTCACCGAGCGAGCACTGTGCGCGAGTGGTTTCACAATCACCCGGAGGTAACAGTGATTCCATGGCCAGCGCGATCACCTGACCTCAACCCCATAGAAAATCTATGGGGTTTGATGGTGCAAAGGTGGGAGTCACGGGATGAGAGGTGTATAGAACAACTAAAAACACATTGCATGGAGGTGTGGGAAAATTTAAGGGGAACGGAAATCTGTGCAAATATGGTAGGGTCAATGCGCAAACGTCTAAGTGACTGCATTAAAAATAATGGGGGTTATACAAAATACTAGTACTGGTTACTTGTTTTGATTTAAAAAATTGACGGTATAACTAAATATATTTATGAATAATTAACATATCTGTAGATAATTAATGATCTTAAACTGAGGTTTAGTTTCAATCTTCTTTTCGTCACGAAAACGAACACTTAAGCTATACCTCAATACATTTCTTGTGACGTTACATAAAAAAAACATATTCATAAAGTCTAAATCATAATTATATTACTTAGTTTTAATACCCCGATACCTATAGATAATAATGCTGTATTATATTTATGTTATTAGAATATCCTTTCCTTGTTATGTTATTATGAATTTACTAAGTGGGTATACAACAATAAATATTTTAAAAATAACTTTTTTTATTTACGTAGAAATGTAACGTAATTCTCGTAATTCTCGTAAGTTTGTTAATTTTATAAATAATAAGTAAATCGAATAAACATTTTTGTTATCATTTAGCACGATTTTTTTATTTCCACCTTCCAACATCGATCAATTAAAAATCACATAAGTATAATATAATAATACTAATATTTGCTTCTTATATTAATGCCTAAGGCATTAAGTCCGCCTTTGATAAAGTTATATATAAAATATAAACTTTAATAAATAAATAACAAGATTTAACGTTATATTATTATTGTTTCAAAAACAAAAAACAGCCACACGCAGTAATCTAGATTTGAACTCAGATCTCATTGTTTGTGAACCCGTCGCTAAGCCCAAACCTAGCTACCGGCACATAGTAATTTGATAAGCGAGTTTTAGCAATGAATTGGTAAACACAGCGCCAGTGACTATGACGCGTATTTTAATGCAACAGAAATATCATGCTATTTCGCTAACTGCGACGACAGTTCATTAGTGTGTGTTATCTGTAGAATGTTGACACATCACTTGCACACGCACTGACTGACGCGCTCGTTAAGTTCAGACGAAAGTCGACCATCTCGTGCTTATGCATTATTGATGCTTTAGTGTACATAACTATCTGAATATTTGCTCATTTCATGGACTTCTACCAGCTCACTATCACCCCACGCACCAGAGCGGTTCGTGCTTAGACCATATCATTCTAAAATCAAAAAATCCATCCACAACATTGGTTACTAATTCTACGCTTACCGATCATCAAGCTGTTTTACTAACATTACGAATAAACTCACCTAGAAAAAACTGCATGCGTAGCTACACTAAAGTCAATATGACAAACCTAGAAAATGACATACGCTGTATTAATTTTGACCCTGTTTATAATTCTGACGATGCAAATAGTTCTTTAAAGTATTTCATAAATTCACTACAATCTGCAATAAGGCAAAATACGTTTACTAAGACAATCCCTAGAAAATATAGTTGTATTAAACCATGGATCACACCCGGCCTCGTTCGTTGTATAAGGCATAGAGACAAACTTCACCAAAAATTGAGATTCGCTCCTGACAATGAAGTACTGACTGTGACTTATAAAAGGTATCGGAACTTCTGCAACAATCTTTTGAAAAAACTAAAAAATCACTACGACAGAAATGAGTTACAGAAGGCGGGAAAAAATAGTAAACTTGTGTGGAAATTTGTAAAAACATACAGCCGTAGTTCTAAAAATCCCTAACCTCCGCTTGATATACTATCAACAGAGATAAACCCATTCGAAGCAATCAATAAAGCAAACAATTTTTTTGTTAACGTTGGTAAAACCTTGCTGAAAAATCATTAAACTCAGGTATTTTTTCACAACAAAACCCGACCACTACATGTAACACATTAAAATCGTTTGTTTTATTAGATACCGACGTTGCCGAAGTAGTCAGAATTATAAACGAGTTAAAGGAAGTTTGTGCCACTGGGTGGGATGATATACCTAACAGTATACTAAAAAGATTTAAATACCTACTTGCCCCTCCTCTAACACACATTTATCAACTGTGCCTTTCTAAAGGAATTTTCCCAAAATTGCTTAAAAAGGCTGTGGTCACAACTTTATTCAAATCTGGAGATAAAAACTGTGTAAATAATTACAGACCCATATCAGTGTTAACAGGACTCTCAAAAATTTTTGAAAAAATCATTAACAGTAGATTAATAAAATATTTATAAGATAACAGACTATTATCAGATAGTCAATTTGGTTTTAGGGCCAAAAGATCAACTAGCCAAGCAGTCCATGAATTGACTAACTATATTACTACTAACCTTGATAATGGTATGCACACAATTGGGATCTTTTTAGACCTTGCGAAAGCCTTCGACACAATTTCTTGTACTTTGCTTTTGCATAAGCTTGAAACACTTGGGATAAGAGGAGTACAACTTCTGCTATTTTCTGATTATCTCAGCGATCGTCATCAATGTGTAAAAATTGGTCAGTACATTAGCTCTGATCTTAAAAATAGTAGTTTTGGTATCCCGCAAGGTAGTATTTTGGGCCCTACTTTATTTTTAATTTATATAAATGAACTATGCAGCCTGAGACTCCAAAATGGTGGTATAATGTCTTATGCAGACGACACCGCGCTATTGTTTTCAGCGGAATCAAGAGTTGAGGTCTTTGAATATGCTCAAAATGGTTTTAACACTGTGTCCAATTGGCTTCGTAATAATCTCCTAACATTAAATACAGATAAAACAAATTACATTTTATTTACAATGAGAAATACTAACATACCACTTACGAAACATTCACGTACATAATTGTTGCACGTATGCTGACACTGCATGTTCTTGCCCTACTCTAGTTAGAGCTGACCATGTAAAGTATCTAGTTATCACGATTGACACAAATCTAAATTTCCGTAAACATATCGATTTATTGTGTACACGAGTGCGCAAATTAATGTATGTTTTTAAAAACTTACGGAACATAGCCGACTTTAAATTAATTAATCAGGTCTATTTAGCTTTGTGTCAATCCATTCTTACATATTGCATAACTTCTTGGGGCGGTGCGGCCAAAACAAACTTACTTCCACTAGAGCGTGCTCAAAGAGCAATTCTAAAGGTGGCCACATTTCGCCCTTTTCGATTTCCCACGCACCAGCTTTACACATCTTGTAATGTGCTTACGGTGCGCCAATTATTTATTTTGCACACAATACTACACCAGCACACTGCTCTTCCTTTCGAACCTGTACCTTCTAACAAGAGAAGGAAGGACTTGGTTTGTATAAAGCCTCAAACTAAACATGCGTTCGCTCATCGTTTTCATGTGTTCTTAGGACCTTTTCTATATAATAGGCTCAACAAGGTACTAAGCCTCTATAGTGTAAGAAATAAACTATGTAAGAAAATGGTATCAGCATATTTAGCGTCACTAAATTACACAGACACAGAACAACTGTTAGAAATTTTGTCATGACGATATTAGATACCCTCGTGAGTGTTTACTTTTGTATAATTCCATAGTTTTAGGTATAAATGTTTGTAAGCTTATTCTCGTAGTTATACTTTTAATTTAAATCTTGCTGTCCCAATGTAATTGGATTGATATGTGATGGCCTGAAACACAGGTTTAAATTAACCTAGATCGGGCGGGTCGCTACCTAACATTGCAATTCCGAACTATCGATACTTGCTACTTTAATTATTTAGTTTTAGTTAATTTTTAGGCACTGTAATTTTATGGAAAATCTTTTTATCTGTTTGGTTTTTTTTGTACACTTTTTGTAAACATTTTTATTTGAATAAATTATTATTATAGTCGTTGATCAAGGGGAGTGGATGTCTAGTTTTAATAGTTATTCGATTCAGTGCACGGTAGTCCACAACCAACCTATCAGAACCATCCTTCTTTTTTACTAGTAGGATCGGACTAGCGTATTCTGAATCGGACTCGCGAATAATTCCTTTATCGAGCAAATCCTTGACTATATATGTATGAACTTGTAATATAAAATCTCTTTGGCTATATTATTTGTATCTGGCTGGTTTTGGTATCATTGAAAGTTCAAATTGACTTGATTGAATTGGATTGATTGAATTGGACTGCCTCGTTGGTCTAGTGGTCGCAAGCGCGACTGCTGTGCATGAGGTCTTGGGTTCGATTCCCAGATCGGGCAAAATGTTATTGGGGTTTTCCATCAAGAATTTCTCAGTAGCAGCCTCGGAGTCTGGATTTGTGCCCGGTTGATGGCAATAGGCTCGCCCCCTATTACATGGGACTAAAAACATAACTGGCGAAATGTGGGTGTACTAATGCGTACACCTCTGCCTAACCCTTCAGGGATTACAGGCGTGATGTTATGTGTGAAAGTTCAAATTTTAAAGAACATAATTCTAAATTTAAATTAGAAAAATGTGTGATTTTCATTTGTTTTTCGTACTGTCAAGATAAGTGAATCTAATTAAGAAATTCGATGCATTTTAAAATTCTATTACAAAAAAGACAATAATGCAACGCTAGCCGCGAAAAAAAATTGCGATGTTTATGGACCTAGTACAGTGTCTGTGAGAGTAGCACAAATTTGGTTTAAGCGTTTTCAATCCGGAAATTTTGATGTCAAAGATGCACGTCGCTCTAGTCGCCCTGTTACGGATAAAATGGATGCCATTTTTGAAAAAGTGGAGCAAGGTCAATGTCAGTAGTTACGACGTAGCTGAAGAACTGGGAATTGACCACAAAACAGTTTTGGCGCATTTGAAAAAAACTGGGTACACAAAAAAAGCTCGATATTTGGGTACCTCACGAGCTCACTGAAAGAACCCTAATGAACCGTGTACTCATTTGAGATTTTTTATTACGACGTAATAAATCCGAGCCATTTTTGAAGAAGCTGATAACTGGTGATGAAAAGTGGATCACGTACGACAAGAACATGCGAAAAAGGTCGCGGTCAAAGGCCGGTCAGGCTTCACAGACTGTGGCTAAACCTGGGTTAACTCGCAACAAGGTGATGCTGTGTGTGTGGTGGGATTGGAAGGGCATTCTTCATTATGAGCTCACAACCAGGCAGGACCATCGATTCTGAACTTTACTGCGAACAACTGATGAGATTAAATCAAGAAGTTGAGAGAAAGCGGCCGGAATTAATTAAAAAAAGGTTTTTCATCATGATAACGCTAGACCTCACACATCTTTAGCCACTCAGCAAAAATTAAGAGAGTTTGGCTGGGAGGTGTTAATGCATCCGCCGTATAGTCCTGACCTTGCACCTTCAGATTTCCACCTGTTGTGGTCTCTTCAGAATTCTTTAGGCAGTGTCAGGTTAACATCACGAGAGGACTGCCAAAACCACTTATCGCGGTATTTTGATCATAAGTCCCAAATTTTTTATAGCAATGGGATCATGTCCCTACCTACAAGATGGCAAAAAGTTATCGAGGTGCCAACATACTTTAGTTAAATGTAAAAAAACTATATTAAAAAATGTTTTGAATTTTCTTAAAAAATGCGAAGAAACTTTTTCCCCAACCTATTATAACAAAATAAACTAGATAAAAAACTAAATAACTAACAAAAAAAAAAAATGGATGAGGCAAAGAAACACCATCATCATCTGCCTAGCCTTTTCCCAACTATGTTGGGGTCGGCTTCTAGTCTAACCGGATGCAGCTGAATACCAGTATTTTACATGGAGCGACTGCCTATCTGACCTCCACAACCCAGTAACTGGGTAATATGATACCCCTAGGTAAGACTGGTTGTCAGACTTTTAGGCTTCTGACGACCCGTAACGACTGTCAAAGATCCACGTATGACAGCCGGGACCAACGGCTTAACGTGCTTTCCGAGGCACGGAGGAGTCTCGGTGTGTAAAGATGGTCACCCATCCACGGACCAATCCCGGCAAGCGTAGCTTAACCTGACGGATCGACCCGTGCGGGTGTTATTACTTAGCCACGAGCTCCTCAGGCAAACAAACACCAAGACTCAGTATATTTTGTTATGGGATTTCTGGAACACGTAAATATCACGCTCATCACGGAGCAATAACTAAAGACGCGTGGAAACCGCGCGAGGCAGCTAGTATTTGATAAATAATGTAATAAAGTAAGTGTAATGTATAATATTATGTGGTATGTTAAAATAACGTGTGTGTAATAATTAATAAAAGATTACCTAGTTAAAAAAATATATATTTCTTATGTTAATAATCAGGTAATTGTTGTATTATTTATTATTATCTATAAATATCAATCTGCTGGGCTGATCGCCTGACAAGACAATTATGTTAAATGCTATGCTATGAATGCTATTTTGCGCGGTATTGGCGCATATTTCTTATTTGTTTTTTTTTTTCTTTGCTATTAGTTTTTTTGACTTAATACCAACTTGTTTTTATTTTGCTTTTTCTTATGTAATGTGCATCATTTTTGTGTAAATAAACAATTTTTTTTTCTTTCTTTCTATGTAATTTTTTCAATATATATCTGTAATGATTTTTTGGACAATCTTGAAAAGATGCATAAAAATAAAATAAATTATAATTTAAATTGTTGTTTTTTTTTTCTGAAAAAATTGGCAAATCCTAAGTGAATTATAAAGAACCAACAAGCAACCAGTGCATATAGCACACTAAGAGTAACTTTCAAACAAAAATCTCTTGCCTACTATACATGAGATGAAAATATTTAATAACTACTTAAAATAAATAATTATTTTAAAAAACCCATAGAGGTAGGATTTCCAATATGTTATAATAGAGTTACAAATGAAACTAATAGAAGCGTAATAATACAAAAATTCTACACAGTTTTTTATTGAGTTAATACTAAAAATGTGGATTTTATTAGTCAATATCTGTTTTCAATTCTCCAGTATTAAATGCTCTGTAAGAATAGAATGCTCAAGCGGATAAAATTCCTATCCTTACATATTACAATAAAACAGTCCCCCGCGGCCCGCCGCGCCGCGTCTCAGAAACTGCAGTTCGGATTGTCGTGGGATTTTACCAATATACAGAGTTCATAGAAATTTAGGTGTATAGGTATATATATTGTATTAGAGAAAAACTGAACGTTTCAGTGATTTGTAACACCCGTGCAAAGCTGGGGCGAGTCACTAGTAGTTGTTTACATGTTATCTTAGTACGAAATATATTTTTTAGTGGAAGGTTGATACTTATTAAATAATACCAACAACACATTTTCTAAATCAAACATAATATATTAAAATGAGTACGAAATAACTTCTTGTTAACAATGAATTATAAATGAGCTCACGCGGGTCATAATATCATAGTTTAAAACCGAAACGACAAATAGAATTTGTGACCATTGAAGAAACATTTCACAAAACGAGGGAAACAGGTTACTAATGTGCGCCAGTACACTAGTTTGAGTGTCCACTTCTACACGTCATTGTATCACGTCAAAACGCATGCATACGGTGATCGACTCGAGAGCGGTGCTATGCGATAATCGCCTTATAGGTGAGCATGCGGAAGTTTGGTCGATAGTACATCAATAGAATAACAAAACTTATCTCTAGCACTGTGACCGTCGTCTTAAGCCAACATCAACAATTTTATAAAGAGACTTAGCTTTTTCAGACAGAGGATAAGCTAAAACAGTATTACAACATCCAACATCATTTAAATTGATTCCTAATGATGACATTTCTAATCTAGCGTCCGCGTTCCGGTCACATTCCAACATAATATGTGTGGCGTCTTCTTCTATTCCACACTCCAAGCAAAGCGGAGATGGGACCTTTTACATTAGAAACGCAAATTTATTAAGTGGAATGTGACCAGATCGAAGTCTGAAAGCTGTTACTAACATATTTCTGTTTGCTGTGGAATGCTCAAACCACGGAACCTTCCAAGGCTCACTTTGTAGTGTCCTGTACCATATACCTTTCACAACAGATCTCTCATCAAAATGCACTTTCCAAAGTTCAGAACAATATTCTTTAACTAAGGGGATATAGTCGGTAAAGTAAGAGAAGACATTTATAGGTACGCCATCACAAGAAGCCTCTTTTGCCAGTTTGTCTACTCTTTCATTTCCTGCTAAACCAATATGTGATTCCTCCATTGAAGAATGACTTCTTTTGAATTTTTTTTCGGCTCAAATATTGTTTTGATAATATCGTAGGCGATCGGACTGCCTCTTAAACAAGAGTTACACCGAGCCACGTGTTGCAAGGAACTTTTTGAGTCAGTCAAAACAACAAATTTATTAAAATTAATCGTTTTTATACAGACTGTTAGTGTAAACACCATTATCCTTGAAACCAGTGGTTTAGTTTCACTTATAGAACGTAAATTCGATGAAAAAAAATAACATTCTTTTTTTTAAGTTAAGTCTTCATTTTTCCACAAAACTATTTCAACGTATACGCGCGGGAAACACTGTGCTAGATCAAACAATGCGCAAGCCGTGCGCGCGACGGTGCACGATCCCACCCATACCGTCTACACTCCACGCCCCTCAGTCTGTCCGCAGCCTCGTGGTCGATCGTATGTCACGTCACGCTTGCTCACGCGCAGCGCTCGCGCCCGCGCCGCCCGCGCGCCCCCGCTCATTTGTGTAGTTTGTTTGTGTAGTTTTCTCGCGCAAGTGTGTAGTTTGTGTAGTTAGGTTAGGTAGGTGTAGGTTATTTATGTCGTACACAAACGTACAGTGGACCGAAATGGTTCGGGTTTACGCCGCGTCGGGTGATAACCTAACCGAGGCTCGAAGAATGTTCGCAGAGTTATTCCCTGGACAACCTGTGCGTACCTATGGCCGGTTGAAGCGAAATAAAGCGCCGGGTGTATGCCACTGAGTTCCGTAACACGTCGGAACTCAAAAGGCGGATTCGTAGTGCGTTTAGAGACAAAAAATGACACTGTTGTGCTTCCTAGAGTGCGAAACAATTTAAAAAAACGTGCGGAGACATGCCTGGCCCTAAATGGATCCCACTTTGAACAGCTTTTGAGATTAGTGTAAGTGTAGAATTATTCAATCAGTGTAAATAAAACCAGTAAGTAATTTTTAATTAAACTGTAGATAAAAATGTGATTAACTTTTAAATACGCCAAAAATACCTACCCAGTTGTTTGTATTTTTTTGCTTTATTGGTAAATGTAACTTCCATCTGGACTCGTCACGCAACACAAGGTATGTATTTTTGCCTGTCCTAAGCCAGGAAAAGTGTGAAGGGAAAGTTACATCACAGGTTAAGTGTATTGTGTTTTTATTACAATGATGTTATTTAGTTTTTTATCTAGTTTATTTTGTTATAATAGGTTGGGGAAAAGTTTCTTCGCATTTTTTAAGAAAATTCAAAACATTTTTTAATATAGTTTTTTTACATTTAACTAAAGTATGTTGGCACCTCGATAACTCTTTGCCATCTTGTAGGTAGGGACATGATCCCATTGCTATAAAAAATTTGGGACTTATGATCAAAATACCGCGATAAGTGGTTTTGGCAGTCCTCTCGTGATGTTAACCTGACACTGCCTAAAGAATTCTGAAGAGACCAAAACAGGTGGAAATCTGAAGGTGCAAGGTCAGGACTATACGGCGGATGCATTAACACCTCCCAGCCAAACTCTCTTAATTTTTGCTGAGTGGCTAAAGATGTGTGAGGTCTAGCGTTATCATGATGAAAAACCCCTTAAACCCCTTATTTTTTTAATTAATTCCGGCCGCTTTCTCTCAACTTCTTGATTTAATCTCATCAGTTGTTCGCAGTAAAGTTCAGAATCGATGGTCCTGCCTGGTTGTAATAGCTCATAATGAATAATGCCCTTCCAATCCCACCACACACACAGCATCACCTTGTTGCGAGTTAACCCAGGTTTTGCCACAGTCTGTGAAGCCTGACCGGCCTTTGACCGCGACCTTTTTCGCATGTTCTTGTCGTACGTGATCCACTTTTCATCACCAGTTATCAGCTTCTTCAAAAATGGCTCGGATTTATTACGTCGTAATAAAAAATCTCAAATGAGTACACGGTTCATTAGGGTTCTTTCAGTGAGCTCGTGAGGTACCCAAATATCGAGCTTTTTTGTGTAACCAGTTTTTTTCAAATGCGCCAAAACTGTTTTGTGGTCAATTCCCAGTTCTTCAGCTACGTCGTAACTACTGACATTGACCTTGCTCCACTTTTTCAAAAATGGCATCCATTTTATCCGTAACAGGGCGACTAGAGCGACGTGCATCTTTGACATCAAAATTTCCGGATTGAAAACGCTTAAACCAAATTTGTGCTACTCTCACAGACACTGTACTAGGTCCATAAACATCGCAAATTTTTTTCGCGGCTAGCGTTGCATTATTGTCTTTTTTGTAATAAAATTCTAAAATGCATCGAATTTCTTCATTACATTCACTTATCTTGACAGTACGAAAAACAAATGAAAATCACACATTTTTTTAATTTAAATTTAGAATTATGTTCTTTAAAATTTGAACTTTCAATGATACCAAAACCAGCCAGATACAAATAGTATAGCCAAAGAGATTTTATTACAAGTTCATACATACTATAATGCGAAAAGACTTTTTCCCCAACCTAATATATGTGTATAGACGTGAGTTTATGTGTTTAATATGAGCAGGCATTCATGGAACACGGTGTTTTTAATATTTTTCCTAAATCTGGCTATCATACAAAAATAATTACTATATTTAAATATCATATACAATAACACTGGTAGTTTCAGACATTAGCGCGATTAAACAAACAAATATCCAGATTTACTATATTATTAGTACACATTTATTTACATTGATTATACAGGATCACTTTAAAATAACTGGCACAATCATTGGACAAAATAACATTAAAATAATATTATTAAAGAATTAGAATAATAACTGTTAGAATGATTGAAATATTATATATCGACACCTCTGGGCTCAAAGGTCGTAAAGGACATTTTGGCGAAAATGACTTTTTGATGCAGTTTTACTCAGTTTTTAATTCTCTATCGATCTGTATATTCCGTTTTACGAAATTCGCAAAAAAAATGCCTTTACGACCCACATAATTTGAGACGTTAAACAAAATGTACAGTTAAAATATGGAAGTAAATAACACTCAGTTACCAGAGCGAACTAATTTTGGTAGTAAAGCAAAATAAAAAACAACTTTTGGGGTTAAAATACATTAAAAATGTCAATTGTCCTTTACCTCCTTAGGTGGTTAATATAAGTCATTTTAAAAATTTGGATGTAAAGGACATCGTCTTTGCAAATTGTCCTTTATACCCTTACAAGTTAAAATAAAGGAACATAAGTGTCCTTTACTACCTAGTGTCTTTTCAATTATATGCTTCCACTAAGGGCGTATTATAAACTTAAGTGAGAAATTGTCTTATAAATCCTAGAATATTCAGATAACAAAGAATTTAATCTCAACCTACCAACTTAAAATTAAACAAAACTATTAACTCACGATATCGTAAAATGTAGGTAGGTATAAATAAATGGATTATCATCAAAATTACAAGGATGTTCAAGTTTTGGATCTTCTTTAACCCCTACCTTATTAAAATGATTCTAATACATTCAACATACACAATTCATTATTATTACATAGGTAAGTAATATTCAAATAGACTCCAGTATAACTACGACGCTACGAAGTATTACTATGACACTTAAATGAAATGTCCTTTAAAACCCAGAAAAAATAATTGAAATAAAACGAACTTGTCCTTTACGACCTAAATAATTTAGGAAAATGTTATGTAGGTCCTTTACATCCTACATTTAAAAATCAATATGAGTTTTACTCCCTATAAAATAATATTAATTTGAAATAAGTTCGACTTATATCCACAATCTGATACACTTGAGCTGTAATAATAACCTTTACGACTGTTTCTAATCTTGTCTCTGAATAGTGATTCACTGTGGTTAGAGAGAGTTAAAATATTAGATCTGTGCGAGTGGTAGATTGTAATGAAACAGAGGCGCTTTGCTTTACTGTAAATTGTGGTTTATCTTTCTGACATAAAGATCAAAATGCGTTGACCATTTGTGTTTTGCGGGTTCATGTCGATGCGTGTTCCGTGCACGCGCCATTGTTTGTTATTGAAAACATCGAAACAAGTAAACAGTGCGGTGAAGCGGCTTTTATTCGATTATAGGTGTATTTGAATGATTAAATTTGTGTGACACGATGGAAAACAGTGGCGATGAAGATAATAACATCCTTGAACCTTTACTAAAACGCCGTAATCATTTACTTGCTGTATTAGCTAAACGAAAGACTAATATTAGGTAAGTCTAGTATTATGAGATTTTTAGTACAGTAATACCTACTTAGGTACTTTCTCGTAGGTATCTGCCTACATACCTACTTTTTTATGAAAAATTAATGTGTTTCAATGTGTTTTGGTGGATTTTACCTGAATTCTGTTACTTTTTAGCAGCGGATTAGATAAGTACCTACATACCTACTCGTAGGTAGATACTTACGTACTTTTGTATAAAAATTAAATGTGTTTACCTCATGAGGTCAGTCGTCAATCTTTACAAGACACATAAAAACCAATTGTTTTTTAGGTAAGAAAACCTAATGATATCTCTCGCCCTTGGGTGGAGCGGGAGGGTAAAAAAGACACCCGGTCCCTTCTTTGCCATAGTTCCAGGCCCCCGTTCTCGCGCGTCTCAAAGAGTTTGTCAGCAATTAGCACCGCCAAAAAAAAAAACATTTTCGAATTTACTTTTGATAAATCTGTAAGGTAAATTATGTGTAATTAAGTTTCCTTATTTCAGAGTTGCTAAGGTATTATCGCCAAGAGAAGATGGTAAGGAAAATTTGCATCCTGCGAAATACACTAAAGAAACTATTTTTGATGTAAATATGACCTCTCAAAATGAAATGGTTCAACGGACGCATAGTTAATACTATTGAGTGTGATATTATAGAGGACACTGATGAAGAAGCGTCTTTGAATGAAATTAGCAGACCTAAATTGACCATAAATTCCAGCAGTGAAAACGACAACAATTCTTCTTTCTTTTCGAAAAACAAAACAGTTGACTATAAGTCCCAAATGAGTCAAGAGAAAGTTCAGCAACGTGACCCAAACAAAATGATAAAAGTTTTATCAACTGTAATTTTGAAAAAACCAGATGATTTGGGATCTAAAGAAAATAATTCAAGTTCTCTAATTTATTACATCTGGAAAATGAGATGTAAGTTAATTTCTGTATACTGTTATACTTACAGTAGGAAATAGGTATAGAATAAGGTTTATACTTTTTATAAATTCTTAAATGCTAATTATACTAATACTCTGCATTATTAATTTACAGGAAATGCAGAAAACTCACAACAACTAAGTTTGAATTATTAGGATGATTTAGAACGAGATATTAATACAACCGTTAACAAATATCATTTAAAATAAATGCAAATTTTCTCTTTGTTTTAAATGTCGCTTGAGAACCATTTCATCTAAGGCCAGAGTGCAGTACTTAGCTTTTAATGGCATAGATTTTAATTTAGATGATAAGAACTCTAAAGTACGATCATCGAATTTAGGTGGAATAACCATTTTAAATCTTTCAAGGGTACTTTCACTAGGAAGCCCTAAAAATGTCTTCATACTCCGATATGTCTGCGGACTAGAAAGATGAAAATTTAAGGCAAACAACTTAAATTCAGGGTCATACTTGTTGCCTTTGCGCTTATTTTTTAAATTGCTCTGCCACTGAATGAGCTTACAAAATCTTTTTGTGATCTCATCTTCGGTTTGGAACGTAAACCGTTCAAAAGATTGTGACTCCTTTGATTGAACTTCTTCCTTTATTTTGTCCAAATCATTCTGTAGTTTTCTTCTTTTTAGTTCCGATACTTTCAATTCTTTACTGAGTCTTCTTTCCCTCGGTGTATTAGATGAAAGTGCAGTTGACGTCTGAGTTTGTTCAGTTTGAACATTATGAGACGTCTGTACCGACTCCCGATTTTTTATCAGCGCCTTTGATGGTAATATTTGATAGTATATTAATATTAGAATATCTGGTTTGTGTCGATATTTCCTTACATTTTGGTTCAGTACTAGCACTTGAAGTAGTTGGAAGAGATGGCAGCAGTTTTGTAGGCAAAGCGTCAGGTCGTAACTGTGGTATATGAATAATCACCGACTTTTCAAAATGACGACAACACACATAATGACTTTTTGGCTTGGTGTCTGGCCTTGCTAAATCGGGCCTGCCAATCAATTCAGCCCATGTTTTACGCCTGAAAAATATAAGAATAATAAAATAGGATAGGTCTAAAAAAGGAGATCGGTACCTAGATCAACATCAAAAATGTATTATCTATAACATGGATGGGTGCTTAGCTAACAACAGAAATGTCGACTTTTAAATTTTTACTTTTCCTAATGATCCCAAAAGGTACCTTCATAATTATAACGTTTTCAACACTTTTAAAGTGGCTCTTATTTTTACTATTATTTTATTAACGAGTGTAACACTCTCACACAAAAATACATAAACACTGCAGTTTTCGAAATTTTTCACGCGAAAAGTCGATGGCTTTCAAAATAAAAAAATATCTAGTTCCTAGTTGTACATATCTAGGTGTATTGTACTACTACCAATTATCACGAATCAAATTTATTAAGATTAATTAATTTGATTCGTTTTCTCGCAACAAGTAACCTTACAACAGACGCGGCTTGTTCAAAGGTTTTCATCGGGCGTAAGAAAAAGAACTAAAAAGCGCATTTTGATTCGTTACGAGCGCGTTGTAAGTAATTTTTTTAATTGTAGAGGCAAACAATTACAATTTTTATTTCAACTAAATTAATTGCAATTAAATTAATTCAATTATTTTTTAATTGTGAAATGCAATTGAAATCAATTGCAATTAAATCTATCAATTGTGGTTTACAATTAATTCAATTGCAATTGAAATTTTATTTGCAATTAAATTAATTGTTTTAAACAATTCATATTTAATTTAACTACGTATTTGATGACATACATACATACAATCACGCCTGTATTCCCCGAAGGGTTAGGCAGAGGTGTACCAATGTACACCCACAGTTCGCCGGTATATTTAGGTCCCATGTAATAGGTGGCGAGCCTATTGCCATTAACCGGGCACAAATTCAAACTCCGAGCTGCTACTGAGAATTTCATAGAAAAACCCAATAACACTTTTTGCTCGACCTGGGAATCGAACCCAGGACCTCAAGCGTAGCAGTCGTGCTTAGGACCACTTAATGTAAAATAATATGGCAGGAGTCCATAGTGTGCACACTGCACGCCCCGCATCCCCCCTTCGTCTTGTGCGCCTCACTCGCTCCTCAATATTTCTTGTGTTAGTCTACCGCTACTAACGCTGACTGCTGCACGTGTCGCAACTTGATTGTGTCGCGCGCGCACTCACGCAGAGCGAGTTACAACACGAGTCACGTCATTCAGTGCGTTTTGGTTTTGATTGTACATACTACGTGTGATTTGAACAATTCATATACTTATTTTACGAATATTTCTACAACTTCCTAAAAACTTATTAGTTATGGATGAAGATGATTATAGTAATATGTCGTCAGCGTCAATTAATATTTCGGACACGGACAATAATGATTCGTTGGATCGAGAGTTGCAGTCTTTGGGCTCAAGTACTATCGGCAAAAGTTCCGCATGCTCACCTTTAAGGCGATTATCGCATAGCACCGCTGTCGACTCGGTCACCGTATGCATGCGTTTTGACCAATAGGAAGCGAATTTTAGTTGTGTTCGTCATAATACAATGACGTGTAGAAGCGGACACTCACACTAGTGTGCGGGCGCACATTAGTAACCTGTTTCCCTCGTTTTGTGAAATGTTTTTTCAATGTTCACAAATTCTAATTGTCGTTTCGGTTTCAAACTATGATATTATGGCCCGCGTGAGCTCTTTTATAAATCATTGTTGTCAAGAAGTTATTCCGTACTCATTATAATAAATTATGTTTGATTTAGAAAATGTGTTATTGGTATTATTTAATAAGTATCAACCTTCCACAAAAAAAAAATATATTTCGTATTAAGATAACATGTAAACAACTACTAGTGACTCGCCCCAGCTTTGCACGGGTGTTACAAATCACTGAAACGTTTAGTTTTTCTCTAATATAATTTATACACCCAAATTTCTATGAATTTTGTATATTGGTAAAATCCTACGAAAATCAGTACTGCAGTATTTGAGACTTTTTTATTATATGTAAGGATAAGAATTTTATCCGCTTGAAAATTCTATTCTTACAGAGCATTTAATACTGGAGATTTGAAAACAGATATTGACTAATAAAATGCACATTTTTAGTTTATATTAATGCAATAAAAAACTGTTTAAATTTTTTTTATTAGCACGCTTTCATTAGTTTCATCTGTAACTAACTTTATTATAAAATATTGGAAATCCTACCTCTATGGGTAGTAAAGTGCTTATTTTTTTTAAAATTATTGTTAATTTTAGGTAGTTATTAAATATTTTCATCTCATGTATAGTAGGTAAGAGATTTTTGCTTTAAAGTAACTCTTAGTGTGAAATATGCACTGGGTTCTTTATAATTCACTTATGATTTGCCAATTTTTTCAGGAAAATAAAACAACAATTTAAATTATAATTTATTTTTATGCATCTTTTCTTGAAAAAATTACATAGAAAGAAAGAAAAACTGTTTATTTACACAAAAATGTCGCACATTACATAAGAAAACATGTAAGAAAAAGCAAAATAAAAACAAGTTAGTATTAAGTCTAAAAAACTAAAGGCAAAAAAAAATACAAATAAGAAATATGCGCCACTACCGCGCGAAATAGCATTAATAGCATAATTGTCTTGTCAGGCAATCAGCCTAGCAGGTTGTTCATATTTATAGGTAAAAATAAATAATACAATAATATTATTACCTAATTATTAACATAAGAAATACATATTTTCTAAACTAGGTATACATATCTTATAATAATTATTACACACGTTATTTTAGCATACCACATAATATTATACATTACACTTACTTTATTACATTATTTATCAAATACTAGCTGTCTCGCGCGGTTACCACGCGTCTTTAAATAGTTATTGCTCCGTGATGAGCGTGATATTTACGTGTTCTAGAAACGCGTGGCTTATTCCTATATCATACTATACTGAGTCTTGGTGTTTCTTTGCCTCATCCATCTTTTTTGTTATTTTTTTTTTTGTTAGTTATTTAGTTTTTATCTACTTAGTTTATTTTGTTATATATGTGTATAGACGTGTGTGTATGTGTTAAATATGAGCAGGCATTCATGGAACACGTTGCTTATAATATTTTTCCTAAATCTGGCTATCATACAAAAATAATTACTAGATGATAATATCATATACAATAACACTGGTAGTTTCAGACATTAGCGCGATTAAACAAACAAATATTCAGATTTACTATATTATTAGTACACATTTATTTACATTGATTAAACAGGACGACTTTAAAATAACTGGCACAATCATTGGACAAAATAACATTAAAATAATATTATTAAAGAATTAGAATAATAACTGTTAGAATGATTGAAATAATATACCAAAATAAAGGTTGTAAGAAAACACATCAAACTGACACCACCCTGAAATTTAAATGATTTTTTCCTGCAATGAAATGATTTATCGTGGTAGTAAACACCATAAAAAAAAATGTGATAAAAAAATCTCAAAACTGATCTATTTCGAAACAATTAATAGGTATTAAAATTAATATTTTTATTATTTTTGAAAACAATAACATTTTTAAGGATTCTTTAAAAGAATACAAATTGCAAAAATATATTACGTAAAAAAAATCGCATAATAGAAAGAAAAGTTTTTCAAAGAGGATCTCATATCAATTTTAAGAAATTTAAAATAAATATAACAATAAACCTGTCAAGGATCGCAAATCAATATTTTTAACGTCACTATTTGGGCCACCTGAATGTTAAAATTAAATTATACATTATTAAAAAACTAATACTTTGTCGCTGCTCCTCCCGCGTCTATAACTGCATCGCACCGGCTACGCATGGACCTAACCAAGACTTCGCACAAGTTTGAACCCTTAATGTATCCCAAGCTTCTTCGCAATGGGTGACAAGTGCTTCCTTGGTTCTTTCTGTCCTATTAACCCATTTCTAAACCATAAAACCCCATAAATTTTTAATGGGGTTTAAGTCTGGCGATCGGGAGGGCCATGGCACTGTTTTAATTTGTGGTTGCTCTCGCAACCACTCTCGAACAACTAGCGCATGGTGTATCGGGCAATTATCTTGGAAAAAATAAAACTCTGGCACCTCCATTTCTGGAAACACCGTGCGCATAGTCGGTAACATAATATGTTCAAGCACATCTTTATATGTGTGGCCATTTGCCCTCCCCGGTATGAAAGCCAGTTCGCCTGGTCCAGCAGCACTCATCCAGCCCCACATATTCACGACAACTCGTCCTGATTCTGCATTTGGGATAACATTTCGAGGTTCGTATCTTGTGTTATCTATACGCCATAAATTCCGACGACCTTGTTGGCTAGAGTCGAAGTCTCTGTAGTCCCGAGCGAATCGTACGCGAGCAGCTTTTTGGTCGTAGAGTCAAAATATATTTTTTTTGCGGGCCGTCTGTGCTGCACTCCAGCTCTATGTAACTCTTTAGTTTGCATTTAAACATCAAATTCTTGTGCGAAATTGCGAGTAGGTGTAAATGGGCTTTCTTGAAATGTAGCTATCATATTGGCCAATTGCCCTTCGTTGATACCCCGAGGTCGAGGTGCACGAACATGCTGAGTTAGATCTTCTTCTTCATATCTGCGCACCCAACGGCGCACTGTGGTTCTCTGTAAAAAAAAGTAACAATTAGGTTTTTGATCAATTTTTTTGTGATAAATGAAAAGATATACAATATAAATTTTATTGCAAAACTAATTTTTATTTTTTTATTTTCGTTATAGTCAAGTTATTTTAAAATAAAAATTTACTTTTGAATCCAGTACCGAAAACCCCCGAATAAACATGAGCGCGTGTGACGTCATACGTTTAGCTGCCAGATGAAGTAAGTAAAAATTATGAAGTCACAACTATAGTCATATGATATTTTTTAAAATTTTGACAATTTTTAATTGTTTGTAATTAATTGAAATAATTTTCTTAACGTTTGTTGTATTCAATAGCAACATTATTAATAATAAATTAATAGTATTTAATTTATTATTAATAATGTTGCTTGTATTAAATACCAATATATTTTTTTTCAAATTCCCTGTTAGCATCGAATTGTCACATAATATTGGAATTAAACAATACATTACTAGCAGTATGCAAAAGGATTAAGTTATTAACAAATAAACCCTAACTTTTTAAATATCTATTTTAGTTATTAACATTGTTATCTGTATTTTATACGGATAGTAGACCACAAATAGATATTTAACAATGGCATTGTAGTAAATTCCAACATTGTGTAAAACTCTCCCAAGCAAATTTGTGCATTATTGTTAACGACTTAAGTGCGGTAACTCAATTTCAAAATACATTGATGACTTAAAATGAAGGGCTATTGTTTAATAAGCAGGTGTTGAAAGATTTGTTATCGGGTCATAAAATGTCCAAACAATGTCTTTGAACGCGCCGATATTAAAAAAAGAAAGGAAAAAACAAACCTCTTTTTAAATTACTATTTTAAATATTATGTAAACGTAATTTCTTATTTTATTTTTGCAAAATTCTAAGTTATGTATTTTATTAATATTTATCGCAAATAAGCGATCTACCTCGACTTTGCACGGGTCTTACAAATCACTAACATGCTCGGCTTTGCTCTTTAATAATTTGCATGCGCATAAAATCCTTCCAAAAAAATTCTCTAAATGAGAGTGAGAACCCATATCAAAATCCGTTGCATTGTTTAGAAAAAAATAGCGGAGAATCAGACAGACAGACAGAAACAGCGACTTTGCTTATACTACATTATTTCTTTTACACAAAAACGCACGATTAACATACGATTTCCTTAGAATAAAATTTCTAATAACTACAACAAATATACGAAATATAAAAAATGCATGTAGGTTTCTTTTAGGCATTCAAATATAATATGAATTATTAAAAATTTGTTTGTAACATACGATTTAATCTATAAAACTCTGTTGTCGGGCCGACGGCGACGTCGGCGTCGGCTCGCGAAACAATAACTTTTAACGGTAACAGAAGAAAAAATATGAGATCTATATAATAGTGCAAACAATAAATATATAGCTCAGTACAGGAAACCAACATGCACTTAACTTATTTCTATCTCTAGATAAAAAAAATAACTTACTTGTAGATTTAACTCCAGCGCAATTTGGGATATATTCAATCCTTGTCTATGCAAGACAATGATTTCATTTCTTTCTTCCTGATTGAGGTTTCGGGTTGTCATCGTTAATGACAAAACACAGCCCTCAGGTAGTCACGATACACAGTCCAGGATACGAGCAAGGGTCAAAAAGAGTTCCACGATCACAGTCCGGTATACAAAGCAAAGGTCACAGTTGGGCAGGCAATAAGTCCGATAGAAATAAACAGGTCGTAAAATAAAATTGGGATGAAAACGGGAAGCGTGAACAATTAGCGAGATGCAAATCGGCACTGGCTAATGTTTGTTGACATTTTTTGCCGCACGCACTTACTGCACTCACACAAATATGTATTGTCTCTAATTGGGTGGAGGTAGGAAGGGGCGTGGTCTGTCACTATCTGCGCTTCCGCAGGACTATTTTCTTAACTGAGCATGCTTAAGTTTTGCCGATAGTACATCGACGACTTCACTACCGCGTCTTGGACTTCTTGACGGTACATTTTTTAAATATATACCAGAGGAATCAACAGCGCATAAAATCACAGCTCTATGTACTAAATGCTTGCCTAGTACTACTAAAGTCAGGGGATTTGATAACTGTACATCTAATTTTCTGAGTCACCTCAAACGGAAACATGGACAAGATTGCGTCAATGAATATAAAGCACATATAAAAAGAAAAAAGAAGATAAAAGGAATACATTAGTTCCTGGCAAAAAAATCGAAGAAAAGTGGAGAAGTCAACTCATATACTCAAGAGGATTTTGTACAAAATATTATTGAGTACTTTATTCACTCTATGATCCCATTGAGATCTGTAGAAAACCCATACTTTTTAAAAATATTCACCAATTTGCAGATATCTGATAAGGGTTTAAAACTTATAAGTCGTCAAAGTTTGAGTCGCCGTATAAATATTTACTATGAAAAACAAATGTCTACTATTAAATCGGAATTATTGGATGTTGATTTCGTGTGCACAACAACAGATATCTGGTCTGGAAAGAAGAGAAGCTTTTTAGGTATGACAGCACATTGGATAACAAAAGATTTGAAATGGCATTCAGTAGCATTAGCATGTCAGCGGTTCAAAGGAACTCATAGTTACGACCGTATTACTGATTTAATTAAACACATTTACACAGAATTTGGTTTGACCGGTACTAAAGTAATTGCATCAGTTACTGACAACGGCAGTAATTTTGTTAAAGTATTTCGCACTTTTGGCGTGCAACTTACTAACATCAGTACTCGTGAAACCAATGAGCCCGAAGATCCTGTGTCTGAAGATACAGATGTAGAATCCGATTCAAGTCTGGACGAAGGAAACTCAGAAGATTTTTTTTTGCCTGCCCATCTAAGATTTTGTGCGCATACTTTAAGCTTATGTGCTACTGTTGATGCCAATAAAATTTTGACTAACAAAGGGACTCCATTATGTGATATACATGCTAATACAATAAAAAAATGCAAATCTCTATGGAATGCTGCCGGCCGCCCAAAAACAGCTGAAATTATAGAAGACATATTAAAACACACATTGAGTCGACCGGGTGAAATCAGATGGAACAGCCTGTATGACGCACTTCAACAAATTTTGTAAATCCAAGAAAAGAATTTGCAGCTGCATAGATCTTTAAATATTACAAATCCTATAAAAGATTTCGAATTTGATTACTTAAAAGAATATTTGATCTGTGCTGCACCAGTAGCAGAAGCATTGGATATCATGCAAGGTGAAAACAATACCTATTTTGGTATTGTACTGCCATGTCTGTTGGCTTTAAGAAGAAAAATCCAAAAAATTTAAAGAGGTGGCGATTTAGTTTACTGTTCACCTTTGATTGAGACTTACAGAATAAGCATTGAAACTAGATTTAAACAGTATTTTGATCTTAACACTGCTGAGGCAGAGCATGCAGCAGCTGCTCTTTCTTATCCTCGTTTTAAGAATAAGTGGCTATCTTGCTTAACCAGTCAAGACCGAACTAAAGTACAGAATCTTTTTAAAACCGTTATTTCAAAAGAACTCAATGAAGAACCCTTACAAAATAAACCAAAAAAAAGAAATAAAGAAATTTTTTTTTTTAATTCGATTCTGATTCTGATTCAGATAATAGTAATTATTCAGCACTTACAGCGTCTACTAATATGAACACCCCAAAAACAAAGGCTGAATTATTGATGTTACACTTCTTTACTGAAGAAAGTGAGGAACTAAATCTGCTGAATAGATATCCTGAAATAAAAAGAGTTTTCATAAAATATAACACACCTTTACCAGCTTCCGCCGCAGTGGAGAGACTTTTCTCTTTTGCTACGATGACAAATTTGCCAAGAAGTCATAAATTAACAGACCAAATGTTTGAAAAGAGGGTCGTGTTAAAGTGCAATCTTAACTATTCAAGGAACACATAAATAAGAACAAAACAAGAACAAATGAATAGTTCTCTCTCTGAACAATCATGAACAATGCTTAATATGAAAACTGATTTAAATAAAGGTTGATTTATAAAAGTTATTTTCTTTGTATTTAAAACTACGGTTATCCTTGTTTCCTTTAACCACCCAATCCTGAATTATTCTAGTTAGGTACCTGTGCTACACTTTTACGTAATGTTCTTGCTTAAATCCAGGCTTTACATTCCTTTGAGAATATTAAGGAGAATGCTCTTGTATTGTTTGCATTATGTTTTTCAGTTACTGACATTTATTAATTGTTAACTGTAATTGTAAACGTGTACCAAACAATTAACAATTAATCAATTGTAATTGCAAATTTTTACAAGCACAAATAATTTAATTGTAATTGCAAAGTTTTACAAGCACAATTAATTAATTGTTAATTGCGATACGTTACAATTACAATTAATTATTTTAGTTGTTAGTTGCAACTAAATTTGACAATTTAATTGTTAGTTGTTAATTGTTTTCACAATTGATTTTTGCCCCACTCTGCTTGTAGGCACATTTTTTGAAGGTCACGTCCGTGCTTTGCAATGTTTAGCAGTTTATATTCGAATGTTTTCTTTCGAGAATGCATCTTCTGTACCTTGTACACGGCATCGTAATACGCGTACGAACGAACAACACTATTAAAATTGAACGGCGTGCGCGCGCTTCGCTTGCGAAAACCGCACTGAATTTGATCCGCCGGCGGACCGAGACCGCTCGGCTGGGCGGTAGGCACTTATAGCGCGCAAGTACATGGAGTGACAGAGGCCTGGTTTAAGTTTCATCACTCTTCGCTCGACGCTCGCCGCGAACGGACATGCTGCGCTTCGCTCCGCGCCCGCTCACGACTCCCCGCCACTTCTCGTTGCGCTCGCCGCGACGACTCCTGTAGTCAACAGACTACAACCTATTAGATCCGAAGCCGCCTTTTTCAAGGCAGCGGACGATTAATTATTTCTTTAACCCGTGTTTTTGTTGTGTTAGCTTCACTTGGCCTCTTCAGGGCTTAAATCCACAGTTTCGTGGTCCTCGGTGGATACCTTACGGTGCCAACGAAGCCGAGGGGGTGTTGCCCCAATCACACCCGCCGACCCCCTTCAGGTTGAGGCAGTCAATTGGAGTCGGGAGCTAGTGTCACGGCCTTGGGGGATCTCCTAGTCGTGCCTAGTCTCTGGTTTCGTTCACAGCTACACACCTAGTGTCGGTTGGGCGTGTTTACACCCTTCGCACTAGACTGGTCAGGGCCCCGTTCGCACAATAAGACTGGCGACGGGTTTTAGCTTAGGGCACACCAGTAGGTACTCACCTCCCTGCCTACACCCGGCAGGGAGGGTCACACATCCTCGGGCCCATCCACCCGGGGAGTTAGGCAGTTAGGGTGAAGTTAGGTTCCCCCGCGATTCCTTCCCTTTAACCGGCCCTCCCTCTTCGATAAAGTCGGACGCAGTTATCGTTGCGTTCGTCAAGGAGGTCCTCTTCAAGGACCCCGAGTTCATCGCTAAGTATGGCAAGAAGTTTGCTGCTTTGCAGCAAAACCCTTCTCCGTCCGAGGAAAGCATCGCTAACTTTAGCGATGTACTCGACAACCCCGCTTCCCCGCCACCCATTGACAAAGGAATTTCAGTGGCGGCACCATCAATGCCTTCACTGGAAATTCCTTCTCTATTGTCTATTGAGACAATAAACCCCTACGCGGAAGCACACAATGTGCCGACCGCCACTGTTCCCACCGCCATTGTTTCGCAAACAATGGGCGCCTCGCAGCTGCGTGTCGCAGCTGCAAACCCCGACACGTCCGAGAGTATGGACACCTCGGTCCCTCGTGACCACCCTTCTGCCCCCGCCTCCGACTCTGAAGACTCCCTATCCTCCTCCGCTTCCTCATCTGACGACGACTACCAAGTCATTGCCCGAGGGACTCAGCCCTCAAAAGCCCTCTCCATGGAACACGCTCAACCACCAAAGAGCCTTTCCAGCTCTGGCCACCCCAAAACCCGCCCCCTCATCAGCGCCGCGCCGGCCCCTGCCGCCCCCGCTCCTCAACTCGCCCCTAAACAGATTCCTCCCACAAAGGCCGCCCCTGCAGCCTCAGCCGCGCCCTCTCCCTTCCGCACCCGCACCCGTCTCCCGGCCCCGTGGCCGCCACCCCCAATGCTGAACACGTCCAAATCTTATCGGACGCTTTCAGCATCTACGTAAACCCGGATGCCGTAACTATGGCACAGGAAATCATTGCTTGCAATGCTGACCTTACAGCCGTAAAGTAACACATAAACATAACATCACGCCTGTAATCCCCGAAGGGTTAGGCAGAGGTGTACACATTAGTACACCCACATTTCGCCAGTTATGTTTTTAGTCCCATGTAATAGGGGGCGAGCCTATTGCCATCAACCGGGCACATATCCAGACTCCGAGGCTGCTACAGAGAAATTCCTGATGGAAAAACTCAATAACACCGTAAAGCCGTAAAGTAAAAGAAAGGAAAGTATTCGATGCGTACCCCACGCATCGAATACTTTCCCTATGGCAATTACGCGTGTCCTAGAAAAGTTCTACCGTCCTAAACCCTAATGGATAAAAAAAAATTAAAGTTATGTTGTACCAAACCCCGTTCCCTCAAGTTAGGCTTCTTCAATGCAAATGGCATTAATGGCCAGCATTTTGGTATCTAAATTCAGAATCTTTGAAAAACCGATTCCACTATCGGTGGAAAAAGTTGAACAAGTTGTTAAAACCACATGTGCACTACATAATTGGATGAGAAAAACGACTAAGCATTATGTTACACAACAGTCACTGGAAACTGAAGATTGGAACACAGGTAGCACCATACCAGGGGAATGGCGACAAGTATCATCTCTAGCACTAAGTGATTCTCCACCAACCTCTGCAAGGCATCATACTGAAAATGCCCGTCGCGTGCGTGATGCATATGCAGAAAAGTTTGCACACATGCACTGTGCCATGGCAATGGAACGTGATATGATGAATATGTAAATGTAAATACCTAACATAAATATTTTATCTAGTTACGTTGCTTTTATTGAATAGGTACCTAATATTTATCGTCCCGTGCTGCCCCCGACAGGTGCAACTAAACAAAAGTGAGTAATAAACAATAGCTAAATAAGTATACAAGTTACGAGATTTGATGTACTCTGCCGTGGGATACAAACACTGCCTAAAAATTCTGCATGTTTAAACCAGTACAGTGTAGGCACATATATATCGTCAGAAGAGCAACCACTTTTAGTAGACTGCTTTATTTTTGTTAATTCAGTTGTAGAGCGGGTCCGTATAGTTTTTATTTTATGTTTGATGTCTTCTTCAGTAACCTCGAGGTTTAAATCACTAATTAGGGATTTTGTAGCGTTTGTACGTAATGTTCTATCCTTGTATTCGTCAAGTTTGTGGTTCCATAAACATTGATAATTCTTAAAATGTTCCAAAAACAGCAGCGTACTTTGCTCATTCCACTTGAACACCATTTTGCCGCCAATTTTCCGTGACGCCTCGGGACGTGCGTCTGCTCCGAGCTCGAAACAAAATGGCCGAATCCGAGTGAACGTTCTCTCTATGTGCAGACCGTTCATTTTTCGTTCATTCGCAGTAGGAGTGAAAGATGCCGAATGAAAAAATCTAACATCGTCGGATCGGTTCATTAATGAATTCATTCGGCACTCTTGTTTCATTTGGCGTTCAGACGAATCATTCCGAATGAAAGACAAAAATGAAAGAAAAGTGAACCGTTTGATACCGCCTTAACGGACGCCACGCGAACTCAAGTACCTACACAACGTAACGGTTTTTCTTAGTGGACGCTACTAACTTTAGTGCACATTACGTACAACGTGAATAGTGTTTCCCCGTGTTTATTGACTATTGCGTACTACAATGTCGTTGTCAAATGTCGGTTTCGGAGAGAGGTTGACACGATGAAACGGTCATCCCTCTGCGATGTGCACCGGCGCCGTCCAGATCTTGGTCTCGAGATAAAGCTACCAAATCTCCCGAAAGCGTTTATGAATTTCCGAAACACAGGACTGGCTTATGTGGAGCTGACGAGCGACAGCCCGCTGGCTGAGCCCTTCTTGCAACAAGGCGACGATTTGTGCTGCTTCTGTAGGTGTAGTATCCATTGTCTTTCAAGTTCAAGGGTCAAAAGTAGCGGAGATGTGTTGTCAACGTGTGAAAGCAGACCGAAGAAAATCCGCAATTAAAACATATCTTTTTCTTTATTTCTTCACGTAATCCGGGATAGCTTCTTAAATAATACCGTCATTTGAATGAGTTTGGTATCAATTTAAAGTTAACAGTTAAACCTTTAAAATGGTACCATTTTTATTATTCTTAACTATTATTAAGTACTCAGGATCGCGAGGAATCAATTCCAAGTAAGTGATTACATACTTTTGCTCGCGAGTGTATTTACCCGAATAATATCGTAACAATGTTTACTGTCAAATCATATTGATATTTTTTATCGTAAAGATCTAAAACCATATTATTCGTTTAAAATACATTTTATTTAATTTTTATGGAATATACGCGTAGTTTTTCATAATTATCTTCGTAAATAAAGATAGAAAAATTCGGAAAAAAATTACATGGTGTATTTTAACTAAAATTTGTAAATGTGGAGCAAAAAACGCGGATTAACAGCCTATGCCGGAAGGTTGGGCACGGGACCTCGCAGATGGCCGTCATGTACCAGTCCGCCAAAGCTAAAGCGCTCCAAGCACACTACACCGTTCGAACTCTTGAAAGCCAACTCGATCTTTCGCAGCAATTAGAAAACCTTAAGCTGAGTATCGCAGATTCGACGAAACCTGCCCGTGGATCTTCGTTTGCTGACATGGTAAAGAAAGGTGCCAACAATTTTATCCAGCCGAGTCATCTAAGTTCTGTGGCCATCTATCCAAATGACAACTTGAAGACCAGTGACGAAACCAAATCTCTTGTCCAAAAAATTATCAGCCCTGAAGAAATGAAGCTCCACGTGATGTTGTTGTTTTAACTGAATGTTGGCTTGCTAAACAATATAACATACCATTAATCCCGGGTTATAATATGTATAAAAGTACTATCAATTACAATCAAAATGATGGGGTGATAGTTTATGCACGAAATCATTTGAATGTTTCTATAGAGGAACCTGAGATGCACGACTGTAACAGACTGTTAGTTAAAATCGGATCAGAATTTGCGATATTAGCATTATATCGACCTCCGTCTTTTAGAAACACTAGCGTTTTTATTGATTCCCTGAACGACACTTTACAAAACCTGTCATTCATTAAAAACTCGGTTGTAATCGGAGATATAAATATCAACATTCTTCCAGGAAGTGCTGATTCGTCAGCTCAGGACTACCTCAACCTATGCGCCTTTCATGGCCTGCTCCCAGCACACAGCTTTCCTACACATCACAGTGGCTCCTGTTTGGATCATATTATGCTAAAATCGAATTTCCCTTCACTTGCACTTGTTGTTAACTCAACAATAACAGATCACAATGCTGCCCTACTAACCCTAAATTGTAAATTACCTAAACAAGGCACTCGCAAAATGTCACAACTGAATATAAATAAACTTGAAGAAGATTTACGCGTCATCGATTTTGATCCAGTCTATAATTCCGCTGACCCGCAGTTTGGCATGTTGTATGTAATTGAAAACTTACGAAATGCAATTCAGAAAAACACAGTCCTATCCCACTTGAGTAACAAAAACTACAATATAAAACCATGGATCACACCTGGTCTTATTCGCTGTATGAAACATAGGGATAAACTGCATATGAAGGCTAAATCTTATCCAGATAATATAGTATTGCAACTTTCGTACAAAAGATATAGAAATTACTGTAACGACCTCCTTAAAAAAATTAAAAGCAACTACGACAAAGTGGCATTGGAAAAGGCTGGAACAAATAGCAAAAAGATCTGGAAATATATTAGAAACGTGACGTATACTACGAAACAGTATGAGTCATCTTCAGGTTTATTACAAGCACACTCGTCCCCGCTGGAATCCGCTAACATAGCAAATAATTTCTTTGTTAATATTGGAAAGAGTCTGGCAGAAAAAAATACAAATCAATCTCACAATATAACAAGTACACCATCAACATGTAACACTGCTTTAACATCCTTCGCACTGTTAGATACTGATGAGACTGAGGTAGAAAGTATAATCATGACCTTGAAAGAAGATTGCGCTGTTGGCTGGGATAACATCTCTAATAAAATTATTAAAAAATTCAAGGACATTTTGGTACCACCTCTAACTTATATTTTCCGCATTTGTTTGTCTTTGGGTCATTTTCCAGAGTGTCTCAAAAAAGCTGTAATTATACCTGTCTATAAATCGGGAAGCAAAGATCAAGTGACAAACTATAGGCCTATTTCTTTACTGCCTTCTATGTCAAAAATATTAGAGAAAATTATAAATAAAAGATTGTTAAAATATGTGGAAGATAAATCAATTCTGTCTAAACGGCAGTTTGGATTTAGGCCTAGAGTTTCAACTGCTGATGCGGTACATCATCTAACTGACTATCTTGCGCAAGAACTTGACAGGGGTAACCATACAGTAGGGATTTTCCTGGACCTAGCTAAAGCTTTTGACACAGTTTCCATTCCGATGCTGCTGCGCAAGCTTGAGATCATGGGTGTAAGAGGCACCCAGTTAAAAATTTTCCAAAGTTATTTGGAAAATCGATCCCAGTGCGTAAAGATTGGCAATGTTGTCAGCGCTTTTCAAAATAATACATTTTATGGTGTTCCCCAAGGAAGTATCTTGGGGCCCACTCTATTTTTGATCTATATAAATGACCTTTGCGATTTAAAACTAGAGCGCGGCACTATCATAACTTACGCTGATGACACTGCTTTGCTTTTTTCGGCTGACTCAGAAAACGAAGTCTACAATCTTGCGCAACACGGATTCAATATTGTAAATAAATGGCTTCTAAATAACTCGCTAACTCTAAATGCAGACAAGACAAACTTCATTAAGTTTTCGATGCGCAAACAAATATCCAATATCCCCTCAACATTGCATGCTCATTGTTGCCAAGTGCCTACAGAAAGTCAATGTAAGTGTCCCAATATTAAAAAGACTGACAAAATAAAATACCTAGGTATTATAATAGACGAAACCCTTTCCTTCAAATACCACATGGAAGCTTTAAATAATAGAATTCGTAAGTTGATATTCGTATTCAAAAAACTACGGATTATTGCAGATGCAAAAATAATTAAGCAAGTATATTTTGCTCTTTGTCAGTCAATTTTGACTTATTGTATTACTGCATGGGGTGGAGCGAGTAAAACATTGTTATTGCCCATTGAACGAGCTCAAAGAGCTATTCTCAAGGTGGCTACTTGTCGGCCTTTTCTGTTCCCTACTAACCTTCTGTATAAATCCTGTGAGGTAGGCTCGGCAGTTATTTATAATCAGCACTGTACTAAAACAACACACAGCTCTTCCTTATAGCACTGAATTTACTAATAAGAGACGGAAAGATATAGTTTGTCCTCAAAAAAGTACAAAGCATGCTTTCACAGCCAAATTTTATATGTACCTTGGACCGCTACTTTATAATAGGTTAAATGAAAAAGGAAACATCTACTCCTTAAATTTCAGTAACTGCAAAAAAATCCTTAAGGAAGCTTTACAATCAATGTCCTATGAAGATACAGAGAAGTTACTACTTGTTCTTAAGTAACGATTGGTCAAATTATTGTAATTTTCTATTAATAATTAGTTAACTAAGTTAAACACCATAATTTTTAAACATCTTATATTGTATAGTCTATAGATTATTATGCTTATTATGTGATTATTTAATAAATTAATGTAACCTCCCTTCGCCTGAAACACAGGAATTCCTAGTACAGGCATAGATTATTTCTGAACTTGACATAGATTTAAGAAAAATTGTATTTAACGTATACCTTATGTTTTTTGAATAAAATTTATTATTATTATTATTATTATTATTATTATTATTATTATTAACTTCTAGATGCCGAAAAACGCATAACATGAAAAACCCCGTAATAGGTCATTACCGGATTATTCGCGGGGGACGTCGATAAGGAATGTAGTACATCCATCAGTGACGAAAACGCGCTTCGCGGCCTACCTATGCTCCTAGAAGGAGACGCAGCTGTGTGGTTTCGGGGCATCAAGTCATCAGTGACGTCATGGGAAGGCGCGCTACATAGACTTCGCGCCGTGTACGGCGTGTCCCGATCACCGCACAAGTTGTTCCGGGATATATTTGCCGCGGAACAGTGTGAAGAACGCACGGAAGTCTTCGTTGCTCGTCTCCGCGCGCTAATTGCGAAACTTCCATATAAGGTGGAAACCGACATGGAAGTTGACATGGTTTACGGTTTACTACATAGACGAATAAGAAAACGTGTAACCCGTGAAACCTTCGAGATTCTGGACCAATTAAGGGTAAGGCCGTAGATTTTGCCACTTTTCGAAGTGAAAAAAAAACTAAAGTTTTGATTGCTTATAATAAACAATATAGTGGGTGAACTGTACTGAAGGTATTTTTATCATGTTATATATCTCGTACACTCTTAGACCATATTTTTAAAATTAATTTAAGTTGTACAATAAAAAAAATACAACGAGTTTAATTCGTCCAGACCCCCAAATTTAACGAAAAACATGCTGTCTTTTTGGCACTTAGCACTATAAAAACTTATATTTTTTCTAATGTGCATTTAATTGATTATGATATCTGAAATGTGTCAAAGTTAAGCTGCTACATCGTGCTTTTCGTATCTTAAAAAACGCGTCCTTTATATTCTTATCACTAGTCAAACTTATGCTCCATATTTTTACTTTTATGTTACTATTTTCTATGTTACCAAAATTTTTCCCTAAAAAGCATTGAAAACAGTTTGGTAGTATATTGTGATTGCAATGGCAACACCAAATATTTATTTATTTATTTATTTATCTTCTTACATCTACCATTACAGGATATCCCAATGCGGTAAATGCGCCTTAATTTATCCTAACTTAATTGTAACTTATAACTAATAACAAATGAAGCATTCCTTGTGAATTCACTCAGAGAACAACAGAATAAGTCCGTGTCACTCGCTATGAGGTTGAGCGTGCGAAGTGCACGCGTCAGCGGCGCTTTCTTTAAAAGGTTGGTCCGAGCACGCGGTTCCACTAGCAGTTGTGGCTGTCGTCGTCGCCACACGTACCTGTTCGGAACACACAGACTCACCTGGCCTAAAATAATTGCATTATGCACCTTCCCTCTCAGTAATTTAAATATATACGAAGCGAGTGCAAGATCCCTCCTAACCCTTAGCTCATTGTATCCTACCATACCTAAAATAAATAAGGTTGGATACATTAACGGGTAAAAGGGATAGACTTCGTAATAACATTTATATAAATATCTTATAAATTTATTTTGTACCCTCTCCAACATGAGTCTATATTTAGCTTCATGCGGAGCCCAGATGACTGCATTACATTCTAACTGGCTCCTCACTAACGCATTATATAGTGCTATGATAGCTTTCACATTCGTGAACCCTCGGACTGTACGAAGCATGAAACCTAAATTTCTATATGCTCTTTTTCGCATGATGTGATCCCGAAAAGTCAAACCGGTGTTAAATCTCACTCCTAAGTCCTTGACTTGTGTGACCCGTTCCACAGGCACCCCGTCAATGTAGTAGGTATGCAAGATGGGACTGCGTGCGCGAGAAAAAGTGATAGTCACACACTTCGAGCTGTTAAATTGCAAGAGATTTTCTTCGCTCCATCTCACTACCCTATCAATGTCCCTTTGTAGCCTAACACAGTCATCATTACCACTTATCGCGAGGGACAATTTGAGGTCGTCGGCAAACAACAGGCAAGAAGCGTCTAGGACTACTTCTGGTAGGTCGTTTACTACCAGAAGAAAGCCCAAAGGGCCAAGGTTACTACCTTGACTTACCCCGGACCTCGTGAAATATGGATCTGACAGATGTCCCGCATATTCCACATATTGCTGCCTATCCCTCCAATACTCCACCTGCAAACTTTCTAAGCAACATATCATTATCGACTAGATCGAATGCTTTTCTAAAGTCAAAGTAAGCAGCATCAATCTGTCCCCCACTATCCACTGTCGGCACCAGATGAGCCATGTGGCAGAGAAGATTACTGGTTGTACTTGTACCCGGTCGAAACCCATGTTGAGCGTCTGACAGCTGTGCGCTAACCTGACTATATATGCTTTTATGTATAGCAGTTTCCAACACTTTCGCCGGCGCACACAATACTGCAACTGGTCTGTACCCATCAACCGATTCTGCTGACCCTCCCTTCGGAACCGGAACAACGCGGGTCACTTTCCACTTCTCCGGAAACACGGCCGCTTTGAGGCACTGATTAAATATATGAAGTAGCGGACTAGCCAGCGCCACTCGACAATCCCTGAATAAGTAAGGCGGAATGCCGTCAGGCCCTGCGGCCCGTTTCGGCTTAAGATCTAGAAGTGCACGACTCACATCTCCTAAATTTAATTGGTTCAAGTGCACTCGCGCCGCTTCGTTTCCGCTACCTGCGCAGGCTATAGCTGCGTCTACATCCAACTCCGGTCGCTCATCCCTATATACAGAATAGAAGTAAGCCGCAAACTCTTCCGCTGACCGTTGCCCAGATAACGCCACCCCGTCTTTCAAGATCGCTTGCGGGCTTCTCCTACCTCTTTTAGACTTGGCATGATTCCAAAAAGATTTAGGATCACTCAGCATTTGCCCTTGAATACGGCTCTTATATTGTTCCTGTGCCACGACTAACTTATTTTTAATGTTAGTTCTACACCGAGCAAATGCTTCGTAATCGACCCTCGACCCGGTTGCCTTGTACTGTTTATGCAGATAAGCCTTCAACCTTATGTCGCGAATTAGTTCAACAGTGTACCCCTCAGGATAAATGCACCTTGAGTTTCCACGACTTCGCTTTTTTTTGGGAACACAGTCATCTATAACAAAAGCCTCGGAAAGCACGTTAAGCCGTTGGTACCGGCTGTCATATGTGGATCTTTGACAGTCGTTACGGGTAGTCAGAAGCCCGAAAATCTGACAACTAGTCTCACCAAGGGGTATCGTATTACCCAGTTACTGGGTTGTGGAGGTTAGATAGGCAGTCGCTCCATGTAGAATACTGGTATTCAGCTGCATCCGGTTAGACTGGAAGCCGACCCCATAGTTGGGAAAAGGCTAGGCAGATGATGAGTCATCTATAACAGAATTAATAACGTCATAAAAATAATTTAAACCTACTTCCAAGTCCATTTCATACAACGGAGCCCAATCTACTCCTGCAATTAACGAATATAATGACAAAAAGTCGGCTTTATTAAAGTGCCACCCGTATGGTACACGTGCGTTATCGTCAGGTGTAGCTGAGCCTGCTGAGCCGGGGTGCCGGCGCAGGCGCGTGTGTGTACTAACCGAGATTTCTAGTGGCGGGTGGTACGCGTCTACCGGTACAAGCGGCGGCGCCTCCGCCGCGCGCACCCTCACACCCCCTCCCTTTGCCAGTGTACTCAACACCAAATCCAACTGACGACCATCACAAATTCCCACGGTGTTACTCTGAGTGAATTCACAAAAAGTATAAAAGTATTCATAATATTTTTTTATGGCTACCGAACACGAATATAAATTAAAATCACCGAGAACCACTATATTCCTATACTTATTGCAATACTGTTCAATTATGCTAAATAGTAACATGTATTCATTGTCATTACAACCAGGCGGAATATAGACGACACAAAGTAAAAACATAAATTTGTTACGCAGGTAAACAGTAGCACAAACTAACTCGAACACATGATCAGCCACGTTGACGTCACCAGGTGACACTCGCCGCAATTCAAAACGCGGTGTGGCCACGAGACACGCGCCGCCTTGTTTACGTCCATCTTCTCGGTCACAACGCAAAATAGTAAATCCAGGTGGACTTATTTCTGCATCATGGATGGAGTCATTGCAGCCCGTTTCCGTGATGGCGAACAAGTCTTCATTGGCCATTGAAATATTGGCGTAACATTCCTCTAGTTTTGTTCGAAGCCCACGTACGTTCTGATAGAATATTTCAACGGAGTTACTCATGGTTTCTAGGGTTGCTGGTTGCTCTACAAAACCACACCCACTCCGCGAATTCTATATTAACTGCCCAGCTTTCAGGCTGACATATCTTGTCATACTTACTCTCCGGAACTCCGATGATAAAATATGCATAATCGCTTTCAGTTCTATGTTTTATTTTTTCAACTTTAATTGGTACTTCTTCTTCATAAATTTTCTTCACATATTTTTCTAAACTTTCTACTGTTGTTTGTTTCTGCAAACGCCATACGTGTAAGTATCTTTTTTTTCCGTTCCCTGTATGTCGATTGTACACATGTTACCGCCTTTTTTTATTTCATTGTGTCTAGTTTTTTTCCGTGCTACAGTAGTCCAATTTCCTTCTTTTTCCGGTTTTTCCTTTTCCACAATACAAACATTTCCAGACATCCTCTCACTATCTACTACGGGGATCTGTCCCTCATCCGACACTACCTTCGCTGTTTTTGTGGCCACAAATTCCTTTGCTTGTAAATTACCCGCTACCCGCTTCTGCTTATCTTTGACGACTTTTGCAAAAGATGGTGTCAAGCTTTTAAAGTCTTGCTCTGTCTGATTTGGCACTCTTGCCTGACTGTTCTTTAGGCTGGCTTCTAGGCTCTCATTTCTTTCCATTAGCATTTTAACTTTTGCTTCGAGTATCTCAACTTTATTTGCCTTTTGCTGTACTACCCCCAACATTTGTTTTAATTCTTTTAACTCTGTTTCCGTATTGATAAATCTATTTTGCAATAAAACATATTCTTTCCGCTGCTCCTCCAAATGACACTTCACTTCCCATCGAAACTCCCTTATCTCGTCTAGAAGTAGACTCTCTGTATCAATTACTTCACTTGTATTTCGACGGCTGCCTCTCTCGGCGGTGTTCACATGGCTGCTCGGTGAAAACGGTTTGCTGGCGACTGTAGTTCCTCGAACAGGTGTGTCTGTATTACCCTTTTTCGGCTTTGTGCATGTGCACTCGGGATATATCCACTGACTCCTGTATTTCGGCGTGAAAGCTTGAACCTTTTCCGTCGTTAAGGCCAGGCAAATCAGATGGAATTTCTTCTTGCATTTTATACGCGAACATTCCATAAATAGTGAATCATTAACAACCGCATCACAGCCGCTACACTTCGTCTCCATTTAAAATTTCAAATAGTAAAATATTAATATTTGTGATTTAGTGACTCACACGACACGCAACACGTCCGTACGCACGTTGAAAAATATTCAGGCAGCGCAATGAAAAAAAAAAGACGCCATCTTTTTGTCTCTGGAATCTGTCAAAGGTGCACGTGTGTGTTTCGTCAGTGAATTAAAATTGTGAATTTTGGTGATTTCTAAGGTAAATAACTGTTTTTATTGTAACATTATTTTATAGTATTATGCGTTATGTATCTTATAACAGCGTAACGATGTCTTTGTTTAAAATTTACCTCGATGTCGAGTTATGGATATTATAACCTTGAAAAAGCACGCTTTTACGTTACTTCTATGTAGCTTCGATGTCACTGGTAACGTTGGTTGTATGTTACGTAACGTTTTACCGTTGTAAAGGTTTGTGCATAACGTAATTGATTAAATATATATATTTTTAACATACCTAGCTCAGGAGGAACCTTGTTAAAAAATATCAATTTTTCAAAGTATTGACTGTGTAGCTGTAGACTGTGGAGTAACGAATAATCTGCCGTGCTATTCTGTACATATCACGCCGTGAAAATCTAGGTGATGTGAGCAAGAAGTGAGCTGTCATTCCGCCTAATGCTATGGATCATTCTATAGGTTGTTAGTAGAGATGGGCAGTGGGTTTAAACCCAACTGGGCAAAAAGCGCATAAACTGGGCAAATAGGGCAAAAACGAATTGACGTCCTTTTAAATGCCCAAAAACAGGGCGGAAACTATAATTAGTTAAATTTCATAGTTATTAAGACTTTTTCATTAAGTAGTGATAAGATTAATATAAGATAAATATTATATTATCTATACTATAATAATTATTAATAATTAATATTATAAAGAGGTAACATTTGTTTGTAGGGGGTAATGTCCGGAAATAATGAACAGATTTTAAAAATTGTTTCACTTGTATAAAGCTACATTATTCGTGAGTGCTATAGGCTATAAATTATAAAGATATCATGCAAAATAGCCGAACTATCTCAATTTTTGTCTAGCCAGGTGGAAAAAAATAGCTCTTACAACAAAGTTTTTTGCATGCGCTGCCTTAACGGTTGTATATAATTGAAAACAATGTATGGCAACCTGGTCCGCCTTTAATAGTTCTACAAAAAAGTCCGCATCACCATGTTTCTATCTTTTATATTTTAGCAGATATAGTAGCTTTTATGTGTTAAAAAAAGTATTTTTCGATGTACTTACCTTTGGACGATTTTTTAAACAACAAAATATTAAACCTTATCGAAAAAAATATTATTATCATCACAAGAACATCACAGAGATACGATTTGCCCAAAACAGTATGTGAATTGGTTAAATAGTTTCGAAGATAATATAAAATTACTAAATCGCAAAATGCCGAACCACATTAGAACATGCTTTGTAAGGACGTTTTATCCATTTACCCATGGTATTTCTGTTTTTGGGATATCGGACAGTTTCAGCGATTGTTTATCATGCCTAAAAGGAAATCACAGCTTTCCCGTCAGACATCCCAGAGCAGCTCGAGTACGCCGTACGGAAGAGTCTGCTCTTGAAAAGCATCAGCGCCTCTTGAGGAATAGAGAAAATATTTCGCAAGCACGGTCTGAGGAATCTAGCTCCGAGCGTTCACAGCGGCTTACTAACCAAAGAGAACATCGCAGGCCCGTGCTCGGGAATCTAGCGCTGAACGTGCGCAGCGTCTTTAGGCAGCAAATAAATCATAGCACTCGGTTCTAACCGAACCACACTCATAATTTCATCACAAGTTTAAATGGTTACCGCCCAACGAAGTGGGCACGGGTCTGCTAGTTAAGTATAATATTAAAAACAATTGTATTGACCAAAAAGGTTCTATTTAATACTCTTATACTCGATGATTCAGCGGTCAACGATAACGATTACCACCAGCAGATCAGAGTGTGGGCTGCTGTGCCTCCTGAATCACCAGCGTCAGATTTACCATCCACTGACGTGTTCATAAATGTTATCAAGAGACTACCACTTGACAAATCATCGGGTGAAGATAATTTCAAATTGAATGATTATAGAAGCGTGTAAAACAGCGGGCGACGCGATCTTATCTTTTTATTTTTAGGTGGTAAAAATCATCAAATGACTACTTCCGCCCTGGGTGGGGCGGAAAGGACTGTCAGACTTTTACTGACTAAAAACCACCCTGTTCCTTCAGTTGCCCTTTACGTTCCGGGTCCACGGTATCCTGTTAAGACGTCCCGCAACCCCGGCAGGCGCTGGCCCCGTTGGGGGCCCCGTCCCTATGCTTACAGCTCTTTAAGGCGCGCGCGAACAGAACGCGCCGTCGACCCGGGCTTGGTCCTTAATCGGACGGCGAGCTACCCATTACTCGCCGTCCGCAAGCCCGCGCCTACGGTGGCCAGATGTCGCCTCGCGACGTCCGACGCCCTGGGCGTCTCCCGCGGCGGCTGGAGCGTGAGGTGGTTCTCTCCCTCACGCGGCCCGCCTCCTCCTTCGCTAGCATTACTGCTTCTCAGAAGGAGGTGACTGCATCCCATTCCCTCTCGCTCCGGAGCACGGCCTGAATCAGGTCACGGCGGTGCTCTGCCCAAGCGGGGCAGTCCCTCACCGTATGCTCCACCGTGTTCTCCGGGCGATCCACACAGTGGTGACACCCGGGCCTTTCCTCCCGCACTATCCGACACAGGAACCTCCCGAAACAACCGTGTCCGATGAGCACCTGCTTCAGGCGGTAGGTGAGTACGCCGTAGCGCCTCTCCAGCCACTCCTCAAAGAGGGGTCTGCCGCGATTGCGGCGTGCCCGAACTTGGGTTGCGACAGTCGCATCTCCCATTCCGCCATGAGATCGCACCGGAGCACGGTGCACCTGTTTGGGCCGATAGGGCCACCATAGGGGCGGTACGACGTAAATTGCTTCAAAGTCAACGGTTAGCTTTAATATTTTTAAGTAAATAAAGCGTATAGGACCGTCAGTAATGAAGCCCTACCAGTACTTGCAGGTGTACTTCCAGTCGATCTCAAGGTGCAGCGACGTGCTGCAATGTACTATTCCACGCGAGAGACCATGGACGCAAACTTTCTAACACAACGTGACCGAGCTAAGATCTCCAGATTATTTAAATCGCAGGCTGACGTCTGGGAAGAACTTTTAATCAATGTAGGTCTGTGGGATAATTCTATCAAGGGCCTTCCTCAGTTCTTTTCATCAGTTTGTGAGCGGCTGGCCAGAACATGGCTGGAGGTGGACCACTGTGTTGCCCAATTTCTCACAGGTAACATGGCAACGTTGCTTCTCCTTTGTGTCAATGTTCTACATCCGACTGTGAATATGAACAATCTGCTCATCACATCTTATGGGAGTGTATTCTTTGGCAGAACGAACGCAATATTATGCTAGATAGTGTACAGGTTACATCCGGTGTTGATTATTATGCGGACCTTGTAGAAACTAGAACTAATTTCTGTGCGTTCAAGCGTTTATGCCATACCTACCTATTACTGGAATCAAAAGCGACAGCTCACATTAGGACCCATTAATTTAATAATAATTCGTCTAATAGTAATGCTTCTCCTAGTTACAAACATCCCTTTGTGCCTACTGGCCTCGTTCTGTTCTGTCTCCTGTCTTGTTTGGAGAGAAATTTGGAAATTATATTTTTTTCACTACACGTGTCCATGTCTAAGTGTGTTTAGGTACTATGTAAACTTAATTACATATTTACCTTCTAAAGCTTGTGGTGCAAGCTGGTGGTAATCAAAATATTTTTATTTTTTAAATTGGAACACAAAATAGGTATCCACATCTAGGTGAGAATAAGAAATAGGTATGTGTCTACAAAACTAGGTATTAAAATTTGGAATTAAGTATAGTTTTATTTTACAAAAATAAAACACTTTATAGTTATTTGAACTTATTATGATGTAATAATTTATGATATTTTACAAATAAAATAAATGCCCTGTTTTTGGTCATTTATTGGGCGTAAATGGACGCTTATTGGGCATTTACTCAATACGTCCGTAAATGCCCAGGCAAAAACCCATCTCTAGTTGTTAGCTCACGTCACCCAAGTTTTCACGGCGTTATATGGATAGAATAGCACTGCTGATCAGTTTTGTTTTATTTGATATCAATCGGCATTTTGTTTAATTTCAGTTACCATTTCATTTCAGCAGGTACAAATTCCTTATTTATTTATTTAAACTTTATGCAACAAATGTACAAAGGCGGACTTAATGCCTTAGGCATTCTCTAACAGTCAACCAGAGGTGGTGAAGAGATAACATGGTAGGTGCAAGCAATTTTTACAAGAGTAAAACAACAAAATCAGAAATTTAAAAAAATAAAAAAAATACTCAAATATTTTACATAATAAAATAAAGTGTACACAAGTACAAAATAATTAAATTCTACATACTTACTATAAAATGCTATATTATATACATAAACTTATATAAAAATATAATATATACATATAAAAATACATATCTTACAAAGAATAGAAAGGAGGATTATAATAAAACTCTTTCTATTTGCTCCGAAAAATAAATCCGCAACTTCCGCTTGAATGCATACAAACTGGTGGCTGTCCTGATATCAAGAGGGAGCGCATTCCAAAGAAGAATAGCCTGAATATGAAAGGAAGAATGAACAAGGTCAGAAGTATGAGAAGGGCAGCTGAGTAGAAGATTATTAGAAGATCGAAGACTCTTAGTGTGAGTAGAACAAAGATATTGAAAATTTGAAATAAGATAAGAAGGAGGAGTAAGTGAAGTGAGAAGAGAGAAAAGCGTGATTACCGCACGCAAACTTCTTCTGTGACGAATGGGTAACCACTTAAGCTCCGCCCTAAAACTAGACACGTGGTCATATTTCCGCAAATTGAAAATATAGCGAATGCAATTGTTCAGCATCCTGTCAAGCTTATCCAACCAGACCGTATTCAAGTCAAAGTAGCACACATCACCATAGTCAATTATAGGGAAGATTAAAGTCTGCACTAGCATCGTTTTCGTCTTGATAGGCAAAAAGTTCCTCAGACGATATAAGGAACGCAAAGTACCGCTGACTTTCTGACAAACACTGGAAACTTGACTTTGCCAGCTAAGCGTAGAATCAAGATACAAACCGAGATCCTTCACACTGGGGCTAATAGGGATGACAGAACCATTAAAAATAATAGGAGGAAGAGGTAAATCCGCCACTCTGCCCATCATGCGTGAACTTCCAATAACAATGGCCTGACATTTAGTGGGGTTAACAGAAACCCCAAATCTGACAGACCAACTGTAAACAGCGTCCAAATTCCGGTTTATATCCTGAATAGCCCCTGACAAGTTATCAACCTTGGAAGCAGTATACAGCTGAAGATCATCAGCATACAAATGATACGCACACTGAAGACAGGGAGTGATAAAATTAATAAAAATAGAAAACAATAAAGGAGAAAGAATGAACAGAAGAATTTAACAGTTTTATTTACTGCTATAGATTGTTTTACGAAATTCAAAAAACACACAACAACAGAAGTTTAGTTGCCTTAACAACGTGTTAGGTTCAGTGTCATTTAAGGAGTTTGGACATTCGTAGAAACTGAAAAAAAAGCCGGTTTTAACCATGTTTTTAGCGCCACTCGGTGGAAATTAAAATAAACTCAAAAAAAGTTGAAAACTACCTCAAAAAGAATGAACTTTAATCTTTAGTGAGAAACAGTTAAGAAAATCGATACAATATCTTAATTAAACCAAATATAACTGTTGTGTACTATTTTTTTTAAAGTCTGTTTTTACTTTTTTATGTTGTATTAATAGTATTCAGAGATTGTGTCTGCAGTAAAAGTAAACTACGCGCATCCGTATTCTTCGAAATTCGCGCGAATGGTCTTCTCTTTCCAGCAAATGATGTCGGTTAGCGTTAAAAAGGTATACACATACCTACAAAAAAATGTATTGCGAGGCAGGTAGTGTGACCCTTAGCCACTATATTAAATATTACTGTATGAACGAATTAAAACCCTTAAAACCCATACCATCCCTTAAGTTTTCTGATTAACTATAGAACAATATAAATATTGTCACAGATGCCGCCGATGACTGCAGCTGAAAAGCAGAAAAAATATCGCGATAAATTGAAAAACGAAAACCCCCAAAAGTATGAAGAAATACAAAAGAAGGCCAAAGAAAGAGCTGCACGTTACTATGCGAAAAAAAAAGAGTACCTACACTGAAGAGCAAAAACAAGAACGGAACAAAGCAAAAGATGCAAAAATGAATCGGCACAAACTTCAAATTCCAAGCAAGATAATAACAAACTAACTTGGCAAAATAATAATACCATACCTAAGAGTGAAACGCCAAATAAAGAAGAAGTTAAGAAGAAATTATTTGAATACAATGTACTAACGAAGTCACTAAAATTACAATTCCAAACCGCTAACAATACTGAAAAGAAGTTTTTGAGAAAAGTTCTGGATACCAATATTGTCAAAATATAAACTGAAAACAAGACTAAGAACCTCTCTGGGATTCAAGAGTAATTTCAAAAACTACCGTCAGCGGAAGACAAAAACGTCTGCATTGGAAAAGAAAATTGAATGTTTTTTTAATAGAGATGATGTTAGCCGCGCTACTGCAGGCAAAAAAGAATACAGAACCTTCAAAAAAGTCACACGCCAAAAAAGATATTTGCTCGACAATCGTGCTACATAAAAAGTTTATCGCAGAGGAGGGCCAAATAAGTTTTAGTACTTTTAAAAAGTACCATCCGTTTTACGTACTTTCTCCAAAAATCAAGGATTGTGAGAGCTGCGCATGCAAAAAACATTCGAATATGCAGTTCCTGGTGGATGAACTAAAATCCCTTAACATACATAAAACTAACAATCTAAATGAGGTTACAACAGATGTAGTATGTGATTTTTACTCAAAAGATTGCATGTATAATAACTGTAATGAGTGTTCAGAAAATAAATTAAGAGTTGATAGCAAGGAACTGTCGGCTAAAGCAAGCTGGTTTACTTGGGTTTTAAAAGATCACGAATATGAAAAGGCAGGGGAAAAGAAGACAACTAAACTGATGACAAAAATTAAGAAAGAGGGTACTTTACAAGACTTACTTGACATATTTAGTGCAGAAATAAAACAATTCAAAACACATGTTTTTAATTTTTATCACCAACATAAAAAATACAAAGATTGCATTAATAATTTAAAAAGTGATGAAGCATGCATCCATATAGATTTCTCAGAAAATTTCACCTGCAAATACCATAAAGAAATACAGGCAATGCATTTTATAAAAGAATAGATAACCCTTAATACGGGAGTTATTTACATTAAAGGAGAGAAGAAACCTATTTCTTTCTGTTCTATATCCGCCGATAACCAACACAATCCGGAGGCAATATGGGCCCACCTCGATCCCGTTTTACAACATATAAAGATTAACTATCCAAACGTTTTTACCATTCACTTTTTCTCTGATGGCCCAACGACCCAATACAGACAGAAAAAAAACTTTTACTTATTCAGTAAAAAAGTCTATGAATATGGGTTTAGTTACTGTACTTGGTCGTTTTTTGAGGCTGCCCATGGAAAAGGTACTGCTGATGGTATCGGAGGGGTCATCAAACGAACTCTAGATGCCAAAATCGCTCAAGGAAAAGACATCCCAAATGCAGAAATAGCATTTGATATTTTGAAATCAGAGGACACAATTATCAAATTATTCTATACTAGCTGACCCGTGCCTACTTCGTTGGGCGGTAACCATTTTAACTTGTGATGAAATTATGAGTGTGGTTCGGCTAGTACTGAGTGCTATGATTTATTTCCTGCCTAAAGACGCTGCGCACGTTCAGCGCTAGACTCCCGAGCACGGGCCTGCGATGTTCTCGCGCTCTGGCTAGCGATCCTCTGCGAGCGCTCAGCGCTAGACTCCCGAGCACGGGCCTGCGATGTTCTCGCGCTCTGGCTAGCGATCCTCTGCGAACGCTCAGCGCTAGACTCCCTGTCCCTTGTTGCAGATACATGCTGCCTTAAATCACTGAGATGCTGCGCACGTTCAGCGCTAGATTCCCGAGCACGGGCCTGCGATGTTCTCTTTGGTTAGTAAGCCGCTGTGAACGTTCGGAGCTAGATTCCCCAGCGCGTGCTTGCGAAATATTTTCTCTATTCCTTAAGTGGCGCTGATGCTTTTTAAGAGCAGACTCTTCCGTACGGCGTACTCGAGCTGCTCTGGGATGTCTGACGGAATAGTAATGATTTCCTTTTAGGCATGTTAAACAATTGCTGAAACTGTCCGATATTCAAAAAACAGAAATACCATGGGTAAATGGATAAAACGTCCGTACAAAGCATGTTCTAATGTGGTTCGTGAATGGACGGCGGCGTTTTGCGATTTAGTAATTTTATATTATCTTCGAAACTATTTAACCAATTGACATACTGTTTTGGACAAATCGTATCTCTATGATGTTCTTGTGATGAAAATAATATTTTTTTCGATAAGGTTTAATATTTTGTTGTTTAAAAAATCGTCCAAAAGTAAGTACGTCGAAAAATGCTTTTTTTAACACATAAAAGCTACTATATCTGCTAAAATATAAAAGATAGCAACATGGTGTCGCGGACTATTTTTTTAGAACTATTATAGGCGGACCAGGTTGCCATACATTGTTTCCAATTATATACAACTGTTAAGGCAGCGCATGCAAAAAAAATTGAGATAGTTCGGCTATTATGCATAATATCTTTATAATTTATAGCCTATAGCACTCACGAATAATGTAACTTTCTACCAGTGAAACAATTTTTAAAATCAGTTTATTACTTCCGGAGATTACCCCCTACAAACAAACTTACAAACTTACAAACAAATTTTACCTCTTTATAATATTACTATTATATTATTAATTATTAATTAATATTAATATTAATTATTAATATATTAATATTAATATTTAATTTTTTAATTAATTATTATTAATTATTAATAGCCTGCCTCGATGGTCTAGTGGTCGCAAGCGCGACTGCTGAGCATGAGGTCTTGGGTTCGATTCCCTGGTCGGGCAAAGTGTTATTGGGTTTTTCCATCAGGAATTTCTCAGTAGCAGCCTCGGAGTCTGGATTTGTGCCCGGTTGATGGCAATAGGCTCGCCCCCTATTACATGGGACTAAAACATAACTGGCGAAATGTGGGTGTACTAACGGGTACACCTCTGCCTAACCCTTCGGGGATTACAGGCGTGATGTTATGTATGTATGTATGTAATTATTAATATTAATATTATAGATAGTATGGATTTCTTTTCTTAACATCAAGCCTTTAAACACAAAGCTTAGTCCTTTGCCCTAAACAATGAAAATTCATCAGCTGATTACAATGGAAAGGCTTAAACTCAAATACAGAGATCTCAGCTGCTTCTGTGGGGATCCTAGAGGCAGCTGTGAATGTCACTCACCTGTATCTCATAGCTTTCTGTGTACTACTAACACAAACGAAAAACAGCCAAATAAACAAAGCAATAGTGAACAGGAAAAAGAAGTTAAAAAATCAAAAAATAGCAAGAAAACTAGACGAAGGTATATCAGTTCATCAACCGAAGAAGATGGATGTGATCATAACATTGAGTATGCGGAAAGCGATGCTTCGGTGTTTTTTTCTGATGGTTCAATAAGTCCAGATTTTAACGATGACGAAAACAATTTAACTATTGAACTTGACGAAAAAACAGGTGAAAAATTGATCCAAACAAGAAAGTGACTGTACTACCGACAATTATTTTAAAGAAACCTAATGCTGAAAATAATACAAAACAAGAGAGGAAAAGAAAAATAATTTGTGAAAATAAAGATTTAATGCCTAAAAGATTTTGCGAAGATGATGTGACAATTTGGAAAGATGATGTGACAATTTTGTCACAAATAAGAAAAAAAAACGGAAAATATTGCGAGTTATGATTTAAGAGAGAGCAATTTATTTGGAACGGAAGTCCCCGTAATGGAAATAAGAAATAATGACAGTAACAAAATTAAGACTGATAATAGAAAAATAGATGAGAACAAGGAAAACAAAAACGATACCAAAAAAGAGATCGACAAGACATTGATAGAGAAGTTCGTAATGGCAGAAAAACACAAAATTGAGATCGAATGTACTAAGAAGAAAGATGAAAGCATTGAAATTCTAAATGTTATCGGAGAAAAAGAGATAAAATTAACTAAAGAAATTAAGACTGAATATAAGAAACAAAATGAAAGGATGAGAGGACAAAATAATACTGGTGAAGATCTACAAGACGCAGATAAATACAAAAAAATGGATAAAACAGATTTAGATGAAATATACAAATCTGAGAATTCAAAAGAAGATAAAAGTGACAAGGAATCGAATATAAATAAAGAAGAAAGAAAAAAGACGATTAAGAGTGATGAATATACGCAGAACTTTATTTTAAACGATAGTATTATAGTTAGATATTTTCAACGAACACGTGGAAATATTTTATAGGATTTGTTGAGAATGTAGAATTTAAGGATGGGGAAAATTATTTTAAGGTGAAAATTTTGAAAACTGTCAAGGATTTTAAATCTGAATCCGTAAAGTTTGTAGTCCAAAGAAAATTAGATGTTGATATTGTGACCAATATGTCTATGTTAAAAGGTAAATTTGATTCAACGGGAGGAAGCCTCTAAAGAATATTACCTAAGTACTGGGGCCCTACCGCCATCTCTTAAAACAATATTACTTTAATAATACTTTGTAATTTCTGTTGTTGCATTTTCAACTCGCGGCGCTGAGCTGAGCGTTCAAAATCCAACAGTGCTGAAGGCAAAGTAATATTAAAATAATATTGTTTTAAGAGATCCCATCTCTTGAAACAATATTATTTTAATATTACTCAAAATTGGTAAAATTTCCGAAATCTAACTTATTTTAACCAAATCTATGTGAGAGCGAATGGAACATTCTTATATTTGAACATTCTTAGACATATTTAATATTGTTATTCTTGCGAATCATACTTTGATCTATGACATTACATAATTTTGTTATTTCACTTGTAACATAGTAGGTTATTTTCCTGATAATATTGCTTTATTTGGTTCACTTGGCCAGATTTTTTGGTTTTGTAATAATTCTAAACTAAACTAAAAATTCTAAACTGTTGATTTTTTAAACATTTTTAGTCTCATATTCTTGCAATTAACAATTTTTTTTTATGTCACTGCACTTCTCACAGTTGGCGAACTGAACAGACTAACTGTTCAGTTCGCAAGCTGTGAGCTTAGCTTAAATACGTTGAAACTTCTTCCTCTTTGATGTCGGCTAAAAATAGCGCATTATGTAATCGGCCTTAGAAACATTATACGTTAATTTCGCGTTACTTCTACGTTACCGTAACATAGAAGTGTCTTGTTACTCTATGTTACTAAATGGCAAAATCTACGGCCTTACCCTTAATCGAGAAGGCGCGAAACATAGAAGAATTCGCTCTCCGAAGTTTCAAACGACGCGCGCGGCCCTGCCGCTAGCGCGCATGCGCCACAGCTACACGCGCCGCTACCGCGGCCTGCGTCGCCGCGCGCCCGCGCCCCCGCTGGCTCCGCGACGAGCGCGCCGGCACCTGCAGAGTCGTCGTGTGCTACGAGTAGCGCTTCGCCCCCGCCGACTGTGGTAAATAACTCGAACAAAGGACTTTTTTGTGTTTACTATCGTAAAGGCATACTCGTGATTCTTGCAAAAATATTAAAAACAAAACCGATAAAAGTGCGACTTCCGAGACAAGTGTTAGGTGTTACGGCTGTGGAGCTATCGGTGTAATTCGATCTAAGTGCCCTAAATGTTCGGTGGATCCTAAACAACCGATCTCTGTTGTTGATTTTAACATGTTAGAGCCTACTAGAGTTTGTGTTTCACATGATTGTAATAAAATTAATTCTATGTGTAATGTAAATATTATGAATAGCGAAATGTATTATAACAACGTAGGTAATGTGTCTCAATCTGCTTGTTGTAGTTGTAAGTGTAATGTCGACCGCGATGCGTTGCCGATAAGCGTAGGTAACTCACCGAACCTATGTTCTGACGGTCGTCCGATACTCGACATCGAAATAGACGGTTATCGTGGTACCGGGTTGATTGATACGGCTGCTAAACGCAGTGTAGCCGGTTCGAGTCTGTACCCATTGCTTCATGTACGTTTGCCCAGCACGGCCCCTCAGAATTTGCATTTATGGTGTACACCATTGCAATGTACTCGCCTCTAGCAGTATATGTACCGATTTCTTTTTCAATGTACCTCTATACTTTTGAAGAAATATGCAAAAAAAGGTGGCTGTGCCAGCCAAACGCTTTCAGCACGGCCCCCCATGTAACTTGAATAATACATACCGTATTAACAAATGTCTATAACTCAAGAAATGTACTCTATTAATACGTTATATGTGCCGCAACAGTTATTGTGAATTCATAATAACAAATAATATATAGATGTGGATAAGGGGCCGTGCTGGAAAAAATCATTTTAAGAAATATCTAAAAAAGACAAAACATACTTAGCCAAAAACTATTAAAAAATAATTGAAGTTTAGCAAGTAACATATGTACCGCATTGATTTCTCATACAACTTGTTATATTGTGAAAAATAAATCTATTTTAGTTCATTCAGCACGGCCCTCTAAAGTTGCCTATATCTTTTTAAATAAGCCGTGTATGTTTACAAAATTCGACTTCCTGAATAATATATAGGAGTACATTCCTTTCAACTAAATTGCAATTCTGCTGTATCAATACATTAGAAGATAAATTCAATCTAAAATATACATACATTAAAACTGATGGGGTGACCATGATTCTACATGAAAATAGGATAAAAAATACTGCTTAAATTGAGTAAATCTTTATTAAAATAAACAAATCAACAATATGGTAAACTATATAAACGATAACTAGGTACTTATACATAATAGGTCGATAATCGTACAAGTGTCAAGTTAGTGTCGCTAAGACTACATAGCTCAAAGTCTTAAAAATCATACATTACAATAAAATCACAGATTCATTACATTTCACAAATTAGTTCGTTTACATGGAATAACAACCTATGTCTCAATAACACTACAGAGCTTAAAAATCTTAAAAAATCACAGATACGCGTTCAATAAATCATATTGATTGAACCTTACATTACACTAATATTAATTTGCATGAATCGCTTTAATTATTTGGTATAATCACAGGCAATTAATTAAATCCACGTAATCACAGATGTTTTTCAACGACTATAACAATTAGAATATTGTTCGTTTATGTTACTAATATTATGTTACCTATGGAATAATCATAGAAAAACTAGTACATAAATTAACTTATTAAAAGTAATCACAGATGACATTACAACAGTATTGACTTCTTATTAAACAGTTCACAGTTTCATATGCATATTTTTAGCAACTAGTCTTTACCAGATTCTTAAATAGTGTAAAATTAACTTTAAATTATTACAAAATACATGTATTTAAAAACCATGGCTCAAAAACATATTCTGGTTTCACTGTAATTACCAGAGCCGTCACTCATAGGATCATATTCAGCAAACCCTGAGCTCCGCTCCGACGTGAAAGCGGAATATTCGTAAAAGTTATTATTTTTAGTTGTATTAAATATCACATATCACTCACTAAAACGTAAGTAAGAGTGTGTAAAAATATCGACTCCACTGTACTGTTGTTAATTTTCAAGGCCAAATCATCATAACATAGCCACAGATCATGGCTAAGCGTATGGCACTTATAATGGCCCAGAGTTCCCTCTGAATTCCCTACATATTCAATGGCACCAACGACACCATAAATTTGATTTTGAATATTAATAGTGACCGGGATATTACACAAAACTATTGCATCTGTTCCATTTAAATCAAAGGTTATAATCCTTTGTAATTTATAACTTGAAATGACAGTTCCACCGCAATTATTTTTACAAATTTGAGAAGTAGTTTCGATAGCAAGTGATTCTTCTAATGCCAAAATACCAAACGTGTTAATTATGTTAATATTCAAAGCTATAAAAGGTCTTATGATTTCTACATAATATTGACATTCTTCTTTTGTGCAAACTTTTATAAACTGAGCACTGTAAAATAAATTGGTAAACATTTGCTCATACAAATTAGCGACATTGCATTCACAATCTGTTATTATCTTTACATGCGCTGGCCGGTCAAAATATTCATGACAAACGTAATTTCTCATTTCATACACAGTACCTTTGTCAACATTTTCATTTAAGATGAGATTTATATAGTCTCGAAGTTTATTATCTTTTGACTCAATTTCCATTTTGAAATTAGAAAACGACTGAAAGCCAAATGCAATCAAAAACATTATTGCATCAAAACCGCATGTGTTAACGACTGTTGAATTTTTAATCATGTTACCATTTTTTATAAATTTTATACCGGTATGTGGCTTTACATTAACGGCCTTGTCTGCTTGACCTCCCCAATTTTCTACAAATGTTGGTTGATCGCTAAATATTGAGTCTTGAACAAATTGTCGTTTCGGTTTTTGTTGTTTTTTACTTATGGGTTTTGTCGTCCTGCGATTTGTTTTTTTTACAGTGTTAGGTTCTATATGAAATTTACTCGCTGCAATATTTAACTCTCCTTTTAAATAATTAATATGTCTTTGCAGGAAAACGTCAATTCTATGTTTTGTTATTTTAGATTTCAGCAGCAAGTGTTTTAAAGTTTTAAAATGATCCTCTGATGCACTCGACGAAGGATTTTTATTATCTGATTTATATAATGGCATCATGACATTCGACCACAGGGGCAATTTTCGCAGTAGTCGTTTTATTGTCGTTAATAAGGGCGGATAATAAAAATCATTTAGAGGGCCAGTTACACAAACTTCTTCTTTATGATGTGTAACAGTTTCCTCAAACCACTTCGCGAAATTCAGCTCATTAAACGTTGTATCAACATGAACGTCATCATGTAAACAGTAACGGTCATCACTTGATAAAGAGTCATCTTCAGTTATATTATCATGTATTTCCTTAATATTTACATTTTGAAGTACACTTCTCAGGTAATATTGGGCTTCAGTACAATGCTTGGAATGATATTTAGACAGGATTATAGCTAGCAGTTTATCGATGATGTTTTTGATGACATTAATATTTTCTGCTTTTTTAATGTAAAGAATACACTGAACAAATAAGTAATTCACTTTTTTTGGTGCGTTTTCTAAAGAAATTTTACGAATAGATTTAATAAAATGGCTCGTATCAATTCTCATATATAAATTAGGTACAATGAAGTTGCCTTCTAATGCTTTAAAAGAAGCCTCTAAATAATCCTTGGTTGAGTTAAATTTTGTAAAACAATTAATTACAGCCGCAATCAAAGCCGATGAGTCGTCAGTTATAACTTCTGCGGGCGAAGTGATATTCTTTGCCCATTTAGATAATCAATCCGCAATAGTTTCTTTGGTATGGGAATTGCTAACCATTTGGGCGACGGGTACAGATTTCAAGCTATTATTAGCAGTTAACATTACTACGTATAAAAATAATTTCTTGGTTAGGTTGTTAGTTTTATAAATAGAACCAGTAGCATCTAGGGAAATAGTTATTCTGTCAACTACTTTAGAATAGTGTCTATAATAATTGAGTTGTTCTTCTAACCAATAGTGTACATGAAATGTTGGTTTTATAAGTATTTCTTGAATTATATTAGAGAACTCGACGCTGTCAGCTAAAATTATCAAAGACATTAATTCATTTTTGTGATACCAATGTTGACTATTAGATTCATAACGGATTATCCTGAGTGCTCCAAGAGATGGCAATGTAGGTGGTTCTGTATCTCCGAATGTCATTGTGCGACGTGCCAGATCTTTATGAACAACGGCTGCTGGCTTTTCTTTTAAATTATCTGATAATTTTCGTCTCAAGTACGGAGTACAACGAACTTTCTTTCGTGGGTCATGCTTAAAGTTATTATCTAAGTTGATAATTTCACAAAGAAATTCGACGACCTTGTCTGTCTTCTCGGTGTCATGAATACGCACTTTTGCGTTGCACTGAGTACATTTTCCGTGGAAGGTAATTCCATTGCTATTAATGTTATAATTTTTAAAAGATATTGTACATGGCAATTTAAAATGTTTCCAAAGCTTTTGCCTCAAAAGGCAGGACCATTTATACTTAGGAATGGTTTTGTATGTTTCATATCTCAGGTATGGCTTCTTTTTATCGTTTCGTCGAAAAGTGCTGCGTATTGGCTGTATTTTTTTCCACTCGTGAATATCCACAGGAAATTTAAAAATAACTCTATTTCTATCTTCGTTTTTACTATGTTCGGATGATTCAGGCAAAGGTGTCGATTTCTTAGACGAATTCAAAGGTGTCGTTCCAACACTAATGTTTCCTAGTTTGTCATCAATTTTTGTTGGCTCCGGTGTGAGGTCATTAGTGTCCAGAAAATTTCTTTTATAACTTAGGTACAATGCTTTCGGAGACATAGCATAATTAGGCTCTTCAGCTAGTTTCTGGTACACATTTCTATCATATTTCGGTCCTTTGAGCTGATGTCGATTTTTCATAAATAGTTGTTTCTGTACATCTAATGCTACATCACTTTTCTTGCCCATCCTCACCATTAATTGTATCAATCTGAAGAAAAAAAAATCTGTACAAATATTTATAGTGAATTACGTAACTTCTTTTTAGATTTATATATAATTTTGCTACCTATTTATTTACTAAATATATTAATAAATAACGGTTAATATAAAGTGATAATTATTTTTGATACCCTAATTATTCAACATTTTTTATAATTACTGCTCAGTATGATTACACCAATTCTTAAGTGAAAAATGCTGAATGAATGAACGATGCTGCCAACGGGCCGCTTTAAGTTTAAAATAGCGTCCGAAAATTGTATATCTCAACTTTTGCGTGTCACATTTACCTACTCTATATATGTATAGTGGGTAAAGTAGGTATATTTCCACTATATTGAAGAGTTCCTTAAAATTTTAAAAGATGGTAGGTAAATTTCTATGGACTCTGGGCGTAAAATCAACAGAAATGTAACTCCTAATAATTGTAAAGGCTTAATACTACTAGATACACAAGTATTTTCTTTTATATAACTACGAAGCACTCTTGGGTTTTGCTTGTAAATGAACAGAACACAATTAAACAAAAACTATGATTAATTATGTAAGGTAACATAATAATCGTAGGCTCATTACACAGTTTGCTATCATATATTATGGTTAGCAAAATAAATTTAATGTAAGAAATAATTAATAATAGAACTACTCATTAGACATGGATATGCACTGCGGTTGATATCACAAAGTACATATTCACTGAGCAGTGTATACATTCACTCGCATTGCCCGAGATATTGAGATATGTACTATACACCGCATTGACTATGGCATCGCATTCATTCGTATCACACGGGCAATGAGTGAGAGAAAGAGTGCATGTAATATGTATGGCTCGCCAACTCTGACGTGAAACGCATTACCCGCGACAGCTAATACAAATTATAATGAGAGTGAATGAGACCGAAGCATAGCTTAGCCACAACAAGTTAAAATGAACCCTATTCCATTGCGTTACAGTTTATATCTCAAGAAGTGATGTTCTGCATAGTGTATACACATGTCTGTAAGTGACATGGGTATGCCCTATGTACTATTAATCGCAGTATATATTATATACTGCGGTTGCTATTATCAACCGCAGTGCATAGTGTATAAATCGTATTTATCGACCGCCCTCATGGCCGGTTGATATGTACTAAAGTGCATATCAAAAGTTGATGTACTTTGGAACCGGTGCATATCATATGGCATTGACTTTCGATGCACTGTTATGCGCATGTCTACTACTCATGCAAAGATTTGTAAAAAAAGAAAATTTGCAAAGATTTGTGTCGTAAGCAGGTGCTTCATACATTTTGGTATTTTTAAATAACATTAAATAAATCTAGCATACTGATTTAATGTGCTTTGCATTATCTTATGTGCATACAACGTGTAACTTTAATATTTACGCAATCTTCTTTAGGGTCAAGTTCAATTCCTACATGCACTTACCTAGATATACTTACATCAAATCTATTTTTTAAATACAAATAAATTATATTATAACTTAAAACTTACTTACCCGTTTATTTTAACAATCCATTTTCGTCCTTGAAATAGAATTCACTGCACAAACACACGACCCATTATTCATATTATTTGAGCAGTATTTATATTTTACTACTGTCTGTTATGCGCGTAGAGATGTGACTGTCAATAAACACTCAAGCGCAACATGAAGTAACCGCGACACCAGCGCCACATAAAAAATTACGGTAGCGTCAGTGAACTAATAGCGATCGCACACGACAAAATTAACTGATAATATATTATTATACTTAATGATTATTTTTTAAGATGTAATGAATAAACACATAATTATTTAAATAAATTACCCAATAGCGGACAAATTTTAAACTTTGAGAAACATTGAATATTTTGTTTTTTTTAGCATTTCTCATTCTGAATAACATTTATTTAAACATATTATAAGTTGTGTTTTTTCTAGGGGAAGGTTATAAGCACGCTTTATATATTTTTTATTTCTACCACGCGAGCCGAACCGTAAGTTAAAGCTAGTCCACTTAGAAATTCGTTTATTTAATATATTATCCCACTAGATAGGCTTTGAGGAAAAGAAAACGATTAATTACTTGACGCCAAGAATCAGTTATTTTTATTTTTAATGTTTTTGATGGGTACCTATACCTACCCTGTGTCATTCTCACAATTAAGACGAATATAACGACATCTCTCAAGTTGAAATTAATAAAGCCGTTTAGACTACAAAGCGTGCCAAAGAAATGAAGGTTGCTACATATCTACATTCATTCACTCGAAAAACCTTACCGTCCTTCTGGTACAGTCGGGTAAAAAGAATGTTTATTTCAATGTAGTCACATAATTTAATTAATATAAGTACATAAATATAGAACATTTATGTACCTACCTACCAAATATATGAAATCATGGTCACCCCATCAGTTTTAATGTATGTATATTTTAGATTGAATTTATCTTCTAAAGTATTGATACAGCAGAATTGCAATTTAGTTGAAAGGAATGTACTCCTATATATTATTCAGGAAGTCGAATTTTGTAAACATACACGGCTTATTTAAAAAGATATAGGCAACTATAGAGGGCCGTGCTGAATGAACTAAAATAGATTTATTTTTCACAATATAACAAGTTGTATGAGAAATCAATGCGGTACATATGTTACTTGCTAAACTTCAATTATTTTTTAATAGTTTTTGGCTAAGTATGTTTTGTCTTTTTTAGATATTTCTTAAAATGATTTTTTCCAGCACGGCCCCTTATCCACATCTATATATTATTTGTTATTATGAATTCACAATAACTGTTGCGGCACATATAACGTATTAATAGAGTACATTTCTTGAGTTATAGACATTTGTTAATACGGTATGTATTATTCAAGTTACATGGGGGGCCGTGCTGAAAGCGTTTGGCTGGCACAGCCACCTTTTTTTGCATATTTCTTCAAAAGTATAGAGGTACATTGAAAAAGAAATCGGTACATATACTGCTAGAGGCGAGTACATTGCAATGGTGTACACCATAAATGCAAATTCTGAGGGGCCGTGCTGGGCAAACGTACATATTGCTTCGCCAACTAAATTATTCGTTCCGTAGTAGTTTTATGTCGGTAAAATTAGCCGATGGCATAGTGCGGGAACTCGTGATCTTACTCGTAGATGTTAACGTACTACTTAAGGGGCAGACGATTCCTGTTAATTTTGTTGTTTTTCTTAATTCAGGAAATAATGACACGTTACTCGGTATTGACTATTTGCGTAAAGCCCGTATGGTTATTAACGTTTCGAACAATACTTGGTTCACAGCTGATCGGCTTCAGGTCATTCACCCCTTGCGTTGTGAAAATTGACGTGACTTCGTAGGGTGCGCTTCCGCAGATGTCTTACGCAAGGAACACATTCAAGCAACTCCAAGTGAAACGGAATCAACAAACGATAGACAGTGACAGATGACATTTTTTTTTTTTGGAATTTTATGAACTGGTAACTGGACCTTTAGGTCAAATCTTATTTTAATTTTAATATAAACACTGAATCATCACTTCATTTTTAAAATGATTTAATCGTATTTTTAATGTATTTATATATATGTTGGGTGTTAACCCAACAGTGATAAATGTTATTATGTTTGTTGGTTCGAACACTGTCCGAAATGTTAGCTGTTTGTTAGAAATGAGTAGACGTCCAAACTGTATGAAGGTTTTATTGCTACTAAAGTGAATATGTTATTATAATGTTTAGCCTAATTGCGATACTGACGTAAATGACGTATAAATTAAGGTCAATGTACAGCGTAGCTCGTACATATTGCCGCCTCACAAAAATAAGTAAAATAATTAAATGTAATTGTAAAAAAATAATAGAAGACAGAGTGTAAAATAAAATATGGAGTATAAAACAATACAAAAAGCCTTAAAATGTAAACTTTAACACGTTCAATGCCGCCGACACGCCTAGCGTGTTCTTGCGAATTTCTATAACTACGCCTCGAACACGCCAGGCGTGTCCTAAATGTTTCAGTGATATTTCGAAAATTAGCCAAAATTGCCTTTTGAAATACTCAGTACATAATCCTTTAGCTATATCCTAAGGATTTTTGAGGTGGCCCCCGGAAAAATCTCTTAATTAGTTTTTTTTTTTTTAAGTGATTATGTGACGCCGAGAACCCGCCAGGCGTGTCCACCTAAACAAGTTAATCAGAGATTTTCAACCTTTGTACTAAGACGTATAATATAGCTAAAATAATGTACGTATTTACAAAAATCAATTAATATGAAGATAATTTATTGAATGTCAAGTAGGTAGAAGCCCAAGAAATAAGAAGGCGAGTAGGACTGAAAGATAACTACCTACTGTGTGAACTCCCGTTGCCTCGGTCAGACCAATTTGTACAAAATAATTTACGGTAAGTAGGTAAGATCTCCTAAATAAACAACTGGTTGGATTGACAACCGTACTGTTAAAACAGTAGGTATTTCACTGTTATTCGCTCGTTAATAATTTCTACTAGGTACGTGTGTATGTTCTATGTGAAAAAAAAACAAAATACTTACTGTTTTTAGGACCGGTGGTATTTTGAGCAATGAAAACCATAAAAAGATGTATCTTATTTTATTATACAATATTATTTTATCTAGGTAACGTACTTACCTAGATAAAATGATTGTATAAAACTAAATACCTACCGTTTAAGTTTCTAAAATAAGTTCTACTGTTCGCATATATTTTTCCAACTTTGACGTAGTTTGAAATAGATACCTTTGCAAATTACCTACATAAAATCGACACTCGGGGCGCGTCCAAGTTCCCACCAAACCGGTCCAGCCGGACGGCGGCCAGGGATAGCTTAGAGCGAGTACGCGAGATACGCTTGTTAAGAGCGTTAGAAAGAATCAAAAGATTGAACAAAACGGCAAGATCGCGCACGTGTTGTTTGTTATTGTTAACTTAGCTTTGACTTGGGTTTTTGAATTTGAACTTTAAAATAAGCCCGTTAAGTAAGATTTTTGTAATTTTATTTGTGTTAAAGCTTTTGTTGACAAATATTTTCTCACGCCGGCAGTTAAACTTGTTTAGTGCAGTGTTCGAAGCTTTCGACATAGCACATGTGTGACGGTTCCTTCCGTAACTTACGTTTACTGAATATTGTTTGATCGCTCTATCGACGACTTCGGCTTATATTTTTGGACTGTTTGATTGCTCTCACGACGACATCGGCTAGTGTTTCGGGACTGTTTGATTGCTCTCACGAAGACATCGGCTAGTGTTTCGGGACTGTTTGATTGCTCTCACGAAGACATCGGCTACTGTTTCGGGACTGTTTGATTGCTCTCACGAAGACATCGGCTACTGTTTCGGGACTGCTGCCAACAACTTCAACTTAGTCTACTTTCAGTGAACTGATATACCTGTCTACAAAATTGGTGAGTACAATTTATTTCAAACATAACAATGTGTGAAATAATCACACACATAATCGTGTGCGTTCGCGCAGCGGAATGTTGTTGAATTTAAAGATTTTAATTATGCAGATATTTAGTGTATGACGTCGTATAATTGTGTACCTATATTTAAAAAAAAATGTGCACGCAGCCATTGTGGAGAAACTCACCAAAAACTGATTCCGCTGGGCGAACGTTGTCCCAGCGGAACTTTTTTAAATTATAGACTTTAGAAGAAAAGAGATGTGTCTAAAAATTTGTGTGTAATTGTGTATGTATGAATAAAATTAGTGCATGCATAAACTTCGGAGAAATTCAAGTTTCCGCTGCGCGAACGTTTGGCCATTAGCTAGTTTTCATATAAAGCGCTTACATAAAGAGCTGTAGATTTTTACATACATTGTTTTGAATTTGTTTGTATTTGTGTAAAAAACAGATTTAGAAAAAATCGCAGGGCTTAAAAGATAAAAATATAAACGTAAAATAAGCTTATTAGGTCTTAGTTCTTAAAGTCTGCACTTTGGGGTCTAGATTTTCACGTTTATACAAACCTTGTAAGTGCACCCTTGCAAACATATTTTTATTTATTTTAAATCAACATTATTTCAAATCATTTTAAAATAAAAAATATGGCATTAAAAAAAGTCAAGTCAGTAATTTTTTTTTGCTTTAGATAATTTGGTTGTTCTCTATCTATAGCATTGTCTAATCTATAAAGAGCAGAAAATTCTTCTTCTTCAGAGTTACTGGTTTGCTCTATAAAATTACGTAAGGTATTCAATGCGGATGGAAACCCATGAACGCATGTACTATGCGCGTCTTCTATGTCATCTAAATCATTAGTATCGGTTTTCTGAGCAATTTCAAAGGAATCAAAATTGAACACCTGACACCAAGCAAGCAAACACGTGTTTACGTACCTATATTAATCTGCCTGCGACCACGAACGCTGAAAAGCTTTCGAAACGTCAGGAATATATTGATAATTAATATACGCGGGTTAAACCGTTTAAAATTTGTATTTTTCGTTCATTTATTGTTTTACTAGCTTTTGCTCGCGGCTTCGCTCGCGTTAAATTCGGGGTAACACAGTTCCCCTTTTCTGATTTGCAGGTACCTGCTACCTGTAGTTTTTGCAATAGCAATGTTAAGTTTTCCCTTTTCTTCCCTCTTTCTCACTCAAAACACAATCTTTTTAAAAAAAATAGCCTATGTCCGTCTCCAGGGTCCCAACTATCTCTGTTCCAAAATTCATCAAAATCGGTTTAGCCATTTAAGCGTGAAGACGTAACAAACAAACAAACTCACTTTCGCTTTTATAGTATTAGTAAGGATTAACATATAATTACATTTTTAAATACTTATTTCTTAAAAACATAAAAAAATTGTATTATTATTACAAGTGTGTATTTTATACCTAATGTTAAATATTAACAAAATATTATATTAATATATATATTAACAAAATATTATATTAATACTTATAAATATTAACAACATATTATATTAATATATATATATTAACAAAATATTACTATTCCAATGCGATCACATTTTAAAAAAATGTGTAAGTTCTCCCAGGATATATATTTTTTAAGTTGCCCCACACTAGGAATTTCACCTGTATCGTGGGTGCGTTTACAAACATTTAAATTCACGTACACAAACAGCCAGACTCGAAACAACTACCTGTAGGCCATACAAATAATTGCTCCGTGCGGGAATCGAACCCGCGACACGCAGCGCAGCAGTCAATCGCTCAGCCAATGCGCTAACCGTTTCGTCATATTTTTTATTCTTGTTGTTTTTTTTTAGGTTATGGACCCCTTCGAGAATCCACTACCATCCTGCTCTTGGGAAAGCCCTAATTGGGATTTCCCTTGGATCGAAGACACTGTAGGAGCCATGGAATCTTCGAATTCAACTCCGCCCTTGAACCAGCCACCTTCAGCTTTAACTAACTCTGAGCTCTTAGGGATCCTCTCTGAAAATGTTTTAGATGAGATAGATACAGATGACGACGACTGCCAAATAGATTTAAATGAGCTAGAATAAACTTTACCTCTTGATACATTTAACGATGAATGGCAACCAGGGAATCCTGGTCAATATAACGAAATTCCTTTCACCAAGACAACCGGTCTCCAAGAAAACATAGCTGAAACACCAATCAGCTATTTTAACGCTTTATGCAATGAAGAACTGCTTAATTTATTAACTCGCTCTACCAACGAGTACGGGGAAAAGGAAAGAGCTGCAAGCAGAAGTGCACAAAGCAGAGCTAAGTTTTGGAAACCCATAAGTTGCAGCGATATAAAATTATTCTTTGGATTATTATTCCACATGGGCTTCATAAAAATAAATCGACTATCAGATTATTGGAAAACCGATTCATATTTTAACCAACCAGTATTTTCTAAAGCAATGTCGCGTAATACTTTTTTATTAATTTTAAGAATGTTGTGCGTCAATACAGGAGGAACTACAAGCAATTGTAAAATAAAACCAATAATTGATTATTTCAATAGAAGAATGTTAGAAATTTATTATCCCACTAAAAATATAGTGATTGACGAATCAATGATGTTATGGAGAGGAAGATTAAAATGTCGACAATATATGAAAGGAAAGAAAAATAAGTATGGTCTGAAGTTTTATGCACTTGCCGATCAGCTAGGGGTTGTGCTAAAATTGCATCTGTATGGGGGTGCCTCTGATATGCTTGTTGGTGGAACAAACCACGTTAAAAAAGTCGTTAAACATTTAATGGATGCATATATAAATGTGGGACACCATTTGTTCATAGATAATTTTTATACAAGCGTGGGTCTGGTGGATGAATTATATAATAAACATACTTATTGTACAGGAACTCTGAGAAAAATGAGGCAAGGCAATCCTAAAACATTATTAAAAACAAAATTAAAAAAGGGTGAGTTATGCATATTACATAAAAATAACATTTGCATAATTAAATGGATGGATCAACGGGAGGTATTGGCTATCTCAACAAAATACAATGGTAATTTAGATAGTACCAGAAATCGCAGGGGGCAAATTAAACTTAAACCCCAAATAATTAAATATTACAATGAAAATATGAGTGCCATTGATCGACATGACCAAATGCTATCGTATTACTCATGTGAACACAAGAGTCTTAGGTGGTATAAAAAAGTTATAATCCACATTATGCAAATAATATTAATAAATTCTTTCTTCCTGTACAATAAGTACTCAGCGAATAACAAGATATCTTTATATGATTTTAGATTAAATGTAATAAAATCTATTATCGAGCCTCATTAATTAATACCGGATTTGCGACTTCCATTGGGGACAAATGTTCATTGCATTATGAAATTAGAAAAAGACACAAAAGGCAAAACTAAGCGAAGAAGATGCGCCCACTGCTGGACAACGAAAAAAAAAAGGGTAGCAACATTGTTTGCTTGCGAGAAATGTCCCCAACAGCCAGGCTTGTGCATAGAATGCTTCAAACCATATCACAAATATTAATTATTCAGTTATAATTTCGAAGTACTTAAGCTAAATGAAAGACCAGTTAAAGTTTTAATTTTTTTTTTACTACGTAAATCAGTCTCATTATTATGTAGTGGACCACAATATATGATTATTTATTAATGTTTTGAAAAAAATATATACATATATGACATATGTATCAGTATTATATTCTAATCACAGCCTATTATCGACACTGTAACATTGTTTATAAAAACAGAGAGGATGTTCTATCTGATAGCCCAGATTGTCCAGGTTTTCATGGTTTCAGTATGTCTTGATTGCTATTACATATAACAAAGTTATTACAAAATATGATTAGGTAGGTACTTAATTCCTAAATAAAAAATACTTAATATATAATTATTAGGTATACTCTTAATCACAGCTTATATTTCCAAATCTGATTGTCCGTTCTCCTTTTTTTGTAATCAATAAAAATCTTTTTGTCTTAATCTTTGTCTTTTATTTCAATCTTCATACTGTCTTATTGTGCGAATTAATTTTTCATAGCATTCCAATCGCCTGTTTGCGGGCACATTTCTAAGTCTAAAAGCAAGCATTATACCCAAATCATGCTCGAACTGGGCGTAAATTGGAGGTAGTTCGTTTTCTGTATTCAGTTCGGCTTTTAAATCTTTTGCAAATAATGCGTTAAAATATTTTTTGGCGGCACAACATGCAGGACTTGTTTTGGTTTCACCTAAAGAATCATTATTTTCTGTCATTGGCAATTTATCTGTTTTCAATTTCTTTGCAACACATTCATCAGAATCAGTAATTTCATCTAGGCTACCGTCTGTTGATTCTGTGTCACAAGTACGTGAACCATCAAATTTCCTTTTCAATGGAAAGTTTTGTAATATTGACTGACTACATTCAGGATAGTTATCAGAGCATTCTTCCTGATTATCTGCAGTAAAACAAATAAATACTATTACTTACAATTAAGTAAACAAATTAGCATAATAAAGTCTTAGGTTTGCGCGAGCACTAGACATAAAAAACGTTTCGAAAGCTTTTCAGCGTTCGTGGTTCGTGGTCTGCCTGCGACCACGAACGCTGAAACGTCAAGAATATATAAATGATTAATATACGCGAGTTATACCGTTTATAAAAATCGTTTTATTAAATAAATTATCATTTAGGAGGGTACCTAATGTTTTGTTTGCCGTAACATAATTTGTACTAATACTGTTTTCCATAATCGTCCCCGCTTATAATATTTATTTGCTATTATCATTTATTCTGTTATTCGCAGCCATGCACACGGCTGCATAGTTGCGTATTTATGCCTCCCTTACCCCTATTTTTGGCAATTAATATTAAAAAAATATATCCTATGTGAGAAAATTATAGAAAACAATAAATTAAATAAATACGCTATCTTCAACTAAAATATAATAGGTACCTAACCTATCGTTCCTTAAAATTGCAATAATTGAGTTATCTAAGTTAATATTATGAAATATTTCAAAATAAGCACAAAATGTTTATGATCTCTTACAAAATTACGATAATTACTTACCTAAAAAACTATTTTCAGCCATAACTCCAGGTTAAATCTCACGACCGTATTTGAATCACCTTTATTCTTGCTCAGCGAATGGCAAACTAACTAATACTCATCGCTAAACCGAAAAAAAGACAGATTTAGAATTTAACTCTATCGAAGTGCCACTGGACACGCCTAGCGTGTCCAAGTTTAACGAGATGCAGTGCCGCCGACACGCCTGGCGTGTCCGCGTGATTTTATAGGGCGGCATCGCTATGAACTTAAAGAAAAATGTGGTGGCAGTGAACGTGTTAAACATCGGGCAATATACGATTACGCGCAATAGGCGACGTTGTTTTGTTGAGTACGCGTGCACTTGGTAAGTGTACACTAGCGGAACCATCCGTGACGTCCGTGGTTGTTTGTTCAGCGATACTGGCTCGGGACCTCCTTCGGGGTGCTGGATGGTGTACCATAGTTGTAGCGGTGTTCTGTTGCTCCAGCTGTTTCGATCTAAAACGGCGTAGGCGTCGACCCCCATATAATTAAATTGCCAATGTGGCTGCTGCCGCCAGTATGTATAGTACGATATACTGGTGCACATCATGGTAGGTTATTTGATCCGATAAGATGCCTTCAGTGGCTGCGGCTTTCATCTGTTCAATTTGTTTTCCAAGATCTCGCCAGGTCTTGTGCTCAATCAATGTCTCGTTTTTCAACTTCAATAGAGGTATTGATATGTTGAGAACGTTATTGATTGGAGGAATTTCCATAGGTGGTCCAACATCGACCTGAGCTTCAATTTCGTTCTTCCATTGTTTTTGGGTGGAAATTGTGAAAGTCTCGCTGTTCGTAATGCAACCTTCTTCGAGTGATATAACGCCAGCTTTATTAATTAATTGTGTTGTAACTCGATGCCCGCATATGATGCGTATTTTGCATTGTTGACAGCAAAAGTATAAATAGCTGTTTATGGTGCTTAGTTCGAACCATGTGTCTCGACAGGTTTCTTGTTTTATTTCGCAATCGGGGGAGTCCTTTTTCTTCAGACAGAAGCTATCTTCAGACTTTATGTGATAGATGGGGGTTTGCAGTCTGCACAATCTTATCGGGTCATGCAGGACACATTGATGTAGTTCATATGTTGTTATTGGTAGGTATGAATCCTTGTTAATGTTGATTGCCAGTAGATCAGCTATCGGTTGTAGGGTGATCATATCCGAATTACTCCTTCTCGGTACAGGTATTAGTTTGTAGATCTCGTAGTTATCTCTGTTAACCAATGGTACTTTTATCTCAATTAGGAGATGTCGTTCTGTCATAGTAGATTTTACCTGAAGAAGATGGTATAACCGGAATAGCTCTGTTTGAATGTTGTTGACAGGAAGTGCTAAGTCCTTTGACAGCTGTCCGGAAATAATGTTTAACTCATCCTGTAATTGTTCTGGTGCGACGAGGTGTAAATTCATCTTACCACTGTACACGTTTGTTACTGTGTCCATTAGAATTTCTTGGGTGTTTCGAAGGTGTTCTAAGAGGTTGTTAGCAGATACAGCTGACATCACAAACTCGATGGACAGTTCCTGAGAGTTGATTTCGCTTTGAATGTTGCCTGCAATTTTTTCCAGGTTTATCAGATGTTGATTAAAAAGTTTGTACTGTTTTTTCCACGGTAGCTTCGGATCGCTTAAGTAGATTATATTCGGCTTCTATAACAGATGTTTGGTTCTTGTATAGTGAGGCCAGATGTTGTTCATTTTGTTTCACTAGGTCAATGTCACGTTCGTATTTTTCTGCGAATTCGTTATCCAATACTCCGAACAGGGAACGTGCGATGGAACCGACACCGTTGATAAGACCTCGTTTGATTCTCATATTTCTCCGACTGCTTAGCGGATTCAGCAACATATTATTATAATGCTTTAATTCTGTAAATGCATGTTGTAGTTGTAATAAGGTTATGAGGCATTGTGTTTTTTGTTTTATTTTTTCACATATGTTCGTTAAGTGTTCTGAGAATTAGCTAAATACTTTTACCCCTTGCCAGTATGGGGCCACATCATAATACACAATGATCTTCCATTCGTCACGAATTAATTGCATATTAGTCAATTTATCGAAATAAATTCCCTGTTGTATTTCCACACCGTTTGTAGTGTTGGCGGCTTGCACTGGACTTAGAAAATATAACAAGGCCATAGCTAGTGCAGCCAAGTTTATTTTTCTGTTTGTTGTTGATTTTTGCTGATGTTTCTTGTCTTTGTTCGTTTCTTGGTGCGTTTTTTCGCCCTTTTCTTGTTCACAATTATCGTCACTATTGATTGGTAATAGAGATATTTTTGTTACAGGTCTCTTCATAAACCCGTTTTTTGTTTTCAGGCTAATAACACGGACATATCCGTCATCCCCCGGGTGAACATCTGTCACCCTGCCCATTAGCCATTTTCCGGCTGGTAGATGATCATCATGGATGACTACCAAGTCTCCTCTCTGTACGTTTTTTTGAGGCACCAACCACTTAGATCTAGCCGATAGCTGGCTTAAGTACTCAGATTTCCACCTTTTCCAAATTTCAGCAAAAATCTTTCTTGATAATTCCCATCTTGTCCTAGCGTCTTCTGTCGTTTCCATGACGGTCAGTCCAGACCTCCCCACTAGAAAGTGTGCAGGCGTCAGACAGTCTAGGTCGTCTACATTTTCACTAAGCGGGCATAATGGTCTGGAGTTCAGACAAGCTTCCAGTTTTGTCAAGACCGTTGTATACTCCTCAAATGTGAGTTTTTGTTCACCGACCACTCGTTTCAAATGATGTTTTAAACTTCTTATAGGTCGTTCCCACAGCCCTCCCGCTGATGGCCAAGCGGGGGCATTAAAATGCCACTCTATGTTCATCTCTGCGATCTCCTTCTGTAGTAGGTCATTTTTATACGTGTTTTCAATTTCGCTGAACTGTTCCAGGAGTAGTCGGTTTGCGCCAACAAAGTTTGTACCATTGTCACTGTATATGTGACGTGGGGTACCTCTTCTTGCTGACATTCTGTTGAGGGCGGCTAAAAACGCAGCGCTTGTAAGATCGCTGACTAATTCAATATGTACCGCCTTTGTCACCATACATACAAACAAAGCTATATATCCTTTGGTTGTTTTTGATCCTCTTCCCTTATTCATCTTGACGTCCACAAAACCCGTATAGTCCACTCCCGTGTGAAAGAAGGGTGGGGCAGGGTTGGTTCTTGCGCTGGGTAGTTCACCCATCAGTTGATGTTGTTTCATAGGATTATTCTTCCGACACGTCACGCATTTTCTGATCTGCATTTTCGTCGCTCGGTTCCCGCCGACAATCCAATATTTTTGGCGAAGGTGTGACAAAGTGAGTCGTGGTCCGCCATGGAAAGTCACTTGATGAGCTTGGTCGATTAGCAGGTTTGTCAAACGGCTGTCGTACGGAAGAATCATGGGATGTTTCATATCTTCTTGTAAGATGGCGTTTTTTAATCTCCCTCCTACTCGTAATATATCGTGCTGATCAATGAAGGGGTTGAGAGCTAATAGTTTACTGTTCGGTTGCACTCTGCCGTGTTTTCTTAAATGAGTAATGTCAATATTAAATTCCATTTGTTGAGTGCATTTCACTATTACTTTATTAGCATTTTTCAATTCTTGCAGCGTAAGATATTTCGTTCTTTGGCCTTGTTTCGGGTTCAATGCTCTGAGTATCCATGCCACAATTCTAGTTATACGAACAATTGAGCTGAGTTTTTGTAATAATGTTTCAATAATGTTGTTTGTTTCTTTGTTATTAAGTTGGGCTGCGTTGACCTGTTTCCTTATTTTTTCTTCCAGATTAGTCGAGTAGTTCTGTTTTTCTGTTTTGTTTGTGTCAAATGATGAAAGCCATGTCGGTCCTTGCCACCATAACAGATTCTCCTTCAGTTAACTAGCGTACTGGCCTCTACTGGCAGCATCAGCAGGATTCACCTTGGACTTCACATAGTTCCAACTCGAGTGTGGTATGACGTCATTGATTTTTTGAACTCTGTTTTCTACATACGCTTTCCATCGTGACGGATCGCCTTGTAGCCACCCGAGTACTACCATAGAGTCAGTCCAGCCGAAGACTTGAATTTCGTACTGATTTAAGGCCTCCTTTACTTTGCGCATCATCTTAGATAGTAGGAGAGCTCCATTTAATTCTAGTCTAGGCAATGTTGTTACTCGACGGTGCGGGACAATTTTCGACTTTCCGGTGACTAGAATGACCTCGGTTGAGAATGGAACCCGTGCGTAAATAGCGCAAGCGTAGGCATCTAGTGAGGCGTCACAGAACCCGTGGAGTTCTAATATTTGTTGCTCTACACCTTTGAGCCATCTTGGTATCACACAGTTATTGATTGCGCTGATATCTGCTTGTATTTTGTGCCATTCCTTGTAAATGTTATCGGTCACTTCGTCGTCCCAATTTAAGTTGTCCTCCCATAGTTTTTGAAATAGCAGTTTCAATTTAGTTGACAATGGTGCAAGCCAGCCAAGTGGATCGAATAATTTGGATATTTCTGCTAATAGGCTGCGTTTTGTTTGTTTCTTGCTTACGCTGGAAATTGTGCATCGAAAGTGAATTCGTCTTTTTTTGCGTTCCAACATAAGCCAAGTGTTTTGGAGGTTTGGTCTGTTTTAAAGTTGAAAACTGCTTGTTTGTTTTGTTCGGATACTTTTTCTAATAGTGTCTGATTGTTTGTTGACCATTTTCTTAGGTTAAATCCTCCGCGTATGAGGAGCTGTTCTAAATCGGATATTATCCTCTTTCCATGATCTATGTTATGAAAGCCGTGTACTACGTCATCCATGTAAAACGACCCTTCCAATATTTTGGTGGCTTCCGGGAAATGAGTTTGTTCATCCGTAGCTAATCTCTTCAAAGTCATCATAGCCAGGAATGGTGCAGCCTTGGTACCATAGGTGACTGTTGTTAATTGATAATCCCGGATTGGTTGTGTGGGCGATTCTCTCCATATGATTTTTTGCAGATGTTGATCACAGCTGGCTACATAAATCTGCCGATACATTTTTTCAATGTCCACTGTGTACGCATATTGGTATTGTCTCCACTTAATCAATAATGTTTGTAGATCTTGTTGGAGATTAGGGCCTGTGTACATTAAGTCATTTAGACTAAGTCCTGTAGATGTTTTAGCAGACGCGTTAAACACCACTCTGTACTTCGTAGTTGTCGATTCAGCGCGCTGTACGCCGTGGTGCGGTAGGTAACAGTCGTGGATCGAGTTACAAGTTGATCGTTTCATGTGACCTAGGTTAATATATTCTGCCATAAACTCCTTATATGCTTCCCCCAGCTGTTTATGTTTTTGAAACTTACGTTCTACATTTTTAAATTGGGCCAGCGCCATTGGTTTTGAAGAACCCAGTTTGTTTTCCGTAGCACATTTCAATGGCAATCGGACTTCATAATTTCCGTTTATTAAGCGTTTTGTTGTGTTGGCGTAGTAATCGATACATGTCTGGTCTTCCACCGATAAATGGGGTTCTTCGCTGATATCTTCAGCTTGCCAAAACTGTTTCATGTCTTCTTGATTGTTCAATACAACATTGCACTGAAACGTTTTTGCTTGACCACACAACAACCAACCTAGTTGAGTTTGTTGTGCGATAAGCTGGGTGGCAGCAACACCCTTTATCATGCCGTCAAGCATGATCCACGAATAAATATCTGCTACAAGCAACAGATCTACGGGCCGACTCACGTAAAATTCAGGATCTGCTAACTTGATATTTTGTAAGTGGGACCAGTCTGGTTTCGCAAATGTCTTGTTCGGAAGGTTCTTGATTAAATTGTTCATAATCAAGGCCGATGTTTCAAACTTGTAATCGTTGTAAAGGGAGGTGCATGTGATTGTTATCATCCCTTTACAGTTGTTCTCTTTCTGACCAACTCCAAAAATGACTCCTTTGCATCTCTGACGTTTCATACCCAAAAGTTGAGCTGCATGTTCTGTAATTATAGATATCTGAGACTCTTGGTCGATAAGGGCTCTCATGTTATGTTGAGTCCCATCCGATGCCTCTATTTTGACTATAGCTGTTGCCAAAAGTACTTCCGATGTATCTTCATTTTGAGAAACATTAGATGAGTTGGTTGGATTATCTGTTTCCGTTTTAGTGCATGCTTCATGTAACAAGGTGTTATGTTGAGCTGTGCACTTACGACATCGATAGTCGGATGTGCATTTTTTGCCATTGTGACTGAATAGACAATTAACGCAGAGTTGTAATTTCTTCACTGTGCCAATTTTCTTGTTGTTTGTCATTTCTAGAAATTTTGCACACTTGTACAATCCATGTTTTTCGTCGCAAAGTGGACAAGTAAACGCTGTTGACGCATGAAATGATTTCGAAACATTCTTGTTGTTATTCGTCTGATTGTTATTATAATGTTTGCTAAATTGCTTTTTGTTGAGTGGTGATTCAGATCGTTGACCCGATGACGAAGTCGCTTTCTGATTGTTGTCTTGCTTACGTCGCGATGCTTCCAATGCAGTAAATTTTGCTTCCAGATATTCCAGGAATTCTTTCAAAATCGGCAACTCTCGCGAATTCTTTAAAGATGCAATATAATCCGAATATGTTTCTGGGTCCAACTTCTGTGACAAAATGTGTACGAGAATTGGATCCCAGGTGTTGATATCTACTCCAAGGTTCTTGATTGCATTCAAACACTCCATAGTGATGTCATGAATCTTTTTTATTTGTGTTAATGCTTGTTGTTGCATGTTTGGCAAGTTAAAGAGCATGTTGAGTTGCGATGTGAATATCAACTTTTTGTTGTGGTATCGGTGGTTTGGAATTTCCCAACACACGAGGTAGTTGTCTGAACTAATCTGTAGGTGTTGTATCAGTCTTTCTGCTTCCCCTTGCACTTTACTCTTCAAAAACTGTATTTTCTGAGCGTGCGACAAAGATGGATTGTTGTGGGTAGCCTCGGTGAAAAGATCCTTAAATGGGATCCACTGGTTGTAATTCCCGTGGAACACTGGTATATCCAATGTTGGCGTTGTTTTCTCCCTATGTGCACCTGACCACATTTTGGTGTTCAAAGCTTTCTTGATCTCATGATACTGATCTTCAAATCTGTTATAGCGTTCCTCATATACCCCGATTTTATCTCCGTTCAGTTCACACTCTATCTCCCAGTGTAGGCTGTCAATAGAGCCTGACCAACGAGCTTGTATTGTTTGCAGGGCATCCTGGAACTCCCATTTTTCATATAGAAAGTTCACCTGAATATTAGCGTAGGCTCTCATAAAGGCCTTGAAGTTTGCTGATTGTTTGCGCAACATGTCATCCAACTTGCTGTTGGTTCCCGATTCCGTCTTCGTTACGACCTGTTGATGTCCCGTGGATTGTTCACAGTTACTAACTTGAGTTGAGTCAGTTGCAATGTTTTCATCATCCCTTCTCACCTTTTGTTCTTGTTCCGGTTTGTTGCTGTAAGTATCTTCAGCATCCTGTTGGTCACTGTCTCCCTTCGTTGGTAGACGTACTTGCGCCCTAAGTTGCTGATTCTGTTGAAGGATCAGCTCCTTCACTTCTTTGTAACATTGTAATGTTTTATTGAATAACTCACTTGTAACGTAAGGATGAGTCATGGCTTCCTCCGTTGCCAGACGATCATGGTTGAACTGGAAGTCGCTCCATAAGTTTTCCAGCAACTGCATACGCCTTTTGAAATAATCGGAGTTCTTCCTATCCCATCCGTCTTTTTTAATGTTGATACCGACCTTCTTTATGCTCTCGTACAATTCCTGTTGATTCTCAAACGTATCTGCAGACGACATCTTGTAGAGCACGTACGGTTTCTCCACACTTCTGGTTCTTTGTGATGTGCAACTTTTCCCTTCTACGATATGCGCCTTCTCAATTGGTTACTGGGGCGACTCGCTTGTGAGAGACCAGTCCAACCGATTCGCGAGCGTAAAAGATGTAAATCACACAACCCTTAGTTGCTCGAAGGACCAAATGTTGGGTGTTAACCCAACAGTGATAAATGTTATTATGTTTGTTGGTTCGAACACTGTCCGAAATGTTAGCTGTTTGTTAGAAATGAGTAGACGTCCAAACTGTATGAAGGTTTTATTGCTACTAAAGTGAATATGTTATTATAATGTTTAGCCTAATTGCGATACTGACGTAAATGACGTATAAATTAAGGTCAATGTACAGCGTAGCTCGTACAATATAGGTTTGTAAGTATTATAGTCTTTTAATAACTCTTCAAGTGACGGCGGGCGGGATAAAAAATCGCACTTAATATTTAGTTCACTAGCCAACACTAATCTGTCAAGCAAGAAGTTTTGACAGTCAAAAATAAGATGTTCCTTGGTTCCTTCCTGGTATTCTCAATTTGGGCATGTATTGCTTGTAATAATGCCAAGTCTAGCAAGGTGTGACGGAGCCGTATTATGGCCAAAGCGCAATCTATTTATCGTAGTGATAAAGTCTCGGCTGGCTTCCTTCAATCTATTGTACCAGGGTTTAATAGGTAATCTTTCTTGTATACTTCCATACCACTTTCCTTTGATGTCTTGGTCTTTCTTCCACATTTGCAACCATAAGTTACATATATTTTCATTAATGCATTGCAGGAAGTCAGTCATAGGACTGTCCATTGCATTTCTAACATCAATAGCATTACTACCTTATGCAGTTTTATCAACTACTTCATTGCCAGAGATACCTCGATGAGAAGGTACCCACAAGAATACAATTTTTATGTGCTTAATATAATATTGATGAATTATTTCCTTGATGAAATACAGAATATAATTTAACTTAAACGAAACTGTAAGGTTAGCTATGGCTTTTATCAAACTTAGTGAATCAGAAACAATCAAAAAATATTAATGCCTGGTAAACCGCATATGCCTCTGCAGTGAATATAGTACATGTATTGTACAGAACAAAGAAGAATTAGAGAACTTTGAGAGAATTTAGCATGTGGATCATATATAACAGCACATACATAATCACTCCCCTTACTGCCATCAGTGTAAATAACATGATAATTCTTTTTATCTGCCAGAAACTGTAACATAATAATATCTGAATTATTATTAATGGGATTTTGTAATTCTTTAATGGGATGTGAAATACACTGATAAGAGAAGGAGTTACATGGCCATGGGTACTGTTTTCTAATACTAGTAAAACTGTTTTCTGTTTCCAGCAATATTTTGGATAATGTTGGGGATTTACCATTTAAGAGATCCTCTCCTGTTGTTAGGTTAGGTTAAAAATTGTAGGTTCAAAATTGTAGAAGGTACAATTTTGTTTATTATTTTTCTTTTATTTGCAGCAATTAATTTAAGACAGAATCGCTCAGCAAGTAGAATGCGTCTCAAAATTAAGCGCATAGTTTTAGTCTCCACTTCGATGGCCCTTATGAGAGTAGAGCACATTGCACCGGAAATTGTTCTCAAAGCCTTGTTCTGTAATAGATCTAGTTTATTTACATGAAGACTATTTATAAACACTAGTAAACTATAATCAAAATGACTTCTAACTATACTTTTATACAAAATTGATAATATTTTCGGGTCTGCTCCCCATGTGACACCTGCAAGACATTTTATTACATTTAAACCTTTTAGAGCATTCTTTGATATGTATTTAATATGTTCCTCAACTTATTTAATTTATCCCTTTTTAAAAACCAAACTATTTAACTTATAACATTTATTTTTCAATAAGTTGTCAAAGTCAAAGTCAAATCATTTATTTCAATTAGGCCACTATAAGGCACTTTTGAACGTCATTACATGATAAAAAAAATTGAATTGAATCTAGTTGCCCGTTCCAAAAGGTAGTTTTGTATGGACAAGAATGGGCAAGAAACTCCATACATACTCTTTTAAAATCAACGTTTTACAATGTTATTATTTGTATACAGAGTCATACGTAATTACATGTGAATGCAATGTACCTTATATAAAAAACTAGTGTATAATAACACACAAAAATAATTTATATTACAAATTAGGAATTCGTGGTAAAAAATATATTTAAAGTTACATCGTGTGATTCACATGTTAAGAAATATTGGATCTGTAGACAACCACTCTCAACATCTCAACCAACCAGTGGCGTGCACAGAGTTTTTAGACAGGGTAGGCAGAACAGTTAAAAGCTATTTAAGCTAGGTAGGTATCTTACCAAACATGTACCTATCATGGTTTTGGTTCGTCGTCTTGTCGATTTAAATAATGATGTAGGTAATTAATTGCCACCTAGCCTAGATTGACTGATTTTGTAGACATATTTTACGGATACCTACTTATATGTTTTGATGTTTCATATTAATAATTTGCAAATTAAATAATAGCAGTTAAATTAAATAAAATCCGATGTCATTGACCTTTCACGATCACGTCTTTTTGTCACCGATAGTTTTAAAAGCGCATATTTTTTATTTCCTCTATACACACAACACATGAACAACTTTCACAGTGAATATTATCCATTTTTTCACACAAATAACATCGTTAAATCTTAAATATCTGATAACAAAGTTCAAGACCAAATCAAAACAAACAAACGACTAATGGCCGCTCAAACTACTTGTTTATAAAATACGATCCGACAAATGGTGCTTTATTTAGAGAAAGTTTAATGAAATAATGTTACTTTTTAAAATAGTCGCAATAGCTTCCGATCGGAAGAACACACAGCCAGTTGTATGTCTCATAATTTTTACTATGAAACTTACGGGCTACATTACCTCTTTGCTGGGTCAATTCTTGTAACTCAGGTACACATCTCCCTTTTAATACAATTTGAACCTTTTCATTAAACGTTAATTGAGAAAATTTACCATTTATAACCTTCAACAAACACACATTTTCAACACAAACCTCACAATCGAACAACATTTTGAATAAACAAATAAAAAGTAATTTTAAAAACAATTCAATAAACTAATTGAAGTTAACCATAAATCGACCTATCTTATGAAAACCATCAAAATAAAAACATAAAACAGCGCGCTTCACTTGAAAGAAAACAATATGGACTCGATAGAAAAAAAAAATTCTAAATTTTGGGAAGTAAAACGTTATCAAATAAAATTGCATCATTGTCAATCGAAATATTACTGAACTAATACTCATTAAACTTAGTCGTATAATAGATGGGGTGCGCCAAGCCGCCAATAGAGACGACGGATTCATACGAGCTGGCCCGTGATTGGGTCACCTGCCGCAGGAGATGGCTTTGTTACCGCGCCGTTGTGTGCAGTGCACAGACACGAAAATGTACCACTACATGCGTACATTTATGCATGAATTGTAGGCAGAATCACTCTCTGCCTTCCGCGTTGTCCGCGATGTGTTACGAACGCCTGTCGTAGTTTTGACAGTACCGAGTACGGATTACGGTATGAATGCGATGCGCGTTGCTATTAATTTACATTAGGAGTTAAAATAATTTTATTAGTTTTATTACGCAGAATATTTTTTTTTATTTTTGAAATTACTGTAACTTGTCTATATCTAGATCTACTAGGTCTAGGGTCTGCAGTGCCTTTATGCCTCTATGGACCGCACGCCACTGCAACCAACAATGAAAAAGCGTGTGAGCCTGCGCAATCCCATAGTAAAAACCAAATAGAAAATAAAAATATAATAAAAGTGTCAAAAGATAAAAGGAAATATATATATACATATATAAATATATTAAAATTTATATTAACCAGCTTGATTTTGTCTAGAATGAATAGTAATTGTCAAAGTCAAAACATTTATTTCAATTAGACCATTTACAGGCACTTTTGAATTGTCAAAGAGTCGGTCAGTTAGTCCGAAAGTTGAAGCTAGTTGCTTGTTCCAAAACGGAGGTAGGCCTCTATGGAGAAGAACGAGCAAGAAACTCCACGGCACTCTTTTAAATTAGGTTTTTACAAAATCCTGGTTACATTATTCCTGTCGATTCTATATGTGATCACAATGAAGATGAATATAAAATAGTAGTAAAAAATTATAAAGAAATTAAAGCCATAGCAGTTAAGAGATGACCAATCCCAACTGACAGCACTCGTTCACGAGCATGACGCATGGATCAGCACCACCTAGCTCAACCATTATGGAGGGAGCCAAATGATCCAACACACGCGCCACCATCAGCGAGACATTTGAGTGAGCATGACAAGCTTTCAACTGCCATGCTTATTAAGTCAAAACACATAGTAACTTAATAAATAAAATAAAATGCTCCATGGTACTCACATTTACAAAATTGAAATAAATGATATTAAATTATACAATACTAACACTTTCAGTGTACTTATTCGTTGGATGACTGTGGTATGTAAAAAAAAAAGAAAAAGTAATCATACTGATAACGGTACAAGTTATTCAGGTCGACAAAAAAAAAGGGTGTCTTATGGAGCAGGACCAGCATGTTTCCAAGCAGTCTTATCTTGAATATAATCCTCTAATTTATAATTTGCTTGATTGCAAAGTGTACTTTTAATATGTGTCTTAAATTTTCTTTCATTTAATTTTAATATATCAGAAGGTATTTTGTTGAAACATTTAACACAGTACCCCATAAAAATGTATTTATTTTAGACAATCTAAAATATGGTTGAGCTATTTTATCTTTATTTCTGGTATTAATATTATGTCTACCACATATTTTCTTCAAATTTTTAGATTTTTTCTCACGTACTATCGGCCAAACTTAAGCATGCTCAGTTAAGAAAATAGTCCTGCGGAAGCGCAGATAGTGACAGACCACGCCCCTTTCTTGCTCCACCCAATTAGAGACAATACATATTTGTGTGAGTGCAGTAAGTGCGTGCGGCAAAAAATATCAACAAACATTAGCCAGTGCCAATTTGCATCTCGCTCATTGTTCACGCTTCCCGTTTTCATCCCAATTTTATTTTATGACCTGTTTATTTCTATCGGACTGATTGCCTGCCCAACTGTGACCGTTGCTTTGTATACCGGACTGTGATCGTGGAACTCTTTTTGACCCTTGCTCGTATCCTGGACTGTGTATCGTGACTACCTGTGGGCTGTGATTTGTCATTTACGATGACAATCCGAAACCTAAATCAGGAAGAAAGAAATGAAATCAATGTCTTGCATAGACAAGGATTGAATATATCCCAAATTGCGCTGGAGTTAAATCTACAAGTAAGTTATTTTTTTTATCTAGAGATAGAAATTAATTAAGTGCATGTTGGTTTCCTTTACTGAGCTGTATATTTATTGTTTGCACTATTATATAGATCTCAATTGTTTTCTTCTGTTACCGTAATTCACAGACCCAATTAAAAGTTATTGTTTCGCGAGCCGACACAAACGTCGCCGTCGGCCCGACAAAAGAGTTTTATAGATTAAATGGTAGGTTACAAACAAATTTTTAATAATTCATATTATATTTGAATGCCTAAAAGAAACCTACATGCATTTCTTATATTTCATATATTTGTTGTTGTTATTAGAAATTTTATTCTAACAAAATCGTGTTTTATGCGTTTCTGCGTAAAAGAAATACACAAATATAATATATTATTGATTGCTGACTGCGAACATATTTCATGTTAAATCTCTACCTCGAGTCTCTAAATACTCGTAGTATAAACAAAGTCGCTGTTTCTGTCTGTCTGTCTGATTTTTTTTTCTATTTTTTTCAAAATAATGCAATGTATTTTCATATGGGTTCTCACTCTCATTTAGAGATATTTTTTTGGAAGGTATTTATGCGCATGCAAATTATTATAGAGCAAAGCCGAGTATTTTAGAGATTTGTAAGACCCGTGCGTAGCGAGGTAGATCGCTAATTTTCGATAAATATTAATTTAATAAATAACTTAGAATTTTGCAAAAATAAAATAAGAAATTACGTTTACGTATTCAAAATATTAATTTAAAAAGAGGTTTGTTTTTTCCTTTCTTTTTTTAATATCGGCGCGTTCAAAGACATTGTTTGGACATTTTATGACCCGATAACGAATATTTTAACACCTACTTAAACATGGCCCTTCATTTAAGTCATCACTGTATTTTGAAATTGAGTTATCGCACTTAAGTCGTTAACAATAAGGCACAAATTTGCTTGGGAGAGTTTTACACAATGTCGGAATTTACTACAATGCCAATGTTTAAATATCTGTTTGTGGTCTACTACCCATATAAAATACAGATAACAATGTTAATAACTAAAATAGATATTTAAAAAGTTAGGGTTTATTTGTTAATAATTTAATCCTTTTGCATACTGCTAGTAATGTATTGTTTAATTCCTATTTTATGTAACAATTCGATGCTAACTGGGAATTTGAAAAAAAATATTGATATTTTTTATGTATTTAATATATTATTAGTAAAATTGATATTTAATGCAAAAAACTTTACAAATAAAATATTTCAATTAATTATAAACAATTAAAAAAAATTAAAAAGAAATTCACGTGCCCATAGTTGTGACTTCATAATTATTACTTACTTCATCTGGCAGCTAAACTTGATGACGTCACACGCGCTCGTGTTTGTTCGGGGGTTTTCGGTACTGGATTCAAAAGTAAATTTATATTTTGAAATAACTTTAAAACGATTTCGAAAATAAAAAATAGTTTTGCTATAAAATTTATATATAATCTTTCCATTTATCACAAAAAAAAAATTGATCAAAAACATAATTGTTGTTGTTTTTTTTACAGAGAACCACAGTACGCCGTTGGGTGCGTAGATATGAAGAAGGAGAAGATCTAACTCAGCGCGTTCGTGCACCTCGACCTCGGGCTATCAACGAAGGGCAATTGGCCAATATGATAGCCACATTTCAAAAAAGCCCATTTACACCTACTCGCAATTTCGCATAAGAATTTGATGTTTCAATGCAAACTATTCGGAACGAGTCACATAGAGCTGGAGTCCATCACAGACGACCTGCAAAAAAAAATATTTTGACTGAGGACCAAAAAGCTGCTCGCGTACGATTCGCTCGGAACTACAGAGACTTCGACTTTTCTTACGCCATATTTTCCGATGAAAAGTGCTTTAGGTCTAGCCAACAAGGTCGTCGTAATTTATGGCGTATAGATAACACAAAATACGAACCTCGAAATGTTATCCCAAATGCAGAATCAGGACGAGTTGTCGTGAATATGTGGGGCTGGATGAGTGCTGCTGGATCAGGCGAGCTTGCTTTCATACCGGGGAGGGCAAATGGCCACGCATATAAAGATGTGCTTGAACATATTATGTTACCGACTGTGCGCACGGTGTATCCAGAAATAGAGGTGCCAGAGTTTTATTTTTTCCAAGATAATTGCCCGATACACCGTGCGCTAGTTGTTCGAGTGGTTGCGAGAGCAACCACAAATTTAAACAGTGCCATGGCCCTCCCGATCGTCGGACTTAAACCCCATTGAGTTTTATGGTCCAGAAATGGGATAATAGGGCAGAAAGAACCAAGGAAGCACTTGTCACCCATTGCGAACAAGCTTGGGATACATTAAGGGGTTCAAACTTGTGTGAAGTCTTGGTTAGGTCCATGCGTAACCGGTGCGATGCAGTTATAGACGCGGGAGGAGCAGCGACAAAGTATTAGTTTTTTAATAATTAATAATTTAATTTTAACATTCAGGTGGCCCAAAATAGTGACGTTAAAAATATTGATTTGCGATCATTGAAGTTTTATGGTTATCATTTTTTAAAATTTCTTGAAATTGATATGAGATGCACTTTAAAAAACTTTACTTTCTAATATGCGAATATTTTTACGTAATATATTTTTGCAATTTTTATTGTTTTAAAGAATCCTTGAGATATAAAATGGTCATTTTTCTAACGATTCCTTCCTATCAAAAGAGGCAAAAATTTTGATCGATAAGGAAGAATTTACGTTCGAGTGATACACAAACAAAATTTTACTCAATTTTTTTTTTTTTAATATAACCGTTTAATAAAGTAGAAATTTGCATAGCAACCTGAATGTAAAAAGGCGTGTAAAAAGATATAGATTTTTTTGAAGCGGTACCCTTATATCTTTTCAAAATAATAAAAGTCGTAACAATCAAGAATCCGCAGAGTATTTTTGAAACGTAATTTATGAATTTATGATGTCATTGAAATTTTAATGGTTGTTTCTCCGCGGCAGAGTGATTTGCCCTCAGTTAAATAGAACTAAGGATGTTTTTGTTTTCAGAAATAATAAAAAATCTTTATTTTAATATTAATTGGTTCGAAAGAGATCAGTTTTGAGGTTTTTTTTTAAACATTTCAATTTTTTTTTTTGGATTTTACTACCAAGATAATATTATCATTTCATTGCAGGAAAAAATCATTTAAATTTCACGGTGGTGTCAGTTTAATGTGCTTTTTTTCAATTTTTATTTTGGTATATTATTTCAATATTTCTAACAATTATTATTCTAATTCTTTAATAATATTATTTTAATGTTTTTTCGTCCAATGATTGTGCCAGTTATTTCAAAGTAGTCCTGTATAATCAATGTAAATAAATGTGTACTAATAATATAGTAAATCTGGATATTTGTTTGTTTAATCGCGCTAATGTCTGAAACTACCAGTGTTATTGTATATGATATTAAAATATTGTAATTATTTTTGTGTGATAGCCAGATTTAGGAAAAATATTATAAACACCGTGTTCCATGAATGCCTGCTCATTTTTAACACATACACTCACGTCTATACGCCTATATAACAAAATAAACTAAAAAATAAAAACTAAATAACTGACAAAAAAAAAAAAAAAAACAAAAAAAAAATGGATGAGGCAAAGAAACACCAAGACTCAGTATAGTTTGTTATGGGATTAAGCCACGCATTTCTGGAACACGTAAATATCACGCTCATCACGGAGCAATAACTAAAGACGCGTGGAAACCGCGCGAGGCAGCTAGTATTTGATAAATAATGTAATAAAGTAAGTGTAAAGTATAATATTATGTGGTATGTTAAAATAACGTGTGTGCTCCGTGTAAAATACTGGTATTCAGCTGCATCCGGTTAGACTGAAAGCCGACCCCAGCATAGTTGGGAAAAGGCTAGGCAGATGATGATGTTAAAATAACGTGTGTGTAAGTGTGTAATAATTAATAAAAGATATGTATACCTAGTTTAAAAAAATATATATTTCTTATTTTAATATTTAATTAATTGTTGTATTATTTATTAAAACCTATATATATCAATCTGCTAGGCTGATTGCCTGACAAGACAATTATGTTAAATGCTATGCTACTAATGCTATTTCGCGCGGTAGTGGCGCATATTTCTTATTTCTGCCGTGATTCTTTAAAAGGCCACCTTCTGACAAAACTGTTTTTTGAGAAAACCGCAAAAGCAGTCTTAATTTTGTTTTTTTTACTTTAATTGATCTGCGTAAGAAAAATGACATATCTGGTGGGTTTTTTTTATAAAGGGGTGCCCGTTGTATCTTATTTAGTGTTACTGGATCAATTTCTAACATTTAAATAAATAGATTTTATGAACTAAATATTTTTTCACATTATTGGGATAATTTTACATCCTATAATAATCCAGTAAAAGACAGCTTCAGTCCCGAAGCTGCCTTTTAGTGAATTATTAGTAACTTTTTTTTATTGAAAATCATTTCGTCACCAAATTCATTGTATATAATTCTTTAAAAGGCCGTTTATTCATTGAGCTGCCTTTTTAAAAAGTATTGAAAACAAAAATCCTATTTCAAAAATTTCTAACAAAGACGCGAGAGTCCAATAACTGCCTTATAATAAAGTTTTGCAGCAAACTACTTTCTTAAAATCTTTTTTTGAATAAATATAGAATTTAAGGAAATCATTAAAAAGCAGCCAAAAATTCTCAACTGCAGTTTGCTGTTTTTTAAACAATTATTCACTAATGTAATTCTTTTAACTGAGCTTGGATAAGCAGCAGTCAAGGGTAATTGAGTTTCAAATTAAAGGAAAAAAGGATAGTAAAATCAAAATTTGTTCGTAAGGAAAATTTGTCAAACCTCGGTTTGGTCACAGAAATTCATGCTCACACCCCGACAGTGTGTGTCTGCTAGGCGGCGCCTCTAAAATTTTTACACACTACGTCATACACTTCAGTCTTATTTTTAGTACCTTGTGGGGACTTTTGTGTAAACCTTCACACAAATGTCCTCGGATCGGTAGCTTTTCAACACAAAGTGTATGGAAGTCCTCGTTTTGATAATTTTTCTTTATGTATGATGTTCTATAGATTAAAAATTATTTGATTTTAACCGATGTAGAAAAAGAAGATGTTTTCAAGTCGACGTCCATATAGAATTTTTATGTTTGACCACGTATAACTTTTTACTGAAATGTCCGATTTCGATGTTTCTTTTTTTATTGAAAAGAGTATGGTCTCGTTGAAATTTTGGACGTAGCAAAACGTCATTATAATACGGTGCAGCTGCAGCAGTAAACGTCTTCATGTCAGGCAACTCTGCAGCAGCCACTAGTATCGTTTTGAAACTTCGTATACAACATGTTTAAGTTGGATAGAAAAACGCCATTATGGTACTGAAGTGAAGCTAAAGCTGGAATCGTCTCCGTACAAAGCAACTCTTCAATGTTTAATAGTATCGTCGCAAAACTTCCTAAACTATATGTTTAGGTTAGATAACAAATGTCAATAAGGTAATGAAATGAAGCTGCAGCAGGAATCGTCTCCGTGCAAGACAACTCTTTAATGGTCAATGGTATCGCCATGAAATGTTTAGGTTAGATAGCAAACCGTCATTATGGTGATGAAATAAAGCTGCATCAGGAATTGTCTTCGTGTAGGATAACTCTTTAATGGTCAATGATATCGTCATGAAATTTGGTATTCAATTTATGTTTAAGTAAGATAATAAACCGTAATTATGATTATTTTGTTGTTGTTGTTGTGTAGGGTAACTCTTCATTGGTCAATGGTATCGTTATGACACTTCGTCAACATGGTTAGCTTAGATAGCAAACCGTAATTATGGTAATGAAATGAAGCTGCAGCAGGAAACGTCTCCGTGCAAGACAACTTTTCAATGGTCAATGGTATCGTCATGAAACTTCGTATTTAACATGTCTAGGTTAGATAGCGGTCTGCCGTTATGATGGTGAAATGAAGCTGCAACAGGAATCGTCTCCGTTTAGGATAACGCTTCAATAGTCAATGATATCGTCATAAACCTTTATATTTATTATGTCCAACCCCTTCTAACCTAACCTATCCGAGTCGGGGTGCCCCAAGTCCCGAACTCGCTTCGCTCGCTTACAAAAGGTGGTGTCGTATGGAGAAGAATGGGCAAGAAACTCCATACAGTAAGTAGTCTTATGGTACTGACGCCAGTTGCAAAAGTTTGAGACTCGGCCTTTCAATTTTCGACATTTTAATCTTCGATATTTTGATATTATAATACATTCGATATTTTAATTTTCGATATTTTGATCTTCGACATTTTGATTTTTGACATTTTAGTCTTCGATAATCTGACATGTATGCACATTTTTAGGTACTAAGTTTGATTTGATTCTACACAAAAATACACAAGCGCGACAAAACTTGACTGCCTTATAATGAATCATTACTAGAAAACTGCTTTTTATTATCCGATAGACTCAAAATATTGGTAAATAAAAATTTTAAAGGCAACGTAAACTTCTTTTTCTGAAGTATAGAAGAAAATAATATCTATCAAATAATTATTAAAAAGGCCGCCAAAGTCACATGACTGCCTTTTAAGAATTTTTTCCTCAAAAGCGGCCTTTAAGGGAATTATTGTGAAAATAATTCTATAGAATAGAATTTCCAAAAGACAGTTTTGTACAACACTGCCATTTAAGTAAGTTTTTGCTTTAAAATATTCCTAAATATTTTGCAGTTAAGGGACTTTAACTGCCTTTTTAAGAATAAATGTTATATGACTGTCTTTTAATAAATTTGGCACTGGTATCAAAACCACTTCACTGCTTTTTATGAAAAAAATATCTCAGAATCTAAATAAGTTACAGAAAAAAGGGTTAGATAGGTCGACGCGCCTTTTTTTCCTGATGTCGCTCATTGTTATAACTCAAAATCGGTAAATTGTCAGATGACTGCCTTTTAAAGAATCACGGCAGATTTGTTTTTTTTTTTTGCTTTTAGTTTTTTAGACTTTTTTTTTTTTTTTTTTACCGATGGGAAATCATCAAATGACTTCCCCCGCCCTGGGCGGGGCGGGAGGGAGTGTCAGACTTTTACTGACTAAAACCCATCCATGTTCCTTCTTGTGCCCTTTGCGTTCCGGGGGCGCGGTATCTCTTTCGAACAACCCGCAGCCCCGGCAGGCATCGGCCCTTAGTGGCCCCTTCAATTATTGCTGACATCTCTTTGAGGCGCGCGTGGAACACGAACGCGCCGTCGACACGGTCTGTCGTTATCAACGAACGGACGGTGAGCTACCCATTGCTCACCGCCCACAGACCCGCGTCTACGGTGGCCGGGAGTCGTCTCGCGACTCCCGACGCCCGGAGCGTCTCCCGCGGCGGCTGGGGCGTGAGGTGGTTCTTTCCCTCACGCGGCCCGCCTCCTCCTTCGCTAGCATTACTGCTTCGCAGAAGGAGGCGACTGCATCCCATTCCCTCTCGCTCCGGACCATGGCTTGCACCAGGGCCGAACGCGAGAGTTCGCCGCCGCCGATAGCCGCCACGAGGACGTCGCGGTGCTCCGCCCAAGCGGGGCACACCGCCACGGTATGCTCCACCGTGTCCTCGGGGCGATCCTCACAGTGGTGACACCCGGGCGTTTCCTCCCGCCCGATGATGTGCAGGAACCTCCCGAAACATCCGTGCCCGGTGAGGACCTGCGTCAGGCGGAAGGTGAGGGCGCCGTGGCGCCGCTCAAGCCACTCCTCAAAGAGGGGACTTACCGCCTCGATAGAGGCGTGCCCTGCACGGGGTTGCGACAGTCGCTCTCTCCATGTCGCCATGAGATCAAGCCGGAGGTCTGTCCGCTGAGCGGCGATTTGCCGCGGCAGCGGAGTTTCCCCCCGGCCTAGTACCTCCACGCGCCACTCGTGCAGGCGCGCGAGGACCAGCGCCTCCAGATCCCACGGCGGCAATCCGGCAAGGAGGCTCGCCGCCTCACCGGAGATCGTGCGGTATCCTCGGATGACCCTTATGGCGATCACCCGTTGGGACGCGTTTAGGTAGTGGGCGGCACGTCGCCTCAACCCCCGCGCCCACACCGGGGCCCCGTAAAGGGCCATCGACCGCACGACCCCCGCGTAGAGCCTCCGGCAGGAGGCGTTTGGACCCCTCAGGTTGGGTAAGAGCCGCTTGAAGGCGGCCCCAGCCCGTTCCAACTTGGGAGCCAAACGTCGGAAATGCTCAACGAAGTTCCACCGGCTGTCGAGGACGAGTCCCAGGTACTTCATCGTTGACCCGACGCCGATGTGAACCCCTCCCACCGTGATTTGGGATCCCAACGGTGGCGCGTTCCGAGGCCCATGAAAGCACATGACCTCGGACTTGTGCAAAGCCACCTCGAGTGCCAATTGCCGGATCCTCTCTACGACTATCGCAACCCCGCGTGTCATGACGTCGGCCGCCGCCTCGTGCGACCTCCCCTGCGCCAGGACCAGGGTGTCGTCCGCGTAGCAGACAACACTGGCGCCCTCGGGGAGGTCAGCACGCAGCACCCAGTCGTAACCGATGTTCCACAGGAGCGGCCCCAGCACCGATCCCTGTGGAACACCGCACGACATCTCCCGCCGGTTCCATTCTCCAGTTCGACCAGGGTAGATCACGGCTCTATCCGTCAGATAGGCCCCGACCACTTGACGGAGGTAGTTCGGCACCCGGTGATACCGGAGTGCTTCCCTAATGCAGGTCCAGGGCAGGGTGTTAAAAGCGTTGGCGATGTCCAACGACACCGCCAGCACAACCCCACCCCGGGACACAGCATCCCCCGTCGTGAGAGCTCTCACGCGCATGATGGCGTCCACCGTAGAGCGCCCCCTGCGGAAACCAAACTGGTTGTCCGCAAGGTCCGGCCCCATCCCAGACAGGTGCCCGACGAGGCGGCCCGCAATGACTCTTTCGAAGAGCTTGCCCACCTCGTCGAGCAGCACGATGGGCCGGTATGCAGACGGCGAGTCCGCAGGGCGCCCCGGCTTCCGAATGAGGACCAGTTTCCCCGTCTTCCAACGAAGTGGGAACTGGCCCCTCTCCATGCATGCGCTTAGGAGCCCCTCCAGTCGGGGCCCTAGAGCCTCTGAGGCCAGGACCCAGGCTTTCCCAGGCAAGCCATCGGGTCCCGGGGCGGTATTTTTGGCCTTCAGCCGGCGTACCGCCACCCTCAGGTCTACCCCAGTCACCTCTGGAATGTCGTCGTCGGTGTGGTCCGCTTCCGGCATCGCGAGCGGCGGAGCCATGGGCGGGGGAGGATGTTCCCCCCGCGAGGGGAACAGAGCGCTCACCACGTCCTCAACGAGCTCCGGCCGGAGACTCTGCGTCAGCGGGGGGGCCCAGGTGCGGAGTTTGCCCCGCACCGTCTTGTAAGGGCGCCCCCACGGATCTCCGTTGAGAGTCTCCAGCAACTCCTCGCGGGCCTGAGCTCTTGCCCGCAGGATGGCCTCGTTGAGGGCGGTCTTCGCCTCTCTGTACCCCTCGTACAGCTCCGCCTCAATGACTGCCGCATTCGGTGGCCGAATGCGGAGTCTGCGATGCCTGGCGTACGGGTGCCGCGCAGCGACGCATGCCTCGCGCAGAGACGTCAGCTCTCGCGACCACCAGTACACCTGCCGGCGGGCGCTTACTGCCCGAACTCGGGGCATTGCCACGTCGCATATCTCGGACATGGCCTCCTGGAACCACTCCACCTCACTGTCGATATCGGCAGGCCTGACCGGTGATGACACCCAGGCCTGCACGATCGAGGCCTCCAGGAGAAGCTCCCGGTCCAGCTGCTTCAGCGCCCACCGCGGACCACTCGGGGCCTGTATGACCGGCGCGCTGGAGTTCTGGGCGGAGACGTCAAACCGGATGTACCGGTGATCGGAGTAAGTCTCCACCCCCTCCATAACGCGCCAGTCAAGCACCCGCGGTGACAGAGCGGGGCTGGCAAACGAAATGTCCACCACCGACTCGCCCCGCATCCGCACGCACGTTGCTACAGAACCCCGATTCAGGACGACTAGGCCCCTCTCCAGGGCCCAGTCCTCCAGCATCCTGCCCCGCACATCCGTGCAGCGAGAACCCCAAGCCACGTTCTTGGCATTGAAGTCCCCGAGCACTAGCACGGGGAGGGAATGGCTTCCGACGACGACACTCAACTCCACGAGGGAGTTGTGGAACTCGGCGAGAGTTCGGTTCGGGGAGAAGTAGACACCAACTACAACAATCCCCCCGAACCGGGCTGCTACGCACCCCTGTCCTTTCTTGACTCCCTCAAGGGACGGGGTGCCGGCGGCGGCCGACGCAATTATGGTCACCGAGCCGCTAAGGTCCTCCACCCAGTCTTCCCTGGGCGGGACGAAGTACGGCTCGGCGACCACGGCGATATTTATCGACCACTGCGCCATGCTCTGGAGCAGCAGATCCTGAGCGCAGGCGCAGTGGTTGATGTTCGCCTGGAGGAGGCGCAATGGAGCCGTTATTGGCAATCCATTGCAGCCCCCTCGAGGGCCCCTTGTGAGGGCCCTTGTACGGCCTTTGCGGCGACGGCGGCGACAGAGGCCGTGGGTGCGACCGCGGCGGCGGCGGTGGCGGCGGCGGCGACAGCGGCGGGGACGGTGGCGCGGGGCCCTCCCCGGGCCCTGGCAGGTACGGCGCAGGCCTTGCCCCCAGCCCGGTGATCCGCGGGCTTGCTAGCCCCCGCACATGCGTCGCAGTGCGGCGGGGCATCGCATGTCGCGGCCTTATGACCGGGCTGACCGCAGCGGAAGCAGAGAGCGCTGCGGTCCACCTCCGAGGCGCATCGGCATGCCACGTGATTCCCCACGTGGCAGCGGAAGCACCTCAGGGGTCTGGGCTCCAGCAGTTTGACCTGCGCCGCGACCCAACCCACCAGCAGCCTTCGGCCACCAACAATAGCTCTGGCCGCCGTCACGGGGCAGCTGACCGTGATGGTCTGCATGCCCGCGCGCCCCGGACGGATGGTGCCTGCCTTCACCTGCTCGGCAGGGCATCCACCCGTCCTGGCGACGGCGGCCACCACCTCCTCCACGGTGACCGAATCGTCCAGCCCTAGGATGCGCATGTCTGCGCATCTGACGGGTCTGGACACTCGGGCTTCGTCCTCGTCTAGGGACGCTCTGAGCTTTTCGGCCAGAGCGTCAGCAGACGGGCCGCTGGTGGCACCGGGGATCTCCAACATTCGGGCCCCTGTTGCGGTGACCCTGAGCTTGAGTCCCCCGGTGATCCCGAGCTCGGAGAGGTTCACCGCCGCTTTGGCCCTGGTGAGAACCTCCCCGTACGTCACGCCCCTATTGGCCGCCTCCGGCTGTAGCGTTATTACTACAGCCGCGGTCTTAGGGGCGCGAAGTTTTGCCGCGGCGCTTCGCTCCTTGCGTCGCCGCCGCTCCTCCGCTCTTTTCGTGGCCGCTCTGGCCGATCTGGCTGCCTTTCGTCCCTTCTCCTTCGCTCCGGCCACCTGCCATTCGGCTTCAGTGGCGGGAGGGTTAGAGGGCAGAGGGGGAGGCGGCGGCTGGGGCGCCGCCTTGCCCCTCTTTTGGGACGCCACATTTTGTGCCGGCGCCGGCTTTGCCGGAGCCAGTTTCGCAGGGGCCGGCCCAGCCCTACTGGGGGGCTGGTTACCCGGCTTCGGCACTGAGGCGGCGGCCGCATAGGTGACCCTTTTGCCACCGCCTGGGGCCGTCCCACTCGCCGCCAGAGGGGGGCGCAGCACGATACCCTCCAGGACGGAGAACCGTGCCTTGAAGGCCGCCAGCTCCTGCCGTACCAGGTCCAGAACCTGGTTTTCAACTGGCAAGGGCTGGCTTCGCTGGCCCCCCGATTTGGGCGCCTGGCGGGGGCTGGACCCGCGAAGCTCAGCCAGGTCCGCCTGGAGCCTCCTATTCTCCTCAACTAGGAGCCCCATGGCGGCCGACAGGCGAGCCACCTCCGCCCGAAGTTTGGGGACTTCCCCTGCTGCGCCCGTGAAGTTGGCCTCCGCCGCCGCCATTATGGTGGCCGAAGCCGCGTCCATGGCTTTGGACTTCGACCCCTTCACCTTTTTCCGGGCCACACTTGCAACGGCCGCTTCCACAGCCTCCACAAACCTGGCCTTGCGCTCACCATCGGAGCCGCCAGTTGCGCCTACCTCGTCGCAAGATGACCCGGAATGGGCCATGTCGACACCGGTCTCGCCCAGGTGCCGACCTTCCGCAGCAGGCGTCGCTGGTCGCCCGGCAACGCTGCCCCTCCGGGCAATTCCCCTTCCTAGGCCTCGCTCTTGGACCCCACCGCGTTTGCTGGTGGGGATCTTGCGAGACGAGGCCGACTCTTCCTCGGAGAGTGACGCCCTGTCGTCCTCCGGTCTGGGCCGCTTGCGGAAGAACTTCCCGTGCCCATCTATCGCGCGGCGTGAGCTCCCTGAGCTACCCACGCTCACCACGCTGGGGGCCGAGTCGGACTCCGACCCAGCATCCCCCTTCCTCCCATCTACGTCTGTATTTGTTTTTATATAATTTTTTTCCATTGCTGTTCCCACGAGTATAAATATTATCCAACCAACCAACCAAAAACAAGTGGTTCGCACTAATGACTGATTGTTCCATAGGAACACCCGTCAGCCATACATCCCCTCACGGTGCGCCGCCGCTTGGGATTCGGGGTGACTTTTTATAGAGGTTTTCTACCTCGCGGTCCGGGCGGTTAAGCCAAGACCCTCGGTCCCAGTTGAAGCCGCGAGACGTGATCCACGACACTCCAACATGGGTTACGATATTACGACGGTGACAGAAAGGGGCGACATCCCTCTCTGTCTGCTCGGTGGCAGGGTAAGTGCACGCCGAGCCCGTCCTCACTACTCCGCTGTGCCCTCTGCTTATCAGAGGGACACGCGGAGAAACGCCCATGGTCCAAAATGGACCCCTCCCGTCAGAACTTTTGCCACGGGCAGTGACATTCCCCAGAGGATAGGAATCGCTTCACATTCCTCAGGGAAGATCACTACCCGCGCCCAGGGTGCACCAGTCTATCAGCTGCCGTTCCCTCCAGACGAGTCCAGAAGGACAAGCAGCCGATAGGCACGCGGGGAGGTATTCTGACCGACACCCCGTTTTTTAGACTTAATACCAACTTGTTTTTATTTTGCTTTTTCTTGCATGTTTTCTTATGTAATGTGCGTCATTTTTGTGTAAATAAACAGTTTTTCTTTCTTTCTATGTAATTTTTTCAATATATATCTGTAATGTTTTTTTGGACAATCTTGAAAAGATGCATAAAAATAAAATAAATTATAATTTTAATTGTTGTTTTTTTACCTGCAAAAATTGGCAAATCCTAGTGAATTATAAAGAACCTACAAGCAACCAGTGCATATATCACACTAAGAGTAACTTTAAACAAAAATCTCTTACCTACTATACATGAGATGAAAATATTTAATAACTACCTACCTAAAATAAATAACATAACATAACATAACATCACGCCTGTAATCCCCGAAAGGTTAGGCAGAGGTGTACACATTAGTACACCCACATTTCGCCTGTTATATTTTTAGTCCCATGTAATAGGGGGCGAGCCTATTGCCATCATCCGGGCACAAATCCAGACTCCGAGGCTGTTACTGAGAAATTCCTGATGGAAAAACCCAATAACACTTTGCCCGACCTGGGAATCGAACCCAAGACCTCATGCTCAGCAGTCGCGTTTGCGACCACTAGACCAACAAGGCAGTCTAAAATAAATATTTTTAAAAAAAAACTAAATAAGCACTTAACTACCCATAGAGGTAGGATTTCCAATAATTGTGTTATAATAGAGTTAGTTACAGATGAAACTGATAGAAGCTAATAAAAAAAATCTACACAGTTTTTTATTGAGTTAATATAAACTAAAAATGTGGATTTTATTTTCAATTCTCCAGTATTAAATGCTCTGAAAGGGTCAATTTATACTAGCGCAGAGTCGAAGCGCATCGAAGCGTCTTTCCAAAACTGAACATAATAAATTCAACCTTAACTCCACAGCGTAACGCACACATTACTTGTGAGATTTTAAAAAGTCGCGCGCATTCTTCGGAATTCGCGCGTCTGCGCGTGAACAACGCTGATTAGTGCGCGCGCATTAGTGTGTGCGTTACGCTGTGGAGTAAAGGTTGAATTTATTATGTTCAGTTTTGGAAAGACGCTTCGATGCGCTTCGACTCTGCGCTAGTATAAATTGACCTTAAGAATAGAATGTTCAAGCGGATAAAATTCCTATCATTACATATTATAATAAAACAGTTCCCCGCGGCCCGCCGCGCCGCGTCTCAAAAACTGCAGTACTGATTTACGTGGGATTTTACCAATATACAGAGTTCATAGAAATTTAGGTGTATAGGTATATATATTATATTAGAGAAAAACAGAACGTTTCAGTGATTTGTAACACCCGTGCAAAGCTGGGGCGAGTCACAAGTAGTTGTTTACATGTTATCTTAGTACGAAATATATTTTTTTGTGGAAGGTTGATACTTATTAAATAATACCAGTAACACATTTTCAAAATCGAACATAATATATTATAATGAGTACGAAATAACTTCTTGTCAACAATGAATTATAAAAGAACTCACGCGGACCATAATATCATAGTTTAAAACCGAAACGACAATTAGAATTTGTGACCATTGAAAAAATATTTTACAAAACGAGGGAAACAGGTTACTAATGTGCGCCCGCACACTAGTGTGAGTGTCCACTTCTACACGTCATTGTATTACGACGAATACAACTAAAATTCGCTTCCTATTGGTCAAAACGCATGCATGACGGTGATCGAGTCGAGAGCGGTGCCATGCGATAATCGCCTTAAAGGTGAGCATGCGGAACTTTGGTCGATAGTACATAACATTTTTATAAATAAATTGGCAAGGCACTGTCATAATCTTAATCTTCTTAAATACTTCCCTAAGAGATTCGCGACGAGGTAGATTGTAAATGGCTCTGATAGCTCTCTTCTGTAAAATAAAAATGGTTTCAATGTCAGCAGCCCGACCCCACAATAAAATGCCATAAGACATAATGCTATGAAAGTAGCTGAAATAGACTAATCGCGCAGTCTCTACATCTGTCAACTGAAATGAAATGATGAAATAAAATTATATTTATTCAGTAAATTGGTTATAAATAACACTTTTACACGTCACATTTTAAACTAGATGAGTCCAGTGTTTCCTAGCCGACTGCTCTGAGAAGAAACACCGAAACAAATTTAGAGGTCAAAGTCTCTTTTAAAGTCCATACAATTACTTGTATTGGTCAAATCATATGCGAACCAAGTAGGTTAATGTCCGAGGTGGTCTCTTGAGGAGAGAGGCACACAAATTTGAGTCGGCCTGTCCAGTCAGTGCACGCATTTGTCAGAAATCGTCAAGCTCGACTCAGAATTTTAAGGAGCTCAACGACGCGACGAACAATACCAAAGAAGGGACATTTGGGTAGGCCGCATCGAGTACTCAAACTGTCAGACAACCATGAAATCTAATCAGAAAAAAAGCAACAACCCACATAGTCCACATATTTACAATATAATATATAAAAAAAATACTTTTCAAAGTATATCCAAATGAAAAGAAAAAACAAAAAATATATAAAAATATAAAAATACAATAGTCTCTAAATGTCATATTAACGTAAAATTAAAAGATGTCATGTTTAGTAAAATATGTCAAAAAGAGAAATGTAATTTGCAAAGGGCATAATCACAAGGCTTAGCAGAGCGAGCAGTTCAATCCCAAGCTTTTTTATCATCTAAATAATCCGAAATTTTATAGTAGCCCTTTTTGTATAGTTTGGTTTTAATACAACTTTTAATTTTTTTAATTGGTAAACTTTGAACATCAATGGGAAGTTCATTGTAAAAACGTATACATTGACCCATGAACGAGTTGCCTACTCTGTGGAGACGAGTGCGATGTACCACAAGATTGTGCTTATTTCTAGTATTAAGTCCATGAACATCGGACACTTTCTTAAAATTTGAAATATTCTTGTGTACATACATGAGGTTTTCAAATATGTATTGTGAGGCTACAGTCAGAATATTGATGTCTCTGAATTTCTCTCGAAGGGAATCCCGTGGACCTAAGTTGTAAATGGCTCGAACAGCCCTTTTTTGTAGAACAAAGATAGTATTAATGTCCGCACAGGTTCCCCAGAGAAGAATCCCATACGACATGAGACTATGAAAAAAGCTTTTTTACAAAAAAAGATCACCGCCTTCAAAAACCACAAAATAAAAAATAACTTTAGCTTGAAAGTCGGCGGCTTTAATTTTGTTTCTTGTTATGTAGGTATTGCCACCGACTTCCAAGCTAAAGTTATTTTTTATTTTGTGGTTTTTGAAGGCGGTGATCTTTTTTTGTAAAAAAGCTTTTTATTTTTCACTTTTTAGTGCTTGTGTGTTAATGTTTGAAATCCTTACATAAAGCCCTTTCAAACAATACCTCACACGATATATTTAATTCTGGAAAGTGGTAGGAGGGGGGTTGACGTACCCCCTCCCCATTTCCTTTAGTCAGACATCGACTACACGTATAAACAAAGCAATTTTTCTTGTTACGGCGGTTCTGCTGTGATTTTACAAGGAGTTCCGTTCCATATCTCCAAAGTTCATCATCAGATCATGACAATATTCCTATGGGACCTATTCGGGACTATACTCTTTTAAACAAAAAAAGAATCATCCAAATCGGTTCATAATTGGCGGAGTAATCGCTGAACAAATAAACAAAAAAAAAAAAACAAAAAAAAAAACATACGCGTCGAATTGAGAACCTCCTCCTTTTTGAAGTCGGTTGAAAAATAACTGAAATAAACAACTCTGGCGGATAAAGATTCGACAGATAACTGATGTGGATACATCCACATCAGTTATCTGTCGAATCTTTTTAACAGCATAAGCGGCCAAACTGAGCCTGCCTGACAATTTTTCTATGTACGGGCCCCATTGTAATTTGGCGTCAATGGTAATTCCAAGAAACACCATTGACTCAACAGGATTCAACTCTATTCCATTAAGCTGAACATTGGTACTTAGCTGCCTGACATTTGGCGTTGAAAATTTAATGAGATTCGTTTTTTTTTCGTTTAACAGAAGATTATTTACATTATACTTCGACTCACGTCGATATGTACTTGTTCAAGTTGGTCATGTTGCTAAGCGTTCCGTGAATAAAATTACTTAAGTGAACAATAAACGCATAAAACAGCAGAAAACTTACACAGTGACCTTCAGTGTTTTACGCCTAATCAAGCAATATGGATATTAATTGTGCTAAGTGAAAATAAGTGCATAAAATCACATAAAAACTTAATTTAAAATCTGTTAAAATTCAAATTTCTTATCTACGGTGCTCACGGCAAACAAAAGACTGGACTTTGAACCCATTAGCACTTCTATTCGTCAACAATCTAATTGGCTTAATATTTACCATACAATTACTTTTTTTGAACAAGATCATAAGAAGCGCTTGTAGCCCCTACGGAAACAGTAGGACTGCCAAGGTGTATGTCTCAAGTTCAAAACTCAGGGCCGGAATCACTTTTGTATTTTTTTTTTTTTCCCGCTTTATTGTTGCTGTTTAAATTCCTATCGGAAAACAATGTCTCAAAACAGTGTCACCTCTCCAAAAACAGACATTAGTGTAAATCTTAGCCATACTCAGTCTGAACCTGACATGCATAAAGCACTGTGTGAGTCGCCTGGTATCGCCAACGTCTCAATTCGTCAGAAACGTCCACGTATAGACACCTCCCCTGACATCGAGCACATAGTTAAGCCGTTGACTGAGGAATTTCTGCAGACCATTCGCCGAGAAATAAGAGACGTAATGTCAACTGAGATCTCGAAATCAATACGACATTGCATTGCGGAAGAACTAGGGGATTTAAAGAAGGCTATGTCTCTCATTCGCAAACTTGAAGCCTCTGTTCAATTCATGAGTGACGAGTTCGACCAGGTAAAAAATGAAATTAAAGACTATAAGGATACCAATCAACTAATTCTGAAAGAAAATCAGCTTCTCAAGCTTACTGTGTCAGACTTGTCTATTAGAGTTAATTTACTGGAACAAAACACTCGTCAACAGAACATTGAAATCAATGGTGTGCCTGAAAACAAATCTGAGAATTTGATCAGCACGGTAGCGCAGTTGGAAAAGGCCGTTTCAAGCACTCTAATAGAGAATTGCATCATATCAGCCGTACGTGTCAGAAAAATTGACCCGCAAAGCACCTCTCCGAGAGCAATTATCGTCAAAATTAATAGTACATCAACTCGTGATGAAATCTTAGCGTCCGTTATGAATTATAATAAGAAACATCCGGAAAATAAACTGAACTCCCATCTTTTAGGATACGGTGGCACAAAAAAACCAGTATTTGTGTCCGAACACCTCTCACCACTTAATAAACAGATACATGCAGCTACTAGGAAAGCTGCCCGTGCCAAAGAATACAAATATGTGTGGGTACGTGACGGCAGAATCCTTGTTAGAAAAACTGATGGGATGCAAGCCAAACAAGTGCGGAGCCTTGAAGCTGTTGAGCTACTCTAACAAACACTCCAGGCTTTATTAAAAAACCAATAATATAATACTTTTGATTCCAAAACTCTCATTCAAGATCTATTACCAAAATTTTAGAGGAATAAGAACCAAACTGCGAAACATTATGCTTGCAGTACAACGACATCAATACGACGTTATTATTGCTATAGAAACTTGGCTTGACGATGCAATAAATGACGGCGAAATATTTGACTCTAGATACACAATATATCGTAGAGATAGATTCTCAACTTTCCTGGGACATAAAAAGGGTGGAGGTGTGCTAATCGCTGTACTGAAGACAATCGGTAGTATTCGCATGGCAAAATGGTAAACTGACTCCGAAAATCTGTGGTTAAGACTAGTGATTACCAAGGAAAACAGGACGCAATACCTGAACATCTGCGCAGTATACTTGCCCCCACCTGTACAACAACAAACACTGGACGCGTTCCTGGATAAGGTTACCTCTGTAATTGATTTAACGGGTAGCCACACACTCATTGCTGGCGACTTTAATCTGGGATTCATCAAGTGGCTACTCCTTTGTAGATTGTTTATCTCTTAACAGCTTACAACAGCTAAATCATGTAAAAAATCACCAATGTAAATCTCTTGATCTAATATTGTGTAACTTTCACGGGGTACTTGTCCATGAATGTACTGATCCATTGTCAACAATAGACTCTTACCATCCCCCTTTGTGTATTGAGACTACCAGTGTATCGCCAATATTCTTAAAATGTAAGCTCTCAGCAAAGTTTAACTTCCGCAAAGCAAACTACCCACTAATTAATGAGGGAATAAATCAGGTCAATTGGATTGAAAATTTTGCCCAATGCCAGGATACCAATGCTATGGTAGAACTCGAAGATCTTGGACGACATCATAAGTTCATTTGTGCCAAAATCCAAAATAAAATGCAATAAATACCCTATGTGGTTCTCTAAAAGTCTTATAAACATTCTAAACGAAAAGGAAAAACTTAGAAAACGTTACAAAAAGTATAAAAATCCCCGTGACGACTACGAATATAAATAATTCAGTCAGAGAGCCAGCCACGTTATTAAAAGTAGCTATGGTAACTTCTCTAAGAATATGGAGGAAGGCATAACCCACAATCCCAAGCTTTTCTGGTACTTCGTCAAGGCAAAAAAATCAGGTTCAAGTGAAATGCCATCGGAATTGAAGTTGGGCACTGAAGTGGCCACTTCGGGTGACGGCATTTGCAATCTTTTTGCGCGCCACTTTTCTTCGACATTCACCCAATCGGGCGCCCTTCACTCTGAACATCGGTCGGATGACACGCAGATCTTCTCTTGCAATACGCTGGGCAGCGTTTCTTTCTCGGAAAAAGACATAATTAGAGCGAAACCTTAATGTATGCAAAGGTGCAGGTCCAGACGGTCTACCACCTATATTTGTTAAAAAATGTTCTGTCAGTCTATCTCTTCCACTCAAAATAATATTTAACCACTCTATCAAAACTTCTCAATTTTCTTATAAGTGGAAGCTTGCACATGTAGTGCCTGTCTTTAAAAAAGGGGAGGTTGATAGCGTAAAGAATTACCGACCTATATCTATTTTGTCAGTATTCTCAAAAGTTTTTGAGTCTCTCTTGTGTCCTGTTTTAACCGCTCATTCCAAAATTGAAATGGCTCCACAACAACATGGGTTTTGCTTTCAGAAATCTACTACGACGAACTTAGTTCTTTACGTAAACGACCTTTGCAAATTAGTAGACTCACGCCAGCAAGTGGACTCTATTTACACAGATTTCAGCAGTGCGTTTGACAAAGTAGACCACAACATATTGCTGCAAAAGCTGTCAAACCTCGGCATATTTGGTCAACTTTGGCTATGGTTTAAATCTTATCTGACTGACAGTAAAAAAAGAGTTGTAGTGAAAGGTCATCAGTCTCTATCTTACCCTTCAACATCTGGAGTCCCTCAAGGTTCCCATTTGGGCCCAATATTGTTTATCATATTCGTCAACGATATAGTAAACAGTTTTAAACAAAGCACCTGTTCCATTTTCGCAGATGACTTGAAACTATATCGTGTCATTGACGCAAGTACAGACATTGCCCTACTCCAAGAGGATCTCAACTCCGTACATAGTTGGTGTATTAAAAATCACATGTTTCTAAATGCTGATAAGTGCTACTATATAACATTCGCAAAAAAACATCTTACGCTTACCTCCTCATATTCACTCAACGGCAGAGTTCTTCAAAAAGTTGATACAATCCGAGACTTGGTTGTTCTCCTTGATAGTAAGCTTTCGTACATACTTCACATTGACTCTATTGTCTCTAGGGCTACTAAAACACTGGGATTCATAAAAAGAACCTGTTATGACTTCAAAACCGTCCAACCCTTAACTGTTCTCTATAATTCACTTGTACGAACTGTTTTGGAATATGCGTCACCTGTCTGGAATCCAATTTATGGTACACATGTGAATCGCATAGAACGGGTCCAAAAAAGCTTTACACGATATCTGCGGTACAAATCTGGAAGCTGTCCTTTGGACGCTGATTACTCGCAAAGGATAAGTCACTTCAAAATGACAACCTTAAAACAGCGAAGGCAAAGTAACGACCTGATTTTGCTACATAAAATCGTTAATGGATACATACAAGTTCCGAAACTTCTAGTAGAAATAAATATATCTGTCCCTCGCCACTGTAATCCCAGATCTGAACGCATCTTAAATGTGTTTACTCCGTGCCCAACAAGAACTAACCTAACCTTGGACATTTTGCACCAATGACGACGAATGTTGACGAGGACGTACAATAAGCTCCATGCACGTTCCAATAGCATTGATATTTTCGCCAGTAAGCTATCTCAATTTCGCAAACAATTGTTACTGACCCACAGTGGCCATAGTTAATATCCATTTTCTATATTCTATATTTTATATTATAATTTGTCATTGATTGTACTATTCTTCAGAACAACAAAGAGATTTAGATAGTTCGTTTTTTTTTTTCTTATTTTAATTCCCAATTTGGTTTTCATGTAGTTTAGTTATTTGTTCTTATATACATATATATTTTATAATATGTTGTACTCTATAAACTTGAATTATGTAAGTGCTGTGCACACCTGTAAGTGACTAATTCACTCTAGCATTTAAGTTTAATTGTTACAGTACCCCAAACAATGTATTAGTGAATAAGTCGTTGGAGTGCCATAATCAAATAAACAAATAAACAATTAAACCAATGGACAACTTTACAGAGTGCATTGTTAACTTCGTCAAAATTTTCTAACTGTCGCTTGATTTTAAAAATTAGTGAAGTGTCATCCGCGAACAATACAATCTTGTGATTATCCCTTACGTGATAAGGTAAGTCATTAATATAAATCAAAAACAGGAAAGGTCCTAGAATTGAACCCTGCGGAACGCCCATGGTGACCGCAGATCCTGCAGACATTTTCCCATTGACATCAACCCTCTGAATTCTGTTGTTCAGATAAGAAGTCAGAAGGTCGAGAGCTCTGTTCCTTATACCATAGTGGTGCAATTTCCTGATGAGTGTATTATGGTGTACGCAATCAAAGGCTTGGATAAGTCGCAGAAAATGCCAAGAGCATCCCGCGATTCCTCCCAGGCCTCAAATATGTTTTCGGTAACTCCACGCCCGCGTCTATAGTTGAACGACCCTTTGTAAAATCGTACTGTCTCAGATGGAGTAAATTATATTTATTAAAATGCCTTAACATTTGATTCAAAATTAATTTTTCAAAGATTTTGCTCAATGTGGGTAATATGGAAAAGGGCCGAAAATTCGTGGGATCAGTTGTACTACCAGATTTGAACAGTGGAATCACTTTACTAAGTTTCATCAGGTCAGGAAATACACCAGATGCAACGCAAGAGTTAAAAACAATTGATAAAAAAGGAGAAATAACATTAATTATTTCAGACATGATATGTACCGATAATCCCCAAAGGTCGGCAGTTTTTTTTAAATCTAGATCCCTAAAGGAATCAACAATATCTTTAGCAGTCACAACAATAAATTCAAAATGTTTGTCGCATTTTGGCACACTTTCTTTTAATATAGAGTAAGCAGAAGTGGACGACGACGACATCTGGCACACTTTCTTTTAATATAGAGTAAGCAGAAGTGGACGACGACGACAGAGTCCTGGTTGTTAAAATTGGAATATTAGTGAAGAAATTTTCAAACTCTGTTGCCACGTCCATGTCCGCCTTAAAATCTACATTGTTGATTTTCAAATGGAAATCACGGTTGCGTACTGTAGTTTTTCCCGTTTCTGAATTAATAATATTCCAAGTTGTTTTAATTTTGTTACCAGATAATTTTATTTTATTTCTTATGTGTATGGCTTTTGCTGAGGAACAGGCTCTTTTAAAAGTTTTAGAGTATTTTTTTACAAATTCTTTAAAAGTTTCGTCTTGGTTATATGATTTTTCACTGTACAAATCATATAACCTTTCCCTACTTTTATAAATACCCGGTGTTGCCCAGTCACTAAATTTAACACGGTCACAAGCAGTTAATGTTTTTGAGGTAAAAACTTTCCTGAATTCACAATTGATAAGATTAAATAATAAACTATATGCATTGTCCGGGTTGATGTGATAAGGCAAACTCGGTAGCTTTTCCATTAAATTACTTTTAAATTGTACTAAACGACTTTTGTATACAGGAACAAAACTCACAAACTTCCTTTGAGCTTCACATATTTTCTGAGGGAAAGTAACTAACTGGCCACAGTGATCCGAGTCCAACTTGTTTATAATTAAACGGCTGGATGGTCTTAAGTTTGTAAAAATATTGTCAATGCAGGTGGCACTAGTGACAAGCACAAGAAATGTGTGGTACAAGTTATATGACTTCAATAAAGTCAAAAATTTATTTACAGTAGCTGATCATTCTAGTATATTAATGTTAAAGTCTCCACAGACAGCAACTGTTTTATTACTGCTACAAGTCTTTAATAATACTTCCTCCATATGTTTTTCAAAAATATCATAGCAAGCACATGGGGGCCTGTAGTTACACGCTCATTACAATGAACTGCTCAAGCTCGATGCAAGCTATTTCAATAACTCGCTCAACAGAGAGGCTTACTATGTCCTTACGTTCCTTAAATTTAATATTGTTGCGAACAATGATGAGGGAGCCACCCCGTATCATATTCACTCTGCTGAACGAGCTGGCCACCAGGTGATTATTAAAGCTGAACATGAACTGGTGGACTTTTAACCAATGTTCAGTTACACATAAAATATCAACAAAACTACAGTTCATGTACAGCTCTAATTCTAATTCTTTACCTATCACACCCTGTATATTTTGATGAACTATTTTTAAATTATTGCTGGTAAGTTCACTTATGTTACAAGAATCTGATTGGTGTGATATTAAAGAATGGCTTACATTATTGCTAGAGTTTTACTCTATTGTCTCAAAACCCCTTGAATTTTGGTACAAGTCTAATTTGGTAATTGAATTAGTGCTAGAGATTGACTCTATTGTCCCATGTTGTAATTTAAATTACTTGGAACAAATTCCAAGCTCTGCTTATTTAAATGAAGTGTATGACTTGACTGCTCATTAGAGGCAGTATAGTTAGCCAAACACTTGGCTGACTCATAAATACAATATGATAGCGATTTTGCTACCTGTGCTTTATAAAAATTGCAAAGATAGTAATTATCTTCGGTCGTAAAATATTTTTGACTAATGAGTACATTAGAGTCAATAAATTCAATTTTTTTATTATACAATGTCATAGTATTTATTTTCATATTATGTCTATATCTAATGTTATTTTCGGTCTGTGACAGGCCATTGCCATAAGGAAAGGCAAACAGCACTATTTTATGTACATTTAACATGGCTAAACTATCAAAGTACTTTTTTTATTTTGGTACTGTTTGCATTTCCCCTTCTCCCAATTAAAATTAAAATAGTAGTAGATGGGCTGTACTCCTTACTTAATACTTCCTCCAGAATACCACTGTAACTGGCATCAGGCATACAACAATTAATTACCTGTTTATCTAAATGATTGTGTAGTACATGACCCATATTTTTACCCATTTCATCACAGTACATGAAAATTTGGTCATTATTATTTACAATTATTTCTGATTTTTGTGTGGCGAGGGAATTACTGACAAGACTGTCAAACAATTCCACAGACTAAGTCTCTGATGGTATAGACTCATGAAGGATAGCTGACCGTGAACAGCCTGATGAATCATGATTATAATCTGATGTTAGATTATTAGTCAAAGAATTAAACATTCTCTCATTCTCGCTACATTGTTCCACCAAGCTGTTCATAGCCAGAATATATTCTCCCATTTCCTTTTGAGAAATTTCATATTTAGCTGTTATTAAGTTCAAGGACTCCCGTAAATGGAGAATCTCCGACTGTGATCGTTGAATTTCAGCCTCATAATTGTTTTGAACTTTATTCACCATGATATTATGATTACTAATTTTTTCTTTAAGTAATTTACAACTTCTCAATGATTTACAGGTTTTAGGATATGAGTTTTTATTATTTTTAATTAATTTTTGTGTCTTTTTTATTATTTTGTTAATTTTAATGTATTTTTTTAAACTTATTATTGCTACACTTTATTAGCCTGACCTGAGGGCTTGATGTTACACTACTGTCATGAGTAAGGTCAATGGTTTCAATAAGACTGTTTTTATTGCTCAAGATTGGGTTAGCAGAATGCAACGGAGTGGTACCTACCAGTTCCTCAAACATCGCATGAGTCTGTGATGTCCGGAGTCTTTGGCTAGTGCTCTCCATTCTGAGGATTGTGTCCTGGGCTTCACTTAGCCTAAATTTAGCGTTGTGTTTGATAGTTGTATCAAACACATCGCCACACTGGTCAAAGGTTTCTACCGTATGCTGAAGCTTGTCCCGTTCCTCAGTGATGTGAATTAATTGATTGTGCAGTTCTGCCATCTCACTCTTGAGCTTGGTAATATTATTTAAAATATTAAGTACTTCCCTCTCATTGTCATCCTGTTCCCTTTGCAATTCCTTACACAAATCCTTATATTTCTTTAATTCTACTAAGGCTGCTTGGAGTTTTGATTCCTCCAGGCGTGCAGTAGCCCTCCTGGTCATTATTCTATCCATCACTGACAAGAGTTATCAAAAACAGAGAGAACAACAACTACAGGCAAGAGATGTTATTTGAAAAGTTTGTGTAAGGAATGCAAAACTATAAATACGCTAGTCCTTTATATAAATGAATACATCAAAGTGTAATGTTACAGTTTCAATAGCTATTTCAAAATACTTACAGTAATTTGCGATGACAAAGCACTATTTTCCAAAATAATGATCGTTACGATTCAACTTACATTGACGATGACACTTGTCATTTTTATTAACAGTTTTAACGATTTAATTCACTTAATATCACAATTTAACATTGTATTTACAATTGCGTTAAAAACAAAAGATATAAATTAAAATTAAATTAAAATATTGGGAGAAGTTTTGTTGACGTGTAGTCAACAGTGTTGCCACAGATCAGAAAAAAAACTGTCTTATCTTTCTAACAGCATAAGCTGTTGAATTTAACCGTCCCGCAATAATGTTATATGAGGTCCCCATTGTAATTTGTCGTCGAGCGTGATTCCTAGGAAAAACCGTTTGATTAATAAATTCCAGTTTTTCTCCATTCAATATTATATCACATTCGCTATTTCTAACGTTTGGTAAACTGAATCTAATACATTTCATTTTTTTTTTCATTTAATACTAAATTATTAACGGTAAACCAATTTTGGACCTGGAGAATAGAGTTATTCACGTCGTCAAGATTTTGTGACCGCCTGTCTATTTTAAAAATCAATGAGGTGTCATCTGCAAATAACACCATCTTTGGTTCATTTTCCAGTAATTGAGGCAAATCATTTATATAAACTAGAAATAGAAATGGACCAAATATCGTACCTTGTGGAACGCCCATAGTCATTTCAGACCCCAATGAGTTTACGCCGTTTACCTGAACCTTAGCCTGTCTACCTATCAGATATGACCTTAGTAAACCAAGAGATGTTTTACTAATCCCGTAGTACTCCAGCTTCAACAAAAGTGTCTCATGATTAACGCAATCGAACGCCTTTAAGAGGTCGCAAAAGATTCCAATGGCATCTTGAGCTTCCTCTCAGGCGTTAAAAATGTTCTTAAGTAGGGTGACACCAGCGTCAGTTGTACAACGCCCTTTAGTGAAACCGTACTGTTGTTCATGAAAGATGGAATTTTTATTAAAGTGACGTAACATTTGATGGAGCAATAACTTTTCAAATACCTTACTGAGAACTGAGAGAATCGACACAGGCCTATAATTGTTGGGTTCCTTACTATCACACGCTTTAAAAAATGGTACGACTTTACTGTGTTTCATCAGATCGGGAAAGACTCCTTGGTCTACACTGGTGTTAAATATTAAGGCTAAATAGGGCGCAATAGTTTCGATTATAGACCCATTAACTTTTACAGACATTCCCCAAAGATCTTCTGTTGATTTAATTTTAAGATCTTTAAAAGTTTTTATGACAGCCTGGTGGTTAGTATGTCAAAATCTAAAATCCACAGGGCAAGCCTTAACATTATTTTTAAGTAAGGCAGCAGAGAGAGCGGGGGAGGAATTCAAAGCCTCAGTAGTTTGAAAGGGAATATTAGCAAAAAAAGTTTCAGATTCCTGGGCTACTTCTATATCTGTATTAATAGGGCCATGTGCAGTCTCTAAATTAAATTCAGTATTACGCTGTTTTTTTTCTACCTGTTTCATTGTTTATTATTTGCCAAGTAGTTTTTATTTTATCATCAGCTGACTTTATTTTATTACATATGTGAAGAGCTTTCGTTATTTTACAAACACTTTTAAAAAGCTTTGAATATTTGGAAACATACTTATGAAAATTTACATTAATTGTATGTTGCTTCAGTCCATAAAGTTCAAATAGTTTTTCTCTGCTTTTACGAATACCTGGAGTCGCCCAGTCGCTAAATAAGAACTTTGTGTAAATACTTTTAGTTTTTAATGGAAAATTGTCATTAAATTGGATTTTTAATATTGAAAAAAATTCGGCATATAACTCATTTGGGTCACCTATATTATTGAAACTATGAGTGCATAATTTACTGGACAAAGAGTTATTAAATTTTTCTAAACTTTTACAATTAATTGGCCTAAACCTAATTTGGGTTTTTTGTAGTGGTACGTAGGCACAGAACGTAATTGATTGTCCACTATGATCGGATGTCAGCCTGTTAACAATTTCCTTATATAGGTATTCACAATTACAAAATATATTGTCAATACAAGTGGCAGAAGAAGCTGTCACTCGGATAGGCTCACTAAAAACATTTGACAAATCAAATGATTTGAAAAGGCTTAATAATTTGATACTACTAGTGTTACTTTCTAACAAATCAATATTAAAGTCACCACATATAATGATTGATTTACTACTAATACTAACTTTTTTTAATACATCTTACATTACAGAATTAAACACAGATAAATTCTGATAGCTGGGAGGTCTGTATACACAAACTATAACATGCTTATCAAGCTCAACACAGGACAATTCAATGGTGTGTTCAACCGATAGTCTAACAATGTCATGTGTATATATATTGTACACTAATTACCAGTCACCCTATATAATGATAATATTAATACTTACCGAAAATCAGAAATTCCATAATTTTTTAGCATCCTAGATGAGTGATTTGTAAATGTAAATGTAAATCTTGGTAAGGACAAAAGCCCTGTAACAGAGAATGATAAAAACATATACATTGATGCTATAAAAAATCAAATTAGTTCTTACATAGTTAAAATATTTCTTTACTAACCTGGCAAATTTAATGTTGGTACTGCAATGTTACTCAATCTATTGTACCGACAACAATATTTTTCTTCAGAGTGAGCATGGCATACACTGCGATGTTTGTATATGTCTTCATCATCTAAACCAATGATGTCACCCCCAATTGAAGTTACCCATTGATTGAAGCGTGCTTTGTATTTTGATGGATTTGGAAACAAATGCAAGGTTTGACTTGTATCTGAAACAATAATTGGTTTGGTTATCATTACATCAATACTAATATTATAAATGTGAAAGTGTGTTTGTTTGTTTGTCCTTCCTTCACGCCCAACTAAGCAAACAATCGACTTGATTTTCGGCATAGAGTTAGTTGAAAGGATGGAGAGTAATATAGGCTACTTTTGGTCCTGGAAAAACTTCATGTCAAATTCCACGCGAGCGAAGACGCGGGTAAAAGCTAGTATATAATAATAATAAAAGTTTATTAATTATCAAATCAAATATCTCGACTTAGCAAAAGTCAAAAAAGTCAAAAGTCAAAAGTCAAAACATTTATTTCAATTAGACCATTTACAGGCACTTTTGAATTGTCAAAGAGTCGGTCAGTTAGTCCGAAAGTTGAAGCTAGTTGCTCGTTCCAAAACGGAGGTAGGCCTCTATGGAGAAGAACGAGCAAGAAACTCCACGGCACTCTTTTAAATTAGGTTATTACAAAATCTTGGTTACATTATTCTTGTCGATTCTATATGTGATCACAATGAAGATGAATATAAAATAGTAGTAAAAAAAATATAAAGAAATTAAAGCCATAGCAGTTAAGAGATGACCAATCCCAACTGACAGCACTCGTTCACGAGCATGACGCATGGATCAGCACCACCTAGCTCAACCATTATGGAGGGAGCCAAATGATCCAACACACGCGCCACCATCAGCGAGACATTTGAGTGAGCATGACAAGCTCTCAACTGCCATGCTTATTAAGTCAAAACACATCGTAACTTAATAAATAAAAAATGCTCCATGGTACTCACATTTACAAAATTGAAATAAATGATATTAAATTATACAATACTAACACTTTCAGTGTATTTATTCGTTGGATGACTGTGATATGTAAAAATAAAATAAAAAGTAATCGTACTGATAACAGTAAAAGTTATTCAGGTCGACATAAAAAAAAAAGGGTAAGAAACATCATTCTCTTAAAAAAACAATCCTATTTAGTGAGCCCGAGTGGCTGTGGAGCAGGACTAGCATTTAGCCAAGCATTTTTGTCCGTGATATAATCATCTAACTTATAATATGCTTGATTACATAGTGTGCGTTTTATGCATGTCTTAAATTTTCTCTCATTTAGTTGGAGAATATCGACTGGTATTTTATTTTAGCATTTTACACAGTACCCCATAAAAGAAGTGCTTACTTTCGACAATCTGAAACTTGGTTGATCTAATTTGTTCCTATTTCTAGTATTAAAATCATGTCTATCACTAATTTTCTTAAAAAGATGAAGATTTTTTCGAACATGCATAATGTTTTCATATATATATTGACAAGGTACCGTCATGATGTTAATTTTTTTAAACAATTGTTAACGCGCAGGACGGCGAGGTGCGGGGCGCACTCACCTCTCCCCCCACCCACCCGCCGGTGGATATAAAAGGACTCGCGCCGCGGTCATTTGGGTCGACTCCCATTGCATTGTATAATAACTCGTATATTTCGCATATTCAATAAATCCAAAAATTTGTAAAAAGTGAAAGTTGATAGAAATAAATGAAGTCAAAGTCTACGAGTTCTCTTTTCAGCTCCCATCAACAAGACCCAACACACAATAAAGTCTAAGCCTAGACATATTGGTGCCGTGACCAGGATATCGGAGATTGAGCAAAGTAAAAAGGAAGACATTTAAAGGACAAAGATAAAAAGGAATTAAAGGAAAAAGGGAAGAGAGAGTACAAGGATTAGCTAAACGCCACGAGGTGAGCCCGTTCCATATTTTTTCCTACCTACCCACTTCTTAGTCCCGTGTGCAGATTATTTGGCAAATTATTGTAGAAGTTTCTGATATCCTGTTGCAAATAAAGAAACCTGGTAATTTTCATTTATATATAACACAACGTAGTATTTTTCGTATTGTAAACAATGTCTGTAGCCTCTAGAAAAATCGCAGATCCAATAAAAAAGAGAAGTTACATAAAAGGTAGATTAACAATTTTTAAAGGTTATCTAGAGGACATTACAACTTTAGATAAATTAACGGATCAGCAAATTTCCGAGTTAAGGTTAAGATTATCCAAATTAGAAGCGTGTTTCTCCACTTTCGACGACTTACAATCCGAAATTGAAATTGAATCGGAAGATCCTGTGGAACAAATGAAGATTCGTTCAGAGATTGAAGGTCAGTTTTATGTATTAATTTCTAAGGGTCAGTGTGTTTTGGATAAAATAGACGAATATAATGTAAGAAGAAAAAGTCTTGCCCATCCCAATACAAAACAATCCGGTAGTTTCGAAAGTGCGAGCTCATTTACTGGATCGATAAAGTTACCCACAATCAAATTACCAACATTTGACGGAAACTACAATCAATGGTTAGAGTACAGGGACACATACGAAGCATTAATCCATAACAATGATTCCATTGAACCAATAAATAAGTTCCATTATTTACGATCGTCATTAGAGGGTAGCTCCTCTTTAGTTATTAAATCATTAACGTTTAGCTCTGATAACTATCGTTTAGCGTGGGATTTATTATGTCAAAGATATAACAATAAACGCCTTCTTATAAGTAATCATATGAAATCATTGTTTAATATGGAGTGTCTAACCAAAGAGTCCGATAAATCGTTGCGTCTTCTAATCGATACCGTTACTAAAAATTTGCGAGGTTTACAAACATTAGGCCAGCCTGTAGAATATTGGGATACTGTAATTATCCATTTGACCGCAAGTAAACTGGATGTTACATCGAGTAGAAAGTGGGAGGAACATAAAGGTTCGTTAGGAGAAGTTCCTACCCTCGATGAGTTTTATAAGTTCTTACGTGATCGAGCGGATGTACTAGAATCAGCAAGGCCAAGTACATCAAATAGAAAAAGTGAGAAGGCAGCTAGTTTTGTTGCATCCGCTCAAGCTGGTAACAACCGTAGTTCTAACAATTGTGTCGTTTGTAAACAAGATCATCGCCTATTTGAATGTACGAAGTTTATTTCTATGAGTTTAGAAGAAAGAAACGAGATTGTTTCTAAAAACAAATTATGTATTAACTGTTTAAAACCGGGTCATCGAGCATATAATTGCAAATCATTTGGTTGTAAAATTTGTAAATATAAACACAGCGTATTATTGCATAGAAATAGACCTCAATCGGAGGACAGTAGCAAAAGGGTATATTTCAAACAGGACAACAATACAGCTGCGGCACAATCAACTTCGGTCGGAATAGTGGCGCAGAATGGATGCGAAGCGACACCTACTAATCTGCCGGCCGCCGCGGCCACCGCGGTTCCTACGTCCGCGGAACCGGTTTCCTTATCTACCGTTGCTACTCAATATGTTTTGTTGTCAACCGCGCTCGTTAATGTTCATAGCGAAGTTGAAAATAAATATTATGTAGCCCGCGTATTGTTAGATTCAGGTAGTCAAATCTCATTAGTAACGGAAAGTTTTTGTAATAAATTAGGATTACCTTGCAAACCGATAGATCATCACTTTAATATCAATGGTATAGGAAATACAAAGATACAATTAGCAGAAAGTTGTAAGTTTGTAATAAACTCATTGCGTAATATTTTTTCCGTAGAAGTAAATTGTATGATTTTACCTAAAATAACTAATATGCTGCCCAGTGTAAAGGTAAATGCAAATAAATTAAATATTCCGGGTAACATATTGGTAGATTTAGCAGATTGCAGATTTTATGAGCCCTCTGAGGTAGATATTTTGATAGGAGCCGATTTGTTTTGGGAACTTGTAACAGGCCAACAAGTAAAATTAGGGAAAGGTCTTCCCACATTGCAGAGTTCAAAGTTAGGTTGGCTTGTTACGGGTCCTGTGGATGTTTGTATACCTAATCGTGAAGCAAAATGTAATTTAGCTAGAACTGTTAGCGAACAGTTGGAGAAATTTTGGAAGGTTGAAGAAGTAATATGTATAGATCAATTACCGTATAGTACTGAAGAAGAATTTTGTGAAACTCACTTTATAAAAAATACGTATAGAACTGAAAGTGGTAGATTTTGTGTAAAAATGCCTTTCCACACTTCTCCTTCTGTATTAGGAGATTCGTATATGAAGTCTAAATCTCGTTTAATGAATTTGGAGAGACGGTTTAAGAAGCAGCCTACCGTAAAAGGTGCTTATGTAGAATTTATTAAGGAATATGAACATTTAAATCACTTAACTGAGATTTGCAAACCCACCTTTGCATGTTATTTACCACATCACCCGGTAATTCGAGAAAAGAGCGAGACAACGAAACTTCGTGTGGTATTTAACGCCTCTGAGAAGACCAGCAGTGGGTATTCGTTAAATGACATACAAATGGTGGGACCGGTCATTCAAGATGACTTATTTAGTATATTAATCAGGTTCAGGCAACATAATTATGTTTTAACCTCAGACATTGAAAAAATGTATAGACAAGTATTAATTTCGGAGAGTCAAAGGCATTTACAGATGATATTATGGAGAGAGAACGAGCAGGAACCAGTAAAACATTTGAAATTAAATACTATTACTTACGGAACCGCTTCTGCGCCGTACTTAAGTACTCGTTGTCTCTTGCAATTATCTAATGAGTGTGAAGATCCCGAAGTTAAAGATATAATTAAACATGATTTTTTCATGGACGATTTACTAACTGGACATCAGACGGAGGAAGGGTTAAATCGTATATGCAGATTAATTACCAAAAAGTTAAGTTCAGCTTGTTTTAATTTACGAAAATTTCGGTCGAACGCCAATCAATTATTTGTAGAAAATAAATTAAATGAAGTACAAGAACTTACCGAATTTAAAACAGTGACTAGTACCCTAGGTTTGACCTGGTCGCCTCAGTCTGATTTGTTTAAATTTTCAGTACAAGTGGATGTACATGAAAAAATCACCAAGCGAAATATATTATCTTCAATTGCAAAAATTTTTGATCCATTAGGTCTTTTAAGTATATTTGTTGTCAAGGCTAAATTAATCTTACAGAAATTATGGTTATGCAAATCAGAATGGGATGATCCAGTAGATGATGAAATAAAAAAAATGTGGTATAATTTTATAAGAACCATGAATTCCTTAAGCTGTATGGAAGTACCTAGACATGTGATGTGTAAAGATGTATTGAATATCGAAATTCATATTTTCTCGGATGCATCAGCGTGTGCATACGGGTCGTGTGTCTATGTGCGTTCTATAAATCAAAAGAGAGACATTCACGTACAGTTACTTTGTTCTAAATCAAGGATTGCCCCTTTAAAAAGTTTAACAATTCCTAAACTCGAGTTATGCGGCGCGCTGTTGTCCGCTGAGTTGGGTAATAAGGTGACTCACTCCTTGCGATGTACTATAGCTCGTTGTGTTTACTGGACCGACTCAATGATAGTGCTTGGTTGGTTAAATACATCGCACGCGACTCCAAAGCAATTAAAGGTATTTGTAGCAAATCGAGTACAGAAAATTAATTGTTTAACTAAGAACTGTGAATGGCGATACGTACCAACCGAACACAATCCCGCTGATTATATTTCTAGGGGAGTAGACCAACTGAATAAAAATGTACAAACATTATGGTGGAGTGGTCCGCATTTTTTATCTTTAGCAGAATCTCATTGGCCTAAAGTGGGAAATCAAAAGTTAAATAGTATAACGTTACCAGAAATTAAGCACGTAGGGTCATTAGTAAAATATGTCAACATTAACAACACGTTAATAGACTTTGAGCGTTATTCTAAACTACATAAGGTACAACGTGCAATGGCCTACGTGCTTAGATTTGTTAGGAATTGTAGAATAAAGGTAATGCAAAATAGACTCACCAGTAGTTATTTATTGGCTGAGGAATTAGATGATAGTATGATGTATTTAGTTAAGTTCGCGCAATTAGATGCATTTAGTGATGAATACAATAGATTAGTGAATAATAAGCCGTTGCATAATAAATGTAGAATTTTATCTCTTAGTCCCTTCTTGGACTCGCAATTTAATGTAATACGCGTCGGAGGTCGCCTTAGTAACTCACCCATCTCGTATGAAAGAAAACATCCTTTAGTTTTAGATTATAAACATCGATTAACAAGGCTTATTTGTGAAAATGAGCACTTAAAGTTGTTTCATGCGGGCCCTCAGTTATTGTTATCAGCTGTCAGGGAAAGGTACTGGGTGGTGAACGCAAGAAGGGTAGCTAGGAGTGTAGTAAATAATTGCATAGTATGTAAGCGATTTAGATTTAAGTCTGTAGTGCCAATTATGGGTAACTTACCCAACCAGCGATTGAATCCCGGGACGCCTTTCGATACTACCGGAGTTGATTTGGCTGGGCCCTATTTTATAACTGATAGGAAGGGTCGCGGTTGTAAAATAAGTAAATGCTATATGTGTGTGTTCGTTTGTTTTACTACTAAGGCACTGCACTTAGAAGTTGTGAGCGACCTAAGTACCGAAGCCTTTCTGTTGGCCCTTCGGAGATTTATTTCTCGGCGCTCGAAACCTTGTTTATTATGTTGTGATAACGCGACAAATTTCTTAGGTGCCAGTAATGAATTAAATAAATTTGTATTAGATAATAAAGATAAATTAACTGAATTTTGTTCTAATGAAGGCATGAAGTTTGCATTTATTCCTCCTTATGCCCCGAACTTTGGAGGGTTATGGGAAGCCGGGGTAAAATCGGCCAAGTTCCATTTAAAAAGAATATTAGGGAACAGACATTTAACGTATGAAGAGCTTTCTACTTTATTTTGCCAAATAGAAGCCATTTTGAATTCCCGACCTTTATTTCCCATGTCATCCGACCCCAACGACTTCCATCCCCTGACTCCCGGGCACTTTCTCGTCGGCAAACCGCTGATAGCTCTTCCCTCTCCAGTATTGACAGACATTAACTCAAATCGACTCCACAGATACGAACAGTTAGAACAAATGAGGCAGCATTTCTGGATGAGATGGCAGCACGAGTACATAACTGAGCTTCAGCATCGGACCAAATGGCGCAAACCTGATGTCTCACTCAACATTGGAGATATGGTCATTATCAAGGAAATGAACCTGCCGCCCTTAAGATGGAAAATCGGACGTATACAAACCCTACACAAGGGTAACGATGGAGTATCCAGAGTAGCTGATGTGAGGACGGCTAGTGGCACTGTGCGTCACGCCATCAACCGCCTGTGCCCCCTGTTCGAGCATGATGAAGGAAAGTTGAAGGTGCGACCTTCAACGGGGGGAGTATGTTAACGCGCAGGACGGCGAGGTGCGGGGCGCACTCACCTCTCCCCCCACCCACCCGCCGGTGGATATAAAAGGACTCGCGCCGCGGTCATTTGGGTCGACTCCCATTGCATTGTATAATAACTCGTATATTTCGCATATTCAATAAATCCAAAAATTTGTAAAAAGTGAAAGTTGATAGAAATAAATGAAGTCAAAGTCTACGAGTTCTCTTTTCAGCTCCCATCAACAAGACCCAACACACAATAAAGTCTAAGCCTAGACACAATTCTCTTAGAGACTCGCGTCTGCCAAGATTATAGATGGCTCTGACAGCCCTCTTTTGCAGAACAAAGATAGAATTTATATCTACAGCTCGTCCCCAAAGCAAAATACCGTAAGACATGATGCTATGAAAATAACTAAAATAAACTAGTCTCGCGGTATCCACGTCTGTTAATTGTCTAATTTTTCTGACAGCGTAAGCGGCTGAACTTAACCGCCCTGCAAGAGATGTTAAGTGGGGACTCCACTGCAGCTTTGAATCGAGCGTAATCCCTAGAAAAACTGTCTTCTCAACGAATTCTAGCATGTCCTTGTTCAATATAACGTTACATTTACTCCCTCTAACATTAGAAAAAGCGAATCTTATACATTTCGTTTTTTTCTCATTTAACACTAAATTATTAACAGTAAAGCAATTGTGAACCTTAAGCATAGCGTCATTTACGTCGTCAAGGTGCTGTGCTTGTCTATTTACTCTAAAAATGAGTGAAGTATCATCAGCAAATAACACCATTTATGGTTGGTTTTCTAGTAAATGAGGTAAATCGTTTATATATACTAAAAAGAGGAACGGACCCAATATTGAACCCTGCGGAACGCCCATCTTTACTTTTAAGCTTGATGAATTTACACCGTTTATTTGAACTTGCTGTAGTCTATCATTCAAATACGATTTTACTAAGTTAAGTGCTAGATCACCGAGACCGTAATGCTCAAGCTTTAGGAGCAGTGTTTCGTGATTCACGCAATCGAACGCTTTAGAGAGGTCGCAGAAAATGCCAACAGCATCCTGTGAGTCCTCCCATGCATTGAAGATGTGCTTAATTAAAGTAACACCGGCGTCAGTAGTACAACGTCCTCTGGTGAAACCATATTGTTGATCGTGTAGGATGTTGTTACAGTTAAAATGATTGAGCATTTGATTGAGCATCACTTTTCAAACACCTTGCTGAAAACCGGCAAAACCGAAACAGGTCTGTAATTATTGGTGTCCTTGCTATCTCCGGATTTGAAGAGCGGTTAGGTTAGGTTAGGTTAGGTTAGCTGGGCTGTTTCCGCACTTAGCCTCTTTATTGGGCCATTGTACGTATGAAAAGGATATCCTTGAGGAGTTACTCCAACCATCCCAGATCCTCCCAGAATGCCAGCAGTCTTTTCAGACTATTGCAGGCTTCGGGGAGCGATGCCGGCGATTGGAGAGTCCGTGCCCGTTGATCTGCCACGCTTCTGCACTCCAAGAGCACGTGCTGTGGTGTTTCTTCCGCCTCCATGCATCCTCTGCACACAGGGCTGTCTGTCACACCTATGGTGAATAGGTGTTTGTTTAGGGGACAGTGGCCGGTTATGATGCCTATGATCTTCCGAATTTCGTCCCGTTTCAATCTAATAAGGCTGCGGGCAAGTCTTTTTGATGCTTCCGGAACTGCATTCCTTGTTTGCCTGCAGGTTACACTGTTTCTCCATTCCGTATGGTGTGTTTCCTCGGTTTTCTTACGTAGCCATGATTTTATTTGGGCTTGAGGTATGGGAAGCAGCGGTTCCGGGCCGTATACTGTTGTCTTCATACCTCTTTTAGCCAATTCATCGGCTGCATCGTTACCCAGTGAGTTACTGTGCCCTTTTATCCATTGCAGGGTTACCTTGTTTGTGTTCGCAATGTGTTGGAGTGTATTATGACATTCCAAAACGAGGGCAGAGTTTATAGTGTTGTTTTGTAGCGCTTGAAGCACCGATGCACTGTCTGAGATAATTTTAATGTTGAGATCTCTGACGTCTCTGGCTGCAACTGCTTGAGCCGCTCTGGTGATGCCAATGCATTCTGCTTGGAAGATCGTGTTAAGTTTACCTAAAGTTGTTGACATTTTGATGTTTAGGTCGTTTGAGAAGACGCCAGCTCCAGTACCATATTTGGTTTTGGACCCGTCTGTGTATATCCGAACTTCATTGATGCCTTCGGCTTCCGCCTTAAGTTGGATATCATATCTTCGATCAAAGATGTGGTGACATGAAGTTCTGTCCATGGGTGCCTCAAGGAGTGGTATTTCCTTTAGGACCCCTTGCAGAACTTTGGAGTGTGTTGTGTCTGCGTTTAATTTCCACAGTCCGTGCGACCTTAATCTTAAGGCGGCTATCTTAGCCTCTTCCTGTATGATGAGATCTAGAGGTCTCAAGTTTAGGAGGTACTCTAAGGCGGCTGATGGAGTGGTTTTCATACATCCGGTGGCTGCTACGCTCGCTAAGCGTTGCAGACTTTGGAGTTTTGTTTTTACTGTGGTCAGTTGTGTTCTGGGCCACCACACAACTGATCCGTAGGTCAGAGAGGGTCTGATAACTGATGTGTACAGCCAAAGAGTAATCTTTGGGTTAAAACCCCATTTTTTACCAACAAGTCTTCTGCACTGACCAAAAGCTATACAGGCCCTCTTTGTTTTTGCGTCGATATGACTCGCTGAGTTCAACTTACTGTCAAGTATGACACCCAGATACTTTACTTGCGTCGATAGGGAGAGTTTGGTGTTGAATAATTTTGGTAACTGTAGTTCTGGTAACTTCCTTTTGTTGGTGAAAAGGATGAGTTCTGTCTTTTTCGGGTTTACTGACAGCTGTTGTTCGTCACACCATTCTTCTACAATCTGAAGGGCAGAACGCATTACTTTGCATAACACATTTTCTGCATTCCCGTTTATCAGAATTGTTAGGTCATCTGCATAACCAATAGTAGTGTATCCTCTTTCATTTAGCCGTTTTAAGAGGCTGTCTGCTACTATGTTCCATAATAGAGGTGATAGGACTCCCCCTTGTGGGCATCCTCTGACTACCTCCGCTCTTGTGGTAGTGTTCACCTCTATCTGGACCGCCCTTTTACTTATTAGTTCAGTGATCCAGTTTCTCACAACTGGTTCCACTCTGAATTTTTTAAGAGCGTGGTTGATGCTGTTGTGCATAGTTTTGTCAAAAGCTCCTTCTATGTCTATGAAGGCCGCAAGTGTTGATATTTTATTTGAGATGGCCGACTCTATTTTATACACTACCGCGTGTAGAGCCGACTCTGTTGATCTGCCCTTTCTGTAGGCATGCTGTTGAGGGTGTAGCGGGTTATCTTTTAAAGCTCCATCCCTGAGATGTCTATCTACAAGTCTTTCCAACGTTTTCAGAAGGAAGGATGTTAGACTTATGGGCCTGAAGGATTTGGCGTGGGTGTAATCATCTTTACCTGGTTTTGGTAGAAATATTACTTTCGCTTCCCTCCATGCTTTGGGTACGTATTTAAACGCTAAGCAGGCCCTGTAGATTGGTAGTAAAAATTTGATTATTTGGTGAGAGTGCCATTGTAGTAGTGCTGGAAATATTCCATCCAGTCCTGGGGATTTGAACGGATTGAAGCTTTTTAGGGCCCATTCGATCCTTTCCGCAGTTACTATCTTTTCGGCAGTTTCCCATTCTTGGATTGTTGGTGTGGTGTAGTACTCGTCATGCCATCGCTGGTCTGGCGTTACCCGACACCCAGGGAAGTGGGTTTCCAGTAGTACTGCACTGGTTTCTTCGTCTGAGACTGTGTAAGTGCCGTCTTCCTTCTTGAGTGACCCCATTAGGTTGAGGTCACCCTTTGCCAGAATTTTCTTTATTTTTGCGGCTTGGTTAGTAGAATTTATGCTGCTACAGAAATTGTGCCAGGCTTCCATTCTTCGGAATCTGATTCTTTTCTTGTAGTGTTTTTGTGCTGTTTTGTATTTATCCCAGTCCTCAACATTCCGGGTATTTTTTGCTCGGTTAAAAAGTGTCCTTAGTCTCTTCCGTAGTCGTTCAAGTTCTGGTCCCCACCAGGAACTTTTCTCCAGACGTTTGGGAGTTACAAGAGGACACGCCAATTCATAGCTTTTTACAAGCGTTGAGGTGAGGAATTGTGTGTTTGATTCGATGTTGTCTGTGCTAAGTGTCGCGTCAGTTGGTTGTACGTCACCTAGTGTTTTGGTTAAGTAGTTTTTGTACCTTGTTATATCTGTTTTGCGGGGATTACGATATGGAACAGGGTCTGTTGGCTTATAATTAATTTGGAAGCACACGCGACGGTGATCGGCAAAAGATGGCTCGTTTGATACATGCCATCCCTCTATGAGGTTGGCCGCCGCGTGGGTTGCCAAAGTGATGTCAATTATAGTTTGATACCTGGAGCTTACAAAGGTCGGTTCCGTGCCTCTGTTTATGATGTTCAGGTTTGTTTGAAATAGATATTCGGTAAGTAACTCACCCCTTTTGTTTGTGTCCTTACTTCCCCACAGCGGGTGATGCGCATTGCAGTCTGCGGAGATGATCAGTTCCCAGTTTAGTGTCTCGCAGTGTTGCACCAGGTCGGCTAGTTCTTTGGGAGGAACTTCACCTTCACTCGGCATGTACACCGAGGCTAGAACTAGGGTAGTTTTATTTTCCGTGAGGATTTTCACTGCAGTGAGGTCTCTAGAACAGAATTGGTTAAGCGTGGTGGTTGAGATGGTATTTGGCATGAAGATACATGTCCTTGGTTTATCAACGGTAGTGTTTAAAAGTAACTTACCGCCGATGTTATTCAGACCGCAAATTCTGTTGTTTCTGATCCAGGGTTCTTGGATCAGGGCGACCGTCTTGGTGTCTACCTCCAGCACTCTGCGTAGAGTGGCCGCCTCTATTTGTTTGTGCTGGAGGTTTGTTTGTATGACGCTAATGTTGTGGGAGTTACGGGCTACGCAGGACGTCATCTTCGTCGCTGGTAACTCCCTCAATCTTTGCCGGCATGCTCGCCTCCTTTGCACACAGACCCAGTCCAGTAGCTGGGCTGGACTGCTGTGGGATGGAGGCTGCTGTACCGTGCGCCACACATGGTTGGTCGGCTGCCGTCGGTTCCTCAGGTGTGAAGAAGCGGATGTATCCGCTTCCAGACATATGGGCTACCCGGCGGTCGCGGTCCAGTATGGTCTGCTTTTGGTCCTCAGGGATCCCCAGGAGTAGGTGAACCACCTTCTCACTGCAACCGGGTTCCTGTGGTTTGTCGTTCACCGACATGTCGTAGCACTGCCAAGAGTCTACCTTGTACCACGGGTTCTGGGCACACAGGACTCTGCAGCGTGGCGGCTTCGGTGATCCGGGTGTGTATGAGGAGCCCTGCCTTGATCCTCTTTTTTAGCTCTGACTGTTTTACAACAGCCAGGGTGGTGTCTGGGATTGGTGATGGCATGTTTTTGACCGCCCTCTTCAACCAGCCAACTGCGTACGCGTTCTCACACCACATCGCAAGGACACCATCCAAAAGGAAAGGACGTCCGCGGAAAGATGGAGCTTGCGCACCTGGAGACGGTGGAGACAGCACAGCCTTCAGGATACTATCGTCGATAGTCTCCCGCAGCTGCTCTGCCTGCGCCAATGTTAGGTCCCTCGGCGGGACGGTGATGACCGCTACTTTCAGATGCGACAGGGTCGCGTCTGCGTAACTCACCGCCCGCTTTGGCTTCGCGTCAGTTTTCGCGCGTTTGGTATCCCCCCTGGGAGACTGGGTCTCGTTCATACGAGAGCGCTTCGAGGAAGCGCGCCCTTTCGGGCCAATCCCAGTGCCAGGCTGCTCCTTTTCAGGAGGAGTGGGAACCTCCGCAGCAGTCCGCTGACCACGATTTCCCCGCGGCTTCCGTCTCTGCCTTGGCCGGTTGGGTTTAGGAGGAGGTGGTGGTGGTGGTATGGGTTTTACCGACAGTGCCTTCGTCGCGTCCTTCTCCGTAGAGGTGGACGGCTCGGGCTCGCGCTGCGTTTCCGCTGCTGCGGTGCCTGTCGTGCTGGAACAGGGCCGGAGAGCTTCCCTTCTCGCGCGCCGGTTAAGGCGACTGCGTTCCGGTTTGCCTTTCGGCCCCGAAGTGGGTTCCGCAGCGGATTCCCTTTTGCAAGGGCGCTTGTGAGCGACTACGGTCCAGTTTGAGGTTTTGTTTGTGTTAACTACCTCGAAGTTAACAGTGGGTATGGCCTCCACTAAGCCGGACAGGTCCAAGCTGGAGCCTGGTCTAGGGCACAAGTTGCCCCCCCCAGAATACGAGGGGCAGACCGAGCTAGGCTCGGTGAGGGATTCTCCACTACTGGTGGTAGTGGTACCCTCCTGGGGTAGTAAATTGTTTCCCTGTGCTGACATGTTTTTTTTTTTTTTTTCGGGCTGAGGATGAGTACCACACACTATTCGCCCTTGAAAGGTGTGGTGCAATCTTTTTGGGGGGATTTAGTGCCTCAAGGCTATGCGGGCCTGGGTGTGGTTATGCGCCGCCACGGTTCGGCTATGCGGGATTGGTTGAGGAGAATAAAGGATAAGATTGTGGGTGGGAGTTTGGGGGGAGACGGCCAGAGGTTTTAGTTGTACCAATTGCATAGGGCACTTGGTCAAGAAACGGGCAGCAACCTCGTGAAGGATAGTCCACTGGCCTTGTTTTAGGGGATCATCGCGACCTGCGCTACCCCCTAGAACCATTTGCCAAACCCAGCAGCGGACAGCTGCTGGGAGTGGAGAGATTGCCATTCAAAAAGTGTGTGTTGAAGATGTTTTGAATGGCACGCCCTCCGCCCTTGAAGAGCGGTATAACTTTGCTGTACTTCATTAAATCCGGGAATATCCCTTGGTCTACGCACAGATTAAATATTAAAGCTAAATAGGGTGCTATTGTCTCAATAATAGATTTACAGACATTAGTAGACATGCCCCACAGATCTTCGGTAGCCTTGATCTTAAGCTGTTTAAAAGCCTTTAAAACGACCACAGGGTTAATGTGTTTAAATTTAAATTCATTAGGACAGGCTGTAACATTCACTCTTAGTAAGTCAATAGCAAGTGAGGGTGAGGAATCTAAGATTTCAGTACTTTTAATTGGAATACTAGTAAAGAATTCTGCAAATTCCTGAGCAACATCGATATTACTGCTTATGACACCTTGGGCAGTCTCAAGAGTGTAATCAGTATTATGTCTTTTGTTCCTATTTGTTTCGTTATTGATGATTTTCCAAACTGTTTTTATTTTATTTTCTGCCGATTTAACTTTGTTGCTAATGCACAAGGATTTAGCTGCTTTACACGCATTTTTAAAAAATTTTGAATAGGTTGCAACATGCTTATTAAAAGTTTCAGTATTTATGTAAGGCTTAAGGCCATACAGCTCAAAAAGTCTATCCCTGCTTTTCCTAATACCTTTAGTCGCCCAGTCGCTAAATAAAAACTTAGGGCAAATAGTTTTGGATTTTTTCTTAAAAATATTATTAAACTCTGTATGCACTACTGAATAGAATTCTTCATACAAAATATTACCATTATTCATATTAAAACCCTGGACACATAATTTACTAATTAAAATGTTATTAAATTTATTTAAATTACCAGATGTTATTGGTCTCGATTGTATCTGCACTTTTTGTAATGGTGTGTTGCACTCGAAAGTGACGGTTAGTCCGCTGTGATCCGAAGGAAGATAATTTACTATGCCTTTATCTAAGTAGTCGCAGCAACAAAAAACATTATCAATACATGTAGCAGTAGTCGACGTTATTCGTGTAGGTTCAAGAAACACATTTGACAAATTGAATGATTTAAAGAGACTAATAAATCTACTGCTATTTGAGTTATTTTCTAAAATATTAATATTAAAATCACCACAGATTATTACTGATTTATTACCAGTTGCAAGTTTAGTCAAAACATCTTCCATTATAGTCTCGAATATAGAATAATTCTAATAATTTGGGGGTCTGTAAACGCACACTATAACATGCTTATCTAGCTCAACACTGGACAATTCAATAATATGCTCTATTGATAAGTCAACTATGTCTTTACGGGGCTTACATTTTACATTATTTTTAATTAAGATTAGTGAACCACCACGCAGCATGGATTTCCGGTTAAAACAACTGCCCACACTATAGTTCTCAAAGTTAATTAACATTTCATAATCTTTTAACCAATGTTCAGTTAAACAAATAATGTCGAACATTGTTTTTTCTAAAAAAGTTCAATTTCTAATTGTTTGGAAGAAAAACCTTGAATATTCTGATGAAACAATTTTAAGATATGATGCTTAACCCCCTTTTTACAATTTAATAATTGATTCCTAGAAGATACCTTGTTGTTGATAAGTTTAACTAAATTATTACTGGTACCTTCTGTTGTCTTACTTGCTAGTTTAAATTATTATTTGTATTTACCACCTTTACTTTAGTAATATTACTAAATAATGAGGTGCTCCTTGATGATGACTTCGACATACTAATTATGTCTGAGTTAATATTAAAAGCTTATAGCCAAGCTATCTGACGTCTAAAACTAATGGGCAGATACGCTGTATCCCTAGTCGATCTTAATTTTTCAACAAAACTGTTGGTGTCAAAAAATAGAAGCTTGTCACTATAGTGACTAACTAGAAAATTAAGATGATTATTCAATTTATATATATAATTATTTTTCCTTTTTGAGAGGTTCTCAAAGTAAGGAAAAGCACACAGTATTATTTTGTGACAATTAATTTTCAAAATTTCAGTAACCTTGTCAGTTATATCTTCAGTTGTAACATTCATGCTATTTCCCACTAATATAGTAATAATTGATTTTGGATCATGTTTGTTTCTTATTACTGTAGACATTATTTCATTGTAGGAAGTACCAGGCATACAATAATTTAGAGAAGAATGTCTCAGGTTGTTATTTAGTAACTTTCCTAGCCCTCTCCCTAAACTATCTGAGAACATGATGGGACAGTTACAAACTTCATTACATGGGATGGAACTGCTTACTTTCTGCAAAACAATAGACATACTATGTATAGTATCTGGTGTAATTTTTTCATTGGGGAGGTACTCCATGACACTTTCAGACTGTGACAGGTCTTCAGTTACCTCAGGCTGGTCAGCCAGAAGATGAGATTCTGTCTGCAAGGTACAGTGAATGGAGCTGAGAGGCAGCGGGTCCACTCTGTCTGTATTCAAGTTACACATATCCACTAATTCATTTGTGGCAAGGATATGTTCTTTTATTTGTTTTTGAGATGTCTCATATTTTATTGAAAGAGAGTGTAGCGATATTTCAAGCATCTCAATTTGAGATTGTAATTGTTGAGTGTCTACCTCATAAATGTTTATACTATCTTCTAATTTAATTTGAAAATTATTAAGTTTTTTAATTAGAAAAACACGTTCTTTCCTTAATTTAATATTGTTGGAAAAGTGTTTTCGTTGTTTTCTAAATTTATTGCATTTTTTAATAATTTTATTAAACTTTGCACATTTTTTTATCTTGTTATGACTCACTGTGTAGTTACTATTATTATATTTAACTAATGAATCTTCAGTGAGGTCTATTGTTATTAGGGAATTTGGATTGCAATTACTATTAATCAATTCATTGTATAAATGATCAGTTTCCTTAGCCTGAGAACATTCTTTTTCTTTCTGCAACCTGGTAATTCGCACATTCGCATGAATCAATTCCTCTTCTAAGTCCCTAACCTTACACAAAGCCTCCTCATACAAATCACTACAGTTGTTGAAGCCGTTGGTGACTACCCGCAGTTTGTCCCGTTCATCGACAACATCTAGGAATTGTTGATGAAGGTCCACTAGCTCCCGCTTCAGGCTTGTATTTTTAGCAATTATGAACTTTACTTCTTCTTCACTTTCGTCCCTCTCTTGTAGTAGTTGTTGGCATTGGGTGTTAGTAGCCTTAAGTTCTTCGAGGGCCGTTCTCAATTTCACTTCCATAACCTGAGCAGTAGCCTTACGGGTCATCACAGACATGGTTCCAGGGATAGTGACTGGAATGAGAATTGAAGAAACGGTGAGAACAAGGTAAATAGACAAAAGTAGGGAAAGAGTGTTAACTTAAAGGGAAAATGAGAAAGTAAGTGTTTCTTTAAGAAAAATGAGTGCTAAATGAGGAAGGTTGCCGATTTGAAGTCGATTTGTGTGTTTATTTCAATGTAAAATTGCAGTAAATCTAATTGACTTGATTTTACTTTTTCCTTTGTGGGTAGGTTGTAGTATCAATACTAAGATAAATAATTTAAGTATTACATCAATGCAATACAAATAAGGGAAAATTCACTTTAATATGGTTATGACGTTGTCCTAAAACAAATAATGCTATTTAAATAGACCGCACTAAGTTTCGTACTCTGTATGAAAACAAAGTGATGATGACTCAGTGCAGTACTCAATCTATCAAAATAAATTATGCAGGGACTCAATGAGAGCGTGTTACAAAGTATGAATAACAATTGTGTGCTAATTTAAGGCTACTATGAAATAAAAGTAAACAATACTCCCCGTTCAAATCCGCAAGTTGACATCAGCTGATCGAAATAGGTTACCGGTAACGGTGGATAACCAAACACTGATTTTTACTATGTTTATACACAGGAAAACAATAATCCCGATTTTTTATGCAGTTATATTACTTATAGATATAAAATAACACCTTAATTTTACTTAAATATTAATTAAAACTAATTTTAAAATACGGATCAAAATTTTTACATGTCACTTGGGCAGTGTTGCCAGAAAAAAAAAAAAAAAAAAAGCACACGTGGACTCCTCCTCAACCCAACCGGCCAAAGCAGAGACGGAAGCCGCGGGGTAATCGCGGTCAGCGGACTGCTGCGGAGGTTCCCACTCCTCCTGAAAAGGAGCAGCCTGGAACTGGGAATGGCCCGAAAGGGCGCGCTTCCTCGAAGCGCTCTCGTTTGAACGAGACCCAGTCTCCCAGGGCGGTCTACCAAACGAGCTACGCAGACGCGACCCTGTCGCATCTGAAAGTAGCGGTCATCACCGTTCCGCCGAGGGACCTAACACCGGCACAGGTAGAGCAGCTGCGGGAGACTATCGGCGATAGTATCCTGAAGGCTGTACTGTCTCCACCGTCTCCAGGTGCGCAAGCTCCATCTTTACGCGGACGTCCTTTCCTTCTGGACGGTGTCCTAGCGATGTGGTGTGAGAATGCGTACGCAGTTGGTTGGTTGGAGAGGGCGGTCAAAACCTTACCCTCACCAATCCCAGACACCACCCTGGCTGTTGTAAAACAGTCAGAGCTAAAGAAGAAGATCAAGGCAGGGCTCCTCATACACAACCGGATCACCGAAGCCGCCACGCTGCAGAAAGTCCTGTGTGCCCAGAACCCGTGGTACAAGGTGGACTCTTGGCAGTGTTACGACATGTCGGTGAACGACAAACCACAGGAACCCGGTTGCAGTAAGGAGGTGGTTCACCTACTCCTGGGGATCCCTGAGGACCAGAAGCAGACGATCCTAGACCGCGACCGCCGGGTAGCCCATAAGTCAGGAAGCGGATACATCCGCTTCTTCACATCGGAGGAACTGACGGCAGCCGACCAACTACGTGAGGCGCACGGTACAGCAGCCTCCATCCCACAGCAGTCCAGCCCAGCTACTAAACTGGGTCCGTGTGTAATGGAGGCAAGCGTACCGGTAAATATTGAGGGAGTTACCAGCGACGAAGATGACGTCCTGCGTAGCCCGTGACTTCCACAATATTAGCGTCATACAAACAAACCTCAAGCACAAACAAATAGCGGCGGCCACTCTACGCAGAGTGCTGGAGGTAGACACCAAGACGGTCGCCCTGATCCAAGAACCCTGGATTAGAAACAATAGAATTTGCGGTCTGAATAACATCGGCGGTAAGTTACTCTTAAACACTACCGTTGATAAACCAAGGACATGTATCTTCATGCCAAATACTATCTCAACCACCACACTTAACCAATTCTGTTCTAGAGACCTCACTGCAGTGAAAATCCTCACGGAAAATAAAACTACCCTGGTTCTAGCCTCAGTGTACAGTCGGTAATAGCTGTTGTACCCACCCTTAAAACAAACGAATTTGAACCCTCTGCAAAATACATTAAGAGTTATTCAATTTGTATGAGTTAATTAGACGAGTAAGACTCGATGAACGAATACAATATTGGGGCAAAAGTGGGTAGTTGAAAAACAATTTGCGTATTTATTATAAAACTGATATTCAAATGTTAGTAAGGATGTGGGTAGGAAAATAAAAATGAACCGTGACACCTCAAGCCAGTCAACGCGCAATTGCAGTGACCACAGAGTACTGCAGTGACTACGCGCAAACATTTCTTACCTTGGCTTGAACGTAGTATTATATTATCTGTGCCGTGACTTAGTAAATTGCAAAAATCTTCTTTTTCAATGTTTTTATATATATTCTATTGTTTGATTATTATATCTCAATTGAGTGATTATTTGAAATACAAAAAAAATATGCTATTTGCAGAAGGAGAATGTTGGATGTTGTTGATCAGAGAGATTGCTTGGAGATATAACATAGAAGTAAGTGTGTTTGTCTAATTTTATACCTGAGTATTCCTTATGCTGTGACAATGCTGTGTAAATATTTTTTATATAGGTATTTACTTAAACGTAAAGTGACACCCGCTTCATTTATTTGTTTCAGAGAAATACAGTTAGATTGTGGTTAAGACGTTTTGAAGAAACAGGAAATGTTCAAAAGGGTCGTTCGTGACCAAAACCAGTTATGTTTACTCCCGTATTAGAACGGATTGCTAGTAGACATACTCATGTATGCTGCTGGATTGAAACAGTACAAGCCGGAACGTAAAATTCAACGAACTGCTGTTCATCGCCAAGTGAAAGTCCAGAATTTATACAGATTTTAATTGGGGAGAACATGTTGCTCAAGAGATGGTGCTCCACTTCGCTAATAAGACAGCACCACCATCAGCAGTCCACAATAATAAAGTGTCAGTGTGTGTTTAAAATAAACTGTTGTTATCATAAATTCTAAGGAAGTATTTCAAACATTGAATAAGCTGCAGTGCTATTCTCTAAGCATACAGCCTTGCGCGCAGCGCTGTCTCAGCGACGAATCAACAGAATGGTATTCACTAAGCTGCTAGTAACTACACTAGCGCTCAAGGCTGCGACAGCTGTGAGTTGAACTACTCACGGAGGGCTTGGGAGGGCCGATTTGACAGTTCTTCATACATTTTGGTATTCTCTAAGAAAAAACAGCGTCGACGACGCTCACAGCCTCGCCTACAGCCTCGATTTCATCTGTCAAATCCAAAAGCTACGATTTTTGCGCGTATCTCTCAATATACTCTAAGGATTTAGTTCATTTAAAGTTTTATAAGTTTTTAACGTTTAATTAAATGAAAAAATGACAGCTCGGTGAATTGTAAAGCTATATTTATAAGAAGAAGCAAAGAAAAGTGATGTGGTAGAGAAATCTCGACAGGCGAAACAACTAAGAAAGTTTAAAACAATATCGTGTGATCGTAATTTCATTGATATTTACAGACTTTCTGTGGATTAAATAAATATTTTGCTAAGTGACTTAGCTCCTTATTTACGTCCCCGTCGTTCGTTCCAGCGGTAATAACCAACCAACCAAGGCTAAAGGTTTGTTTACAGTGTATAATTCTAAGTTTTAATGAGTTATGGTGAGTAACCATACACCAACAAAAGCTTAATGAATTCATGATGTTTCAGATAATAAGTACCTAGTTACTTTTTTAATGTAAGTAAAGGTACTTATGGTACTACTAAAAAATCTAATATATCTTTATGCTTATTTCAGATTAATGATGCCGATCTAAACATCTTGCATGTGGATGTGACTTTTGGGGGTGCAACACATGATAGTTTTGTTTTTTTAAACACACAAGGTTAAGGAGATATTGATAAATCTCAACAATGATGGAGAAATAGTATACTTAGGCACTTGGTAAGTTTCTATTTACCTAGTAAACAATGGTCATTTTATCACAACTCAGGATTGTACTAAATTACTGCTTTATTCAATGATTTCAGGTGACTCAGGATATCCTTAAAGGCCTTATTTAATGACTCCCACTAGTAACCCAGAAGCTGGAACTCTAGAGAGCCATAACAATGATTTACACAGCAGTGCATTACAATTGTAATACTGAAAGGGTGAATCAGGTGTTTACTGGTACACAGGGTGTTGGAAGACTTAGTGAGCGGGCAGATAAGTAGGCGAGATTTAGTTAATCAATTATGGCGAGTATGTCATGTATGCTTTCCCTTTTATTTCAGAAGTGGAAAACATGTTTAGATAGGATATAGTCACCATAATTGATTAGACGATCATGGATTTTCACTAAATAGGAATTTCTTAAAAAAGGGTTTAATTAGGTATTTAATGTTTAGTTATGTGCAGAGTCAGAGATAAATTAGTATTCAATTTTTAGTTAGTTTAACAATGTATTATTTCATATTGTTTAAGGTGTTTATTATTATTGTTTTATTTATATTCAACCTGTTTCTAATTTTACATTTTTCTTACTAATGATGTTATATTTGTGTGTGTGGGCATGTGTATACAGAATCAGACAATGAGAAATAAAGAAAAACAGTAATGTACTTTGTTTTTTATTTATATACATAAGTAAAAGTCAATCTTATTGATTTATTGACCAATTTTGCTCTGACACTTGACACTCACTACTGGCAAGTCATAGCCGAGCAAAAGATATAAATTAATTTATGACTAATCACATGAAGCACTAGACAAAGTCAAAATTAAATCAAAAACTTGTATTGTTTTAAACAGTACTTGAAATCAAAATTTCCTAACATCTATCTAATAATTCTATGGAGATAGATCCATGTCAGAGGCATTTAACTCCTTCGTCTGATAGATTCACATAAATCCTGCAGTGTTTGGGTCTGCCTTGACCATGACTCGCTTATTTCTTCAAAAATGTCTAACCTCTGCTGGTTTTCAACACACAACATCGTAAAAGCAACCAGAGTTTTTAGCTTGAATACTCATGTCAAGTAGTTTAAAAAAAAACAGCGTCGGTAATGAATCATTGTAAAGCACCCAAAATTTTTAAAGTTTAATATTATCAATAACAAGTGGTTTTGTATTGTTTTGACTGCCTCGTTGGTCTAGTGGTCGCAAGCGCGACCTCTGTGCATGAGGTCTTGGGTTCGATTCCCAGGTCGGGCAGTGTTATTGGGTTTTTCCATCAGGAATATCTCAGTAGCAGCTTCGGAGTCTGGATTTGTGCCCGATGGATGGCAATAGGCTCGCCCCCTATTACATGGGACTAAAAGTATAACTGGCGAAATGTGGGTGTACTAATGGGTTCACCTCTGCCTAACCCTTCGGGAATTACAGGCGTGATGTTATGTTATGTTATGTTTGTATACAAAAACTAGCGCTGCGTCGACTCGTTAAGTGGCTCACGTCAAGTGTCGGTGTCACTGTCAGTGCGAGTAATCGTCATTTAACCATAAATTGTTTAATAAAAAATACAATTAGCTCTTATAATTATGAAATTCGTATATAGTAATATTTCATTCCTTAAAATTGTTAAAGATAGACCTTATAATTATATTTCAAACGCATAAAACCCTCAGTCGAGATTGATCGATTATGATTTAAAGACACTTGTTGCCAGGCCTAGTTCGTCTACGATACAGCGACGGGAGGTTACAGCCTATAGTTCGTCGACGACCACAACTGCGTTAGAGAATACCGTTTAAATCAGCGCTGCACGCTCGGTCGATCTCAACGCAGTCTCGACGACGAGCCCGTCGTCGAGTACAGCCAAGACGTTGTCTCTTAGAGAATAGCATAGCTGGTCCTTTTTACGATTATAATCATTTTAAAAATCAAATATACTAAAAAAAAATCTATTAAGTAGGTAAAACACCAAAGTATTTAGTGCTATTTTCACTTTTATTTTATAAGTAGGTATGACAGTTAATGTGGTGATGTTATTGTTATGAAAAAGAAATATTATATTTCTAAACATATAACATGTTGATTCACTACATAATTTTTTACTTTAAAAATAAAAACTGACTCCGACTTCGTTGGTCTAGTGGTCGCAAGCGCGACTGCTGTGCATGAGGTCTTGGGTTCGATTCCCAGGTCGGGCAAAGTGTTATGGGGTTTTTCCATTAGGAATTTCTCAGTAGCAGCCTCGGAGTCTGGATTTGTGCCCGGTTGATGGCAATAGGCTCGCCCCCTATTACATGAGACTAAAAACGTAACAGGCGAAATGTGGGTGTACTAATGGGTACACCTCTGCCTAACCCTTCGGGGATTACAGGCGTGATATTATGTTATGTATGTAAAAATTAAAATATAGATATTTTATAGACAGTATTGAAACGATGACACTACTTTTTTTATCAAGTTCTAGCTCAAGTAGTTTATTTTATATTTATTCTAACTTGTTTTATATGTTTTAGCCAGGTTTGCGTAATTATATATTAATCAAGTAATTATTTTTGTCAGTAATGATTTTACTTTTAACCATATTGAATAAAACCGTAATCAAAATTATTGCTGTTTTTCATTTCTGTTGTGATTTTTGTATTTAAATAGTTAATTTTAATTAACTATTTTAATTTAATACAAATAATATTTAGAATGCAAAAAATATAAATGAATATTGTAAACAAAAAGTGTCAAAAATGCAAACTTGGGTTTGTTTGAGAATGCCTTAGGCATTAAGTCCGCCTTTGTACTTTTTTGTTGCATAAAGTTTAAATAAATAACAAATAGATCTCACTACCATGTTGCTACCACTTGGTCAAATCGTCTTTACAAATGAAGTTGAAATTAACAAGTCCATTGCGTGTCAAAACTGTATTCAAAAGATTATCTACCCTTACATAAAGTTTTAAAGATCAAATTGGCATAACAGTGTTCTATAATATTTGCGTCCTTGAACAAGTCGTTCGAGCTCATTAAGCTAGTACGTATCGAATTCATATATTATCCACCGCTAATTGCACAAGGTTCAAATTCGCCTAACTTTATTCAGCCAGTTAGGTGGGTTAGATAACAGCTATAACCGACTGTACATGCCTGTACGTCCTTGATCGGACGGCGAGCTACCCATTACTCGCCGTCCGCAAGCCCGTGCCTACGGTGGCCGGATGTCGCCTCGCGACGTCCGACGTCCGTTCCCGCGGCGGCTGGGGCGTGAGGTGGTTCTCTCCCTCACGCGGCCCGCCTCCTCCTTTGCTAGCATTACTGCTTCGCAGAAGGAGGTGACTGCATCCCATTCCCTCTCGCCCCGGAGCATGGCCTGAACCAGGTCCGGACGCGAGAGGTCGCCGCCGCCTATCGCCTCCGTGAGGACACGGCGGTGCTCTGCCCAAGCGGGGCAGTCCTGCACCGTATGCTCCACCGTGTCCTCCGGGCGATCCACACAGTGGTGACACCCGGGCGTTTCCTCCCGCCCTATCCGACACAGGAACCTCCCGAAACAACCGTGTCCGGTGAGGACCTGCGTCAGGCGGTAGGTGAGGACGCCGTAGCGCCTCTCCAGCCACTCCTCAAAGAGGGGTCTTATCGCCGCGATTGCGGCGTGCCCGAACTTGGGTTGCGACAGTCGCATCTCCCATTCCGCCATGCGATCGCACCGGAGCTCACTCCGCAGTGCCGCGATTTGCCGCGGCAGCGGGGTTTCGCCCCGGCGCTGCGCGTCCACACGCCACTCGTAGACGCGCTGGAGGACTGTTGCCTCCAGATCCCACGGCGGCAATCCGGCAAGGAGGCTTGCCGCTTCGCCGGAGACCGTGCGATATCCCCGGATCATCCGGATGGCCATGACCCTCTGGCATGACCGCACGACTCCGACAGCCTCTTGGGGTGTCGGTCAGAATACCTCCCCGCGTGCCTATCGGCTGCTTGTCTTTCTGGACTCGTCTGGAGGGAACGGCAGCTGATAGGCTGGTGCACCCTGGGCGCAGGTAGTGATCTTCCCTGAGGAATGGGAAGCGATTCCTATCCTTTGGGGAATGTCACTGCCCGTAGCAAAAGTTCTGACGGGAGGGGTCCATTTTGGACCATGGGCGTTTTTCTGCGTGTCCCTCTGATAAGCAGAGGGCACAGCGGAGGAGTGAGGACGGGCTCGGCGTGCACTTACCCTGCCACCGAGCAGACAGAGAGGGATGTCGCCCCTTTCTGTCACCGTCGTAATATCGTAACCCATGTTGGAGTGTCGTGGATCACGTCTCGCGGCTTCGACTGGAACCGAGGGTCTTGGCTTAACCGCCCGGACCGCGAGGTAGAAAACCTCTATAAAAAGTCACCCCGAATCCCAAGCGGCGGCGCACCGTGAGGGGATGTATGGCTGACGGGTGTTCCTATGGATCAATCAGTCATTAGTGCGAACCACTTGTTTTTTGATTGGTTGGTTGGATAATGTTTATACTCGTGGGAACAGAAATGGAAAATTATAATATTAATAAAATAAATAAAGACGTAGATGAGAGGAAGGGGGATGCTGGGTCGGAGTCCGACTCGGCCCCCAGCGTGGTGAGCGTGGGTAGCTCAGGGAGCTCCCGCCGCGCGATGGATGGGCAAGCGTACGGGAAGTTCTTCCGCAAGCGGCCCAGACCGGAGGACGACCGGGCGTCGCTCACCGAGGAAGAGTCGGCCTCGTCTCGCAAGATCCCCACCAGCAAACACGGTGGGGTCTAAGAGCGAAGCCTAGGAAGGGGAATTGCCCGGAGGAGCAGCGTTGCCGGGCGACCAGCGACGCCTGCTGCGGAAGGTCGGCACCTGGGCGAGACCGGTGTCGACATGGCCCATTCAGGGTCATCTTGCGACGAGCTAGGCGCAACTGGCGGCTCCGATGGTGAGCGTAAGGCCAGGTTTGTGGAGGCTGTGGAAGCTGCCGTTGCAAGTGTGGTCCGGAAAAAGGTGAAGGGGTCGAAGACCAAAGCCATGGACGCGGCTTCGGCCGCCATAATGGCGGCGGCGGAGGCCAACTTCACGGGCGCAGCAGGGGAGGTCCCCAAACTTCGGGCGGAGGTGGCTCGCCTGTCGGCCGCCATGGGGCTCCTAGTTGAGGAGAATAGGAGGCTCCAGACGGACCTGGCTGAGCTTCGCGAGTCCAGCCCCCGCCAGGCGCCCAAATCGGGGGGCCAGCGAAGCCAGCTCTTGCCAGTTGAAAACCAGGTTCTGGACCTGGTACGGCGGAAGCTGGCGGCCTTCCAGGCACGGTTTTCCGTCCTGGAAGTTATCGTGCTGCGCCCCCCTCTGGCGGCGAGCGGGACGGCCCCGGGCGGTGGCAAAAGGCAGCCAGATCGGCCAGAGCGGCCACGAAAAGAGCGGAGGAGCGGCGGCGACGCAAGGAGCGAAGCGCCGCGGCAAAACTTCGCGCCCCTAAGACCGCGGCTGTAGTAATAACGCTACAGCCGGAGGCGGCCAAAAGGGGCGTGACGTACGGGGAGGTTCTCACCAGGGCCAAAGCCAGAGGCTCTAGGGCCCCGACTGGACGGGCTCCTAAGCGCATGCATGGAGAGGGGCCAGTTCCCACTTCGTTGGAAGACGGGGAAGCTGGTCCTCATTCGGAAGCCGGGGCGCCCTGCGGACTCGCCGTCTGCATACCGGCCCATCGTGCTGCTCGACGAGGTGGGCAAGCTCTTCGAAAGAGTCATTGCGGTCCGCCTCGTCGGGCACCTGTCTGGGATGGGGCCGGACCTTGCGGACAACCAGTTTGGTTTCCGCAGGGGGCGCTCTACGGTGGACGCCATCATGCGCGTGAGAGCTCTCACGACGGGGGATGCTGTGTCCCGGGGTGGGGTTGTGCTGGCGGTGTCGTTGGACATCGCCAACGCGTTTAACACCCTGCCCTGGACCTGCATTAGGGAGGCACTCCGGTATCACCGGGTGCCGAACTACCTCCGTCAAGTGGTCGGGGCCTATCTGACGGATAGAGCCGTGATCTACCCTGGTCGAACTGGAGAATGGAACCGGCGAGAGATGTCGTGCGGTGTTCCGCAGGGATCGGTGCTGGGGCCGCTCCTGTGGAACATCGTTTACGACTGGGTGCTGCGTGCTGACCTCCCCGAGGGCGCCAGTGTTGTCTGCTACGCGGACGACACACTGATCCTGGCGCAGGGGAGGTCGCACGAGGCGGCGGCCGACGTCATGACACGCGGGGTTGCGATAGTCGTAGAGAGGATCCGGCAATTGGGACTCGAGGTGGCTTTGCACAAGTCCGAGGTCATGTGCTTTCATGGGCCTCGGAACGCGCCACCGTTGGGATCCCAAATCACGGTGGGAGGGGTTCAGATCGGCGTCGGGTCGACGATGAAGTACCTGGGACTCGTCCTCGACAGCCGGTGGAACTTCGTCGAGCATTTCCGACGTTTGGCTCCCAAGTTGGAACGGGCTGGGGCCGCCTTCAAGCGGCTCTTACCCAACCTGAGGGGTCCAAACGCCTCCTGCCGGAGGCTCTACGCGGGGGTCGTGCGGTCGATGGCCCTTTATGGGGGCCCGGTGTGGGCGCGGGAGTTGAGGCGACGTGCCGCCCACTACCTAAACGCGTCCCAACGGGTGATCGCCATAAGGGTCATCCGAGGATACCGCACGATCTCCGGTGAGGCGGCGAGCCTCCTTGCCGGATTGCCGCCGTGGGATCTGGAGGCGCTGGTCCTCGCGCGCCTGGACGAGTGGCGCGTGGAGGTACTAGCCCGGGGGGAAACTCCGCTGTCGCGGCAAATCGCCGCTCAGCGGACAGACCTCCGGCTTGATCTCATGGCGACATGGAGAGAGCGACTGTCGCAACCCCGTGTAGGGCACGCCTCTATCGAGGCGGTAAGTCCCCTCTTTGAGGAGTCACCACTGCGAGGATCGCCCCGAGGACACGGTGGAGCATACCGTGGCGGTGTGCCCCGCTTGGGCGGAATACCGCGACGTCCTCGTGGCGGCCATCGGCGGCGGCGAACTCTCGCGTCCGGCCCTGGTGCAAGCCATGGTCCGGAGCGAGAGGGAATAGGATGCAGTCGCCTCCTTCTGCGAAGCAGTAATGCTAGCGAAGGAGGAGGCGGGACGGGAGAGACGCAGACTCTCTCGTCCCAGCAGCCGCCGCGGGAGACGCTCCGGGCGTCGGGAGCCGCGAGACGACTCCCAGCCACGGTGAGCAATGGGTAGCTCACCGTCCGTTCATTGAATAACGAGAGACCGTGTCGACGGCGCGTTCGTGTTCCACGCGCGCCTCAAAGAGATGTCAGCAAACAATTGGAGGGGCCACTAAGAGCCGATGCCTGCCGGGGCTGCGGGTTGTTCGAAAGAGATACCGCGCCCCCGGAACGCAAAGGGCATAAGAAGGAACATGGATGGGTTTTTGTCAGTAAAAGTCTGACACTCCCCCCCGCCCCGCCCAGGGCGGGGGAAGTCATTTGATGATTTCCCATCGGTAAAAAAAAAAAAGACAGCCTCTTACAACGGCTAAACGTAAGAGGATACACTACTATTGGTTATGCAGACGACCTAACAATTCTGATAAACGGGAATGCAGAAAATGTGCTATGTAAAGTAATGCGTTCTGCTCTTCAGATTGTAGAAGAATGGTGTGACGAACAACAGCTGTCAGTAAATCCGAAAAAAAACAGAACTCATCCTTTTCACCAACAAAAGGAAGTTACCAGAACTACAATTACCAAAGTTATTTAACACCAAACTCTCCCTATCGACGCAAGTGAAGTACCTGGGCGTCATACTTGACAATAAGTTGAACTGGGCGAGTCAACAAAGAGGGCCTGTATAGCTTTTGGTCAGTGCTGAAGACTTGTTGGGAAGAAAATGGGGTCTTAACCCAAAGATAACTCTTTGGCTGTACACATCAGTTATCAGACCTTCTCTGACCTACGGATCAGTTGTGTGGTGGCCCAGAACACAACTGACCACAGTAAAAACAAAACTCCAAAGCCTACAACGCTTAGCGAGCGTTACAGCCACCGAATGTATGAAAACCACTCCATCAGCCGCTTTAGGGAACCTCCTAAACATGAGACCTCTAGATCTCATCATACAGGAAGAGGCTAAAATAGCCGCCTTAAGATCGCACGGACTGTGGAAATTAAACGCAAATACAACACGGGGTTGCGGGACGTTTTAACAGGATACCGTGGCCCCGGAACGTAAAGGGCAACAGAAGGAACAGGGTGGTTTTTTATTCAGTAAAAGTCTGATAGTCCCTTCCGCCCCACCCAGGGCGGAAGGAGTCATTTGATGATTTTTACCACCAAAAAAAAAAAAAAGATACAACACACTCCAAAGTTCTGCAAGGGGTTCTAAAGGAAATACCACTCCTGGAGGCACCCATGGACAGAACTTCATGTCACCACATCTTTGATCGAAGATATGATATCCAACTCAAAGCGGAAGCTAAAGATTTCTCTGACATCAATGAAGTTCGGATATACACAGACGGGTCCAAAACCAACTATGGTACTGGAGCTGGCGTCTTCTCAAATGACTTAAACATCAAAATTTCAACAACTTTAGATAAACTAAACACGATCTTCCAAGCAGAATGCATTGGCATCACCAGAGTGGCTCAAGCAGTTGCAGCCAGAGACGTCAGAGATCTCAACATCAAAATTATCTCAGACATTGAATCGGTGCTTCAAGCGCTACAAATTAATACTATAACTTCTGCCCTCGTTTTGGAATGTCATAATACACTCCATCACATTGCGATCACAAACAAAGTAACCCTGCAATGGATAAAAGGGCATAGTAACTCACTGGGTAACGACGCGGCCGATGAATTGGCTAAAAGAGTATGAAGACAACAGTATACGGCCCGGAACCGCTGCTCCCCATACCTCAAGCCCAAATAAAATCATGGCTACGTAAGAAAACCGAGGAAACACACCAAACGGAATGGAGAAACAGTGTAACCTGCAGGCAAACAAAGAATTCAGATCCGGAAGCATCAAAAAGACTTGCCCGCAGCCTTATTAGATTGAAACGGGACGAAATTCGGAAGATCATAGGCATCATAACCGGCCATTGTCCCTAAACAAACACCTATTTACCATAGTTAATAATTAGTTCGTTTTTAATTTTTAGGCACTGTAATTTTATGGAAAATCTTTTTGTCTGTTTGGTTTTTTGTACACTTTTTGTAAAAAAAATATTTGAATAAATTATTATATTATATTATTAACTATTATATTATATTATATTATTATAGGTGTGACAGACAGCCCTCTGTGCAGAGGATGCATGGAGGCAGAAGAAACACCATAGCACGTGCTCTTGGAGTGCAGAAGCTTGGCAGATCAACGGGCACGGACTCTCCAATCTTCTATCGCTCCCCGAAGCCTGCAACAGTCTGAAAAGACTGCTGGCATTCTTGGAGGACCTGGGATGGTTGGAGTAACTCCTCAAGGATATTTTTTATACGCACAATAGCCCAATAAAGAGGCTAAGTGTGGAAACAGCCCAGCTAACCTAACCTAACCTAACCTTAGCACACGTGGTTCTCGACATGTGGAATGTGGACTCAGCTATCATTGTGCTGATAGTCGTAACGGCCAATAGCCTGATGGCCAAGAGCCTCGACGAACATCTAGCAGCTGGATCAAGGGCCTGATTCAGAAGGCAGTACTGGTTTACCAATAAACATTTTAACATGTTTTCATGACATAATACTTAGGTAAAGCAAATAAAAGTAATAATAATAAAACTAGATATAAATTATATCAAATTTTTGGTCAGTGGGTCATCCATCATAAGGATTCTAAGTAGAATCGTTGACATGCGAATGAAACATTGCACTAACATAATATCATTTAATTAAAACCATTAATTTTCTATTGTTACCGACCTTAATATGGTCACTTGACAGACCATCATGTTATTGTTAGTTCTGAATAATCACATAAATCCATGCATTTTAATGAGTGAAAAGCGGCTTGAATTTAAACTTAAACTGGAGCAACATACCTACATGTTTAATTTATGTTGAACAGTGTACAAAGGCTGTCCTCTAATAATCCTTTCAAACACTGATAATGAGACTCAATTTCCTATTGATAAACCCCGGCGACCGAGTGCAGACTTTGAATTAGCGTAGCCATAGTGGGATATGTAAGGTTATTAAAGGCAAATGTGTGGCATTAATATTAGGTTGGGGAAAAAGTCTTTTCGCATTATAGTATGTATGAACTTGTAATAAAATCTTTTTGGCTATACTATTTGTATCTGGCTGGTTTTGGTATCATTGAAAGTTTAAATTTTAAAGAACATAATTCTAAATTCAAATTAGAAAAATGTGTTATTTTTTTTTTTTTTTTTACTGTCAAGATGAGTGAATCTAATGAAGAAATTCGATACATTTTAAAATTTTATGGCATTTTATTTTATTTTATTTTATTATTTTTATTTTATTTAAGCGGCGAAAAAAAATTGCGATGTTTATGGACCTAGTGCAGTGTCTGTGAGAGTAGCACAAAATTGGTTTAAGCGTTTTCAATCCGGAAATTTAGATGGCAAAGATGCACGTCGCTCTGGTCGCCCTATTACGGATAAAATGGATGCCATTTTTGAAAAAGTGAAGCAAGATTGGCATGTCAGTAGTTACGACGTAGCTGAAGAACTGGGAATCGACCACAAAACAGTTTTGGCGCATTTGAAAAAAACTGGGTACACAGAAAAGCTCGATATTTGGGTACCTCACGAGCTCACTGAAAGAAACCTAATGAACCGTGTACTCATTTGTGATTCTTTATTACGACGTAATGAAACCGAACCATTTATGAAGAAGCTGATAACTGGTGATGAAAAGTGGATCACGTACGACAAGAACGTGCGAAAAAGGTCGTGGTCAAAGGCCGGTCAGGCTTCACAGACTGTGGCGAAACCCGGGTTAACTCGCAACAAGGTGATGCTGTGTATGTGGTGGGATTGGAAGGGCATTATTCATTATGAGCCATTACAACCAGGCAGGACCATCGATTCTGAACTCTACTGCGAACAACTGATGAGATTAAAGCAAGAAGTTGAGAGAAAGCGGCCGGAATTAAACAACAGAAGGTGTGTGGTTTTTCATCATGATAACACTACCGTAAACTGGTATAGAAAGGCAGGGGTGAATCGAAACGAAACTTTAAAAGAGATTTTAATGTTAAAATAATATAGTTTGTTGGCAAAAAAGACTCTCCTTTTTTTTTCTGAATTATAATTTACAAATTAGTCTCATTGTTGGCGACCAACTTTATTAGTTTGACTTTAAAATCCCTTTTAAAGTTCCGTCTCGATTCACCCCTGCCTCTCTATTCACCCCGTTTTACTGTATACCTCACACATCTTTAGACACTCAGCAAAAGTTAAGAGAGTTTGGCTGGGAGGTGTTAATAATTATTATTATTTATTTATTTATTTCAGACCATGGTGTCCATTTTGTTAGTAACAATGTTCTTATAGACTAATGTTAGTAAAACTTAAGCTACTCATACTCACAACAAGACATACAAAGGATGTCAGCACAACAATCACTGCTGTGCCATCCCATGACAAATGGAGCAGCAGTGACTGATGTAACTGCAGTCCAGCCGACTAGCAATCATGCTAAGGATGCTATTGGCGCTGCCACGTAATCTACGCACCAGGGATGCACATCTCTTCCGCATTGTAGCGTAAAAACAGTCTAGAGATTTTCAGCAAACATCCCTGATGCACTACAGACTCGCCGCAGCCCCATCAGCACCCTGAACGCATTATTAAATTGGACTCGGAGGGCACTGTAAGACTTTTGAGTATAGTCGGCCCACAGGCTGCACGTCGTGTTAATGCATCCGTCGTATAGTCCTGACCTTGCACCTTCAAATTTCCACCTGTTTCGGTCTCTTCAGAATTCTTTAGGCAGTGTCAGGTTAACATCACGAGAGGACTGCTAAACCACTTATCGCGGTATTTTGATCATAAGTCCCAAAATTTTTATAGCAATGGGATCATGTCCCTACCTACAAGATGGCAAAAAGTTATCGAGCAAATGGTGCCTACATACTTTAGTTAAATGTAAATAAACTGTATTAAAAAACGTTTTGAATTTTCTTTAAAAATGCGAAGAAACTTTTTCCCCAACCTATTACATCAAAAGAACTTACTTCCTGGGTCCATACAACCCGGAACACAGCACTTTTTTCTGGACATCGACATGATGCCGAGTCTCTATCTCGCACAAAACTTCGAGTCTCTATCTCACACAAAACACACAACTGCACTACCCGGAGGAGGAGATACTCAACTCACACTCAACGGAATATAATGCTATGCAAACAAACAGAATTCACAATCGCAAGTTATTTTTGAAAAAATATCACAAAAGAACTTTCGAAAAGTAAATTATGTACAGTCGGTTATAGCTGTTATCTAACCCACCTAACAGGCTGAATAAAGTTAGGCGAATTTGAACCTTGTGCAATTAGCGGTGGATAATATATGAATTCGATACGTACTAGCTTAATGAGCTCGAACGACTTGTTCAAGGACGCAAATATTATAGAACACTGTTATGCCAATTTGATCTTTAAAACTTTATGTTAGGGTAGATAATCTTTTGAATACAGTTTTGACACGTAATGGACTTGTTAATTTCAACTTCATTTGTAACGACGATTTGACCAAGTGGTAGCAACATGGTAGTGAGATCAAACCCAAGTTTGCATTTTTGACACTTTTTGTTTACAATATTCATTTATATTTTTTTGCATTCTAAATATTATTTATATTAAATTAAAATAGTTCATTAAAATTAACTATTTAAATACAAAAATCACAACAGAAATGAAAAACAGCAATAATTTTGATTACGAATTTATTCAATATGGTTAAAAGTAAAACCATTACTGACAAAAATATTTACTTGTCATATTATAAAGCTTAAACATATAAAACAAGTTAGAATAAATATAAAAAAGCAGTGTCATCGTTTCAATACTGTCTATAAAATATCTATATTTTTATTTTTAAAGTAGGTAAACAATTATGTAGTGAATCAACATGTTATATGTTTAGAAACATAATATTTCTTTTTCATAATAATAACATCACCACATTAACTGTCATACCTACTTATAAAATAAAAGTGAAAATAGCACTAAATACTTTGGTGTTTTACCTACTTAATAGATTTTTTATTAGTATATTTGATTTTTAATATGGTTATGATCGTAAAAAGGACCTGCTTATCAACCGACTTCAAAAAGGAGGAGGTTCTCAATTCGACGCGTATGTTTTTTTTTTTTTTTTTTTTTTGTAGGTATATTTGTTCTACGATTACTCCGCCAATTATGAATCAATTTGGATGATTCTTTTTTTGTTTGAAAGAGTATAGTTCGGAATAGGTCCCATAGGAATATTGTCATGATCTGATGATGAACTTTGGAGATATGGAACAGAACTCCTTATAAAATCACAGCAGAACCGCCGTAACAAGAAAAATTGCTTTGTTTTATACGTGTAGTCGATGACTGACTGAAAGAAGTGGGGAGGGGGTACGTCAAACTCCTCCTACCACTTTCCAAAATTAAATATATCGTGTGAGGTATTGTTTGAAAGGGCTTTATGTTAGGATTTCAAACATTAACACACAAACACTAAAAAGTGAAAAATAAAAAGCTTTTTTACAAAAAAAGATAACCGCCTTCAAAAACTACAAAATAAAAAATAACTTTAGCTTGGAAGTCGGTGGCAATACCTACATAACAAGAAACAAAACCAAAGCCGCCGACTTTCAAGCTAAAGTTATTTTTTATTTTGTAGTTTTTGAAGGCGGTTATCTTTTTTTGTAAAAAAGCTTTTTTTCAATGTTTGAAACACTTCCTTAGAATTTATAATAACAACAGTTTATTTAAAACACACACTGACACTTTAGTATTGTGGGCTGCTGACGGTGGTGCTGTTTTATTAGCGAAGTGGAGCACCATCTCTTGAACAACACGTTCTTCCCAATTAAAATCTATATATTCTTGGGCAAAGTGGACTTTCATTTGGCGATGAACAGCAGTTCATTGAATTTTACGTGCCGGCTTGTATTGTTTCAATCCAGCAGTATGTATGAGTATGCCTGAAATGTTAACTCCCGTATTAGAACGGATTGTTCCGTTCTAATACGGGAGTTAACATTTCAGGTTTTGGTCACGAACGCCTCTTTTGAACATTTCCTGTTTCTTAAAAATGTCTTAACCACAATCTGACTGTATTTCTCTGAAACAAATAAATAAAACGGGTGTCACTTACGTTCAAGTAAATATATAAAAAATAATTACACAGCATTGTCACAGCAGAAGGAATTCTTAGGTATAAAATTAGACAAACACACTTACTTCTATGTTAAATCTCCAAGCAATCTCTCTGATCAACAACATCCAACATTCTCCTTCAGCAAATAGATTTTTTTTTTGTATTTCAAACAATCACTCATTTGAGATATTGAGACATGATCATCAAACAATAGAATATATATAAAAACATTGGAAAAGGGTCGATTTCAAATCTCGAATTAAAATGACACTTTTATGTTTGATTTTTTAAATACCCGTTTTTTGGGTTGTTAATGGTATATCCTTACTACATGAGGTTATATTAATATAAGTTTAATAAAATATTAAAGATTTTTTAAAGAAAACTATAAAAAAATGAAAATCTGAGTGACACGAATGAGTGATGTTGTTCTACTAATGAAATTATCTTAAACACTAATGAGATTAGATGCCTACTAATGACAATAAAAAAAAACAGCTGTAAACAGTAATTTTAATAAAAGTTGCGATCTTCTCTTTATTAGAAAATTAAAATAAAACAAACCCAAATGGATTAAATCAGTTTAATCATAAAAATATTATTTGGATGGATTTTTCAGTCTTCTTAGAGGAACTTTAGGATTAAAATTTAATATATTCGTTTAAGCACAATCTTCAAACAAATATAGGTAATTATAACAACTAATCATAGTCTAAACACAGATAAACTAAAATTATCCATATAAAAAAAACAGTAGTTTTCTTTAAACTTAATAGTACTCATGTATTGATGAAATTTTGAAGTCTTCCATTTTACAATCAATATTTTTGTTTTATTTATCCATAATTTTGCTGATTTCGTCTTGTTTTTCTTTGGTTTTAATCATTATGTATACAATTTTCTTCTTGATTTCTGCTTCTGCTTTCCTCAATCATATCTTCAACAATATTCTATCCTAATTGTTCAATCAATCTTTGGTTGCTTGATTTTGATTCAAAAACGTAAGAAATTCTTGTTGATGTTGTTGCCCAAATCCAGACGCTATTGCTTCTGTTTGAGTTACCATGAATGACTGATTTTCCCAAGTACCTTTAACTTTAGCAAGTGGTGTAACATTCTGCTTTTTACGAATTCGAGAAGTTGGAGATTTATTAGGCTTATTGGCGTGTTTGATGGTGATATCGCTCAATATTTTAATCTTCTTACTAGGAGGTATGATTTTAACATTACCGACTTCTGAACCTATTGCACTTTTGTAAATTTTATGCAATTGCATGTGCTTGTCGTGCTTACAAATGGTGTCAACACACTCGTAACAACTCAATTTTCTGAACTCAAGGAACTCCGATTCGGAGTTCCAAAGCACCTGATGGACTAACATAGTTCCTTTAAAAGGAGCTATGTTTTTGGGGAGAAGAATTTCTTTTTCTCTAATCTCATGTTCTTCTACAACCCTAATCTCGACATTTTTTATGTCTTCCCGCACAATACCAACAAATGTTGAAAAATCCCCCACATCACGCCCACATTTTACTTTGTAGTCAGCCGTCCTTTTAACTACAGCGCCAACACCATCTGGAGCACCTTTACCGTGGCCAGCTTCCTGATAGTTCCAAGTTACTGACTTTAATGATGAGAAGACATTTTGCAGCTGTGTCATAAAGTAAAATATATACTTGTTACGATATTGACTCGAAGGGCTATCTGTTAGTATATGCACAGTAGTAATATTAGGAGACTAGCTTCTGCCCGCGACTTCGTTCGCGGAGTTCGGAGGATCGTAAACAATAACTACTCTTGTTTTCAGTAACAAAATTAATTTCACTACGGTTTTATCTAGAATCATGTAATTACTCAGAAAATATTTTAGAAAATTCAGGATATATAAATAGGAGATGAACGGCTTATATACTAAAAAACTTTCGCGAAAAACAAAACGTAATCTCATAAAGAGATTTAAGAAAAGAAGAAAATAGGCAAAGTACGTTACTACATATGTATCTATTTATAAAACCTCTCTGTAAACTACGTTTGTAGTCTTGCCTTCAGTCAAAATATACAAAGAGTCAGGACTGGAGACGCGGGAGCATGCGACGTACAGTTGACCGTGGGAAAAGCAGCTGGTCCTGAGGTCGACACCCGCAGCCTTCAGTGTCTGCCCTTGTGCCTTATTTATAGTCATAGCAAAGCACACGCTCACAGGAAACTGCACGCGCTTGAATTGGAAGGGGTAGTTGTGGGGAATTAGTGGTATACGTGGTATAAACACTGTCTCACCAACGCCACATCCCGTTAGAATTTCTGCCTCGATAATATTTATCTGCAGTGAGACGATTTTGAGCCGGGTCCCGTTACATAATTTTGGCGGAGTTAAATTCCGGAGAAGCATAATTGGAACGCCAACCTTCAGCTTAATGATATGCGCTGGAAGACCACTTGCTGTAAGTGAATTAAGAAATTCTACGGGATAATGAATAGCGTCATCTTGCTCGACCACAGTGTTGATAGAAGAGTATATCATTTCATTCCCTTCAATTTGCGAGAGAATGCTTTCATTGATCGCTGCAGCTTGATCGTTTTTGGGCGTTAAAATGGCCCGTTCACACACCCAAGAATTCTCTTGGTGCGGTATTCGATTGATGTTCCCGTACACGAGATGTATCAGTTCTTCTAAAGTAGGCACTACTATACCGAGAGTTTCTGGTAGCTCTACCTGACTATTTTCCTCTGGTAAAGTGCCTTCACCAATTTTTAAAAGAACTTCTGAAAATTCTTGAGCACTTGAATTCCCGCCAAGCTGAGCGCGCATGTTGATAGTCAAGCGCAATGTATGAACCTGCGACCATAGAATTGACCGTTTTAATGAAGCATTCACCTCGTCAGCCCTAGTTCCTCGCGTTACCACAGGGAGGGTTTGCCGGAAATCGCCGCTAAACAGAACGGTGACACCACCCATCATGTGTTGATTCCTGCGGATGTCCTGCAGGGTTCTGTGTACAGCCTCCACTGCTTTCCTATTAGCCATTGTACATTCGTCCCATACGATTAGAGAGCAATCCCTAAGCACATGTCCCTTGTCACTGTTGCGTGATACCCCACAAACAGGCATTTCGTTGCTCTCTAAATCGATGGGTATTTTAAACATGGCGTGCGCTGTTTTGCCACCTGGAAGCAGTGTGGCAGCGATTCCGGAAGATGCTACCGCGATTGCAATTTTACCTTGCCTCCTGACCTCTGCAAGGATGCCTGTGGTAACGAATGTTTTTCCTGTACCACCAGGAGCATCCAAAAAAAACATTTTACCCTGGCCGAGCCCAACGCTTTGAAGGACGGTGTTAAAAATTTCATTTTGCTCAGAGTTGAACATGGAGACGTGGTTATTAACAATGATACTCATTGCGCCCGGATCATAATTTTTTTCGGCAGCGTATTCCCGATTTCCACGAGTTTGATGTGCCAAACATTGCGGAGCCGGTAATCCATACTCGACCAATGGATTACCGCCGATTGAAATGACCACGTCTTGAAGTGCACTCAAACAATCGTTAAAAATCCGTTCGTCATTCTGTTCAATGTCGCTAGTTCGCCTCAAAACTCGTAAAAAGTCTTCGGACAGATGATAAAGAACTGGGTTTGCGATTCCACAAAATACTAAAATAACTGCAAACAAATGTCGTAGACGACTGGGACTGTCGCTGACGCTGGCTTCTGCCAGAGTGGTATCCCAGTGTTGGTCACCGTCAAGAAGGTGACGTGCTACACAGGCAGCGCGAAATGTAGGATGCTCTACATCATCAACGGTCCTTAGAAATGCAAACGACGTTGGGCCCCGTACTGTGTGAAGAAGTAGTCGTAAATAATAACACTCCCCATTGTTGGGATGCACAGTGTAAACCCGGGGAGGGTTTACACTGTGCATCCCAACACATCCATTTACACAGTGCAGCGTCCCTAAATACTCCCGGAAACCCTTCCACAGCACGTCCACGTCGACGTCGATTAAAAACACTTCTTTGCCTATCGTACGTGTAGTACGATGGTACCTCATCATACGTCAGCGACTTTGCAAACGAATCTATTTCGCAGAGTTTCAGAAATGCCAAGAGGGTAGTTTGGCGTGGATTTTCTAACCGGTCTGCAACATTCAAAGGATTAAAAAATATGCGCTGGCCGTTCTCTAAATGGACGTCCAAATGCATGACTGTTGGATACCGATCATGTATGGAGAAGGCCAGTATACGCCAAACTGCTTCCGAAGTACTAATATAGCGACCAGACTGGTACTTGGTCACTTCATCTCTATCAGTACTCTGCAAAGCGAACGTTGCTTGATCGCTGCCCTTGTTCACGTATTTGCAAATGTATTTAATCGACTCAACGCTAGTGCAGGACTCAACATTTAAGTGTGTCTGAAAGGTCCTGGAGAGTACAGGCGAGTATGGAACAACCCATCTATTGTCAACCTGAATAGACTGTCCTCGTACGTTTATCTCAGCGCGACACCCACCCTCCGTAGGAGATCGGCGTCGGTACAATGGGTATCCATCCTCCCCCGTAATGGTTTCGGTAGTATAGCGTTTTGGGAATCTTTTTGAACATGGCCCGTCTTTCATGCAAGGAGAATTTGGATTAAGAACGCCACAGGGGCCGTGTAACATATGAGTTTTCACGATTTGGTGCAGGACAGGGTCGACGTCGGGGTCCGGCAGCTCAGCACTTATGACTTGATCAATCTCGTTGGGCCTAACCTTTTCCTCTAACCATAAAAGCAGATGTGCGTGAGGTAAGCCGCGTTTTTGCCATTCCACCGAATACATGTGGCAGCGAACTGCCCCAAACACTTTTGCTTTTGTGAGGAGATCCATGAGGCACTTCAGCTTAAGGTGAAATACTCGAGAAATCAAGTCATGCCTGTCGTACGACGCCTGTCCTGCTAGGAGCTCACATGTTATTTCCGGCCACTTAGGGTTGGTAGTGACGGTGATAAAGAAGTCAGGACGTCCGAACTTTCGCACATAACAAAAAGCGTCCTGAGTTCGTTCGTGCATGTACCGCGGACCTCCTGTAAAGGTGGAAGGGAGAATCACCATCCTTCCAACATTTTCTGCATCTGAGTCTTGTTGCATTGCATCTCTAAGGTGCACGTAGTTTTCAGCTCTTAACTTCCTTTGATTTGTCCTAATAAAAACCAAACGTTCCGTTTTAATTTTAGCGTATGCGTCTACCAAAAACTGACTAAAAAGCCCACGGAAATAATGGAGATGAGAGTTGTCGTTTACCCTGACTTGTATTAAAGAACTATAAAATTGTAATGCGGAGGTTTTTTTATTATAATTTGGGGAACCTGATTGTGGATCTACGTTGTAAAGAGCAAAATGGTAGCCGTCCTCTCCACGACAGAACATCAGAGGATACTGGAGGGTATCGTAAGCGCGATGCGTCTCGCTGATTCTTTGAAGGCGGTTGTCATGCGTACGCAACACGATATCCCTTCTGTCACATTCCTGATCAACTAAGAGTACGGCTACCTCATTTGTGGTTGGAGCATTGTACCGACCCTGATGCGCTGCCGTTGGCCTTTTGTCCGCGCTAATAACGAATTTAAAGTTGTCGCGCTCGTTTTCAGGCACTGACTCCAGGGCGGCTTTGAAGTTGCTTATATACGGGTTCACATTATGCAGCATACTTTGTAATCCCCTTAGTAGGCCAGAGTCTAAGTTTGGAATGTTTCGGCTACGGACATTGACCTGTTCGTCAAAATCTGAAATAAAATAAATTTGTAGGAATTTTGGCAGGTCCGTTGGTAAGAGGGAGCCTATCAGATGGTACACCTGGCCCTGTACTTTAAAAGTTGGCATGAATCCCGCTTCACTGATCTGATGGGCCCCGAACGAAGTCATTTGGAAGGCACTGTTATAAGAACGAATGTTTTTTAAAAAATGACTTGACTTTGGATGCTCCCCATTTAAAAGCACCCGTAGAAGCTCCGGAGGGTCTAACATGGAGTTTAAGCGAACTTTTCCAGATGCACAACACATTCCCTGGGGCTCCCCCTTCCATTTGCGCGCTTGGCAGTGAGCACATATCTCTGTCATAGTGCCGATATTGCCGTGGTTGGCGTAGTCGATCATAACACTATATAGAAAACCACTCCTCTGTTTATTTACCCATGGTTGTTCCTCAACATCGTAGACTATGGACTCATTGTCGGATGTCGAAGAACGATGCAAGGTACGACGCAGGCGATCTTGATCAATTTGCGCCTCATGCTGTTCGTCCGACTGAGTCGCACGAATCATCTGAATCCTGCCACGTTCTTGTGACAGATGAGCAATGGCGCTGACACGCACGTCGTGGTACCGCTGCCGAGCAGCTTCACGACGTTCTTCACGCTGTTCATCCGTCTCTAATGAAAGTGACAGAGCATGCCGAGAGCGGTCTCTACGACGATTCATCTCACGCTCTTCAGGATCATGAAGCGACCGAGAAATAGCAGTTCGGATACGTTGAGAGCTTAATCTAGAATTTTGCTGCGTGTACGTTTCTGAGGCTCGCGACGCCGAATGGCGCTCTCTATCAATTAAAAGCCGCGCCTCTCTGACCTCGCTACTTTCATTAGATCGAGAAATAGAGATTTGGGTGCGTATAATATCTAGCCGTAATTGACGCTGCATGTCAGATTCATTGGCTCGAGACCGCGCTACACGTTCTCGAACTGCAACCAACCGAGCTTCGCGTTCTGCGACAGTTTCAAGCGATCGCGTTAACCTCATGTTCTTAGCATCGTTTGTTATTTTACTTAGGCTACTCCTTTTTCTAGAAGGCATTTTTAAGTTACAAAAACAAAAAAGCAAAATTCCTAGCCTAAGGTAACACAGTTTTAGTACGAATGTATAAAAGAAAAAAAATAGATTGAAAGATATCCAGAAAACGTTTCCGATGCGATTTTTAAAGACAACAATCAAGAGACAAACTTCAATACCAACAAAGAAAAATTTTACGGACCACAGAGACCAACTGATAAGACAAAACTAACGAAGAACCTGAACCTATTATTATTGCATAAAAGCAAGCGGCAAAACACAACAGAATATTTTAGGAATAATTGCAACTTCACCTCTTCAATAATAGGTTTTATGGAAGAGACACCACAATATTGTCAAACAAAAATACGTAGACACTATTATAGACCATCAAACGCTAGAGATTATTCAGAGAATTTTAGACAATGAGTATACATATTAATTGCATTTGCTGTAATTTTATTACGAACGACATGCGACATTTATAACATCAAGTCTCACAGCACATGACGTTGTCAGACTGGTTAAACGTTGGCGAGTGCGGATGCGGCCTGATATAAACATTCGAAAGAGTTTTTGTCGATTACGTACACTATATTAATAAAATAAATAAATATTATTTTCTAATCGTTTAATTTTATGTATAAAACAAAATTGATAGGGATAAAACATATTTTTTTTTGTATTGGTAAATAATCGATTTGTGTGTCGATTGTTATGGCAACACTAACCTTGACTTTCAATAGAAAAAGAAGCCAGCTGATACTGGTACTGCTAACACGGTCGACTGTAGAGAAAAGAAATAAGTACCACTCCAGAAATCATAAACCGAACAATTTCATCATGATATGTAGGTATAGACATTGGAAATTTACATAATATAAAATTTGGCAATTGGTAAGATTCGAACTTACAACCACAGGATCGCCCTGCACTTACTGAACCAAGAGGCTATTTTCTTTGTTAATAATAAATTGAAATAGCCGTTCTTGTTTGATATTATTGACTGCTTAGCTCCTTTAAGGGATAGCGTGATAATAATTATTTCAACAATTAAATCTGTAGCTATCAACATATTTTCAACATGTAGAAGAATTCTAATTATTCCCCTGATACAAATAGCGTGATAATTTGTAGCATAAAGTATGTGGAAATCTTCTTAATGATAAAAAATATTTGAAAAATAACAAACAAACAGACAAAAATTCAAAAAACTTCCTTTTGTTGCATTAGAATCGTTCCCCGAACTCATAGCATTCTTTAAAAAATATATTCAACGTACAGTTTTGACTCCGCTACGATTTTCTGCATATATATTTAAAAAGAAAAATACGTAAGAAAATCAAAGTAGAACCGTGCATTCCTACTTTTATTTCATTGCTATTTACAATATTTTTACATTTTGTTTCGTCTTTTTTACAATCCTGGGGTAATCTGTTATAGTCTGCTAGTCCCCCAAAGCAAATAGCGTGATAACTGATAGCCTATGTTCTAATTTGGCCACTGTGGAATATTCATTCAAAATGTGAACAAAATCTATCCGGCAGTTTTTGCGTGATGCTCCAACAAACAAACAGACAAACAGACAAAAATTAAAAAAAAAATATTTTCGGCATAAGTATCATTTAAAGACCCCTAAGCACTTTTCTTTTTTAAATTATTAAATGTACAGTTTTGACGTCTCTACGATTTTATTATATGTATAGATTTTTCAAATACAAACTCCAGTGCTTTCTGCAAATGAGCCCACACAGCTGGCGAATCGTGTCGAGTGCATTCACTAACTGTGCATAAAGAATAGTTAATGATTTCTCTTCCCCTTTTAATATAAATTACTACTGTGTGCAAAGAAACCTGGCCACGACTACCTCCAAAGTGCAAGCTTTGTACTTCTTCAGCGAATTTATAGCTATAATTTTCAGAAAAGTCCATGTGTATTAAAGTTTCGTAATCATTCAGGGATTTTTTCAGCTCTGTTATAATTTGGTATTGGTTAATAATATTCACAGTATGTGAGAAGAATTTAGGAAGAGAATCCTCTAGTTTTAATATCAGATTTCTTATTTGAGTTGTGCGTTTAAATTTCTTAGTGATGTTAATTTCTTTTTGACCTATTTTTTTCTTATCCCTACCCCACTCATAGTATTCTATTTCTTGATCGTTACTGAATTCGTTGTATGGTATAACTTTATTTTTACAAATTTGGCATGTACGAGAAACACATTTAAGATTATATTTGTCACAGCACAAGATATCCAACATCTTTTGGAAGTTAGTTATGTCAACTATCCCTTTTTTCTTTAAACTCAAGATTAAAAGATCCATATTTGTGTGAACTGTACAACCACAAGTATCTCTGTCATCTTTAGGAAGATAAACCCAAAACGGACGTAATCGCGCGAATGTAACATAGCTTATTCGTATGTTTGGATTTTCTTCCATAAACTTTTTGTGCAATTTTTTTACAGAGTCCAGTAGATAACGTTTTTGTTTCGTAACTCCATATTTTTTAATACATTGTTTTTTTCCTGAGGTATTACGACTATTAATGTCATCTTCGTAAAATCGCTCTACTAGCTTTTGGATACTTTTGCCTCCAAAAATCGTCTTTTGTAAACGGCTGCGACATACAGTATTAGACTTAGTGTCTCTTATCGACTTAGTATCTTCGGTAGCTTCATTTACACCTGTTTTTTCATTATCCACATTTTCTTTTTCACGATTATTTTTCATAATATTTATTTTTCGCAATAGACTTCTGCACCTGTATTGATATTTTCTTATTAAACATGTCATTTCTTTCTTCTCTAAAAGGTGCTTACGTTTTAAAGCTTTAATTTTGTTCAAAAAGATTTTGTTTTTTAACTTATTTTGTCGTTCTGCATCAGGTGCATCCAACGGGTCGCCAGTTTTATCATCAGCTGTAGAATCTATTTCAGTTCTTTGTGGGACAATCACTTCTTGTATCTGTTTCTCTTTTAGTTTTTTCTCTTGATAACGTTTGGAATTTTCCCTCCACTTTTTCCGTTGTAATCTTCGCTCTCTTGGAGACATTAGGTTAATACTTTTCACCTTCTTACTCTCTTTTCGTTTTAGATAAGCTTCTCTTTTTTTAGCTCTTTCAGCGGCATATTTTTCCGGATCGTTTTTAATTTGTTTATATTTTTCTCTCCTTGCTATTCTTCTTCTTTCTAACTCATCTTCACTCATCCTTTTCTTATTCGGCATAATGTCCTAAATAAAATAATTTCATAAATAACAGCCAATAAGCCCTAGCTTAATTAAACTAAGGAACACTAAAACTCAAAATATAAACACCAATATAATTTATAGCAAATTTTGGAGTTTTTTTTTAATAAAGTTTTAAATATAATTATTGATTTTCATTACGTCACACACAAAAAAGGGAATTAAAAAACAAAAACCAACTGCCTTACTAACGTAATCAAGCGGAAAGCCTTAATTTTTTGTTAATAATTCATTATTATAATAATTAATTAGTGTTACGTTCAATATCATTAGTGTTACTTGAAAAAGTGACACAAATGACAGTAACACTAATGATATTTGGAACGCACACATAATTTTTAAGCTGTGGAACTTTCTAGACGGCAATCGAATACATTTAAAATATCCATGTTCTTGTTAGCTATAAGAAACACTGTGTTATAAAAATTCGATTACAATACCTTTTGCAATTATGGTTAAGAGATGAATGAGTCGAGTTTCGTCCACGGCACTGATATCGGCAGAAATGTGAATATCTCTCAAAAAATACTAAACGCACCACCGCTCTGAACAAACGCTGCAAGGCCACTGACGATGTGCCGGCGGGTGGGGTGAGGCGGGGGCCCGGGAGCTCCGTGGGTTTAATATTATGACGGTATTAACTTACGCTACACTAATGATAGATAAAACATGATCAATGTTTTAAACACTAGGATAAGAGTATTCTATTATTCTCAAATGAAAAATTTATACTATTTTTGAATGCTTGCACATCATCGTGATATGAAATATGAAATAAATAAAATTTCTACGAGTATCTTCGTTTTTATTCGACTTTATTTCAACTCGCCTCGTAGTTCTAGTGGTCGCAAGCGCGACTGCTGTGCATGAGGTCTTGGGTTCGATTCCCAGGTCGGGCAAAGTGTTATTGGGTTTTTCCATCAGGAATTTCTCAATAGCAGCCTCGGAGTCTGGATTTGTGCCCGGTTGTTGGCAATAGGCTCGTCCCCTATTACATGGGACTAAAAAAAAACATAACTGGTGAAATGTGGGTGTACTAATGTGTACACCTCTGCCTAACCCTTCGGGGATTACAGGCGTGATGTTATGTTTATTTCAACGTTAACGGAAAATGAGTAATATCTTCTAAGGGGACTAAATGTTATAGTTTTAGTTTTCTCGCAAATGGTACACTTTTGGGTATTGTTTTGTTTTGGAACGTATAAAGGTAAACGAAGACTATAATACTAAAAAAAAACAAAAAACCATCGCAGTAACAATTCAAAGTTATTAGAGATGACAACATTTTTAGCTTTGTTTGAAATCGACCCAAAAGAAGATTTTTGCAATTTACTAACACAAGGCACAGATAATAATTATAATACTACGTTCGAGCCAAGGTAAGAAATGTTTGCGCGTAGTCACTGCAATTGCGTGTTGACTGGCCTGAGGTGTCACGGTTCATTTTTATTTTCCTACCCACATCCTTACTAACATTTGAATATCAGTTTTATAATAAATACGCAAATTGTTTTTCAACTACCCACTTTTGCCCCAATATTGTATTCGTTCATCGAGTCTTACTAGTCTAATTAACTCATACAAATTGAATAACTCTTAATGTTTTTTGCAGAGGGTTCAAATTCGTTTGTTTTAAGGGTGGGTCAGAAGACAGCTATCACCGACTGTACCCGCCGACAATAATCTCTAATGACAATTTGACAGTTGGTACTACTATTTTCACTCAATGTGACCAGACATTCAAATTCAAAACTTACTACCGAAAAGTATCGTAGTATTTTTTAATAGGTATGTATTATAATATTGAAAAAATGAATGTGATATTAAAACTCTATTCTTTCTTTTCTACTAAGATTTCTATATAAATAATGGTGTAATAACATATTTCCATCCGTGCAACTGTGCACAGATGGTACTAAGGCGCTTTGCACACGGAGCAACTTTTGCAGCAACTGGCACCTGGCAACTTTCTGGCAACTCGCTGTTTACATGTAATTCAATTGGACTGCGCACACAGAGCAACTCAAGTTGCGAGTTGCGGCAATCGTCAACAGTTTTCAGTTGCGGCAACTAGCAACTTATTTAGTTGCTAGTTGCCGCAACTAGCAACTGTCAAATATTCGATTTCACACCCTCCCTCCCTCGCCCTGTGCCCGGCATAGTGTTGCCATTAACTTTGTGGTTTTTCCCATAGAATAGAATAGAATAGAATGATGTTTATTTCCCTGGTTCATATGTTACATAATGTCCACAGGTCGGTGGTGTATTCGGCCTGTGGGTGTGTCAGCTACTTACAGTCTACCTATGTTTGTCTGAGAGAGATCTGTATAAGTGTCGTGTGTGCTGTGAGCTTATTAGTGTGTACAGAATTAATTTATATAAATTTATAATGTGTTTGTATATTGCCCTATCATATTTACAGCTAATTACAAATTATGGGGACGTGGAGCGGTCGTTCGCTTGCTGAGCAGCCGACTCCTGTCTGTTTTTGGTACATATTCGATTTCGCCTAGTCTAGTATTAGTGAGGAGGGGGTTGTGCTGTCCAAATCCGAGGTAGGCGTCACCAGGTGTCTCCAGATCCTCGATGTGCAATTCGCGGAGTCGGCGTAGCATGTCCTCATTTAAGTCTTGTGCACGGAGGTGCCATGGATCCCAATCGAGCATATCCCAGAGTAATGAGGTTTCTAGGCGTCTTGGGAATTGTCCGCTGGTCTTGAGGGCCATTCGATATTGGCGTTCAATTTTTCGTAAGTTGCTCTTACTGTATCGTGAGAGTAGTTGTACCACGCCATAATCCAATATTGGGAGAAGACAGGCCTGAATGACCGCAAGTTTTACGGTGATATCTGTCTTGGCATGCCAACCTATGATGGGGGCTAGCGCGCCGCGTGCTCGTCGCGCCTTCTGCACGATGTAATCCGTCTGTTTGCCCATGGTCATGGTCTTGTCTAAGTGTACGCCCAGATATTTTATGCTCTTTTGATATTCGATTGCCTCGTCTTTGATGCGGATGGTTCTGTGGTAATTTCTCTTGTGAGTGAACATAGCACACTCCGTTTTGTCTACATTACATTTTAGCCCCCAACGACAGTAGTAATCGATGACGGTGTCGGCGGCCCAGCCCGCGCGGAGTGTCGCGCAATTTGGATCATGAGACCTGTTGAGAATGCACAAATCATCGGCGTATTGGGAGAGCTTGAGTCCGCGGATGCGGTCCCGTTGGTCCCAGACGTCGTGTAGGTACAGGTTGAAGATGACTGGACCCAGGATAGAACCCTGTGGGAACCCGTGTGGCACCAGTTTTTCGTCGCCCTTGGTGGTTCTGAAGCGTCCGTAGGCCCTGCGACCGCTTAAGTAATTTTCAATAACTTTGATGATGTTGTTCGGGACTTCAGCTGTTTGAAGCTTCTTCGTCAGACCTTCGTGGTTTATTGAGTCAAAGGCCTTCGAAAGGTCTGTTAGAACCATGGCCACACTTTCCTTTGCTTCCAGTGCGTCCGTAATGAATTTGCCGGTGCGAAGGATTTGTGTGCCTGTCCCTCTGTCCTTGGTAAAGCCATGTTGGAACGACGGTTGGAGTCTGTCGGCCGTCTGTCGCAGGCGCGACAAGAGTAGGCGTTCGTGTAGTTTACCCATGATGTTTAGGAGAGTGATGGGTCGGTATGATTTGGCATCCCGGTGATTCTTGCCTGCTTTATGTAGGAAGATGCACTCTCCGGCTTTCCATCTGTTGGGATAATAACCTGTCAGTAACAGGTAGTCAGCTATCACCTTGTACCTAATGAGGAAGGGGTCGCCTCCGAGTTTAAGGGCGTCAGATTTGATTTTGTCCGGGCCAGGCGCCTTCTTATTTTTAAAGCGTCTCAGTGCGATTCTGATTTCCTCTATTGAGGTGGGGTCGAGAGGCTGGAACGGTGTGATCTTCTCTGTACTCTTATCTTCGTTATTTATCTCGGCTTCTGTGACGATCGCTGCATCAACCAGGGCGTCGATGGTTTCTTTCTCGCTGTTGCAACCCTCAATGTGAGGGAGTCTCTGTACTGGAGCCTTCAGATTGCGTTGGATTCGCCACATCTGGGCTCTGTTATTATTTGGATCATTTATTATTCGGGTCCATTTCTCGCTGCTATATTCCCCAAGTGCTTGTTTGACCTGGCGTTTCAGACGATTGTAGGTTCTTTTTTGTTCTGTAATCCTGTCCTGGTTGAAACGTAGTCGCCACGCTTTACTTTTTGCTTGGTTTCTTTTGTCGATCAATTCATTAATATATTCTGGAAGCTGATCTCTTGTGTTGTGTTTATGTAGTGGCGCGTACTTATCCAAGGTTTCTGTGATGGCTTTTTCTATTTGTTCTATATACTCCTCGCATTCAGCGTCGGTTGTGATTTCCTTGGGTAGGCGTGTGGTTTTATCCCATAAGGTTTGTTGGAATTGGTGTCTGATTTCTTCGTTGTTTGCAATAGCGCGGGTATTTCTCACTAGTGTTTTATCTCGGTCCACCACTATGCTTAGGTCTAGTAACCAGGGCACATGATCGGAGCCAACCGGTGTTGTTTCTGCATGTTATAGTGTCGAAATCTTGCGCGTCTTGCGAGAAGATGGCTGCATCAAGGATGCCGTATCCCGCACTGTTAGGTCGCGAGGGTAGGCCAGTGTGGTGTATCGTGCAGACGTCGGAGTTACAAAGGTCGCGAACAAGTATTCCCGCCCCTTCGTCTCTCGTCTGGTTGAGTGCGGTCATTTTAAGGTTAAGGTCCCCGATGGTGATGTTTGGAGCTTCGGTTATAATGTTTTCTAGCTCATCATTGAGCGCTGCGGCATCAAAGTGCTCTGATCTGTGCGGTATGTATATCCCTTTAATTTTTATGGAATCTCCGGTCAGGTGATCATAAGTGAGGTTGATAGCAACGCCTTCAATGAGGCGGTCTCTTTCTTCTGTACCTGGGGTTACTTCGGTCTGACTCCAGCGTATTCCTCGCATCACATACATGGCTGTAGTTAGATGCGACGCAATCGAATGCGTGATTTTGTCGTAGTTCAGGAGATCCATGCGGATTTTGGTAAAGTCCATCCGACACTCGTTAACTATGATTATATGTGGTTTGTGGCGATCGGCTAAAGATTTTAGCTCGAGGAATTTACCTTTCAATCCCTGTGCATTGAGGTGCAGTATACGCAACTTATGATATTGATTTCTCGGATTATTTGTTGAGAATTTTTACGAGGATTTCATGTTGTAGTTGTAGCTGGTATAATATTTGTTTCATAGTTGTTTGTAGCTCTTGTCCTAAGGGCTCCATGCTGTTTTCTTTGTTTGTTGTGTGTTCACTTAGTTGCATTGGTGGCAGGGGTTGTGGTTGTGATAGGGGCTCCTGTATAGGCAACAGTGGGAATTGGGAAGTGGAGGCTATGTTCACATATGAGACGTTTTCCCGACGGTATCTCAATGCTACGTGTCTGCGTTCAGCTGCTTCTCTTTTTTTCCTTTCTTTTTCTTCATATTGTACCAATTGACGGTCCACTGCCTTCTGGAACTTCTCGCATTTGGCTTGGTTGGCCCCATGGCCCGGTTTTTTGCATGCTGTACATATTTCGATATCTATGCCTTCTTCGTTTTTAGTTATGGAGGTAGGGTCTTTCTTCTCACCATGACATGCCGATGTCGCATGTGTGAATAGGAAGCATTTCTTACATTGTACTACTCTTCTAGGGTCATCTTTGTATTTCTGAGGCTTCATGCTGAAGGCCCCGAAGTACGCATGTTTTGTTGTCTTCATAAGCGCGGCAATTTCATCGTATGAGTGAGCACCATCAAAGATAAATAGTTGTAGGTTACCTTTAATTGTTCTCATTTTAATCGGTCTCACGCCGATGCATCTCTCCATTTCCTCAAGGCATGCTTCATTCGTCTCATCGTAGATGTTCGTGATGAGCACGACCTTCGTTTGATGAGTCTGCTGGGCTTTAGGGACGCGTGCTATGAAACGAAGGCCGTCATCAAGTTTCTTCAACTCTTCTATAATTATTTTCCTCATATCCGCGGTGTATACGCGGATCGTGATGGTTCTTTTGTTACTAGCCATGGCGTGTCTTGCTCCGTGCTCTGTGGTTATTTTTCTTATTTTGCTAAGGTATTCTGGTTCATTGATTTTCTTGACGTCTGTTATGATTATGTCGGGGATGTGAGTGGATGGTGTGATCACACTTGGTTGTCGCTGGGTCGTTGTCAACTTAGGAGTGACGGCACCTCTCTTTCTCTTCTTGGGTTTAGGTGAGGTAAAAGACGCGTGTGCGTGGTCTTTTTCCCGTCCCAACTGGTCTTTGAGGTCCTCTTCGGTGGGTAGCGAAGAGAAGCGATTGCTTATTGTTATGGGCTGTCGCTGCGAGGCGACGGTCGGACTAACTGCGCGCGCCCACTCCGTCGCGTAACTGAACTTAGGGGCGGAATCGGCGCGAGGTAGCGTTGGGCCAGTCACGTCAACGCGCGCGTGCGCGCGCGCATCGGGTGTGACTTTGCTAGTTTGCGCAACAGCGGTGGCTTCATTCGGTCGTGCGGTGCTAGCGGTCAGCGTTCCGCCGGGCGCTGTCGCAGGAAACGCGCTGCCAGAGGCGTGACGCAGTGTCCGGCGAGTGGGGCGGACCGACCCACAGAGCGATGGTTCAGCCCTAGTACTTTGGCTTCTAGGTACCTCTGTATATTTCGATACAACTTTGTTCACTGTGCCACATTCACAGATCACGTTTTCTTCACTTTCAAGTCCTATAATTGGCATGTATTTAACATTTAACTGTCCGTTGCATTTACGGCAGTTTATTTTATTTATTTTGCAAAAATTTATATTACACGAGTATATATTAATTTCGTTTACACTGTTTACTAGGTGTCCGTTTGAAATATTTGCTGAAGTTTTTATGAAACATTTCACGGCACTTCTTTTGTTACACAATCTGCAGTTTAATTGTTTAATCTTTGTTTGGAGTCCTTGCCACTCATGGAATTTTTTGATTACGCTAATTTTTGAGCAGTACCAACAAGCAACTGCGTATTGACCTTCATTGTCCGGGGAAAGTTCACTTACACTAGTTAATTTATAGTCACTGTTCTTTTTATTGTTCACTATTCCACTATCCGTGTCCGTTTCACTAGTTTCACTGTGTTCGGGAAGGCCTGGGGGGCCTCCCTTAGTCTCTGCACTCATATGAATGCAACTAATGCGGGTAGACTTATAAAAATATTGCGTCGCTCGAGGCAATAAGCACGGAGCGCACGAGAGCTCCGCGCGCACGTCCACTCGCGCCGCCTACCGCGCGCATCCTCGTTTTTCCCACTAAGTAAACTCTTCTTTTTGGGGTAATGTGTAAAATTCTATAATAAAATACTTCTTGATATTCCCCAACTAAATGAGAGAAAATTTAAACCATGCATAAAACGCACACTATCTAATCAAGCATTATTATAAGTTAGATGATTATATCACGGACAAAAATGCTTGGCTAAATGCTAGTCCTGCTCCACAGCCACTCGGGCTCACTAAATAGGATTGTTTTTTAAGAGAATGATGTTTCATACCCTCTTTTTTGTCGACCTGAATAACTTGTACCGTTATCAGTACGATTACTTTTTCTTTTTTTACATACCATAGTAATCTAACGGATAAGTACACTGAAAGTGTTAGTATTGTAAATTTATTTCAATTTTGTTTTTGAAAACCATCAACCTAAAACTTGCCCACTAAAAAATCCACAAGCCACCAGATACAAATTCTGACCACCAGAAGGTGGTCCCAATCCACCAGATCTAGTGGTAATACCGCAAAGTTTGCAACACTGCAAATCGGCTCAAAAAGTTGCTTACAAATTGCCAAAAAGTTGCGGCAACCGGCAACTTTATGGCAACTAGCAACTTTTACAGGAAACTTTTAAAAAGTTGCCAGTTGCGACAACTTAAGTTGCTCCGTGTGCAAAGCGCCTTAAAGCTACTAAATTGGTAATAATAAGGAGCATCGTCTCAAAAATAATACCTCTAATTTTAGAAGTCGCGTCGAAAGTGTTAACATTTTGACCGCTCTCTTTAGCGAGTACCTATCATTTTTGATGTTATTCAAACGTGTGTCTAATTTGTAGCTTCCATGAAGCTACAAATTAGAATACTACTAAACTTAAAAGATGCAAGTTCCAATTGAATTAACCAGTAAGTCTATTCTTCTAAAATTTGCACTATAGCAGTGCTGATGTTACCATATTATTTCAACTAAGATTGCATAGCCTGAATGAGATAGACATCATAGACATGGGCCGTGGGCGATAAATAACGTCACAGCACGGCTGCCAGATGCAAAAATGGTGTGATCGTACGAAAACTATAAAAAAAATCGTATGCCAAGGAAATTTTGAAATGGAAAGATCGTACAACCTAAAAGTACATTTTTTTATTAAAAATAACAAAATTTCGTTTAGTTTTAGAAAATAAATGCAATAGAAGAAACAAAGAAAGAAAACATATTTATTCGGCACATGCCTTACGTAATTACTAACACAAGAAAACAAAAGAAAAAGATTAAAATAAAAACTTAAAACTACACAATTAAAAAAAAACTATTTATTAGATTTATACAAATTTTCTGTGGTCATATTGTGTAACATTTTTTTTTTTGCTTTTTTGTTGTTGGAGAATTCCCCAAAACTCATAGGTACTTGCCAGTTGAGCACGTTCGTTTCATTATGAAAGGTTGCTAGATTTGCCATATAAATAAATATTGCCATTGTATATAAGCTGTAAAAAAATTACCTGCAAGAAAATTAAGTACTTGTTTAGAATTATAAATAAAAAAGAATTGCGAAAAAAAGATTTCAAAATAACAACCCGTCTCAGAGTTAAGCAATATTTTCACTTCGCACAAAATTATTGAATATGCGCACTGTACACCGCACGCGCGCCGGCGACGGCGGCCTAAACCTCCGCGACCCGCCGCCGCGCGCGCCGCTCTGCACGCGTGGGTCGTTCACCCCTGCTGTACGACACGCGACGGCGCAAATTTGAAACAGCTGATTCTAATTTTCCCATCACATTTTTCAGACTTTGGACTGGCAAATCATCGAACTACTAAATGACTGTTTAAATTAAGATACGAGTAGCTCGATAAGTTGGTATGTTTGAAAAATTTAAATCAACCTATTTACAATAATTTAGAAACTAGTTACAAGAAGTCTTAACCGCTGGTAGGACCTAGGATTGTTTGGACAGCAGGCACTCGTCGTTGCTCACCAAACAGTTCACGGTAACGGTTACGAGCCGCAGCTAAACTTTCACCAGTCGTAATGTAACACACTATCATATCCAAGTACTCTCGATTGGAATACGTAAAAGGCATTATTGAAGTATTCGCGAACGTACGTATTTGCCGTAATAAATCAGGGAAATACACCCTAGTCGCGCGACGGATATCGGACGACTGAACGGGGCGCGAAGGGCATAAAGCGGGCTGCGGGAGGGAATAGTAGCAGGCGACGGGGGTACGAAACTCGCGCGCGGTATTGGAGCGAGCCGCTAGCGCAGCCCTGCGTACAGTGCACAAAAAATATGATAATAAATTGTTTTATTAATGTGAAAATATAGAAAGTGCTCAAAAAAATTTTTTTTTTTTGTAATGTGTTTGTTTTTCGATGTCGAGTATGTGGACGAAGTTCTTGCAGTTAATTTTTTTACACCTTATATAAAAATCGTACATTTTCCGTACGATCTTGGTCTAGCGATCGTACATTAGTAAAAATGCCAAAAAATCGTAGGAGTACTATCATAATATAAAAATCGTAGGATTTAAATCATACATCTGGCAGCCCTGCGTCACAGTGAAAAAATCATCGTGATCTACCGAGTGAGAATGTCATAGTGACTTTTAAGAAAATACGTCGTTCCAAAATAACGGTGTTCCTTTCCATCACGTTTACTCGGTCTCACTTCCGTCACTGCGATGTTCCTATATGAAATTGAAACGAATGGAATGGAACGAGAATAAAATATCGGAACTTACGTATTAATTGTTTTTTATAGTGTTTAATTTCGTTATGTATTTGTTGTCATCTGTTTAACATAGTTCATTTTTATTATTTCGTTATATAAAATTGCTGTTTTAATTTTTCTAAGAGACATTGAAAATGAATATGTATTAGCCTATATTTGGTCAAAAGTGTAGTAAACTTCGGAGAGAGTCGTATATTTTCGTGAAGACGCGAACGCGGGAACGCTAGGTGACTTCGAACTTTGACTCAGTTTACTCATTGTAATAATTTGTGAAATGCACTTTTGGCGCGACTTTTCTACAGACGTTCCAACTTGTTCTAAGTATCCGACGTGATTAACGTGACAAAGTCACGGTGATTTTTCACTGCGATTTTTTTGTAACCGGAACAACAGTCACGGTGTATAAAAAAGAACGACTTTACCCATGTCTGTTTAATGAGAGATAAAATTGAACTAGCTTCTAGCTCTTTAATTAAATCTAGCTCTCAGTCGCTCAGTCATTCACGGAATAGCTCCATAGTTCTTTTAGCTCAACTGCTCATTGACTCTATACTGTCTGTGGCTTTGCGAGTTAGGAGAGGTCCATGGTTACGCGAGTGATACGATATAAATGATATACGTCCATTCATTTTATACCGTCAATTAATTAGCTTTTCAAATATTTATTCATCTAAATTGACAGTCCTAAGCCTGTTCAATATAGAAGAAAAATCATTTGCTTTCATGATTTTATTTACATATTTGTAATAAGAACAAAACAACTCAATGAATCTAATTTTATCTGTAGCTCCGAAGATTATAAAGAGTCACAGAGCTAGTTGTCTCGTTTGACTTCCGTAAAGTAGCGCGTCTCAACTTGATCTGTAGCTCGCAAGTAAATTAACTGAGCTCAAGAGTTAGAAGAGTTATTCGGTGAGCTAAGGAGCTAAAAGAGTGATCAGGGGGTGGACAATGGTGCCGATTCCCTTGTTCACAAACTAGACTAAATTTAGAGAATTGACATCTCTTACTAACATACAGCGAACGGAAAGGACGGTGACATTAAAGAACTAAGTTAGCGATTAGTTTTGCCTTGAACTTTTCCGTATTTTTAATACATTGGTACGTTTTAAGATGTCAACTATATTTATTTATTTATTATTTACTAAAACTTTATGCACATGTAAAAAAAATACACTGTACAAAGGCGGACTTAATGCCTTAGGCATTTTCTACCAGTCTACCTTAGGGTGATGCAGAGATAAAAACAAAGTAGGTTCACAGATACAGAAAATTATGAGAATATATTATAATAATAAATACATATATACATACATACAATATATATATATATATATAAATAGTGGGGAGAGAGATAAAATACATAGATGAAGTACAACAAATTAACTGTGGGACAAGTCTGCCAACTTATTATGTAAGTGCTCGCGAGCTTTAACCTTGAACATGAACCGACTGGTGGCCATCCTGATATTCAGAGGGAGTGCATTCCATAAGAAAACCGCCTGGACAGGAAAAGAAGATTTGAGAAAACCAGAGCGGTGGGAAGGACATCGCAGAAGACGATTATTGGAGGAACGAAGGTTCTTGCTGTGCGCAGAGCATAAATATTGAAAGTGAGAAGTCAGATAAGAAGGAGAACTAGGTTTGTCTAGGAGAGAAAATAAGGTTGTTAAAGCCCTTAACGCTCTGCGCTGTCTGATGGGTAACCATTTTAAGAGTGACCGATGCGCGGACACATGGTCATACTTACGGAGATTAAAAACGAATCGAATGCAGTTGTTAAGAAGTCGGTCTAATTTATTGAGGAGATCTGCATTCAGGTCATAGTAACACACATCACCATAATCGAGTAGGGGAAAGATCAGGGACTGTACTAGCATTGCCTTTATGTGTGATGGAAGAACATTTTTCAATCTATAAAGCGACCGCAACGTCCAGGTGACTCTTTTGCTCACATTGGCGACCTGCTTACGCCAGCTCAGGCAAGTGTCAACATGCAAACCCAGATTTTTGACGTCGGAGCTAAACGGAATGATTGTGCCATCAAAGGTAACCGGCGGCAACACTAAACCATTAAGCCTTCTCAAGCTAGTGGCGCTCCCTATAATGATAGCCTGACACTTGGCCGGGTTGACCGCTACCCCGAAACGATCAGACCAATCTTTTACCGTTGCTAAATTCCGGTTTAGCTCCTCAATTGCGTCGGTTAAATTGTCAACACCTGCCTGACTGTAGAGCTGCAAATCATCAGCGTACAGATGATACGCACACTGAAGCTCGGTAGTAATAAGATCTATAAAAATAGAGAAAAGAAGTGGAGATAAAATACCGCCTTGAGGGACGCCAACATTAAGATCACGCCAGCTGGAAAAAGAGTTTCCCGCCAGAACTGACTGCTGACGCCCCCGAAGATAGGAAGAAAACCAATTCAAAACCTCAGGAGAGACCATTAGATAGGAGAGGATGGATAAAAGGACTTCATGATTGACGGTGTTGAAAGCATTGGAGAAATCAATCAATACTAGAACGGAAACTTTACTGTCTTCCATTCCCCGCCTTATATCGTCAGTCACTTTGAGGAGAGCTGTGACGGTACTGTGGCCAGGCCTGAAACCGGATTGGAATGGACTAATGAGGGAGTTACGGTGAATGAAGTGGGAGTATTGCTTATGGACACAGGCCTCAAGGACTTTGGACAAAAAGGGAAGGATAGTAATTGGTCGAAAGTGACTGGGAAGGGTGGGATTAGGAATTTTAGGTAGTGGTCGAACATGGGCTTTCCGCCACAGCGAAGGGAAATCACCGGAGAAGAGGGAGAAGTTAACAATGTGGGAGATTGCAGGGAGGAGCTGGTCAAGAGCCGTCACGATCATGTGGCGACTAATGTTATCACAGCCCACGGCTTTTGATTTAATGGAGAGGATAATCTTTTTGATCTCACCCGGATCGACTGGCATGAAGGCAAAGGGGGCAATATTGGGTCGCGTCAGACCATCAAGATAGTTAATGGTGTGGCATTTGGTTAGACTATCAAGAGTGGGAACAGTGGCGAAATGGCGATTTAGATCGTCCAAACCAAATGTAAAAGAAGGGTCTGAATGCTGCGATCTACCGATACCTAGTGTTCGAAGGAACTTCCAAATATCGGCAGGAGAAGAGGAAGTAACATTATCAAGAATGTGACGGCGTTTAGCGTTGCGTATCATCTGGTTACAACGGTTGCGAGCAGTTTTGAAGAGGGTCCAGTTATCCTCCGAACGATCCTTCTTATATTTCCGGAACGCGCGGTCTCTGCGTCGCATTGCCATCCGAACTCCCCGATTCATCAATGGCGCCGGCGGACGCTTCAGCTTGATTTTTCTGATGGGAGCATGAGCATCATACAGTTTTACTACGGCTGAATTAAAGAGACGCACTTTGTCATCAACTGCAGTGGCATCCTCCAACGGTGTCCAGTCGATATTAGCAGCATCTTGTACAAGCTGGTCAATGTTCATCCGCGCAAAGGTACGCCTGTACTGGAATATAGGTTTGGGTTTAGGAGGTTTAAGGTTATAGGATAGGAAAATTAGGTCATGATGGGAAAAGCCAGGAGCAATGTGTTGACCATGTGAGGAGACAAGGGAAGGATTAGAGACGAGGATTAGGTCGAGCCAGGTATCATCACCGATAGTGTTGTGATGAGTTGGTTGAAGAGGCAACACGTGCAAACTGGCTGACTCGACCAGATGTAGGAGTTTACACGACCGAGGGGAATTGTGGGCAAGGAGGTTGGTGTTGAAATCCCCCATGACAATGTGATGTGCATACTCCGAACCCAAAGACTCTAGGACCGATTCGAATTCGATGAAGTAATCAACGGAAGGGGGACAATACACAACTCCAATAACGGCTTTAGCACCTTTAACACAAACCTCAAGAAAAAGAAACTCTGCCGAACTATTAGAGGAAGAAGCGAGGATTTTAAAAGGAAAATCAGCACGAAGATAGATTGCTACACCCCCCCCTCTCTTACCGATTCGATCATTCCGGAGAAGAACGAACCCAGGGAGAGAGTAGGTAGTGGATGGGAGTTCAGGCTTAAGCCAGGTCTCTGAGATCAGGATGGCATGGACGTTGTTGTTCGTAAATGTATCATACAATTCGTTGAAGTGGCTTGGAACACTTTGGGCATTAATATGGCAAACGTTAAACAGCCGGTCAAGGTTTTGATTAAAATTTTGACGCAAAAGATCGCCAAGGGTGTCTGTGATGGAACAAAAACTATCATCATCAGAAGTGGCAGCAGAAAAAAGACTCATTATCAAAAATATTTGTCATAAATACGAGTATAAAAAAATAAAAAAAATACCACAAAATATAATAATATAAAAAAAATAAAGTAAACTGACCTAAATTAAAAACACTGATATTATAAAATAACTGCACGAAACTCTAGTACGGCGCTTGCATCTCTGCACCACCCGCCAGCTAACATCATCTTAATAAAATAACACCGTAACAACAGGTAAATTAAAACAACTATCGCATAAACAATAAAAAGGTGGTCAAGGAGTAAGGACAAACTAACATTAAAATGGTATACGGAACGCACCCCAAAAGTCTTTGATACAACATCAACTTTCTGTGAACGTATCCGATCTTAAAAAACGTCGTTTAAAAAGTATGATTTCAAAATTGACAGTCATGACACTTCGCGTGAGCAACGTAATGTTAAAGAGAAAAAAAAAAGATAACTTGTTGGAGGTAAACCGATTACTGTATGTGAAACTTGTAGAAGAATGATATAATGATAACAGAGACTTGTGATGAAGTAAGATGAGAAAAAAAAAAACAAAAAAGAAAGACTAATAACATTAATGAACTATAACCATAATATTGAAAAGCAGCTAAAGATGACAATTTCTAAGGTAAGTTAATACTAGTAATCGAATGAATCGGTACCTATACTGCCAACAAGTAACAGCAAATTCATACCATCATTAACGCGTCTTGTTTTCCAGGCCATCTCCAGAAGTATGGACCTTGGGGTACTTCACCAGCAGTGGATTCAGTTCTTCGATTGACGTCACCTTATGTTTGCTTCCATCGGGAGCTTTAATGACGATGACGCCATCCTGAGTCCAACACGACCGCATATTGAAGTGTAGACGCGCTTTGCCAAAGATAGAACAACTATAATTGTATGGATGTGTCAGATTGACTAAATTTGACAGCTCTTATTTGCATTAGTCTCTTTCTTGTTTTATTGGACAGAAAAAGATGGAAATAGTCTAATTTTAGTTTAGTTTGTGACCAAGAGAATCGGCACCAATAGTGTCGATTCCCTTGTTCACAAACTAGACTAAATTTAGAGAATTGACATCTCTTACTAACATACAGGGAAAGGAAAGGACGGTGACATTTTAAGTTAGCGATGTCAAATTAGTTTTGCCCTAAACTTCTCCGTATTTTTAATCCATACGTTTTAAGATGCCAACTCTAACTGTATGGATGTGTCAGATTGACTAAATTTGACAGCTCTTATTTACATTAGTCTCTTTCTTATTTTATTGGAGAGAAAAAGATGGAAATAGTCTAATTTTAGTTTAGTTTGTGACCAATAGAATCGGCACCACCATCATATTAGCTTAATATTTAAAAGATACTGGCGCCATCTATTTCACCGTTCCTGAAATTAGTCACATTAGTGCATTCCAGTCGGCGAGATGGCATTCAAATCGCAAATAGATTAATTATATGTTTTTTTTAATTATTTGTTTCTTCAAACAAGATTGACAAATTATTTTAATGTAAAATCTAAAACTGGTTTTACATATTAAAAAAAAAATTCCTTTGCAAAAAAGTCTCGTCGAAAAATCGTCTGATTACATATCGTTATTATCTCTAATCGGTGCTGTGGTCACAGTGTGGTCATTATCATAAAATGGTGGTGGCTACGACTTGCGTATGCGCGTTTGTGTAGATTTTATTCCATTTTGTGATATATTCTGTTTTGTTTGAGTTTTTAATACTCCAGATAGTGTGTAGTCGAGCTTCGTTCTCCTCGCCATTTTTGTTGAGATTTCTCACCTCACAAACTTTGTTTTTCGGCTGCCTACAGTACCACGGGAAACATTCGCGAAAAGACGCTATTTTAGCTATTTACTCTTTATTAGTGTTGTTTTTGCGAAATAGACGTTCTAGTTCATAAGTTTGTGTGCGCGCAAAGACGCTATTTACTGTTTATTTGTAAAACCTTGTGCCTGTTTGCAACGATAACTCACCATCATGCCGAGACGGTGTATAATGAATTGTACGCCTGTGCCAGGTAATTTTATGTCAATTTATTACTAACGCAACTATCTAATAGAACACTATTTAATATAATAACATCCAATCCAATGTCACAGAAATGTTATCTTATTAATAAAAGTAAATTCAACAAAAAAAAAAAACACGCAACTAGTTGTATTATGATTTTTTTTTACATACAACGTGGCGCTACCATGGTGACATTAATTTAACACACGAATAGGGCTAGTGTCCATAAATCATATTCAATAGGACAGGTTATAGAAACACGTAAATTGAAAAAAAAATTTGTTCGAACAAACTAAATAATAAAAAAGTAACCAAAATTGGGATCACTCTGTACAAAAATTCATTCATGAAATTAGAATGGTTGAATTACGTTTACTCGAAGCGGCAACGTCTCGCTTTGCGCGCTGGCAACCACGCTTGCGCCTGGTACTTGCACAGACTTGAGATCGGTCCGATTGTAATTTGACGACATAATAATAACAAAGAAACCGAGCGTAGTTAATCACATATCACCTTCTCTTATTACTGTTAGTTATTATCACCATCATCACTAATCAAATTCACTTTTATTTAATAGTCTTTAAGTGTTTTGAATTTTCAATGAGACCACCTTGTTGGCGGATACCTACAAAGGGCTAAAGGGCACTTTATGTTCTCCCGCACTTTTGACAATAAATTGTCCCTTACAGCCATTTCCCTCATTCTGACGAAGGCTAGTTTTGGGCTGATTTTGAAAGTAATGTAAGCACATTTTCATTTTATTGGATTGGGTCTTAACGTGCAGGCGGTTGATATGGGCGATGAGACCTAGGATCCACTGGCTGGTTTTCGCGGATGCGTTAAAGAGCTTTTACAATAGTAAGTGGAGCTGCCGTGTAGTTAGGATGAGTATTTGCCATCACGATCACAGGTTTACACAAGCACTAATAACACAAATAAAAACGTCATTATTGCCAAAGATGTAAGTACCTATCGTAATAAAAAAGAAAACTAACGAAAACAAAGCAAAGCGTTTTTATCGCAGTACCATGATCTAACAATTATCCTAATTACACAGAAATAAATAAATAAAATAAACAAGCGTCTTTTTCGCGGAAACATTCACAAAAATAAATACGACGTTATTATGCGCACGAGTATTCACATCAATAAGTGTGTCAAGGGCATGGGTCCGACGAGCACTAGAAAATAAAAAGGATCCGCGGCTTGCGGGGGAGGGGACGACGACACCCGACGCCTGCGTCGCCTACGATACTCGCCGACAAAGGGATCTCTCTTTCCTTCAATTAGCCTACTCTTTGCATTTGTTTCATCTTTTTAGTATTGCTTATTCGTTTTAATTTCATTGATAGGATGCTAGTATCCGTGACCCCGGCAAATGACCGCTGGGCTAGAGTTCTTTAAATACAGGTTGCTCCAAGATGCTATTTTCTAAAATTTGAAATAACTCAATAATTAATAAGGTTTTATGTTTTTTTCTTTTTTAAATAAAACAAAAATGCGTAACCCTATACGTGTGTTAAATTAATGTCACCATGGTAGCGCCACGTTGTATATTACTTAGGTACTTGCTGATCTAAAGTAAGTCTTAATTTTTTAAGGTCTCAAATTTCATGTATTTCCAAGTCTGGAACGTAAACCTGAGCGCTTTAAAGCATGGGTTCAAGCAATCGGAGGCAAACTGGAAACTGCAGAGGACTATCAGTATTATAGAAATCAACGCATTTGTGATCGGCACTTCTCTGATAAATGCAAAAACCGAAGCAATAGAGTGTGCGCTTTAGGAGTTCCAACACTTTATTTAAATGGTATAAGTATTGCTACATTAATTTAAGTAATCTATTAATAGTTTTACCTAATAGACTGATAGATAACTTATTTACTTTTACAGAATCTGGTACAGGAGAAACAGATGATATCTCTAACAGAGATACTCCTTCCTGCTCAGCCCAACATTCTTTGGATTTACATCTCGATCAACTTACTTCTAGTATTAAGAATGAAGGCATGTATTTACATAATTATATTATAATTTGATAAGTTTATGGAGCATAATTACTAGGTTATCACTCTAATGACAACCAGATTGCATGTTGTATAGAGTAAGATTCCATTTGGGAAATGCAGTTGTTTTTGGAAAAAAATGACGTTTACTGTTTAAATCCTTTCAAAGTATTGTTTTTGATTCACCCTGTAGTCCTATTCACCTTGTTTAGAACTAAAAATAAGGTTGTATAATTAGTACTGTTTTGTTGGATTGTATGTGTACTATCGACCAAAGTTCCGCATGCTCACCTTTAAGGCGATTATCGCATAGCACCGCTCTCGAGTCGATCACCCTAGGCATGCGTTTTGACCAATAGGAAGCGAATTTTAGTTGTGTTCGTCGTAATACAATGACGTGTAGAAGCGGACACTCACACTAGTGTGCGGGCGCACATTAGTAATCTGTTTCCCTTGTTTTGTTAAATGTTTTTTCAATGGTCACAAATTCTAATGTTGTTTCGGTTTCAAACTATGATATTATGGCCCGCGTGAGCTCTTTTATAAATCATTGTTGACAAGAAGTTATTTCGTACTCATTATAATATGTTATGTTTGATTTAGAAAATGTATTATTGGTATTATTTAATAAGTATCAACATTCCACAAAAAAATATATTTCGTACTAAGATAACATGTAAACAACTACTAGTGACTCGCCCCAGCTTTGCACGGGTGTTACAAATCACTGAAACGTTCAGTTTTTCTCTAATATAATATACATACCTATACACCTAAATTTCTATGAACTCTGTATATTAGTAAAATCCTACGAAAATCAGTACTGCAGTGTTTTTGAGACGCGGCGCGGCGGCCGCGGTGTACTATTTTATTGTAATTATGTAAGGATAAGAATTTTATCCGCTAGAAAATTCTATTTTTAAACAGCATTTTATACTGGAGAATCGTAAACAGAAATTGACTAATAAAATCCACATTTTTAGTTTATATTAACTCGATAAAAAACTGTTTAGAATTGTTTTATTACCACGCTTTCATTAGTTTCATCTGTAACTAACTCTATTATAAAATATTGGAAATTCTACCTCTATGGGTAGTAAAGTGCTTATTTTTTTTAAATTATTGTTTATTTTAGGTAGTTATTAAATATTTTCATCTCATGTATAGTAGGTAAGAGATTTTTGCTTTAAAGTTACTCTTAGTGTGAAATATGTACTGGTTGCTTGTGGGTTCTTTGCACTGAGGATTTGCCTATTTTTTCAGAAAAAAAAACAACTATTTAAATTATACATTATTTTATTTTTATGTATCTTTTGAAGATTTTCCAAAAAACATCATAGATATATATTGAAAAAATTACATAGAAAGAAAGAAAAACTGTTTATTTACACAAAAATTACGCACATTATATAAAAAAAAAATATGTAAGAAAAAGCAAAATAAAAACAAGTTGGTATTAAGTCTAAAAAACTAAAAGCAAAAAAAATACAAATAAGAAATATGCGCCACTACCGCGCGAAATAGCATTAATAGCATAGCATTTCACATAATTGTCTTGTCAGGCAATCAGCCTAGCAGGTTGTTCATATTTATAGGTAAAAATAAATAATACAACAATTTATTACCTAATTATTAACATAAGAAATATATATTTTTAAAAACTAGGTATACATGTCTTTTATTAATTATTACACACACGTTATTTTAGCATACCACATAATATTATACATTACACTTACTTTATTACATTATTTATCAAATACTAGCTGTCTCGCGCGGTTTCCACGCGTCTTTATAGTTATTGCTCCGTGATGAGCGTGATATTTACGTGTTCCAGAAATGCGTGGCTTATTCCCATAACATACTATACTGAGTCCTGGTGTTTCTTTGACTCATCCATTTTTTGTTTGTTTTTTTTTTAGATATTTAGTTTTTATCTAGTTTATATTGTTATATATGTGTATAGACGTGTGTGTATGTGTTAAATATGAGCAGGCATTCATGGAACACTTTGTTAAATATTTTTCCTGAAACTGGCTATCATACCAAAATAATTACTATATTATAATATCATATACAATAACACTGGTAGTTTCAGACATTAGCGCGATTAAACAAACAAATATCCAGATTTACTATATTATTAGTACACATTTATTTACATTGATTATACAGGACGACTTTAAAATAACTGGTACAATCATTGGACAAGATAACATTAAAATAATATTATTAAAGAATTAGAATATATGAAATATATGACGTCATTAATTAATAAATTAGGTTTCTCATGCAAACGTAGTTAAAAATACTCTACGGATTCTTGATTGTTACGAGTTTTATTATTTTGATAAAACATAAGGGTACCGCTTCAAAAAAATCTATATCTTTTTACACGCCTTTTTACATTCAGGTTGCCTTGCAAATTTCTACGTTATTAAATGGTAATATACACCCCCCCCCCCCTATTACATGAGGACTAAAAACATAAATGGCGAAATGTGGGTGTAATATTAAAAAAAATGTATGAAGTAAAAGTTTGTTTCTGTATCATTCGAACATAAATTCTTCCTAATCAATCAAAAATTTTGCCTCTTTTGATAGGTAGGAATTGTTAGGAAAATGACCATTTTTTTTCTCAAAGATTATTTAAAACAATAAAAATTGCAAATATATATTACGTAAAAAAATCGCATAATAGAAAGTAAAGTTTTTAAAGTGGATCTTATATCAATTTCAAAAAAATTTAAAAAATATAAAACTAATAAATAATAAAATAAATAAATATCTTGGGACAACTCACACACGGCTATCTGATCCCAAGCTAAGCAGAGCTTGTGTTATGGTAACCAGACAACTGATATACATACTTATATAATTTATAAATACATACATATTATAGATAAATCACACCCAGACACAGAACTAACAATCATGCTCATCACACAAAGTTTGTCCTGGGTGGGAATCGAACCCACGACCTCCGGCTTAGCAGTCAGGGCCACTAAACACTAGACCAACAGGCCCGTCAAACTATAAATATATAATTATAAATATATCAAAAAACTGTGAAGGATCGCAAATCAATATTTTTAACGTCTCTATTTGGGCCACCTGAATGTTAAAATTAAATTATAAATAATTAAAAAACTATTATTTGTCGCTGCTCCTCCCGCGTCTATAACTGCATCACACCGGCTACGCATGGACCTAACCAAGACTTCACACAAATTTGAACCCCTTAATGTATCCCAAGCTTGTTCGCAATGGGTGACAAGTGCTTCCTTGTTTCAATGCAAACTAATCGTTCCGAATAGTGCATTGAAACATCAAATTCTTGTGCGAAATTGCGAGTAGGTGTAAATGGGCTTTCTTGAAATGTGGCTATCATATTGGCCAATTGCCCTTCGTTGATAGCCCGAGGTCGAGGTTCACGAACGCGCTGAGTTAGATCTTCTCCTTCTTCATATCTACGCACCCAACGGCGCACTGTGGTTCTCTGTAAAAAAAAGTAACAATTAGGTTTATGATCAATTTTTTTTGTGATAAGTGGAAAGATTATATATAAATTTTATAGCAAAACTATTTTTTAATTTTTTATTTTCGCTTTAGTTCAAAAGTTATTTCAAAATAAAAATTACTTTTGAATCCAGTACCGAAAACCCCTGAATAAACACGAGCGCGTGACGTCATAACGTTTAGCTGCCAGACGAAGTAAGTAAACATTATGAAGTCACAACTATAACTAACGAAGTCACGTGATATTTTTTGAAATTTTAACAATTTTTAATTGTTTATAATTAATTGAAATATTTTTTTTGCATTAAATATCAATATTATTAATAATATATTAAATACATAAAAAAATATCTTTTTTTTTTTTCAAATTCTTAGTTAGCATCGAATTGTCACATAATATAGGAATTAAACAATACATTACTAGCAGTATGCAAAAGGATTAAGTTATTATTAAAAAAAACTCTAACTTTTTAAATATCTATTTAAATAACATTGTTATCTGTATTTTATATGGGTAGTAGACCACAAACAGATATTTAACAATGGCATTGTAGTAAATTCCAACATTGTGTAAAACTCTCCCAAGCAAATTTGTGCATTATTGTTAACGACTTAAAATGAAGGGCCATTGCTTAAGTAGGTGTTGAAAGATTTGTTATCGGGTCATAAAATGTCCGACCTATGACTTTGAACGCGCCGATTTAAAAAAAAAGGAAAAAACAAACCTCTTTTTAAATTAATATTTTGAATATTATCTAAACTTAATTTCTTATTTTATTCTTGCAAAATTCTAAGTTATGTATTTTATTATTATTTATCGTTAATTAGCGATCTACTTCGACTTCGCACGGGTCTTACAAATCTCTAAAATGCTCGGCTTTGCTCTATAATAATTTTTAATAGTTTTTCTATAAATAAAAGTTTTTATTATTATTATTATTATTAGAAACAACGACTTTGCTTATACTACGATTATTTAGAGACTCGAGGTAAAGATTTGACATTAAATATGTTCGCAGTCAACAATCATTAATACATTTGTGTATTTCTTTTACACAGAAACGCATGCACGATTTCGTAAGAATAAAATTTCTAATAACAACAACAAATATACGAAATATAAAAAATGCATGTAGGTTTCTTTAAGGCATTCAAATATCGTCTGAATTACTAACCTACCATTTATCTATAAAATTGTTGTCGGGCTGACGGCGACGTTGGCGTCGGCTCGCGAAACAATAACTTTTAATTGGGTCTGTGAATTACGGTAACAGAAGAAAAAAAATAGATCTATATAATAATGCAAACAATAAATATATAGCTCAGTAAAGGAAACCAACATGCACTTAATTAATTTCTATCTCTAGATAAAAAAAATCACTTACTTGTGGATTTAACTCCAGCGCAATTTGGGATATAATCAATCCTTGTCTATGCAAGACAATGATTTCATTTCTTTCTTCCTGATTAAATTTCGGGTTGTCATCGTTAATGACAAAACACAGCCCACAGGTAGTCACGATACACAGTCCAGGATACGTGCAAGGGTCAAAAAAAGTTCCACGATCACAGTCCCGTATACAAAGCAAAGGTCACAGTTGGGCTTGATCGGCTTGATCTCATGGCGACATGGAGAGAGCGACTGTCGCAACCCCGTGCAGGGCACGCCTCTGTCGAGGCGGTAAGTCCCCTCTTTGAGGAGTGGCTTGAGCAGCGCCACAGCGCCCTCACCTTCCGCCTGACGCAGGTCCTCACCGGACACGGATGTTTCGGGAGGTTCTTGCACATCATCGGGCGGGAGGAAACGCCCGGGTGTCACCACTGTGAGGATCGCCCCGAGGACACGGTGGAGCATACCGTGGCGGTGTGCCCCGCTTGGGCGGAGCACCGCGACGTCCTCGTGGCGGCCATCGGCGGCGGCGAACTCTCGCGTCCGGCCCTGGTGCAAGCCATGGTCCGGAGCGAGAGGGAATGGGATGCAGTCGCCTCCTTCTGCGAAGCAGTAATGCTAGCGAAGGAGGAGGCGGGACGGGAGAGGCGCAGACTCTCTCGTCCCAGCAGCCGCCGCGGGAGACGCTCCGGGCGTCGGGAGCCGCGAGACGACTCCCGGCCACCGTAGACGCGGGTCTGTGGGCGGTGAGCAATGGGTAGCTCACCATTCGTTCATTGAATAACGACAGACCGTGTCGACGGCGCGTTCGTGTTCCACGCGCGCCTCAAAGAGATGTCAGCAAACAATTGGAGGGGCAACTAAGGGCCGATGCCTGCCGGGGCTGCGGGTTGTTCGAAAGAGATACCGCGCCCCCGGAACGCAAAGGGCACAAGAAGGAACATGGATGGGTTTTAGGCAGTAAAAGTCTGACACTCCCCCCCGCCCCGCCCAGGGCGGGGGAAGTCATTTGATGATTTCCCATCGGTAAAAAAAAAAAAAAAAGCAAAGGTCACAGTTGGGCAGGCAATCAGTCCGATAGAAATAAATAGGTCGTAAAATAAAATTGGGATGAAAACGGGAAGCGTGAACGATTAGCAAGATGCAAATTGGCACTGGCTAATGTTTGTTGATATTTTTTGCCGCACGCACTTACTGCACTCACACAAATATGTATTGTCTCTAATTGGATGGAGCAAGGAAGGGGCGTGGTCTGTCACTATCTGCGCTTCCGCAGGACTATTTTCTTAACTGAGCATGCTTAAGTTTGGCCGATAGTACATCTACATATTGTCGTCGATGTATTCTAAATTTCTAATTAACTTTATGATTTCTGTTACAGCCCTTGTCACCGCTATTATGGACCATGATTATAGCACCACAATTAATGATTCCCGCAGCAGAGTCACAGGCAGCGGTTAGTATTAATAATAACTATAACAATTTTTTTGATAAATCTTTATCTAAGATAGAAGTAGGTTGTATTGTACAGACTGTTAGTGTCAACACCGTTATCCTTGAAACCAGTGGTTTAGTTTCACTTATAGAACGTAAATATTTTTTTTAAGTAAAGTCTTCATTTTTCCTCAAAACAATTTCACCGTATACGCGCGGGAAACACAGCGCTAGATCAAACAATCTGCAAGCCGAGCGCGCGACGGTGCTCGATCCCACCCACACCGTCTACACTCCACGACCCTCAGTCTGTCCGTAGCCTCGTGGTCGATCGTACGTCACGTCACGCTTGCTCACGCGCAGCGCTCGCGCCACCGCTCATTTGTGTAGTTTGTTTATGTAGTTTTCTCGCGCAAGTGTGTAGTTTGTGTAGTTAGGTTAGGTAGGTGTAGGTTACTTATGTCGTACACAAACGTACAGTGGACCGAATTGGTTCGGGTTTACGCCGCGTCGGGTGATAAACTAACCGAGGCTCGAAGAATGTACGCAGAGTTATTCCCTGGACAACCTGTGCCAAACCGAGAAACGATGTTGGCGGCTACTCAAAGGTTACATACAGTCGGTTATAGCTATTATCTAACCCACCTAACTGGCTGAATAAAGTTAGGCGAATTTGAACCTTGTGCAATTAGCGGTGGATAATATATGAATTCGATACGTACTAGCTTACTGACGCAAATATTATAGAACACTGTTATGCCAATTTGATCTTTAAACTTAAACTTTTTAACTTTATGTAAGGGTAGATAAGCTTTTGAATACAGTTTTGACACGTAATGGACTGTTAATTTCAACTTCATTTGTAAAGACGATTTGACCAAGTGGTAGCAACATGGTAGTGAGATCAAACCCAAGTTTGCATTTTTGACACTTTTTGTTTACAATATTCATTTATATTTTTTGCATTCTAAATAATATTTATATTAAATTAAAATAGTTTATTAAAATTATCGATTTAAATACAAAAATCACCACAGAAATGAAAAACAGTAATAATTTTGATTACGATTTTATTCAATATGGTTAAAAGTAAAATCATTACTGACAAAAATAATTACTTGTCATATTATGAAGCTAAAACATATAAAACAAGTTAGAATAAATATAAAATAAATTACTTGAGCTAGAACTTGATAAAAAAGCAGTGTCATCGTTTCAATACTGTCTATAAAATATCTATATTTTTATTTTTTAAGTAGGTAAAAAATTATGTAGTGAATCAACATGTTATATGTTTAGAAATATAATATTTCTTTTTCATAACAATAACATCACCACAATAACTGTCATACCTACTTATAAAATAAATGTGAAATAGCACTAAATACTTTGGTGTTTTACCTACGTTATAGATTTTTATTAGTATATTTGATTTAATATGGTTATAATCGTAAAAAGGACCTGCTTATTCAATGTTTGAAATACTTCCTTAGAATTTATGATAACAACAGTTTATTTACACACACTGACACTTTAGTATTTTTGGGCTGCTGACGGTGGTGCTGTCTTATTAGCGAAGTGGAGCACCATCTCTTGAGCAACATGTTCTTCCCAATTAAAATCTATATAAATTTTGGACTTTCACTTGGCGATGAACAGCAGTTCATTGAATTTTACGTGCCGGCTTGTATTGTTTCAATCCAGCAGCATGCATGAGTATGTCTACTATCAATCCGTTCTAATACGGGAGTAAACATTACAGGTTTTAGTCACGAACGACCCTTTTGAAGATTTCCTGTTTCTTCAAAACGTCTTAACCACAATCTAATTGTATTCCTCTGAAACAAATAAATGAAACGGGTGTCACTTTACGTTTAAGTAAATATATAAAAAATATTTACACAGCATTGTCACAGCATAAGGAATACTTAGGTATAAAATAAGACAAACACACTTACTTCTATGTTATATCTCCAAGCAATCTCTCTGATCAACACCATCCAACATTCTCCTTCAGCAAATAGAATATTTTTTTTGTGTTTCAAATAATCACTCAATTGAGACATGATAATCAAACAATATATAAATTATAAATATATGTAAATATATAAGGTGAAAAAAAATTAACTGCAAGAACTTTGTCCACATACTCGACATCGAAAAACAAACAGATAACAAAAAAAAAAAAAATTTTTTTTGAGCACTTTCTATATTTTCACATTAATAAAACAATTTAGTATCATATTTTTTGTGCACTGGGGGCTCGCTCCAATACCGCGCGCGAGCGTCGTACCCCCGCCGCCCGCTACTATTCCCTCCCGCAGCCCGCTTTATGCCCTTCACGCCCCGTTCAGTCGTCCGATATCCGTCGCGCGACTAGGGTGTATTTCCCTGATTTATTACGGCAAAGACAAAACGGCGAACATTTCCAGCACCTTTTGTAAATAAGATTCAAATTAAGACTTCTTGTAAGTAGTTTCTAAATTATTGTAAATAGGTTGATTTAAATTTTTTAAACATACCAACTTATCGAGCTACTCGTAACTTAATTTAAACAGTCATTTAGTCGTTCGATGATTTGCCAGTCCAAAGTCTGAGAAATGTGATGGGAAAATTAGAATCAGCTGTTTCAAATTTGCGCCGTCGCGTGTCGTACTGCAGGAGGGAACGACCCACGCGCGCAGAGCGGCGCGCGCGGCGGCCGGTCGCGGAGGCTTAGGCTAGGTTCAGATGACAAGCGCTCAACGCGCGTTTTGATAACGCGCGTTTACAACTACATACATTTTATTCAGGCCGTACACATGCTAACGCGCGTTTTAGTAACGCGCGCGTTCAACGCTGCGCTAGCGCTCGACTGTTGTCAGCGCGCGTCAACGCCGCTTTGAGATCATTGGTTTTCTATGTTTCCGTTCAGTTGAGCGCGCGCTTTCGACGCGGATAGACGTATTTTAGGGTTCGTCAAGTTCGTCCGAAAATCGTCCGAAATGGAAACCGAAGCTTTTAATACGGAATTATTAATTGATGAAATAGAGAAACGTCCTGCGATATGGGACATGACAAGTAGCGATTATTCAGATAAGAATTTGAGAAGACGGGCTTGGGAAGAACTCGTCCTTATATTTTGTGAAGGACATGACAATGAAGAAAAGAAGAAAATATTATGTGAGTATATATATTTATTTACATTTACAATCGGTTTGTGTTACAAGTTAAATATAACGATCCTGCCAATCTACTTTTCCTTCATTAATGAAATAGTTTGTTAAATGTACTCGAACATTATCCGCCTGTCGCACAGCACGTCCGGTATAATGTGAGGCTAGATTTTCCAGGGGTGGCGTATAAAGTGTGTCTTCAAAATTGTAGCCATCCCTGATTCTGACATAATTATTTAGTGTACATATCGCTTTTACGATCTTTTCTGCAAAACCGATGTTAACATCTAACGGCCTGTGTAAAATGCGCCATTTATTGCACATTATGCCAAAAGTACATTCAACATACCGGCGTGCTAATGTCAAACGGTAATTAAATATTTTTTTAGCATAAGTTAGTGACCTTCCCCCATATGGACGCATTAAATTCTCCATCATGCCAAAAGCTTCATCAGCCACTATCACATATGGCAACGTTGTCGGTCTATTTTGTATTAACAATGCCTTTGGCTCAGGTAGATCTAATGACCTTTCTGTCAGCTTTTTGTACAATGAAGAATTCTTGAATATACCTGAGTCACTGTTTTTACCGTAGGCACCTATGTCAACCCACACAAAACAATAGTTTGCATCCGCTAGCGCCAATAAAACTAGCGAAAAATAATTTTTATAGTTATAATACATAGAACCCGTGTGTTCAGGCTGGATTAACCGTATATGTTTCCCGTCCAAGGCTCCCAAACAATTGGGAAACTTTGAGTTCTTTTCAAATATCGTGGATATTTCACACCACTTTTCTTTCGTTGGTTCACTCATAACAACGGGCCTTAATTTTTTCCAAATAGTTTCACATACATGTGGTATTATAGTAGCCACAGTAGATTTGCCAATTCTATAGTCGTAGCTTAATGTCCCAAATGAACATCCAATGGCCAAATATCTGGAAACAAACATAAACTATTACTAAATACTGTTTTTTTTTCAGCGTCATCCCTGCAAAAAAAGTGGAAGAGTTTACGGGATAATTATATGAGAGAGGTGAAGAAAATAAAGACTGTCAAATCTGGATCAGGAGCTTCCAAAACTTCGACATATATTCATTATAATAGACTACGATTTCTACAGGCATCAATTGCCAACAAAGATACAGAAAGTAGTTTCGATGCAGATAATGCATCAACTTCGTCAGAGGTTGCTGAAGTAGAAATAAGTTCTGGCTTTAAGAGGCCTAAATCTACTTCAAGAAAAAAACAAAAATTAAATCCTGCTGATGAAAGATTTGCAAACATATTAGAGCAGAGTTTAGCACAGAAAAATGTGTCTCATCCAAAAGAAGATGACGATGAAGACAAGCTGTTTTGTTTGTCACTCGTTAAAGAGATTAAAAAAATTCCGGAATATAGGCGACTTCAAACTAAAATTGCCATTTATAATTTAATTTTGCAAAACCAAAATGAATTTCAAGGACCACAACAACAGACATATGAAAATCAAAATTACCCGGTATCACAACGAAGAAATTATTCATCACAAGAGCAGCGTCATCAGTCATCAGCTTCTGTTGAAGGCTTTCGTTATCATGATTATAGATCACAGCAGTCTAGTGTGTCAAATAATTTTGCACATTATGGTTATACTACAGCAATGGGGTCTCCATCTACTCCATCGCCAGCACCAACTAATGTCAGCAATGAATCAGAGTTAGAGTTATTCTGCGAGTAACAAAATGTTATTTTTTCTTTAAAAAAATTGTTCCTAAACAAGTTGATTTGATTTATTTGATTTATAGATTATGTTGATTATTAAAAAACTTACCTCAATGTAATTATGAGTTTTTCTTCCGGTGAAATGCTATATCGCACAGCGTTTTTATCTGCTACGAGTTCATCGTTTATGAGAGTCAGTAAGTCATCAAATGACTTGATGGACATTCTGAAGTAGTTAAAGAATTTGGGCTCAAATTGCCTTAACTTAGGATATAAAATAATGTACTGACTTTCAGTCAGCCTGGTTGACAAAATTGGGTGAACCCAATATCTCCGTCTTCTGTTGTGTCGTTTCTGCCGTCTGTATAAAATCACCGACAAAACTGTTTCTACGTCCATCTTCGACAAATGTAGAACTCAAACTGGCCGCAACAACGCGCGTTTAACGCCTGACAAGCGCGCACCATGTGAACACTATACAAAAATTCAACGCGCGTTCAACGCGCGCTGAGCGCTTGTCATCTGAACCTAGCCTTAGGCCGTCGCCGGCGTGCGTGCGGTGTACAGTACGCATATTCAATAATTTTATGCGAAGTGAGAATATTGCTTAACTCTGAAAGGGTCTCTCTCTCTCTTTATTTTGAAATCTTTTTTTCGCAATTCTTTTTTATTTATAATTCTAAACAAGTACTTCATTTTCTTGCAGGTAATTTTTTTACACCTTATATATAAAAACATTGGAAAAGAAGATTTTTGCAATTTACTAAGTCAAGGCACAGATAATATAATACTACGTTCAAGCCAAGGTAAGAAATGTTTGCGCGTAGTCACTGCAATTGCGTGTTGACTGGCTTGAGGTGTCACGGTTCATTTTTATTTTCCTGATATTCAAAGAGTTTTATAATGAATACGCAAATTGTTTTTTCAACTACCCACTTTTGCCCCAATATTGTATTCGTTCATCGAGTCTTACTAGTCTAATTAACTCATACAAATTGAATAACTCTTAATGTTTTTTGCAGAGGGTTCAAATTCGTTTGTTTTAAGGGTGGGTCAGACGACAGCTATTACCGACTGTACCTATGGCCAGTTCACCGTGCCGGCCTATGCTCAGAGGCGTGGCTTTTGAGATTAGTGTAAGTGTAAAATTAAATTCAAATTGGTGTAGATTATTCAATCAGTGTAAATAAAACTAGTAAGTAATTTTTAATTAAACTGTAGATAAAAATGTGATTAACTTTTAAATACGCCGAAAATCCCTACCCAGTTGTTTGTTTTTTTTTTTTCTTTATTGTTAAATGTAACTTCCATTTGGACTCGTCAGGCAACACAAGGTAGTTATTTTTGCCTGTCCTAAGCCAGGAAAAGTATGAAGGGAAAGTTACATCACAGGTTACGTATATTGTGTTTTTATTACAATGATGTAATTAGTTAAAGCTTATGTAGGTAGTTATAACTGCCAGTGCAGCAGGTCAGCGCCCTGCGTATAACGGCTAGTGCAGCAGGTCAACGCCCTGCGCATGACGTAACGTAACTCGCGCGCTGTGCGCGTGACGTAACTCGGGCGCATAGTATCCGATACGAACGGTGTAGGACAGAAACTTTTTTTAATTTTTAAAAGAAATATTCGTTTACTTATTTTTAAATTCAAATTAACATTTTTATAATAAATCAAGTACCTATGGTTTTAGTGATAACGGTGTTTACACTAACAGTCTGTATACTATCATATTATAGTGTGATATAAAACCCTTATGATTCTGAGCTGAGATAACATTACACATATTTATAAATAAAAAAGAATTGCGAAAAAAAGATTTCAAAATAACAACCCGTTTCAGAGTTAAGCAATATTTTCACTTCACACAAAATTATTGAATATGCGCACTGTACACCGCACGCGCGCCGGCGACGGCGGCCTAAGCCTCCGCGACCGGCGCGCGCCGCTCTGCATGCGTGGGTCGTTCACCCCTTTTTTTTTTTTTTTTTTTTAGTTGGTAAAAATCATCAAATGACTGTCAGACTTTTACTGACTAAAAAACCACCGTGTTCCTTCTGTTGCCCTTTACGTTCCGGGGCCGCAGTATCCTGTTAAGACGTCCCGCAACCCCGGCAGGCGTTGGCTCCGTTGGGGGCCCCGTCCCTGTGCTGACAGCTCTTTGAGGCGCGCGCGAACAGAACGCGCCGTCGACCCGGGCCTGGTCCTTGATCGGACGGCGAGCTACCCATTACTCGCCGGCCGCAAGCCCGCTCCTACGGTGGCCGGATGTCGCCTCGCGACGCCCGACGCCCTGGGCGTCTCCCGCGGCGGCTGGGGCGTGAGGTGGTTCTCTCCCTCACGCGGCCTGCCTCCTCCTTCGCTAGCATTACTGCTTCGCAGAAGGAGGCGACTGCATCCCATTCCCTCTCGCCCCGGAGCATGGCCTGAACCAGGTCCGGACGCGAGAGGTCGCCGCCGCCTATCGCCTCCGTGAGGACACGGCGGTACTCTGCCCAAGCGGGGCAGTCCTGCACCGTATGCTCCACCGTGTCCTCCGGGCGATCCACACAGTGGTGACACCCGGGCGTTTCCTACCGCCCTATCCGACACAGGAACCTCCCGAAACAACCGTGTCCGGTGAGGACCTGCGTCAGGCGGTAGGTGAGGACGCCGTAGCGCCTCTCCAGCCACTCCTCAAAGAGGGGTCTTACCGCCGCGATTGCGACGTGCCCGAACTTGGGTTGCGACAGTCGCATCTCCCATTCCGCCATGAGATCGCACCGGAGCTCACTCCGCAGTGCCGCGATTTGCTGCGGCAGTGAGGTTTCGCCCCGGCGCTGCGCGTCCACACGCCACTCGTAGACGCGCTGGAGGACTGTTGCCTCCAGATCCCACGGCGGCAATCCGGCAAGAAGGCTTGCCGCTTCGCCGGAGACCGTGCGGTATCCCCGGATCATCCGGATGGCCATGACCCTCTGGCATGCCACCAACTTGGCTGGTGGCCGCCGCCTGATGGTAAGGGCCCAAACAGGGGCCCCGTAGAGGGCCATGGCCCGCACGACTCCGGCGTATAGCCTCCGGCAGGAGGCGCCTGGTCCCCTGAGTTTGGGCAGGAGCCGCCAAAAAGTGGCCCCAGCCCTGTCCAATCGAGGAGCCAGACGTCGGAAGTGTTCCTTGAAGCTCCACCGGCTGTCGAGGACGAGACCCAGATACTTCATCGTCGCCTCGACGCCGATGTGAACCCCTCCCACCGTTATTTGGGAACCCGACGGTGGCGCGTTCCGAAGCCCATGAAAGCACATGGCCTCAGATTTATGCAATGCCACCTCGAGTCCCAATTGCCGGATTCTTTCGACGACTGTCGCAAACCCACGCGTCGCTAGGTCGGCCGCCGCCTGGTGCGACTCTCCCTGTGCCAGGACGAGCGTGTCGTCAGCGTAGCAGACCACGCTAACGCCGTCAGGGAGGTCGGTGCGCAGCACCCAGTCGTATCCGATGTTCCAAAGAAGCGGTCCCAGGACCGATCCCTGTGGGACACCGCACGACATCTCTCGCCGGTTCCACTCTCCCCGTTGGCCGGGGTAGATGACGGCCCTATCCGTCAAATAGTCCTCGACAACACGACGGAGGTAGGTCGGCATCCGGTGATACCGGAGTGCCTCCCTGATGCAACTCCAGTGCAGGGTGTTGAAGGCATTGGCGATATCGAGAGACACCGCCAAGACGACCCTGCCCCGGAATACTGCTTCCCCCGTCGTGAGGGCCTTCACGCGCATGATGGCGTCCACCGTGGAGCGCCCCCTGCGGAAGCCGAACTGGCTCTCCGCAAGGTCCGGCCCTGATCTCCCCAGGTGCCCGACGAGGCGGTTTGAAATTACCCTTTCAAAGAGCTTGCCCACCTCGTCGAGCAGCACGATGGGCCGGTATGCAGACGGTGAGCCCGCAGGACGCCCCGGCTTCTTGATGAGGACCAGTTTTCCGGTCTTCCAACGAAGTGGGAACTGGCCTCTCTCTAAACACGCGCTTAAGAGCCCCCCCAGTCGAGGACCGAGAGCCCCCGAGGCCAGGACCCAAGCTTTCCCAGGTAAGCCGTCGGGTCCCGGGGCGGTATTCTTGGCCTTCAGCCGTTGTACCGCCACTCTCAGATCTACCTCGGCCACCTCCGGAGCATTGTAGTCGCCGCCGTCGCTGTGGTCCGCGTCTTCGTCTGACACCGCCACGGGCGGAGCCATGGGCGGGGGGGTATGTTCTTCCCGTGAAGGAAACAGGGCGCTCACGACGCCCTCCACGAGTTGGGGCCGGAGACTCTGCGTCAACGGGGGAGCCCAGGGGCGGAATTTGTCCCGCACCCATTTGTACGGGCGCCCCGTCTTTCACCCCTGCAGTACGACACGCGACGGCGCAAATTTGAAACAGCTGATTCTAATTTTCCCATCACATTTCTCAGACTTTGGACTGGCAAATCATCGAACTACTAAATGACTGTTTAAATTAAGTTACGAGTAGCTCGATAAGTTGGTATGTTTAAAAAAAAATTAATCAACTTATTTACAATAATTTAGAATCTTCTTACAAGAAGTCTTAATTTAAATCTTATTTACAAAAGGTGCTGGAAATGTTCGCCGTTTTGTCTAATGCACAAGTTAGCACGACGCATAACGTTTCCTTGCACTTCGATTAATGTGTCTCTGTCACTTTTAATTGAGTCAAATGCACTAATAATACGTGTTTTTAATTCGTCCACGTTTCGAATGTTGTTGCCACTATGCCACTAATAACCGCTGGTAGACTCCTAGGATTGTTTGGATAGCAGGCACTCGTCGTTGCTCACCAAACAGTTCACGGTAACGGTTACGAGCCGCAGCTAAACTTTCACCAGTCGTAATGTAACACACTATCATATCCAAGTACTCTCGATTGGAATACGTAAAAGGCATTATTGAAGTATTCGGGAACGTACGTATTTGCCGTAATAAATCAGGGAAATACACCCTAGTCGCGCGACGGATATCGGACGACTGAACGGGGCGCGAAGGGCATAAAGCGGGCTGCGGGAGGTAATAGTAGCGGCGGCGGGGGTACGACGCTCGCGCGCGTTATTGGAGCGAGCCGCTAGCGCAGCCCTGCGTACAGTGCACAAAAAATATGATACGAAATTGTTTTATTAATGTGAAAATATAGAAAGTGCTCAAAAAGATTTTTTTTTGTAATGTGTTTGTTTGTTTTTCGATGTCGAGTATGTGGACGAAGTTCTTGCAGTTAATTTTTTTACACCTTATATAACAAAGGCAAATAAAACAACTGCGTAAAACAGCAACACTCTCAGAAAAAGAGAAGATAATTTTAAAACAAGATTAGGAAATGCAGAAAAAATTACTAATGAATCTGCATTTCAAAGAATAATTAAAAATATGACTCTGCCTGCAAATTTTTTTACAGACATGCAGTTCCGCACAACGTCTAAAAAGCCATCAGGCAGAAGATTTAAACATAACATTGTACAAAAAAAAGTCCAAAATGCTATTCAGTGTTGTCCAAATATTTTTCTCTTGCAAGGCCTAAAACTTTGAAAGGGCTTCTTAGCGAAATTAAATTGGATCCTGGTATAAATGAAATTACATTTGAAAAATTAAAAAGAACTGTGAATAAACTCAGCTTCGACGATCGCTTCTGCAACTTAATTTTTGACAAGATGTCTATCACTCCACAGATACATTATCATGCATCAAAAGACCAATTAAAAGGATTCTCCGATCAGAGACACAAAATTACAGATCATTTCATGGTCTTTATGGTGAAAGGGCTGAAAAAGAATTTTAAACAGCCCATTGCATATTATTTTACCAACTGCCTCACCAGCCTAGAGTTGAAGGTATTAATAACAGTGGCGTGCCTTCTATAGTAGCCGAAACGCCCGGCTTGCCCTCAATAACTCGAGATTAATATATTAAAAAAAACACCTTTGTATTAATAAAGTAGGTAAATTATTGTCTCAAGAATAAACATTTTTAATTACGCGCGTAATCCGGCGCGTGCAACGTTGCCAAACTTACGCTGATATCGCTTACAAATCGATAATCTCGCTGACACTCGCTGTGTATATTGCTATCCCGCCCGCACACGTGGGCTTCTTATGTGGCTTGTCGGAATTACTGCTCATCCAGTACAAATTGCGAAAAATATATTAAAATCATTCATTCATTTCTTCGCCGATTTGTATGAAGAAACAAGCCTGGCTTTTGGGCATAACTAGCATGAAGTTGCTGAGAGTGTGATGCTGATCGATTTGAATGATTTGTAAACATGACCGTTCAAAGTAGTTCAAATTTTGTTTTGAGTCTTTTACGGAGCATCTTTGGTGTGATGTTTAAATATCCATTTTCAGATTTGTTTTAACGTTTGTGATTAGATTATTTTGTGATTAACGTTTCGATACAAATCATGAATTCAGAAACGTATGCCATTGTTCCTTGTGAAGGATTAAAGTGTGTGCAATCATAACTCAGGAAGGTTTACTTTTGAGTTTAAGAGATAATTTATCGTCTCGTTACTTCACCTAAACCTACTCCTGATTGTTGTTGTTTATGTGTTGTTATTTCTAATCACAATTAACATGTCGACAACAATCAAGCCGTTATTTAGAGGTTACTTGATATTGTGTGCGAGTCATTTAGCGTCAACAAAAAGCTTGTACGTACCTACTCTACATAATATAGTGACAATTTCTTAAAACTGTATCTTTGCTGTCCTAAATACGATACGATTCTAATACGATTTTAAATTAGACGAAAATACACAACAACAATACGGCGGTAAACCACCAAGTATTTGTATAAACATCAAAATTATATTATTCATTCTATAGCTGATGTTATCATACCTCGCATTAAACTCGAAGTTAAAAAATTAAAAGTCCAACCACACCAGTCATTTTCTACCAACATCATACAATGCTTAAAGACACTAATTAATTATTTTTGCGCCATCTATTGGTCTGTGATTGTACTACCTGCGATCTAACTCTACGAGCTTAGTGGCGCCGATAATGTTAATAGATGGCTCTTATATTAATTATGTGTAACTGTGTGATCGTGAAAAATTGAATTGTTTTTTTTTGCAACAAATGTTAGTGCTATCAATAAACTTGTAGAGGAGACTAAGGCACTGAAAAAAAAACGATTTTTTCAAATAAATAAAAATAATCGTTCCTCTTTATGATGTTCCACACCTCATTAAGGGGATTCGCAATAATCTGCTCTCTAAAGACATAACATATAAAGATTATGAAGATGAATAAAAAACAAAAAAAATAAGTGGGAATACTTTCAAAAGCTTTATGAAGCTGATAAGTCCTATGGAGAATTGAGATGCCTCCAGAAACTGACGGAAGAACAAGTAAATCCTGAAAAGATAAAGAAGATGCAGGTAAAAACTGCCACCCAGGTATTAAGCCATAGTTTAGCCGTTGCTACAGAGCATTTGACGGCGAGAGGAAATTTACCACAAGAATGCAGGAATTTAATTCCAATAGTATTATTGTTCGATAAATTATTTGACAGTTTAAACGGAAACACTTTCCATATCCCTAATGGAAAAATATTTAAAAATCCTGTCAAAAGATCTTCCCCTCATCATATGCTCTGGCAAAACGCCATAACAACTTTAAAAACTATTAAGTTCTTGTCAATAAAAAAAAAAAATGTCGCAACCGAAACATCTGTACCATCAGTAAAAAAAAATGTAAAAACAATCGAAGGTATGCAAGCACTCTGGAAAGTGTTATCCGAAAAGTGTTCTTTTGACTGCAACATGCAGTCAAAAGAACACTTTCACACGTACACACGTACACTTACGTCACTGATTAAAATTTCTAGTTAACATAACTAGAAATTCGAAAACTCGAAAACTTAGAGTTTAGGAGCAAGAAATGTGTCACTAAATTGTCAGGCTTTCCAATGTGCACTTAAGGCCTTGGGGACAACGCACACTTATTTAGCTCCATTCAGCTTTTGTCTATAAAAAACGCCGATTTCGTATGAGACGCGTGCGCGTCCTTTCAGCTTTCCCCGTTTGAACGCATGTGATACAAAATCGTTGTTTTCTATGGACAAAAGCTGAATGGAGCTGAATAAGTGTGCGTAGTCCCTTACTTCTAAACAATTACAATTTGCCCCACTCTGTACACGCAAACTGCGAAGAGGATAAAAATGATTGTTTACAAAACTTAGATTTTTTTATAAAAAAAAAAAAAACTTAGTCCATCTAACATCCAAGGAGAGCAATTGATTGCTTTAAGAGAAAATTACAGTCACGAATTAAATGATAGTCAGGATGCTGGGCAAAGGACATATGTTTGCAGCTGGGTCCTTACTACATGTTTAAAAAATGTAGCAAAAATTTGTAAAATTTGTAGACATTCATTGATAGGGAATAAAGAAGACCTACAAAACAGTTACATCAGGGCAAAAGAATATGAAAAATCTAAAAGGTGGTTGTGTTACCCTTCATACCAATTAGATAAAAGTTTCCAGGATGTGCAAAATATAACAATTTCACATTAAAAAAAAGATGTGCCTAAAATAGAGATGGGCAGTGGGTTTAAACCAAACTGGGCAAAAAAGGCATAAACTGGACAAATAGGGCAAAAACGAATTAACGTCCTTTTAAATGCCCAAAAACAGGGCGGAAACTATAATTAGTTAAATTTCATAGTTATTAAGACTTTTAAGATTAAGTAGTGGTAAGATTAACATAATAATAATAATATGATTTATTTGTTGAGTACTGTACTTGTTGATACTTAAGTTCAGAGGCAGCAGAAGATGCAAAAAAATCAATTTTATTTAATTAATGTTTAATTAAAATTCACCAAAATTACAACTATAACTTTAATCTAGCTAATAACTAAATGTCAGCGATTGACGTAAAAGTGCCATTTCCACGTAAGTTGAAATCGGCGGCGGCCCGCGGAGACGGTGTCAGCTTCGTTCGACACGAGGCAGTTATGCCGCGTCAGCTTCTGGGTATCGCGCTATGTTGTTATGTGAATTCAGGGCGTTGCACACTATAGCGATTTGCCTCAACTATGCTTGCGTAACACCTCCCCCCGTAGAACAGCGACTATTGAAGACCTTGGTCGTAAATTGCGCTGGGAGATGATCTGTACTACTCCTTTGAGTCTCCGGAACGGCATAGATGCTGTGCTGCTGAGCCTCCTGGTCGCTGGAAGGTTCTTTCTTAATCTTTATCTGTTTCAGGTGATATCTTCGGTATATGAAATAAGCGAATAGTGCACATGCACATACAGCGGTATAGTTGTATGGTAGAGGCTGCTATTTTCATGTGTGTCAAAGTGTACTGGCGACTGCAGTGAAATCTCCTTATTGGTTGCGTGTAGATCATCCAAGTTGATAGAGTTGAGTTTGAAAAGTGGGTACGTTGTTGGGCTAGGTGTATCTTCCTTAATTGGTCGTTCGAGTTTGAGATGACGAACTCTGTTGTCTGAATAAAACAGTTGTGAGGGAGCATGACGAGTTAACTTCCTTGCAGTAATTTGTGGAGATCTTGTTCGCAGGACAGGCGTACTTTCGTCAGAGTCGGGAGGTTGATAGTATAATGACGGTCGTCGAGTTTCTCGTAGGCTGGTTTTTGACGAGATATTGCAACTGGTTTGCATTCGGGAAGTCTCTGCTGCTGCGTGATGAGGGTTCCAATACAGTCCGGTGACGTTCAGCTTTGTACGTTGTGTATCTCTTCACATAGATACCCCTTAGTGGACTTCGGGCATTCAGCCTCTATGTACTTGAAATCTTTCGAATGGATCGCAAGGATTTGGAAATGAGGGACAAGAATCTCATGGTTTTTGTTAGGAACTATGGATATTTTGTATAGATCATATGTCTGAGGTAGGATGATTGGAAATTTGTAGACTTTAACTATTTAATTACCTATATAATATGAACCTAACTGTATGACGTCGTAATATTCACGAGCTCCTATATCTAATACCTTATCACTACCATAAAGCCTAGTTAATTTACTTATTAAAGATCTAGTGGTATTTAAACTAATGACGTCATGGTGTGCTGTAGACGTCCGTATAAACGCTAGTACGTTCTGTTATTTCGATATTTCTCGCGACAGTCTGTCAACGTTGTCACTAACTATTATGATTGTTTGTCCTAGATGAGCTATTGAGTTAATTCATGATTTCCTTTCTCTAGACTTCGACTTATATTTTTGACTAAAGCTGTTAATTTATTTTGATTATCTACCATGTTATCTACTACTTTAGAGTGCTGAGTTATCCAAGTTTTAGTTAAACTCACGTGGTTGTTAAATTCCGTTAATAATTTGTTTTCACTATCTTGAAGAGATTTGATCGCATTATTAAAATGTATCGCATCTGTATAATCAAGGTTACCGGTTATGCTTTTAACGACAGAACCGAGACCATCTACGAGACCTCTTTTAGAGCGAGTAATTTCAAATGACTGCAATTGGTCAAGGACGGTTTGAAGCTGATCCTCTAAGTATTCAATATGAGGTTGGAATAAAGAAAGGCTCTTATTGTGAAGATCGAGACTTATCTCTTTTAATTGATTATGAACGACGTTAACCTTATCTTGTAACTCCTGAATATTTACGTGTTGCAGAAACGAATGGTAATGAGATATTATATTACAGGGACCTAGTTTAAAGGGTAATACACCTGGGCCATCGTCAAGACTTTCAAGTTTAATCTCCTGTGTTAGAGCCGAATGCAGGAGCAGATGAAGTACTAAGAGAGTCCTGCAACAATTGGGCACTTTTAGGCACTCTCTTTAACCTGGATTTAGCAATTAGTCCACGTTTTTTTGCGCGTATAGATATGTATTGGTAGGTCGGCCATGACGGTGTCATGCGTATAATGGGGTGCTATCTTTAGTCGGGAAGCAAGGGGATTTTTCACGAATATTTGTTGTTTGGGTGAGTACTGGTTTTCCGTGTCTCTAGACTTATTACGAGCATCTATTAAATCTTTACGTTGGATTAAGCTGGACTCATGAATTAAATTATAAGCATTAGTCATTTTGTTCTTATGTTCTACTGTATACTGTTGCAACAAATGGGTGGTTAAATCTATGTCCAGTGGGTCACGTGGGTCGAAATGTCCTGTAATAACATCGATTGGTTCACATGTTGTTAAACTATGTATGGAGCTATTGTAAGCCAGAAGGGCATAATTTATCAGGTTTAAAATGGGTTCATTCTTTTGTTCCACCTTTAAGATACGTAGGTGTTCCAAGATTGTTGAGTGGAATCGCTCCACGATTCCGTTTTCATTGGGAGTGTGGGGTGCTATTTTGTGGTGGTGGATTTTATGTAGTCTTGTGAACTCGGCAAACAGCTGGTTTGTGAACTCTGGTCCGCTGTCTGTCACTATTGTGTAAGGTACTCCATGATGGGTACAGAATTTTAATAACGCTTGCACCACACTTACTGCTGTACCATCCCTTAAGTAATACGCTCGAGCGTACTTTGAGAAAGCGTCAACGATAGTTAGGAATTTCTCACCCTGAATAGTTAACAGGTCTAAATGGACAGTTTCAAAAGGTTTACTTGGTGGCGGGACAAGACGGAACTGTTGTTTTAGAGGGTGTCGGTCATACTTGGCCTGGCCGCAAACTGTGCATTCATTAATAAATTTAGTAATGTGCTCTTTTATTTTAGGCCAAAAGTACTTTTGAGACAGGGCTAGGTAGCATTCGGTTATGCCTCTATGATTTGTTTTACCGTCGTGATATTTGTTAATTATTTCTTGTTGCCTTAGATATTCTCTTACGTTTTCGAGTTCGATTTTCGTAAGCGTAAGATTCATGGCCGAATTTTCAAATGTCTTTTGAATTATTGGGATAACCATATACATTGCTAATGGTGGGTTTATTAGTAGGCCTGTTTTGATTTTGGGATGGACGTATTCTTTAATAGCACTAATGACATCTTCCTCAAGATTGGATTCTGATAGTTGAACAGCAATACGCGTATGCGTTTCAAAGGGTTTTGTGACAGTTGGTCTTCCCTTGATATCGCCTACGACAGTGAGTACTAACTGTTTAGTAAATTTGTTAAGTGGTTGCTCTGTGATTGGGACTTCTAAAATGGGGTTTTCGCGGTCGGTATGGACAGTTAAGGTGTGGGAGTTACTCGGGGCCTCTGAGGCTGTGATTGTCCGGGAATCATCGGCTGATTGATTCTTCTCGGACGGGTTAGCAATTATTGAACTTACGTCTTCATTGTGAATCTCTAAGCGGGATAGGGCGTCCACATTGATGTTGAATTTGCCCTGCTTATAAACAACCGAAAAATTGTATTCTGATAACTTTAAACGCCATCGTGTAAGTCTGGAATTAGGCTCTTTGAGGCTCATGACCCATTGCAGAGGCTTATGGTCAGTAATAATTTTGAATTTCCTGCCAAATAGGTAAGGTCGAAAGTATTTGCAAGCCCATACGATAGCAAGCAATTCCTTCTCTATCGTGCTGTAGTTGAGTTCACTTGAATTTAAGGTTCTAGAAGCGTATGCAATGGGCTTGTCTGAACCTATTAGACCCTGAGATAATACGGCCCCCAATACGACGTAAGAAGCATCGGTGGTCAGTAAAAATTCTTTGGTGAAATCTGGACATTGCACAATCGGGTCATTTGTCAATAATTTCTTCAACGCTCAAAACAACTTACATGATTCTGATCACAGACTATTTTAGCTCCTTTTTTTAAGCATTGGGTCATGAAACTTGGTTATACGTGCAAAATCCGGTATAAATTTCCTATAATATCCGAGAAGACCGAGAAAACGCTTAACTTCTGTAGTAGTTTTAGGTAATGGGTAAACTTTTATAACGCAAATTTTATCTGGATTCGGTTTAACTTCGTCTTTACATATGACATGGCCTAAAAATTCTGTCTCCAGCTTCAAGAACTCGGACTTGTCCATTTGTATCTTGAAGTTGGATTCTCGCAGTCTTTTAAAAACCCTTTCTAGATTAATAATATGTTCTTGCAGGGACGTGCTGAACAGGATGACGTCATCCAAATACACCAAGCAGATATCCTGGAGATCTCTCAGGATATTATCCATTACACGCTGAAATGTTGCCGGAGAATTTTTCAATCCCATCGGCATTCTCAGGAATTCATAGTGGCCATTTTCTACATTGAAAGCAGTTTTGTGTATATCAGAGGGGTCTAATTCCACCTGGTAGAATCCGCTGGCAAGGTCGAGTGTACTGAAATATTGGCATTTACCTAATTTGTCTAATATGGCCGAAATGTTAGGTATGGGATATGTATCGTCAATAGTTTTTTCGTTGACTTTACGAAAGTCTATGACAAGTCGCCACTTGGTTTTACCAGAAGCATCTGCCTTTTTGGGGACCACCCAAATGGGAGAGCTCCACACAGAGTCCGAAGGCCTGATTATATTCTGTTCGAGCATTTCATTAATTTGGTCTTTAACTTCTTGTTTATGGATATACGGATATCTGTAACTTTTAGCATGGACGGGGATTTCATCGGTCGTTCTAATCCTATGTTTTATTTTATTTGTAAACGTTAGAGGTTCTTCTTCGAGATAAAAAACGCAGAGTACCGGGCACATAAAGTTTTTAGATTTGCTAGTTCTTCTGGATTTAAATGGTCGGTCCGGAGGCGTCGTAAAACTTCCTACGTACGGTTACTTAATTGATCTACCTGTTCGCTTTCTACATTAAATAGCTCGGCAGTAACGGGACGATCCATAGAGAAAATTACGTCATTAGGTGATTCATTTGAAATTCGTACCCAACCTCTATTATTTTTTACGGTTGTGAAACAGTCTGAAATTAAGCAATTACTAATTATTTGGTCGGGAACGAATACATCGCCATCATGGGAATTTATAGGCAATCTTACTAATTTAGATGTCTGAGCTGGTATAATTTCTTCATAAATGTTAGCATTGCGAGAGTCATACATAGTAATGGGTATTTCCGTGTTTCTAGTGACTAACTTTTTGTTTCTTAAGTCAATGTTAGTGCCCTATGAATCTAATAAATCAAAACCGATTAATCCATCAAAATAGTTATGGAAGTCTAGAATGAATAAAGTGATATTTCCTTCTTCTTTAAATTCGGGAAAGTTAGGCAAAGTTATCGAATAATTATTTTTATAAACGGTACGCACGTTAGTTACTTCAAAGGGGCTGTAGTTAAGAGGTACTATCGGCCAAAGTTCCGCATGCTCACCTTTAAGGCGATTATTGCATAGCACCGCTCTCGAGTCGATCACCGTATGCATGCGTTTTGACCAATAGGAAGCGAATTTTAGTTGTGTTCGTCGTAATACAATGATGTGTAGAAGCGGACATTCACACTAGTGTGCGGGCGCACATTAGTAAGCTGTTTCCCTCGTCTTGTGAAATGTTTTTTCAATGGTCACAAATTTTAATTGTCGTTTCGGTTTCAAACTATGATATTATGGCCCGCGTGAGCTCTTTTATAAATTATTGTTGACAAGTAGTTATTTCGTACTCATTAGAATATATTATGTTTGATTTAGAAAATGTGTTTTTGGTATTATTTAAAAGTAACCTTCCACAAAAAAAATATTTCGTACTAAGATAACATGTAAACAGTACTGCAGTTTCTGAAACGCGGCGCGGCGGGCCGCGGGGTACTGTTTTATTATAATTATGTAAGGATAAGAATTTTATCCGCTTGAAAATTCTATTTTTACAGGGCATTTTATACTGGAGAGTTATTGTAAACAGATATTGACTAATAAAATCCACATTTTTAGTTTATAAATTTTAACTCGATAAAAAACTGTTTAGAATTTTTTATTAGCACGCTTTCATTAGTTTCATTTGTAACCAACTCTATTATAAAATATTGGAAATCCTACCTCTATGGGTAGTACAGTGCTTATTTAGTTTTTTTAAATTATTGTTTATTTTGGGTAGTTATTAAATATTTTCATGTCATGTATAGTACGTAAGAGGTTTTTGCTTTAAAGTTACTCTTAGTGTGAAATATGCACTAGTTGCTTGTGGGTTCTTTATAATTCACTTAGGATTTGCCTATTTTTTAAAAAAAAAACAACAATTTAAATTATAAATTATTTTATTTTTATGCATCTTTTCAAGATTGTCCAAAAAACATTATAGATATATATTGAAAATATTACATAGAAAGAAAGAAAATTTTTCATAAAAATGACGCACATTATATAAGTAAAAATGTAAGAAAAAGCAAAATAAAAACAAATTGGTATTAAGTCTAAAAAACTAAAAGCAAAAAAAAACAAATAAGAAATATGCGCCACTACCGCGCGAAATAGCATTAATAGCATAGCATTTCACATAATTGTCTTGTCAGGCAATCAGCCTAACAGGTTGTTCATATTTATAGGTAAAAATAAATAATACAACAATTAATGACCTAATTATTAACATAAGAAATATATATATTTTTAAAAACTAGGTATACATATCTTTTATTAATTATTACATACACATTATTTTAACATACCACATAATATTATAGATTACACTTACTTTATTACATTATTTATCAAATACTAGCTGCCTCGCGCGGTTTCCACGCGTCTTTATAGTTATTGCTCCGTGATGAGCGCGATATTTACGTGTTCCAGAAATGCGTGGCTTATTCCCATAACATACTTTACCGAGTCCTGGTGTTTCTTTGACTTATCCATTTTTTTTGTTATTTTTTTTTTTTAGATATTTAGTTTTTATCTAGTTTATTTTGTTATATAAGTGTATAGACGTGTGTGTGTTAAATATGAGCAGGCATTCATAGAACACGCTGTTAAAATATTTTTCCTAAATCTGACTATCATACCAAAATAATTACTATATTATAATATCATATACAATAACACTGGTAGTTTCAGACATTAGCGCGATTAAACAAATAAATATTCAGATTTACTATATTATTAGTACACCTTTATTTACATTGATTATACAGGACGACTTTAAATAACTGGCACAATCATTGGAAAAGATAATTTTAAAATAATATTATTAAAGAATAAGAATAATAACTGTAAGAATGATTGAAATAATATACCAAAATAAAGGTTGTAAAAAAAACACATCAAACTGACACCACAGTAATGATTTTTTCCTGCAATGAAATGATTTATCTTGGTAGTAAAATCCATAAAAAAATATGGAAATGTGATAAAAAAAAAACTCCAAACTGATCTCTTTCGAACCAATTAATAGGTAGGTATTATAATGAAGATTTTTTATTATTTTTTAAAACAAAAACATCTTTAGTACTTCTTAACTGAGGGCAAATCATTTTGCCGCGGAGAAACAACCATTAAAATTTCAGTGTTTAACATAATTTTTATATCTAGGCTGGTCCGAATAGTGACGTCATAAATTAATAAATTAGGTTTCTCATGCCCAAACGTAGTCAAAAATACTCTACGGATTCTTGATTGTTACGAGTTGTATTATTTTGATAAAACATAAGGGTACCGCTTCAAAAAAATCTAGGTTTATCTTTTTACACGCCTTTTTACATTCAGGTTGCTTTGCAAATTTCTACTTTATTAAATGGTAATATACACCCCCCTCCCCCGCCCCTATTACATGAGGACTAAAAACATAACTGACGAAATGTGGGTGTACTAATGGGTACACCTTTGCCTAACCCTTTGGGGATTACAGGCGTGATGTTATGTTATGTTAAATGGTAATATTTAAAAAAAAAATGTTTGAAGTAAAAGTTTGTTTCTGTATCACTTGAACATAAATTCTTCCTAATCGATCAAAATTTTTGCCTCTTTTGATAGGAAGGAATCGTTAGGAAAATGACCACTTTATATCTCAAGGATTCTTTAAAACAATAAAAATTGCAAAAATATATTACGTAAAAAAATCGCATAATAAAAAGTAAAGTTTTTAAAGTGAATCTCATATCAATTTCAAGAAATTTTGAAAAAATATAACAAAAAAACTGTGAAGGATCGCAAATCAATATTTTTAACGTCTCTATTTGGGCCACCTACTGAATGTTAAAATTAAATTATAAATAATTCAAAAACTATTATTTGTCGCTGCTCCTCCCGCGTCTATAACTGCATCGCACCGGCTACGCGTGGACCTAACCAAGACTTCACACAAGTTTGAACCCCTTAATGTATCCCAAGCTTGTTCGCAATGGGTGACAAGTGCTTCCTTGTTTCAATGCAAACAAATCGTTCCGAATAGTTTGCATTTAAACATCAAATTCTTGTGCGAAATTGCGAGTAAGGTGTAAATGAGGTTTCTTGAAATGTGGCTATCATATTGGCCAATTGCCCTTCGTTGATAGCCCGAGGTCGAGGTGCACGAACGCGCTGAGTTAGATCTTCTCCTTCTTCATAACTACGCACCCAACGGCGCACTGTGGTTCTTTGTAAAAAAAAGTAACAATTAGGTTTTTGATCAATTTTTTTTTTGTGATAAGTGGAAAGATTATATATAAAGAATCATGACCATCAATGGTACTGGTTTTTCTCATGCATCAAAATAAAAATTATATTACAATTATTTTCTTTATTTTTGAAGTCATTCTGCAATTAGAATGCCAATTTTGTATAGGGGTTTATTTCGTAAACTTAATAAGTTATGTAATTGATTTGACAAAATGAATAACCTACTGCCGGCCATTCTTACGTTAAAGTGTTGCCATAATCAAAATAAGTAAATATATTGACAACTCTAATCGATTTTTTTTGTATTCGATTACAAATTAATATAAATGTAAAGTCATTGGAAAGGTAAATCGCGGGGTTTTTATAAATAATAAAGCGAGATGATACTACTGTGGTGTGAAATAATTAGTATTTCACTCACACAGTAGTCGTATTATTTGCTTTCAAAACTTTTTAAAGCAATTTCACTTTGTTGGCTAACGATACATATGAATGATTGTATAGTTTTTTTTTTTTTATTATCTTGCTTCGGTTTGATATAAATCGAACCTTTTTAATAAATTAATGATTATAGAACTAAATCAGTCATTTGAAATAATTATGTGTCGAGTGTATTTATTCGAGTAATTGATTTTCATTTAAAATTTAAAGTGGCAACATTGGTGTTGGTGTCTCAAATTGAATTGTCATTGTCAAAAAGTCCAATATCAATTGCGCGTGGTGCATGCTAAGTTTGTTCACTGCGATTTCAATATTACAGTTTTTTTTTTGTGTTGATCGAGTCCTACTCTCCACAGTAATTGTGATATTCATTGTAACTATTTGTTTATTTCTTGTTTTCAATCACTATCGCTAACTTTAATGTGAAATTGTGAATCTTACGCCAGGACGTTTTTACGCCAGGAAGTTTTCACTTTGTTTGAAGTTTGTGTGTGATTCGTATTTTGTTGTACTGTACTGTACTACTTAGCGACTGCTGAAAATGTCGACCACTTCGCGTGAGGTACCGACAACAAGAACAATCGACCGGCGAAACCGGTGTATCAACTGTTTTTTTGCAATCCTAAGAAACCAACGCAGGTATTCTTTGGAACAAGCTACTACTCAGATGATCAATGTGTTACAGTCATGGATAACTCCTACTCAGGTAAGCACATTCTATTGTCGTTTTCATACCTATCAGTCTATTTCTTGATTTCTCAGACAGTTTAAACCTACCCAGTCATTCTCTCGTTTTTATATTTTAATTTTTGCTTTTTATAAATCACATATTAAAAACTATAGACAAATGATAGCATAAAATCAATGTCACAATGCTGAAGTTGGAAGCACTCCGTGCTGTAAGCACAAAATATAATTATGTTGTGCGGCCGATTCAGTTGGGCTTGAAGTCGGTGATTGTGACATTCCTTTGCTCATTCTATTATACTATATTCTAATGACCTTTTTTATTATATTTCTTTCAAATATTTTTGTTGATCGCAGCTGTCTTTAGGAAGTATAATTTGTTCCGAGTGTTTTGGACTGCTTCAAAATAGAGCTAACACAATGAGGGAAGGAAGTGCTATGCCTTTGCCTGCTCTTGGACATAGAAGAATCTGCTTTCCTTGTGGAAATTCTATTTTACGAGCACCAAGAACATACCCTGTGCGACATGATCGACAAGAAAGAAACATTTTAATGAGACTGGTTCCACAGCACTTGGTAAATATTTATTAGTATCTTATTGAGAATATGGAGTGTCTTATACAGAATCTGTCTATTTGGGCTAACAGAAAAAATATTTAAGCACCTTATTTTTTTAGGTATCCAGAATGGAACGTGTATGTGCTGCATGTTGGAGATCAGCTACGAGAGAAGTACAGAGGCAACAGCAGCATGATTCAAATCGTCCTACTGTAGCACATGCTGTGTCAAGTGATGATTTCAATATTCCTGAGCCACCTCCTCTTCCATCTTCAAGACCAGTAGCAGTTCAATTAGCGGCACCAAAAATCACATCATCTTTATATAAACGTGCTGCAAACACATCTGGCCACTGCATATTCGTTAATTGTTTTGAAAATGAATGTCTACTTGTACAGTCCGTGATAGCTATTATCTAACTCACCCTAAAAACAAACGAATTTGAACCCTTTGTCAATAAGGTTAAGGTTTATTCAATTTGTATGAGTTCAGCACACTAGCGCTTCTTAATGAACGAATACAATAATATTATGGATATGCAAATTTAAACTTTAAATCGTTTGCATTAAGATACTTATAACTTGTTATTCAATTTTGATTTTTATGCAATAAGACTTAAAGTTTATTAGAGTATTGTGAAATAATCTTAATGTCATTACTACTAATTGCTTATTTTAAATAAAATATTCAAGTAGCTTTGGTCTCGTGGTAACTGTATAAGGCTGAGACGAACGGGAAGCGAGTTCAAATCCTGCATTGAGGAATATTGTTTTGCTTTCAATTTAGAATTTATTAAGTAAATATTTCTTGCATTATTGCAAAGAACGACGGCCACATACTTCAAATTTAAAATTTCTAAATTGGTAATATATTCGCCTAACTTGTAATAAGTGGGTAGTTGAAAGACAAATATGAGTATTTGTTATAAAAAACTGGTATTCATATGTTACAATATGGGTAGAAAAATAAAAATGAATCGTAACCATAAAACTTAAGCCAGTCTACTCACAATTGCAGTGACTACGCGCGAACATTTGTTAACTTGTCTTAGTAAATTGCTAAAAACAACGTCTCTTTTCCATTTGTTTTTATTTGTATTTTGTTATTGTTTTATCATGCCTCAATTGAGTGATTATTTAAAATATAAAATAATCTATTTGCACGAGGACAAAGTTGGCATTAGAGAGATTGCTAGGAGGCTTAATATAACAGTAAGTGTATTTTTCTAATTTTATACTTCGTTTTTATACCAACCTATTACATGCCGTGACGTAACGTAAACATATTTTTATACACTTAAAAGAGAAGTGACACCTGTTTCATTTATTTGTTTCAGAGAAATACAGTCCGACTGTTGTTAAGGCGTTTTGGAGAAACAGGAAAAGTTCAAAAGGATCGTTCTGGACCCAAACCTGTAATGTTCACTCCCGCATCAGAACGGCACCGAGCGATTGTTAGTAGACATATAGAACATCCGTTTATATCTACTTCGTCAACTGCAGTGCAGTATAATTCTTTGGCGCAACTGGACTGGACTTCAACGTGGGAACTCATGAGAGGAAGTGATGCTTGTTGGAACATGGTGCGCGGTATGCGAAGCCGCTTGCAATAAATTATCGAAAGAGAAGGTGCTCCACTTCGCTATTAGGCAGCAACGCAGGCAGCAACAATAATTACGTGTCGGTGTGTGTTAAATAAACTATTGTTATCATAAATTCTAAGGAAGTGTTTCAAACATTGAATAAGCAGGTCCTTTTTACGATCGTAATCATAATAAAAATCAAAAAATACTAATAAAAAATCTATAAAGTAGGTAAAACACCAAAGTATTTAGTGCTATTTTCACTTTTATTTGAAAAGTAGGTATGACAGTTAATGTGGTAATGTTATTGTTATGAAATAGAAATATTATATTTCTAAAATTTATAATCTTACATTTTTAATCAAATTAATCAAAATCAAATATATGTGTTTATTTATACTATGTTTATAATTGTTGCATAAATTATTTAATGTTTGTGATTTTATTTTATAATGTCTTTACCAACGTGTTTGTACTAGCAGTGTTAACCTGTAATTAACTGTTGCACATGTAATTTTTCTGTTATAACTTGTTAACTGTTATTGTTATGTGTAAACAGTTGTTGGTTGACCTTAAATAAATAAATAAATAAACATGTAACATGTTGATTCACTACATAATTTATTACTTACTTTAAAAATCTTCACTTTTTTATCAAGTTCTAGCTCAAGTAGTTTATTTTATATTTATTCTAACTTGTTTTATATGTTTTAGCTTTATAATATGACAAGTAATTATTATTGTCAGTAATGATTTTACTTTTAACCATGTTGAATAAAATCGTAATCAAAATTATTGCTGTTTTTCATTTCTGTTGTGATTTTTGTATTTAAATAGTTAATTTAATTAACTATTTTAATTTAATATAAATAATATTTAGAATGCAAAAAATATAAATGAATATTGTAAACAAAAAGTGTCAAAAATGCAAACTTGGGTTTGATCTCACTACCATGTTGCTATCACTTGGTCAAATCGTCTTTACAAATGAAGTTGAAATTAACAAGTCCATTACGTGTCAAAACTGTATTCAAGAGATTATCTACCGTAACATAAAGTTTTAAAAATCAAATTGGCATAACAGTGTTCTATAATATTTGCGTCCTTGAACAAGTCGTTCGAGCTCATTAAGCTAGTACGTATCGAATTCATATATTATCCACCGCTAGTTGCACAAGGTTCAAATTCGCCTAACTTTATTCAGCCAGTTAGGTGGGTTAGATAACAGCTATAACCGACTGTACCATGTGCTATAAAAGATTTATTATTGTATCATTATAAATTCTATGTACCATCTGGTGCACGTGTTTGTCGTCACCACTTGGATCACGGTTCTTGGAATGAATTAACCTCCCAATTGAGGGATTTTACTGGTAGTCTATTTGATAATATGACTATGATGCAGCGAGCAGCTAATAACAGATTTGATTTTTCAAATATTAGGATGATGCCTCCATATTTATGTCATTATTGGCTTGGATTCAATGCTGACCAGTTTTATGATTTACTTAACAGTATCCCAAATCTAGCAGAACAGGTACCAAATGCTTCTATAGCCTTGTGCATATATTTAGTTAAGCTAAGAACTGGTGACAGTAATGAAAGGTTGGCTACTCTTTTTAATAAACCTCGAACCACTTTAGAATGGTGGATGTCAAAAGCAAGAAATTGTTTAATGAGTGATTTTGTCCCCTTGCACTTAGGATTTAATCATCTTACTGTACAAGATGTTGCTTCTCGAAATAAGATTATTCCAGAAGGACTGTTTAGTAATCCTGATTTGCCTCCAGATGTTAAACCTGCAATAGTTATATGTGATGCTACCTATGTTTTTGTGCAAAGTAGTTCAAATTATTTGTTTCAGAAACAAACCTACAGTTTACAAAAACTAGACAACCTAGTTAAACCATTTTTGATTGTGTGTTGCGATGGCCACATTGTGGAATGTCTTGGTCCATACAAAGCCACTCTTAATGATGCTACAATCACAAGTTTAAACTTAAATAATGAGGGATCTTGTATAAGATCATTTTTTAGAAGAGGTGATATTTTTCTTCTTGATAGAGGATTTCGAGATGTTATAAATGAACTCCAAGAACACGGTTTTGTCACCCACATGCCAGAGTCTCTCCTCGAAAATGAACACCAATTAACAACCCAGCAGGCAAATCGGCCTCGTCTAGTAACCATGTGTCGTTGGGTTGTAGAAATAGTCAATGGTAGGATAAAAAGAGACTATAGACTATTCCGTCATGTATTCAATAATAGAGCTGTTATGCACCTCAATGATGCTTTTAGGATTTGTTGTGCCTTATTAAATAAGTTTCATGTTGCCATAGCCCACCGGAGGCTTTGGAATATGTTACAATAGCTAAAAGTAGACTTTTTCTAGTAAACCATCTGGCAACATATGTAGAGCAAGAAAATGTTAACAGAAGGAGAGCTAGCTTCCAAACAATTGATGGCAATCATCCTCATTTGGATAGATTCCCACGACTCACAATTACTGACCTTAAGCGGTTTGCTCTAGGTACATATCAATTAAAACAGGCCAGATCTTACTTCGGGGAACATGTTCGTCAGTCTGGAATATATTCAGTGGAACTGGATACTGAAATTGATGAGAATATTCCTCTGATTTTAGGCCTAAATAATTATTTGTTAAGAGGTAGGATTAAATACAGGCATGTGAACAGTCGTACATATTACACATATTTATTAATAAGCAGAGACGATGTTGTAGCAAATACATTACAAGCCATAGTAGGTTATTGTTGCAACTGCCTTGTTGGTAAGGAACGAACTGTTGGCTGCTGTGCTCACATAATGACAGTGGTGTGGTTTTTGAGTTGGGCTCGATACAATAATATCACAGCTCCAGCATCTTATTTAGATGATTTTTTTAATGAAAATGATGAATGAAGTCATTCGCTGTTCCTATATGTATAGGTACCTACCTACTTGCTGTAAGGGTTAGATATACTATGATTGATTATATACCTACCTACATGTTTAAAGTGCTACCAGTGCCACTGGATCAAATTAAAGATCTCTTTGAATTCTATTGTTTTTTTTTACAGCTCTCCTTTTTTTGTATTTGTAACTGTTTTAACAGGAAATATAAAGGCAAGGTACTGATTTATTTAAGTCTCTATGCCATCAGATACGCTAATTAATCTGCTCTCCAAACTACGACCTATAAACTTACCTCTATACACGACCGATATTTCTATTTTGAGGTTAAGTTACGTTTTCTAAAAAAACTTGGAAATGCGGGTTTTGATTCCAAAATGGCAATTGTAGATGGTTATTTGGTTAATTTATAAACCATCTAAAACAACTTTGGAATTGACGCAAGTCTGTACCGTGGTCCATATTGTAGTGATCATTCTCCTTTAATAGTAAAACTATTTTATTATTTTTTTCGGTATTGGATTCAAAAGTTATTTTAAAATAAAAAATACTTTTGAATCTAGTACCGAAAACCCCTGAATAAATATGAGCGCGCGTGACGTCATAACGTTAAGCTGCCAGACGAAGTAAGTAAACATTATGAAGTCGCAACTATAGTCACGTGATATTTTTTGAAATTTTATCAATTTTTAATTGTTTATAATTAATTGAAATATTATTTTTTTAAGTTTTTTGCATAAAATATCAATATTATTAGTAATATATTAAATACATAAAAAATATCATTTTTTTTTTCAAATTCCCATTTAGCATCGAATTGTCACATAATATAGGAATTAAACAATACATTACTAGCAGTATGCAAAAGGTTTAAGTTATTATTAAATATACTCAAACTTTTTAAATATCTATTTAAATAACATTGTTATCTGTATTTTATATGGGTAGTAGACCACAAACAGATATTTAACAATGGCATTGTAGTAAAGCTGTTGGAAACATTGTGTAAAACTCTCCCAAACAAATTTGTGCATTATTGTTAACGACTTATAATGAAGGGCCATTGTTTAAGTAGGTGTTGAAAGATTTGTTATCGGGTCATAAAATGTCCAACCTATGTCTTTAAACGCGCCGATATAAAAAAAGAAAGGAAAAAACAAACCTTCTTTTAAATTCATATTTTGAATATTATCTAAACGTAATTTCTTATTTTATTTTTGCAAAATTCTAAGTTATGTATTTTATTATTATTTATCGTTAATTAGCGATCTACTTCGACTTCGCACGGGTCTTACAAATCTCTAAAATGCGCGGCTTTGCTTTATAATAATTTGCATGCGCATAAATACCTTCCAAAAAAAATCTCTAAATGAGAGTGAGAACCCATATCAAAATCCGTTGCATTGTTTAGAAAAAAATAGCGGAGAATCAGACAGACAGACAGAAAAAGCGACTTTGCTTATACTACGAGTATTTAGAGACTCGAGGTAGAGATTTGATATGAAATATGTTCGCAGTCAGCAATCGTTAATATATTTGTGCATTTCTTTTACACAGAAACGCATTCTTCACATCTGATTTCGTAAGAATAAAATTTCTAATAACAACAACAAGTATACGAAATATAAAAAATGCATGTAGGTTTCTTTTAGGCATTCAAATATAATATGTGAATTAATAAAAATTTGTTTGTAACCTACCATTTATCTATAAAACTCTGTTGTCGGGCCGACGGCGACGTTGGCGTCAGCTTGCGAAACAATAACTTTTAATTGGGTCTGTGAATTACGGTAAGAAAAGAAAAAAAAAAAGATCTATATAATAATGCAAACAATAAATATATAGCTCATCAACTTCTTCCATAAAACACCGTAGGACACCAAATCGAAGGCTTTTGATAAATCCAGAAAACATGCATACACAGGGGTTTTCCTGTCCGTTAGACAGGAGAGCATTTAGGAAATTTCGTCGCCCTTCCACCTTTTTGCATTTATACAAATCCATAATTAGGCCACAATTAGAATTTGCTGTACCTACATATATGAACCCCCTGTACAAAAAATACACTGAAACTCTGGAGCTGGTACAACGCAAATTCCTTCGTACAATAAACTACAGATGCTTTAAAAAAAAAAAAAATTAAAAAACACGACTGCTATGTGAAAATACTATATTATTTATTTTTATTTTATGCCTTTTAGTGATAATTTTTAACTTAATATTAAGAAATTCAATTGAAGGTATTGTGTTAAAGTGAGCGTAGACTAGAGCATTTTTACTTGTAACAGAACAATGAGCTGCTCTATGATATGTTCTACTGTATCACCCTTTACGAGCCAGACGTCGAGCACGCTCGCCGTTTTATTACAACAATAATTGTACAAACCAACGAGCGTATTGGTGTAACATTTCGTCGAGCTTTTGCACGAGCAATTTATCCAGATAAACGCAGCACACGCAACTTATAGGTTCGACATTTCAAGAAAGAATGAACGCAAGGTACAACGCAATGTTACGGATAAATGCACACTTGCTGCGAGCATTACGTCGAGCACTCACAGGAACGTTGCATTGCATGGAAATGCTTTGGAAACTGAGCTTTTACCTGTTTTGTACCATTCGTAAGAACGTTACATTACACCGAAATGCACGAGAAAATGCTCTAGTCTATTCTTACCTTTAGGCGCTTTGCACACGGAGCAACTTAAGTTGACGCAACTGGCAACTTTTTAAAAGTTTCCTGTAAAAGTTGCTAGTTGCCATAAAGTTGCCGGTTGCCGCAACTTTTTGGCAATTTGTAAGCAACTTTTTTAGCCGAGTTGCAGTGTTGCAAACTAAGCGGTATTACCATTAGATCTGGTGGATTGGGACCCCCATCTGGTGGGCAGAATTTGTATCTGGTGGCTTGTGAATTTTTTAGTTGGCAGGTTTTAGGTTGATGGTTTCCAAAAACAAAATTGAAATAAATTTACAATACTAACACCTTCAGTGTACTTATCCGTTAGATGACTGTAGTATGTAAAAAAAGAAAAAGTAATCGTACTGAAAACGGTACAAGTTATTCAGGTCGACAAAAGAGAGGGTAAGAAACATCATTCTCTTAAAAAACAATCCTATTTAGTGAGCCCGAGTGGCTGTGGAGCAGGACTAGCATTTAACCAAGCATTTTTGTCCGTGATATAATCATCTAACTTATAATAATGCTTGAAAAGATAGTGTGCGTTTTATGCATGGTTTAAATTTTCTCTCATTTAGTTGGGGAATATCAAGAAGTATTTTATTATAGAATTTTACACATTACCCCAAAAAGAAGTGTTTAATTAGTGGGAAAAACCACTAAGTTAATGGCAACACTATGCCGGGCACAGGGCGAGGGAGGGAGGGTGTGAAATCGAATATTTGACAGTTGCTAGTTGCGGCAACTAGCAACTAAATAAGTTGCTAGTTGCCGCAACTGAAAACTGTTGACGATTGCCGCAACTCGCAACTTGAGTTGCTCTGTGTGCGCAGTCCAATTGAATTACATGTAAACAGCGAGTTGCCAGAAAGTTGCCAGTTGCCAGTTGCTGCAAAAGTTGCTCCGTGTGCAAAGCGCCTTAAAGACAACCAAATTCTCTTAAATTTTTTATTCCGAATTCCAATATTTCGATTTTCAAACGTCCGAATTTCATAATACCTAAGAATTATAATGTCTATTAGTAAAATTCACGAAAATTTTACCGAAAGTCGCCAATGCAATTTGTTTGTTTTTCCGATTTTTATACGTTCGAAGAATCAAACAAATGCTCGAGGGGTGCTCGATTTGAAAAACAAAGTTCCGATTTTTAATACTTCGTAACGTAAACTGTGTAATAAACTGCTCAAATAAGGATTCTGATTCAATTAGTATAATATTAGACAAGTTACGCTTTGTGCAAATATTCAAAATCTTTAAGTTACGTTTATTGTCATTTAAATGCGTCTACTTTGTTATTAATATTACCATAACATCACGCCTGTAAACCCCTTAAGGGTTAGGCAGAGGTGTACTCTTAGTACCTACACCCACATTTCGCCAGATATGCTAAAGTCCCATGTAATTGGGGGCGAGCCTATTGCCATCAACCGGGCGTAAATCTAGACTCCAAGACCGTCTGAGAAATTCCTGATGGAAAAACCTAATAATACTGCCCGACCTGAGAATCGAACCCAAGACCTCATGTTCAGCAGTCGCACTTTGCGACTATTAGACCAACTAGGCAATTAATATACATACATAAATACACAAAATCACGCCTTTTCCTATGGGGGGTAGGCAGAAACCACAATACGTCACCTGCTTCACACACCATATTTATTCCCCAGAAAAAGTTAATTCGAATAATAACAAATATAAAACAAACAGATAGCTGCCAACCACAATTTCAAAAACACAAAACACTTACTCTCCCCTGTCTATATATCTTAGAATCATGTAATGAAAATTTGTCAAAAAACACATATTTTTACACCACTTGCGAAGAAACACAAACAAGATACACTACTAGACACAACAAAAACAAAATAAACATACCTCAATCCCGACTCAAAATGCACTCAACCAGCCCTTTAATTATGTCTATAAAAAATTATAACAAATTACCCAATAAAATTAGAGAAGTAAATAAAACAAACATATTTATTAATTTATCATGACAAAGAAGAAGAAAAGTAGGCCCCTAGTGCCCGGCATCTCTAGCGGTGCTACTGCTGATGACGGTGGGCAGGCGCACCCTAGAGCGAAGAATCCCCGGGCGGGATTGACCTTCCGTCATACGACCCAGGTAAAACGCAAATCAGACAAAGAAAAAACACTTCATATTTTAACTTACAATACACGAACATTGAAAACAGAAGAGCGCTTACTAGAGATTGAAAATGCATTGAGTGAGATCAAATGGGACATAGTCGGACTATCTGAGGTGAGAAGAAATGGAGAAGAGACCATAGAAAGGGAAAACAGTCTATTCTATTATAATGGGCAAGGTGGAAATCTATACGGTATAGGCTTCTTAGTCGCGAAAAGGTGGAAAAATAATATTCATGAATTCATTTCTTACTCAGACAGGATAGCAGTTTTAAAATTAAAAAATATCAGATACAAAACATTAGCTGTAATTAAAAATTGGACTGAAACAAGACCTGGACAATGAAAATACTGTAGGACCACACGGACTAGGAAACTGAAACGAGCGCGGCTCCCGCCTTATCCAATTGGCCTTTGGACAGCAGTTGTGTATTGGGAATAGTTTCTTCTACAAGAAACATCAAAGACGTTGGACATGGATCTCTCCAAATAACAAAACAAAAAATGAGATTGACTACATACTAACTTCTAACAGACAACTTCTAAAAAATATAGAAGTCATTAACCAGTTCAAGTTTAGTTCAGACCATAGGCCTCTTCGAGCAACTATTGTGTTCGACACAAAAATACATCGGAAAAATCTTTTTAGAAATAATATTAGAAGATTTAACAGGGAAACGCTTGTTGCTTGCAAAAAAGATTTCAATTTGGAACTCAAAAACTGTTTTGATTTTCTTTGTTTACAAAACGAGGAGAATAGTATAAACCATCAGCTTACCCATATCACAAATAGTATAAAAAACGCCAGTAAAATTGTTAAACCAACGCACGACACTTTAATCCTTATAGAATAGAGACTTATTTTAGGCACAGAAAATAGATAGTTTACAATACCGATTAAAAGACAAACAAGTAAAGCGTGACATTAGAAAAGACATTAGAAATTATAACAAAATAATAATACAAAACGCATTAAGAAAAACCGCTCCCTAAAAATAGCTAAACAAGGCATTCAAAATAACAAATCATGGATTACAAATCTAAAAGATAGTGATGGCAATAAACAAATTAATAGAGACAAAATTTCAGATATATGACTGCCTCGTTGGTCTAGTGGTCACAATGCGCGACTGCTGTGCATGAGGTCTTGGGTTCGATTCCCGGGTCGGGCAAATTGTGATTGGGTTTTTCCTATAGGAATTTCTCAGTAGCAGCCTCGGAGTCTGGATTTGTGCCCGGTTGAAGGCAATAGGCTCGCCCCCTATTACATGGGACTTACAACATAACTGGCGAAATGTGGGTGTATTAATGGGTACACCTCTGCCTAACCCTTGAGGGATTACAGGCGTGATGTTGTGTTCAGATATATGCACTACATTTTATAAATCTCTATACTCCGATACACCTCAAATACCAGACGCATCCGAATATATCTGTCCAGACGATGTACCACCAATTTCCGGAGGAGAAGTCCATTTTGCACTGAGCAAAATGAAGAATAACCGATCATGCGGTGAAGATGGTGTCAGCACCGAAGTCCTGAAAATCGGGGAACCAATACTTCTTCCTCACCTCACAAATTTATTTAACGACATTCTTCGTTCGGGTGTTTTCCCAACGAATTTTTGCCATTCCAATATTATATTGCCGCATAAGAAAGGAGATAAGTCAGATATAAATAATTATAGACCCATTAGTCTGACTTCCCATGTCTATAAAAGCTTCATAAAAGTCATAGAAAATCGTATAGCCGAAGAATTAGTTAAGCACCAACCTCCTGAACAAGCAGGCTTCCGCCCAGGACTTTCTACCACTGACCATTTGCACACCATCAACCAAATATTAGAAAAATATACTGAATTTAATATCCCACTTTATCTTGCATTTGTAGATTACTCAAAAGCATTCGACAGTATCACACACTTTGCCATATTTGACGCTCTTAATAAACAAAATATAGAACCCACTTACATACGACTTTTACAGGATGTTTACTCTAGTAGCACAGCCGCAATAAAATTAGAACGGATAGGTCCAAGGTTTCAAATCTTGAGAGGAGTCAAACAGGGCGACCCGTTATCTCCAAAGTTATTTACCAGTACCCTAGAAGAAGTTTTTAGAAAGTTGGCGACCGACTGGGAAGGGAAGGGTGTCTGCCTCGGCGAAGCGAGGTTGATAAATCTACGTTTTGCCGATGACATTGTCCTTTTCTTTTCTTCAGCCTCGGAACTGGAAAGCATGTTGCAAGAGCTCAGCAACGCAAGCCTTGAGGTTGGACTGAAGATGAACATGTCGAAGACCAAGCTCATGACCAATAGCTCATCAATTAACGTGCAAATAGATGGAGAGAGAATGCACTATGTCCAGGAATACATCTACTTGGGCCAAGTGGTTTCCTTCCAGGCAAGGCAAGATAAAAAAGTTGCGAGACGCACGGAAAATGCCTGGAAGAGCTACTGGTCCATGAAAGAGCTTTTCAAGGGCGACTTACCCATCCCCTTAAAACGCAAGCTAATGGACATGTGCATTCTCCCCATCTTGACTTATGGTGCACAGACTTGGTCTTTGACTCACATCTAGAAGTCCAAACTCAAGGTATGCCAACGAGCGATGGAGCGCAGTATACTTAATGTTAAATTGACCGACCGCATCAGAAACACCACACTGCGCTCCAAAACGCAAATTATTGACGTAGCTCAAAAAGCTGCAAAACTTAAATGGGACTGGGCGGGCCATGTCTGTCGGATGCCGTCGGACGCTAAGCGATGTGCCCGCATATCACAAGAGTGGAGCCCTGACACGGTAAGACGGGGTCGTGGCAGACCGAGGAAGAGATGGCGGGACGCTTTGGATGGCTTCCTCAGGAACTAGCGAGAAGAGACACAACACAGAGGAAAGTGGAAGGAATGGGGGGAGGCCTTTGCCCAGGAGTGGGATAGTAACGGCTAACAAAAAAAAAAAAAAAAAATTGAAGCAATTTCTAGAAACCAAGCCATACTACTCAGTAAAGGAGTTTTTAGATGACAAAAACATTGAAAAATAAAATTATTCCGTCTCTTATACACCAAACATTATGTAATATAGAAAGCCAAATATAAATAAAATATATAATACAATATTAAACATAGAAAGCTAAATATAAATTTAAAAAAAAAATACACAAATTATTACACAGACACCTTTTTCATGCATTACATAAAATAAAAATAACTATAGATAATTAGATATTATACTTACAATAACATAAATAACTAGGCCTCTTCCTCTCTCCTAAATTTTTGCTGTGCCCGACAGGGTCCATTTTGATCTTTTACTTTATTATAAATGTGTGTAATAGGTTATTATGGAATGCAATAAAAAATTGAGAATTGAGAATTGCTACGATACTTACATACTCCTTTTGCCTCATCTACGTTCATATATCTCGTCATATAGGCAGCCAGAGACGTCAGAGATCTCAACGTCAAAATTATCTCAGACAGTGCATCGGTGCTGCAAGCGCTACAAAACAACACTATTACTTCTGCACTCGTTTTGGAATGTACACTCCAACACATTGCGATCACAAACAAGGTAACCCTGCAATGGATAAAAGGGCACAGTAACTCACTGGGTAACGATGCAGCCGATGAATTGGCTAAAAGAGGTATGAAGACAACAGTATACGGCCCGGAACCGCTGCTTCTAATACCTCAAGCCCAAATAAAATCATGGCTACGTAAGAAAACCGAGGAAACACACCATACGGAATGGAGAAACAGTGTAACCTGCTGGCAAACAAAGAATGCAGTTCCGGAAGCATAAAAAAGACTTGCCCGCAGCCTTATTAAATTGAAACGGGACGAAATCCGGAAGATCATAGGCATCATAACCGGCCACTGTCCCCTAAACAAACACCTATTCACCATAGGTGTGACAGACAGCCCTCTGTGCAGAGGATGCATGGAGGCAGAAGAAACACCACAGCACGTGCTCTTGGAGTGCAGAAGCGTGGCAGATCAACGGGCACGGACTCTCCAATCGCCGGTATCGCTCCCCGAAGCCTGCAACAGTCTGAAAAAACTGCTGGCATTCTGGGAGGATCTGGGATGGTTGGAGTAACTCCTCAAGGATATTCTTTTCATACGTACAATGAATATAGCCTAATAGAGAGGCTAAGTGCGGAAACTGCCCAGCTAACCTAACCTAACCTAACCTATAAGCACGCCCGTTACGAGTACTGCGCGCCTAACCTTTCTGAAGAACTTCACCAATAAGGTCAGTGTAGGTCTTCCTAGGGCGATCCCTCCCTGCGTTGCCACTCACCTCTGCCATATTAATATTTTTTGTTAATTGTCTTTCACTCATCCTTTCAACATTATCGAACCATCAAAGCGTACTCTTTTCTATCCTTGTCACTACATCCTCGTTTAAATCGCAACGGTCCCGTATAACCTCATTCCTCACACTATCGTTCAAAGTTACACCACTCATACATACAATTAATATTTCGCGAATAATTGTAGGTATTAGATAATATTATTTTTGGTGTTAATCATATTTCCCTTATAATACCTGCGTCAGGTACCATCTACTGTTATTGAATCCTATCTGTCAACGGATCTGTTCAAAGACTAGTTGTAAAATCAATAAACATTTATTGAAAAAATAACATAATAATTGTTATTTTTCAGAATAATTAAAATTTAAAGTTCTAAAAAATATAAAAAATCTATAGTTTAGTAATCATAAAAAACAATATAAAAGAAAATAATAACAAAATAGTTATGTATGTATGTTTCAGTAGTACAAAAAAATTGCTTCAGAGAAGCTGCTATTGTTGATATTATAGGTCGATTAAGACATCAGACTAGCAAAAGTTGTTGATTCCCCAGTCAAACTAGCCGCTCTCCTAATATCAACAATATGAACTCACTTACTGTAGGTGCCGATGTTGCTGCAAGTCGGGTACTGCTCACAACTGTATAGGACTTTTTTGTATTGTAAACAAACTAGTACAACCCCGCAGGTCTTTAGTTAAGTCTGAATAATTAACCACAATTGTAGCTGAGCATACTCCTATTCTAGTGTTTAAAAAACAAAAGAACAGTTAGAAAAGGTTGGCATCTATTTAGCCCCAGAGTTTTAATTGACTTATGAATCTTAATCATAATGTAGACTTTTTGATCATAATAATAATTTGTTTATTACCACAAACATCAAGTACATTGCACTGTATACAGATAAAAAATCTTAATTAAGTATTACATAGATATAAGTACAATAGATTCGACCCTGTCCTCTAAACTAGGCTAGGCCTGTATCTTAGCCTCTATCTTCTTAATAATAGTAATATTTATTTTTGAGATTGTTAGTGTCCTTTGGCCTGTTGATAATTTTAATAAAGCTTAAAATCATTTCGATGAATATAATTGCTTGCAATATAATTAAGTAAACCTTATACCTCCCAAGCATTATTATATTTAGGTTGTGGAGGTCATAATCTATATAAACCTCTAAATAATCTTTTGACTTTATCATCTGTACCTAAATGTGCTATATATAAGCCCTTTAATTGAGTAATATAATATATAATTGAGTGCCTTATATTTAGGGCTAAAGCAGATCTAGTGGAATTTAAACTTCCATAGTAAACTCCTTCATAAAATCTCCTAGTAAGTTATTAAATAACCTCATTTACTAATTAATGGCTTTGTTATACTTATATTTAAAAAATTACAGTATTTAGATTTTTTGATTTACAATTGCAGATAAGAATTGTTTTTTTTTTTTTTTTAATGTACTTTTAGAAATGAACTTAACAATATCAACCATTCCATAATCAATTCCGAGGACTATGAATGTTTTCCTGATACATTCCTGCAATCAATTTAAATTTTTGGTAAAAGTGGTGTAACAATTTGTAATTAAACAAGGTGAGGATATCTTTTGAAGGTTGAATTGTAACAGGTTCATGTTTTAACAATCTATTGAATATAGGAACAATGGTCGAGTTATCCAATGGAAAACTATTACAATATCCATTGCTTTGTCTGTATTTATCTTTCCTTAAGTCTATGGAACCATAGAGAATGGAGGGAAAGCATAAAAAGGTTGATATTAAAAAACCAATTCATGGTAAAAGCATCAACTGTCACAGCACCTGGATCTGGATACCCTGAGACATAACTATAGCACTTTGTGTTGGTCCATGATGCAAATAGATTATTTAAGTTATCTTTTGATGATGTGTATTACTTAGTTCCCATTCTGTATTGTTTGATTCCCTTCTGGACTCAAAATCAGTTATTACATTGTCTTTAGTATTGAAGACCTCCTAATCTATTAATGTAATATCATTCATCTGCAATATCATTGCAGTGGTATTATCAACTCTTAACAATATTTCACAATTTCTTAATTGTCTGTCAAAAGAAACTTTTGTTCAAGAAAGCAGCAACCAAATTCCAAAGAATTAATGTGAGCTGAGCCTCATCTGAGAGCCACAAGACACTCCCTATCCTGTGGAGGAAGCATCTGTAAATATTTCTAACTCAAAATATTCTTTCTAATAGGATTGTTAAGAGTCCACCGTTAAAGATATCTTATGCATATATTACTCAATGTAGTGTTCATATTACAATTGTTATCATTACACTTTAATGTGAAATAGTTGTGTTACTTCTTTTAAATTGAATACCATACTTACTATTGGTCAAGGAGTTATTAAAGTTCTAATAACTTGTGTCAGAAATGTATTCATAATTTATTTTTATCAATTAATTATTTTATTCACTTTCAAAAGTTATGTCAATGGTATTGAAAATTACACCTAATTTTGTGAGACTAATCAATCATTTATTTCATGATCCTTCAGTTCAAGACATATGACTGCCTCGTTGGTCTAGTGGTCGCATGCTGCTGTGCATGAGGTCTTGGGTTCGATTCCCAGGTCGGGCAAAGTGTTATTGGGTTTTTCCATCCAGAATAACTCAGTAGCAGCCTCGGAGTCTGGATTTGTGTCTGTATTTTAATAAGCTATAACAGATTTAATAATTTTTGTAAATGTTTATGGGTCTGCGCACAGTCCAAAAGGTAAAACATTAAACTAATAATATTTTCCTTGGAAAATAAATCTTAAGTATTTGTTACTACCCTTGTTAATGTTTATCATATAAAATAAAGCATCTCTAAATTGAATGTTACAAGCAAATCATTTGTCTGTTAAGGTATGCATACTTTTCTGTGACCTTTCCACTCAAAATGTCCTGATTTAACAAAGCCTATATTATTTTTATATTTAAAATAAAAAGAATGTGCCATAACTCTTTTCAACAAGAAAAAATTGGTCAACAAACCAGGTCACTTATGGCTTTACAAATTTCTATAGCTTCTATAGAAAGTGATTAATTAATTGCAGATGTCATCTGAAAAGGACTCTAGTATAGAGAATTTGACATTTAGAGGAATGTAACTCTGGTGTGGTTTAGCATGAAAAGGTATTGTATACCTTACAACCAAATCAAGAATAACATCTGTGGTGACTCTTTTCCAATCACAAAGATGAGATTTGAGTCTGCATACCTGAGAGTTTATTTGCGATGTTGATGGTTCCTCTTGTCCTTCCACTTCCGTTCCACAGGTGGTACTCTGGATGATGTCTCCCCCCCACTTCTAAGCGAGGAGGGCCCCGCCAGTTTAAAGCTTTATTTTTAGAAGCATTTTGCTTGAACATAAATGTATTATGTCTCGCAGTGAACTTTTTATTTCAGGAACTTTCAATTCCTAGTCAGTTTTTTGCACTGATTTAGCATTACTTACTTATCAGTGAGGTTATCACCGAAGAGGTAAGTCTCTGACTCTGACTGCAGCAAATTATTTTATTACTAATAGTAGAGAGAGTCCCCCTGTTGTATCTAGACATAGTGAGTCACAAAATAGTTGTGAAGCATCATTAAGCTCCATCTTGAGTTTGAATACCCTTCAGAAACATCTGAAGGCCCAGACATGAAAGTGTACAACTTGTTGTTATCATTTTTGTATAAGCTGGTCTCGCTTTCTTGACATTTTATTAATGCAGCGCTAACATCTGGGTTTAATTTTGGGTGGTAACATGAGTTCCACATTGGTTAATGGTGAGTTTTCCTTTTCTCCTCCTTTGCTAAACCTTTTTTGAGCATAATATCCCACCTTTGGGGTATCTCTTTAAGCAGGTCTTCTGCTTTTACCAGAACCTTAACATCTAAGTATCATGCAAGTCAGGTGAATATTGCTTTTTGGGGTTATTACAATATCTGTAAAAACATAATGCAAGCTTCGGCAATAATCCTTGAACCATTATAACCACGTAAGTTCCCGCAGAACTTCCCTTTAAGGTTATAAAGAAAAATTCAACCACGTGTGCCCCTAAAGAACACCCCACAGGTCGCTTAACATAAAGCATAGCAATTTTAGACCACGTGCGTTCCCGCAGAACGCCCCACAGGTCGCTAAGCTTACAACATAGCCATTTTAGACCACGTGCGTTCCCGCAGAACGCCCCACAGGTCGTTAAGCTTACAACATAGCCATTTTAGACCACGTGCGTTCCCGCAGAACGCCCCACAGGTCAGGCGAGTTGCATTCAGGTTCAAAACTGTTCACTTTCGTCTGCGTCCACGTGCAAGGCCGCATGACAATGTCGCGCCTTTTATCTGTTTTTTATAACTTTGATCTTCTTGGATTCTCTTCTGACTATCTTTTCTCCGTTTTATGTGGGTTTCACGGTCTTTTACACAAAAGAACAAAAGATTCAAATAGAAACGTGACGCCGTTACTTGACATAAAATCCGAATGAAGATAGTTCCACAGAGGCGGCAGCACATGTATGAATATGTTTAGTTTTTGCTTATTTCTTCAAAATTATGTGACGCCGGTGAATGACAGGCCGTAACTACACTAGTATTCCTATCATCATCGAGGACGAGACAACAACGAGTATAATTACAGTCCACTCGCGCACACGATCCCTTGGGAAAAGCGAGCCAAATACCTTGGTGTGATCCTCGACCACCACCTCACTTTCGGAGAGCACATTAAGGCGGTGCGTTCGCGCGCCGTTTTTGCTCTCGGTAGGTTTCACCCCATGCTGAATGCACGCAGCATGTTGTCACTCAAGTGCAAATTGCGCATCGTTACGGCGTGCATTCGTCCCATCATGACCTACGCCTGTGCCGTATTCGCACACGCAAAGGCATACCGTCTCCATAGGATGCAAACCCTCCAAAACCGTTTCTTGCGTAAGGCCACGGGAGCCCCGTACTACCTTCGCAACGAGAATCTCCATCTCAATCTGAGAATCCCCACCATCCAGCAGTTCATGAAACGCACCGCCAAGCGCTTCTTTGACACTGCTGAAAAACACCCCAATCCCCTGATCGCATCGGCCGCCCGATACACTCCCTCTCGTATTAGTAAGTGTTGTGTATGTGTGCGTAGCTGCGTCCACGCTTTAAGTATTCACCCTACTGCGAATAAATCAGTGTGTCTTTTGCAAGCAATCGTTTCACTTGTCTCTGCCACTCTCGAATATAAGATTGGCGACGTGTACCCACGAACACAAAAAAATGCAAAAATGTCAATTCAGCAATATGGAATTTTATCAACGTTTGATCATACGGTACACTCTTGGAAGACTTATAAGAGTCCACTGGCACAGTGGTTTATAGCGAATGATATCACTGAAGTAAAGGACGTGACAGGAACTAAAAGACGAGCGATACTGCTGAGCGCACTCACAGATGGCACCTATAAACTCGCTTCGGATCTAGCATTACCGAAGGAGCTGCAAGAAGTGCCATATGAAGACATATTAAAGTTATTAGACGATCATTTCACGCCGAAACGCTGCGGGTTTGTTGAGCGTTGTAATTTTTATGCAGCATCGCAGCAAGCAGGTGAAATCCCGACACAATGGGCAGCGAGACTACGTGGGCTAACTGCTCACTGTAGATTCAGCAATGTGGAAGAAGCGCTGAGAGACCGATTCGTAATGGCGATGTTGCCGGGACGAGAGAGGGACAAACCCTTTTCTCAAGATTTGACGGAACTGACGCTGGCTAAGGCGATCGAGTTAGCGGAGACGTTACGCAGCGCAAGCGCCGGGGCCGCAGTCACCGCGCATCTCGCGGGGCAGCCAGAGCCGCAGCTGTACAAGATAGGTCAAGCAACAACGAAAAGTGAAGAAAATACTTTATAAATGGGTCCGCGAAGCTCAAACTTGGACATCATTCTGCGTCGAAGTCACTAACCATGGGATGTCCTCAGGGTTCGGTTCTCGGTCCTTATTTATGGAATTTAGGTTTTGACGATTTTCTCGCGATTCCGCTTCCATGCGGCTGTTCATTAACTGGTAACGCGGACAACGGCCTTCTGCTCATTCAGTCAAATATTCGGGCTGGGCTTGAGAATTTGGCTGATACATGCCTACGTTTAATATCCCAGTGGGGCGTTCGAAACCGTTTGACCTTTGCAACGCAAAAAACCTATCAGCTTATTTTAAAAGAGAATATTTCATGACCTGGTATTAAATTTAATAACGTTTCCGTTAAACGAAATCAATCCGTGTGCTACCTTGGTCTGGTCTTAGATAAGAACTTTACATTTATTGACCACATTAAAACAGTAGGAGAAAAAGCCAAAAAGAACTTTTATGCCTTAACGAGAATTTTTAAAGCTACCTGGGGCCTATCTTTCTTTACTCTAAAAACTATTTATGGGGCTACTTACCTAAAATAGGTTGTATGTGCTTTTTTTTAGGTGGTAAAAATCATCAAATGACTCCTTCCGCCCTGGGTGGGGCAGAAGAGACTGTCAGACTTTTACTGACTAAAAAACCACCCTGTTCCTTCTGTAGCCCTTTGCGTTCCGGGGCCACGGTATCCTGTTAAGACGTCCCGCAACCCCGGAGGTTGTATGTGCTACGGTGCACATGTTTGGGCCGATAGGGCCACCATAGGGGCGGTACGAGGTAAATTGCTTCAAAATCAACGGTTAGGTTTAATATTTTTAAGTAAAGCGTATAGGACCGTTAGTACTGAAGCCCTACCAGTACTTGCAGGTGTACTTCCAGCCGATCTCGAGGTGTAGCGACGTGCTGCAATGTACTATTCCACGCGAGAGACCATGGACGCAAACTTTCTAACACAACGTGACCGAGCTAATGTCTCCAGATTATTTAAATCGCAAGCTGACGTCTGGGAAGAACTTTTAATCAATGTAGGTAGGATAATTCTATCAAGGGCCTGCCTCAGTTCGTGAGCGGCTGGCCAGAACATGGCTGGAGGTGGACCACTGTGTTGCCCAATTTCTCACAGGTCATGTCAACTTTAAGAGTAAATTATTTTCTTTCAAGCTTGTTGCTTCTTCTCCTTTGTGACAATGTTCTACATCCGACTGTGAATATGAACAATCTGCTCATGACATCTTATGGGAGTGTATTCTTTGACAGAACGTACGCAATATTGTGCTAGATAGTGTACAGGTTACATCCGGTGTTGATTACTATGCGGACCTTGTAGAAACTAGAACTAATTTCCGTGCGTTCAAGCGTTTATGGCACACCTACCTATTACTGGAATCAAAAGTAACAGCCCACATTAGAACCCATTAATTTAATAATAATTGCAATCCGTGGTGCTTGACAATCTGGGCTTCTCCTAGTTATAGGTACCGCCACGAGTGGTGAGCACAAATTTCACCTGCGCATTTGTTAATATTCCGGTCTCTTTGGCGGAATGAAGAAGGCGGGGGGCGCCGATCTTGCAGTCGGCTGCATGCGTTTGGTTCGTCAATTGATGCTCATCGTCTATTGGTCTATCGTCTGTCATTCCGCTACTGTACACTTTTGTGCAATATTAGTGAATAACGTTTTGAATTTTTAATAGTTTATTTTTGTTATTACGTATTAGATGTTTTTTTTATATAGTTTAATTTCGTTATTTCGTATTTGTTGCGTTTTTGGTTTAATATAGTTCATTTTATAAAAATGCTGTGTTTTAATTTTTTTTTAATACATTTAAAAGGAATATGTGTTAGCCTTTATTTGGGCAAAAGTGTACATGCGCGAAATCCTACAATCTGTGCTCACGACTCGTGGCGCCAATTCGTTATTTCGTATTTGTTGCGTTTTTGGTTTAATATAGTTCATTTTTATTATTTCGTTTTATAAAAATGCTGTGTTTTAATTTTTTTTAAATACATTTAAAAGGAATATGTGTTAGCCTTTATTTGGGCAAAAGTGTACATGCGCGAAATCCTACAATCTGTGCTCACGACTCGTGGCGCCAATTATACAAACATCCCTTTGTGCCACTTTGTGTTTTTTCACTACAAGTGTCCACGTGTAAGTGTGTTTAGGTACTATGTAAACTTAATTACATATTTACCTTCTCAAACTTGTGGTGCAAGCTGGTGGTAATCAAAATATGTTTAAATTGGAACACAAAATAGGTATCCGCATCTCGGTGAGCATAAGAAATAGGTATATGTCTACAAACTAGGTATTTAAAGTTGGATTTATAGTTTTATTTTACAAAAAAAAAAAAAAAAACACTTTAAAGTTACTTGAACTTATTATGATGTAATAATTTGTGACATTTTACAATTAAAATAAATGCCCTGTTTTTGGACGTTTATTGGGCGTAAATGGAAGTTTATTGGGAATTTACTCAATACGTCCCTAAATGCCCAGGCAAAAACCCATCTCTAGCCTAAAACGAATCTAAGAAAAACTATTAAAATGTTTTGTGATATATTTGTAGCATACCCCTTCGACTGCCTCAAATTCAAAGTCAAAGCATTTATTTCAATTAGGCCAATAAGGCACTTTTGAATGTCATACACAAAAACAAAATAGAATTGAATCTAGTTGCCCCTTCCAAAAGCTAGTTTTGTATGGAGAAGAATGGGCAAAGTCAAAGTCAAAGTCAAAGTCAAATCATTTATTTCAATTAGGCCACTATAAGGCACTTTTGAACGTCATTACATGAAAAAAAAAATAGAATTGAATCTAGTTGCCCCTTCCAAAAGGTAGTTTTGTATGGAGAAGAATGGGCAAGAAACTCCATACGTACTCTTTTAAAATCAATGTTTTACAATGTTATTATTTGTATACATAGTCATACGTAATTACATGTGAATACAATGTACCTTCTATAAAAAAACTACTGTATAATACCACACAAAAATAATTTATATTACAAATTAGGAATTCATGGTAAAAATATATTTAAAGTTACATCATGTTCACATGTTAACAAATATTGGAACTGTAGACAACCACTCTCAACATCTCAACCAACAATGAAACAGCGTGTGAGCCTGCGCACTCCCATAGTAAAAATCAAATAAAAAATAAAAATATAATAAAAATGTCAAAAGAAAAAAGGAAATATATATACACATATATATATATATTAAAATTAATATTAACCAGCTTGATTTTGTCTAGAATGAATAGTAATTGTCCTATGGAGCAGGACCAGCATGTTTCCAAGCAGTCGTATCTTGAATATAATCTTCTAATTTATAATATGCTTGGTTGCAAAGTGTACTTTTAATATGTGTCTTAAATTTTCTTTCATTTAATTTTAAAATATCAGAAGGTATTTTGTTGTAACATTTAACACAGTACCCCATAAAAGATGTATTTACTTTAGACAATCTAAAATAAGGTTGAGCTATTTTATCTTTATTTCTGGTATTAATATTATGTCTATCACATATTTTCTTAAAAAGAAACAAGAAAAAACAAGAAACTCTATACGTACTCTTTTAAAATCAATGTTTACAACATTTGTTTACAGAATCATACACGACATGGCACATGAAAGCAATGTATGTACCCTATAAAAAAACTAATTAATCATAATAATTATTAAAAGGCACAAATTAAGAATTTAAAAGTTAAAATATGTTCAAATATACATAGTTTTCACGTGTTTACAAATATTGGAACTACAGACGACCACTCTTAACATCACAACCAACATGAAATAGTGTGTGAGTCCGCGCAATCTGTAACACATTTTAAAATCAATAATTAAAAATAAAACAAAATTAAGTATTAAGAAAAATGAAAAAAAAAATCATTAATAACCAGTTTGATTTTGTCTAGAATGTGTCATTGTCCCATGGAGCAGGACCAGTATGTTTCCAAGCATTCTTATCTTGAATATAATCCTCTAATTTGTAATATGCTTGTTTGCAAAGCGTTATTTTACATAACATAACATCACGCCTGTAATCCCCGAAGGGTTAGGCAGAGGCGTAGCCATTAGTACACCCACATTTCGCCAGTTATGTTTAAGTCCCATGTAATAGGGGGCGAGCCTATTGCCATCAACCGGGCACAAATCCAGACTCCAAGGCAGCTACTGAGAAATTCCAGATGAAAAAACCCAATAACACTTTACCTGACCTGGGAATCGAACCCAAGACCTCGTGCTCAGCAGTCGCGCTTTGCGACCACTAGACCAACGAGGCAGAAGCGTTATTTTAATGTGTGTTTTAAATTTTCTTTCATTTAATTTTAATATATCAGAAGGAATTTTATTGTAACATTTAACACAGTACCCCATAAAAGATGTATTTACTTTAGACAACCTAAAATATGGTTGAGCTATTTTGAACTATTCACTTATTTTATTTAAAAGATTTAGATTTTTTCTCACATACATAATATTTTCATAAATAAATTGGCAAGGCACTGTCATAAAATTAATCTTTTTAAATAATTCCCTAAGAGATTCGCGACGAGGTAGATTATAAATGGCTCTGACAGCTCTCTTCTGTAAAATAAAAATGGATTCAATGTCAGCAGCCCGACCCCACAGTAGAATGCCATACGACATAATGATATGAAAGTAACTGAAGTTAGTCGCGCAGTTTCTATATCTGTCAACTGTCTTATCTTTTTAACAGCATAAGCTGCTAAGCTTAACCGTCCCGCAATTGATGTTATGTGAGGCATTGTAATTTGTTGCCTAGCGTGATTCCTAGGAAAACCGTTTGATTAATAAATTTCAGTTTTTGTACATTCAATATGATGTCACATTTGCTACTTCTAACGTTTGGTAAACTGAATCTAATACATTTGGTTTTTTTTTTCATTTAATACCAAATTATTTACTGTAAACCAATTTTGGACCTGAAGAATAGAGCTATTCACGTCGTCAAGATTTTGTGACCGCCTGTCTATTTTAAAGATCAATGAGGTGTCATCTGCAAATAACACCATCCTCGGTTGATTTTGTAGTAATTGAGGTAAATCATTTATGTAAACTAGAAATAGAAATGGACCCAATATCGAACCTTAAGGAACGCCTATTGTCATTTCAGACCCCAATGAGTTTACGCCGTTAAAATGAACTTTAGCCTGTCTCCCTATCAGGTATGATTTTAGTAAAGCAAGAGATGCTTTACTAATACCGTAGTGCTCGAGTTTCAGTAAAAGGGTATCATGGTTAACGCAATCGAACGCCTTTGAGAGGTCGCAAAAGATTCCAATGGCATCTTGGGCTTCCTCCCAGGCGTTAAATATGTTCTTTAGTAGGTTGACACCGGCGTCAGTTGTACAACGCCCTTTGGTGAAACCGTACTGATGTTCATCAAAGATGGAATTTTTATTAAAGTGACGTAACATTTGATTGAGCATTAACTTTTCAAATACCTTACTGTAATAGAACTGGCAGAATCGACACAGGCCTATAATTGTTGGGTTCCTTACTATCACCCGCTTTGAATAATGGCACGACTTTACTATGTTTCATCAAATCGGGAAAGACTCCTTGGTCTATACTGGTGTTAAATATTAAGGCTAAGTAGGGCGCAATAGTTTCGATGATAGCTCTACTAACTTTTACCGACATTCCCCAAAGATCTTCTGTTGATTTAATTTTAAAAGTTTTTACGACAGCCTGGTACGACAGCCTACTTTACAGGTTTGTATGTTGAAATCTAAATTCGAAAGGGCAAGCCTTAATATTTTTTTTAAGTAAGGCAGCAGAAACCGCGGGGGAGGAATTTAAAGCCTCAGTAGTTTGAAGGGGAATATTAGCAAAAAAATTTTCAAACTCCTGGGCTACTTCCAAATCTGAATTAATAGGGCCACGTGCAGTCTCTAAATTAAAGTCAGTAATACGCTGTTTTTTTCCTACCTGTTTCATTATTTATTATTTGCCAAGTAGTTTTTATTTTATCATCTGCTGATTTTATTTTATTACTAACGTAAAGAGCTTTTGCTATTTTGCACACATTTTTAAAAAGTTTTGAATAGTTGGAAACGTACTTATGAAAACTTGTATTAATTGTATGTTGCTTCAGTCCATAAAGTTCAAAAAGTTTTTCTCTGCTTTTACGTATACCTGGAGTCGCCCAATCGCTAAATAAGAATTTTGTGTAAATACTTTTTGTTTTTACCGGAAAAGTGTCATTAAATTGCGTGCTTAAAAGTGAAAAAAATTCGGCATAAAACTCGTTTGGGTCACCTATGTTATTAAAACTATGAATACATAATTTACTAGATAAAGAATTATTAAATTGCTCTAAGCTTCTACAAGTAATTGACCTAAACTTTATTTGGGTTTTTTGTGTTGGTACGTAGGCGCAGAACGTAATTGTTTGTCCACTATGATCTGATGGCAGCCTATTTACAATTTCCTTATGAAGGTATTGGCAATTACAAAATATATTGTCAATACAAGTGGCAGAAGAAGCTGTCACTCGGGTAGGCTCACTAAAAATATTTGACAAATCAAATTATTTGAAAAGACTTAATAATCTGATAGTACTAGAGTTATTCTCTAACAAATTAATATTAAAGTCACCACATATGATAATTGATTTACTACCAATACTAACTTTTCGTAACACATCTTCCATTACAGAATCAAACACAGATAGATTCTGGTAATTTGGAGGTCTGTACACACAAACAATAACATGCTTATCAAGCTCAACACAGGACAGTTCAATAGTGTGTTCAACCGATAGTCTTACAATGTCTTTACGTTCTTTAGACTTAATCGAATTTTTAATAAGTATTAACGAGCCGCCATGTAACATCTGTTTCCGGCTGAAATGACTAACTACACAATAATTTTCATAATTAATAGACATCACTTGGTTATCTTTTAGCTAATGTTCGGTAAAACAAACAAAGAACTGCTTAGAACATAAAGATAAATTGACCCAATATTTTGAAGATAATGTTATTAATGTAATTATTTACAGTTGGTGCAGGTCAATTAATAGAATATTAAGTGGTAAATTGACATACGACGGCGATGATGAGGTGAAAATCTTAGCTCAAAATTATTTTAATAAAAATAAGCATACGAAAGAAAATAAATAATTAAATAAATGACTTGTGTATATTTCATTGCTCCATATCCTATATTATAGTACTATGGTTTCAATATCTTTTGATTATTTGATCATGTAGTGCTATATTATCAAATATTAATCAAAACATATTGAAATAACAATTTAATCATTTCAGTAATAATCTATCTACCTATTGTCTGCTATAGATGTCAAACTGTAAGTCCATTATTTGCTAATGGTTTTAAAATTTTAACCGCCTACGTCGGATTAATCCGACAAATATTTTCGGGCCCATTTCGCCAGAGTCGGATATTTACGACCAAAATATCACTGCACGTTTAATCAGCATTTTTATTTAATTACGCTGTATTCTATCAAAAAAATGTTAATATTAGGTAAATAGTTAACTAAGTAATCATTTACAGTTTAATACACTTTAGTCTCTTAATTAGAAGTCCTAAAAATAATGACCAAAGTTAGATGAATTACTTACATTATTTTTAGAAAATTGTATTGATGTGCAACGCCCAAGACGACAAAATCCGACATGAGGGACGGGACATAAGCCAAGATTTACCGATACAAAAATAAACATAAATCAAAATATTTCTCGTTATACTGACTAATTTACTTTAAAACAAATACAGCAATTGTTAATAAAACATTTTTTTTACAAATATTTGTGAGTACTTCATTTAATTCCTTTAAAATTAAGTAAATTCACTTATGAAAATAATGTCAGCGATTGAATTGATGGTTCCCATCCCTAGCCTACATATTCCGAAAGTTACTTTGTTAGGACGCCCTGCGCCTCAGTCGGATAAAGACGACCGCTTCTTTCGTCATAAACGAGTGCCGACTTCTGAAATTTTCCATCACGTTATACGTAGGTACACGGGTACACGCCGCATTCCAGCGAGGGGTAAACTTAGCTTGGTGGAGATATAGGTACCTACCTACTTGAATACTACTTACCTTACGAAATTATTCGGCATTTTTCGCAAGCCAGTAAAACAAAAAGTGTTTAAAAATTTGAACGATTTATTAATTAGTACTTAGGCTACTCACAATAAAATCAGTCCAGAGAAGAGTTTGGCAAGATATATGAACATAAATGTAGGGAACAGCTGATTCAAGGTCTAAAAATAAAAATTCTTCATTTTTGTTGTAGTCTATGATTATAAAAATATGTTATTGTCTATGGAAGGACGAGGTCCCCCGCTCTCTTCCATCGTCAACCTGAATCATGTCGTGTACAGTGCACAATAAATAATATCTTTATAAAAGAGTCCAATGCAGTTTCCTTGATAATTCAAGCCATCCCGACCGAACCCCAAACAATTTTCATCGCCTTCTAGAATTCGTATTAACTCTTCAGTAGTCGTCATGACAAAATGTACATTTACCGACATACGAACGTAAAACTTCATGTACAAGCACAACACTGATGGAAAATTCCAGAAGTCGGCACTCGTTTATGACGAAAGAAGCGGTCGTCTTTATCCGACTGAGGCGCAGGGCGTCCTAACAAAGTAAGTTTCGGAATATATAGGCTAGGGATGGGAACCATCAATTCAATCGCTGACATTTCATAAGTGAATTTACTTAATTTTAAAGGAATTAAATGAAGTACTCACAAATATTTGTAAAAAAATGTTTTATTAACAATTGCTGTATTTGTTTTAAAGTAAATTAGTCAGTATAACGAGAAATATTTGAATTTATGTTTATTTTTGTATCGGTAAATCTTGGCTTATGTCCCGTCCCTCATGTCGGATTTTGTCGTCATGGGCGTTGCACATCAATACAATTATCTAAAAATAATGTTTGTATTTCATCTAACTTTGGACATTATTTTTAGGACTTCTAATTAAGAGACTAAAGTGTATTAAACTGTAAATGATTACTTAGTTAACTATATTTACCTAATATTAACATATTTTTGATAGAATACAGCGTAATTAAATAAAAAAGCTGATTAAACGAGCAGTGATATTTTGGTCGTAAAAATCCGATTCTGGCGAAATGGGCCCGAAAATATTTGTCGGATTAATCCGACGTAGGCGGTTAAAAGGTTAACCACGCTCGCAAATGCAAATGTCGTTATTAAGACGAAATATCGACATCGCAAAGTTAAATAAGTATTGCACATCCTTCTTTCTTGTAGGTATTTAATTTTCGATTCACTGTGCCGGGCGCTGGGGGCACGCCAACTGTTTTGAAGTCGGGCGGTTAAAAGGTTAATGGTGAAAACTTTGCTTTTTCTCCATTAAATTGACTTATCGGTTTAAACATCTTAGCAGACAATAGGCATAGTAGCTGTATGTCTGCTATTACTAGCTACAGGTATGTATTTATCTATATGGATTAATTCTGGAGCGGTCTACCAGATGGCAGTAGTAACAATTGGGTACCAAAAAATCTGACAAGAGGGCTCTCTATTTCATCTAAATAGTGCTCTATGATAACCCCTGACTAACGTGAGATAGTGATTGTGTGTGTGTGTACATGCCCACTGATCAGCCCGATAACTTGCCTGGGCGTGAAACCAGGCAAGTTTTTTCTCTCATTGGTCAATTTAATATTTTATTTTGTAGACATATCAGTCATTGAGATACTGTAGAGGATATGTAAGCCAGGGTCTTGAAGCAATAAATGACACAAATTATTTCTACTGTATTCGCCTATCATTTGCTACAAACATATTGAAATGACATTATTTCATCATTTTAGTAATAATCTATTATGTTCCTATACTACCTATTGTCTGCTAAAGATGTCAAACTGTAAGTCCATTATTTGCTAGTGGTTTTAATGGTGAAAACTTTGCATTTACTCCATTAAATACCTTTAGCATAAAATTGACTTATCTGTTTAAACATCTTAGTAGACAATAGGCATAGTAGCTGTATGCTGTCTGCTATTACTAGCTACAGGTATGTATATATCTATATAATTTATTCTGGAGCGGTCTACCAGATGGCAGTAGTAACAACTGGGGTACCAAAAAATCTGACAAGAGGGCTCTCTATTTCATCTAAATAGTGCTCTATGATAACCCCTGACTAACGCGAGATAGTGATTGTGTGTGTGTACATGCCCACTGATCAGCCCGATAACTTGCCTGGTTTCACGCAATGCCTGGGCGTAATAAATGCAATAATTGAGGACAGTGACATTGAAACAGTGTACATCTTAGGGGACTACAATGCTCATACTTCAGCTCCTTTTTGGGATGATCTGTTAAATTTTTATGCTGACAAAAGGTGGGTTTGTGCAGATGTAAGAAAACTTGGTGAATTTTGGATACTCATATGTTTGTCAGTGATGTAAATGGATACAAAAGATGGTTAGATCATTGTGTGGTGAGTGAATTGGCATGGAATTCTATAAAAAAATGTTCAAGTACTCTATAGCACATACTGGTCTGACCATTATCCTTTACAGGTGGAATGTAATTTAGGTTTAATTTATACTTCTACACTAATATTATAAAAGGTAACATTTGTTTGTATGTTTGTTTGTAGGGGTAATTTCCGGAAGTAATGAACCAATTTTAATCTATACTTCTATAGTACTCGTAATATTATAAAGAGGTAACATTTGTTTGTAAGTTTGTTTGTAGGGGATAATCTCCGGAAGTAATGAACCAATTTTAAAATTTGTTTCACTGGTAGAAAGCTACATTAATCGTGAGTGGCTATAAATTATAAAGATATCATGCATATTAGCCGAACTATCTAAATTTTTGTCTAGCCAGGCGGAAAAAAATGCTCTTACAACAAAGTTATTTGCATGCGCTGCCTTAACAGTTGTATATAATTGAAAACAATGTATGGCAACCGGGTCCGCCTTTAATAGTTCTACAGAAAAGTCCGCGACACTATATTTCTATCTTTTATATTTTAGCAGATATAGTAGCTTTTATGTGTTAAAAAAAGTATTTTTCGACGTACTTACCTTTGGACGATTTTTTAAACAACAAAATATTAAACCTTATCGAAAAAAATATTATTATCATCATAAGAACATCATAGAGATACGATTTGCCCAAAACAGTATGTCAGTTGGTTAAATAGTTTCGAAGATAATATAAAATTACTAAATCGCAAAATACCGTCGTCCATTCACGAACCACATTAGAACATGCTTTGCACGGACGTTTTATCCATTTACCCATGGTATTTCTGTTTTTGGGATATCGGATAGTTTCAGCGATTGTTTATCATGCCGAAAAGGAAATCACAACTTTCCCGTCAGACATCCAAGAGCAGCTCGAGTACGCCGTACGGAAGAGTCTGCTCTTGAAAAGCATCAGCGCCTCTCGAGGAATAGAGAAAATATTTCGCATGCACGCGCTGGGGAATCTAGCTCCGAGCGTTCACAGCGGCTTACTAACCAAAGCTGGAGAACATCGCAGGCCCGTGCTCGGGAATCTAGCGCTGAACGTGCGCAGCGTCTCAGTGATTTAAGGCAGCATGTCTCTGCAATAAGGGATAGGGAGTCTAGCGCTGAGCACTCGCAGAGGCTCGCTAGCCAGAGCGCGAGAACATCGCAGGCCCGTGCTCGGGAATCTAGCGCTGAACGTGCGCAGCATCTTTAGGCAGGAAATAAATCATAGCACTCAGTACTAACCGAACCACACTCATAATTTCATCACAAGTTAAAATGGTTACCGCCCAACGAAGTGGGCGCGGGTAAGCTGCGGAAATAAAATTAAAATGAATTCTGATCAAGGTCAAAACAATGTAACTTGGGGTATACGGAATGATGAGGAAATCAATAAGTCAAAGTCAAAGTCAAAAACATTTATTTCAATTAGACCGATTACAGGCACTTTTGAATTTTCAAGGAGTCTGTCAGTCAGTCCGAAAATTGAAGCTAGTTGCTCGTTCCAAAACGGAGGTAGGCGTTTATGGAGAAGAACGAGCAAGAAACTCCACGGCACTCTTTTAAATTAGGTTTTTACAAAATCCTGGTTACATTATTCTTGTTGATTCTACATGTATACACAATGAAGATGAATATAAAACTGAAGTTAAATATAAATTAAAGATGTAAGCCATAGCAGTTAAGAGATGACCAATCCCAACTGACAGCACCCGTTCACGAGCATGACGCATGGATCAGCACCACCTAGCTCAACCATCATGGAGGGAGCCAAATGATTCAACACACGCGCCACCATCAGCGAGACATTTGAGTGAGCATGACAAGCTCTCAACTGCCATGCTCATTAAGCCAAAGCACATAGTAACTTAATAAATAAAAAGCTCCATGGTACTCACATTTACTAAATTGAAATAAATTATCTTAAATTATACAATACTAACACTTCAGTGTACTTAATCGTTAGATGAACTGTGGTATATAAAAAAGAAAAAAGTAATAGTATTGATAACGAAACAAGTTATTCAGGTCAATAAAAACTCCTTTTTAAGAAACATCATTATCTTAAGAAAAAAAAAAAAAAAACTAATTAGTGAGCCCGAGTGGCTGTGGAGCAGGACTAGCATTAAGCCAAGCATTTTTATCTGTAACATAATATTCTAACTTATAGTATGCTCGACTACATAGTGTGCGTTTAATGCATGTTTTAAATTTTCTCTCATTTAGTTGGAGAATATCCAGTGGTATTTTTTATAGCATTTTACACAGTACCCCATAATAGAAGTGCTTACTTTTGACAATCTGAAACTTGGTTGATCTAATATGTTCCTATTTCTAGTATTAAAATTATGTCTATCACTAATTTTCTTAAAAAGATGAAGGTTTTTCCGAACGTGCGCAGCGTCTCAGTGATTTAAGGCAGCATGTCTCTGCAACAAGGGATAGGGAGTCTAGCGCTGAGCGCTCGCAGAGGCTCGCTAGCCAGAGCTGGAGAACATCGCAGGCCCGTGCTTGAGAATCTAGCGCTGAACGTGCGCAGCGTCTTTAGGCAGGAAATAAATCATAGCACTCAGTACTAACCGAACCTCACTCATCATTTCATCACAAGAAAATGGTTACCGCCCAACGAAGTGGGCACGGGTCAGCTAGTCATATATATATATTATATATATACAAGGTACCGTCATGGTGTTAATTTTTTTAAACAAATCCCTTAGAGTATCTCGAATGCCAAGATTATAGATGGCTCTGACGGCCCTCTTTTGCAGGATAAAGATAAAATTATTTGCAGCGCGTCCCCAAAGCAAAATACCGTAAGACATGATGTTATGAAAGTAACTAAAATAGACTAGTCTCGCGGTATCCACGTCTGTTAATTGACGGATTTTTCTGACAGCGTAAGCGGCTGAACTTAACCGCCCTGCAAGAGATGTTAAGTGGGGACCCCACTGCAGCTTAGAATCGAGCGTAATCCCCAGAAAAACTGTCTTTTCGACAAATTCTAATATATCCTTATTCAATATAACGTTACGTTCACTACTTCTAACATTCGGTAAAGTGAATCTTATGCATTTCGTTTTTTTCTCATTTAACACTAAATTATTAATAGTAAACCAATTGTGAACCTTAAGCATGGCGTTATTTACGTCGTCAAGGTGTTGTGCTTGTCTATCTACTCTAAAAATTAGTGAGGTATCATAAGCAAATAACACCATTTGTGGTTGGTTTTCTAGTAAATGAGGTAAATCATTAATGTATACCAGAAAGAGGAATGGACCCACTATTGATCCCTGTGGAACCCCCATCTTTACTTTTAATCCTGATTAAGTAACACCATTTACTTGAACTTGTTGCAGTCTATCATTCAAATACGATTTTACTAAGCTAAGTGCTAGTTCACCAAGACCGTAATGCTCAAGCTTCAGCAACAGTGTTTCGTGTTTTACGCAATCAAAAGCTTTAGAGAGGTCGCAAAAAATGCCAATGGCATCCTGTGAGTCCTCCCATGCATTAAAGATGTGCTTAATTAAAGTAACACCAGCGTCAGTAGTACAACGCCCTCTGGTGAAACCATACTGTTGATCGTGTAAAATGTTGTTACAGTTAAAATAATTGAGCATTTGATTTAGCATTACTTTTTCAAACACCTTGCTAAAAACCGGCAGAACCGAAACAGGTCTATAATTATTGGTGTCCTTGCTATCCCCGGATTTGAAGAGCGGTATGACTTTACTGTACTTCACTAAAGTCGGGAAAATCCCTTGGTCTATCCACGAATTAAATATTAAAGCTAAATAGGGTGCTGATGTCTCAATAATAGATTTACAAACATTAGTATGTCTACTGCCCCGCAGATCTTCGGTAACCTTGTTCTTAAGTTCTTTAAAAGCCTTCATAACGACCACAGGGTTTATATGTTTAAATTTAAATTCCTTAGGGCAGGCTGAAACATTCGCTCTTAGTAAGTCAATCGCAAGTGAGGGTGAGGAATCTAATGTTTCAGTGGTTTAATTGGGATATTGGTAAAGAATGTTGCAAATTCCTGAGCCACATCGCTATTACTGCTCATGAGACCTTGAGAAGTCTCCAGAGTGTAATCAGTATTATACCTTTTGTTTCTATTTGTTTCATTATTGATAATTTTCCAAACCGTTTTTATTTTATTTTCTGCTGATTTCACCTTTTTACTAATTTTTTTTCAGCTTTTGCTGCTTTACACGTATTTTTAATTTTTTTTGAGTAAGTAGCAACATACTTATTAAGTGTTTCAGTGTTTTATAAGGTTTAAGGCCATACAGCTCAAAAAGTGTTTCTCTACTTCTCCTGATACCTTTTGTCGCCCAGTCACTGAATAAAAACTTAGGGCAAACAGATGCACAACTAAAAAAAAAATCTTCATACAGAATACTACCGTTGTTCATGTTATAGTCCTGAACACCTAACTTATTAATTAAAGTGCTATTAAATTTATTTAAATTACCAGATGTTATTGGTCTTGACTGTATCTGCACTTTTTGTGTTGGTGTGCTGTACTCAAAAGTAACGGTTTGTCCGCTGTGATCAGAGGGAAGATAATTTACAATGGCTTTGTCTAAGTAGTTGCACCAGCAAAAGACATTATCAATACATGTAGCAGTAGTCGAGGTTATTCGTGTTGGTTCTAAAAACACATTCGACAGATTAAATGATTTAAAAAGATTTAATAATCTACTGCTATTTGAATTGTTTTCTAAAATATTAATATTAAAGTCACCACAGATTATTACTGATTTGTTACCAGTTGCAAGATTTGTCAAAACGTCTTCCATTACAGCCTCAAATATAGAGTAATTCTGATAATTTGGGGGTCTGTAAACGCACACTATAACATGCTTATCTAGCTCAACACTGGACAATTCAATGACATGTTCAATTGATAGTTCCACTATGTCTTTACGGGGCTTACATTTTATACTATTTTTAATTAAAATTAGCGAGGCACCACGAAGCATGGATTTGCGGTTGAAACAACTGCCCACAGTATAATTCTCATAGCTAATTAACGTTTCATAATCTTTTAACCAATGTTCAGTTATACAAATAATATCGAACCTTGTCTTTTCTAAAAAACAGTTCAATTTCTAAATGCTTCGAAGAAAAACCTTGAATATTCTGATGAAATAATTTCAAGGAATGTTGCTTAGCCCCTTTTTTTACAATATGGTAAGTGATAGCTAGAAGATACTTTGTTGTTGATAAGTTTAACTATACTGTTATTGGTACCTTCTGTTGTCTTACTTACTAGTTTAAAAAAATATTTCTGCTTACCACCTTTACATTAGTATAAATATAATGAATATTGTATTAGTAAATTGAGACTTATAGATTTTCCTATTGAATTCAATAATTGGGTGGATCACATGTGCAATGTTTTAAATCACAGAATTGTAATATATAAATTATATGATAATATTATAAAGGTACTAACTGAGGCCTCAATAAATAGCTATTCTAAGGATGTTTACAAAAGTGGAGTAAACATGTTACTGAAGTGCATAAGCAGGCTAGGATTGATTACCAAATATATGTACTTCATGGTAAGCCTGAAACTGGGCGTATTTATGAACACATGTGTTTAAACCGAAAAATCTTTAAGTCAAGGCTGAAATTTTGTCAAACACATCAGACAGATTAAATGATTTAAAAAGATTTAATAACCTACTGCTATTTGAATTGTTTTCTAAAATATTAATATTAAAGTCACAACATGTGTTTAAACCGAAAAATCTTTAAGTCAAGGCTGAAATTTTGTCAAACACATCAGGAACAGACACATATGGAGATTATTGCAGCACAGCATTCTGCCAAACAGTTTCATAAACTCTGGTTAAGCACAAAAAAACTTGAAAGCAGGGTGGGCTTGCCAGCTTTTGTGTACGGCACTAGTGACTCAAAAAGTATTGCCAATGGCTTTGCCCAGCATTTTAAGGTAAAATCACCCTTGCTAACATCTGAAAAACATGATATTGATTATTGTAATATTGAACAACCAACATTAATTACTAGCAAGGAGGTAGGTAGGGCTATAGACAATATGAAACGGAGAAAGTCACCAGGCCATGATGGGCTGAGTGTGGAGCACTTAAGGTATGCAGGGGTTCACATAAATAGACTACTGGCAATGCTGTACACTCTATGTATTAGACACTCATACTAGCCCCCAGAATTTATTAAAACTGTAGTGGTACCATTAGTTAAGAACCATACAGGAGATATAGCTGATTTAACGTTATTTAAAGCCATTTGTCAAGACTTCTACACGGCTGGACTATGTATAATAACATTTTAAGGACGCTGGTGCGGCTTCCGCGGTACTGTAGTGCTTCAGGCATGTTTGCAGATGATATTGATGATTTCTTTGCAATTAAGCGTAAGAAAACTATGTCGGTGGTGCACAGTATGAGGAGGAGCCGTAACGGCATCCTGGTAATGATAGCGGATAGAATGGACTCGGCGGTCATGCGTCGTTTCATTATCCTGCATGTGACAGGTGTATGTTGATGAAGAATCATGTATAGTTTATTTCTGTTATTATTACTAACATAGTTTATAAGATTTATGTTACTAATTTTTCTATGGACTATGTATTTGTCTGAGAACAGTTTTTATGTTTTATTTATTTTAATTAGCAGATAAGCTCAATTAAAACAACATTTAAACTCTCACCTGGGTCAAACGGCATAGTATGCCGTTTTGCATTTTTCCCGTACATGTGGTATGTCCTTTTGTCCACTTTAATACTTCGTAACCTTGAAAGCAAATAGACATAAAGTACTAAAGATATTGAGATTCAAACACATACATGAACTTACCTAATTCAATCATAAGTATTTAATTTTTGACACTTGAAACAACATAAACCCGAAAAGTTCTCCTGAACGTAAAAAATATAGATATAGTTAGTTAGTTTAGCTGGGCTGTTTCCGCACTTAGCCCCTTTATTGGGCTATTGTACGTGTGAAAATATCCTCGAGGAGTCACTCCAACCATCCCAGGTCCTCCTAGAAGGCCAGCAGTCAGACTGTTGCAGGCTTCGGGGAGCGATACCGGTGATTGGATAGTCCGTGCCCGTTGATCCGCCATACTTTTGCACTCTAAGAGCACGTGCTGTGGTATTTCTTCCGCCCCCATGCATCCTCTGCACAGAGGGCTGTCTGTCACACCTATGGTGAATAGGTGTTTGTTTAGGGGACAGTGGCCGGTTAAGATGCCTATGACCTTCCGAATTTTGTCCCGTTTCAATCTAATAAGGCTGCGGGCAAGTCTTTTTGATGCTTCCGGAACTGCATTCTTTGTTCGCCTGCAGCTTACAATGTTTCTCTATTCTGTTTGGTGTGTTTCCTCGGTTTTCTTACGTAAACATGATTTTATTTGGGCTTGAGGTATGGGGAGCAGCGGTTCCGGGCCGTATACTGTTGTCTTCATACCTCTTTTAGCCGATTCATCGCTGCGTCGTTACCCAGTGAGTTACTATGCCCTTTTATCCATTGCAGGGTTACTTTGTTTGTGATCGCAATATGTTGGGGTGTATTATGACATTCCAAAACGAGGGCAGAAGTTATAGTATTGTTTTGTAGCGCTTGAAGCACCGATGCACTGTCTGAGATGAATTTTAATGTTGAGATCTCTGACGTCTCTGGCTGCAACTATCCATATAGGTATATTAACAGATCATCCCAAAAAGGAGCTGAAGTATGAGCATTGTAGTCCCCTAAGATGTACACTGTTTCAATGTCACTGTCCTCAATTATTGCATTTATTACGCCCAGGCATTGCGTGAAACCAGGCAAGTTATCGGGCTGATCAGTGGGCATGTACACACGCACAATCACTATCTCGCGTTAGTCAGGGGTTATCATAGAGCACTATTTAGATGAAATAGAGAGCCCTCTTGTCAGATTTTTTGGTACCCCAGTTGTTACTACTGCCATCTGGTAGACCGCTCCAGAATAAATTATATAGATATATACATACCTGTAGCTAGTAATAGCAGACAGCATACAGCTACTATGCCTATTGTCTACTAAGATGTTTAAACAGATAAGTCAATTTTATGCTAAAGGTATTTAATGGAGAAAATGCAAAGTTTTCACCATTAAAACCACTAGCAAATAATGGACTTACAGTTTGACATCTTTAGCAGACAATAGGTAGTATAGGAACATAATAGATTATTACTAAAATGATGAAATAATGTCATTTCAATATGTTTGTAGCAAATGATAGGCGAATACAGTAGAAATAATTTGTGTCATTTATTGCTTCAAGACCCTGGCTTACATATCCTCTACAGTATCTCAATGACTGATATGTCTACAAAATAAAATATTAAATTGACCAATGAGAGAACACTGTGATGTCTTCAATTTGATTTTGCGTTCCACGATATCTGCGCGCACCCATCTCTTTCCCGCGCGTACGCTTCGTATAGCGCTGCCTGCACGCACACTACATACATATAAAAGTCCTCGTCACCGGCGAAAGCACTCAAAGCCCTGGCTGGAGGCCTTAAATGAATTTAAGGCACCGCAGGAAAGCCCGGTTAAGCAGCCGACAACCTCATAGGTTGACCTGCGAGATGCCATACCGAAAAAAAAAAAAAAAAAACGAAAGCACTCAGTGCGCCTTGGGCTCCGATGTGGTAAGATGTCTCGTGCGGTGCGCTGATCTGAATGTCATTTTCATTTTGTGTCCCTGACCGGAGAATCCTTTTAATTGGTCTTTTGATGCATCATAATGTATCTGTGGAGTGATAGACATCTCGTCAAAAATTAAGCTGCACAAGCGATCGTCCAAGCTAAGTTCATTCACAGTTATTTTTAATTTTTCAAATATAATTTAATTTATACCAGGATCCAATTTAATTTCGCTAAGAAGCCTTTTCAAAGTTTTAGGCCTTGGAAGAGAAAAATATTTGGACAACAGTAAATAGCATTTTGGAATTTTTTTTTGTACAATGTTAGTGACAGCACTTTTTCTCGCAATTTAAATCTTCTGCCTGATAGCTTTTTAGACGTTGTGCGGAACTGCATGTCTGTACAAAAAATTGCAGGCAGTCATGTTTTTAATTATTCTTTGAAATGCAGATTCATTAGTCATTTTCTCTGCATTTCCTAATCTTGTTTTAAAATTATCTTCTCTGTTTTACGCAGTTGTTTTATTTGCCTTTGATATTAATTATATTTCCTCAAGGGCAATGAATTTCTCCGTTTCATGTAAGTGCAATAATAAAAATACAAAATGTATGAATCAATGTAATAATTCGGGTTAATTAGGATTTTTTTATCTCAGCTCAGAATTATAACACACTATAATATGATAGTTTATAATACAAATTACTTCCACAGAATAGACCAGAATGAAAGCTTCCTAACAGTGTTCAAAATTCTTACCTACTTTCATAGGGCTGTCACTCGGTTATTTAAAATATTACTTTGACTAAACTTAGACTTACGCACGGACGGTCATGGCGAAACTAGGTACTATCGACCAAACTTCCGCATGCTCACCTTTAAGGCGATTATCGCATAGCACCGCTCTCGATTCGATCACCGTATGCATGCGTTTTGACTAATAGGAAGCGAATTTTAGTTGTGTTCGTCGTAATACAATGACGTGTAGAAGCGGACACTCACACTAGTCTGCAGGCGCACATTAGTAACCTTTTTCCCTCGTTTTGTTAAATGTTTTTTCAATGGTCACAAATTCTACTTGTCGTTTCGGTTTCAAACTATGATATTATGGCCCGCGTGAGCTCTTTTATAAATCATTGTTGACAAGAAGTTATTTCGTACTCATTATAATATATTATGTTTGATTTAGAAAATGTGTTATTGGTATTATTTAATAAGTATCAACCTTCCACAAAAAAATATATTTCGTACTAAGATAACATGTAAACAACTACTAGTGACTCGTCACAGCTTTGCACAGGTGTTACAAATCACTGAAACGTTCAGTTTTTCTCTAATATAATATATTATATACATCTATACACCTAAATTTCTATGAACTCTGTATATTGGTAAAATCCAACGAAAATCAGTACTGCAGTTTTTGAGACGCGGCGTGGCGGGCCGCGGGGTACTGTTTTATTATAATTATGTAAGGATAAGAATTTTATCCGTTTGAAAATTCTATTCTTAAACAGATATTGACTAATAAAATCCACATTTTTAGTTTATATTAACTCGATAAAAAACTGTTTAGAATTTTTTATTAGCACGCTTTCATTAGTTTCATTTGTAACTAAATCTATTATAAAATATTGGAAATCCTACCTCTATGGGTAGTAAAGTGCTTATTTAGTTTTTTAAAATTATTGTTTATTTTAGGTAGTAGGTAAGAGGTTTTTGATTTAAAGTAACTCTTAGTGTGAAATATGCACTGGTTCCTTGTGGGATCTTTATAATTCACTTAGGATTTGCCTATTTTTTCAGAAAAAAAAAAACAACAATTTAAATTATAAATTATTTTATTTTTCTGCATCTTTTCAAGATTGCCCAAAAAACATCATAGATATATATTGAAAAAAATACATAGAAAGAAAGAAAAACTTTTTATTTACATAAAAATGACGCACATTATATAAGAAAACATGTAAGAAAAAGCAAAACAAAAACAAGTTGGTATTAAGACTAAAAAACTAAAAGCAAAAAAAATACAAATAAGAAATATGCGCCACTACCGCGCGAAATAGCATTAATATCATAGCATTTCACATAATTGTCTTGTCAGGCAATCAGCCTAGCAGTACAATTAACAATATATTACCTAATTATTAACATAAGAAATATATATTTTTAAAAACTAGGTATATGTACATATCTTTTATTAATTATTACACACACGTTATTTTAACATACCACATAATATTAAAGATTACACTTACTTTATTACATTATTTATCAAAAACTAGCTGCCTCGCGCGGTTTCCACGCGTCTTTATAGTTATTGCTCCGTGATGAGCGTGATATTTAAGTGTTCCAGAAGTGCGTTGCTTATTCCCATAACATACTATACTGAGTCCTGGTGTTTCTTTGACTCATCCATTTTTTTTGTTAGATATCATTCCCCCCGCGGGTCCGTACGCGTAAACACGTAAACTTACTGAGTTCGCACCTATTAAATCGTTGTTAGTAGTAAATAAAGTTTTTAAGTACAAAATAATCATTGTTGTGAGCCTAAATGTATAGGCTTCCTGGTTCTGGATTCAGTTTTTGATTCCCGGAAGTGATTACGAAGCAAACACAGTTTCTAATAATACGGGCTGCGAAATTTAACTTGCTGTCATCGCGACAACGAACTCAACCTACGGCGTGTCGAGGTCAAAGTCCGTCCTCCACGCACACACAACGTCGCTCCAAGGACGCTGCCCGGTGACGATTGGTTGTCGCTCGCTCAGCTGTTGCTCGGGAACCGAAGATTCACGAAGGCGGTACTAACTAACATAGGAGTGCGCGATACTCATGCGCAAATTATAAACAAGCTAACATGATCGCGTAAGTAAGGCGCTCAATTATTATTGTAAACAGCGTAAATTGCACCAGATCTTTGATTATCTTTGAGTTATAAATAGTAACAGAGTAACAAAAATTATCCGTTCACCTCCTAAAACTTCATCATCGCCCTTGCACTACTCTGAACCTGATTTAAGTACGAGTTCTAATAATGAAACCAATGTGCATATCACTCAGAGGAAAAGAAAGCGTGGCGATGACGCCGAGTTGCAACGCTTAGAAACTATGATGTTAGAGTTGAAGGGCATGTTCGCTGATTTTGTTTCTGATCAAAAACAACACAATAATAAAATTGACTCCCTACACTCAGCCCTTGAGGTTATAAGGTCTCAGAACAGCCTGATACGTACTCAAAACATAGAAATTCAAACTCAGAATGATGAAATACAAACCCAAAATCTAAAAATTCAAAACTCAGTACAATTTTTATCCGATAGATATGATGATGCCATGCTAGTAATTCCTCTTCCCCCCGGACCGCCAACTGGTGTAGACGTGTGCACAATTCCGTATTTCTTTATTTTACTAATTAATTAACTCAAATTCGACTCAGTTAAATCTAAAGAAAAAATAGGAGCGCATAATACTAGAAGAGCTTTACTACGAACAATCAGTTTCGCGGCTCCGTGTATAAAAACCATCTCGCTACTCCTGGTATCCTGGTACGCTTCGAGTAACTCAACAACAGACAAGGTACGCATCAATCAAAATACCTGCGCACGAGTAAGACAGCGCCCTTGAGAACTGCAAAACTCCGCCCACTCACGCGTCATTGGCCCGGTTCAAGGACGACTCACCTCCACGCAGTGAGCGGTTTGAAGCTGTGTGCGTACGATACTTTACATACTACACACTATTACAACTTCCCTGCACTAAACTACGTCGGGCCTCCTCAGCGCTAATTATCTCCTGGTACCTTCTCGGTGCGACATTACTCATTGAACTACGTGGATCAACCGGCTTGACATTGTGTACTATACTGCTTTACAACACGCAATCGATTGCTTTGTGTTTATTATCACCTGGTACTAAAATTTAAATGGAGGACTCAAGTTGCAAATCCCTGTCTGAATCGAATCTCTCCGGTCATACTGAACAAATTACCCCTCCGAATTTCGTATACCAACGTAATAAACGATCGAGAGAGAACGACTACGAGTCCGACTTTCATTCCTTTAAAGAGGAGGTCAAAACATTAATATCATCTTTAATGTCGCAACAACAAGAAGAAATTAAGAAAATATATCCGACACTTATTGAAATTAAAACTACTAATAACAGCATAGAATCCTCCATGAACAATCTAACACTACAGAATGAAGAGCTAAAACATAAAATTAACCTGCTTGAAGTACAAGCCACGAAAGACAGAGACTATATTACAATTCTAGAGGATAAAATAGAAGACCTACAAAGAAGTGGCCGAAAGGCAAATTTTGAAATAAAAAATGTCCCTAAAATGGTCAAAGAAACACAAGATGACTTAATAAAAATGACGTTATGCTTATCTAGCGAAATTGGCGGAGATATCGTAAAATCGGATATTAGTGACATTTTTAGAGTACAAGGCAAGCGTAACCGCGGTAAAAATGGCCCGGTCATAGTGGAGTTGACTTCGGCCATCAGAAAAGCTGATATCCTGAAGAAGGCTAGGAATTTCAACAGAAACCATAATGAAAAGCTATGTGCGAAACACCTTTTTTTTTTTTTTTGAGGTGGTAAAAATCATCAAATGACTCCTTCCGCCCTGGGTGGGGCGGAAGGGACTGTCAGACTTTTACTGACTAAAAAACCACCCTGTTCCTTCTGTTGCCCTTTACGTTCCGGGGCCACGGTATCCTGTTAAGACGTCCCGCAACCCCGGCAGGCGTTGGCCCCGTTGGGGGCCCCGTCCCTGTGCTGACAGCTCTTTGAGGCGCGCGCGAACAGAACGCGCCGTCGACCCGGGCTTGGTCCTTGATCGGACGGCGAGCTACCCATTACTCGCCGTCCGCAAGCCCGCGCCTACGGTGGCCGGATGTCGCCTCGCGACGTCCGACGCCCTGGGCGTCTCCCGCGGCGGCTGGGGCGTGAGGTGGTTCTCTCCCTCACGCGGCCCGCCTCCTCCTTCGCTAGCATTACTGCTTGTGCGAAACACCTAGGTTTCAAGACGGAGGAGTACACGCCGATATATGTCTCCGATCAACTCACTACGAAAGGCGCTCGACTTCACTTCCTCGCGCGCGACCTGGCAAAGTCAAATGAATATAAATACTGCTGGACGGCCTATGGAAAAGTTCACATTAAGAAGGATGATGACTCCCCTACTATCATTATAAACAGTGAGTCCCAAGTACATAATCTTATGCAGATAAAGTGACTAGTAGCCGTCTTTCAATTCTTACGAGTGCATGTCACTCTTTGTACTGGTAATGTATCTTCCTTCTGTTCTACCTATTTGATATGTATTATTCACTCTCCTGGACACTTACCATTAATTTACTATTCGTTATATACTAAACTAAGTAAAATACAAAAAATTAAATTCTGTAGTAAGTTTAATAATAAGTTAATCATCAAGTTAAGTAATAATCTTTATGTTAATCATATGTGCACTACCTTACAATTATTCCACAATATTACACTCATTCCAGCACTCACTCACTCATGTCTCCAACTCACACATAGTACTTTACAGCCACATAAACACTCGCACCTAAACCCACACATATTAAATATCGACATAGTAGTTTTCTTCTGTCTTCATAATTCTAATAATGAATAACACACTAGAAACTCTTTTTAATATAGATAACTCTGAAATAGCCCAAGTGATTGATTGCGAAATTGATGACTTCACTAAGCATATAATTCCTAACGTGCCCGGCTTCACCATCGTCTCGCAAAATATTCGATCTGTTTACACTAACTTCGATGACCTACAACTAAATTTATTGAATCTTAAAACTAATATTGATCTTATTATCCTAACTGAATGCAGGCTGAATTCAAATAAACAGATCCCTCAAATGCCTAACTATGTCTCATTCCAGACTAAAAATCATCTCAATAAAGCCGATGGAGTAGTCGCATATATTAAAAACACACACAAAGCTAACGTTAAGGAAATTAATTTATCACGCGCCTCATGCTTAGAGGTTCATGTCCTGCCTAACCTTATAGTCATTGCAACGTACCGCTCCCCATCAACGACGAACGCAGATGATTTTATTCAATCCTTAAATGACCATCTAAGTACCTTAGCACCAGATAAAAACATTATAATTACTGGAGATATAAACATAAATCTTATATATAACCAAAACGAGCAACCACATGAGCGCACAAACAGACTCAATTACCTTAACATGCTGGCAATGCATGGGCTACTACCGGGACACTCTCTGCCTACGAGAGGCAACAATTGTCTAGACCACTTTATTTTAAAACTAAAATCTGTCAATAAAACTGCAACAATTATAATTCTTCACACAACTATTACAGATCATATGATGATATTCTTAAAAATTACAGACTTTAAATCCGTGTCAAATCAAACAAAAACAAAAACAGTTTTCAACCTCGAACAAGGACTTGAGCGCCTAAAAGTTAATATGTCGCCGGACATGCTTCAAATAAATAACGCAAATATTCTTGTTGATAATCTAATAGAAATACTACAAAATTGTATAGCTCAAAGTACTATCACCATGACTATCCCTGTGAGAAATCGACTTATAAAGCCATGGATGACTATTGGACTATTACGCTGTATTCAAAATAGAAATAGCATGCAAAAAAGACTAAGACTCGAACCCTTCAACGACGTATTAAAAATTACCTACAAGAGGTACCGAAATTATTGCAACTGTATCATTAAAAAACAAAAAAGAAAACATGACAGAGACCAACTATCTAAGGCAAACAATAACCCTAAGAAAACTTGGGATATCATTAATAGCATTACTCAGCGTAAGCCCAAGAAATCAAATAACTTGGAACTTTTGGAAATATCCCCTACCCCACAAGAGTCTGTCAACGTGATAAATAGCTACTTTTCTAGCATAGGTAAGGTCCTTGCTGATAATATCACGTCAACTTTTGCACTAGCAGTTACTAACCCTATATCATCATCTACAGGCTGTCCCTCTGCCTCATCCTTTGTCTTGCTGAATACTGATCCTTGTGAAGTTCATGCCACACTTATGAGTTTGAAAACTGACTGTGCCCCAGGCTGGGATAAAATACCCGTCAGCCTCTTAAAAGCCGCACACCTGCAAGTAGTTCCTGTCATAACCCATTTAGTAAATCAATGCTTTGAGCAGGGAATCTTCCCAGATGCCTTGAAAGTTGCTCTAATAACTCCCGTTTTTAAGAGTGGAGACAGCGCTGACCCATCAAACTACAGGCCAATATCAGTGTTGCCAGCTATCTCAAAGATCCTTGAAAGGCTTCTTAATTCGCGCCTAATTTGCTACTTAAATAAATATAAAATACTGTCAGCATCCCAGTTTGGTTTCAGACAACGTAAGTCTACAGAGGATGCAGTCTTATCCTTGACCAGTAATATAGTAGATAAAGTAGATAAAGGTTGCAAATGTCTAGCTGTTTTTCTTGACCTAAAAAAGGCTTTTGACACCGTGTCTGTCCCCACACTCCTACGCAGGCTTGAGATCATCGGCGTGAGAGGGGCCCCTCTGAACGTACTTAAATCTTACCTAAGTCACAGAAAACAAACAGTTAAAATAGGGAAATACTTGAGCTTAGAAGAAACTGTAACTTACGGCGTCGGTCAGGGGAGTGTCCTCGGGCCGACTCTATTTCTTATATATATAAATAGTTTGTGCGACATGAGAATCGATGGGGGGCAAATATTCTCATACGCTGACGATACTGCCATAGTCTTTTCCGGCGAGACCTGGGCTGGGGTCAGAGAGACTGCCGAAAAAGGACTTGCCCGGATAGCTGGATGGTTGAATCATAGCCTCCTCACTCTTAACGCTTCTAAATCTAACTACATCTGTTTCACAAAGTATAATCACACACAACCTTCCAATGACTTTCGAATAAAAATCCACAACTGCTCAAACCTTTCAAACCCCCACTGTCAATGCGTAGAAATAAACAGGCTTCAGCACACTAAATACTTAGGAGTTATGATAGACCAGCGACTTTCCTGGCACTCACACACTGAGCTGATCATGACAAGGGTTAGAAAAATGATCTGGACCTTTAAAACACTACGACACGTAGCGTCAAAAAAATTATTACGGCAAATCTACTTAAGCTTGGCTCAATCAATCCTCACTTACTGTATCTCATGCTGGGGGGGGACCACTAAAATAAAAATTTTAGAGCTAGAAAGAGCTCAGAGGTCTTTGCTTAAGGTTATGCTCTTTAAGCCCTATAGATTTCCTACAGAAAGTCTTTATATAACCGCTGAAGTTCTTTCAGTAAGAAAACTTTACCTCCTTCAACTAATCTTAAAAAAACATGTTTCAATTCCGTATGATCCTACTAAATCTAGAGGCAGGAGAAATTACACAGTCGATCCTATCGTTGCTGTTAGATCTGCATTCGCTAAAAGGCAGTATACGAGGCAATCTTCTCGGCTGTATAACTATGTAAATAAAGTAATACGGATACACTCGCTAAAATTACGAGACTGTAAAAAAGTTGTGACGGAATGGCTTAAGGCGGACCTATGACGAAATTGAGTCCTTAGTTGCTTCGAATCAATAGCCATTTTAGTAACCACTAAAAATGTCACACACTACACCACACAACCCATACACTATATACCACACACATACAATCATTCTCACTCATCTGACACAAGTGCACCGTTATCACACCCTCTCTGGTTACTTTTTATGTTATTAATTTTTCTTTTATACAAATTTTACCTTTATTAATTATTAGTTCTCATACATCATCGCATATTTTAGTTATTGTCAAAGTCGATTTGCTTAAAAGGGGATCTCCTCTGAATTTTTTGTTACTGTAATATGTTTTTTTTTTTTTTTTTTTTTTTTTTTTAGTAATAAATAGCCTATAGACGGAGTATAAGGCGCTTTGCACACGGAGCAACTTAAGTTGACGCAACTGGCAACTTTTTAAAAGTTTCCTGTAAAAGTTGCTAGTTGCCGTAAAGTTACCGGTTGCCGCAATTTGTAAGCAACTTTTTTAGCCGAGTTGCAGTGTTGCAAACTCAGCGGTATTACCACTAGATCTGGTGGATTGGGACCACCTTCTGGTGGTCAGAATTTGTATCTGGTGGCTTGTGGATTTTTTAGTGGGCAAGTTTTAGGTTGATGGTTTTCAAAAACAAAATTGAAATAAATTGACAATACTAACACTTTCAGTGTACTTATCCGTTAGATTACTATGGTATGTAAAAAAAAGAAAAAGTAATCGTACTGATAACGGTACAAGTTATTCAGGTCGACAAAAAAGAGGGTAAGAAACATCATTCTCTTAAAAAACAATCCTATTTAGTGAGCCCGAGTGGCAGTGGAGCAGGACTAGCATTGAGCCAAGCATTTTTGTCCGTGATATAATCATCTTACTTATAATAATGCTTGATTAGATAGTGTGCGTTTTATGCATGGTTTAAATTTTCTCTCGTTTAGTTGGGGAATATCAAGAAGTATTTATCATAGAATTTTACGCATTACCCCAAAAAGAAGTGTTTATTACTTAGTGGGAAAAACCACTAAGTTAATGGCAACACTATGCCGGGTACAGGGCGAGGGAGGGAGGGTGTGAAATCGAATATTTGACAGTTGCTAGTTGCGGCAACTAGCAACTAAATAAGTTGCTAGTTGCCGCAACTGAAAACTGTTGACGATTGCCGCAACTCGCAACTTGAGTTGCTCTGTGTGCGCAGTCCAATTCAATTACATGTAAACAGCGAGTTGCCAGAAAGTTGCCAGTTGCTGCAAAAGTTGCTCCGTGTGCAAAGCGCCTAATAACAACCAAAAAACGATAAAAACTCTTGAGCTTAAGGTAGATTATCTGGAGAAGAGAAGAAGAGAGAAGTTTAAAAGCTGCAACAATTGAAATCAAAAATATTCCAACCTCAAACCCTGAGACCAAAACAACACTAACAGGGCTAGTTCAAAAACTCGGTACTATTATTAACCAACCTGTTCCACCATCTGACATCAAAAATATTTTCCGGTTAAGTGGCAAAAAAGAGACAGTAGGCACTGTCATTGTATAATTCTCATCCACATCAATAAAAGAAAAAATCATGCAATCCACTAAAAACTATAATAAGCAAAATATAGGAAATCGTCAACACCACCCACCTACAAGCAGCAGGACCGCTGAAGCCAATATTCGTATCGGAAGCACTAACTTCCGTAAAAAAAAGGCCTCCATTACCTTACTAGGGAATTCATTAAAAGCAGTGACTATGAACAATGCTGGACCGCTAACGGCAAAGTCTACGTTCGTAAAAGAGAAGGGATACCCAGTCGGCTTATAAAATCCGAGATAGATCTGGCAAAGCTACGTAAAGAAAATAATAAATGACTACTGCTCATGCTAAAGCGGCTTACCTCATCACCTTTGTTTAAAAATATTACATATTATTATTTTGTATGTTAAAACCCAATACTAACCTACTTATTCACATACACTTTCTTACCTGTCTTGAACATGTTATAGTCATAACACAAACTAAGATGTATTTACATTTTATTTACACACTACTTTTATTATTAACAATTAGCACACACGCTGTGAGAACTTACGCTGTTAAATATAAACTACAACTGCAATCTACAATTAACACTATTACACACCACACATGCATAACGGGAGATCGTACTTTTCTTGACCCAGTATCACTTTGTCTTACTTCCATAATCTGTTACTGCGATATTAATAACTTAACTCGGCAAAACATTAATTTTACTCACCTAAAACCCAGTAGTATACAAAAAAAAGCAATTACTGATAGCTATAAAAATAATTCGATATCACACAAAATAATATAACAAACATAGATTCTGTCTCTGTGTCAGACTCATCCAACTGTGACCTAGATAATTGTATACCACCAAACATTAATCCTAATCAATCACTCAAAATCCTTAACCAACATATTAGGAGCATAAATAAAAATATGACAGGGTTTCATACCATTCTTGCTAGAACTAAGGTCGAGTGGGATCTCATAGCATTGACTGAATGTTGGCTTCCTAATGCTCACTACATCCCTGACCTCCAAGGCTATAATTATTTCAAAACCCACAACAATCTGACACAAAATGAAGGTGTAGTTGTTTATGTTCATAAACAACTTAGAGTATCCGTGGAAGAACCTCCGATCTTGGATGCAAACTGTCTTCTAATAAAACTTGATGTGTCCACTATCCTATTGGCTATTTATCCCCCACCAGGCTATCGTGATATTACTAATTTTCTAAATTCACTTAACACAATCTTGTTGAGAATAGCTCACTATAAAAATATAATCATCACCGGTGATATTAACATAAACATTCATGATGGATGTCTTGACTCAACAAAACATAGTTACTTAAATCTATTAGCCTCACATGGTCTACTACCTGCACACAGATTGCCCACGCGACTTCTAACCTGCCTTGATTACGTCATTTTAAAAACCATTTTACCGGCGTCAACTTGTGTAGCTCACTCTGCATTAACTGACCACGAAACTGTTTTATTGTTCCTAGTCAAGACAATCCCAAAAATAACTGCAAAAACAACTGTTGTCCGCATCAATTACGATCACCTAGACGCTGAATTAAAACAACTTGACTTTGGACAAGTTTACCGCACCCATAACCCTCATATGAGGCTGAGGAAATGATTAGCCTTATTACACAAACGATTGAATCCAACTCTAAAACCGTTAAAATACCTAATAGGAAAAAAATCTTGAAACCCTGGCTCACCCCGGGCCTTCTTCGTTGTATCCGACATAGAGACAATTTACACAAAAAATCTAAAAAGTCACCCGAAAATGAAATTCTAAGAATAACCTATAGTAGATACAGAAACTACTGCAACAAGCTACTGAGAAAGACCAAAATAGATTTTGAAAGAAAAGAATTAAGTGATGCTGGCAACAATACCAAACAAATATGGACAGCTATAAATGCTTTAACAAATCGAACCAAAAAAAGGGACGACACATCACATTTATTACATATGTCAGCTACTCCTCTACATTCTGCTAACCTCGTCAATGGATTCTTTGCGGATATAGGCAAAAATCTCGCAGAGAACATAGTCAGTAGGTCAACTACCGATGCATAACATACTGTCAACAATAATAATAATAATAATAATAAATTTATTTGTCATCATAGTACATAAATTATGTAGACACAGACATGGCACTTAAAATAAAACAAAGGTCAAGTAGATAGATTAATGTCCCCCATGCTAGGAAAATCCTGTGTTATGGGGGGCAATGGACTCTTACAATCTTTGGCAATGTCACCAACGGACGAAAACGAAGTTGCCAACCTAATAATGTCCTTACGTAACGACTGTGCTGCAGGATGGGACAGAATTTCTAGTGGCCTCCTAAAAAAACACTTAGACATAGTTGTACCACCCCTTACATATATTTGTAATCTCGCTCTCACTTCTGGTCAATTTCCCAAAGCCTTTAAAAGAGCTATAATACATCCTATCTTTTAGAGTGGGGACAGAAGCCGTGTCAACAACTACAGACCCATTGCAGTTCTTCCTGCTTTATCTTAAATATTGGAGCGGATCATGAACAGCAGGCTCGTGGACTACCTTGAAAAATTTAACATGCTGCATTTGGCATGATGCGGTTCATGATCTGACAAACTATGTTGTCAATAATATAGATGGTGGACAAAAGGTCTTGGGCATCTTTTTAGACCTTGCCAAAGCTTTTGACACGGTTTCTGTACCCATTCTAATACAGAAGATGGAAAGACTGGGAATAAGGGGCGTGCAGCTTAAATTTTTTGAGGACTATGTGAGTGAGCGAACCCAATGCGTTAAGATCGATGACGTCATCAGCGAGGAACGCACGGTCTCCTATGGCGTGTAAATATTGTAACGGAGTGGCTGAACAGTAATATTCTCACACTAAACGCGGACAAAACAAAGTACATTGCCTTTTCCATAAAAAACTACACGCGAACAGTAGGGTATAATTGGGGGTTCTGCATTATACCGCTCCCAATTATACCGCTTATGCAAATCGTAATGTGCATATCGTATTCAATAACAATACAGTCGAATAAGTATTGCTTTCGATTCGCAACTGTTCATTCAACGGGAAACCGACTCCCTAGTATCGTGATGCAATGCGCTGTAGTTTGTTTTGCATCTGTTGCATTATAATATGTATGAGATTGATCGTCTAAACCTAAACTTACGATGTAGCATACAGAAATGCAATCTGTTAAGACACGCTTATGTCCCATGTAATAACATTGTATGAAATCCTTTCCTTTTACAAGTTAACATAAAGAATAAACGTTATAAGGCGCAACATAAACATAGAACAGAGGTACTTAATAGTAGTAAGGAGACTGTCTTTTTGGTCTACTGACCACAGGCGCGACTACTGAGCATGAGGACCTTGGGTGAGGTGAGGGTTAATTCCCCAGAACGGGTAAAGGGCTTTTATTTTTTATTTTTTAGGCATCAGGTATTTGGTTTCAGAAAATGAAGTGAAAGGGAAAGGAAGTGATAATTTATATTTCAATTTTATACATAGCTTCGAAAAACAGTCGAGATGATTCGAACTTGCGCCCACTCGTATAGAAAGCGAGCGTTCAAACCACTAGGCTAACACTGCGTACAATGGTACATACAACTTCCTTTTTAGAATTCCATCTCAGGTATCCGCGACGCTGTGGCGCCGTTTTCTAAATTAGGAAAGAAAAAGATGTGTGCTACATATTATCAAATCGAACTCTATGTTTTCAGCACATAGAGTTTAATTTGTATCATTAGAGTTTTAGAACTTGTTCATATATATGAGTGCAATAAATTAATAAAGTATATTTAATTGGTAACAATTACTGCGAGTGGTTTTTATTTTGGGATAATTACATAAAATGTCGGTGAGTATTTTTTTCTGCTTTTTATTAATAATATTTTATCCTTTATTGCGTGTATACTTAGTTTTTTAATTTGTTCCAGGACTCTGAAGACCTTTTTAATTTTATCCCATACCCGCCAAAGGAACCAAATGCAGGCGAGTCATCTAAACTTAATATAAAAAGAGAAAAGGCGGAACATCATCAGCTCCACAAAAGCGCCAGCGAGTTCAAGTATACTCCTATAAGAAGACAAGGGCTCAAAATACATCTGCATCGTCAAGGACGATCAAAATTGAAATTTATGAGGCTGATAACCAGCCTGAAAAGGCTTGCGAGTGCAGCGCGGACAAATGTGTGCAATACGTAGTAAAAAATATTATTTGTGATGATATATACTTAGCTTTAGAAAATATAATTGGAAAAATTCATGAAAACATACAATAAAATTGAATTTTTATATTTATATTCAGACTTTCATGACTGTGTAACATTCCTTTTCAGTTAAGTTTAAATTATCTTTGTTTATGTGTATAATCATAATTATTATATTGTTATTATACTATCATTATTATATTAGCCTATAGTGTCCCACTGCAGGACAAAGGCCACTTGTCTCTAATTATATTGTTATATATTACATAAATAGTATTAAAATTATAATCATTAAATAAATAAAATTGTATAATAAATTATATTAAATAACAGCAGTAGCTTAAATTATGTAGTTAATATATTATACCATACCTATGTATGTTAGCTTTAAAAATAAATTAGAAATATGGTGTTACTTTAAACATTTTTAATAAACTTATTTCCTTGGTATTATGTACACAGTTTGGTTTAATTTTAAATCAACTTATCACAATAAAAGTGGCCTAAGTCGAAAAAGGGACTTAAAAAAGAATAACCACCTTATGACTACGCAATTGCCGGGGTTGCGGGACGTCTTAACAGGATACCGTGGCCCCGGAACGTAAAGGGCAACAGAAGGAACAGGGTGGTTTTTTAGTCAGTAAAAGTCTGACAGTCCCTTCCGCCCCACCCAGGGCGGAAGGAGTCATTTGATGATTTTTACCACCTAAAAAAAAAAAAAAAAAATGACTACGCAATGAAGTCGCATTTTCAGTGTAAACACTTGTACTAATGCCCGTTTACTATTTAAAAGCGTATTAGTTCGTGCATACATAATATGAATGGTTCTCATCTAATTGGTTATAAGAAAGTTTCTTGTTATGACCGCAGTTAATTGAGCTCTTATTCCTTTTACGAATTTCATCTCGAATTGCTTGGTGAAAAACTATTTTGGTCAATATGAATATAGCATAAAAAAAAAAAAAAACAAGAAGAGAAACGTGAAACACTGTCACAGGAACTAGTCGAAGTACGTAAGTCGGTTCAACACACCATGGACGAGCAAACTGACTTCGCGAAGCGTGTCGCTGATTTGGAAAGACACGGCGATAGTATGGCAGACATGCAATTAACTATAGCTGGTCTCTGAGTTCGCTAGGTGGCGCTGCGTCTAGCTTTTTTTTTTTTTTTTTTTACCGATGGGAAATCATCAAATGACTTCCCCCGCCCTGGGCGGGGCGGGAGGGAGTGTCAGACTTTTACTGACTAAAACCCATCCATGTTCCTTCTTGTGCCCTTTGCGTTCCGGGGGCGCGGTATCTCTTTCGAACAACCCGCAGCCCCGGCAGGCATCGGCCCTTAGTGGCCCCTTCAATTATTGCTGACATCTCTTTGAGGCGCGCGTGGAACACGAACGCGCCGTCGGCACGGTCTGTCGTTATCAACGAACGGACGGTGAGCTACCCATTGCTCACCGCCCACAGACCCGCGTCTACGGTGGCCGGGAGTCGTCTCGCGGCTCCCGACGCCCGGAGCGTCTCCCGCGGCGGCTGGGGCGTGAGGTGGTTCTTTCCCTCACGCGGCCCGCCTCCTCCTTCGCTAGCATTACTGCTTCGCAGAAGGAGGCGACTGCATCCCATTCCCTCTCGCTCCGGACCATGGCTTGCACCAGGGCCGAACGCGAGAGTTCGCCGCCGCCGATGGCCGCCACGAGGACGTCGCGGTGCTCCGCCCAAGCGGGGCACACCGCCACGGTATGCTCCACCGTGTCCTCGGGGCGATCCTCGCAGTGATGACACCCGGGCGTTTCCTCCCACCCGATGATGTGCAGGAACCTCCCGAAACATCCGTGTCCGGTGAGGACCTGCGTCAGACGGAAGGTGAGGGCGCCGTGGCGCCGCTCAAGCCACTCCTCAAAGAGGGGACTTACCGCCTCGATAGAGGCGTGCCCTGCACGGGGTTGCGACAGTCGCTCTCTCCATGTCACCATGAGATCAAGCCGGAGGTCTGTCCGCTGAGCGGCGATTTGCCGCGGCAGCGGAGTTTCCCCCCGGCCTAGTACCTCCACGCGCCACTCGTGCAGGCGCGCGAGGACCAGCGCCTCCAGATCCCACGGCGGCAATCCGGCAAGGAGGCTCGCCGCCTCACCGGAGATCGTGCGGTATCCTCGGATGACCCTTATGGCGATCACCCGTTGGGACGCGTTTAGGTAGTGGGCGGCACGTCGCCTCAACCCCCGCGCCCACACCGGGGCCCCGTAAAGGGCCATCGACCGCACGACCCCCGCGTAGAGCCTCCGGCAGGAGGCGTTTGGACCCCTCAGGTTGGGTAAGAGCCGCTTGAAGGCGGCCCCAGCCCGTTCCAACTTGGGAGCCAAACGTCGGAAATGCTCAACGAAGTTCCACCGGCTGTCGAGGACGAGTCCCAGGTACTTCATCGTTGACCCGACGCCGATGTGAACCCCTCCCACCGTGATTTGGGATCCCAACGGTGGCGCGTTCCGAGGCCCATGAAAGCACATGACCTCGGACTTGTGCAAAGCCACCTCGAGTCCCAATTGCCGGATCCTCTCTACGACTATCGCAACCCCGCGTGTCATGACGTCGGCCGCCGCCTCGTGCGACCTCCCCTGCGCCAGGACCAGTGTGTCGTCCGCGTAGCAGACAACACTGGCGCCCTCGGGGAGGTCAGCACGCAGCACCCAGTCGTAACCGATGTTCCACAGGAGCGGCCCCAGCACCGATCCCTGTGGAACACCGCACGACATCTCCCGCCGGTTCCATTCTCCAGTTCGACCAGGGCAGATCACGGCTCTATCCGTCAGATAGGCCCCGACCACTTGACGGAGGTAGTTCGGCACCCGGTGATACCGGAGTGCCTCCCTAATGCAGGTCCAGGGCAGGGTGCTAAACGCGTTGGCGATGTCCAACGACACCGCCAGCACAACCCCACCCCGGGACACAGCATCCCCCGTCGTGAGAGCTCTCACGCGCATAATGGCGTCCACCGTAGAGCGCCCCCTGCTGCGTCTAGCTTAACGTCATAAAAATCGCTCTGTGTTTTTATTATCATTAAAAATACTATTAGTGGACAATAGTGGACAAAAATTTGTGAACTGAAGCAGAATTAACCAATAACTAAGTGATAATGTGTTGTGCTAGTTTTATACACAAACTATAAAGTTAAAACTAAAACAATAGGTACTCAAAAACCGTATCATAAAATAACAAAAACAAGACAATAACAGGTGACATCCTCAATAAACCGTAAAATTAATATCCATAAGACATTGTGTTTCAAATAACTACCAATAGGTGTTCTAAAAACAGTAACAACAAAGACAAATAGTGAAAAAGTGATTCATAACAAATTTTAAACTACAACCGTCAACAAGAAAAAGTAAATTTGAACTTTAAACTGTCACAAAAAGTAATGTTGACCTTCGCCGCACCTACTCAAAATATTCAACTTCTTCACGTAATACCCAGTTGGCCTAGTGGTTAAGACAATACCTGTTTTTTTACCAATTTACTTGCGTCGTACAAGGAGTCGCGAGTTCAAATCTTACTCCGATATAAAATCACTTTTAGGATTTTGAATAGTCCATATTTATTTGAATTAATTACAAGTTCCAACAGAACAAGGCACAAAAGTGTCATAAATATACCCCAGGTGGCAGCACTAGTTACATGCGATACTTATAAAAATAAAAAGTTGACACAATAAATACAACTTTCGCCAGGTGGCGCTGTGATGTAAACAAAGAATTCGAAAGTGCTCCCGAAAAGAAGCTTGGTTTCGAAACTCACCCAAGAAATTATTTTGAAATACAAAATTATTTGAACATACCTTAACTATGAACTTTTTAGAAAATATTACGTTCCGTCGCACACGCACACGCTCGGAACCAAATGATGATAGCATTATATCACAAACACTAAACGAAACCATTAATAACATGCCTGACTTGTCCGAGGACGAAGATGGCTCACGAATCAAAACATTGATGAATGAAATTGAAAAACTAACGTCCCAATTAAACAGTGCGCACAAAGAAATTGAAATAATGTCATTAGAGAATATCGACTTAAAACAAACAAATGAAGAATTACGGAAAAGAAACGAGCTTCTCAAGAAAATCAACAGCCCAGCTAAACTAAGAGGCACACCAAAAAAATCCATTAAAGGATGCTCCAATACAAAGGAGACTCAAGCAGAAATAAATATAACAGGTTCTCCTAGTAAAAGTACTCAACTTATAAGTTTAAACAGTAATTCTCAAATAAAATCGCAGAAGAAGCAAAACAAAAAACAACTCACAACAGACAAACCAATCGCACCGAAGGACTGTTCTACAAATATATCAATAAGGGAAATAACTCAAAGGAAGGACCCAGAGGATACCAAACCAGAACCCACTAAGAATAAACTATGCATCGTTAGTGCCAACAAAACAAATAATATTTTATCCATCGCAGAGGACACATTTCAAAACTGTCAGATATGTCACTACATCTCACCAAACTGTGGATTATTACAACTAATTAGTAACCTACATCAAAAAGTTATAGACTACACAATAAATGATCATTGTGTCATTTTAGTTGGAGAGGAAGACTTCCAAAAAACCACTAACTATGTAGAAATAATAATAGAAGCAAGGAAAATATTAGAAGAGATTAAACATACGAATGTTATTTTATGTGTTCCCACTTTTAAATTAAGCAACTACTCAACTATGTTTAATTCGCGTATAGAGACTTTTAACAACTTATTACATCTTGATTTACAAACATATGGCTACGCAGTTGCATTTGACTCTAATTTGGATTTACTTTATGATTTTACTATGTTTTCAAAAGTCAATAGAAAAATAAACGATTGTGGAATGCGCAATATATTTCACAACTTACTCCTAACTATATCTGAGACTGAGTCCTCATCGACTGAATATGAAGCTGTAGTTAATAAAAATGTTAACACCGTGTCTCCAAGTCGTGAGTTTTTTCGTTGATAACATGTATGTTCTACATCAAAACATTGCCGGACTTTTGAACAAATCAGACTTATTAAACATTTACATTCAAGAATTGTTAAGTACACACAAAGTTATCGACGTAATATGTATAACTGAGCATTTTATAATGTCAGGCCAAGAAAAATTATTATACATTCCTAATTACAAGTTAGCGGCATGCTATTCTAGGCAGAATAGAAAACGTGGTGGTGCTTGTATCCTAGTGAGAGTTGGGCATGAGTATAAAGAACTATCTGATATAATTAAATATTCGATATCAAGAATTATTGAATGTTGTGCCGTTGAATTACCTTTACAAAAACTTTTATTTATATGTGTTTATAGACCTCCTAAACTGTGTAACCTAAGTAAGTTTTATGAAAACTTGGATCTCATTTTAAAAAAACTGTGTACAAAATCTTTCAAGAAAATAATTTTATGTGGGGACTTTAATATAGATGTTTTAAACAGAAATAGAATTACGTAAGAATTTGAATGCTTTCTTAGGAGCTACAACCTCAAACTGGAAATTAATCAACCGACTCGATTTATCAGTAATACTTGTTTGGACAATTTTGCACATAATTTTAAACAAAACTGCCAACATGAAGTAATTGATTTCGGATTATCAGACCACACAGCCCAAATAATGAAAATGAAAGTTAATAAAACTAGTCATATAAAATCGTGGAGAACATTAAGACGAGATATTTCTGAAGAAAATCTTATTAAATTTAGAACACATCTCCAAAGCCTATCGTTTTCTGATGTATATAGCGCAGAAGATTCAAATAATTCCTATGATAACTTTTTAGAAATGTTTCTAACTTTATATGATCTATGTTTCCCTCAAAAATTAACGACTATAAACTCTGAAAAAAAATTAAAATGGATTTCTCGGGGGATACGAATATGTAGCAAAAGACAAAGACAATTACTGTGGCTGCAGAGGCTAAAACCAACCTATGAAAATAAAAGGACATTTAATAATTACTCAAGGAGATTTAAGAAAATAATTAAACTAACCCAGAAAGCTCAGAACAACTACTTAATAAATAACTCCAAAAATAAATCTAAAACTGCCTGGCAAATAATTAATAATAATAAAATTGTAAGAGAACCCATTTCTCAAATAAAAATAGGAGATGAAATAATATCAAACCCTAATATAATAGCAGAATCTTTCAATAATTTCTTCATTGACCAGATTTCGGATATGCCAAAACATAAGTCAGGTGAAACAATCAACATAAACATCAACCCACATTCAATATTTATGTCCCCAGTTATTCCTCAAGATGTTACGCGTATAACAAAAAACCTAAAAAATAAAAAGAGTTTTGGCTATGATGGTATTTCCACCAAAGTTTTAAAATTTGTTTCTAATTGTATAGCTGCGCCCCTTGCTCACATCATTAACGTAAGCATATACTCTGGAGTATTTCCAGAAAGTCTAAAAACTGTAATAGTTAAACCACTATATAAAAAGAATGATAAAGACGATATGGCAAACTATAGACCAATTGCTCTAATTCCCATCTTCTCAAAGATCATAGAAAAAATTATCTATGAATCTTTCTATAATTTTCTAACAAAATACCACATACTATGTGACGAACAAAAGGGCTTTAGAAAAAATAAAAACATCAACATGGCTATCTACGAGTTTCTCAATATAATAATGCCAAAAGTAGACTCTAAAATACCCGTGTGTGCAATTTATGCTGATATGTCGAAGGCTTTTGACTGTGTAGATCACGATACCCTTCTAACCAAACTTCACGCATACGGTATACGTGGCACTGCCCTTAATTTGATAAAAACGTACCTAAAAGGTCGTAGACAATGTACGGAGATATCAAGCCTGTGTTTAGGATCTAAAAAGGAATTAAAATCTACTTCGTCTTTTAGAGAAATAAAATATGGTGTCCCGCAGGGCAGTGTCCTCGGGCCATTATTATTTTTATTATACATAAATGACCTACCACGTCATATACTCCATCCTATGGTATTATTTGCAGATGATAGTACATCAATTGTTTCATGCTTAAATAAAGAATCATATGTAAATGACATAATAATACAATTGGTAGTTTAATAAAGTGGCTTGATAATAATAATTTAGTCATAAACTTAAAAAAAACTAAAATCATGCACTTCTATCAACGAATAAATGCGGGAGATATGGATATAAATTACAATAATCAAACAATAGAAAAAGTAAACAGCACGAAATTTTTAGGAGTCATAATTGACAGCCAGCTAACCTGGAAGTCGCAGGCAGAAAATATATGTAAGCGTTTAAGCACAGCCGCGTTTATGTTGCATAATCTATCTAAAAAAGTAAATTTACCAACAATATTAGTGGCTTATCATGGTTTAGTAATTTCCATTTTAAGATTTGGTATAATATTTTGGGGTAACTGTAGTGAACGGGAAAGCATTTTCAAAGCTCAAAAGCGCTGCCTGAGAGCTATATTTGGTCTCAGAATAACAGACAGTTGCGTACCTATATTTAAGTCCCATAAATTATTAACCTTCCCTTGTCTTTATATACTAGAATTAGCAATATTTGTAATAACAAACCGATGTTTATTTGCAACCTTAATGGAAACTAGGAAACGAAGTACAGCTATGAGATCTCAATACCAGAATCTATTATGTACGGGCGTATTTAAAACTAGCTTGTTAAAAAGAAACGTTATTTGTATGGCTTCTGTAATCTTTAATAAAATACCTGACCAAATTAAAAACTTACCGTTGCAAAAATTTAAAAAACGTTTTACAGAATTACTTATAGATAGATGTTATTATTCTGTGCAGGATTTCTTAAATGATAATTTTTTGTAATATCTTTATTTTAACCACTACTTTTATTACATTTGCATGCTATATTATGGCAGAATGTACATGGATCCTATTATATAATTTAACAACTTATTCCTATGTACCTACATTCTAAGCAAATAAAGACTTATTCTATTCTATTCTATTCTCTGCTAAGATCGACCACATGGAACAAAATGCTCGGAGCTGCAATATTGAGCTGTGCAACATACCTGATAGGCGAGGTGAAGATCTGGTTACCCTGATAGAAAACATTGGGTCTATAATAAATTTTAAGATAACTCAGAAAGACGTAGTTGCCGTACATCGCGTCCCCCATGCTCACGAACAAAACGATAGACCCAAAAATATTATTGTAAAATTTACTTCCCGAATACTCAGAGACAATAAGCTCAGCGCCTGCAGATTATTTAAAAACCTGAATGCTGATTTGCTTGGCTTCTCAAACTCAAAATTACCAATTTACGTCCATGAGCATTTGACTCTGAAAAATAAGCATTGGTTTCGTGAGTGTCGTACTGCAGCCAAGCATAACTTCAAGTTTGTGTGGGTTAAGAACGGCACCATTCTTGCTAGGGAAAGGGAAGGAGCACGAGCATTCGCCATCAAAACTATTCAAGACTTGGCAAAAATTAAACCCGGCTCACCGGAAACTAGGTCTCCAGTTCCTAACCATTGACACTGTCAGCACACGGAACCTCACATCATACCAACCGATTCTTCTATTCTTGTTTTGCCTAATCCGGATATACCAAACTACAACTAGTTTCTAAGATATTATTGTTATTGGTTGATCTTTGGATGGCCAAGCCTTTGTTTTATGCGGCACCATATTGCCTATATTGCATTTTACGTATGAAGTTGGGTTACTTTGTATTAATAACTATTGAATGTCTTATGGTTACAATACTATTATTGATATTCATATTTACAATGGATAATGTTGGCATTATTTTATTCTGGATAGCTCAATGTTACAATGACAGATAACTTAATAATATATTACCAAAACTGTAGGGGATTCGTACGAAACTGCATATACTATATATGAATATCCTTGCTAATTGTTATGACGTAATAATCTTGACCGAGACTTGGCTGACGCCCGATATAGCTGACAACGAGTTCATCGACGAACGTTATGCTGTACATCGATGTGACAGAGATCGCGCTGCCACCAAAAAAAAAAGACGGCGGTGGCGTTCTCGTCGCTGTATTAAAAGGACTGCGCTCAGTAAGATTACTTCCATGTTCCTCTATACATACGCACATTGAGCACATATTAATACAGTTACCGTGCTCGGGTCGAGGTGGAAATTTAATAATTGCTGCAGTCTATATACCGCCCAGAACACCTGAAAGTATATACGTTGAATATTTAGATTTGTTACAATCCTCAATTGGGCATTATAATCCTGAACACTTTTATCTACTAGGAGATTATAATTTGCCCGAAATTGACTGGATCACGTGCGCCGCGGGTACCTCACAAACTGCACAGACTTGTAGAGGTAATTCTCCTACATGCATTTACTTAGGTCAGTTCATGTCCTTTCTCGACGCTCATCAATTTAATAATGCAAAGAATCCAAATGGGAGAATATTAGATTTGGTCATTAGTAATGACGACTGCACTACATACTCGCCCACTGATTATTTACTGCAGATAGATAATCACCATCCCCCACTTTGTGTGTTGATATCTGTTTCATTACCCAATAATTCAATGGTTCGTAAGACAAAAAAAAAATATAATTACTTTAAAGCAAATTACGATAACATTAACCAAGATTTAAAAGAAATTAATTGGGAAGATACGTTTTTAAATGATCAAACACCTGACGAGTATGTAAGCACGTTTTATAACATTATTTTTGGCATAATAAGAAAGCATGTACCTTTGGTAGTTAGTAGGTCTCTAAAGTTTCCCGTGTGGTTTTCTAAATCTCTTATACACATACATAAAAACAAAGCCAAAGCGTGGGTTAGATGGAAAATGTACAAGAATTTGTCCGACTACGAGCAGTTTTCACTATTCCGCACAAGATTTCAGTCTCAGAGCAAAGAATCATACAGAAATTACATTATTTCTGTAAAGGATGGTATTCAAGACAATATTAAACATTTCTGGACGTTTATTTCTAAGCAAAAATCCACTACTGGAATTCCTTCCACTATGAAATACAAAACTTAGTCATCAAATAACCCAGAAGACATTTGCAACGTTTTCTCTGACTTCTTTAATTCTGTTTATGAACCATCTACCTTAAAAAGTGTACCACCCTCGCATACCGATTGCTCCTCTAACTGCTCGCTGATTAGTCACATTCAATTTTCAGTGGCTGATGTACTAAGTAGGCTCAAGTCATTAGATCCTTCTAAAGGACCTGGGCCAGATGGCTTACCAGTAATCTTTATTAAAAGCACCGCCACTAACCTCTGTACACCATTGTGTACCATATTTAACTTATCTATTTCACAAGGGATATTTCCACAAGCTTGGAAACTGGCTAATATAACCCCATACTGTCAACTTTGTCAAAGGTTCTCTTCTTCACAACGTTTTATTACCACAGCAACATGGTTTTGTCAAAAGGAGATCAACCGTGACAAACCTGGTGACCTTTGCAGATTATTTGTTTAACAACTTGGATGCCCGTGTTCAAACTGATACCATATATACTGATTTCAAAAAGGCCTTTGACAAGGTTGACCATGAGCTGCTTTTACAGAAAATTGCATTTAATTCTCATTCCAAATCTTACGATGGTTCTTTTCATATGTTTGCAATAGAACACAGAGAGTTGTAATAAACGGTTTTTGCTCTTCCACTTTAGATGTTACTTCCGGAGTACCGCAGGGTTCCATTTTGGGACCTCTCCTATTCATTTTATTCATCAACGACGTCGATACATGTTTTAAAAATTCAAAATTACTTTTGTACGTTGACGACATTAAAATATTTAGGTCTATTAAAAGTCACCGTGATTGCTCTCTCTTACAGGAGGATTTAGACACGTTCTCTGCATACTGTACACGCAATAAACTTCAACTTAGTGTATCCAAGTGTCATGTCATTAGTTTTTCCAAAAACAAAATCATTATATTATATCCCTACGCTTTAAAAAACGAAAACCTAAAAAGAGAAACCCTAGTCCGTGATCTTGGAATTCGTTTGGATGACAAACTTCATTTAGATTCCCATATTAACAAAATTGTTAATAACGCCTTCCGTATGTTCGGTTTCATTATGAGACCGGCTACAGTATTTACCCGATCCTCTACGTATTTATATCTTTATAAATCGTTAGTTCGCTCTCAGCTAGAGTATGGTGTCTCGGTATGGAATCCCCACTATGGTAAATATTGCGATATGGTCGAAAAAGTACAAAGAAAGTTTTTAAAGGCCATGCATTTTCGATGCTATCGTACTTATGCATCCTATAATGACCTACTGCAGAAGTATAAGCTGCAGAGTTTAAAGTCTAGGCGAATTATATTAGAAACAATGTTCTTGTTTGATCTTTGCAATACTTATGATTGTATTGACATTCGCAACAAAATCAGTTATGTTGTACCCAGATCAACGATTTGCCGTGGGGTGCGCGCAAGACCTTTATTTGCAGTGAGTTCTTGCCGTACAAATGCAGGCTTGCGAGCACCCCTACGCCGCCTTACTAATCAATATAACAAAATCTTTGAAGACAACGACTTCTTTTCTGTCACCGCCCATAAAAAAAGTCAAATCTACAAGACAATTTTAGATTATAATAGTTAGTTTAACACTTACTCATTCTCTCTCCCTCTCTCTTTCTCTATTGTTTGCATGCCTGTCTATGTTTAAGTTCGCTACTTTTATGTTTTAACAGCTTATATGTATTGAGGATGTGGGAGAGAACGGGCGCAAGAATCTTAACATATCGTTTCAAAAAATACGGGGAGACAGCATCCCATCCAGAGGCAGCATTAGTTCTCAACATGTTTATAGTGGCAGAAATTTCCTCTACATCAGTGGGTAGCATAACAAACGAGTTGGTGGAGTATACCGGGTTAGGTGGAGACAAAGATGAACGAACTGCATTGAGGTTATCCGCAAGTTTTTTCCCAATGTTAGCGAAGAATTCGTTGACCTTATCACAAGACTGGGAGGGTGACGATGTATAAGTCAGCAAAGGATTTGAGTTAGTTCTTGTAGAGTGTGTGTTAGTGATAGTTTTGATAGTGTCCCAAAGTTTTTTAGGGTTCTGACTAGCCTTATTTAATTCTTTTGAGTCGAATTGCCTTTTGACTTTTTTCAACAGAGAAGTACAAAAATTTCTGTATCTTTTATATGTTATAAGGAGAGTTAAGTTGCCTGGTGCCAGTTTGACTTTTTTATGTAATGAATCACGATTCCGGATACATCTTAACAACCCGGGAGTAATCCAGGGTTTCAGGATTCTTTTCCTGGCTGGAATTTTAACAATTTTAGAGCATTCGATTATTGCAGGTTTTATAATTGATATAAGATTATCTATGGCAATGTTAGAATCCGAAATAAGGTAAAAGGGATTAAAGTCAAGTTTTTCCATATAGGTGTCAAGTGCGTCGTAGTCTATTTTAGAATAAGTTTTTTGAGCTGAATGCTTAACTTTATTTTTATTTAGTGAGAAAAGAGAAGAGCAGTGATCGGTCACTGTCGTGTTATAAACTAGTGTCAGAGTTTTTGTCTTGGTTCGTATCATAAGATGGTCTAAGCAGTTGTTTCCTCTCGTAGGTAAAGTGTGGGCGGGTAAAAAGCCATGATATGCTAGGGTGCTAAGGTACTCATGTGACCTCGTGTCAAGGGTATCAGGTTTAATGTCTACATTAATGTCTCCGGTAATAATTACAGAGTTATAGTTAGCAAGGGCTGGGAGTATGGTATATAGAGCTGTAAAAAATGTGTGAATATTATCATTTGACGGCGAGCGGTAAATACAGAGAATAGCTATGTCAGTTTTAAGCTTTATAAGTAGACCTGAGGCTGCTCCAAGAAGGTCAGGTTCTTCACATGAGGCTAACAAAGATGATTTCGCGTAGACAACAACTCTATCACTGTGATTTAGATGATTAGTAATTGTACTGTACGTAGTGTAGTTAGGTAGGGCGGGTATTCGACAGTTGCTGATGCATGACAACCAACATTCAGTAAGAACCAGAAAATCGCAGTTGATGTCTATACGGTGGACAAGAGTTTCTAGGTTTAAGAAGTTACGGTTAATGGATCGAATATTTTGTGTTATAATTGTGTACCACGCACTTGGATTACCCGTGAATGCCTTGGTTTGCTCGGGGGAACAGACACCAACATCTGATACAGAAAAATCGTCAACGACTCTAATATATTCTATAATATCATTTGACATTGTATAAAGAAATTAAGTAAAAGGGTACAAAATAAAGGCCGATCAGAATGTCATGTCGGGTGATCGTGTTTTGGGAGTATAAGAATATTGTATGATAATGAAAGGTGTGTGTGTGTGTCGAGAGTGTGTGTTGAGCACTAGGCTGAAAATGGATAATTGTAATGAGTGTGCAGTGTGTATATATATTGTGTGTGAAGGGTGAATACTTTCATCAATATAGTTAATAGTTAAATTATAAGAACTAGAAAAAACAATGCAACAACAAAAAGCGAATAATAGAAAACTCTGATTAAGCATATAACTTTGGGTGTAGATAAGCTGTTTAGCTGTTGTTCGCTTCTTATAACAATAGATGGGCTGTCAGGGCTCTTCTTCATCAGGATGCGACCACCTGAGGTCCAGCAAAATGAGTATCCGTTGACTTTCGCGTAGGTACGGGCCAGATAGAAAAGTCGTTTTGAGTTCGCTGTTAATTGTTCTGCAATGTAGATTGGTGTTGTTGGTTTTTCGAAGCCCAAGTGGGAAGAGTTTATTTTATTGTTAGGATTACGCTTATTATAGTCCTTAACTGCGGTTAAAAACTCGCTCTTGATGAAAGTGTTAGTAAATTCAACCGTGAGCGTCGATGTCGTGCTTTCCTTTTTTGATGGTTGCCGCAGAACATCGCGTATGTCAGAGGATTGTAAATTCATTTCAATGTAATTTGATAACTTTAGCAGTGAGTCATAAAGCGTTTTTTTTGGTTTCCTTACACTGCTTAGGGATATTGCGAAGCTCGACACACGTTTTAACAATGCTACGGTCAAGTGACTCCATTTTATCTTCGAGTGCAGATAGTTTAATACTCATTGAGACACGTTCCTTTTCTAAACCTGTAATTTTCGCTTCGATCGAGGTTAGCTGATCCGATAATGACGTCATAGATCTATCGATGTCTGTGTTTGTTGCTTCGATCTTCGAGGAAGAGGTTTTTAGTTCCATTATGTGGTTTTCTAATTTGTCCAAACGCGCGTTCTGAGCATTGACCAAATTTTGAATCATGTCACTTATTTCGATTTTAAATTCGGTCAAGTTATCGTGGAAGTTGTGTTCACTCGATGGACATCTTCGCTTGTTTCGTTGGGTGATATTAGTCGAGACAGTATTACCAATAGGCAGTTCCTCCTTAGAAAGTAAGGTTGGTATGTCTGACTCCGAGCATGAAGGTAAAATTATGATATTTATTCGGCGGAGTTCTTTGGGTAGAAGCCATACTTGTGATGATTTAATGAAATTTTAAAAACACAAAAAGTGCTCACTGTCACCGGGGTTAGAACCCACGTTGCGACAGATGTTGATTACTAGAAGCGGCGCGTTCAACCGCTAGGCTAAACGGGCTGTTAGAAGCGCAGACGAAATAGCGTATCAGTACGTTCCTTGTCGCAAAAAGTGAAAGGATCGGTATGTACGTGTGACACTGCTCAAGGACAGGCGCGTTAGTCAGCGCGTGTACACGTTGGTCACAAATCACTTTTAACGGAAAGTTTTTATTCACTTTTATATTAAAACAGGACTGCTAGCACACACTTTTCGTTTTCCAGGTCCAATCTGCGTACAATACGATGTTATTAGATTACTTGAATCAATTTTCGCTTGAATATTAGTTTATTGCACCGGCACAAAAATAAGATTCGGGGAGGTACAGAGGACACGTCCATTTGCTACCGCGCTGCGCGGGGGGATGAATTAAAGTTGGTTGAGCAGTGCCTATGTGCTTCAAGCATTGGTTCGGCACAGTCACATGCGACCCTGATATATTAAATGATTCTACAGAATCAATAAATTTATTTAAGTTATCCTTATCGAATTTAAAATTTTAGATGGTAATGACCAGTTATGTGTGTGCTGGAAAGTTTAATTTGTGTAAGTACTGTAGTGTAGAATTCGTAATTTAGTGTGTTTAGTCTTACGATAACGGATTTGTTGTGTTGTTGTGCAAGGTAATGTTTGGTGTGAATGTTTTGGGTGTGTAACTGCAAGTGTGTTGCGTTGTGACTAATAGCAAATTGTATATCATACGATAAATTAAATAAATAACGGTTGTTTCTAAGGTGAACCATATTATAGTACCACAGTGAAATACTGGATACAACAGCTTCTACAAGAACATACTTTGGATACAAATAACAAATAATAAAAAAATGTTGGTTAACTATACCATTCAGAAATCCCATAAAAGTTACCAGCAAACTAACTAGACCATTTACGGTAATGCTAGGCTTAAGATAAAAATACAATAGTAAAGATAAAAGTACAATAAGTAAACCGTGTAGGATGACATTGCCATAGTTTGTACAGGATAGTCATTTTTTAGCTAAGAGTTTTAGTGCGATGTGAGGATGAGGAGGGGTTAAGTAAACGACATGACGTGTGTTACTTGAGAGTCAATTGTGAGCTGCGACTCAACTGTACTCAGCTACAGTCCTCAACTGACCTCTCTCCTTTAATAGGTGGTTTAAATATACATAGATAGTACGTGACTACGTGCTAACACTAAGCCTACGGAGAACAGTATATTTACCTTAACTTAACCCTGAACAGTACGTGACATGCTGATGTACAACATACGTGACACGATGACGAACAACATACGTGACTTCTCATCACATCACCCCTCTTAAAGTAAAAAAAAAAAAACTAAATTACAGTTTTTTTTTTCCTACATTCTAACTCTTACAATATAATTTTGTTCTATTCTTATGAATTACATCTATCTTATTATCTTTCTTTTTTACAATGACATTTGGTGACTCGTCTTTTATAACTTCAAATGGTCCATTATAAATACATTCCAATTTATCGCCCGTTTCGTTTTTTATCAATATCCAGTCACCTTCTTTATAATCTATTGAATTAAGGTTCTTATCATAACAATTTTTCCTCGCTAACTTACTTGCTATCAAATTTTCTTTCGCATCATTCTGAGCCCTCTGCAATCTAAACTTAAATTCTAAAGGATAATCATCAAAATTGTACAATGGTTCAACACTTTCCCCTTGAAGACTACTTGGTAACCTGCAAATTTTACCGAAAACTAATTCATAAGGTGTATATTCGGTCACAGTATTAACTGTAGTGTTATATGAAAAACACCAATACGGAATCCAAGAACTCCATGACGATGGATTATTCTCCGTCTGTATCCTTAAATACGCGCCTAAAGTTTTGTGAACATTTTCCAAAGATCCTATACTCTCATGATGATATGCTGTCGACAAGATTTTATTGATGCATAAGATGTTACATAGCTCTACCATCACTTTTGAAATGAACTCAGAACCCCTATCTGTAGCAATTGTCCGCGGTATTCCATATCTCAAAACAAAATTTTCTGCCAACGCTTTCGCTACCTCATTCGCGGATTTATTCTTTAATGGATACGCCTCTACAAATTTTGTAAGCTCACACTGAAGTGTCAATATATAAACATTGCCCTTTTCGTCCCTATCAAGTGGCCCCACTATATCTAAATAAATTTTCTCAAAAGATGCAGATGCAGTGGTAGTAATTGTCATTGGTTCCTTAGTATGTCTAGAATACTTTTGCTTCTTACACTTATCACATCTATTAATATATTCCGTTACATCTTTTCCAATAGAAGACCAATAATAATACTTCTTCATATTATTCACCATTCTGCGTATACCTGCATGACCACTTGTGGGTAAAATGTGGAAATCATTCAAAATAATCCTCTTCTCATCTTCCCCTTCTACTCTCTGTACATCCTTCACCACACACATTTTAAAATCTTTCGTATGTAGCGATTTACCACTATTTTCCTTTAAATATTGTGCCATTTTTGTAATAAATTCAACGTTATAACGATTTTTTAAAATAATAACTTCTTTTATGCCTTTCTCAATACAAAAATCTACTATGTCTTTCAACAACTCGTCTCGCGATGATGCTGATAAAGATTCATAGTTTACATAAATACTCGAGTTCCCTGGCACATACATTAAATTGCGCGTCTTTGAAAATATCTTTTTATAATTGTTGTTACGTAACATTTTCTCCCATTCATTTAAACATATCTCAACGTCATTTCCTTGTTTTTTAAGAACCTCCACGACCCTAGGGTGATCAGTCCCAGATACCATGGAGTCCGTACCACAAACATTCGGCTCTCTTAACCGTTTGTACTGCGCTCTCGTCATCACGGATATAGTCTTTTCGCGTATGGTTTTCAAATCCTCGCTTGTAATCACTATCCTGGAAAGTGCATCTGCTTGCACATTTTCTTTTCCCTTAATATATTCAACCTCAAAGTCGTATTCTTCCAAACACAAACGAAACTTAGTTAACCTACTTGAAGGATCTGTCATGTTAAACAAATACAACAGCGGCCGGTGATCCGTTTTTACGACGAACCTCCGTCCGTACAAATATGGTCTAAAATGTTTAACTGACCAAACTATTGCCAACAACTCCTTCTCTATTATAGGATAATTTAACTCACTTTTCCCTAAAGACCTACTAGCATATGCAATGGGTTTCCCGTTCCCATTACACAACACACTCCCTAAAGCATACCCCGAACTATCGGTTTGCAATATGAAAGTGTTGTTATCAGAAAAATCTGGATAATCCAACACCGGTGGATTTATCAACGCTTCCTTAAGCAACAGAAAAGACCTCTCACACTCATCGGTCCAATTAAACACGACACCCCTTTTACTCAGTCTATTCATAGGTACCACTATATTAGCAAAATTTGGTATGAATTTCCTATAATAATTCACAAACGCTACGAACCTCTTCACCTCATCAACCGTCGTTGGACGCGGATAACTTTTTACGACTTCTACCTTCTCCGGATCTGGTGAAATACCTTCCTCCGAAATTACGTGTCCCAAATAAAGCACTTGCTTCTTCAAAAATTCACATTTGGATGGATTTAGCTTAAGATTTACTTTCCTCAAGCGTGAAAAAACTGATATAAGATTCCTGTTATGCTCATCCAAATTCCGTCCAAAAATAATTAGATCATCTAAATAAACCAGACACCTGTCATAATTCAATCCAGACATGGCCACAGTCATCAATCTACTAAAAGAACTCGGACTTATCTTCAACCCCATTGGTAACCTACACATCTGATACTGCCCCTTATCAGTTGTAAAAGCAGTGTATCTCCTACTACCTTCTTCTAAAGCACATTGATAATATGATTGCGACAAATCACAGTGACTAAAGTAAACATCACCCGACATTGAATCTAAGATTTCAGTTATATTAGGCAAAGGGAATTTATCATCTTGAATCTTTTCGTTCAACTGCCTGTAATCTATCACCATGCGCCACTTCTTCTCCCCACTACGATCCGCTTTTTTGGGTACAACCAAAACAGGACTAGACCACTCACTAACTGTCTCCTCAATAATATTACTATCCATCATCTCCTGCACTTGCCTATCAACCTCCTTCTTCTGTACATAAGGTATTCTATATTGCCTCCTATAAACTGGAGCACATTCTCTTTCAATCGTATAGACTGCTCATACACATTCGTGACTGATAACTTATCTCCCGGAACATGAAATATATCAGAATACTTCGCGCAAATTCGCTCAATGGACAACCGTTCCTCGGCATTCAAATAATCAAGTTTAAGCAAAGAAAATATTTCCTTAACACGCTCAACGTTCCTTTCCGACTCCGCAAAACTACAACAATCGTAACCACTTAACGGATAAACTTCTACACCGGACATACTACACACAACTTCCTCAGAGTTTGTGTTTAAAATCCTAATGGGTATCATCCCATTCCTAGGCCTAGCCACTACACTTGCCAAAAAAACACCTCCACGCAATTCTTTCCTTACCACTATACAATCTTCTGCTCTATTAACGGGAAAATACCTAACTACTTCACAACGCGGAGGAATAGTCAACAGGTAATCATACGAATTGAGCGGCATCGAAACCTTCTACCCCTTATTACCCTTAAGAGACAACCTATTCAATGAAAAATCTATAATACCACTATATTTCTGCAAAAAATCCTGGCCTAATATGCCTACCGACTTACATGGCAACTCATCAAATATATAAAACCTATGCACGAACGAACATCGACCGTACTCCAAATTTAAATATACATAACCTATAGCTCGCAAACTACCTCCTACACCATTGATCACCAACTCTTCCTTAGCCACTTTATGACACAAAGCGTTATTCGCTATAAAAGTGTTTTTTACGGCTGATATGGACGCACCCGTATCCACTAACCATTGCGTATCTACACTATCCACCAACAAATTAACCCAGTTAATGCTATCACAAGCTAAAATATGCTTAGGCACGAAAAAACCGAGTCTCACTCAGCTGACCGCCTTCATCGTTCCGTGACATTGACACTGCGCCTGAGTCAGCATCGCCCCGCGCGTGCTCAAAACACGCTACACGCCGTCGACCTTGCTGAGTCTGGCGTCCACGACGAGCATTATCGCTGCGACCGCGCATTCCACTGCTATGCCATGTCTTGACATTTTTGCGCGTACGCTCAACAGCTGTTCCATGCTGCGCGTGCCTACTCTCTACAATCTGCCGCCTGTGGTTATTTCCGTAATTTCTTACGCCCGATGAAAAACCACGCCTTGCGGGCCAGCGCTGGTACGTCAACACTTGCGACGACGAAGCACAATCCTCGTCTTCCGCTACCCTAATAGCATCTTTTAAACAAGTTAAATTCCGCGCCGCAATAACTGTAGTTAGACGCTGATTACGAAGCCCGTCGGCAAACTTCCTAATCGCATATCTTTCGTTCAACGGCTGCAAAATTTTATAAGCTTCCGAACTTTCCCCGGCTTGAGAAATAGTCAAATTGACCATCAACTTTTCTATCTCGGCACCAAATTCCGCGACCGATTTATTGTTTTGCCTAGCGCGAGCAAGTTTGGCTTGCACAGCCACGTCCGACTCTACTGTTATTAAATGTTTCCTCATGTCAGCTAGCAGACTGTCCACTGTTGCGTAATTGGAAGACAACCGAATCCTAGCCCCCTGGGTAAGCCGTGTGGTTAGAACGAATTTTACCAAAAGAGTATTATCTGTCCCTTCCAACAGACAACAGTCCTTAGAACTATATAAACCTATGGCATCAATCAAATCTTGGGTCACCTGCTCATCGCCATTCATTTTTGGTAGCAAGCTAACCGCCGTTTTTAAAGAAAATCTTTCCGCCGCCATCTCTAAATCGATTTTGCCGATGTCTTCAAATTTTATAGTATCTACGTACAAATTTTCTATTTTAACTATCAGCTGTGTTAACTCTTCTGAAAATTTGCCCGAACTTGAAATAATACTTTTAAATTTATCGTATAAGGCTTTCGCGTTACTAATTTTCTTATTGAAATTGTCGCCTTTCCGCCTACTAGGAACCTAATTTCACAATACTTTCCCTTCATAATTTTAGCTGCACGAACAGCGACGTCAGTTCCACTTCCATTTAAACTTAACATACTATATGTATACTATTGTCTCTAAATTTACCGCTCGGTCATCACACACACTTAAGTTCACGTATTAATAATTAATCACTTAATCACTTACTTCTTGACGAAGGAACGTTACTTCACCCATATCTGGTCAGGCCATCTGCACAGCCCTGCGAACCTCCCGCTGGTTTAGCTGGTCCTCGATCCAACTGTGGTGACACCTTCTATACATCCGGACTGCCACACCAACGATGACAAGCGCCAAACACACCGCAATAAATAACAGCGCCGCTTGGATGGCCGTCACCTGCTCCTGCGTAACCGCTGCGGCATTCGAACCACCCGCCGCCGTCTGAGCGATGACCACTTCTTCCTTCGACGTTGTGCTCCCCATGGCCCGTGACCTGATGTGACGCGAAGCTCACCGAAGCCCAGTCGACTTCTGCTGCTGTGAATCCCTCGAACGGAGAACTATAACGCCGTCCAGCCGACTGGCAGGGTCGCCATGCGATGTGAGGATGAGGAGGGGTTAAGTAAACGACATGACGTGTGTTACTTGAGAGTCAATTGTGAGCTGCGACTCAACTGTACTCAGCTACAGTCCTCAACTGACCTCTCTCCTTTAATAGGTGGTTTAAATATACATAGATAGTACGTGACTACGTGCTAACACTAAGCCTACGGAGAACAGTATATTTACCTTAACTTAACCCTGAACAGTACGTGACATGCTGATGTACAACATACGTGACACGATGACGAACAACATACGTGACTTCTCATCACATTAGATTTACTGCGGAGTCGATTCGAATATGAGGCTCACCTTCGGCCTTACGCAAGAATATGGAACCACGTGAAGTCCAGCAATACGTGTAATCATTTTCCTTTGCAAACTGTCGAGCTGCATAGAATAGTTTCTGAGCATTAGGAGTTAGGGCTTCTGATATGTACACCGGTTTGTATGTTAATATATGTATGTATGTTAACGCGTCATCGTCCCTGTGGTATGGCAAGGTTCGGGCCACGGATTCCGAACGACGCTGCGCTGTTGAGGACTTCATTGCTGAAATGAATCTATCGATCCATAACACCCCTGATGCACCACCTACTTTTTGCAGCCAAATGGGCGAATCTTGTATTGACGTCACACTTTCTAGTGTTGACGTTCGCTTAGTTAGGTGGCGTGTCCTACCGGACGCGTCTTGTAGTGATCATCGCCTGATCGTGTACGAATTTGTTCCTATGTTTACTCAAGGTCCGTCCCATATTACGGGTAATTTTAGATATAAGTGTAAAGGTGTGAACTGGGAATTTTTTAGCTCGCTTTTTGCTTGTCACGCCAAAGACTTCACTCACGACGGACTATCAGCTGAAGAAAGTGCTGAAATTATGTCAGACACTTTTACATACTGTGCTGACATCGCCATTGGTCGCGGATCTATGACCAATATTCATAGATGTGATTGGTGGAGTTGAACAGCGTAAGTGTTACCGTAGAGCGCGTAGACAGCTTAACAAGCTTAAGAAACGTAAGGTTACCGGAGACTTGTTTACTTCTGCTTTAAATACGTTTAGAGTTGCCAAGTCATGCTACAGAGCATCGGTGGAAAAATCTAAGGGTAATTTATTGCGTAAAATTGTAGAAAAACTAGATAAAGAAGGTCCTTGGTCTCCTTTGTATCATGAGTTTAAAGCCAATAGATCGGTCGATCTTGCGTATATTGAAAACATTAAAGTAAATAATAAACATACCATCGGTATCGAAGAAACAACGGAAGTTCTACTTAATACTCTTATACCCGATGATTCAGCGTTCAACGACAACGATTACCACCAGCAGATCAGAGCGTGGGCTGCTGTGCCTCCTGAATCACCAGCGTCAGATCTACCATCCACTGACGAGTTCATAAATGTTATCAGGAGACTACCACTCAACAAATCATCGGGTGAAGATAAAATTTCAAATAGAATGATTTTAGAAGCGTGTAAAACAGCGGGTGACGCGATCTTAACTGTTTATAATCGATGCATTGCAGGAGGCATTTTTCCTCGTATATGGCGACGTGGTTTTATAAGAATAATCCCGAAAAGCGGCGATAAGCTCCCGGACGATCCAAAGTCGTATCGACCTATAACCCTTTTTTTTTTTTTTTTTTTTGAGGTGGTAAAAATCATCAAATGATTCCTTCCGCCCTGGGTGGGGCGGAAGGGACTGTCAGACTTTTACTGACTAAAAAACCACCCTGTTCCTTCTGTTGCCCTTTACGTTCCGGGGCCACGGTATCCTGTTAAGACGTCCCGCAACCCCGGCAGGCGTTGGCCCCGTTGGGGGCCCCGTCCCTGTGCTGACAGCTCTTTGAGGCGCGCGCGAACAGAACGCGCCGTCGACCCGGGCTAGGTCCTTGATCGGACGGCGAGCTACCCATTACTCGCCGTCCGCAAGCCCGCGCCTACGGTGGCCGGATGTCGCCTCGCGACGTCCGACGCCCTGGGCGTCTCCCGCGGCGGCTGGGGCGTGAGGTGGTTCTCTCCCTCACGCGGCCCGCCTCCTCCTTCGCTAGCATTACTGCTTCGCAGAAGGAGGTGACTGCATCCCATTCCCTCTCGCCCCGGAGCATGGCCTGAACCAGGTCCGGACGCAAGAGGTCGCCGCCGCCTATCGCCTCCGTGAGGACACGGCGGTGCTCTGCCCAAGCGGGGCAGTCCTGCACCGTATGCTCCACCGTGTCCTCCGGGCGATCCACACAGTGGTGACACCCGGGCGTTTCCTCCCGCCCTATCCGACACAGTAACCTCCCGAAACAACCGTGTCCGGTGAGGACCTGCGTCAGGCGGTAGGTGAGGACGCCGTAGCGCCTCTCCAGCCACTCCTCAAAGAGGGGTCTTACCGCCGCGATTGCGGCGTGCCCGGACCTATAACCCTACTACCATCTTTGGGTAAATTTCTGGAGCGCCTTATCGTACCACGTTTGCTTCCAGATGGACCGAAATTTCATAACAATCAATTCGGTTTCACAATAGGAAAATCCACCGTCGACGCGGTGCTTTCTGTCCGGCAAACTGTAAATTTGTCAGAACATAAATACGTGATTGGAATCTTCCTCGATATTTCTGGAGCTTTTGATAACGCATGGTGGCCTATGCTACTACTTAAAATGAAAACTCGCGGCTGCTACAGAAACATCTATAATCTTGTTTGCTCTTACTTTATAAATGGCTCCGCGAAGATCAAACTTGGACATCATTCCGCGTCGAAGCCACTAACCATGGGATGCCCTCAGGGTTCGGTTCTCGGTCCTTATTTATGGTTTTGACGATTTTCTCGCGATTCCACTTCCATGCGGCTGTTCACTAACCGGTTACGCGGACGACGGCCTTCTGCTTATTCAGTCAAGTACTCGGGCTGGGCTTGAGAATTTGGCTGACACATGCCTACGTTTAATATCTCAGTGGGGTGTTCGAAACCGTTTGACCTTTGCACCGCAAAAAACCTATCAGCTTATTCTAAAAGGTAATCTTAAATCATGGCCTAGTATTAAATTTAATAACGTTTCAGTTAAACGTAAACAATCAGTGTGCTACCTTGGTCTGGTCTTAGAAAAGAACTTTTCATTTATTGACCACATTAAAACAGTAGGAGAAAAAGCCAAAAAGATCTTTTATGCCTTAACGAGAATTTCTAAAGCTACCTGGGGCCTATCTTTCTTAACTCTAAAAACTATTTATGGGGCTACTTATCTAGGTTGTATGTGCTACGGTGCACCTGTTTGGGCCGATAGGGCCACCATAGGGGCGGTACGACGAAAATTGCTTCAAAGTCAACGGTTAGCTTTAATATTTTTATGTAAAGCGTATAGGACCGTTAGTACTGAAGGCCTACCAGTACTTGCAGGTGTACTTCCAGTCCATCTCGAGGTGCAGCGACGAGCTGCAATGTACTATTCCGCACGAGAGACCATGGACGCAAACTTTCTGACACAACGTGACCGTGCTAAGATCTCTAGATTATTTAAACCGCAGGCTGACGTCTGGGGTGTCGGTCAGAATACCTCCCCGCGTGCCTATCGGCTGCTTGTCCTTCTGGACTCGTCTGGAGGGAACGGCAGCTGATAGACTGGTGCACCCTGGGCGCGGGTAGTGATCTTCCCTGAGGAATGTGAAGCGATTCCTATCCTCTGGGGAATGTCACTGCCCGTGGCAAAAGTTCTGACGGGAGGGGTCCATTTTGGACCATGGGCGTTTCTCCGCGTGTCCCTCTGATAAGCAGAGGGCACAGCGGAGTAGTGAGGACGGGCTCGGCGTGCACTTACCCTGCCACCGAGCAGACAGAGAGGGATGTCGCCCCTTTCTGTCACCGTCGTAATATCGTAACCCATGTTGGAGTGTCGTGGATCACGTCTCGCGGCTTCAACTGGGACCGAGGGTCTTGGCTTAACCGCCCGGACCGCGAGGTAGAAAACCTCTATAAAAAGTCACCCCGAATCCCAAGCGGCGGCGCACCGTGAGGTGATGTATGGCTGACGGGTGTTCCTATGGAACAATCAGTCATTAGTGCGAACCACTTGTTTTTGGTTGGTTGGTTGGATAATATTTATACTCGTGGGAACAGCAATGGAAAATTATAATTAAACAAATAAAGACGTAGATGGGAGGAAGGGGGATGCTGGGTCGGAGTCCGACTCGGCCCCCAGCGTGGTGAGCGTGGGTAGCTCAGGGAGCTCACGCCGCGCGATGGATGGGCACGGGAAGTTCTTCCGCAAGCGGCCCAGACCGGAGGACGACCGGGCGTCGCTCACCGAGGAAGAGTCGGCCTCGTCTCGCAAGATCCCCACCAGCAAACGCGGTGGGGTCCAAGAGCGAGGCCTAGGAAGGGGAATTGCCCGGAGGGGCAGCGTTGCCGGGAGACCAGCGACGCCTGCTGCGGAAGGTCGGCACCTGGGCGAGACCGGTGTCGACATGGCCCATTCCGGGTCATCTTGCGACGAGGTAGGCGCAACTGGCGGCTCCGATGGTGAGCGTAAGGCCAGGTTTGTGGAGGCTGTGGAAGCTGCCGTTGCAAGTGTGGCCCGGAAAAAAGTGAAGGGGTTGAAGTCCAAAGCCATGGACGCGGCTTCGGCCACCATAATGGCGGCGGCGGAAGCCAACTTCACGGGCGTAGCAGGGGAGGTCCCCAAACTTCGGGCGGAGGTGGCTCGCCTGTCGGCCGCCATGGAGCTCCTAGTTGAGGAGAATAGGAGGCTCCAGGCGGACCTGGCCGAGCTTCGCGGGTCCAGCCCCCACCAGGCGCCCAAATCGGGGGGCCAGCGAAGCCAGCCCTTGCCAGTTGAAAACCAGGTTCTGGACCTGGTACGGCAGGAGCTGGCGGCCTTCAAGGCACGGTTCTCCGTCCTGGAGGGTATCGTGCTGCGCCCCCCTCTGGCGGCGAGTGGGACGGCCCCGGGCGGTGGCAAAAGGGTCACCTATGCGGCCGCCGCCTCAGTGCCGAAGCCGGGTAACCAGCCCCTCAGTAGGGCTGGGCCGGCCCCTGCGAAACCGGCTCCGGCAAAGCCGGCGCCGGCACAAAATGTGGCGTCCCAAAAGAGGGGCAAGGCGGCGCCCCAGCCGCCGCCTCCCCCTCCGCCCTCTAACCCTCCCGCCACTGAAGCCGAATGGCAGGTGGCCGGAGCGAAGGAGAAGGGACGAAAGGCAGCCAGATCGGCCAGAGCGGCCACGAAAAGAGCGGAGGAGCGGCGGCGACGCAAGGAGCGAAGCGCCGCGGCAAAACTTCGCGCCCCTAAGACCGCGGCTGTAGTAATAACGCTACAGCCGGAGGCGGCCAATAGGGGCGTGACGTACGGGGAGGTTCTCACCAGGGCCAACGCGGCGGTGAACCTCTCCGAGCTCGGGATCACCGGGGGACTCAAGCTCAGGGTTACCGCAACAGGGGCCCGAATGTTGGAGATCCCCGGTGCCACCAGCGGCCCGTCTGCTGACGCTCTGGCCGAAAAGCTCAGAGCGTCCCTAGACGAGGACGAAGCCCGAGTGTCCAGACCCGTCAGATGCGCAGACATGCGCATCCTAGGGCTGGACGATTCGGTCACCGTGGAGGAGGTGGTGGCCGCCGTCGCCAGGACGGGTGGATGCCCTGCCGAGCAGGTGAAGGCAGGCACCATCCGTCCGGGGCGCGCGGGCATGCAGACCATCACGCAGACCATCAGCTGCCCCGTGACGGCGGCCAGAGCTATTGTTGGTGGCCGAAGGCTGCTGGTGGGTTGGGTCGCGGCAACAAGGGGCCCTCGAGGGGGCTGCAATGGATTGCCAATAACGGCTCCATTGCGCCTCCTCCAGGCGAACATCAACCACTGCGCCTGCGCTCAGGATCTGCTGTTCCAGAGCATGGCGCAGTGGTCGATAAATATCGCCGTGGTCGCTGAGCCGTACTTCGTCCCGCCCAGGGAAGATTGGGTGGAGGACCTTAGCGGCTCGGTGACCATAATTGCGTCGGCCGCCGCCGGCACCCCGTCCCTTGAGGGAGTCAAGAAAGGACAGGGGTGCGTAGCAGCCCGGTTCGGGGGGATTGTTGTAGTTGGTGTCTACTTCTCCCCGAACCGAACTCTCGCCGAGTTCCACAACTCCCTCGTGGAGTTGAGTGTCGTCGTCGGAAGCCATTCCCTCCCCGTGCTAGTGCTCGGGGACTTCAATGCCAAGAACGTGGCTTGGGGTTCTCGCTGCACGGATGTGCGGGGCAGGATGCTGGAGGACTGGGCCCTGGAGAGAGGCCTAGTCGTCCTGAATCGGGGTTCTGTAGCAACGTGCGTGCGGATGCGGGGCGAGTCGGTGGTGGACATTTCGTTTGCCAGCCCCGCTCTGTCACCGCGGGTGCTTGACTGGCGCGTTATGGAGGGGGTGGAGACTTACTCCGATCACCGGTACATCCGGTTTGACGTCTCCGCCCAGAACTCCAGCGCGCCGGTCATACACGCCCCGAGTGGTCCGCGGTGGGCGCTGAAGCAGCTGGACCGGGAGCTTCTCCTGGAGGCCTCGATCGTGCAGGCCTGGGTGTCATCACCGGTCAGGCCTGCCAATATCGACAGTGAGGTGGAGTGGTTCCAGGAGGCCATGTCCGAGATATGCGACGTGGCAACGCCCCGAGTTCGGGCAGTAAGCGCCCGCCGGCAGGTGTACTGGTGGTCGCGAGAGCTGACGTCTCTGCGCGAGGCATGCGTCGCTGCGCGGCACCCGTACGCCAGGCATCGCAGACTCCGCATTCGGCCACCGAATGCGGCAGTCATTGAGGCGGAGCTGTACGAGGGATACAGAGAGGCGAAGACCGCCCTCAACGAGGCCATCCTGCGGGCAAGAGCTCAGGCCCGCGAGGAGTTGTTGGAGACTCTCAACGGAGATCCGTGGGGGCGCCCTTACAAGACGGTGCGGGGCAAACTCCGCACCTGGGCCCCCCCGCTGACGCAGAGTCTCCGGCCGGAGCTCGTTGAGGACGTGGTGAGCGCTCTGTTCCCCTCGCGGGGGGAACATCCTCCCCCGCCCATGGCTCCGCCGCTCGCGATGCCGGAAGCGGACCACACCGACGACGACATTCCAGAGGTGACTGGGGTAGACCTGAGGGTGGCGGTACGCCGGCTAAAGGCCAAAAATACCGCCCCGGGACCCGATGGCTTGCCCGGGAAAGCCTGGGTCCTGGCCTCAGAGGCTCTAGGGCCCCGACTGGAGGGGCTCCTAAGCGCATGCATGGAGAGGGGCCAGTTCCCACTTCGTTGGAAGACGGGGAAACTGGTCCTCATTCGGAAGCCGGGGCGCCCTGCGGACTCGCCGTCTGCATACCGGCCCATCGTGCTGCTCGACGAGGTGGGCAAGCTCTTCGAAAGAGTCATTGCGGGCCGCCTCGTCGGGCACCTGTCTGGGATGGGGCCGGACCTTGCGGACAACCAGTTTGGTTTCCGCAGGGGGCGCTCTACGGTGGACGCCATCATGCGCGTGAGAGCTCTCACGACGGGGGATGCTGTGTCCCGGGGTGGGGTTGTGCTGGCGGTGTCGTTGGACATCGCCAACGCGTTTAACACCCTGCCCTGGACCTGCATTAGGGAGGCACTCCGGTATCACCGGGTGCCGAACTACCTCCGTCAAGTGGTCGGGGCCTATCTGACGGATAGAGCCGTGATCTACCCTGGTCGAACTGGAGAATGGAACCGGCGGGAGATGTCGTGCGGTGTTCCACAGGGATCGGTGCTGGGGCCGCTCCTGTGGAACATCGGTTACGACTGGGTGCTGCGTGCTGACCTCCCCGAGGGCGCCAGTGTTGTCTGCTACGCGGACGACACACTGGTCCTGGCGCAGGGGAGGTCGCACGAGGCGGCGGCCGACGTCATGACACGCGGGGTTGCGATAGTCGTAGAGAGGATCCGGCAATTGGGACTCGAGGTGGCTTTGCACAAGTCCGAGGTCATGTGCTTTCATGGGCCTCGGAACACGCCACCGTTGGGATCCCAAATCACGGTGGGAGGGGTTCACATCGGCGTCGGGTCAACGATGAAGTACCTGGGACTCGTCCTCGACAGCCGGTGGAACTTCGTTGAGCATTTCCGACGTTTGGCTCCCAAGTTGGAACGGGCTGGGGCCGCCTTCAAGCGGCTCTTACCCAACCTGAGGGGTCCAAACGCCTCCTGCCGGAGGCTCTACGCGGGGGTCGTGCGGTCGATGGCCCTTTACGGGGCCCCGGTGTGGGCGCGGGGGTTGAGGCGACGTGCCGCCCACTACCTAAACGCGTCCCAACGGGTGATCGCCATAAGGGTCATCCGAGGATACCGCACGATCTCCGGTGAGGCGGCGAGCCTCCTTGCCGGATTGCCGCCGTGGGATCTGGAGGCGCTGGTCCTCGCGCGCCTGCACGAGTGGCGCGTGGAGGTACTAGGCCGGGGGGAAACTCCGCTGCCGCGGCAAATCGCCGCTCAGCGGACAGACCTCCGGCTTGATCTCATGGTGACATGGAGAGAGCGACTGTCGCAACCCCGTGCAGGGCACGCCTCTATCGAGGCGGTAAGTCCCCTCTTTGAGGAGTGGCTTGAGCGGCGCCACGGCGCCCTCACCTTCCGCCTGAAGCAGGTCCTCACCGGACACGGATGCTTCGGGAGGTTCCTGCACATCATCGGGTGGGAGGAAACGCCCGGGTGTCATCACTGCGAGGATCGCCCCGAGGACACGGTGGAGCATACCGTGGCGGTGTGCCCCGCTTGGGCGGAGCACCGCGACGTCCTCGTGGCGGCCATCGGCGGCGGCGAACTCTCGCGTTCGGCCCTGGTGCAAGCCATGGTCCGGAGCGAGAGGGAATGGGATGCAGTCGCCTCCTTCTGCGAAGCAGTAATGCTAGCGAAGGAGGAGGCGGGCCGCGTGAGGGAAAGAACCACCTCACGCCCCAGCCGCCGCGGGAGACGCTCCGGGCGTCGGGAGCCGCGAGACGACTCCCGGCCACCGTAGACGCGGGTCTGTGGGCGGTGAGCAATGGGTAGCTCACCGTCCGTTCGTTGATAACGACAGACCGTGTCGACGGCGCGTTCGTGTTCCACGCGCGCCTCAAAGAGATGTCAGCAAACAATTGAAGGGGCCACTAAGGGCCGATGCCTGCCGGGGCTGCGGGTTGTTCGAAAGAGATACCGCGCCCCCGGAACGCAAAGGGCACAAGAAGGAACATGGATGGGTTTTAGTCAGTAAAAGTCTGACACTCCCTCCCGCCCCGCCCAGGGCGGGGGAAGTCATTTGATGATTTCCCATCGGTAAAAAAAAAAAAAAAAAAGGCTGACGTCTGGGAGGAACTTTTAACCGAATGGCAATGTAGGTGGGATAAATCTATCAAGGGCGCCTGCATCAGTTCTTTCCATCCGTTCGTGAGCGGCTGGCTAGAACATGGCTGGAGGTGGACCACTGTGTTGCCCAATTTCTCACAGGTCATGGTAACTTTAAGAGTAAATTATTTTCTTTCAAGCTTGTTGCTTCTCCTTTGTGTCAATGTTCTACATCTGACTGTGAATATGAAGAATCTGCTCATCACATCTTATGGGAGTGTATTCTTTGGCAGAATGAACGCAATATTATGCTAGATAGTGTACAGGCTACATCCGGTGTTGTTTATTATGCGGACCTTGTAGAAACTAGAACTAATTTCCGTGCGTTCAAGCGTTTTTGCCATACCTATTACTGGAATTAAAAGTAACAGCTCACATTAGGACCCATTAATTTAGTAATAATTGCAATCCGTGGTGCTTGGCAATCTGGGCTTTTCCCAGTTGCAAACGTCCCTTTGTGCCTATTGGCCTAGTTCTGTTCTGTCTCCTGCTTGTATGGAGGGAAGTGGAAACTATTTTTTTCTTACTCCTCCGCTATTCTTTTCTGATTAATTTCGTTGCGGGACCCAAGACAGTTAATCGTTTCTCTGGGAATCGTCGAGCTTCATTGCCTCGACGCTTTTCTGGTGGCCTCCACTGTTGATTCTGGCTTTCAGGAGTTGCAGTGGGTGGGAACAGTGGCGGGCTTGTCCCAAAAAAAAAAAAAAAAGCCAGCACTCTGACAATATAATAGAGTCACAGGTTAGTTTTATTTTACTTAGTAAAACTTGCAGACCATCAAAGTTGCAGTTAATACTGCGGATGTTTGTGTGTAGCAATTTCAGAGATGTTTCATTACTTTTAATAAAATCATGACAATTCTCAGGAGCACAGGTATGAGCTGATGAAACACTCATAGACTCGATTTCTGATGAGATGTTGTTACAGCTTATGTTAAGCATTGTATATATTATAATCACAAGTAGACCTATTTGTAAACACAGAAGATAAAAAATGACCACGACAACCGGCGACGATGGGTGAGTCTGAGGAATACATTAGTTCTATTGAGTGGTGAAAGTTACCATTAATGAAGAAGATGTTTTGCGAGGAACATGTGAGTGATTGGTTTGTAAAACTGTGCTGTGTGTGGTATAATAGGGTGAGTGTATGGTATAGTAGGGTGTGTGGAGTATTTTTTTCAAAGAATACTTTAAACGTAAAAAGTAGCAGAAAAAAGTAGACAAAAACATTCAACAAAATCATAAGGGGTAGTCACATTGACATAGAGATTTTATCGAGACATTGTTTTGATTTGATGTTTATCGACTTTAATCCATCTTCCCTGCGCAGAAGTACGTATCCGTTTGCCGTCCAGCAGTACTTGAATCCATGTGAGCTTGCAAACTTACGTGCTTCAAAGAAGAGTTTCCTAGTAGAGAGCGATAGCCGTCGATAGCGCGTCAATCACGCTATTTTTCAACGTGACGGAGTGAAACTCTGCGATTATGGACCTCTTGGAGCCTTTTTTGTTGGGGATGCTATACGAGTCTCGCAAGTCGGACGGTGCAATAATAATAATAATATATTTCTTTATTAGACATCAGAGGTCCATGGGTTAGTAACAGAACACTTATAATCTATGTTAGTAAAATGCAATATGTACGTGTGCTATGTTGTGCAATATGTCCTATCGGCAAAAGTTCCGCGTGCTCACCTTTAAGGCGATTATCGCATAGCACCGCTGTCGACTCGGTCACCGTATGCATGCGTTTTGACCAATAGGAAGCGAATTTTAGTTGTGTTCGTCATAATACAATGACGTGTAGAAGCGGACACTCACACTAGTGTGCGGGCGCACATTAGTAACCTGTTTCCCTCGTTTTGTGAAATGTTTTTTCAATGTTCACAAATTCTAATTGTCGTTTCGGTTTCAAACTATGATATTATGGCCCGCGTGAGCTCTTTTATAAATCATTGTTGTCAAGAAGTTATTCCGTACTCATTATAATAAATTATGTTTGATTTAGAAAATGTGTTATTGGTATTATTTAATAAGTATCAACCTTCCACAAAAAAAAATTATATTTCGTATTAAGATAACATGTAAACAACTACTAGTGACTCGCCCCAGCTTTGCACGGGTGTTACAAATCACTGAAACGTTTAGTTTTTCTCTAATATAATTTATACACCTAAATTTCTATGAATTTTGTATATTGGTAAAATCCTACGAAAATCAGTACTGCAGTATTTGAGACTTTTTTATTATATGTAAGGATAAGAATTTTATCCGCTTGAAAATTCTATTCTTACAGAGCATTTAATACTGGAGATTTGAAAACAGATATTGACTAATAAAATGCACATTTTTAGTTTATATTAATGCAATAAAAAACTGTTTAAAATTTTTTTATTAGCACGCTTTCATTAGTTTCATCTGTAACTAACTTTATTATAAAATATTGGAAATCCTACCTCTATGGGTAGTAAAGTGCTTATTTTTTAAAAAATTATTGTTAATTTTAGGTAGTTATTAAATATTTTCATCTCATGTATAGTAGGTAAGAGATTTTTGCTTTAAAGTAACTCTTAGTGTGAAATATGCACTGGGTTCTTTATAATTCACTTATGATTTGCCAATTTTTTCAGGAAAATAAAACAACAATTTAAATTATAATTTATTTTTATGCATCTTTTCTTGAAAAAATTACATAGAAAGAAAGAAAAACTGTTTATTTACACAAAAATGTCGCACATTACATAAGAAAACATGTAAGAAAAAGCAAAATAAAAACAAGTTAGTATTAAGTCTAAAAAACTAAAGGCAAAAAAAAAATACAAATAAGAAATATGCGCCACTACCGCGCGAAATAGCATTAATAGCATAATTGTCTTGTCAGGCAATCAGCCTAGCAGGTTGTTCATATTTATAGGTAAAAATAAATAATACAATAATATTATTACCTAATTATTAACATAAGAAATACATATTTTCTAAACTAGGTATAGATATCTTATAATAATTATTACACACGTTATTTTAGCATACCACATAATATTATACATTACACTTACTTTATTACATTATTTATCAAATACTAGCTGTCTCGCGCGGTTACCACGCGTCTTTAAATAGTTATTGCTCCGTGATGAGCGTGATATTTACGTGTTCTAGAAACGCGTGGCTTATTCCCATATCATACTATACTGAGTCTTGGTGTTTCTTTGCCTCATCCATCTTTTTTGTTATTTTTTTTTTTGTTAGTTATTTAGTTTTTATCTACTTAGTTTATTTTGTTATATATGTGTATAGACGTGTGTGTATGTGTTAAATATGAGCAGGCATTCATGGAACACGTTGCTTATAATATTTTTCCTAAATCTGGCTATCATACAAAAATAATTACTAGATGATAATATCATATACAATAACACTGGTAGTTTCAGACATTAGCGCGATTAAACAAACAAATATTCAGATTTACTATATTATTAGTACACATTTATTTACATTGATTAAACAGGACGACTTTAAAATAACTGGCACAATCATTGGACAAATAACATTAAAATAATATTATTAAAGAATTAGAATAATAACTGTTAGAATGATTGAAATAATATACCAAAATAAAGGTTGTAAGAAAACACATCAAACTGACACCACCCTGAAATTTAAATGATTTTTTCTTGCAATGAAATGATTTATCGTGGTAGTAAACACCATAAAAAAATGTGATAAAAAAATCTCAAAACTGATCTATTTCGAAACAATTAATAGGTATTAAAATTAATATTTTTTATTATTTTTGAAAACAATAACATTTTTAAGGATTCTTTAAAAGAATACAAATTGCAAAAATATATTACGTAAAAAAAATCGCATAATAGAAAGAAAAGTTTTTCAAAGAGGATCTCATTTCAATTTTAAGAAATTTAAAATAAATATAACAATAAACCTGTCAAGGATCGCAAATCAATATTTTTAACGTCACTATTTGGGCCACCTGAATGTTAAAATTAAATTATACATTATTAAAAAACTAATACTTTGTCGCTGCTCCTCCCGCGTCTATAACTGCATCGCACCGGCTACGCATGGACCTAACCAAGACTTCGCACAAGTTTGAACCCTTAATGTATCCCAAGCTTCTTCGCAATGGGTGACAAGTGCTTCCTTGGTTCTTTCTGTCCTATTAACCCATTTCTAAACCATAAAACCCCATAAATTTTTAATGGGGTTTAAGTCTGGCGATCGGGAGGGCCATGGCACTGTTTTAATTTGTGGTTGCTCTCGCAACCACTCTCGAACAACTAGCGCATGGTGTATCGGGCAATTATCTTGGAAAAAATAAAACTCTGGCACCTCCATTTCTGGAAACACCGTGCGCATAGTCGGTAACATAATATGTTCAAGCACATCTTTATATGTGTGGCCATTTGCCCTCCCCGGTATGAAAGCCAGTTCGCCTGGTCCAGCAGCACTCATCCAGCCCCACATATTCACGACAACTCGTCCTGATTCTGCATTTGGGATAACATTTCGAGGTTCGTATCTTGTGTTATCTATACGCCATAAATTCCGACGACCTTGTTGGCTAGAGTCGAAGTCTCTGTAGTCCCGAGCGAATCGTACGCGAGCAGCTTTTTGGTCGTAGAGTCAAAATATATTTTTTTTGCGGGCCGTCTGTGCTGCACTCCAGCTCTATGTAACTCTTTAGTTTGCATTTAAACATCAAATTCTTGTGCGAAATTGCGAGTAGGTGTAAATGGGCTTTCTTGAAATGTAGCTATCATATTGGCCAATTGCCCTTCGTTGATACCCCGAGGTCGAGGTGCACGAACATGCTGAGTTAGATCTTCTTCTTCATATCTGCGCACCCAACGGCGCACTGTGGTTCTCTGTAAAAAAAAGTAACAATTAGGTTTTTGATCAATTTTTTTGTGATAAATGAAAAGATATACAATATAAATTTTATTGCAAAACTAATTTTTATTTTTTTATTTTCGTTATAGTCAAGTTATTTTAAAATAAAAATTTACTTTTGAATCCAGTACCGAAAACCCCCGAATAAACATGAGCGCGTGTGACGTCATACGTTTAGCTGCCAGATGAAGTAAGTAAAAATTATGAAGTCACAACTATAGTCATATGATATTTTTTAAAATTTTGACAATTTTTAATTGTTTGTAATTAATTGAAATAATTTTCTTAACGTTTGTTGTATTAAATAGCAACATTATTAATAATAAATTAATAGTATTTAATTTATTATTAATAATGTTGCTTGTATTAAATACCAATATATTTTTTTTCAAATTCCCTGTTAGCATCGAATTGTCACATAATATTGGAATTAAACAATACATTACTAGCAGTATGCAAAAGGATTAAGTTATTAACAAATAAACCCTAACTTTTTAAATATCTATTTTAGTTATTAACATTGTTATCTGTATTTTATACGGATAGTAGACCACAAATAGATATTTAACAATGGCATTGTAGTAAATTCCAACATTGTGTAAAACTCTCCCAAGCAAATTTGTGCATTATTGTTAACGACTTAAGTGCGGTAACTCAATTTCAAAATACATTGATGACTTAAAATGAAGGGCTATTGTTTAATAAGCAGGTGTTGAAAGATTTGTTATCGGGTCATAAAATGTCCAAACAATGTCTTTGAACGCGCCGATATTAAAAAAAGAAAGGAAAAAACAAACCTCTTTTTAAATTACTATTTTAAATATTATGTAAACGTAATTTCTTATTTTATTTTTGCAAAATTCTAAGTTATGTATTTTATTAATATTTATCGCAAATAAGCGATCTACCTCGACTTTGCACGGGTCTTACAAATCACTAACATGCTCGGCTTTGCTCTTTAATAATTTGCATGCGCATAAAATCCTTCCAAAAAAATTCTCTAAATGAGAGTGAGAACCCATATCAAAATCCGTTGCATTGTTTAGAAAAAAATAGCGGAGAATCAGACAGACAGACAGAAACAGCGACTTTGCTTATACTACATTATTTCTTTTACACAAAAACGCACGATTAACACACGATTTCCTTAGAATAAAATTTCTAATAACTACAACAAATATACGAAATATAAAAAATGCATGTAGGTTTCTTTTAGGCATTCAAATATAATATGAATTATTAAAAATTTGTTTGTAACATACGATTTAATCTATAAAACTCTGTTGTCGGGCCGACGGCGACGTCGGCGTCGGCTCGCGAAACAATAACTTTTAACGGTAACAGAAGAAAAAATATGAGATCTATATAATAGTGCAAACAATAAATATATAGCTCAGTACAGGAAACCAACATGCACTTAACTTATTTCTATCTCTAGATAAAAAAAATAACTTACTTGTAGATTTAACTCCAGCGCAATTTGGGATATATTCAATCCTTGTCTATGCAAGACAATGATTTCATTTCTTTCTTCCTGATTGAGGTTTCGGGTTGTCATCGTTAATGACAAAACACAGCCCTCAGGTAGTCACGATACACAGTCCAGGATACGAGCAAGGGTCAAAAAGAGTTCCACGATCACAGTCCGGTATACAAAGCAAAGGTCACAGTTGGGCAGGCAATAAGTCCGATAGAAATAAACAGGTCGTAAAATAAAATTGGGATGAAAACGGGAAGCGTGAACAATTAGCGAGATGCAAATCGGCACTGGCTAATGTTTGTTGTCATTTTTTGCCGCACGCACTTACTGCACTCACACAAATATGTATTGTCTCTAATTGGGTGGAGGTAGGAAGGGGCGTGGTCTGTCACTATCTGCGCTTCCGCAGGACTATTTTCTTAACTGAGCATGCTTAAGTTTTGCCGATAGTACGTTTAATGCCTTACACACATCAACAACCATTAACGGCACAGCAGGCGAATCCTTCTCGGACGGCGGCAAGTTGCGGATTTCGATACTAGAATTACGGGAGTTGGTCTGTATGACGCGTATGGTTTGTTCCAAATCGCCTATATGGTCTAGCATTTTCACACGTTCTTTATTTAAACTATCAAAGCTTGATTTAATCTCTTCATATTTTTTGTCGGCAAATTTAATATTTTTCTCCATTTCCAAGTAGCTACTGCGGATTTTTTCATTTTGTAGCTTAACTTCGGCAACATCGGCAATTAATTTACGCAGTGTCTGATCCTGCTCTTTCTTCCACGAGGACAGTAAATCCTTCATTTCCTCCTTAAAAATTTGCAATTCACTAGATGTGGAGATATTTCTAGGTCGTTTTGCGCGGGAGGTAATGTTGGCGAACTCGATATCACGAGTAGCAGCCGGAAGGTCGGGGCTGGAAGTAGCATGTTGGATTTCCTTTGGCGGAGTGCATTGCATTTTTTGGCAACGAAACAAAGACCTAATTTTCAAAAGTGTAGAAAATAGTAATAAACAATGTAGGATAAAATACCGTAATGAGCGGCAACTGAGGACTTCGTCGTATTGTCGCTATCGCAGAGCTACGCTCGTACGCTGTGACGTCAGCCGCACGTCGGTAGGGATGCGTTAATTAGCGCCGGCAAGGCAACGCTGCTTGGTTCCGAGTCTCGAGCGGTCAACTCCCGCGTCGAATGTAGGCGGTTCAAATCCAGCCGAGGCCTCCAACCGCGTGCGTCTTTTTGAGAATATTTGTGTCGCTTGTAGACAAAAATATTGCTGTCACTTTCGCAGGGTGGAGCTTATTCATATAAACTCTTATGGAAGAAGCGAGAATTCAATTTAAATTTCTGAACCGATCCGGATTTTTCAAATAGAATTTAGAGACAAGAGACAAGAATAAATATTGTAACTGTGTCCGCGTCGTACCTGACCGCTGTCGCTGAAACACCTTAAGTTTGTCCGCTAGCTGAGCCGACTCAAACCGGTTTGTTGTACCCGAGCGGGCGCCGGGGCGCACTCCTCGCGCGCCTTGTCGGTGACAGGTCACGCACACATAGCTGCGCGTGTAGTAGTGTACCTACGCTCGGGCGTTAGTATGAAGCTTGCCTTCTGGTCTATTCTGTGCTACTTTTATCTTATATAAAGATTTATCTAAAAAAATGTTATAGTTATTACTAATACTAACCGCTGCCTGTGACTCTGCTGTGGGAATCATTCATTGTGGTGCAATAATCATGGTCCATAATAGTGATGACAAGTGCTGTAACAGAAATCATAAAGTTAATTAGAAATTTAGAATACATCGATGATAATATGTAGGTGTACACATACAATCCAACAAAACAGTACTAATTATACAACCTTATTTTTAGTTCTAAACAAGGTGAATAGGACTACAGGGTGAATCAAAAACGATACTTTGAAAGGATTCAAACAGTAAACGTCAATTTTTGCCAAAAACAACTGCATTTCCCAAATGAAATCTTACACTATACGACATGCAATCTGGTTGTCATTAGAGTGATAACCTAGTAATTACGCTCCATAAACTTATCAAATTATAATATAATTATGTAGATACATACCTTCATTCTTAATACTAGAAGTAGGTTGATCGAGATGTAAATCCAAAAAATGTTGGGCTGAGCAGGAAGGAGTATCTCTGTTAGAGATATCATCTGTTTCTCCCATACCAGATTCTGTAAAAATAAATAAGTTATCTATCAGTCTATTAGGTAAAACTATTAATATAATACTTAACTTAATGTAGCAATACTCATACCATTTAAATAAAGTGTTGGAACTCCTAAAGCGCACACTCTATTGTTTTGGTTTTTGCATTTGTCAGAGAAGTGCCGATCACAAATGCGTTGATTTCTATAATATTGATAATCCTCTGCAGTTTCCAGTTTGCCTTCGATTGCTTGAACCCAAGTAGTATATAATATTATTGGGCATTCTATACCACTATCGGCAAGTAGCTCGGCGAGTGCGCCTCGCTGCCGACAGTGGTATAGAATGCCCAATAATCAACACTCGACTCGACTCGACTCTCCACTCGACCGATAAACTCGAACGAGACTGTTGTACCGTGTACTTGATTAGGAACGATTTACTCGACCAATGACTAGTAACTTGCTCCTTACCACTATCTTCCATACGGCTGGTCAGCATGCCGCGTTTCCGAGCACGATGAACAATCAACCATTTACTTACCATTGCACTTGACCGGTCACTCGAGTTGCATTTACTGTTAACATAGAATAGCGAACGAGTGATGTGATGACTGTAACAAACCAATGAAATTACAAGTAGTGAAAAAAGCGTTAACGGGTTATTATTGTAAATAAAAAACAACTGTAAGATACGGTATTTGGTTTAATTATCATAAAATTTTGGTTTGCCTGGAAACAAGATATCAGGCGCACGCACGAGCTCTTGTAATTTTTGCCACTGAGGAGAATCCGTGTCAGTCTGGAACTTGATTCGGACGAGCGCCTTCTTCCACAGCTCGGCGGAGTCGGTATGGCGAGCGTCGTCAGCCTTGTACACCTTACAGTCGATGTAGTACTGTCCGTCGGTGCTCTTTGCTCGGCGCTCACAGCCGCTGGCTACGCGGTTCACAAAGAATGAAGTTAGGTGATCCGATGCATCTTCTTTGTGTGGGATGTCGCGGTTGTTACTGATGCTGAATATGTCGATGCCAGTATTTACTTTTTTACTGAAACAATAACGGAAACGGTCATTAGTTAATGTTTAGAACGAGAGATGCATGCGCAATAAAAACTATCTGCTGTAAAAATATAACAACTGACTCGGCTTTGATCAATACTGTAATCGATCAAATCAAATCGATCGATTCAAACAATAATCAAGTGAATCTGCACTTGTTTTAAAATAATACGTAAAAGTAATTGCACGATTATAATTTAGTTAGTAGATATGTGACTAAAGTAAGTAAATAATTAATTCACCTGGCACGAGCTACGGTTGTTGATAGTGACTGCATCTTGCGTTTCCCATTGCTGTCTGTAGACAGTTTACGGCTGCACTTCAATTTTTGTCCAGTGATCGATGCTAGCGAGTAATCACACTCAGAGTCTGACCTGAAATAATGATAGGGAAAATTTAGTCACACAATTATTATTAATGATCTCAATGGAGTAGTGTCCATTGAGTAGGGACTATACAACACAAGTGTGTGCGCAAACATTGGTTTTCCCACATGCCCATGGGATAGCAAAACCATAGAGAGATCGGGTGCAGGATCGATGGCTTTACATGTTGTTCAAAACACGGAAGACTGGATCGAAAATAATGACTACTTCGAGGGACCGAGCTCGACATACTATGAGCAGCTCGCGTGATCTGTGAAGTGACGCGCCCACAAACAAACATTACTATAAATTACAAGCGGATCACAAGTGTGAGCCATGACAACGAACAGAATATTTTATAAGACTTACATTTTTCAATCAGAAGTTTCACTCGGTTTGATGACTTGGTTGGTGATGGCGGCAGCGAGTGGCTATCGACAATGTCGTCGCTGATATTGTAGACAACACAGACTGTTTGTATACCGATGATAACAGAGCACTTCGTTGCACTTGCAGACTGTGAATACTTTGTCACGCATACTTGTAGCTTATAAGTTAAAATCAAATTATAAATAAAGCATGTTAAAAACACTTCAATCAATCTAGCATTGTTGTGTTGAAGTAAATTTTTCTATAGTCGTATTGTACATGTACATTACAACATCATTACTATTACAATCATAGGTTACTGTAGGTAATTGTATTTTTAACTCTGCCATCCACTGACGGCCTTTTTTTTTTTTTTTTACCGATGGGAAATCATCGAATGACTTCCCCCGCCCTGGGCGGGGCGGGAGGGAGTGTCAGACTTTTACTGACTAAAACCCATCCATGTTCCTTCTTGTGCCCTTTGCGTTCCGGGGGCGCGGTATCTCTTTCGAACAACCCGCAGCCCCGGCAGGCATCGGCCCTTAGGTTAGGTTAGGTTAGGTTAGCTGGGCTGTTTCCGCACTTAGCCTCTTTATTGGGCCATTGTACGTATGAAAAGGATATCCTTGAGGAGTTACTCCAACCATCCCAGATCCTCCCAGAATGCCAGCAGTCTTTTCAGACTGTTGCAGGCTTCGGGGAGCGATACCGGCGATTGGAGAGTCCGTGCCCGTTGATCTGCCACGCTTCTGCACTCCAAGAGCACGTGCTGTGGTGTTTCTTCCGCCTCCATGCATCCTCTGCACACAGGGCTGTCTGTCACACCTATAGTGAATAGGTGTTTGTTTAGGGGACAGTGGCCGGTTATGATGCCTATGATCTTCCGAATTTCGTCCCGTTTCAATCTAATAAGGCTGCGGGCAAGTCTTTTTGATGCTTCCGGAACTGCATTCTTTGTTTGCCTGCAGGTTACACTGTTTCTCCATTCCGTATGGTGTGTTTCCTCGGTTTTCTTACGTAGCCATAATTTTATTAGACGGGCCTGTTGGTTTGACGGGCCTGTTGGTCTAGTGGTTAGCGGCCCTGACTGCTAAGCCGGAGGTCCTGGGTTCGATTCCCACCAAGGACAAACTTTGTGTGATGAGCATGATTGTTAGTTCTGTGTCTGGGTGTGATTTATCTATAATATGTATGTATTTATAAATTATATAAGTATGTATATCAGTTGTCTGGTTACCATAACACAAGCTCTGCTTAGCTTGGGATCAGATAGCCGTGTGTGAGTTGTCCCGAGATATTAAAAAAAAAAAAAAAAAAAAAATATTATTTGGGCTTGAGGTATGGGAAGCAGCGGTTCCGGGCCGTATACTGTTGTCTTCATACCTCTTTTAGCCAATTCATCGGCTGCATCGTTACCCAGTGAGTTACTGTGCCCTTTTATCCATTGCAGGGTTACCTTGTTTGTGTTCGCAATGTGTTGGAGTGTATTATGACATTCCAAAACGAGGGCAGAGTTTATAGTGTTGTTTTGTAGCGCTTGAAGCACCGATGGACTGTCTGAGATAATTTTAATGTTGAGATCTCTGACGTCTCTGGCTGCAACTGCTTGAGCCGCTCTGGTGATGCCAATGCATTCTGCTTGGAAGATCGTGTTAAGTTTACCTAAAGTTGTTGACATTTTGATGTTTAGGTCGTTTGAGAAGACGGCAGCTCCAGTACCATAATTGGTTTTGGACCCGTCTGTGTATATCCGAACTTCATTGATGCCAGAGTAGTCTTCGGCTTCCGCCTTAAGTTGGATATCATATCTTCGATCAAAGATGTGGTGACATGAAGTTCTGTCCATGGGTGCCTCAAGGAGTGGTATTTCCTTTAGAACCCCTTGCAAAACTTTGGAGTGTGTTGTGTCTGCGTTTAATTTCCACAGTCCGTGCGACCTTAATCTTAAGGCGGCTATCTTAGCCTCTTCCTGTATGATGAGATCTAGAGGTCTCAAGTTTAGGAGGTACTCTAAGGCGGCTGATGGAGTGGTTTTCATACATACGGTGGCTGCTACGCTCGCTAAGCGTTGCAGACTTTAGAGTTTTGTTTTTACTGTGGTCAGTTGTGTTCTGGGCCACCACACAACTGATCCGTAGGTCAGAGAGGGTCTGATAACTGATGTGTACAGCCAAAGAGTAATCTTTGGGTTAAGACCCCATTTTTTACCAACAAGTCTTCTGCACTGACCAAAAGCTATACAGGCCCTCTTTGTTTTTGCGTCGATATGACTCGCCCAGTTCAACTTACTGTCAAGTATGACACCCAGATACTTTACTTGCGTCGATAGGAAGAGTTTGGTGTTGAATAATTTTGGTAACTGTAGTTCTGATAACTTCCTTTTGTTGGTGAAAAGGATAAGTTCTGTCTTTTTCGGGTTTACTGACAGCTGTTGTTCGTCACACCATTCTTCTACAATCTGAAGGGCAGAACGCATTACTTTGCATAACACATTTTCTGCATTCCCGTTTATCAGAATTGTTAGGACATCTGCATAACCAATAGTAGTGTATCCTCTTTCATTTAGCCGTTTTAAGAGGCTGTCTGCTACTATGTTCCATAATAGAGGTGATAGGACTCCCCCTTGTGGGCATCCTCTGACTACCTCCGCTCTTGTGGTAGTGTTCACCTCTATCTGGACCGCCCTTTTACTTATTAGTTCAGTGATCCAGTTTCTCACAACTGGTTCCACTCTGAATTTTTTAAGAGCGTGGTTGATGCTGTTGTGCATAGTTTTGTCAAAAGCTCCTTCTATGTCTATGAAGGCCGCAAGTGTTGATATTTTATTTGAGATGGCCGACTCTATTTTATACACTACCGCGTGTAAAGCCGACTCTGTTGATCTGCCCTTTCTGTAGGCATGCTGTTGAGGGTGTAGCGGGTTATCCTATAAAGCTCCATCCCTGAGATGTCTATCTACAAGTCTTTCCAACGTTTTCAGAAGGAAGGACGTTAGACTTATGGGCCTGAAGGATTTGGCGTGGGTGTAATCATCTTTACCTGGTTTTGGTAGAAATATTACTTTCGCTTCCCTCCATGCTTTGGGTACGTATTTAAACGCTAAGCAGGCCCTGTAGATTGGTAGTAAAAATTTGATTATTTGGTGAGAGTGCCATTGTAGTAGTGCTGGAAATATTCCATCCAGTCCTGGGGATTTGAACGGATTGAAGCTTTTTAGGGCCCATTCGATCCTTTCCGCAGTTACTATCTTTTCGGCAGTTTCCCATTCTTGGATTGTTGGTGTGGTGTAGTACTCGTCATGCCATCGCTGGTCTGACGTTACCCGACACCCAGGGAAGTGGGTTTCCAGTAGAACTGCACTGGTTTCTTCGTCTGAGACTGTGTAAGTGCCGTCTTCCTTCTTGAGTGACCCCATTAGGTTGAGGTCACCCTTTGCCAGAATTTTCTTTATTTTTGCGGCTTGGTTAGTAGAATTTATGCTGCTACAGAAATTGTGCCAGGCTTCCATTCTTCGGAATCTGATTCTTTTCTTGTAGTGTTTTTGTGCTGTTTTGTATTTATCCCAGTCCTCAACATTCCGGGTATTTTTTGCTCGGTTAAAAAGTGTCCTTAGTCTCTGCCGCAGTCGTTCAAGTTCTGGTCCCCACCAGAAACTTTTCTCCAGACGTTTGGGAGTTACAAGAGGACACGCCAATTCATAGCTTTTTACAAGCGTTGAGGTGAGGAATTGTGTGTTCGATGTTGTCTGTGCTAAGTGTCGCGTCAGTTGGTTGTACGTCACCTAGTGTTTTGGTTAAATAGTTTTTGTACCTTGTTATATCTGTTTTACGGGGATTACGATAAGGAACAGGGTCTGTTGGCTTATAATTAATTTGGAAGCACACGCGACGGTGATCGGCAAAAGATGGCTCGTTTGATACATGCCATCCCTCTATGAGGTTGGCCGCCGCGTGGGTTGCCAAAGTGATGTCAATTATAGTTTGATACCTGGAGCTTACAAAGGTCGGTTCCGTGCCTCTGTTTATGATGTTCAGGTTTGTTTGAAATAGATATTCGGTAAGTAACTCACCCCTTTTGTTTGTGTCCTTACTTTCCCACAGCGGGTGATGCGCATTGCAGTCTGCGGAGATGATCAGTTCCCAGTTTAGTGTCTCGCAGTGTTGCACCAGGTCGGCTAGTTCTTTGGGAGGAACTTCACCTTCACTCGGCATGTACACTGAGGCTAGAACTAGGGTAGTTTTATTTTCCGTGAGGATTTTCACTGCAGTGAGGTCTCTAGAACAGAATTGGTTAAGCGTGGTGGTTGAGATGGTATTTGGCATGAAGATACATGTCCTTGGTTTATCAACGGTAGTGTTTAAAAGTAACTTACCGCCGATGTTATTCAGACCGCAAATTCTGTTGTTTCTGATCCAGGGTTCTTGGATCAGGGCGACCGTCTTGGTGTCTACCTCCAGCACTCTGCGTAGAGTGGCCGCCGCTATTTGTTTGTGCTGGAGGTTTGTTTGTATGACGCTAATGTTGTGGGAGTTACGGGCTACGCAGGACGTCATCTTCGTCGCTGGTAACTCCCTCAATCTTTGCCGGCATGCTCGCCTCCTTTGCACACAGACCCAGTCCAGTAGCTGGGCTGGACTGCTGTGGGATGGAGGCTGCTGTACCGTGCGCCACACATGGTTGGTCGGCTGCCGTCGGTTCCTCAGGTGTGAAGAAGCGGATGTATCCGCTTCCAGACATATGGGCTACCCGGCGGTCGCGGTCCAGTATGGTCTGCTTTTGGTCCTCAGGGATCCCCAGGAGTAGGTGAACCACCTTCTCACTGCAACCGGGTTCCTGTGGTTTGTCGTTCACCGACATGTCGTAGCACTGCCAAGAGTCCACCTTGTACCACGGGTTCTGGGCACACAGGACTCTCTGCAGCGTGGCGGCTTCGGTGATCCGGGTGTGTATGAGGAGCCCTGCCTTGATCCTCTTTTTTAGCTCTGACTGTTTTACAACAGCCAGGGTGGTGTCTGGGATTGGTGATGGCATGTTTTTGACCGCCCTCTCCAACCAGCCAACTGCGTACGCGTTCTCACACCACATCGCAAGGACACCATCCAAAAGGAAAGGACGTCCGCGGAAAGATGGAGCTTGCGCACCTGGAGACGGTGGAGACAGCACAGCCTTCAGGATACTATCGTCGATAGTCTCCCGCAGCTGCTCTGCCTGCGCCAATGTTAGGTCCCTCGGCGGGACGGTGATGACCGCTACTTTCAGATGCGACAGGGTCGCGTCTGCGTAGCTCACCGCCCGCTTTGGCTTCGCGTCAGTTTTCGCGCGTTTGGTATCCCCCCTGGGAGACTGGGTCTCGTTCATACGAGAGCGCTTCGAGGAAGCGCGCCCTTTCGGGCCTATCCCAGTGCCAGACTGCTCTTTTTCAGGAGGAGTGGGAACCTCCGCAGCAGTCCGCTGACCACGATGGCACGAAGGCATCGGCCCTTAGTGGCCCCTCCAATTGTTTGCTGACATCTCTTTGAGGCGCGCGTGGAACACGAACGCGCCGTCGACACGGTAATCCACTGACGGCCTAATAGTAGTGTTTTGTCATTCTCAATCACATATAAGTCTAATTGCTTAAGCCTATTTTTATATTTCACTAATGGCTGTATTAATCCAAGGGGTTTTACTAACTCGCCGGTATAATACTTTAGTGTTAAATTACTAGACTTAAGTTTTACATCATTAAACAATCTGTTATAACACTCCCAGCTTATGCACGACACCGCACTGCCGGTGTCACATTCTATTTTCATGTCAATACCATTTACATTTAGTTCGACATAAATAGGACTACACTGCGTCGCTGATAATTTACAAACATCTACAACTATTACCTCATCGCTCTCCGCGCCATCACTTCCATCAGAATTTCTTATTTGAAGCGCGTCCACGTTATAGTGTTCCGATAAATTCGGACACATCCGTCGCAAATGTCCTACTTGGTTACAACCTCGGCAAACATAACGCCCGAACTTGCACTTGCTTGCATCGTGACGCGCGCCGCACAATCGACACTGCAGTTGCTGCACACGCTCACCCAGCTTCATGGGTGAGGCCGATGCCGATGCGCGCGCGCCGCGCCCCCTCCCGCTAGACATCGACGTATCGAACGGTGTTGTTGCTCCGCGGGCGTCACGGGTGGCCACCGCCGCCGTACCCTTCCGTCGCGAGCCGACTGACATCGCTTGACACGTCACCGACGTTGCGGCTGCAAACTCGCTTCTCGACTCATTCTGGCCCTCAACGGCCGCGGCGTCTTTTTCTGCTGCCTCCATACTGACCGCCAACTTATACGCCTTTCCAAAATCCAAATGGCTTTCGGCGAACAGTCTCTGTCTAATGACTTCATTTGTTATGCCACATACTAACTGATCTCTTACGCTTTCTTCCAGCCAGGAATCAAATTCACATGTTTTAGACATCTTCTTTAAGGTAGCCGCGTATTCCGATATTGTTTCACCTTATTTCTGTTTTCTATGTCGAAACTTGTACCGCTTGTGTTTTTCCATGACGTCAATAATTTGTGCCAACGTTTTACTTTTTGGTTTAACCAGCGTACACAAATTAACGAGAAGTTCATAACACTCCGCCCCCATCACTGTTATTAATGTCGGCACTTGTAACTCGTCAGGGATCTTGCTAACTAAAAAATTTTGTTTTAAACGTTCTACGTACAGCCGCCAATCGTCACTGTGGACTTTGAACTCTGCAATTTTACCGATTGACATTTTCGATTAAGTTCGTAAATATTGTTTGTATTCATTAACTATTGCACGAATTACGCATAGAATCGTTTTTACTCGTCGCCACTGAAGGATATGGGGAAACACTGGAAGTATCGGGACACAATTAAACACGGATTTCACTTATTGACGTATATTCGGAGACTGGCGCGCGGCTCGAAACGTACAAAAGACTTAATTCTAAGTACCCACATTACAAATACATTACAGACGGTAGGGATGATAAAATATAGGCGTCTCGCTTCTCAAACTAATATGCATCTGTCCTGTTTTCACTGTAGTAGTAGCAGTGCCACATATTAGAAACTCGGAGAACTCATTAATGACGACCATTAACGCGGCAAGATCGTTTCCCTGAACGGGCGTATCTACTTTAATTTGCGTATCAGTTTGAGTGGAGTTTATTTGAAAAACTTTATTTGGGGCACGGCTCAAGTACTGTCTGTGCTATGTGCGAACGTAAACAATGTCATCTCTGTTCAGAACATCCGTGCCGATAATAATTGGAGCATTCATGCATGAAGAGGGTATGACTACTACGTCTACTTCGAGGGAAATGTGTTCGAACTCGATAGTGAGAGTCACGTATTCTCGAGAAACTATTTCACTATCGCTCACCCCTTTAATAACGCAAAAAGTGGACCTACTAGAACAGGAAAATAGTTTGGCGACGTCTGAAGAGATCAAAAGAATATTAATCGCACCGCTATCTATCAGAACATCTATTGGAATACCTTGAATGACAGCAGTAGATACATCGCCGTCGCTAGAACTACTCGCGAGTTCCCTACATAGTTTAACTTTTCTTTGACTATCGTTCCTTGCCTCTGAACGCTGTTTGGCAAAGCAGTCTACTTCTTTATGCCCAATCTTCTTGCAAAACGAGCATGTTGGTTTTGGGAGGCTTTCCGAAGATTTTATCGTACTTTCCGGAGGTTTCTGATTTTTCGAACACTTATAGCTCTTATGACCAGTCTGACCACAAAAGAAGCATTTATCATTATTAGAAATATTGGGCCTTTTTATTGTGGTAGAGGAAAGCACGCGTGTCTCGTTCTTGGTACGGGCAGGCTCGACATAAATTGCTAAAAGTGATACTAAGTTATCAATTGTTAAGTCGGCATTCGCGGCTGCTGCACGAACATGTGGGTCGGTAATACCACGTACTACGATCTGCACCATTAGTTCATTACTCAGGCATTTAACAATACGTAACCGTAGCAGCGAACGCCGGGCACATTCTGCATAAGTCGAATGTTTATCGGAAGTAGAATTCATAACCTCAAACAAAATATTGGCGTAGTCGAGTTTGCGCGGGCACAACGGTTTAAATTCTAATTTAAAATTAGACCAGCAACGGTCATTGGTATTACACTCACTAAGACAGGTTTTTGCATCACCTTTAAGGCAGTTAGATACTCTTGAAAGACATTCGTAGTCATTCCAATGATTCGATACCTTATACTTAAAAAATAAAGTGTTGAAAAATAAAATTGAAACAACAAGAAAGAAAATGTATCGTTATATACAGCAAAATAAGAAAAAGATAGACAGTTTAAATAATAAAATGCAAGCAAGAGAAGTTATGGAAAGTGCTCTACGCTCAGCTTATACTACTAAATCAAAAAGCCAAGCAGACAAACGAATTTTAAAATGTGTTGCTGATACCGTTGTAGTGAAAAAGAATTAACTTCAATCATACCTTGCAAAACTCTTAGGATTACGTGGTCGCATAAGAGTTTTGCAACCAGTTGAACTGGTCAAAGTCAAAGTCAAAACATTTATTTCAATTAGACCATTTACAGGCACTTTTGAATTGTCAAGGAGTCGGTCAGTTAGAGTTTGAAAACGGCAAAAAGATAAGATTGGAGAAGAGTTAAAATTATTTTTTATACGTGATGATATAAGTCGTAGCACAAGTGGGAAGAAAGAGTGTAAAACGGTTAATAAAGAAAAACATCAAATTCGATATCTTACTGATAAACTATTTAACTTGTACAAAATTTATAAGAATGAGGGAGGAAGATTTAGTTTCACTACTTTTCTTAGATATAAACCAGCATATGTACTTTCTCCTAACATTCACAACCGTGACACCTGCTTATGCGTAAAACACAGCAATATGGAAATGATGTTTTTAAGTTTATTCAGAAACGGTGCGTTTCCTAAAAATATTAAGTCTCTAAGTCACATCATTTCTAAATTGTCTTGCGATCCAAGTTCCTACGATTGCATGTATGGAAAATGCACAATTTGTAAAAATGTTAATTGGTTTATGCTTTAAAAGCAGAGGCACTGACAGTGGGAACGCATAAACCATTCTTATGAGAAGGTGAAAAAAGGGGTAATAAAAAAATATATCACAAAAAAGACCGTAAAATATAAAAAAAAAACATGGCACAATCACAGACTTGATACAGATTTTTGAAAGAAATATACCCTTGTAATAAGATTCACAACCGAAAACATCAGCAAAGTAAATGTCGCGAGAAAATAGAAACTTTAGGTCCACGCAAGGCATTAATTTCTTTGTGATTTTAGCGAAAATTATGAATGTAAGTCGCATGAATATGGTACAAACCACCCATTTTGGAGCGTCCAAAAATCAAATTACTTTCCATTGTGGCATGATGGCTTCTGGATCGCAATCATTTTGCTCTGTTTCAGACAATAAGTGCCATGAACCACACGCTATTTGGGCTCACCTTTTACCCGTTATTAAATTATTAAAAACAAAATGCCCTGAACTTAAATGCATACATTTTTTCTCAGATGGACCCAGTTCACAATATAGGCATATTTTTTTTTTCTTTTGAATTTTTATACATCTAAACTAGACCTTGACAGCTCGTGAGCTCGTGGCTAAGTAATAACAGCCGCACGGGTCGATCCGTCAGGTTAAGCAACGCTTGCCGGGGTTGGTCCCTGGATGGGTGACCATCTTTACTCACCGAGACTCCTCCGTGCCTCGGAAAGCACGTTAAGCCGTTGGTCCTGGCTGTCATACGTGGATCTTTGACAGTCGTTACGGGTCGTCAGAAGCCCGAAAGTCTGACAACCAGTCTTACCTAGGGGTATCATATTACCCAGTTACTGGGTTGTGGAGGTCAGATAAGCAGTCGCTCCATGTAAAATACTGGTATTCAGCTGCATCCGGTGAGACTGGAAGCCGACCCCAACGTAGTTGGGAAAAGGCTAGGCAGATGATGATGAAACTAGACCTTGACACGTCTACTTGGAACTGGTATCAGGACACATGCGCGAAAGACATTTCCGCGCCAGACACTTGCGCGAGTCCCTTTGCGCGCCAAGACACTTGCGCGAATATATGTTGGCAAGGGATTATAACTCTGACAATAAATTAAAGTTTATTGAAGCTATTAGTAATCTAAGTTTTAATGAAGTTTATAGTAGTACTGATCCTGAGTTAGCATTCGATTTATTTTACGATCTATTTAAACTTTTCTATAGTCTATGTTTTCATATTACTAGGAAAAAGGTTTCTGTCAAAATATCACCTCGTTGGATCTCTAAAGGAATACGAAATTGTAGCAAACGGAAGAGAGAAATGTTGTGGCAGTATAGAAGATCGCGTAATTTAAAAAATAAACTATCATTTAAAGCCTATTCACATAGACTGAAAAGAGCATAATAAAAAATGCAGAAAATAAAACTCAAGCAACTTGGAAATTAATTAATCGATCTAAAATAAACTTCCCCCCTGAACCCATTCAAAATATAATTGTTCGAAAAGAGCAAATAAGTGAACCTAGAGAAATAGCCTCAGCATTTAATAATTATTTTATTGATTCTGTTAAACCTAATGTGAATAGTGAATGCACTGGTGCTGTATCTTCTGTAAATCATTTTCACAAATCGCTATTTATGGCACCTACAGATCCCTTAGAAATATTTAAAATTATTAATTCTTTAAAGAACACGAATAGTGCGGGTTATGATAGCATTACCTCTAACGTATTAAAATCGGTATCACATATAATTGCGCCTGTATTAAGTTTTATAATAAATGTATGTATAGAACATGGCCATTTTCCAAATGCGTTAAAAACTACTTTAATTAAGCCTTTGCACAAAAAAGGTGAAAAGGTTAGAGTTACTAACTACCGTCCAATCGCACTCATACCAGTAATATCTAAGGTTTTTGAAAAAGTTATTTATAAATCGTTATACCCATTTCTTGAATTTAATAATATATTTGCAAAGCAACAATATGGTTTTAGAAGAAAAAGAAATATTAATAAGGCAATATATGAACTATTTACTGTAATTGTTAGTAATGTAGATAAAAAAAATCCTATTGCTACAGTGCTCATGGATATGTCCAAGGCATTTGACCATGTCAATCATGAAATATTAATTGGTAAATTAGATCGATATGGCATTAGAGGGAATATTTTAAATCTACTAAAAACTTATCTTAGTGACCGTAAGCAAATTACTGTTTTAAAGAGAATATGCTCGAAGTCTAAAGTAGAGGTAACTTATATGTCATCGCCTAGATTTACAACATGTGGGGTGCCGCAAGGAAGTGTCCTTTGTTGTTTCTCGTTTATATCAATGATCTGCCGAAATGCACTAACTTTCAAACAGTTTTATTTGCTGATGACAGCACACTTATTATACCATGCAAACATATTGAAACTTACCAAAATGATATAAACGAGTCCATCCATTGCATGATAGACTGGTTAGAAATGAACGAATTTAAAATAAACATAGAAAAGACAAAGCTCATGACATTTAATCAAAAAACAGTTACCCCTAATTTAAATATAACGTATGCTAATCAAAGAATAGCAGAAACTGACAATGCCAGATTTTTAGGCCTACAGCTGGATAGTCACTTGACCTGGAAATGTCATGTAGAAATAGTCTGTAAAAAATTAAACCAATACTCATATGCACTCTACAATCTTGCAAAAATTACAAACGAGTCTGTTGTTCTCATATCGTACAAGGCATATGTGACATCTACGTTACGTTTTGGAATAATATTTTGGGGAAATTACACAGAGAGGTTAACTGTGTTCAAAGCTCAAAAGAGATGTGTGCGTTCTGTATTTAAACTTAAACCTACTGACAGCTGTGTTCCATATTATAAAAAATATAAACTCCTAACATTTCCTTGTATGTATATTTTTGAAATAGTATTATTTGTCAAATCCAACCTTCATATATTTAACACACTGAAATCTCAACGTCACAACAAAGAGATATGTACCGTTCCAAACAAAACTGCATTATTTTCAAACAATCTTCTTGGAATGGCACCTAAAATCTATAATAAGCTTCTTATTGAAATAAGAGAATTAAATGAAATACTTGAATTCAAAAAAGCTTTACTAAAACTTTTATATGAGAAGGTATATTACTCTGTAAATGAGTACTTAAATGACAGATTTTAAATTTACTCCGTAATCGTTAGTTTCAGTTTTATATTATTAAACTATTGCCTATTGTTTTAAATATTAACCAATTATTGACTATTTATCCTTTACTATTCAATTATTGACTCTTTTAAAATATTGATATTATTGACTAACTTAACTACTATTAAATTATTGACAAATGTTACATAAGTCTTTAAATTATTGTATGCCTAAAGGCGGGTCATAGATGTACTTCACTTTATAAACTGTAACACCATATTTTTACCTGTGTACCACAATCAACAATTTGAATTTGAATGGACGTTTGCGCGCCAAGACCTTTCCGCGAACAGACACTTGCGCGAAGGGACATTTCCGCGCCAGACACTTGCGCGACTCCCTTTGCGCGATAGGCCACTTGCGCGAAAGACATTTGCGCGCCTACACTTGCGCGATAGATACTTCCGCGAATCCACCAGCGCGAATGCAAATATGCGCGAAGTATATTTTTATAAAGGACAATGGGAAAAATTCTTGAAATAGGGTTCCGTTACTTTGTTTATGACGAAAATGAGATCTAAAACTACTTAAACTCGAAATTGATAAGTTGAAGGTAGTCAAGAAAAACACAAACAATATTGAGCCTAATGTTAATCTGAAGAGGGGTGGTTATTGCATGCAAGATAGTTTTAATTGTAACAGCGGACCGATGGGCTTTATGCACTGTACACAAAGGTCAGTGACGGAGTTTGAGTCACCAATAACACAGGCTCAGGTAAAAGAGTTGTCCCGAGAGTCGACGACTGCTCTGTCTCCCTCGTACGCAAGCAGAGTGGGATGTTCATCTGTCTCGCTCAGGAAACGCGCGTCATCGGACTCGCCAGGTGAGCGCGTGGAGGCCATTGGTACGTAAACTATGGTTTCGAACGGTGCGAAATCAGCTGTGACGCCGTCCAGTGAGGCGCCCGCGCCGAATAAGTATAAGCAGCAGACGCAAGTGGTGGGGTGTGAGCAGTACGCTACTATTAGCTATGCGCGCAATATAGGCATACAGGATCATACCTCAAAGGAAATAAGAGTGGATGGGCAAAGAATTGAAAACGAAGGCGGTGAAGGGGAATGGATTGAAGTGAAAAAGCGTCGATCGACGAGATTTAAAGGGAAACAAGGATGTGCACCGGTAGATTCATCGTCTAAATTTAAGGCAGCTGACGTAAAAATTCCATTGTTTATATATAATGTTTCAAAGGATACCACAGAAAAGGATATTGAAGAGTACATCATGGCGAAAACTAACATTGTAGTGGCAACAGAAAAAGTACCCATGAAATACTCGAAGGATTATGACTCATATAAAATCTATATTCCTAGAAGTAGGTTAGACTTATTTGGAAAAGACGATTTTTGGCCGAATGGAATATTTTTTAGGAGATATATAATATTTAAGGCTCGAAAAGAGCATGTAGTCAATGGAAAGCAGTGGGAAGTGAAACGTCAAGATGGTTGCGAAAAGTAGATTACTTAAACTAATAAGTTTCAATTGTAGGTCTGTAAAGAGATCAGTGGATTGTGTAAAAAAACTGTGTGACACTGCGGATATAGTCGCACTGCAGGAGACGTGGCTGCTGCCTCACGATCTGTCTTATCTCAACGAAATTCACTGTGACTTTGCGGCGGCGGGTGTCTCAGCGGTAGACACTGCGGAAGGCGTGCTGCGTGGGAGGCCGTATGGTGGAGTGGCCCTACTATGGCGAAAAAGTACGCTTAGTGTAGTTGAAATCGTTAATTGCAATAGTGTGCGTATTGCGGCGATTAAATGCGTGAGTAAATGTCAATCAATGTTAGTGTTCTCGGCATATATGCCTACGGACTGTCAAGACAATCTATCGGAGTTTACTACGTGTCTATCGGAAATAAATGCGGTAATTGATGATTGTAATGTAGATACAGTATTTATTATGGGTGACTTCAATGCGCATCCCAGGGAACTGTTTTTTAGTGAAATGTTAAATTTTTGTAAGGAACAAAGTTGGTCATGTGCTGACGTAGATTTGTTACCTAGTGGTCTGAACACATTTACATACTTAAGTGAGGCTCACGGAACTGTAAGGTGGTTAGATCATTGCCTGGTTACGTCAATGGCATTTCAAACAATTGAAAGTATCAAGGTGTTGTATGAAGTGTCAGGGTCGGACCACTTTCCATTGGAAGTCACATTTAATTATAAGTGTATACCAAGTAAAAAAACTATTGCAAACCGAGAGATAGATAACAAAATATTATGGGGGCTAAGAAACGAAGAACAAATTTGTAAATATAGAGAGCTGTGCAATGAGGCACTACGTAATATAGACTTGCCAGTGGAATTGCAAGACTGCTGTGACTATATGTGTGACAATGTAGATCATAGGCGCATTATTAACACAATGTACTTTAACATCAAGTCTGTCTTGTGTGATGCCTCGGAAAAAACTCGAGTTGAGAGTAAGAGGAAGAAAAAGACGTTTATTGTAGGGTGGAACAAGCATGTAGCGGAATCTCATAGGAACGCTCGGTTTAGCTTCAATAACTGGGTTTTACAAGGGAAGCCGCGGGCTGGGCCACTGTATTTGAATATGAGTGAAACTAGAAAACAGTTAAAAAAAAAACTGAAATGGTGCCAGGATAATGCCGAGCAAATAAAAATGGATATACTGGCAGCAAAACATAGGGCTAAAGATTTTAGTAGTTTTTGGAAAAATACGGGGCACTTGAATCCTAGGCCGAGTGTTCCTGTGAGCGTCGGCAGTGTAGTAGGAGAGCAAAATATTGCTAATGTTTTGGCTTTTGATTTGATTTGATTTTTAAAGACGTGTTTACTGTAGAACCAATGCCCTGTGATACTAGTAATTTAAGCAAACCAGACGTCAGACCTGGTGAAAAGTACGATACTTCGACCTGGTGTCTTATGATATTCTTTGGCATAAATTACTTGGGGAGACCACTGTGCCGAGGGAGCTGGTATCACTTCTCAAATATTGGTACAGTCATCAAATAAATGCTGTCAGATGGGTCAACTCGCATAGTCAGGAATATAAGCTGAAATGCGGTGTTAGGCAGGGCGGATTAACCTCCCCGAGTTTGTTTGACTTATTTGTTAACCAGCTGATTAGCAGGCTCAGCAGAGCCATGGTCGGATGTTCAATAGATGGTAAAATGATCAATAACATTAGTTATGCGGACGACATGGTTCTACTGAGCCCGTCAGTGAGTGCGCTCAGAAGACGTCTGAGTATTTGCGAATCATATGCCCTGTCATATGGACTCAGATATAATGGTAGTAAGAGTGTTCTCATGCTATGCAAAGCAAGGAACAAGGCTCCCTTGAACGTGCCGCTAATTAAGATCGGTGGGTCGGCTTTAGAGAGGGTGTCTAAAGTAAAATATCTGGGTCACATGTTGACAGATCGACTACAGGACGATGAAGACCTGGAAAGGGAAAGGAGTGCGTTGGCAGTCCGCTGCAATATGTTGGCCCGCAGATTTGCACGAAGTACCACAGATGTAAAACTGTTATTATTCAGAACCTTCTGTCCATCGTTTTATACGTGCAGTCTGTGGATCAACTTTACGCGGCGGGCTTACAACACCCGGAGGGTTCAGTACAATGATGCTCTGAGGGCAGTGTTGAGAAAACCAAGGTGCTGCAGTGCTTCCGCAATGTTTGCGGATGCTTCCATCGATGATTTCTTCTCCATCATTAGGGCAGGTGTACACCTGCTTAAAAATAGAAAATAAGCTTGTGAACCTGTTATTTTGTTACTTGTTACGTTTTAGTTTATGTTTTACTAACAAATTACTAACACCTTATTTTTATTTTTATGTGCACTACTAGGTCGTGGCTTCTTAAATGCTAAGACTCTCCACGACCGCGAGATATGCAGTCTCAGGGAATATTTCCTAGAAGCCGACGTGGGGATGCACCGAGATGTGGTTTCGGTGGATAAGGGCCTCACCCCGCTCTCCGTGGCTAAAGAGAACTGGCGCAAACCTGTAGTGCTTGAGACTAAAGATCGCGAGGAGGTATGGCAGAGTAAGGAGCTCCACGGACGCTTTTTTCGGGTCCAACATGGGCCCGATGTAGATTTCTTAGCGTCCGTATCCTGGCTCCAATTTGTTGACCTGTTTGGAGAACCCGAAGGTTTTGTCTGTGCAATTATGGACGAAGTTATTATGACGAATAACTACAAGAGATTTGTTGTGAAGGATGGCACGGTTGACATCTGTCGGGCATGCCACCGGCCAGATAAATCAATCCGTCATATTATCTCTGGGTGTTCTCGTCTAGCTAACGAAGAGAACTTGCATAGACACAATCTAATGGCCAGGACTATCCATCAGCAACTTGCTCTAAAATATGGCCTTGTGAAATCGGAAGTACAGTACTACAGGTATGTGCCCGACCCAGTTCTCGAAAATGGCAATGTCACACTGTACTGGGACCGATCCATCATCACTGACAGGACTGTTGTGGCCAATAAACCTGATATAGTGGTGGTGGATCGCTTAGAGAGGCGCGCAATGATTGTTGACATAGCAGTCCCACATGACGTGGACCTCGTGAAGGTTGAGAAAGACAAGCAGATCAAGTATCTTGACTTGGCCCGCGAGGTCGTCGACATGGGTGGACTCAGCGATCATTGTGCCGATAATTGTCACAGCCAATGGCTTAATAGCCAAGAGCCTCGACCAACATCTTAGAAGGCTCTCGTTAGGCGGTTGGATCAAGGGCTTGATCCAGAAAGCAGTACTACTGGACACGGCCCGCATAGTTAGGAGGTTTCTCTCTTTGAAACCCTGACCGCCGGTGACTTGGACCCTGTTTCCGCCGCCGGTGGGATACTATTTTTTATATTTTTAAATGTTTTTATTTCTATATTAATATTTAAAAATGTAATTTATATGTTTATTAAGTTAATAAAGGAGAATAATAATAAAACTTTTATTTATACAAAAACCTTCTACATTGCTTAAAATTAGGTTACAAAAATTTCAGTGTTTCTGTCTGTCTGTCTGATTCTCCGCTATTTTTTTCTAAACAATGCAACGGATTTTGATATGGGTTCTCACTCTTATTTTGAGATTTTTTTTTGGAAGGTATTTAAGCGCATGAAAATTATTATAGAGCAAAGCCGAGCATTTTAGAGATTTGTAAGTCCCGTGCGAAGTCGAAGTAGATCGCTAATTAACGATAAAAAATAATAAAATACATAACTTAGAATTTTGCAAAAATAAAATAAGAAATTACGTTTAGATAATATCCAAAATATTAATTTAAAAAGAGGTTTGTTTTTTCCTTTCTTTTTTTAATATCGGCGCATTCAAAGACATTGTTTGGACATTTTATGACCCGATAACGAATCTTTCAACACCTACTTAAACAATGGCCCTTCATTTTAAGTCGTTAACAATAATGCACAAATTAGCTTGAGAGAGTTTTACACAATGTTGGAATTTACTACAATGCCATTGTTAAATATCTGTTTTTGGTCTACTACCCATATGAAATACAGATAACAATGTTAATAACTTAAATAGATATTTAAAAGTTAGAGTTTATTTAATAATAACTTAATCCATTTGCATACTGTAATGTATTGTTTAATTCCTATATTATGTGACAATTCGATGCTAAATGGGAATTTGAAAAAAAAAAGATATTTTTTATGTATTTAATATACTATTAATAATATTGATATTTAATGCAAAAAACTAAAAAAAAATATTTCAATTAATTATAAACAATTAAAAATTGATAAAATTTCAAAAAATATCGCGTGACTATAGTTGTGACTTCATAATGTTTCGTCTGGCAGCTAAACGTTATGACGTCACGCGCGCTCGTGTTTATTCAGGGGTTTTCGGTACTGGATTTAAAAGTAATTTTTATTTTGAAATAACTTTTAAACTATAGCGAAAATAAAAAATTAAAAAATAGTTTTGCTATAAAATTTATATCAAATAATTTTTCCACTTATCACAAAAAAAATTGATCATAAACCTAATTGTTCCTTTTTTTTACAGAGAACCACAGTGCGCCGTTGGGTGCGTAGATATGAAAAAGGAGAAGATCTAACTCAGCGCGTTCGTTCATCTCGACCTCGGGCTATCAACGAAGGGCAATTGGCCAATATGATAGCCACACTTCAAGAAAGCCCATTTACACCTATTCGCAATTCCGCACAAGAATTTTATGTTTCAATGCAAACTATTCGCAACGATTAGTTTGCATTGAAACAAGGAAGCACTTGTCACCCATTGCGAACAAGCTTTTTTTTTTTTTAGGTGGTAAAAATCATCAAATGACTCCTTCCGCCCTGCGTGGGGCGGAAGGGACTGTCAGACTTTTACTGACTAAAAAACCACCCTGTTCCTTCTGTTGCCCTTTACGTTCCGGGGCCACGTTATCCTGGTAAGACGTCCCGCAACCCCGGCAGGCGTTGGCCCCATTGGGGGCCCCGTCCCTGTGCTGACAGCTCTTTGAGGCGCGTGCGAACAGAACGCGCCGTCGACCCGGGCTTGGTCCTTGATCGGACGGCGAGCTACCCATTACTCGCCGTCCGCAAGCCCGCGCCTACGGTGGTCGGATGTCGCCTCGCGACGTCCGACGCCCTGGGCGTCTCCCGCGGCGGCTGGGGCGTGAGGTGGATCTCTCCCTCACGCGGCCCGCCTCCTCCTTCGTTAGCATTACAGCTTCGCAGAAGGAGGTAACTGCATCTCATTCCCTCTCACCCCGGAGCATGGCCTGAACCAGGTCCGGACGCGAGAGGCCGCCGCCGCCTATCGTCTCCGTGAGGACACGGCGGTGCTCTGCCCAAGCGGGGCAGTCCTGCACCGTATGCTCCACCGTGTCCTCCGGGCGATCCACACAGTGGTGACACCCGGGCGTTTCCTCCCGCCCTATCCGAAACAGGAACCTCCCGAAACAACCGTGTCCGGTGAGAACCTGCGTCAGGCGGTAAGTGAGGACACCGTAGCGCCTCTCCAGCCACTCCTCAAAAAGGGGTCTTACCGCCGCGATTGCGGCGTGCCCGGACTTGGGTTGCGACAGTCGCATCTCCCATTCCGCCATGAGATCGCACCGGACCTCGCTCCGCAGTGCCGCGATTTGCCGCGGCAGCGGGGTTTCGCCCCGGCGCTGCGCGTCCACACGCCACTCGTAGACGCGCTGGAGAACTGTTGCCTCCAGATCCCACGGCGGCAATCCGGCAAGGAGGCTTGCCGCTTCGCTGGAGACCGTGCGATATCCCCGGATCATCCGGATGGCCATGACCCTCTGGCATGCCACCAACTTGGCTGGTGGCCGCCGCCTAATAGTAGGGGCCCGCACAGGAGCCCCGTAGAGGGCCATGGACCGCACGACTCCGGCGTAAAGCCTCCGGCAGGAGGCGCCTGGTCCCCCGAGGTTGGGCAGGAGCGGCCAAAAAGCAGCCCCAGCCCTGTCCAATCGCGGAGCCAGACGTCGGAAGTGCTCCTTGAAGCTCCACCGGCTGTCGAGGACGAGACCCAGATACTTCATCGTCGCCTCGACGCCGATGTGAACCCCTCCCACCGTTATTTGGGAGCCCGACGGTGGCGCGTTCCGAAGACCATGAAAGCACATGGCCTCGGATTTGTGCAATGCCACCTCGAGTCCCAATTGCCGGATCCTTTCGACGACTGTCGCAACCCCTCGCGTCGCTAGGTCGGCCGCCGCCTGGTGCGACTCTCCCTGTGCCAGGACGAGCGTATCGTCAGCGTAGCAGACCACGCTGACGCCGTCAGGGAGGTCGGCGCGCAGCACCCAGTCGTATCCGATGACCCACAGAAGTGGTCCCAGGACCGATCCCTGTGGGACACCGTACGACATCTCTCGCCGGTTCCACTCTCCCCGTTGGCCGGGGTAGATGACGGCCCTATCCGTCAGATAGTCCTCGACAACACGACGAAGATAGGTCGGCATCCCCGATGCAATTCCAGGGCATTGCGAACAAGCTTGGGATACATTAAGGGGTTCAAACTTGTGTGAAGTCTTGGTTAGGTCCATGCGTAGCCGGTGCGATGCAGTTATAGACGCGGGAGGAGCAGCGACAAATAATAGTTTTTTAATTATTTGTAATTTAATTTTAACATTCAGGTGGCCCAAATAGAGACATTAAAAATATTGATTTGCGATCCTTCACAGTTTTTTTTGTTATATTTTTTCAAAATTTCTTCAAATTGATATGAGATCCACTTTAAAAACTTTACTTTCTATTATGCGATTTTTTTACGTAATATGTTTTTGCAATTTTTATTGTTTTAAATAATCCTTGAGATATAAAATGGTCATTTTCCTAACAATTCCTTCATATCAAAAGAGGCAAAAATTTTGATCGATTAGGAAGAATTTATGTTTGAGTGATACAGAAACAAACTTTTATTTCAAACATTTACATAACATAACATAACAGTTAGGTTTTTAGTCCTCATGTAATAGGGGGGGGGGTGTATATTACCATTTAATAAAGTAGAAATTTGCATAGCAACCTGAATGTAAAAAGGCGTGTAAAAAGATATAGATTTTTTTGAAGCGGTACCCTTATGTTTTATCAAAATAATAAAACTCGTAAAAATCAAGATTCCGTAGAGTATTTTTAACTACGCTTGGGCATGAGAAACCTAATTTATTAATTTATGACGTCATATATTTGATATATTCTTATTCTTTAATAATATTATTTTAATGTTATCTTGTCCAATGATTGTACCAGTTATTTTAAAATCGTCCTGTGTAATCAATGTAAATAAATGTGTACTAATAATTTACTTGGTAAATCTGAATATTTGTTTGTTTAATCGCGCTAATGTCTGAAACTACCAGTGTTATTGTATATGATATTATAACATAACATCACGCCTGTAATCCCCGAAGGGTTAGGCAGAGGTGTACCCATTAGTACAACCACATTTCGCCAGTTATGTTTTTATTCCCATGTAATAGAGGGCGAGCCTATTGCCATCAACCGGGCACAAATCCAGACTCCGAGGCTGCTACTGAGAAATTCCTGATGGAAAAACCCAATAACACTTTGCCTGACCTGGGAATCGAACCCAAGACCTCATGCACAGCAGTCGCGCTTGCGACCACTAGACCAACGAGGCAGTCATGTATTACCTAACTATTAACATAAGAAATATATATTTTTAAAAACTAGGTATACATATCTTTTATTAATTATTACACACACGTTATTTTAACATACCACATAATATTATAGATTACACTTACTTTATTACATTATTTATCAAATACTAGAAGTAAATCTGAATATTTGTTTGTTTAATCGCGCTAATGTCTGAAACTACCAGTGTTATTGTATATGATATTATAACATAACATCACGCCTGTAATCCCCAAAGGGTTAGGCAGAGGTGTACCCATCAGTACGAGGCAGTCAACATAACAATATACAGAGTTCATAGAAATTTAGGTGTATAGGTATATATATTATATTAGAGAAAAACTGAACGTTTCAGTGATTTGTAACACCCGTGCAAAGCTGGGGCGAGTCACTAGTAGTTGTTTACATGTTATCTTAGTACGAAATATATTTTTTGTGGAAGGTTGATACTTATTAAATAATACCAATAATACATTTTCTAAATCAAACATAATATATTATAATGAGTACGAAATAACTTCTTGTCAACAATGATTTATAAAAGAGCTCACGCGGGCCATAATATCGTTTGAAACCGAAACGACAATTAGAATTTGTGACCATTGAAAAAACATTTAACAAATCGAGGGAAACAGGTTACTAATGTGCGCCCGCACACTAGTGTGAGTGTCCGCTTCTACACGTCATTGTATTACGACGAACACAACTAAAATTCGCTTCCTATTGGTCAAAACGCATGCGTACGGTGACCGAGTCGAGAGCGGTGCTATGCGATAATCGCCTTAAAGGTGAGCATGCGGAACTCTGGTCAATAGTACAGTCGGTTATAGCAGTTATCTAACCCACCTAACTGGCTGAATAAAGTTAGGCGAATTTGAACCTTGTGCAATTAGCGGTGGATAATGTATGAATTCGATACGTATTAGCTTAATGAGCTCGAACGACTTGTTCAAGGACGCAAATATTAAAGAACACTGTTATGCCAATTTGATCTTTAAAACTTTATATTAGGGTAGATAATCTTTTGAATACAGTTTTGACACGTAATGGACTAGTTAATTTCAACTTCATTTGTAAAGACAATTTGACCAAGTGGTAGCAACATGGTAGTGAGATCAAACCCAAGTTTGCATTTTTGACACTTTTCGTTTACAATATTCATTTATATTTTTTTCATTCTAAATATTATTTATATTAAATTAAAATGGTTAATTAAATTTAACTATTTAAATACAAAAATCACAACAGAAATAAAAAACAGCAATAATTTTAATTACGATTTTATTCAATATGGTTAAAAGTAAAATCATTACTGACAATAATAATTACTTGTCATATAATAAAGCTAAAACATATAAAACAAGTTAGAATAAATACAAAATAAACTACTTGAGCTAGAACTTGATAAAAAAGCAGTGTCATCGTTTCAATACTGTCTATAAAATATCTATATTTTTATTTTTAAAGTAGGTAAAAAATTATGTAGTGAATCAACATGTTATATGTTTAGAAATATAATATTTCTTTTTCATAACAATAACATCACCACATTAACTGTCATACCTACTTATAAAATAAAAGTGAAAATAGCACTAAATACTTTGGTGTTTTACCTACTTTATATATTTTTTATTAGTATATTTGATTTTTAATATGGTTATGATCGTAAAAAGGACCTTCTTATTTAATGTTTGAAACACTTCCTTAGAATTTATGATAACAATAGTTCATTTAAAACACACACTGACACTTAAGTATTGTGGGCTGCTGACGGTGGTGCTGTCTTAGTAGCGAAATGGAGCACCATCTCTTGAACAACATGTTCTTCCTAATTAAAATCTATATATTCTTGGGCAAAGTGGACTTTCACTTGGCGATGAACAGCAGTTCATTGAATTTTACGTGCCGGCTTGTATTGTTTCAATCCAGCAGCATGCATGAGTATGTCTACTAACAATCCGTTCTAATACGGGAGTAAACATTACAGGTTTTGGTCACGAACACCAATTTTGAACATTTCCTGTTTCTTCAAAATGTCTAAACCAAAATCTGACTGTATTTCTCTGAAACAAATAAATAAAACGGGTGTCACATAAGTTTAAGTAAATATTTAAAAAATAATTTAACAGCATTGTCACAGCATAAGGAATACTTAGGTATAAAATAGACAAACACACTTACTTCTATGTTAAATCTCCAAGCAATCTCTCTGATCAACAACATCCAACATTCTCCTTCAGCAAATAGATTTTTTTTTTTGTATTTCAAATAATCACTCATTTGAGACATTGAGACATGATAATCAAACAATAGAATATATATAAAAACATTGGCAAAGAAGATTTTTGCAATTTACTAAGTCAAGGCACAGATAATATAATACTACGTTCAAGCCAAGGTAAGAAATGTTTGCGCGTAGTCACTGCAATTGCGTGTTGACTGGCTTGAGGTGTCACCGTTCATTTTTATTTTCCTACCCACATCCTTACTAACATTTGAATATCAGTTTTATAATGAATACGCAAATTGTTTTTCAAATACCCACCTTTGCCCCAATATTGTATTCGTTCATCGAGTCTTACTAGTCTAATTAACTCATACAAATTGAATAACTCTTAATGTTATTTGCAGAGGGTTCAAATTCGTTTGTTTTAAGGGTGGGTCAGACAATAGCTATCACCGACTGTACATGTCAATAAACACAAAAGCATGAATATCTGATAAATATAGGTACATTGTCTACGACTTCAATCTTTGCATTTTATTATTCGTGAAAATAAAAATACGTGAAATAAACTGTTTTTATGCACCCAGATTCCAAAAAAATATATCAATACATTACATGTTTATTTAATTGTAAAATATAAGTTCTAAGAACTCAAATAATCAGTAATTATAACTACTAAATTGCAGCAGTCAAATTAACAACTACTTCATGTAGTTTGATTACTGTAGTTTAGTTACATGTAATCTTAACTACATGTAGTTAACTACTTTTAATCGTAATTAGTAACCAGATTACACAATAGTAGTTAACTACGCCCTACACTGCCGCGTCGCTGCTAGAACCATCTTCCTCCTCGTTTGCGTGCGCGCGGCGTGTTTTTGGCGGAATTTTCTCGACAAGAACACTCGGTGATGAACGCAAACGGTAAATAACGGCAATATGGTCCAGTAGAAGAACACTTCGCGTGGATTTTGTTCGCACTCGCGTCGGTTATTTTCCGTTACGTAGGTAGGTACTTGCCGTACGGAGCGCGTGCCACGAGTTTGGCGCAATTTGTAACGGTATTCGAGGGTCTCTCTTCAATGAACGTACGCACGGATTCGGTAATAAGTGTATATTGGTAACAGCCAGTGATGGGCGTAACATGTTATTTATGTAATCTAATTAATAATTGAATTACATAATAATTTGATTAAAATAAAATTTAATTACATATTATTCAATTACATTGTAATTAGATTACTTTGGATGTGCTATGAAATTAATTACAATGTATTTAATTACGAAATAATTTGATTACAATGTAACCTAATTACATAGTATTTAATTATATTATAATTATAATTGCTTTGAATATGAAATATCGCATGCTTGCATCGCACAGTTGCGATATAGGTATTGCAAGTGCGGCCCGTACGTCATCGGGAAGTAGTAAGTAGGTATAATGTGCGGGGGAGCGGGGGGGTTCTATGCATTGTGCTCGTGCGCCGCCGCTCCTAGCCACCCCCCTTCACCCGCCCCTTCAGTCACTTCTAATCTTTTGTATTGTAAGCACGCAACATTTTCTTAAGATTACAAGTCGTATGTATTTTGGTGATTAGTGTAAAAACTTTTGTGTTACGTACAATGAATGAAAGTGCAAGACTACTTTTAGAAGATGACAGTTCAGTGGACGAATCTGTGTCTGCTGGTCAATCGACATTACCGTCACCAAGCAATATTTCTGCAGTGCAACCCACTATACTTGACGGTAAATTCTTTGAGATACTTCATGATTCATCAGGAACTGATAAAATAGTCGCCATTTGCAAGAAATGTCTGCCTAATAAAGTAGAAATAAAAGGCTCGAGATTGTGTACATCCAATTTCAAAACTCATTTAAAACGGAAACATGGACAAGAAACCATACAAGAATACCAAGAATATATTAAAACTAAAAGATCGAAAAACATTCGTACTTCCAGTTCGTCAAACGAACTATCACCACGAAGGTCGTCAAATGTACCCTCATATTCTCAAGCTGAATAAAACAACAAAATCAGAGATTTAAAAAAATAAAAATAAAAAAAATCTCAAATATTTAACATAATAAAATAAAGTGTACACAAGTACAAAATAATTAAATTCTACATACTTACTATAAAATGCTATATAATATACATAAACATATATAAAAATATAATATATACATATATAAATACATATCTTACCAAGAATAGAAAGGAGGATTATAATAAAACTCTTTCTATTTGCTCCGAAAAATAAATCCGCAACTTCCGCTTGAATGCATACAAACTGGTGGCTGTCCTGATATCAAGAGGGAGCGCATTCCAAAGAAGAATAGCCTGAATATGAAAGGAAGAATGAACAAAGTCAGAAGTATGAGAAGGGCAGCTGAGTAGAAGATTATTAGAAGATCGAAGACTCTTAGTGTGAGTAGAACAAAGATATTGAAAATTTGAAATAAGATAAGAAGGAGGAGTAAGTGAAGTGAGAAGAGAGAAAAGCGTGGTTAACGCACGCAAACTTCTTCTCTGACGAATGGGTAACCACTTAAGCTCCGCCCTAAAACTAGACACGTGGTCATATTTCCGCAAATTGAAAATATAGCGAATGCAATTGTTCAGCATCCTGTCAAGCTTATCCAACCAGACCGTATTCAAGTCAAAGTAGCACACATCACCATAGTCAATTATAGGGAAGATTAAAGTCTGCACTAGCATCGTTTTCGTCTTGATAGGCAAAAAGTTCCTCAGACGATATAAGGAACGCAAAGTACCGCTGACTTTCTGACAAACACTGGAAACTTGACTTTGCCAGCTAAGCGTAGAATCAAGATACAAACCGAGATCCTTCACACTGGGGCTAATAGGGATGACAGAACCATTAAAAATAATAGGAGGAAGAGGTAAATCCGCCACTCTGCCCATCATGCGTGAACTTCCAATAACAATGGCCTGACATTTAGTGGGGTTAACAGAAACCCCAAATCTGACAGACCAACTGTAAACAGCATCCAAATCCCGGTTTATATCCTGAATAGCTCCTGACAAGTTATCAACCTTGGAAGCAGTATACAGCTGAAGATCATCAGCATACAAATGATACGCACACTGAAGACAGGGAGTGATAAAATTAATAAAAATAGAAAACAATAAAGGAGAAAGTATGCCGCCTTGAAGAACACCAGCACCAAGGTCACGCCAACTCGAAGAACTCTCATCAACGCGAACCAACTGCTGACGACCCCGAAGATAAGAAGAGAACCAATCCAGCGCCTCTGATGAAACTTTAAGATTCGAAAGCATGGGAAGGAGAATATCATGACTGACAGCGTTAAAGGCATTGGAGAAATCGATCAATACAAGAACAGTCACCTTGGTATTCTCCATCGATTCTCTAACGTCACCAGTCACCTTGAGGAGGGCGGATGTCGTACTGTGTCCAGGCCTGAATCCAGACTGAAAGGAACTCACGAGGTTATTACGGTGAACAAACCCCGAAAACTGCTTATGGACACAGGCCTCAAGCACTTTTGACAGAAAAGGGAGAACGGAAATGGGCCGGAAATGGATTGTTAGGCAGGGATTTGAAATTTTAGGAAGGGGACGGACATAAGCTTTACGCCACAAGGATGGGAAAACCCCAGAATAAAGAGAAAAGTTAATAATATGGGTAATAGAAGGAAGTAGGAAATCGAGGATAGAAGTGACCATAAAACGACTAATGTCATCGCACCCCACAGCCTTGGATTTGATGGAGAGGATAATCCTTTTAATTTCATCATCAGTGACTGGAGAAAACTTAAAGGGATCAACATTAGGTGTTGCCAAGCCTGCAATATAACCAACCGTCTGAGATATCAAATGCTGATCCAAATAAGAGTTAGTAGTAAAGTGACGGTTGATATCATCCAAGGCAATTGTTTTAGGGAAATCTATATGACGCTGTTTACCAATACCCAGAGTTCCGAGGAACTTCCAGATATCAGCAGGAGAAGAAGACGTTATATTATCGAGAATATGGCGGCGCTTAGCATTGCGTATCATTTGATTGCATCGATTCCTCGCTACCTTATACAGATTCCAGTTTTCGTCTAGTCAATCATTCCTAAACTTGCGGAAAGCCTTATCTCTTCGCCTCATCGCCATACGAACCCCCCTCGTCATCCAAGGGGCGGGCGGACGCTTAACCTTAACCATCTTGACGGGAGCATGGGTATCGTAGAGCGAAACGACAGTACTATTAAAAACGTCTACCTTGCCATCAACTGTCGATGCCTCAAAAAGATGGTCCCAATTAAGTACCGACGCATCCTGACGCAACTTATCGACATCGATGCGCGCAAAACAACGCATGTGCAGTACTTTAGGGAGAGGCTTAGGAGGTTTTAGGACATATGAAAGGAAGATGAGATCGTGGTGGGAAAAACCCGGTGCAGGACACTGGCCATGAGAGGAAACAAGAGATGGAGTGGATGTAAGGACAAGATCGAGCCAAGTGTCATCACCTGAGACATTACAATGGGTGGGCTGCAAAGGAAGGACGTGGAGACTGACGGATTCAATGATATGGAGGAGTTTACGGGAACGAGGGGTATGGTGGGTAAGGTCCGTGTTAAAATCGCCCATGATGATGCAATGTGCGTACTCCGACCCTAAAGATTCCAGAGCCAACTCAAGGTTGGAAAAGTAGTCAACGGCGGGTGGACAATATACAACACCCAGGAGGGTTTTGACACCTTTGAAATGAACCTCCAGGAAGAGGTACTCAGCACTAGCGTTATAATTAGAAAGGGAAGTGGCTAAAACTTTAAAAGAAAATTCACTACGGATGTAAATAGCCACCCCACCCCCACCCTTACCAATCCTGTCATTACGGACGAGAATGAAACCAGGGAGAGAGTAGGTCGTAGAAAGGAGATGAGGTTTAAGCCAACTCTCAGATATCAGAACAGCATGTACATTAGCATCAGCAAAAGTGTCAAATAGATCATTATAATGGCTGGGTATACTTTGAGTATTGATGTGACAAACGTTAAATAAGTGTCCTTTCTGATGAGTAAAACATCTATGCACAAAGTCACCCAGAGTGTCAGGCAAAGAGCTAAAACTCGCATTTGCGGATGAATCAACAGAACTAATAGCGGAGCAAAAAGAATCATCATTAGATGACATAATAAAATAGAAATAAATATATATGTCGGCATATGATCCTCCATTGTTAAAAAAAAACACCAATTGTTCACCAGAATATCGGTTTTATTTCACAATTTAATAAACCACACCTTTAACTCACAATTAATAGAAATCACCACTTATTAATTATTGTACCAATTAATGTAGTACTCGAATACGGCAAGTGCACCAGGCGACGTTCGTTCCAAGACTGAGCGCTCCGCAGCGCGTGCGCCGCCTTTTAAACAACTGTGGAGGGGAGAGTGGCGTGATCGTCGAACGATTGCTCGTTGCATATGCCGTTTTCGACCTCGTGAGGGCGACGCCGTCACGGCCATACTGACGGGCACACGTCCTCGTGCGCGTGTCTATAAGTTTTCTGAAAAAAAGGAATTCGTTCGTTCATCCTGACCATGGATTGGTTCACATAATATCACAATTTACAAAGTAGTAATTAGTTGCATGACCCATGAGTCTGGTCTGGAAAGCATTCCCTTCAGACTATGCGCACTCCTGGACTAGTCTCTCAGACCCTTCAGGTTTGCATTCCTGGACTAGTCTCTCAGACCCTTCAGGTGCAAATATTGTCCCTTCGATAGTTATGAAACTGGACTGGACTGAGCTAGACCGGGATAATCCTTTTCAGCATTTTTTTAAACCTCCTTTTTTTTTTTTTTTTTTTTTTTTTTTTTTTTTTTATTTTTTTTTTTTTTTATTTTTTTTTTTTTTTTTTTTTTTTAGTTCTCTTTTACTTCATGTATAGTTGCATGAACTGTGATCTGTTCTGAATGTGGATTCTTAGAGGAAGAAGACCCTTCCGAATTGATACTTATTATGGACAAAGTGTCACTATTCGCGGATAAAGTGTCGCTATTCGCGGACAAAGTATCACTGCGATCGTCTTCATGAACAAGGTTGTTATCGTCTATACATGCCGCCGTCACGTCATCGTCAGAGTAATTTTCTGATATTTCTAATAAATTAGAAGGTCCCCGGGGTACTTCACGCAAGTTTTCATGGGCATACTTGTACACCTTGTTAGAGCCGTTTATCTGTCGCAATTCATATCTATCGTTATCTAATACCGCTGAGATCTTAAAAGGACCTTTATATTTTGGGGCCAACTTTGTTTGATGTCGTTCCTCGCTTCGGACAAAGACAAAGTCACCCACGGAAAACGGTTTCACTTTGGCTTTCCCGCGATTAAAACGGATAGTATCGGTTTGAGCTAGTTTTTCAAGACTAGACCCTGTAGCAATCAGATGTAGTTCAATATTATTATCCTTACAGAAGCCTTTAAAATCAGCGTTATCGTATGAACGTCCACGGTCGGCTATAATTCTTTTTGGGGCGCCAAACAAATTTACGGCATCTTTAATAGATTTAATAGCATCGGCAGAGTTTAAAGATAAGGTATGTTTTAATAAAACAAATTTTGTGAACGAATCGATAATAACGGAACAGTATTCTTTGCGGTCGCTCTTGCCACTTAATTTACCCGTAAGATCCATGTGTATGGTATGCCATGGAATTGATGCTTTCGGTATTGGGTGTAAACGTGCTTGGGTTGCGCCTGATGGGCCCTTTGATGACTTACAAATTACACAAGAGTCTACAAACTTTTTGACATATTTGGCCATATTGTGGAACCAATATAGATCATATAATTTGTCAAGCGTTTTTTCATATCCTAGATGTTTAATTTCGGTGTGCACATGACTTATAAGGGACCAAATTAAAGAATGAGGAAGAATAGGTAACCATTTGGTTGTTTTACAACGTTCTACCTTTCGGTATAGAATGCCCTATCTAATATCATATGTATGGGCGATATCTGAAGGCAATTCACTAGATCGAATCTTAGCAATTGTACTTGAAATTTCAGAATCACGTTTTTGCTCTACAGATAGCCATCCTTTCTCAAGCTCTGAAAAATTTACTTCTTTTACTTTTGGGATTATAGGGCAACCCTTTTCGACTGCAGATAGTGCGCTCAGGGAATTACGAGACAAAAAATCCGCGTGAGCCATATTTTTGCCTTCTTTGTATATGATCTCAAAATTATAAGACTGTAAGATCGCCCACCATCTATGTACCCTAGGTGTCAAGTCTTTCTTGGAATGTGATGCCTTTAAAGCATTACAATCGGTGAATACGGTAAATTTACGGCCATAAAGATAGTGGCGGAAATGTTCTACCGACTTAACAACAGCTAGCGTTTCTAATTCGTATGAATGATAACGACTTTCAGCGCTTGACGTCTTGTGGCTAAAGTAGGCAACTACATGCGGTCGATTATCATGTCTTTGAATTAAGACAGCTCCGTACCCATCACTGCTTGCGTCGGTATGCAATTCTATAGGTAAATTGGGGTCAAATATTTTTAAAACAGGTTCTGTTACCAAATGATTGATGATTTCATTATGAATTTTATCATGCTCGGAAGTCCATATGATAGGTCCCTTTCCTGACGTCAAAGGGTATAAAGGCTTTAATAATTTTGAGAAATTTGGAATGAATTGGCGGAAATAAGTTGCCAGTCCAATCAACTGTCGAACTTGTTTTACATTGGTTGGTTTTGGGGCATCTTGGAGAGCTTTAATCTTGCGAGGGTTTGGCCTTATTTCCCCGGCAGATACGACATAACCCAAATATTCAACTTCTTGCTTCATAAACGAGCATTTTTTTAAATTAAATGAGAACCCGGTATCCGATAATTTTTTAAGGAGTTTTTCAAGTCGAGACAGTCCTTCATCAATTGTTTCTGATGCACAAAGGACATCGTCCATGTAAACCAGAATTCTGTCATCATTAAGTGGTTTTAATGCAGTGTTAATTGCTCGTTGGAAAACCTGTGGAGCATTACGAAGTCCAAATGGCATAGTCAAGAATTCGTATTGGCCCGTTGGTGTTACAAAGGCAGTTTTATCAATAGAATCTGAGTGGACACTAATCTGATGAAAGCCGGAAGCCATGTCAATTATAGAAAAATAATGAGCACCATGAAGCTTATTTATTTGATCATTAATTAAGGGAAGTGGGTAACTATCTGGACGCGTATTACTGTTGAGCTCTCTGTAATCTACACACATTCGATCACTTCCATCTTTTTTCTTTACTAAAAGAATGGGGCTCGCAAATGGTGAAGAGCTTTCTCTAATTATATTGGCATCCAACATCTCTTGTATCTTTTCGTGTACTATGTTTAATTCAGGTGGGGATAGTCTATAAGGTCGTCTATGAACAGTTTTAGAGGGGTCTATTAGATCTATTTTAAGTTGGCCAGTTGATACACGAGTGGTTGGTAATTTCTGAATAAAAGCGTTAGAATATCTCATAAGTATAGAATTTAGTCGGTCTCTGTCGTTTCCCGTTAAGTCAGTATCAATGGTATATTGGTGGAATGGTCCCGATTTGGAGCAGGAGTTTGAAATTTTACTTTTAATAAAGGTTAATTTATGGTCGGTTATTTCAACAGCTAGGCCCAATTTAAGAATATCTCGCCCTAACAACACGTCTTCAGAAAGATTATTTAATGGTAAAACATGATATAGTACTTCAAATGTTATGTTCTGCACAGTAGTGGGACACTGAATTTGTAATGTTGAGGTGACGTTATTACCACCTACCCCCTTTAAAACAACCTGTTCATGAAACCGCTCGCCTTTCAATAAATGACTATAACGTTGTTTTATCAAACTACATTCAGATCCAGAATCAAAAATAAAAGGTAAGTCAATACCACTTATCTGTAACACACCATGCGAGGTTCTGGAGCACACATTGACTTGCTTGCTAGGGCCTGGCGCAGCAGCTGGGGTGGTGTTTTCTTTCTTCCTGTAGCGCATGGGGCATGCGGAAGCGACGTGACTAGGATCGTTGCACACGTAGCAGGTTACACGTGGACGAGGATTTTGCGCGGACTGATGTGGTTGTTCGGTTTTAGTCGGGTTCGTATTTCTTGAATGCTGCCTCTGTCTATCACGACACTCATTTGCGCGATGTCCAATTCGTCCACAGAAATTACAGTTTCCACGAAATGGAACTGAGCTTCTAAAACGTTTCACGTCTGCTTCATTTGTAACGGATTCATCGTTTTTACGTTTAAGTGTGAATCCCCGTAGTGTTCTAAATAGTTGGTGCTTGTCGTTTATGACGACTGAATTCAGTTCTCGACGAACCTGGTCATCACATTGTGATAATACAGAGATAGTAAATCCAGTGATTACCTTCTCAGGTAAATTTGTATCGGGAATTTTTTCGATAAGATGCCATAAACGCATTCCCGCTTCAGCTGGGCTATCTTTGGTGTCCATTTGAAATTTTATAATCCGGTCAAAGTAGTCTTGCATTGTCATCGGTTTAGAAAACATCGAGATTAATGTTTCTTTGATATTTGGCCATGATAATTGTTCAGGTTGTATCTTAGTTAGACACGTAGCAGCGCGGCCCTTCAGTGAGTGCGTGAGAGCAAGTAGCAGATCAATACCTTCAATCTTTTTCTTCCCGATTATCATCTCGGTTAGCTTGCACCAATTTTCTATGTCAGCCTCTGGATCATCCGGATCAAAGTTCACAAATTTAGTAGGTGTATTTTGAACAGGTTGACAGGCGGTTATATTTTCAGCAATTTTCTTGAAAATTGCTTCCATGCCAGCGGAAAATGATGAAATCTGTTCAACCATTGAACCTCCCGATGAATGATCCTGGGGTGGATCCACCACTTCTGATGTCGTCATATGATCCTCCATTGTTAAAAAAAAACACCAATTGTTCACCAGAATATCGCTTTTAATTCACAATTTAATAAACCACACCTTTAACTCACAATTAATAGAAATCACCACTTATTAATTATTGTACCAATTAATGTAGTACTCGAATACGGCAAGTGCACCAGGCGACGTTCGTTCCAAGACTGAGCGCTCCGCAGCGCGTGCGCCGCCTTTTAAACAACTGTGGAGGGGAGAGTGGCGTGATCGTCGAACGATTGCTCGTTGCATATGCCGTTTTCGACCTCGTGAGGGCGACGCCGTCATATACACTAAATATTAATAATAAATACCTAAAAAAAAAAAATATATAATTTAAATTACTAGAATAAGCCGTCCGGTCTAAAACTACTACCTTTTCACCACCTACCAGCCACACTAGTACAATATAGGTAAATTAAATACTTTAAAAAATAACAAAATTATACAAAAAAAAATAAGAGACAGGTTTGGAGTAATAAAACAGAGACAAACAAAAAACAGTAAACGGAACGCAAAACAACACAAACGTGGAGAAGTGAAATAAAAACTGTCATTCAATTGACGTCAAATTGACATATGTCATATATGTCAATTTGACACACAATGACAAGTTACATCAATGACATATAAATCATATGGACTTGGCATACCTACAAAAAAAACGTGTATACCTACATTTTACTGAGCGGATAAAATGGCGGCTAATAGAGCAGTCCCTAACGATCGATAGGTCTATAAAATAACATCGATAAAAGATTGTAAGAATGTTTTCTTAGTGTCACGCACTCACGGTACAATATCTACGGGTAAAAATACCCCAAGTTTTCTAACATAGGTCTTTCATTAGTGGTAGACCGCGAAATTTAAATTTTCTTACTTTTTTTGCAATTTGCAGGCCAGTGTCAGGTTATATCTTGAACAGAATATGATTCGCGACTTTAATAAATATGTGTTTACAAAATTATATTCATTAGAATCATTCATATATCTTTATAAGTGAGATGCACTTAAAAAGATTTGCTTACAAATATGTATTACATAATCTAATGATATCAGTAAAAATTTATGGCTTGGCTGTTTTTGTTATTGGTGGGATTTCAGTTTTTTTTGTAAGTTGCCAGGCAGTCTTTTTACCAAATTTCGGCTTTCTAGAATTTCAGGAAGTACCCTAACATTTTTAAGTCTAATACAAACTTCCACCCCCCCATTTTAGGGGATTGGGGGCGAAAGTTATAAGTTTATGATTTTTTTTGTTGGTTGTATACTAAACTTAGATTACATACCAAATTTCAGCTTTCTAGCACTTCGGGAAGTAGCCGAACATTGTGATGATCATCAGTGTGTCAGTGACGAAATTGGTGTATTTTAGATATCAATAAAATCTAAAGTATTAGAGCTATTCAATTGAGACTTTGTATGTTTAATTAGACTAATTAAACTTATTGACATCATATCCTGAGAATATGAACTATCTGGTACATTGGAAACCAACTGTCGACGAAACACTTCGAGAAAAGGTAGGTAGTGCCCTTGCGCTTCGCTTAACTCGTCTTGGCGGGGGCACTGCCGTGCCCCCAGATTTTTGTCACGTATCACAGTAGAATCAACATACGAATTAACACAGCTACAAATTGCATAAAAACGTAGGAAACATTGAATTTCACGGACTTTATTGAAGGAACCACAATAATTAATATTTTTGATGTTAGTTTCCAAAACCAAGCTCTTCTAACATACAAATGATAGTGAGCTTTCATTAAGGGTAAACAATAATACACTATGTTATAGTATAAAGGTATATTCAAACAAACAAAAATTAAATAAAATTAATTTCATTCATTTCTGAACAATACAATTTTGTTCAGGTAATTTCTATGTGAAATTGTTTCAGTAGATTTCTTCCCATAATATTTGTATCTCAAATTCATGTAAACCTCTATTACACTTTTAATTAATAAATATTTATAATTTGCATCATGTTCACAGTCCCCAGAATCAAATAAATTATTTGGTTCGGCATAGTAATCCACGAAAAACTTAAAAACATACAAATAGTAACTTTCCTCTCCGTCTTTTACATGCAAAACACCTTTTAATATTTTTTCGACATTTTTTAAAATATTTACAACGTCTTTCGAAGGATAAACCAGACCACCCCGAGATTTTAAAGTAATTAAACTTGTTTTATAAAGCTCAGAAACTCCAAAGAGAAGTTTGTGACAAGTTTCGCATTTTAGTGAACGTGACAATTTTCTAGCCACAAAGCCAGCAATGTAAGTTAACACACTTTCTGTATATCCTGAAAGATTACTGTATATACAATCAAGGAACTCTTCATACAGATCGCTATCATCCTCCGGAATGTCTACAAAGGATTTCTTTTCTGTTAAATTATTTATAGTAGTGACTGGGCCAACTTTACTGGAACAAGTTAATATATTAATTTGCTCCAGAGGAATACAGCTGCCGACACCACCATCGCGAATTTCAGCTCTTATTAAAAGTCTCTTAAACGCAGCTCTGAACTGGACTGCATTCGGATTATTATTAAATCCACCACGAGCTCTGATGGCAGAAAAAAACAATTCTAAGTGATCCTGGCTAACTTTATACATAGGAAGATATTTTAATACTTTCATTTCTCCAACTAAATATTTAAATAACTGGATGGTACTCTGCATGTTTATAATCAAGCCAATAAATCCAGTCTTTCTACGGGAACAAATGACTAACTGACCAGATTGCAGCTTTAAATTGCGAAAGTAAGAAATGGCTCCTTCAAACAGCGCTTCTATAAGTCCAATGTTTTCAGGGCATACAGCTTTTTTCCAGCCCGGCGGTCGAACTGAGTGACTGTTCAAGACGTCAAACACATTGTTTACGATTCGTATGAAGTTGATTGTCGCTGTAGAACCTTCAAATTTCTCAAGCTTTAATTCATTCTCGCAGTAGTGCAAAGTGTCTGCGACTGAATTACTCAACAGTTAAGTGGCCAAACGGACCTTCATTTTTTGTTTGTCAAACATCAAATGTGCCTTCGTCAACTTAGTCGCCATGTGCAAACCTTCACAATCTTGCAGTCTTAATAATTCCTCCAAATAATTGAAATCAATTTTCCTGCCAAAACTATCAAAAAATACCCTCATTTCTCCAAAAGCGTTTCGGATCAGTTTAATAGTATGACATGGATCTATAAAAATGTGGATTTTATTTTCACCTGTTTTGAATGTGGTAACATTTAGATCCTTCAGGAGATCACAGCCTAGTGAACAAAACATGCTGAAATTTTCAGCAGGTGCGTCACATGTTATGCTCACTATTTTGGCACCCACCTCCTCACACTTTCGGATACACATTTCCACTAAAGTTGACTTTTGTTCGCCTGTTAGAGATGTGATAAAAAAATATCCCACAGGCAGTTTCCATCTTCCATTTATACAATTCAGTAATATCACGAGGCACTGATTGGCGACATCGAGGGCATCACTGTCGCAATCCATACCGCAGTTTACACGTCCATAATATTTTTTGGTTTGCGGATCCCAGCACAGCGACTTTCTTATTGCCATTTCATCGAACATTAATGCGCATAGTACTGGCAAATGACTACTTTGAACTTTTGCTTTTAAAGTATCAAATGCTTCACTGCAAAAGCCAGGCTCTGCATTTATGTGTTGATACCATTTACTCAGGGTACGTGGATGTGGAAGACAGGTATTATAAGTGTTACGCACAAACTCATAAGCTTTCGGGGAAAAGAAATTTAACGTGAGAGCAAATTTTCTGATTTCTTCAGAATATTGCCTCTCTAATGGCAAACCCTTAGATTTTGCAACTTGCCTTTTTAAAAAGTCTTGGGGTCCTGCACATTCTGCAAGCAAAGCTTGGGATTCTGAGTTTAATAAATTTCTTTCCTTTAAATCTTTGACAATATTATTAAAATGAGCAATTTTTTTCGTCTGTCTTCTAACTTTCTCATTAAGTCTCTTTATCTTCTTGGACTGTTTTTGACATTTGTCCTTTAGTTTCTTTATCATTTTAAATGTGTGTATCTGAAATGAAATAAAATAAAAGTAAGCTTTAATAGATATTGAAGTCAAGTGAGAGATATCTCCCACCCAATTCAGTTGATGAAATGTTATCATTGAGATCAAATTCGCAAATAATGATGATAAAAAAAAAAACTGAAGCTAATCATACCGATAAATCTGGTGTAGCGGAGGTGCTAGTGGCTAAATCTGGCGTAGCGGAGGTACTGGCTGCTAAATGTGGCGCAGCGGAGGTGCTAGCAGGTAAATCTGGTACAGCAGAGGTGCTAGCGGCCAAATCTGGCGCAGCAGAGATGCTGGTATCTAAATCTAAGGCAGTGGATGTGCTAGGGGTAAAATCTATACCACTCCTCTTTAAAATCTCTCCAGGTTGATTTTTAATGGTAGGCACACAACCATCTTTCACCTGAAAGCAACTCTATTATTAACATAAATAATAATAAAAAAAATATGAAAAATAAAAATAAATTGAAAAGTTAAACTAAAGCAAAAATAGTATGACTTCAAAAACAGTAAGATGACATTACTGTTTTAATTACAAGAAAATTACCTTATTCGGAGCATCACATCCAGATATTGATTGTGAGTTTGTCTGATTTTGATTATCTTCAATTAAAATGCCAGACATATTTGATTTAATCACAGGCTGTAAAGAAGCAATAAAATGATTAGCATTTTTGATGTTTCTTGATTTTATTAATAGGATTTTTAATAATTATTCATAAGAAACTAATTAATCCTAAGAACACACTGAAATTCATTCTTTACTATTTTTCATTATTTTCTTTTCTCTATGTGTCCATTAGACAAGTGTTGCAATAATGAAGACAACATCATAAAACATTATCAGCCACTACACTATCATGTTGGACAAATTTATTAACTCGCAATGTTACTTACCAATAAGATTCGTGAAGGTAAAGCATCGTCACGCAATGTTACTTTATTCAGTGTCCGGTTGAAACATGATTCTTCAAAGTGAAGAGAACAAATATGAATTGTTTTTGTTGACATCTTTACATTTTCAACACCTATTGTTTCCAGCCAAATTTTCCTTCTTTCTTTATTAGCAGGCAGCCTTGAAAGTAATACGTAAAACCAATAAAGAACCATAAAATAGCATTATCGATATATATAAAAAATGTCGAATGCACTACTCTATCCCTTCATTATCAACATTACAAGAAAATGATTTCATGTTGAAAATACTGTTGAAAAAGGAAAAATCATGAATGCTTTACTGTTGAAACTCTAACGAATGCAGAATCTTTTGTTTATTTTCTAAATCTAAAGATATTTCAGCTGAAAATAACATACGTACTGGTGCAAAGTTATGTTCGGGTGCTGTCTGCTTCTTTTGGTGCCACACCCGATTATATTGCAATTGGGCATCTTCCTATTGACGATTTTCACTATAGAAACGAGTTCAAACACAATAACACAGCAAATTACTCCAAAAATCACAAATTATATCCACAGCTCAGGAGCATTTGACAGTTGACGTACATAACTTTGGTACCAAACGGCGAGCTGATAAAATGGCGACCGGCAAATAGGTATTTCAATGACGCTAGGAATGAAGTGTTGCCATTATAGTAACTGTCAAAAACACTATTATCCTTTTTCACTTACGCAAAATTAAGAAAGTTAAAAAGAGATGGCAATATTTTTATGACTTTGGCGTCGATAAGCCTCATATATGTATAACTATTTTTTCTATAGTCAAACATTTCAAGTCCATATGATTTAATACGTCATTGAGTTACATACATTCATAATTTATCAAAAGTAATAATAATAAACTAACAATAATAAAAAGCAAAAATTTATGCAAATTACCGCCAAACTAAGAAGAAAAAAGTGAACATAAAATCTATAAAGCGGGTAATTAAGTGTAAGAGAAAAAAAAAAGTTCTTGCAAACAACCAAACCGAAGAGAAGCACATCACGAACACAATAAAATGAAGTTGAAGACAACACAAGTGATAACGCACTCACTGCTACGCACTCCTAGGCGTGCCAACTGCGCCTCTGGTTTTCTTGGGGTACTTTACCAACAAGGTGTTCAGTTCTTCGACAGAAGTAATTTTATGACGTACTCCATCCTGAGTCCAGCATGCCGGCATTCCGAAATGCAAACGAGCCCCAACGAATACAGTCTGCCTAGACTTAGTCAAAAACTCCTTCATTGTAACAGAGGAGCCCTTTAGACCAGCCTTGGCCTTCCACACAGCACACCTTTGCTCAACGCTGGAAAACTTCACCAGAATAGGCCTGCTCCTAGTGGGACTACTGCTAGATGTTCCAAGTCTGTGGCACACTTTAACAGAAGATCCTGTGATGTCGTTTAAGGCCAACTTGCTCTTCAGAACATCCAAAACAAGAGCCTTACAATCCTCTTTCTCCGCCTCAGGGAACCCGGTAAAGATGAGAGCTTTACGTCGAGAACGTGTCTCCAGACCATCAGCCACTCTTGAACACTCCAGAATTTGTTTTCGGAGCAGGCCCAACATCCCGAAGATAAGCTCTCTGAAGGACCGAAACTCTTCCGCAATCTTGGCAATGGTGTCCTTTGCGGGTCCAGCACTCTGGATCTGTGCCTCAAGCTGACCCATCTTCTTAACAAAGCACTCCTCCAGGCTTTTCTGGGCAGATTGAATGTCATCTAATTGAGACATAGTGGTAGTGACACTTGAGATATGTGTGATGTGTAGATAAATACTAGTGTTATCCTGGCAGGTGATGTAATTCAGCTTAAATCACATGGAATTTTTGACCAGTGTAAGTGCTGATTGTTTGGATGATTTTAAAATAATTTAAACATTAAAATATAGTACAAAACAATAAATAATAAAATAAATAAAAATAGCAATTCAAAAACGCGTTTTAACATTTTACACCTCTGATTTGATTGATTGATTTGTTTGATTCGTCTTGACGAGTACTTTGGTCCTAGATGGTAACCAGGATCTGATGATGGAGCTGGAAGGTGGCCATAATAACTCCGTTATATAACGACTCAATCCCGTTGAGTTTGGGATCGTTTGATTCGACTTGGCGAGTTCTTTGATCTTAAATGGTACCTAGGGTCTGATGATGGAGCTGGAAGGTGGCCATAAGAACTCCGTAATAAAATGACGCACCCCTTCGAGTTTGGGCTCGTTTGATTCGTCTTGACGCGTACTTTGGTCTTAGATAGTACCCAGGGTCTAATGATGGAGCTGGAAGGTGGCCATTAGAACTCCGTAATACAAAGACCTAACACCCCGGATGGCAATTATCAGGGTACTCTCGTTCTCGCGGCTCGAGGTTCGGGGGGCTTCTGATGCGGTGACTCCTCGCACAGTGTTATGTAATTATATAGTCTATTGTACTTCTAAGAAGAACTATTATCGCAGTTAAAGTATTTAAAGATTTCTTAATAATTTTGACAACACGTCTGTCGGCAACGGTTTAGACGAAAGAGGATACAGTTTATTATATACTTTTTCACTATATGCCGCTTTTCATTTATTGACCACATTAAAATAGTAGGAGAAAAAGCCAAAAAGAACTTTTATGCCTTAACGAGAATTTCTAAAGCTACCTGGGGCCTATCTTTCTTAACTCTACAAACTATTTATAGGGCTACTTATCTAGGTTGTATGTGCTACGGTGCACCTGTTTGGGCAGATAGGGCCACCATAGGGGCGGTACGACGTAAATTGCTTTAAAGTCAACGGTTAGCTTTAATATTTTTATGTAAATCGTATAGGACCGTTAGTACTGAAGTCCTGCCAGTACTTGCAGGTGTACTTCCAGTTGATCTCGAGGTGCAGCGACGTGCTGCAATGTACTATTCCGCACGAGAGACTATGGACGCAAACTTTCTGACACAACGTGACCGTGCTAAGATCTCTAGATTATTTAAACCGATGGCTGACGTCTGGGAGGAACTTTTAACCGAATGGCAATGTAGGTGGGATAATTATATCAAGGGCACCTGCATTAGTTCTTTCTATCAGTTCGTGATGGTCAGAACATGGCTGGAGGTGGACCACTGTGTTGCCCAATTTCTCACAGGTCATTACAACTTTAAGAGTAAATTATTTTCTTTCAAGCTTGTTGCTTCTCCTTTGTGTCAATGTTCTACATCTGACTGTGAATATGAACAATCTGCTCATCACATCTTATGAGAGTGTATTCTTTGGAAGAATGAACGCAATATTATGCTAGATAATGTACAGGCTACATCCGGTGTTGTTTATTATGCGGACCTTGTGGAAACTAGAACTAATTTCCGTTCAAACGTTTTTGCCATACCTATTACTGGAATCAAAAGTAACACATTAGGACCCATTAATTTAGTAATGATTGCAATCCGTGGTGCTTGGCAATCTGGGGTTTTCCAAGTTGCAAACGTTGACGTTGAAGTTCTGTTCTGTCCGCTATTCTTTTCTGATTAATTTCGTTGCGGGACCCAAGACAGTTAATCGTTTCTCTGGGATTCGTCGAGCTTCATTGCCTCGACGCTTTTCTGGTGGCCTCCACTGTTGATTCTGGCTTTCAGGAGTTGCAGTGGGTGGGAACAGTGGGCTTGTCCCAAAAAAAAAAAAATATGCCGCATGCGAGAGAACCAATATCGCGATGCAATTCGTTCGACTGTTTTATCTGTAGAGAAGTGACCGAGGTCGTCGTGGTTATACTTTATTATTTGCCATATACAATTCTTAGGAACCACCCATCGACGACCTTGGTGTGTGCTTCGATAAACCTTATTTCCTAGACGCTGGTATTTATGTAATATGTCCTTATGGTTATCGGTATTACCTGATTCTAGGATATTCCTAATTTTGACTAGTGCGAGGTCTTGAAGCTGTACCGAAAGTAACCATTCTGATTCCGTAATGGACATTACAATTTCAACTTCTGTTATTTCTCCTGAAGACGGGGAGTTCTTACTTAGAGCTTCGACGTGTTGCATACGACTACCCTCCCGGCGAATAATTTCGTACGCAAACTCTTGAGTAGATAGAACCCATCGCGCAATTCTGGGTATTATATCTTTCTTAGTGAACGCAGAACGTACTACACTACAATCAGTTATAATACGAAAATGTGTTTCTAGCAAATAGTGCCTAAATTTAGCCAGTGCCAATAATTCGAGTTCGAAGCAATAATATTTCTTTTCGTACTCCGTGGTCTGTCGGACGGGTTTTTCGCCTTGCTCTGTTAATTGCATTAAAATACCGGCAATACCTTCTCTGCTTTTTTTTTTTTTTTTTTTTGAGGTGGTAAAAATCATCAAATGACTCCTTCCGCCCTGGGTGGGGCGGAAGGGACTGTCAGACTTTTACTGACTAAAAAACCACCCTGTTCCTTCTGTTGCCCTTTACGTTCCGGGGCCACGGTATCCTGTTAAGACGTCCCGCAACCCCGGCAGGCGTTGGCCCCGTTGGGGGCCCCGTCCCTGTGCTGACAGCTCTTTGAGGCGCGCGCGAACAGAACGCGCCGTCGACCCGGGCCTGGTCCTTGATCGGACGGCGAGCTACCCATTACTCGCCGTCCGCAAGCCCGCGCCTACGGTGGCCGGATGTCGCCTCGCGACGTCCGACGCCCTGGGCGTCTCCCGCGGCGGCTGGGGCGTGAGGTGGTTCTCTCCCTCACGCGGCCCGCCTCCTCCTTCGCTAGCATTACAGCTTCGCAGAAGGAGGTGACTGCATCCCATTCCCTCTCGCCCCGGAGCATGGCCTGAACCAGGTCCGGACGCGAGAGGTCGCCGCCGCCTATCGCCTCCGTGAGGACACGGCGGTGCTCTGCCCAAGCGGGGCAGTCCTGCACCGTATGCTCCACCGTGTCCTCCGGGCGATCCACACAGTGGTGACACCCGGGCGTTTCCTCCCGCCATATCCGACACAGGAACCTCCCGAAACAACCGTGTCCGGTGAGGACCTGCGTCAGGCGGTAGGTGAGGACGCCGTAGCGCCTCTCCAGCCACTCCTCAAAGAGGGGTCTTATAGCCGCGATTGCGGCGTGCCCGAACTTGGGTTGCGACAGTCGCATCTCCCATTCCGCCATGAGATCGCACCGGAGCTCACTCCGTAGTGCCGCGATTTGCCGCGGCAGCGGGGTTTCGCCCCGGCGCTGCGCGTCCACACGCCACTCGTAGACGCGCTGGAGGACTGTTGCCTCCAGATCCCACGGCGGCAATCCGGCAAGGAGGCTTGCTGCTTCGCCGGAGACCGTGCGATATCCCCGGATCATCCGGATGGCCATGACCCTCTGGCATGCCACCAACTTGGCTGGTGGCCGCCGCCTGATGGTAGGGGCCCACACAGGGGCCCCGTAGAGGGCCATGGACCGCACGACTCCGGCGTAAAGCCTCCGGCAGGAGGCGCCTGGTCCCCCGAGGTTGGGCAGGAGCCGCCAAAAAGCAGCCCCAGCCCTGTCCAATCGCGGAGCCAGACGTCGGAAATGCTCCTTGAAGCTCCACCGGCTGTCGAGGACGAGACCCAGATACTTCATCGTCGCCTCGACGCCGATGTGAACCCCTCCCACCGTTATTTGGGAACCTGACGGTGGCGCGTTCCGAAGACCATGGAAGCACATGGCCTCGGATTTGTGCAATGCCACCTCGAGTCCAAATTGCCGGATCCTTTCGACGACTGTCGCAACCCCTCGCGTCGCTAGGTCGGCCGCCGCCTGGTGCGACTCTCCCTGTGCCAGGACGAGCGTGTCGTCAGCGTAGCAGACCACGCTGACGCCGTCAGGGAGGTCGGCGCGCAGCACCCAGTCGTATCCGATGTCCCACAGAAGCGGTCCCAGGACCGATCCCTGTGGGACACCGCACGACATCTCTCGCCGGTTCCACTCTCCCCGTTGGCCGGGGTAGATGACGGCCCTATCCGTCAGGTAGTCCTCGACAACTCGACGAAGGTAGGTCGGCATCCGGTGATAACGGAGTGCCTCCCTGATGCAACTCCAGGGCAGGGTGTTGAAGGCATTGGAGATGTCGAGAGACACCGCCAAGACGACCCTGCCCCGGGATAATTCTAAATTTCTGTGCGTTCAAGCGTTTATGCCATACCTACCTATTACTGGAATCAAAAGCGACAGCTCACATTAGGACCCATTAATTTAATAATAATTCGTCTAATAGTAATGCTTCTCCTAGTTACAAACATCCCTTTGTGCCTACTGGCCTCGTTCTGTTCTGTCTCCTGTCTTGTTTGGAGAGAAATTTGGAAATTATATTTTTTTCACTACACGTGTCCATGTCTAAGTGTGTTTAGGTACTATGTAAACTTAATTACATATTTACCTTCTAAAGCTTGTGGTGCAAGCTGGTGGTAATCAAAATATTTTTATTTTTTAAATTGGAACACAAAATAGGTATCCACATCTAGGTGAGAATAAGAAATAGGTATGTGTCTACAAAACTAGGTATTAAAATTTGGAATTAAGTATAGTTTTATTTTACAAAAATAAAACACTTTATAGTTATTTGAACTTATTATGATGTAATAATTTATGATATTTTACAAATAAAATAAATGCCCTGTTTTTGGTCATTTATTGGGCGTAAATGGACGCTTATTGGGCATTTACTCAATACGTCCGTAAATGCCCAGGCAAAAACCCATCTCTAGGTACAAATAAATAAAGGTAGGTCACTACATCACCCCCTTCCAGAGACCGTCAAGGGCGATAATAGTTAGGAAATTTAACGCGGCGTCCTGACCGCGTCACTCCGATGACGCCATCATCTGAGGAAGGTAAGTCTCGGTTATCCGCGTCAGGTGTGTAGTGATGAGTGTTAGTGTTGAGTGGTGGTTGCGGTGTGTTATGGTGTATGATAGTGGTATGTGGTGAGTGTGAGGTACTGTCAGGGTCATGCAGTATGAAGGCCGGCTTAATGCGGTCTATCGATACGGCAACCTGTTTACCGTTAACCAGTATCCTAAACACCTTATCCCCTCTTTGTATGACCTTGTGAGGGCCCGTATATGCCGGTTTTAAACCACCAGCAGTGCAGTCCCTAAGGAACACGTGAGTTGAAGAGGATAATTCCTTATGAATAAAAGTTTTGTGTCTGCTGTTGTGTCTGGCTGCTGGTGATGGATGTAGGCTGCGGACAATACTCCGAAGCCGTGAAAGATAATCCGTCATATCAACAGTCTCGTCGGCCTGTAGGTCGAAAAATTCGCCTGGTAGGCGCAATGGCTGGCCGTAAACTAATTCGGCAGCAGAAGCCTCTGCGTCTTCTTTATAGGCGCTGCGGACGCCTAACAAGACTAGTGGAAGAGAATCCACCCAACTGTTGCTTGCATGGCAGGTAATCGCAGCCTTGAGCTGACGGTGGAATCTTTCCACCAGTCCGTTACAGGCTGGATGGTATGCAGTAGTCCTGCGGTGTTGGAACCCAGCAATGGCAGACAATGCTTTGAAAAGTCCTGATTCGAACTGCCTACCTCTATCGGTTACGAAATCCGATGAGCAGCCGAAGCGAGAGATCCAGCCACTCAGTAAAGCCTTTGCCACTGTTTCTGCGGTTATGTCTGCTAACGGTATTGCCTCAGGCCATCGCGTAAAGCGATCGACGGCGGTGAGACAATAGCGAAAACCTTGACACAATGGCAAAGGTCCCACGAGATCAATATGGATAAAGGCGAATCTTGACCGCGGCAACTTAAATGCGTGAAATGGTGCGGAGACGTGTCGTGTGGTTTTAGAGCGCTGGCAAGCCAAGCAAGAACGAACCCACTCACGACAGTCTTTCCTGACACCAGGCCATACATAGCGGTCAGCAACCAACCTTGCGGACGCCTTGGTACCTGGGTGGCTCAAGGAGTGCAGGCTAAGAAAAATGGTCCTGCGTAACTCTTTGGGCACGAAAGGTCTTGGCGTAGGGGTGCTGACGTCGCAGTATAGTTGCTTCTGCGAACCTGGGACACTCAGCAATTGCAGGCGTAGTGAAGTATCCCCAGCAATCAGCTGCTTCAACTCCTGGTCTTCTGATTGAGCTGCAGCGATCCGTTCGACGGGCACAGGTTGAGTAATCTCCTCATTGCGCGAGAGGGTATCCGCCACGACATTGTTCTTCCCGGATATGTGCCTGATGTCCGTTGTAAATTGGGCTATGAGATCCAGGTGACGGAACTGCCGTGGGGAACAATTCTCTTTACGGGTGTGGAACGCGAATGTGAGAGGCTTGTGGTCTGTGTAAATCACAAAGTCACGAGCCTCCAGCATGTGACGAAAATATTTCACACTCTCGTAGATGGCGAGCAGCTCGCGGTCGTAAGGAGAGTACTTTACCTGGGCCTCGCTCAGTTTTCGCGAAAAGAAGGCAAGAGGCTCCCAAGCTCCTGCATGTAGCTGCTGCAAGACTGCGCCCATTGCCTTGTCGGAAGCATCCGTGACCAAAGCCATCTTAGCGTTGCAGTCGGGATGAGCCAACAGTGCTGCTTCGCAGAGGCTGTCCTTGCACTTCTGGAATGCCTCATGCTGTTCGGGTGAGAAGTTGACTGGATGTGAGCCTTTAACTGAATCAACCAGGAGAGCATTCAGAGGTGCCTGGTAAGATGCTGCGTTTGGGATGAACCTGCGGTAAAAGTTCAACATCCCAAGGAATCTGCGTAGCTCTCTTACGGTCTTGGGTGTTGGGAAGCTCTGGATGGCCTCGACCTTGGAAGGTAATGGTCTGGTACCTTTGGAAGAGATGTGGTACCCTAAAAAGTTTACCTCCGGCACTCCAAATACGCACTTAGCGCTGTTGATGACCATGCCATAATCCCTGAGCCTGGTAAAAAGCTGACGCAGGTGGTGCTCGTGGGACTTCTGGTCTTTCGAAAAGACCAAGAAATCGTCGAGATACGCGTACGTGAAGTCCAGACCCCTGAGCATTTCATCCACGAAGCGCTGAAACGACTGTCCGGCATTTCGAAGACCAAACGTCATGTATGGAAATTCGAAAAGACCGAACGGCGTTGTGATCGCGGTCTTCGGGATGTCATCTGGATGTACCGGAATCTGGTTATAAACTTTTACCAGGTCAATTTGGGAGAAGATGGTACAGCCAGACAGGCTATGTGCGAAGTCCTGGATGTGTCGAATGGGGTATTGGTCGGGTATGGTACGTGCGTTCAACATCCTGTAATCGCCACAGGGGCGCCAACCATCGTCCTTTTTAGGTGCCAGGTGAAGGGGCGACGACCACGGTGACTCTGACAAGCGACAGGTACCACACTGCAACATAGCGTCGAATTCGGCCTTGGCGATTTTTAATTTATCAGGCGCCAATCTGCGCGGTGTACACGATACTGGCGGCCCTGGCGTAGTACGAATGTGATGTACTGTATTGTGTTTCGATGTGCGGTGTAAACCATGTGGGCGAGTGATGTCGGGAAATTCCCGCAGTATGTGTATGTATGCGGAATCACCGAGACTCACCTTCACCGAAGAGACATAATCAGAACGACGGACAGGCGACGCCGGGGTGGAGAGCGTTGTATTGTTGTCGAGGAGGCGTTGATTCCTGCAATCAACAACTAAATTATAAAATGATAAAAAATCTACACCTATTATCGCCTTTGTTACATCGGCAACAATAAATCGCCAAGCAAAGTCACGGCGCAACCCTAAGTTTAAATTTAAATTCACAAAACCATAAGTGTTTATTGATGTGCCGTTTGCCGCACACAGTTGGTAGCTGGTTTTTTCCATTCTCTTCGCTATTGCCGATCGGGGGTAGACACAGAGGTCGCTGCCGGTGTCGACCAGGAACTGCAACTTCGACCTTTGATCGGTGACGAATAGGCGACCAGCACTTGGACAATCATCGGCCGCCATCACTGATTGCCCCGCACATTTCCCGATGCAGGGTAGTCGCACGGCTTGACGCACTTCCTAGCCTTTTCTCCGAAATTCTGGTGGTACCAGCACTGCGGGAACCTTCTGTAGCTGGACTGCGACCTGCTTGTGCTGGACCGTTGGCGTGAGCGACTGCGGGATCGTCCTCTTGGGCGAGAAGGTCGGTCGACCTTGTCCACCAGTTTCTCCATGAGCTTGGTTAGGGCGGCGATATCGGCCCGCACGCTGTTGTCCGGGGTGCTCGACGTTGCAGGAGTGGCGATGGCACATGTTGATGCCACCTGGGTGCCGACGATGTCGTGGATCCGGTCTGCTAGCTCGGCTAACTCCGCCAAATCCTGCTTGGTCTGGGAGGCTATTATAGCTTGTGTGCCTGCGGGTAGGCGGCTCGACCAAATAGTCCGCAAGACCTCCTCCGGTACACGTGGACCAGCGAGGTTAAGGAGGTGCCGGTAAAACTGGGAAGGTTTTCGATCACCCAGCTCCTCATGCATAAGCAGCTGTTTCATTGTATTGTCTCGCGAAGCTGACAACCTCTTAATGAGCTCACCTTTAAGGTTCTCATATTTTTCGGTGGCTGGAGGGTAGGCGATGACATCTTCGACCTCTGCTGCGTATTGCGGATCCAAATTCCCAATTACGTGGTAGTACTTCGTTTCGTCCGTTTTTATATTTGCTAGCACGAATTGTGCCTCCATCTGCGCGAACCACAGCGCTGGCTTCTCCGGGTCCGTACACCCACGCGATAAGTTTCCGCTGCCACGTTGCTGTCATCCGGGCTGCTGCGAGCTTTGTTCTCTGCCATCGTGCTCTTGAACGGGGTCACCAATGTAGGAGGTGTGTGAGAGAGATGATGTGTGTAGGAGACAGGAAGAGAAAGTCCGAGTACACAAGAAGAAGAAAGAAAGTTTATTGCACAGACACAGGTTACAGTTCACACACACAAGAGTTCCACATAGAAGAAGGAGTGGTAGAAATAAAGATAGGCGAGAACAGATATAACATAAAGCTAGATTAAGCTAGGTTAAAGCACAGCTAAATGACGCGCGGTGAAGCTATGATTTTAAATCGCAACAGCGGCTATAGATGCGAGAAGCATGCTGGCGAGTCACGCTGACGTACTGTGTGCGCGGGCGCGTCGCGACTATAGCGCTGTCCCGCTCGCGCGCTTCGTCCCCGTGACGTAGCGGCCAAACCGGTCGGCCGTCGGCCGCTAGAACAATCGACGCGTCATAGCTGCGTCGGCCAGCTGATAAGCAATTAACTACTAATAATGCAAATGTGTTTGTATGTTGATTTTGTCTTTTATATAATTTTAGTATTAGATTTAAGTTGTAAATATTGTACATAATTTTGATTGTAATTAGATTTAATAATTTAAGTATTTGGTTTGATTTTACACATTGCAAACAATATTTTAATTACAAATAAATAAAGGTAGGTCACTACAGCTTCAATAGAATGCAAACGGAGATTTACATTCTTGAGGAGCGCTACATCGAGGATGTCGGGGAGGTGATTTGGGTCGTGGGGGAAGTCAGTGGGAGTCATCGGAGCGATGACGTCAAAGTTGAGGGTGGCACAGAGGTTGAACACTATTTTACCTCTGGTAGAGATTGTGTTGCAGTTCCAGGCGGGGTGTTTGGCGTTGAGATCGCCCGCTAGTATAACGGAGTCACTCAGGCCAAGAAGAACGGTGAGATCGTTTGTGAGCAGAGTTGGGTCCTCTGAGGACGAAGGAGGGATGTAGGCAGAAATAATGGTAATCGGCTGATGACCAGTCATGCCGAGCCGACAGAGTGAGACCTCGAGGCGAGAGAGGGGGGGAGGGTCCATAGGGATGCAGTACAGTTCCTTTCTGTAGTATATGAGGGTGCCGCCCTAGTGACAACGAGACCTGTCGTTGCGAACTAACCGATAGTTTGCAATTCTCGGGTCACGATGGCGGGGCTTCAGGAATGTCTCCTGTACTAGGAGTATGTCGAGTTGATGATCGCGGAGGAAAGTGGCGATCTCATCCCGCTGGCCATTAATGCCATTTGCATTGAAGAAGCCTAACTTGAGGGAACGGGGTTTGGTACAACATAGCTTTTTACTATCCATTATGGTTTAGGACGGTATAGCTTTTCTAGGACACGCGTGATTGACACGTCGAATACTTTCCCTATGGCTATCAGGTCAGTATTGCAAGCAATGATTTCCTGAGCCATAGTTACGGCATCCGGGTTAACATAGATGCTGAAAGCGTCCGATAAGATTTGGACGTGTTTAGCGTTGGGGATAGCGGCCACGGGGCCGGTGCGGACGGGAGAGGGCGCGGCTAAGGCTGCAGGGGTGGCCTTTGTGGGAGGAATCTTTTTGGGGGCGGGTAGAGGAGCGGGGGCTTCAGGGGCCGGCGGCGCTGATGTTGGGGCGGGTTGTGAGGTGGCCAGCGCTGGAAAGGCTCTTTGGTGGTTGAGCGTGTTCCACGGAGAGGGCCTTTGAGGGCTGAGTCGCTCGGGCATCTGTGAGCAGGGAACCTTCACAGACGGACTTTCCCTTTGCTGGCGGGCGTTTGCACGCTTAACCAGTTTGAGAGAAGAGGATTTGGGGCCTTTGGACAGCCGCGGTAGTTAGCCGGGTGACCTGACTGGCCGCATAGCACGCAACTGGGAGGTTTGGTGCAGAGCTCACGCTCCTTTAGACGTGGGCAATCGGTAGTGCCGTGCTCCCCCAGACACTTAACGCATCTTGGGGTCGCGAAACAGTTGCGCTGTACGTGGCCATACAGTTGGCAACGGTGGCATTGGCCGACTACGTTAGCCTTGTAGGGCTTCTCTATGGAGATGCCAGAGAGGGAGTAAATTGACTTTACCTCAAAAAATGGGGTGATGGCCTTCCGTAGGGTCAACAAACGACCAGGACGGTATCGAAGGCGGGGCCGCCCCTCGCTTTGTGCAGGCAATAGACTGCCGAGACGGGGACCTTTTGGGAGTGGAGGTCGTTGAGGGTGTCTTCAACTGCGATCTCTTTAGGGATGCGCCGGATCACCACTCGGGTGGGCGCTTCCTCGGGGAGGGAGTAGGTGTGGAAGGAGACGTTCCTCACCTTCAGTAAGCTGGTTAGTTTCCTATGGTCTTTCGACGTGGGAACTTGGACTTTAATGCCCTGCTGGGTAGCGCGGGCATTGGTGTAGGTGATCTTATGATCTTTTATAACCCTTATTACAAGGCAATAAAGCCTAAGTCAGCTTTTACTTATTGTTAGTGTACTTTCCCATTACTAAAGTGCTATGTTGCATTTTTACTCAATGCACAGAAATAATATGGATAAATAAATTAGTTAGATTCTGAACGCTGTCGCGTAAACTAGTTGCCCAAATCAAAGGAGCAATTGAGAGGGACATTGCCGAAATTATAAGTACCCAAGAATTTGTGTGTCCGTGATTTTGTGTTTGTGATGAATTAAAGTGGTTCCAGTAGAAGCATAGTTTTTTTTTTTTTAAACCAAACGGGGTCGGCTTAGTAACAAATTGGTGTCAGAAGTGGGATACCAGAGACGAAATTTTACGACGTTGAGTCTAACAGATACTGGTATCCCGAACCTACGGCCCTCCGTCAATTGACTAACAGTGAGACTTGACCCAAGGTCAAGCCTGCGTCACTACTTGGACGACGGTCAGCCTCAGCCGTTCGGCTTGAGCCCGCTCCAGCCACATCAGTAATTGGACGACGGTTAGCCTCGGCTCTGCAGCTTGAGCCCGCTCCAGCCACATCGACACTTGGACGGCAGCCAGCCTCCACTATACAGTGTGAGTCCGCTCCAGACGGCATCAACATCAGCTTCAGGTCTAACTCACCAACCTTCAAACTCAAGAAATTCCGCAGTCAACCGTGTGAAAGTTCAACTCCGATACGTCACAGCGCAACGTGACTCCGGAGTCCGAGTTCCCACTGCGAACCCGATAGTGCAGGTGTCAGGAATTATCGTGTTACTGTGAGTGTTTCTTGTGTCTACAATTTTTCCAATTTAAAGTGTCTCTGAATTCGTGTCTCAAAATATTTTAACATTACGCTGCTTTCCTATCTTCACTAATTTTAATTGTTTTGGTTAGCTAGCTATTCCTTATTGTTCAAACATTATTACTTAACTGTTAAACTTAATTTTGTCCAACACTTCATAATCTTTTATGTCTATCAAACAAGAGTTACCTAAATCAAAGGAAATGTCCGACAAAATTACTCTATCTTTCTTAACCAAATTTATAAAGCCTTATAATGGCGACAGGGAAACCCTTCCTGCATTTCTTACTAATTGTGAGAATGCCATGTCCTTGGCTTCTCTGGACCAACAAACTGCTTTGTAAATTTGTCATTTCACAGCTAGAAGGTAAAGCACAGGTCGCATGCAGCCTTAAGTCATTTTCATTATGGTCAGACCTAAAGACCTTCCTAAAAGGCTACTTTCAGGGAGAAAAAACACGCCACACATTTATTATTAGACCTGCAACACTGTAAACAATTATCTAATGAAGATGTCACTATTTATTCTTTAAGGGTGGAGTCAATATTAACTCGTATACAGTCAGATAAAAGTGCAGTTGCAAAAATGACAAGGAACTGCCTGGTAGAATAGCAGCCATGGAGGACCTTGCCCTAAACACCTTTATGTTAGGGTTAAACCCTTCCATATTGACAATTGTCCGTTGTAAAAATACCTCTAATCTCAATGAAGCTAAACAGTATGCTATTGACGAAGAAAAATTATACAACCTATCCAGATCTAATCTAAAATCTTCTAAACGGTGTTCTATTTGCAACAAGTCGGGTCATAATTCATCAGAATGTTTTAAGAATAAATACCGGCATGGGAAAGATCTTAAAATTTAACAAAAATTCACCGTCTCCTAATTCTAATACTAATCTCGAGGATAATTCTAAAACTTGCAATTATAGTAAAAATGTTGGACACGTGATCAAAGAGTGTCGCAAACCTCAATATAATATGAAGCAACGGCAAGCCGCTGACACTGCACAACGTGACCGTAACTCGGCACCCACTAACTCTAATGACGCATCTATACACGCGTGTGAAAATACGGCTAAAATTAATGACGACAATTTAAACTAAGCGAGATTTTGGTTTCGTGTCGGCCAAAATTGAACAGAGTTCTAAATGACACGACCTATGCTAATTCTTATACTAATTTTACTAAATTCGCATCTCATCCTAAAGAGATGAGTCCTACTAAATTCGCATCTCATCCAAAAGAGATGAGTTCTACTAAATTCGCATCTCATCCAAAAGAGATGAGTTCTACTAAATTCGCATCTCATCCAAAAGAGATGAGTTCTACTAAATTCGCATCTCATACAAAGGAGATGAGTTCTACTAAACTTACATCTTATCTTAAAAAGATGAATCCTAAATATCCATCTCAGTCAATTAAACTGAGTTCTACTACGCCTAATGATAAAACAAAATGTCAATTATCTACAGAAAAATTACAAACATCTTATACAAATTCTAAACCTATATACGAAATTAATGACTACTCTAAAAAGGTAGCTTTACCTCATATTTATCTACATACTAATCACGCTCCCGAAAAGTTATGTTTCCTTATAGACACAGGATCAACCATTAGTATCGTTAAAGAGTCCAGCTATGCTATTCTCTAAGAGACAACGTCTTGGCTGTACTCGAGGACGAGCTCGTCGTCGAGACAGCGTTGAGATCGACCGAGCGTGCAGCGCTGATTTAAACGGTATTCTCTAACGCAGTTGTGGTCGTCGACGAACTCTAGGCTGTAACCTCCCGTCGCTGTATTGTAGACGAACTAGGCCTGGCAACAAGTGTCTTTAAATCATAATCGATCAATCTCGACTGAGGGTTTTATGCGTTTGAAATATAATTATAAGGTCTATCTTTAACAATTTTAAGGAATGAAATATTATATTATATATACGAATTTCATAATTATAAGAGCTAATTGTATTTTTTATTAAACAATTTATGGTTAAATGACGATTACTCGCACTGACAGTGACACCTGTGACACTTGACGTGAGCCACTTAACGAGTCGACGCAGCGCTAGTTTTTGTATACAAAACCACTTGTTATTGATATTATTCAACTTTAAAAATTGTAGGTGCTTTACAATGATTCATTACCGACGCTGTTTTTTTTTAAGCTATTTGACATGAGTATTCAAGCTGAAAAACTTTGGTTGCTTTTACGATGTTGTGTGTTGAAAACCAGCAGATGTTAGACATTTTTGAAGAAATAAGCGAGTCATGGTCAAGGCAGACCCAAACACTGCAGGATTTATGTGCATCTATCAGACGAAGGAGTTAAATGCCTCTGACATGGATCTACCATAGAATTATTAGATAGAGTGTCAAGTGTCAGTGCAAAATTGGTCAATAAATCAATAAGATTGACTTTTACTTATGTATATAAATAAAAAACAAACTACATTACTGTTTTTCTTTATTTCTCATTGTCTGATTCTGTATACACATGCCCATACACACAAATATAACATCATTAGTAAGAAAAATGTAAAATTAGAAACAGGTTGAATATAAATAAAACAATAATAATAAACACCTTAAACAATATGAAATAATACATTGTTAAACTAACTAAAAATTGAATACTGATTTATCTCTGACTCTGCACATAACTAAACATATATACCTAATTAAACTCTTTCAGAAATTCCTGTTTAGTGAAAATCCATGATCATCTAATCAATTATGGTGACTATATCCTATCTAAACATGTTTTCCACTTCTGAAACAAAAGGGAAAGCATACATGACATACTCGCCATAATTGATTAACTAAATCTCGCCTACTTATCTGCCCGCTCACTAAGTCATCCAACACCCTGTGTACCAGTAAACGCCTGATTCACCCTTTCAGTATTCCAATTGTAATGCACTGCTGTGTAAATCATTGCTATGGCTCTCTAGAGTTCCAGCTTCTGGGTTACTAGTGGGAGTCATTAAATAAGGCCTTTAAGGATATCCTGAGTCACCTGAAATCATTGAATAAAGCAGTAATTTAGTACAATCCTGAGTTGTGATAAAATGACCATTGTTTACTAGGTAAATAGAAACTTACCAAGTACCTAAGTATACTATTTCTCCATCATTGTTGAGATTTATCAATATCTCCTTAACCTTGTGTGTTTAAAAAAACAAAACTATCATGTGTTGCACCCCCAAAAGTCACATCCACATGCAAGATGTTTAGATCACCATCATTAATCTGAAATAAGCATAAAGATATATTAGATTTTTTAGTAGTACCATAAGTACCTTTACTTACATTAAAAAAGTAACTAGGTACTTATTATCTGAAACATCATGAATTCATTAAGCTTTTGTTGTTTGTTGGTGTATGGTTACTCACCATAACTCATTAAATCTTAGAATTATAAACTGTAAACAAACCTTTAGCCTTGGTTGGTTGGTTATTACCGCTGGAACGAACGACGGGGACGTAAATAAGGAGCTAAGTCACTTAGCAAAATATTTATTTAATCCACAGAAAGTCTGTAAATATCAATGAAATTACGATCACACGATATTGTTTTAAACTTTCTTAGTTGTTTCGCCTGTCGAGATTTCTCTACCACATCACTTTTCTTTGCTTCTTCTTATAAATATAGCTTTACAATTCACCGAGCTGTCATTTTTTCATTTAATTAAACGTTAAAATCTTATAAAACTTTAAATGAACTAACTAAATCCTTAGAGTATATTGAGAGATACGCGCAAAAATCGTAGCTTTTGGATTTGACAGATGAAATCGAGGCTGTAGGCGAGGCTGTGAGCGTCGTCGACGCTGTTTTTTCTTAGAGAATACCAAAATGTATGAAGAACTGTCAAATCGGCCCTCCCAAGCCCTCCGTGAGTAGTTCAACTCACAGCCGTCGCAGCCTTGAGCGCTAGTGTAGTTACTAGCAGCTTAGTGAATACAATTCTGTTGATTCGTCGCTGAGACAGCGCTGCGCGCAAGGCTGTGTGCTTAGAGAATAACAAAAAAATCCAAGTTTATCTACTGAAACTGTCAAATTAAAGGGCATTAACAGTTCAGAAACTCCAGTTGAAACTCTAGGTACCTTCCAAATGGAGTTCAACTTATCGGATAATATACATAAGTAAAAATTTTTATGTCGCTAAAGATGACATCAATCTTGTTAATTATGATGGAATCATTGGTAGTGATTTTTGCAATTATATTAAAACAAACATCGATTACTCTTCAAAATCAATTTCCATATTTAAACTCCATTCCTATATTATTTATACTCAGCCTTCATACAATATTCCGGCTCGATCAGAAGTAGTCATCGAGTGCACTGTATCAAATTACTCTTCTAATCTTTATTAAAACAATGAAGCTCTCATACTAGATCACATCTTAAGTGAAGGCGTTTATGTCGCTAATTGCATTGTCTCAATTAAACCGAATGGAAAAACAAACGTGACTATTTTAAACACTACAGAGTGTGACATTGAAATAAAAGACTATTATGTAACGGCGACGCCCATTGAACTTGATTGCTCAGTTGTTACTTCTTATAATATTAATGCTACTTCTTGTTCGAAAAATGATCGCGTAAATAAAGTACTAAATCTTATCCGTTGCTCTCATCTAAACGATGAAGAGAAAATAATTCATTTATTTCTCCCTTAGAACAAATTAACAATTTGATTTAATACAGAATTGGAAGAGAGACAGGAGCCCAAACTAAGCTAGGCTTGTGTCTTGGGTCTCCTGGCCCCACCCGAAGATCTTAAACGCTATTTTATTTAAATTTAAAACATCAGAGAGATGTTTATGGGAGTAAACTGGAGGTGTACCGTGGGTGTGTGTATGTGTATATTTGTTTAAGAGTGTACGTGTGTGTGTGCGTATGGGCAAGTGTAAAGGTACATATGGGTAGGTGAGAATGTGTGAGGGTGTATGTGTTTTTGAGAGAGTGGGGGAGTATATATAAAAATGCCTTTGTGGTAAGCTAAATGTCTCTGTGTCTGTTTAAAAGTGTTTCTGTTTCATGATAGCCAAGTGTGAGAAGCCATTTAGAAATATCTGTTTTGCACTCCATTCTGGTTTTGTGGTAAATATGCAGCAATCTGTTGGCAAGGTTATATAGTCTTGGTGCTTGAAAAAAGAAATAATTTGCGCTTGCAGCTGTTTTGGTTGGGTTTATTTGGCAGACTTGGAAGTTACGACGTCGGGTAAGCACTTGGTTGTTTGGGTCAAATTGTGTCAGTTTATGTTGTTTTAGGATAGCAAGTTTTGTACATAAAGCTGGCTGACTGATAGAACTTCCGCCAGTTTAAAAAGTTCCACTGTAAGAAAAAGTCTCGGTTTGAAAAGACTTATTTTTAATATGAGTCTTTGAGCCCGCTCAAGTTCAATAAGGTGACTTTTAGCTGCTCCACCCCAAGAGGAGATACAATAAGCGAGGACAGAATGACAGAGAGCCAGGTAGACAGTTTTCATTATCTTAGGATACGCTACATGTCGTAACTGTTTGAAAACATATGTTAGCTTCCTAATTCTTTTGCCGGATTGCCGCCATCGGATCTGGAGGCAACAGTCCTCCAGCGCGACTACGAGTGGCGTGTGGACGCGCAGCGCCGGGGCGAAACCCCGCTGCCGCGGCAAATCGCGGCACTGCGGGGCGAACTCCGGTGCGATCTCATGGCGGAATGGGAGATGCGACTGTCGCAACCCAAGTTCGGGCACGCCGCAATCGCGGCGGTAAGACCCCTCTTTGAGGAGTGGTTGGAGAGGCGCTACGGCGTCCTCACCTACCGCCTGACGCAGGTCCTCACCGGACACGGTTGTTTCGGGAGGTTCCTGTGTCGGATAGGGCGGGAGGAAATGCCCGGGTGTCACCACTGTGTGGATCGCCCGGAGGACACGGTGGAGCATACGGTGCAGGACTGCCCCGCTTAGGCAGAGCACCGCCGTGTCCTCACGGAGGCGAAAGGCGGCGGCGACCTCTCGCGTCCGGACCTGGTTCAGGCCATGCTCCGGGGCGAGAGGGAATGGGATGCAGTCACCTCCTTCTGCGAAGCAGTAATGCTAGCGAAGGAGGAGGCAGGCCGCGTGAGGGAGAGAACCACCTCACGCCCCAGCCGCCGAGGCGACATCCGGCCACCGTAGGCGCGGGCTTGCGGACGGCGAGTAATGGGTAGCTCACCGTCCGATCAAGGACCAAGCCCGGGTCGACGGCGCCTTCTGTTCGCGCGCGCCTCAAAGAGCTGTCAGCACAGGGACGGGGCCCCCAACGGGGCCAACGCCTGCCGGTGTTGCGGGACGTCTTAACAGGATACCGTGGCCCCGGAACGTAAAGGGCAACAGAAGGAACAGGGTGGTTTTTTAGTCAGTAAAAGTCTGACAGTCCGCCCCACCCCGGACGGAAGGAGTCATTTGATGATTTTTACCACCTAAAAAAAAAAAAAAAAAGCTTCCTAATTTTTATAGCTACGTTGCTTATGTGTTCCGCAAAACTTAAATTACGGTCAACTGTTACCCCCAGATATTTTATAAACTTTGCAAAATTAATATGTGGACAGTTACAGATTGAATCCGGTATTAGGTTACAACAATGCGCTATTATTCGATGTTGCAGAAGGTCTGAGTTATTAACATTATAATTTCTAAAAGAAATGATTATGTATTTGCTTTTGTCTGCGTTTAGGGTTAACGAGTTAGATGCTAACCTTTGACAAACCTTATCAAAACCTTGTTGGGCGTTTTCGGAGACATTGTGCCAGGATTTCCCGTAAAAGGTGAGAGTTATATCGTCCGCATAAGAAATTATTTGACAGCTATTAAGCTTTAGTTGACAAAGCTCGTTAATGTAGCATAGAAATAAGGAAGGACCCAAAATACTTCCTTGTGGTACACCGCATTTAACAGGTTTGTCAATTGTCAGGTTTGTCAAGATTGTCAAACACTTGCTTTTTTCGTCCAGATTAGTTGCAATAAATTCACTAAAATAGTGCACAGCATCATCGGTTGATCTATTTGGTCTAAAACCATATTGGACGTCAGACAATAGGTTGTTCTTTTCCAAAAAAAATGTGAGTCGCTTATTAATAATTTTCTCTAAAACCTTTGATAAAGAGGACAGGATAGATATCGGACGATAGTTATTGACACAATCTCTCTTTCCATTCTTGTAGATGGGTATCAATATGGATCGCTTGAAAGCATCTGGGAATACTCCGAGCTCTAGGCTGCTATTGAAAATCTTTGTAAGGGGTGAGATTAAGAACTTTTTAACCTTTTTAAAAATTTCGCTAGAGATATTGTCCCAACCGGTACTGGCACCTGATTTTAGATTGTTAATAATGTCCTAACCCCATCACAGTCTGTATTCAATAGGGCAAAAGACATATTTGGGACACATTCTGTCCCAAAATTTGACGTCATTGGCATCGGTCTTATATTCTTTGCCAAATTTTTACCTACATTTATGAAGAATTGGTTAACAGCATTAACAGATTCGGCTGCAGAGTTTTTTAGTGTCAGCAATTCCTGATTTGTTTCCTTAATTTTATGCGAGTTTGTGATACTTTTTATACTATTCCAGAGCTTTTTACTATTATTCTCTGCCAGTTCAAGTTGATGTTTGTTGTAGGTCATTTTACATTTTTTAAGAATTGAATTACAGAAATTCCTATATCTTTTGTAAGTAATGGCAAGTGCTTGATTATTAAGCTCGGTTTTAAGTCTCATATGCATCCTATCCCTGTTTTTAATGCATCTTAATAAGCCAGAAGTTATCCATGGTTTAAGAGTGGCTTTCATACGTGGTATTTTCTTGTAAATTGTATTAGCAATAATTATTTTCTGCAAGAATTCAACGGGGATAGTAGTTGCTAGGTTTGGGTCTTGATATGGCAACAGTTCATCAAAGTTAGTGTTTTTACAATCTAATAAAACATTATGATAATTAATTTTGGTAAGTACTTTAGTAAATGGTAATTTTCTAATTTTATGTTTGTAACAGAATAATATTGGCTCATGACCGGTGACAGCCGCGTTGACTATGATAGACAAAGAAGGTAAGGTTGTTTTTAGAATAATGTGATCAATGCAACTTCTGCCTCTTGTTGCATTGTCATAGGCAGGTATTAAGCCATGGAAGGATAGTAATTTAAGATAGCGCGACGTGTTCGTGTTCCTATCTAAAATATTAATATTAATGTCACCAACTATGAAGATATTCCCAAAAGATGATAGTTCTGTTAAAATGGTATTCAGCGAGTTTAAAAAATTATCAATACTTTTAAAACAGTGTGGTCTATAGACAGAGATAATAGCTGTATCCCTACCTTTTTTAACAATCAAACAATTGGCGTCCATGCAAGCTGGCTCTTCAATAATTATATGGCAGATAGATTTATTAATTAGTAAAACAATTCCATCATTTTGGTTATGGTGTTTAGAGCTGCTGTAAGTGTCATATCCATCTAAAGTAGATAAGTTAGTGACGCAAGACATCCAGCACTCCGTTAAGACTGTAATATCACACTCTATTTTTATTTGTTTTAACAAAACGCACAAACTGTCGTAATTTTTGTTAATGCTTCTGATATTTTGATGTAGGATTTTAACATAAGATTGAGGGTTTTTAACTATATCCTGACATTGATATGGATCACAGACATATACTTCACTTGGTTTGTAATTATCTATATTATTAAGTAAATGGTTAATATCTGAGAATTTTATAATTTAGTAAGTTTGCTAATAGAATTGAAGGCAAGTAGTAGTTAATTATGGTGTTAGTGAATGTATGTCTGAAAATCATTGAGACACAAGGAAACAATAGTGAGCCGTAACATTTTAGAATTCCCGTAATGTAAGTGTGATATGTGGTGGTATATGTATGGTGAAGGTATGATAGAGTAGCGGAGTTTGTATTGAGGTAGTGAGTTATGCAAAAAGGTATTGTTTGTAGATATATAACAGTAAACTTGTAGATTTGCTTGTGTAGATTTAGTCGTGGAATGTTTGGTTTTAAGTAGAGGTTAGTGTAAAGAATAAACAAAATTATATACACATGATCGAATAGAAAAGCAAACTTATTAGCAAAAGTGATTCTAGCCACTTTGAACGCAATTTTAAGAGATCTTCTTCACGGTCGATACGTATTGGGCGGGAGTCTTCTTTTTCTTTTATGAAAACTTTGACATATGAGGTCCAGAATCTGTGGTAATTGTTGTCGGTTTTGAAGGTTTTCGCTAAGTAACGAAGTCTCTTTGCTGTCGGTGTCAGGAACTCGTCGACGTAGATTGGTTGAATGGGTGTTAATTCAAGATGGGCGGTATTGAGCTTATTTTTACTATTATCTTTGTTGAACGATCGGCTTTTCTTTATGATATTATTTTGCATGAATTTGGTAGTAAATTGTACAACTATGTTGTTATTAGCCTCAGTTGTGGTCTTTAGCCGATAAATGTCGTATATATCTGAGTCATTTACTGGCTGATCAATGATATTACCAATTTGTTTCACTATAGTACGCAAGGCGTCTTTGTTTTCGTGGTGGCTTTTTGGAATGTTTTTAATTTCAACAGCAGATGTCCTGGAGGTACGTTCAATTAATTCAATTTTTGATTCTAAATCTTCGAACTTTTTCTTGTAATGCTGATTTTCTTGTTCCAAGGCATCCATTCTTTCCAGGAAAGCATCATAAATTGGACGTTTTTCCGTATTTCCTGTGCTTGCTCCTGTATGTTACGCATAGCAGAATTTAATTGGTCTAGCTTTAAATTCTGGGATTCTTGGAAAGTATGGAATAATGTTTTTATGTCTGTAATTGCTTCCTGATAATCTGCAGACTCGTTGTATTTTCGTTTAGGTCTCCTTGTTATATTGATTGATCCCTCCATGTCGTCGTTCTGTTCGATCAGTTTAAGTGAGAGTCCGATCCAAAGGTAAGCAATTCAGACTGCGCCAAGTCTGGAAGCGACGACGAGGATTGTATTGACGACGGTGGCGTTCGTTGAACACTCATAGTGATTTTGAGTTTGATAAGTAGCTATCAAACAATTGAATAAGAATTCGAAGTTGTTCCCTTTCGAAGATGTTGAAGTGACTTGTTTTCAAATTAAAGTTGCCCACACAATGACACAACATCCAAAAATAATCTCGTTTTCTAGGATTCGAACCGTCGCCTCTTCGTGTTTGCGCGGAGCTTATACCTCAGGGCCAAATGACCAGTGTGTAATTAGTTCAAATAGTCCGGGTACTGTCACCAATGCAGAGTACCGTTGTTCAAGCGGTCATTAACCTTTGGATTTTGTGAAGGTCGCACGAGTCACTCACAAGTCACAGCACTTTTAACGATCAATTTTAAAAGTTTTTTGCTCACTTTGGTTCTAAATACTTAGACTATTGTTTTTCTATTAACACAGTCTGACTGTCGGTCCGTTTAGAGCGGTGTAGTGTAGGTTTTAAGTTGAAAAGATTTATTAAAACCACTTTTTTAGAATAAAAACTGCAGAGCGTACATTTAACACGTCTGTGCGCGGCGGTGTCGCGGAGAGGGGGGAATGAAAAAGACCCTCTTAGAATGTTACTCCCACTATACAGATATTTTTCATATCGAAGGTGAGCCCTTAACCTTCACGAATGCTATTGAGCATATTATTAACACAGGTGATGCCCCACCTATTAACGTGAAATCATATCGCTTCCCTGAATGCCACAAGGAGGAAGTCGATTCCCAAATTCGTAAAATGCTAGACCAAAATATTATTCGGCCTTCAATTTCGCCTTGGAGCGCCCCAGTTTGGGTAGTCCCGAAAAAAATGGACGCTTCCGGCAAACAAAAGTAAAGGAGGATAGTCATCGACTATCACCGTCTTAATGATGTCACTGTTTCCGAATCTTATCCACTGCCTCTTATCACTGATATTTTAGACCAATCAGGTCACTCTAAATATTTCAGCACGCTAGACCTCACAAGTGGTTTCTATCAGCTGAGAACTAGTCCCAAGGACGCACCTAAAACAGGTTTCACAGTTAGCACAAATTCAGACATGTCGGGTCACTACAAATTTACCCGAATGCCTTTCGGGCTGAAAAATGCCCCTGCCACGTTTCAGCGCCTTATGAACACTGTATTATCAGGCTTACAAGGCATTCACTGCTATATTTATCTTGATGATTGCATTGTTTATAGTCAAAATTTACAAGATCATATACAAAAATTACAACTAGTATTTGACAAATTTCGTGAATATAATTTAAAACTTCAACCAGACAAGTGTGAGTTCCTAAGAAATGAAGTAACTTACTTAAGCCATATTATCACCGATAAAGGTGTATCTCCGAATCCTGAAAAGGTCAGCGCTGTATCGCAATTTCCAGTTCCTAAAAATCCTAAAAATATTAAGTCGTTTCTAGGCATAATAGGCTTTTATCGCCGATTCATTGAAAATTTCTCTAAGTTAACTAAACCACTTACGTCTCTATTAAAAAAGGATGTTGTGTTCCACTGGGACACGGAACAACAACATGCATTCGACATCCTAAAAGAAAAGTTAATCACTGCCCCTCTTCTGCAGTACCCTGACTTCTCACAACCTTTTAATGTTACCACTGATGCAAGTAACTATGCCGTTGGCACAATACTGTCTCAGGGTCCCGTCGGCGAAGATAAGCCGATCGCTTACGCGTCGCGCACTCTGAATTAGCCTGAAGATAATTACTCAACTACGGAGAGAGAGCTATTAGCTATTATATTCGCCGTTAAAACTTTCAGACCATATTTATATGGTAATAGATTTAAAATAATAACAGACCACAGGCCCCTCCTGTGGCTATTTAATGTAAAGGATCCGGGAAGCAGACTCATTCGCTGGCGCCTCAAACTCGAAGAATACGATTATGAAATCGTTTATAAACAAGGTCGTCTCAATTCTAACGCCGATGCGCTATCCCGTTGTCCTATCAATGATATTAATAAAATATTAATATCTATTGACGTAAATAATTTAAATATTTTCTCTTACGAACAGTATTTCAAGGCTCAATTCACAAATCAGCTACCAGTCCCGAATACTATCATCGACGAATGTAGTCAAGGACTACACTTATCCAGGTTAAATACCATCGCATGTCCAGTCTCTTTAGACTTCGACTGCTCTATGCCTCATTGCGAGGAAATATTATCGCAACTTGATAATTCTGCTGACTTACTAAATTCCGAACGCGAGTCACTTACTATACGATGTGTTAATGACAAAAATAAAACTTACTATTTTCTATTTACAAAAGTACATCATTATGAAGAAACTAATTATAGAGATGTTTATGACTTACTAATTAAGCTTAGAAATTTACTAATTAATTGCCAAAATATTACTAACCTTGCATTACCAGATTTGACAGACCCATTTTCAAAGCTTAAGTATTCTAAAATCTATAACATGATTTCCTATATTTTCCACGATACCAATATAAAAGTTCACATATATAAAAATCAATTAATCTATCCTACTCCTGCAGAAGTCCTTAAAATCTTAAAAGAAAACCATGACTCAGTAATAGCTGGTCACCCAGGGACACAACGAATGTAGGTACTCCCGAATTAAAGCTGCCTATTATTGGAAAGGCATGCGGTCGGACATCGAACAATACGTTAAGAAATGCAAACTTTGCCAAATTAATAAGCCTTTAAGAAAATCAAATAAAGCTCCGATGGAGATAACTTCCACATCTAACAGGCCGTTTGAAAGATTGGCCCTTGACGTCGTAGGTCCCTTACCCGATGCAGGCTTTCAAAACTTTAGATTCATCTTAACCTTACAAGATTACTTAACTAAATTTACTAGCGCTTACCCAATGGTTACAGCTACCAGTGAAGAAATAGCCAGGAACCTTGTTCATTTTATGTCTCTTTTCGGTTTTCCTAAAACCATTCTCACAGATTTAGGTACATGTTTTACATCCGAATTATTTAAACAATTGACCGAAATACTAAAGGTCAAGGCCCTTTTTACTACTCCGTATCATCCACAAACTAATGGAGCTCTTGAACGCTCACATGCTACTTTAAAAAAATACCTAAAATCTTTTGTCAATGAAAACCAGAACGACTGGCATTGTTATCTATTCACCGCGATTCTAGCTCATAATACTACACCTCATAGTACAACTAACTTTACTCCTCACGAGTTATTATATGGTTATAAACCATCCATTCCAAATTCGTTATATGAAAGCTCTGGTAATACATACAACGAATATATTCGACCTTTACAATATAGAATGCGCTTTAGTCGCGAGAAAGCCATTCAAAACATACTAAACAGTAATGAAAGATCTAAACAATACTATGACGCAAACTCCCGTGACGTTACTTACAAGGTAGGAGATATGGTTTATCTCAAACAACATCATAGGCTTCGTAAAGCCTTATCGCCTATATGGAAAGGCCCTTATAAAATTATTAAAGTTCATAACAAACATAATGTAACCTTACAAGTAGGTCGCAAGGCTATTAAATATCATACCACCGAAATTAAGCCTTCTACTTCTTAACTTATGTACTATATTTCTTTTCAGAATAATATGCTGCCATGGCACTTTATGCCTTGGCCGCACCGAATCAAACATCATCCCAATCTGCCATAGCCCCGGGATTTATTTTGAACCTATTACTAATATTAATTTTTATACTGATCGTTGGAAAGTGATCAACCACGTAGATTTAGTTTCTTTAGAACCTTATCTTCATAAAATTGAATCATTGTTACAAGATACCCTAAACTTGTGCAACAAGATCCAACCACAAGAGTTTGGTACTACATGCAAAGACATGTCTAGCCCTATCGAAGTTTTAATCCAGTCTAGTTCTATCAAATTCCAATCCTTATCTCATATCATCTCCAACCAATTAACAAATAAGGTCAAACGATCTTTAGAATTCGGAGGTGAAATTTTAAAGTTTTTTTTCGGCACATTAGACGCAGATGATGCCCGAAAATATGATGCTGCAATTGAATCATGCAAAAAGAGTGAAACAGAAATCTTTCATATAATGAGAGATAACATTCACATTGTCAAGTCTACTATAAATAATTTTAACACTACCATTTACAAACTTAATCAAAACGAGATAAAATTAAACGCCCAAATTAATCAGATGAACGAAATACTTTCCCAAATTACAAAGACCGATAACCTATTACTGTATACTTCAAAATTAAATAACCTTCTCAACATAATCGAAGGCTCTTTACTTGCTATAACTAATTTACTAGATACTACACTTAATTCTATTTTATTTTCTAAGGTTAATGTACTACATCCTAGTGTTATAAGTCCCTTAAATCTATATTTAGAATTAACTAAACATAGTAGTCAAGTAAGCAAAAGGTTAGATTTTCCAGTTCTTTTAACCATTCAAAATATTCATTCTATTATTAATGTTTCCGAATTTAGTTCTTATTATTACAACAATAAGGTCATTTTTATATTACAGATCCCTTTGATCACACCTGATAAGTTCATGACCTATAAAAACATACCACTACCTACACCCCATGATGACTCACGTAATACATTTGCTTTAATTCAGCCTTCCAATTCTTATATTGCACTAAGTGATGACAGAATGCATTATGCTATGTTTAACACTTGATAAATGTAAAATAATAAATAATAACTATTCTATCTGTGAATTAAATACTATTTACTCATGTATAAGTAACCCTAATTGTGAATCTAAAATCTTAACTGAGATAATATTGTCATTACCTACGGAATGCAATGCTAAAATATGATATCGTCAGATTGATATTTGGCAAAAATTAAGAAATAATAAATGGATATATGTCCAATCAAAGACAAATAAGTTGACTATTAAATGTGATGAAAACATTAGTGACCATTTAATTACAGGAACAGGAATTGTAAAACTATCGCCTAATTGTGTTGGGTATTCTAAAACGGTTCAGTTGATACCGACTAGTTCTTATACTATAGTTACTAAGTCTCCTTTAGATATAAGCTTTGATATAACAGCTGATGACTGCTGTAAGAAGGACATATTTAATATGAGTTTACCTCATTTGTCGCCAATCTCTTTGATTAAAATTAACTTAGATTCTCTCAAATATGCAACTCATCAATTGAATAGTTTAGAGCAAGAAGTAAATAATCCAGAAAAACAATCTCGAAGAAATTTTATTAAATATGGCCCTTACTATTCTACTTTTACTTATATACTAATTGTGTGTTTATTTTTATGCTTAGCTTATAAATTATATAGGTACTTTAAGAACAAAAATGATTCTAATGCTGGATGCTGCGTGCAAATATTCAATCAATGTTATAATCAAAATACCAAACGCAAGTCCAAGGTTTCAAATAGTATTGAGATGACGGAAGTATCTTCAGCTTCCGAAGATGACCATAAGTCAGTTCAATCTTTGCCTATTCAGTACCCAAATTCTAAATCCACTAGTAAGAATAATAAAGTCAAATATATGTCAAATAGAAATCTAAACTTTTAAATGTAAAACTATTTGTACACTATGTTGTCAATTTTCATTCAGAATTATGTAATCTTTATTTTTAACGTAATATTTAAGAAGTTGTAAAGTGTCTCTCTTAATAGCTAAATCTTCAATTCATCTTACTTCGCTTCATCTTGATGAGATAAAGCTTCGTTTAAAAGGGGGAGCTGTAAGTCAGCTTTTACTTATTGTTAGTGTACTTTCCCATTACTAAAGTGCTATGTTGCATTTTTACTCAATGCACAGAAATAATATGGATAAATTAGTTAGTTAGATTCTGAACGCTGCCGCGTAAACTAGTTGCCCAAATTAAAGGAGCAATTGAGAGAATTACAATAAATGCTGTAAGTGCTTAAAATAACGTTAAACAAGAAACCAAATAACAGTTACAAAGTCTGTAAGTTTGTTTGTAGGGGGTAATCTCCGGAAGTAATGAACCGATTTTAAACCGGAAAATTGTTTCACTGGTAGAAAGCTACATTATTCGTGAGTGCTATAGGGTATAAATTATAAAGATATCATGCATAATAGCCGAACTATCTCAATTTTTGTCTAGCCAGGCGGAAAAAAATAGCTCTTACAACAAAGTTTTTTGCATGCGCTGCCTTAACAGTTGTATATAATTGAAAACAATGTATGGCAACCTGGTCCGCCTATATTAGTTGTACAAAAAAGTCCACCACACCATCTTTCTATCTTTTATATTTTAGCAGATATATTAGCTTTTATGTGTTATAAAAAGTATTTTTCGACGTACTTGCCTTTGGACGATTTTTTAAACAACAAAATATTAAACCTTATCGAAAAAAATATTATTATCATCACAAGAACATCATAGATTGCCCAAAACAGTATGTCAATTGGTTAAATAGTTTCGAAGATAATATAAAATTACTAAAATCGCAAAATGCCGCCGTCCATTCACGAACCACATTAGAACATGCTTTGTACGGACGTTTTATCTATTTACCCATGGTACTTCTGTTTTTGGAAAATCGGACAGTTTCAGCGATTGTTTATCATGCCTAAAAGAAAATCACAACTTTCCCGTCAGACATCCCAGAGCAGCTCGAGTACGCCGCACGGAAGAGTCTGCTCTTGAAAAGCATCAGCGCCTCTTGAGGAATAGAGAAAATATTTCGCAAGCACGCGCTGGGGAATCTAGCTCTGAGCGTTCACAGCGGCTTACAAACCAAAGGGAACGTCGCAGGCCCGTGCTCGGGCATCTAGCGCTGAACGGCGCGGTAGTCATCTCTTCGCCTCAGAGTGGGGCGCGAGGAATCGGTGACGGGGCTGTTTGCCCCTTGCCCGAGGCATCAGCATCGCGGTCCCTAAAAATAGGGACCGGGCGTTGGGTTTACCGCCCCTCTCCCGGTGAGGAGGGGGGGGCATGTTTGCACCTAGGCGCTTACGGGGGACTCCTGCCCCCGGCGCACGTCAGTGTCTGTGGTGTGTGATCGTGGGAGCGCTCTAAGTTCTTCACGGCGCACGTGCGACCAGACCCCTGCCGGGTGAGAGCCCTGGTGACCCAGGGAAGGCCCAGCAAAAGTCGATCGATCATTAAGGTCGCCGGTTTTGGTTGGCGCTCACCCACGATGAAAGTTGACCGCGCTGACGTGCGGGCCCATGGTGAGGCGGTGGTCGAGTGTGACCCCCAAGTACTTTGCGGTACTCGTCCACTCGATGTCGCCCCCCATGAGCTGAAGGTTCGGTGGGTGAGTGCGGCTCCGTGCCGTCACTATCATCGCCTGTGTCTTGCCCACGTTCACCGACATTCTCCACTTGCTGAGCCAGTCCGGAAGTTCGTCGAGCACGCGCTGCATCTTGACGGCCGCGTGTTTGGCCGATAGCGACGTGGTGATGTACTATCGGCCAAACTTAAGCATGCTCAGTTAAGAAAATAGTCCTGCGGAAGCGCAGATAGTGACAGACCACGCCCCTTCCTTGCTCCACCCAATTAGAGACAATACATATTTAAGTGAGTGCAGTAAGTGCGTGCGGCAAAAAATATCAACAAACATTAACCAGTGCCAATTTGCATCTCGCTAATTGTTCACGCTTCCCGTTTTCATCCCAATTTTATTTTACGACCTGTTTATTTCTATCGGACTGATTGCCTGCCCAACTGTGACCTTTGCTTTGTATACCGGACTGTGATCGTGGAACTCTTTTTGACCCTTGCTCGTATCCTGGACTGTGTATCGTGACTACCTGTGGGCTGTGTTTTGTCATTAACGATGACAACCCGAAATTTAATCAGGAAGAAAGAAATGAAATCACTGTCTTGCATAGACAAGAATTGAATATTTCCCAAATTGCGCTGGAGTTAAATCTACAATTAAGTGTTTTTTTTTATCTAGAGATAGAAATTAATTCAGTGCACGTTGGTTTCCTTTACTGAGCTATATATTTATTGTTTGCATTATTATATAGATCTCAATTTTTTTCTTTTATTACCGTAATTCACAGACCCAATTAAAGTTATTTGTTTCGCGAGCCGACGCTAACGTCGCCGTCGGCCCGACAACAGTTTTATAGATAAATGGTAGGTTACAAACAAATTTTGATTAATCACATATTATATTTGAATGCCTAAAAGAAACCTACATGCATTTTTTATATTTCGTATATTTGTTGTTGTTATTAGAAATTTTATTCTTACGAAATGGTATATTACGCGTTTCTGTGTAAAAGAAATACACAAATATATTAACGATTGCTGACTGCGAACATATTTCATGTCGAATCTCTACCTCGAGTCTCTAAATACTCGTAGTATAAGCAAAGTCGCTGTTTCTGTCTGTCTGTCTGATTCTCCGCATTTTTTTTTAAACAATGCAACGGAATTTGATATGGGTTCTCACTCTCATTTAGAGATTTTTTTTTGGAAGGTATTTATGCGCATGCAAATTATTATAGAGCAAAGCCGAGCATTTTAGAGATTCGTAAGACCTGTGCGAAGTCGAAGTAGATCGCTAATTAACGATAAATAATAATAAAATACATAACTTAGAATTTGCAAAAATAATATAAGAAATTACGTTTAGATAATATTCAAAATATTAATTTAAAAAGAGGTTTGTTTTTCCTTTCTTTTTTTTTATATCGGCGCATTCAAAGACATAGGTTGGACATTTTATGACCCGATAACAAATCTTTCAACACCTACTCAAACAATGGCCCTTCATTTTAAGTCGTTAACAATAATGCACAAATTTGCTTGGGACACTTTTTACACAATGTTGGAATTTACTACAATGCCATTGTTAAATATCTGTTTGTGGTCTACTACCCATATAAAATACAGATAACAATGTTATTTAAATAGATATTTTAAACAGTTTTTCTTTCTTTTTGTGTAATTTTTTCAAAATATATCTATGATGTTTTTTGGACAATCTTGAAAAGATGCATAAAAATAAGATAATTCATAATTTAAATTGTTGTTTTTTTTTCTGAAAAAATAGGCAACTCCTAAGTGAATTATAAAGAACCCACAAGCAACCAGTGCATATTTCACACTAAGAGTAACTTTAAAGCAAAAATCTCTTACCTACTATACATGAGATGAAAATATTTAATAACTACATAAAAGAAACAATAATTTTTAAAACTAAATAAGCACTTTACTACCCATAGAGGTAGGATTTCCAATATTTAATAATAGAGTTAGTTACAAATGAAACTAATGAAAGCGTGCAAATAAAAAAATTCTAAACAGTTTTTTATCGAGTTAATATAAACTAAAAATGTGACTGCCTCGTTGGTCTAGTGGTCGCAAAGCGCGACTGCTGAGCACGAGGTCTTGGGTTCGATTCCCAGGTCGGGCAAAGTGTTATTGGGTTTTTCCATCAGGAATTTCTTAGTAGCAGCCTCGGAGTCTAGATTTGTACCCGGTTGATGGCAATAGGCTCGCCCCCTATTACATGGGACTTAAACATAACTGGCGAAATGTGGGTGTACTAATGGGTACACCTCTGCCTAACCCTTCGGGGATAACAGGCGTGATGTTATGTTTATGTATGTATGTTATGTTAAAAATGTGGATTTTATTAGTCAATACCTATCTGATTACAATTCTCCAGTATAAAATGCTCTGTAAGAATAGAATGTTCAAGCGGATAAAATTCCTATCATTACATAAGTATTATAATAAAACAGTCCCCCGCGGCCCGCCGCGCCGCGTCTCAAAAACTGCAGTACTGATTTACGTGGGATTTTACCAATATACAGAGTTCATAGAAATTTAGGTGTATAGGTATATATATTATATTAGAGAAAAACTGAACGTTTCAGTGTTTTGTAACACCCGTGCAAAGCTGGAGCGAGTCACATGTAGTTGTTTACATATTGTTATCTTAGTACGAAATATATTTTTTTGTGGAAGGTTGATACTTATTAAATAATACCAATAACACATTTTCAAAAACAAACATAATATATTATAATGAGTACGAAATAACTTCTTGTCAACAATGAATTATAAAAGAGCTCACGCGGGCCATAATATCATAGTTTGAAACCGAAACGACAATTAGAATTTGTGACCATTGAAAAAACATTTAACAAAACGAGGGAAACAGGTTACTAATGTGCGCCCGCACACTAGTGTGAGTGTCCGCTTCTACACGTCATTGTATTACGACGAACACAACTAAAATTCGCTTCCTATTGGTCAAAACGCATGCCTACGGTGATCGACCCGAGAGCGGTGCTATGCGATAATCGCCTTAAAGGTGAGCATGCGGAACTTTGGTCGATAGTACGCGGCGTCGTCCGCGTACAGCGCGAGCGTAGAAGTGTGCGTGGCGGGAATGTCGTCGGTGTACGCTGAGTATAACACAGGCGAGAGGCAACTCCCCTGCGGCACGCCTGCCGCGATGGGGCGCGCGGCGGAGAGTTCGTTCTCCACCGAAACCTTAAAAGTCCAATCCCGTAGGAAGAAGGTGACCACCTGTATCAAGCGACGGGGCGCTGTGGTGTGGGCGAGCTTGTAGATGAGGCCGGCGTGCCACACTCTGTCGAAGGCCTTCTCCATATCAAGGAATACTACGGCGGCGTATTCCCGTTTGTTTACGGCCGCCGTGAGTATGTGCAGAACCCTCGACAGCTGGAGCGTCGTGCTATGCTCGCTCCGAAACCCGAATTGTTCCGGTCTTGGCGTGAGATGCGGTGTGAGGTGGCGCAGCAGGAGCGCTTCGAACACCTTGGAGGTCGTGGGTAGGAGGGTGATGGGTCGGTAGCTCTCCGGCTTCAGGATGTTTTTCCCGGGCTTGGGCAACATTATCACCTTCCCCTCTTTCCAGCAGGTGGGGAAGGTGCCGGTGCGGAGTATTCCGTTGAAGAGTCGTGCTCGTGATACCGTCCGCACCGGGGGCCTTCTTTGGTTTGGTCCTCTTTATTGCCCTGAGCACTTGGCCCGGGGAAAAGAAGAGCGGGTCCTCGTCGCGAGCTACCGGCGGCCTGAAGTACTCTCCAAGGTGTTGCTCGACTGCTGCGACGTGTTCCTGGGCTGCGGTCGGGTTCGGAGTGAACTGGCGCTCCAGGTGTGTGGCGAATATCTCGGCCCGGTCCGGGGCTGTGTAGCGTAGCGCCCCGTCGCTGTCGAGTGGCGGGCGCACCGGAGATGGGGTGTTCTTTAGACGCCGGCACACGCGATGTAGTACCGACGTCCAGTCGCTGTCCGCCGAGTAGATGAAGTCCTCCCATCTCTCGGTGGAGTGCGCTTGTAGCTCGGCGTTCACCTTGTCCGTGAGCCGGTTGAGCTGGGTCTTTAGAGTAGGGCATCTTGTTTGTTGCCACCGCTTGCGTAGACGCCCCTTGTCGGCGATCATGTTTGCGATGTGAGCGAGGAGCGTCGAGTAGCGCCCCTGAGGCGCGGTAGAGGTGCATGTCGCCGATTCTAAGGCGCGTTGCACGCAAGCGGTGATCTCGTCCGCCAGCTCATTTACGTCCGTGACGTTGGTGACAGGCCGAGTGGGTGTGGTGGTCTCCAGTTCTGCCGCAAAGGCTGTCCAGTCCAGGCGGCGACGTGGCGCTAGATGGGCAGATGGGCTGATGATCAGACTGCACTTCGTCGTCCAGTACGTCCAGCGCGATCTGGCATTTTAGGCCGTTGTGTACGGCGATGTCCAGCACGTCGGGTGGGTGGGTGGTGTCGTCCGGGTAATGGGTGGGCGCCTCGTTTAAGTCGCCGGCGATGATTGTGGGATGCGGCGACGCCTGCAGGATCCTGTTGATATCGGCGGCGTCCATGGGGACTTGCGGCGCCTTGTATGCCGCGTAGATGCATAAGTGATTGCCGGCGACATGCGCTTGGATGCCCAGCGCGTCCATGCAGCTCAGCGACAGTGGGGGTAGCTCCTGGTGTACGACTCTGCGCCTCACCAGTGTTGCCAGACCGCGGTAATATCGGCCGTTTGGGGCCAGTTGCCCATCCATCCTGTAGATGATATATCCTGGGAATTTTATTTTGTCTGCAGGTCCCAGGAAGGTCTCATTTATTAGCGCCACGTCTATGTCTTGTTCCTGCAGTATCGGACGGAGGAGTACGGCCTTACCTCTGAGGCCGCGGGCGTTCCAGATAAGTATCCTTAGCGGCCTATCCATTATGGTGGACGAGGAGCTGGGTCATGCCGCTAAGGACAGCGTGCAATGCGTCCTGTCCTGTGCTGATTGCCAACAGGATATCCTGCAGGACCCGTATCGCGACCTCTAAGATGTCAGCCGATGCCGCTGAAGGCTGCACCGGCTGTGTCTTTTTCAGTGCCCCGGGGAATTTGGTGTGATGTACCTCCCCGGGGGCGCCTGACGCCCTGACGACTTTCTGCGCCGTCGGCATGTTTTTATCGTCACCAGAAGACCGATAAAACGCAATGTTCTTATCGTCTGCACAGCCTCCCGGCGCGAGTGCGGCACAGAGTTTCTTATCAGTAACACCTGTCGCGTTAACAGGTGCGGCGACAGGTGGGCGCGCGAGCGGCACGCTCGTCTTACGCGGATTGGTCGACGGGCCGACAGCGATTGTGGAGTGTGATTACGGAGTAGCGGGGCGCGGTCAGCTTCCATCGCGGGTGAGCGCCAACCAAAACCGGCGTCCTTATTGCTGGATCGACCTTTGCTGGGCCTTCCCTGGGTCACCAGGGATCTCACCCGGCAGGGGTCTGGTCGCACGGGCGCCGTCAAGAACTTAGGGCGCTCCCACGATCACACACCACAGACACTGACATGCGCCGGGGGCAGAAGCCCCCCCGCAAGCGCCTAGGTGCAAACATCCCCCCTCCTCACCGGGAGAGGGGCGGCAAACCCAACGCCTGGTCCCTATTTTTAGGGACCGCGATCCTGATGCCTCGGGCAAGGGGCAAACAGTCCCGTCACCGATTCCTCGCGCCCCACTCTGAGGCGAAGAGAAGACTACCGCACGTCTCAGTGATTTAAGGCAGCATGTCTCTGCAACAAGGGATAGGGAGTCTAGCGCTGAGCACTCGCAGAAGCTCGCTAGTTAGAGCGCGAGAACATCGCAGGCCCGTGCTCGGGAATCTAGTGCTGAACGTGCGCAGCGTCTTTAGGCAGGAAATAAATCATAGCACTCAGTACTAACCGAACCACACTCATAATTTCATTACAAGTTAAAATGGTCGATGGAATGACTGCCTCGTTGGTCTAGTGGTCGCAAACGCGACTGCTGTGCATGAGGTCTTGGGTTCGATTCCCAGGTCGGGCAAAGTGATATTGGGTTTTTCCATCAGGAATTTCTCAGTAGCAGCCCCGGAGTCTGGATTTGTGCCCGGTTGATGGCAATAGGCTCGCCCCCTATTACATGGGACTAAAAACATAACTGGCGAAATGTGGGTGTACTAATGAGTACACCTCTGCCTAACCCTTCGGGGATAACAGGCGTGATGTAATGTTATGTTATGTTAAAATGGTTACCGCCCAACGAAGTGGGCACGGGTCAGCTAGTCTTATTATAAAGCTAAAACATATAAAACAAGTTACAATAAATCTATACTATCTATACTAATATTATAAAGAGGTAAAATTTGTTTGTAAGTTTGTATGTTTGTAAGTTTGTTTGTAGGGGTAATCTCCAGAAGTAATGAACGGATTTTAAAAATTCTTTCACTGGTAGAAAGCTACATTATTCGTGAGTGCTATAGGCTATAAATTATAAAGATATCATGCATATTAGCCGAACTATCTCAATTTTTGTATAGCCAGGCGGAAAAAAAATGCTCTTACAACAAAGTTATTTGCATGCGCTGCCTTAACAGTTGTATATAATTGAAAACAATGTATGGCAGCCTGGTCCGCCTTTAACAGTTCTACCAAAAAGTCCGCGACACCATCTTTAAAAAAACCATCTTTTTTTAAACCTTATCGAAAAAAATATTATTATCATCACAAGAACATCATAGAGATACGATTTGCCCACAACAGTATGTCAATTGGTCAAATCGTTTCGAAGATAATATTATAAAATTACTAAATCGCAAAATGTCGCCGTCCATTCACGAACCACATAAGAACATGCTTTGTACGGACGTTTTATCCATTTACCCATGGTATTTCTGTTTATGGTATATCGGACAGTTTCAGAGATTGTTTATCATGCCTAAAAGGAAATCACAACTTTCCCGTCAGACATCCCAGAGCAGCTCGAGTACGCCGTACGGAAGAGTCTGCTCTTTAAAATCATCAGCGCCTCTCGAGGAATAGAGAAAATATTTCGCAAGCACGCGCTGGGGAATCTAGCTCCGACCGTTCACAGCGGCTTGCTAACTAAAGCTGGAGAACATCGCAGGCCCGTGTTCGGGAATCTAGCGCTGAACGTGCGCAGCGTCTCAGTGATATGTCTCTGCCACAAGGGATAGGGAGTCTAGCGCTGAGCGCTTGCAGAGGCTCGCTAGCCAGAGCGCGAGAACATCGCAGGCCCGTACTCGGGAATCTAGCGCTGAACGTGCGCAGCGTCTTCAGGCAGGAAATAAATCATAGCACTCAGTACTAACCGAACCACACTCATAATTTCAGCACAAGAAAATGGTTACCGCCTAACAAAGTGGGCACGGGTCAGCTAGAATAAAATAAACTACTTGAGCTAGAACTTGATAAAAAAGCAGTGTCTTCGTTTTAATACTGTCTTTAAAATACCTATATTTTTATTTTTAAAGTAGGTAAAAAATTATGTAGTGAATCAACATGTTATGTGATTAGAAATATAATATTTTTATTTCATAACAATAACATCACCACATTAACTGTCATACCTACTTATAAAATAAAAGTGAAAATAGCACTAAATACTTTGGTGTTTTACCTACTTTATAGATTTTTTATAAGTATATTTGATTTTTAATATGTTTATGATCGTAAAAAGGACCTGCTTATTTAACGTTTGAAACACTTTCTTAGAATTTATGATAACAACAGTTTATTTAAACACACACTGACACTTAAGTATTGTGGGCTGCTGACGGTGGTGCTGTCTTATTACCGAAGTGGAGCACTATCTCCTGAGCAATACGTTCTTCCCAATCAAAATCTAATATTCTTGGGCAAAGCGGACTCTTGCTTGACGATAAACAGCAGTCCATTGAATTTTACGTGCCGGCTTGTATTGTTTCAGTCCAGCAGCATGCATGAATATGTCGACTAACAATCCGTTCTAAGTAAATATTACAGGTTTTGGTCACGACTCACGAACGACCCTTTTTGTTCGCGACGAAGCGTCACAACAATAGTGTAAATAGTGAATCGTGATAAATAACTTTATAGTAGATATAGCTTACGTAGACTTTGCGACAAAGCGTCACCAATAGAACGATAGTGTAAATAGTGAACCGTGATAAATAACTTTGTAGTAGGTAATAATAGCTTACCTAGAATCTAGTTTGTGTAAAAATCGTAAGTACAGTGCACCTTTTTTTTTTTTTTTAGGTGGTAAAAATCATCAAATGACTCCTTCCGCCCTTGGTGGGGCGGAAGGGACTGTCAGACTTTTAAAACATAACTTTTGTTTTCGCTGCCTGAGAAGTAGTCGTTCCGGTCACACATGCAAAAGCAAGAAGTGTGACATCAAAGGGTGTACAGCCACGCACCATCAGCTTCTTCACTATAACAAGAAGCCCGCTTCAGGGGAAGTCGAGAAGACCGACGTCCCGACACAGAAGACAGAGTCACAGGAAACAGTGGCCAGTTAAGCCTACCTGAATATAGTACCGGGAACGAGTAATCGGACCGGCGGGAGAAGCTTCCACGTACGCTCTCCTTGACGATGGGTCAACTGTGTCACTCATCGACGAAGACATCGCAAAATAAGTCAGGGCGGAGGGCCGCATCGACCCGCTGAAGATCGGTGCGATCGGAAACACCACGATCTCATCACCCCTTGTTCGCTGAGAATCACAGTAACGCTCGCAAGCCAGTTGAAGAATAGGGTGCCGTTCAGAGCGCGCACCATACCCAAGCTTCACCTCGCGTCGCAAACAGTCACACAAGAAGACGTCGCACACTGCGAGCACTTAGATGACCTCAGGGAACAGCTGACATATAATATAATGCCGGCGTTCCCAAGATCCTCCTTTGCCAAGACAATTGGCACCTGTTGCTCGCCACCGAAGTCCGCAGAGGTTGGACTCTTCACGGCGCGCAAACCAGAACACTAGGCCAGAAGGTGCACTATGTCAACGGACTCACGGCGACGAGCGATAGTTTCAAACAACAGCTGCGTGATTTTTTCGCAATATAATCGTTGGTCATCAACCCACGACGTCCGAACTCCGAGTTTGAAAAGAAGGCTGAATATATTTTGAATCGTCACACGAAATAGTTAGAAGATGGCCACATAGAAACAGCTCTGCTGTGGAAAAATGAAAATATAGAAATGCCGGACAGCTACGGTACGGCTATGAAGAGACTCGTCTCAATAGAAAAGAAGCTCGACAGCAACCCTACGCTGCGAGATAGATATACAGAACAGATGGACTCCCTCCTGAAGAAAGGGTTACGCCGAGCAGGTGCCCAAGTCCAGTACGCCGGGAAGAACCTGGTTCCTACCACACTTCGACGTGTACAATCCGATGAAGCCAGAGAAGTTTCGAATAGTACATGACGCCGCCGCCAAGTCAAGAGGACTGTCACTCAATGACTACCTGCTCACAGGTCCAGACCTGCTGCAGTCGCTGCCCGGCGTCATGATGAGGTTTCGTCGGCACCGCATAGCCATCTCTGGTGACATAGCGGAGATGTTCATGCAGGTGAAAGTGCGGAGATGTTCATGCAGGTGAAAGTGCGAATATAAGACAGAGACGCACTCAGATACCTCTGGCGAGGTAATAGAAGAGAAGGGGCCCCTGAAGAGTATCGCATGGCGTCCATCGTATTCGGCGCAGCGAGCTCACCGTGCACAGCCATATTCGCGAAGAATTGGAACGCGAAGAAGCACTCTTTAGAACATCCAGAAGCCGTAGAAGCAATTATAGAAAATCATTACATGGATGACTATCTCGACAGTTTCAAAACAATAGAAGAGGCAACGCGCATAGCAACAACAGTCAGAAACATACACAAACAGGCGCGTTTTGACCTCAAGAAATGGGTGTCAAATAGCACGGAAGTCATAGAAAATATAGAACCATCACAAAGTCGAACTGAAGTTGTCAACATCGGCGACATAGAAAACATAGAGAAGATACTCGGCCTCATATGGAGACCGGACACAGACGAGCTGGGCTTCAACCTTACTCTTGCTCGCCTGCCGAGTGGTGTAATAGAAAAGGAGGTGCCGACGAAGAGAGAGGCGCTAAAAATCGTCATGTCGCTGTACGACCCGCTCGGCCTCGGTTCACCAGTCACCATTAGAGTCAAGCAAATATTACAAGAGGCGTGGAGGCGAGGTATCGACTGGGATCAGCAAATAGATCGAGACCTGGCGACCCAGTGGAGAAGCTGAATACTCCATCTAGAGCGACTCAAGAACATCAACTTACCGAGATGTTACCCGGGATATAGTGAAGCCGCAGAGATACAAGTTCACGTCTTCACCGACGCGAGCGAGATAGCATACGCAGCGGCAGTCTACTGGCGAGCTACTAGCCGAGCTACTAGCTACGAGCCTCAAGGGGCGAGACGCACGTCAGCCTTGTCATGGCAAAGGCGAAGGTGGCGCCACTCAAGCTGCAATCGATACCGCGCCTCGAGCTGCAGGCCGCGGTGATAGGAACCCGTGTGGCTGCAGCTGTGATACGCGAGCACAGACTCAAGCCCGCGTCGACCACGTACTGGTAGGACAGCAAGACTGTACTCACATGGTCAGAAGAGGAGCGCGAGTATACAAGCCTTTCGTCGCTCATCGCATAGCCGCCATCGAAGAAAACAGCAAAGTCGAAGACTGGCCATGGGTGCCTACTAAGGTGAACATTGCCGACGTCGCTACGCGTCACGTGCCACACCACTTTGGCTCAAGACATGAGTGGTTCTGTGGCCCCAAGTTTCTATATGAAGAACCGTCGTCCTGGCCGTCAGAAAAACCTCCAATCACCGAACAATCAGGTGAAGAAAGAACGAACCGTCGAAGAAACCAATAGTCAACAGCTCTCAGAAGTTATCCCCGATCCTGCGAGGTTCTCAAAGTGGGAACGATTACTCCGAGCGACGGCGAACGTTCTACGTTTTATATCTCGTTGCCGTGGGCCGTCAGAAAAACGTTCTACAAACGAACGAGAAAAAACATAGAAAATGATCCAGACTGGAGAAAACAAAAGAAGATGACGCCGCATACTCCAAAACCAACAGCCAAGAAACGAGACACGATAGTAATAGAAGCCGAGTTTCTTCAAAAGGCCGAAAATTTACTCGTCCGAGTCGCACAGCGACAGACATTTGCTAAAGAAATAGCAAGCCTGTAAAACAATAAACAAATAGAAAAAGATAGCCCACTGCGGCCGCTGCAAATAGAAGTCATAGATGACGTCATACGGCTGAGGAGCCGTATAGCCGCGACGTGTGAAATAGACGAACACGTCAAACGACCGCCGATATTGCACGGCGATCACCGCGTCACCCAGTTGTAAATCGACTGGACTCACTGCAGTCTACAGCATAGTGGAACAGAACTCACAATCAACGAGGTACGACAACATTACTGGGTCATCAAGTTACGACCCACAGCGAAGAAGGTGACACGCTGTCTACAGTGTCGCATCCGCAAGGCGCAACCTCCCGTGCCTGCGACCGGCGACCACCCGAGAACGCGCCTAGCACATCATCAGAGGCCCTTCACATACACTGGGCTCGACTACTTCAGCCCACTGTCCGTCACCGTCGGCCGTCAACACCACAAGAGATATGTGGCGCTGTTTACGTGCCTCACCACAGAGCAATTCACTACGAAATTGCTGCTAGTCTCAGCGCTGACTCAGCTATACTAGCGCTGAGACGATTCGCCGCCCGTCGAGGTTGTCCGACCGAAATACACTCGGATAACGGCACCAACATGCATGGTGCAGACAAGGAACTCCGAGACGCCTTTATAGAAAGGAGCCAATGGCCGAGGCATCGTGTGGCGCTTTATCACGCCGTCCGCGCCATTCATGGGGGGCGCCTGGGAGCGCCTCGTCCGCTGCGTGAAGTCTGCGATGTGTGCTGTACTCACAGAAAAACACCCACAGGAAGAGGTGTTGTCCACACTATTGTGTGAGGCAGAGTACAAAGTAAACAGCCATCCGCTGACACACGTCTCCGTCGACAGTGAAGACGACGAGTCAATCACACCAAATCACTTCCTACTCGTCGCCGAGCGCCGCGACTATAGTCGTCGCTCACCGAACTGATGCAGCGCCGCGCCGACATCGCATCGAGTCGTCACTGCGCTGCACGGCGGGAGATGTTCGCGACGAAGCGTCACCAATAGAACAATAGTGTAAATTGTGTTTTTTTTTTTTTCGGAATGGCATCTCGCAGGTCAACCTATGAGGTTGTCGGCTGCTTAACCGGGCTTTTCTGTGGTGCCTTAAATGAATTTAGGGCCTCCAGCCAGGGCTTAAAACAAACTTACAAACTAAGCGACTACACGCTAAGGGCACCCCAACTACGTTAGCCTTGTAGGGCTTCTCAATGGAGATGCCAGATAGGGAGCAAATTGACTTCACCTTGAAGATGGGGTGATGGCCTTCCGTAGGGTCGCAAACGACCAGGACGGTATCGAAGGCGGGGCCGCCCCTCGCTTTGTGCAGGCGATGGACTGCCGAGACGGGGAACTTTTGGGAGTGGAGGTCGTTGAGGATGTCCTCAACTGGGATCTCCTTAGGGTTGCGCCGGATCACCACTCTGGTGGGCGCTTTTTCTGGGAGGGAATAGGTGTGGAACGAGACGTTCCTCACCTTAAGAAGGCTGGTTAGCTCCCTGTGGTCTTTCGACGAGGGGACTTGGACTTTGATGCCCTGCTAAGTAGCGCGGGCATTGGTGTAGCTGATCTTACGATCGTTACACCACTTTGAGTCTTCCGTCCACTTGGCCTTGTATTGAATGAATAAAATAAAGTTTAAGCTTCTTCTTTGAAGCTAAAGCGGGGTTGGAAGTAAGGGGGCTAGGGGGGCGGCTAGACTCGGAAGTCGAGACAGCGTTGACGGTGGGACTAGGGGTCGAGGGGGACGAAGGGGAGGTCGTTGCTACGACCTTTTTGGCTTTGGTAGCCTGGTAGGGAGATTTTCCCTTTTTCCTCTTGCCTCCACTGCCAACGACTTGATAGTCGTCGTCAGATGAGGAAGCGGAGGAGGATAGGGAGTCTTCAGAGTTGGACGCGGGGGCAGAAGGGTGGTCACGTGGTACCGAGGTGTCCATACTTTCGGACGTGTCGGGGTTTGCAGCTGCGACACGCAGCTGCGAGGCGCCCATTGTTTGTGAAACAATGGCGGCGGGAACAATGGCGGCACATTGTGTGCTTCCGCATAGGGGTTTCTTGTCTCGATGGACAATAAGGAAGGAATTTCTAGTGAAGGCATTGATGGTGCCGCCACTGAAATTCCTTTATCAACGGGTGAAGGGGAAGCGGGGCTGTCGAGTACATCGCTAAAATTAGCGATGCTTTCCTCGGTTGGAGAAGATTTTTGCTGCAAAGCAGCAAACTTCTTGCCATATTTGGCAATGAATTCGGGGTCCTTGAAGAGGACCTCCTTGACGAACGCAACGATAATTGCATCCGACATTATCGAAGAGGGAGGGAGGGAATCGCGGGAAAAATTTCGCGAGGGGAACCTAACTTTATCCTTACTGCCTAGCTCCCCAGGTGGATGGGCCCGGGGATGTGTGACCCTCCCTGCCGGGTGTAGGCAGGGAGGTGAGTACCTACTGGTGTGCCCTAAGCTTGTAAACCCGTCGCCAGTCTTATTGTGCGAACGGGGCCCTGACCAGTCTAGTGCGAAGGGTGTAGACACGCCCAACCGACACTAGGTGTGTAGCTGTGAACGAAACCAGAGACTATGCACGACTAGGAGATCCCCCAAGGCCGTGACACTAGCTCCCGACTCCAATTGACTGCCTCACCCTGAAGGGGGTCGGCGGGTGTGATTGGGGCAACACCCCCTCGGCTTCGTTGGCACCGTAAGGTATCCACCGAGGACCACGAAACTGTGGACTTAAGCCCTGAAGGGGCCAGGTGAAGCTAACACAACAACACGCGGGTTAAAGAAATAATTAATCGTCCGCTGCCTTGAAAAAGGCGGCTTCGGATCGAATAGGTCAGTAGTCAGTTGACTACAGGAGTCGTCGCGGCGGGCGCAACGAGAAGTGGCGGGAAGTCGTGAGCGGGCGCGGAGCGAAGCGCAGCACGTCCGTTCGCAGCCGTTGTAAATAGTGAATCGTGATAAATAGCTTTATAGTAGATATAGCTTTTTTTTTTTTTTTTTAGGTGGTAAAAATCATCAAATGACTCCTTCCTCCCTGGGTGGGGTGGAAGGGACTGTCAGACTTTTACTGACTAAAAAGCCACCCTGTTCCTTCTGTTGCCCTTTACGTTCCGGGGCCACGGTATCCTGTTAAGACGTCCCGCAACCCCGGCAGGCATAGTAGATATAGCTTACCTAGTGTTCGCGACGAAGTGTCACCAATAGAACGATAGTGTAAATAGTGAACCGTGATAAATAACTTTGTAGTAATTATAGCTTACCTATAGTGTAATAATACCTAGAATCTAGTTTGTGTGAAAATCGTAAGTACAGTGCACCTTGTGATCTCTTTTAAGTGGACTAATAGCCGTTATATAGTTTCGTTGATAGTATGTCCAGGTAACCTAGACGAGACCTAGCCCTGGATATAACTTTTATAGTCGTAGCCCACTTAACAGTCTTCATAAGACATTACGTACTATGGACCAAACTTCGGCATGCTCACCTTTTTTTTTTTTTTATTTAGGTGGTAAAAATCATCAAATGACTCCTTCCGCCCTGGGTGGAGCGGAAGGGACTGTCAGACTTTTACTGACTAAAAAACCACCCTGTTCCTTCGACCCGGGCTTGGTCCTTGATCGAACGGCGAGTTACCCATTACTCGCCGTCCGCAAGCCCGCGCCTGCGGTGGCCGGATGTCGCCTCGCGACGTCCGACCGACGCCCTGGGCGTCTTCCGCGGCGGCTGGGGCGTGAGGTGGATCTCTCCCTCACGCGGCCCGCCTCCTCCTTTGCCAGCATTACAGCTTCGCAGAAGGAGGTGACTGCATCCCAGTCCCTGTCGCCCCGGAGCATGGCCTGAACCAGGTCCGAACGCGAGAGGCCCCGCCGCCTATCGTCTCCGTGAGGACACGGCGGTGCTCTGCCCGAGCGGGGCAGTCTTGCACCGTATGCTCCACCGTGGTTGCTCCGTTTCCTCCCGCCCTATCCGACACAGGGACCTCCCGAAACAACCGTGTCCGGTGAGAACCTGCGTCAGGCGGTAGATGAGGACGCCGTAGCGCCTCTCCAGCCACTCCTCAAATAGGGGTCTTACCGCCGCGATTGCGGCGTGCCCGAACTTGGATTGCGACAGTCCCATCTCCCATTCCGCCATGAGATCGCACCGGAGCTCGCTCCGCAGTGCCGCGATTTGCCGCGGCAGCGGGGTTTCGCCCCGGCGCTGCGCGTCCACACGCCACTCGTAGACGCGCTGGAGGACTGTTGCCTCCAGATCCCACGGCGGCAATCCGGCAAGGAGGATCGCTCTCCCGCGACGTGTTCCGTGACTTGCAGCTCGCTTTCCCCGACAAGCCCGAAGGCTGGCAGCACACCGTACAGGGCCTGCTCGAGTACTACTGCTCCAAGGAAAGCCTTACCGGCGAAAACAAATACCAGTGCCGCGACTGTGGCGAACTTCGCGATGCTGAACGTAGCGTACTCATCGAAACCACACCCAAATACCTAATCCTCGTCCTAAAAAATTTCAAGTAAGTCTTTCAAATTCCTATTTAGTTTTCTGAAAATTCCTCTTCTTTTAGTTTCTCTGTTTTTATTTTACAATTGTGAGTTATCCGCTTGAAAGGAGGAATACGATTTTTAAATTAACACGTTAAACGCCGATAGAAAAAAATAAAAATCGTAAAAATACTTTTGGTCGTAATTTGTTTATTATGTTACGATACGTATAAAAAATAAGTTTTATTCAATTCTGTACATGGGTTACATAGTTACAGTCAAATACATAGCTGAGGTCACCGGTGCACCCCATGGCGCACAAATACAGAAAATATATTTTCCGGTACCCGGCGCCGCGCCGCCCACCCCGCCGGCCACCCGCTACACCAGTAGTGCGCTCGCGCTTACGGTGATAGAACGTGTGTTACTAGATAAATTACGTTCCTACTATCTTAGCTGTCATCATTTTCTTATTGAATAGTTAATGTGCGAGCCTTTAGATATGGATTTAGCTATGGAGGACTTCGAATTTCTGCAGGATGAATGGAAGCAAATCAACGCGTCAGAAATTTCTTTTTCGATCGCTTCTATAAACAATGACGCTCTCGTAGAATCGGATAGTGAACCCATGCAATTACCGAAAAAGAAAAGACGTTTGGTTATCGCAAGTGATAGTGATAGTGACAGTGAGTCGGCTGAAAATTTTGTTACCGCCAATATAACGCAAAATGACCGTATTTCCTCAAAATGGTCGAGGCCAAAAAGACGACAGCCATCAGTGATTCCTTTCATCGAGTTCGTGGGTATGAAACCTCCATATTCTAATTTGCTGAAAGAAGCTGGCCCTGACCAGTATTATGATCTATTGGTGCCTGAAGAAATTCTTGAAATGATTGCTGAGCAGACAAATTTGTTCGCAAGTCAAAACATCACAGCCAGGCAAACAAAGCCTGGATCAAGGTCTCATTCATGGAAGCCAACAAACAAGACAGAAATAAAACAGTTTCTTGGGCTGGTCTTGTTTATGGGCGTAGTAAAGCTGCCGAAATTAGCTTATTATTGGAGCAAAGACAAGATACTTGGACAAACTTTTCCAGCCACCGTTATGAGTAGGAACCGCTTCGAGTTACTACTGCAATACCTACACTTTAGCGACAATTTATCTGTCGACAGAAACGATCGTATTGCCAAAATAAGACCTTTAATCGATGCTCTCAATGCTACTTTCCAGAAATATTATTCGCCTAAAGAAGATGTTTGTGTGGATGAAAGCCAAGTACCTTTCAGAGGTCGAATAAAATTCAGGCAATACAATAAAAGTAAGCGACACAAGTATGGCATGAAGCTATTTAAGTTATGTACTGTTCCCGGATATACTTGCAAACTTAATTTGTATAGTGGGAAAAACATTGACGCAATAAATACTACGCCAACAAATGTGGTGATGGCACTATGTGAAAATATATTTGACAAAGGACACACGCTAGCAACTGATAATTGGTACACTAGCTTGCAACTGGCTTATCGGATATTGGAGAAGCAAACCCATTTAATTGGCACATTGCGAAAAAACAGAAGAGGATTGCCTAAGGCTGTTGTTGATTCGAAACTGCAAAAAGGTGAAACAATGGCTATGGAGAATGAAGATGGAGTAACAGTGCTTAAATGGAAAGATAAGAGGGACGTGCTTATGCTGTCGACAAAGCATTCCGACAAAATTGCTGTGGTGGTGAAAAAAGGCAAACAGATTCGTAAACCAAAAGTTATTTTAGATTATAATAAATCGAAAGGGTCTGTAGACATGAGTGACCAGATGGGTGTCTATTCTTCGCCATTGCGGAAAACCGTAAAATGGTATAGAAAATTGGCAATAGAACTACTTCTAAATACGGCAGTTGTAAATGCTTGGGTCATGTACAATGAAAATAAGCAGAGCAAATCTTCAATTGTCGACTTTAGGAGGGCTCTCATAAATTATTTGACTCGGCCAGCAGATTCCCAAGAAATAATTATCAATGAAAGACCTAAAAGACTCAAGCATGTTCTAAAATTAAAGGAAGGAAAAGTAAGAGACACGCGTCGTTTTTGCGTGCAATGTTATAAAGATTCAGTACAGCAATTTGGTCGTAAAGTAGCTAAGAATAAAGCTAAGAAAGTGAGTACGTACTGTGTGCAATGTAAGGGGGCGCCTCACTTTTGTCTAAAATGTTTCAATTATGTCCATCGCTAATATGTTGATGCTATAAAAGGTTTCTTATCTCATCTTTTACAGCATGTTTTGTTAAATATTATGGCTAATTATTTATATTTCTAATGGTTGTTTGTAATTATGCTTACTAATGAGAACTTTATTTTATTTTTCAGTAAAACTGATTTTTATGTTTGTATTTCATTAAAAAATAAAGACTGCTAATTTTCGTTTAAATAATAAAGACTAATTTGAATTATATATCCTGAATTTTTATTTTGGTTACTTTTTTCGCTATTTTTGATTTTTTCAATTCCTTAGGTATGTTTGTCCCACTGCGCAGTATAGTTCTACAGCGCCGTGCCGGTCACGGAGTACGAATAAAGTAACAGTCAGTATGGCCGGCGGCGAGAAAAAGTAGTTTGAATATGACTATACGTTGAGGTCACCGGTGACCCCCATGGCGCTATGATAGAGGAAGGGTGAGGTCACCGGTGACCCCCATGGCGTTTAACGTGTTAAAGGACGGTTGTCAACAGATTCGACCCGAAGCTGCAAGTGCAGACTAAACTGATGCACTCTATGTTCCACAACCACACCATCACCCTCCCGACGGTGCGCTCGCAGGCCGTGCACGCCTCCTACTCTCTGTACGCGGCGGTCATCCACGCCGGCACCACGCTCGACTCGGGCCACTACTACACGCTCGCTAAAAACAACGGCCAGTGGAACATGTACAACGATGACGTTGTCACGTCTGCTGATGAGGCACAACTGAACCACCTCAACCGTTCCAGCACGCCCTACATCTTATTCTACAGGCGCACTGACATTGAGGAGGGCACTGCTCCATCCATGGAAGAACTGCCCCCGAAGGTCCAGGAGTCAGTGATGTCCCACAACAAGCACTACGTCGAGACTGTCCGCAAGATGCGTTTGGCACGTCCATGACAGTTAAGATCCGACAAATACATCGACTTTACGGTGTTGGATAGCGATTCTGAAATGGATGGCCAAGCTTTTGTTTCTGATAAAAAGCCTTCGAGGCGAATTTAAATTTATGGATACATCTTTCTAACCTTTACATCAAGTCTGACTCGAAACTAGTTATATATGTTACGGTCGTTGCGATGTAGCGGCGATCACGTCTCAACATAATATTGGTGTAATAGAGACAGGAAATTGTTCATCCAGCTCCGCCTATCTAGCTCTCCTGGCTGACAGTGTCCCTTTGTGTTTTAACTATGAACTACGTGAAAATATCAAGAAACAGCTTGTGTACACCTGATATATGATATAGTAATAACGACGTGATCGAAATTACAAGCTATACTTCAACACATTCATCAAATTAGATAACACTCATCTCGGCTAACATCCAGGACATTATAACTATTTATTGTATAAGCATGCGAGCATTGCATGTTGTTAACAGATGTTACATAACTAGTTTACAAGCTGTCGTAATTTCAATATTAGTGTTTTAATAAATATTAAGAAACACTAACCTGTAATATAATATAATTATTTAATGCTGATTATGGAATGGCATTGAGTGTGGTGGATTACAATTATTATGAATTAAAGAGACATTTTAATGCTCTGATGTGATTGTTTAAATTGTATTGAAAATAAAGTGTTGTGCATGTATTAACACTTGTTAATTAATATGACATACAATTTAGTGCTGGAAACTTATTGTTATGGTGTGAAATATTTTTGATGCTACGTCTGGACGGTGGCGTAGCAACCCCTATATGTTAGTCTGCAACGCTATGTAGTGTTTACATAATATATATATAATATACACACAAGCTTCGTGCAGATTTAGAATTACATGTATTTAATCGTGCAATCTATCTATTCACATAATACTAAGACCGTAACATATATACATAGAAAGTTTAACATAGAGAATTTCTGTATATTATTTATGGAGTATTTATAAGTGAAGTATTTAAACATAAGAATCTTATAACTTACATCTCTAGGTTTATGCAAAAAACCTCGTTATATTGATTAAAATATATGGATGTTAGAATAATTTTAAAATGATATTATAGATTCGTGTTGATGTTATATTCGTTTCAAATGCATGAAATTACATCGGTATGATAATATGATGAGTGTTATTGGTAGATTATAAAATGGAAAGATTTCAGTGAATTCACAGAATATTCACAGAGTTTTTGACTAAGTCTAGGCAGACTGTATTCGTTGGGGCTCGTTTGCATTTTGGAATGCCGGCATGCTGGACTCAGGATGGGGTCATTATCATCAAGTCCCCCGATGGAGTACGTCATAAAATTACTTCTGTCGAAGAACTGAACCCCTTGTTGGTAAAGTACCCCAAGAAAACTAGAGGCGCAGTTGGCATGCCTAGGAGTGCGTAGCAGTGAGTGCGTTTGTGGGGTAACCGAAGCAGGAGTCCGTTGAAATGAAATTATCATTAGGTTGCTGGATATTCATATAATTACCCAACCATAATCGTGGTGTTACATGTTACATTAGAATAATTAAAGGACAGGCACACAATAGAAATAATCTATGATAAAAACAATTCGAGTGATCTACACTCATAATCAATATCTATCTGTAATGGCGGATGGCGTCCTTTTTCGCGTCCCACAGTGTTGCCACTTTTTAGTGATGCGATACGAACGCCACACCACCCCCCTACGGAGAACATAAAACACGGCGATGTTGCATGAAATAACAAAAATTAATAATAATAATAATAGAAGTATCTTCACTAAACCAAAAAAAAAAAAATTACATTGCACAAAAAACAACAAAAAATAAGAAAATATAATCTAGACATATGTATTAACACTCTTAAATATAAAATATTGTTTCAACAAATTAGTCGAAATTTTTAAATTTAACCCGTCTGCCTGAGCGTGTGGTATAGGGCTGCCTTACTGGCTGAACGGGTGAATAATTTTGTGTCGGCACTGGTTTAGCAGGCCGTTCACTCAAAGCAGGTTGTCGAGAAGTCGAAGTAGCTGGGACAGGTTGTGGCTCTGTCCGAGACAACTGTTTATCGAAACAATCAATGAATGCCGGTTTTAATCTATCGACACTGACGACAACGCTCTTTCCTTTGACTAAGATGGTAAACGTCTTGCCATCACAAGAGCGCTTTATTACTTTAAAGGGTCCACTATACGGCGGTTGCAATGCACGTCGAATGGTGTCGTCTCTTAAGAAAACGTGTGACGCAGTTGACAGTTCTTTAAAAACGAATGTAGGGGATTCACCGTGTCGTGTCGCAGGTAATGGTCTTACTGCCGACATTTTCCGTTGCAATTGCACGACAAAATCAGTAGGATTTTCTAAGTTTCCTGATGATGGAAGGGAAACCAACATTTCCCCGGGAAGTCTTAGAGGCTCACCGTATAAATATTCCGCGGCTGAGGCTTCGAGATCCTCTTTGTAAGCCGATCTCATTCCTAAAAGCACCATCGGTAGTGATCTTACCCATGAATCATTGTGGCACATTAACGCTGCCTTTAGCTGCCGATGAACTCGTTCAATCATACCATTCGCACAAGGGTGGTAAGAAGTGGTTCTTAGACGCTTAGTGGCGAATTGAAGCAACAGACGGTTAAACAAGTCCGACTCAAATTGCGATCCCTGGTCCGTGGTAATAACCGACGGTACGCCGAAACGAGAAATCCATTCTCTAGTAAAGGTTTCAGCTACCTCCTCCGCGGTGATAGACCGCATAGGCCAGACTTCGGGCCACCTGGAGACTCTATCTATAGCAGTCAAACAGTACCGGTACTCATTGCTTACAGGCAAGGGCCCGATAATATCAATGTGAATATGTCTGAAACGACCAGAAGGCAAGTCAAAATTACCAACAGGTGTAGAATTTATGTCTTGATACCTTGCTGCGTTGACACGCTTCACAAGATCGAGACCAAGCTCGGCAGTCCTTTCTTATAGAGGGCCAAACAAAACGTTCTGCGACAAGACGCGTAGAAGCTTTAGCGCCGGGATGACTTAAATTATGTAACCTGTTGAAAGCGGCGCGGCGAAATGAAGGGGTCAAATAGGGACGCGGCTTGCCAGTAGAAACATCACAATAGACAGGATTGTCGTTACCAGTTGTGCAGATTTTAGTAAGCTTTAAACTGGTACCGCTTTGAAGTAAATCGGCGAGTTCCTGATCGGAGGCTTGATCCTCCGCGAGGCCTTTATAATCGTGCTCCAGAGCAATAGCGTCAATATCGATGCGGGACATAGCGTCAGCCACGACATTTTCTTCGCCTTTAACGTATTGAATATCTGTAGTAAATTGACTGATAAATGATAATTGGTTAAGCTGTGGCGGTGGCAGTTTGTCACGTCGCTGAGAAAAGGCAAACAACAAGGGTTTATGATCCGTAAAGAACGTTGCGTGCTGGACTTCCAGGATATGCCGAAAATGTTGGACGCTCTCGTATACTGCTAGCAATTCTCTGTAATATGCCGGCCACTGCGCCTGCTGAGGGGTCAATTTCTTGCTAAAGAAGGAAAGCGGAAACCATTGGTTATTTACTTGTTGATGGAGACATGATCCAATATGAACGCCTGATGCATCTGTGAACAACCCAAGCTTGGCATTACCGACTGGGTGTTGTAATAGAGTGGCGTTAGATAGGCTCTTCTTGCAGTCTTCGAATTTTTTTAACAGCTCGGGTGTCCATGGAAATGGCTTTGCACCTTTGCTATTAGTCGCCACCAATGCCTCAATCAAGGGCGCCTGAAATTGTGCGGCACGGGGTACAAATCGACGGTAATAATTGAGCATGCCTAGAAATCGGCGCATACCTTGTACCGTTGCAGGAGGTGGGAAATCCAAAAGAGACTGAATGCGTTCCCGAGGGGGTTGAGTTCCTTCGCTGCTGATGTTATAACCTAAAAATAATACTTCGCTGACTCCCAACACACACTTGGACGGATTTATAACCACCCCGTAATCCTGAAAGCGTTTGAAAAGAATACGCAAGTGTTGAAGATGAGCGGCTTCATCCCTTGAAAAAACAAGAATATCGTCGACATAAGGAAAACAAAATTCCAGACCCCGTGTGACCTCATCGATGAAACGCTGAAAGGTTTGTCCAGCATTTCTTAACCCGAACGTCATGAACGGAAATTCGAAAAGGCCAAACGGTGTCACTATAGCTGTTTTTGCAATGTCTTCTTCAAAGACCGGAATTTGATGATATGCCTTAATTAGATCTAAAGTGCTGAAAACCTTGGCGCCAGCGAGGTTGTGAGTAAAGTCATTGATGTGTCGAACCGGATATCGATCTGGCACAGTCCGAGCGTTCAAGGCGCGGTAGTCGCCGCACGGACGCCAAGTGTTGTCTTTATTAATGGTCATGTGTAACGGAGAAGACCATGCGCTTTTAGATGGGCGTGCCGTCCCGCATCTTACCATTTCCTCAAATTCTCTTTTTGCAGAGATAAGTTTCTGCGGCGCTAGTCGTCAAGGGCGGCAGGTGACTGGGGGTCCATCTGTTGTTTTTATATAATGCACGGTGTCGTGTTTAATAACCCTAGGAAAACCGGGCGGTCGAGCAATATCTGGAAACTCAGATAAAAGTTCCGTAAAAATTGACTTACCTGAAACCACTGCACGTATACTGGGCTGGTTGGTGATGGCTGCCAAAACGGTTGATGTCAGTCCAATAGTACCGTCGGCCAGTTTATTATTACGGCAGTCAGGTAAGAGATGGTAATATGCCAAAAAATCAGAACCAATAATGGCTGTGCTGACGTCAGCTATTACGAACTGCCAGACAAAATCGCGGCGTAGACCTAAATTGAGCTTAAGGTTTATTGTGCCGAAAGTTTTGATACAGCTTCCATTTGCTGCGCTGAGGTCATAGTTGGTAGCTTGCCTGCGATATGGCAACCAACTGTGAGGGTAACAACACAAATCCGATCCGGTGTCGATTAGGAACCGACGCTTGGTCACCTGATCGGTGACAAAAAGGCGGCGGCTGATATCCTGGCAGTCAGTTGCCACCGCTACTGACTGCTGGTCGAGTTTCCCGGTTTCCAGTTGCAAGGGCTGGTACACTTGGTTGCTTTAACTCCCCATTTCCTGTGATACCAACACCGTTTGGAGCCATTCGAAGACCTATCTGATGACACCGAACGGCCACGTGAGGGTCGGCGCTGTTGCCTAGAGAGAGCAGCTACTTGGTTGCTTACCTCCTCCAGTTTTGTAGCCAAAGTTTCTAATGAAAGTGCCGGAGGTGTTGTTGAAGTAGAACAGACTACTGGTGAGGGGGCCAATTCTGTTATTTTGTCCGCTAACTCTGCAACCTTATCTAGATCTAAGTCGGCTTGTGCTGCCAGGATTGCCTGAACATGTTGGGGCAAGCGGCGCAACCAAAGTTGCCGTATGATGTTATCACCTGAAAGTGTTGATCCAGCAAGTGACCGAAGGTGACGGAGAAATTGGGATGGCTTTCTATCCCTAAGCTCTTCCTCACTCAGCAGTTGTCTCACCCGTTTTTCTTGTGAGATAGAAAGGCGCTGAGTCAAAACATCTTTCAATTTTTCATATTTCCCTACTGCTGGAGGGTTAGCTATTACATCTTCAAACTCACCTGCCAATCTCTGATCTAAATGACCTATCACATAATTATATTTAGTTGTGTCCGCAACAATATTGGCTATTTGAAATTGGGCCTCGACTTGGGCAAACCAAATAGCTGGCCTATCTGCCCAAAATGTTGGTAATTTTATTGCAACTCTACAAACATTCTGAATGAGGCGCTTTTGCAAAACTGCATTTTCTGCTAAAAGTTGCTGAAGTTGTGCCTGCAATTGCTCATCAGCCATAGTGCAATGCTTAACTATTTAATACAAAAATAAACAATAATACCAGACACTCACACAGACCAACACACAAATAACAATATTTTGTGAAAATACAATTACAAAGGGAAATCCTAAAGGTAAATAAAAAAATAATTAGGAGACATGCAATTAAGCAGTGCACTAAAAGGTTCAAAATGTAAATGAACTTCAATAATAACTTAAAAATAAAAAAAATAAAAAATTATTAATCGACGTGGAATTGACCTGAGGAAGAATCGCTCCTATTCATCGTGCAGTCGTGCAGACTTAGCTGAGCATAGCAACAACAGTTGCCCGGTGCTGCATCTCGTCGGGGTCACCAATGTGGGGTAACCGAAGCAGGAGTCCGTTGAAATGAAATTATCATTAGGTTGCTGGATATTCATATAATTACCCAACCATAATCGTGGTGTTACATGTTACATTAGAATAATTAAAGGACAGGCACACAATAGAAATAATCTATGATAAAAACAATTCGAGTGATCTACACTCATAATCAATATCTATCTGTAATGGCGGATGGCGTCCTTTTTCGCGTCCCACAGTGTTGCCACTTTTTAGTGATGCGATACGAACGCCACACGTTATCACTTGTGTTGTCTTCAACTTCATTTTATTGTGTTCGTGATGTGCTTCTCCTCTTCGGTTTGGTTGTTTGCAGGAACTTTTTTTTTTCTTACACTTAATTACCCGCTTTATAGATTTTATGTTCACTTTTTTCTTCTTAGTTTGGCGGTAATTTGCATAAATTTTTGCTTTTTATTATTGTTAGTGTCATTACTTTTGATAAATTATGAATGTATGTAACTTGTCATTGTGTGTCAAATTGACATATATGACATATGTCAATTTGACGTCAATTGATTGACAGTTTTTATTTCACTTCTCCACGTTTGTGTTGTTTTGCGTTCCGTTTACTGTATTTTGTTTGTCTCTGTTTTATTACTCCAAACCTGTCTCTTATTATTTTATTTTTTTGTATAATTTTGTTATTTTTTAAAGTATTTAATTTACCTATATTGTACTAGTGTGGCTGGTCGGTGGTGAAAAGGTAGTAGTTTTAGACCGGACGGCTTATTCTAGTAATTTAAATTATATATTTTTTTTTTTAGGTATTTATTATTAATATTTAGTGTATATATTATATATTTATTTCTATTTTATTATGTTATCTAATGATGATTCTTTTTGCTCCGCTATTAGTTCTGTTGATTCATCCGCAAATGCGAGTTTTAGCTCTTTGCCTGACACTCTGGGTGACTTTGTGCATAGATGTTTTACTCATCAGAAAGGACACTTATTTAACGTTTGTCACATCAATGCTCAAAGTATACCCAGCCATTATAATTATCTCTTTGACACTTTTGCTGATGCTAATGTACATGCTGTTCTGATATCTGAGAGTTGGCTTAAACCTCATCTCCTTTCTACGACCTACCCTCTCCCTGGTTTCATTCTCGTCCGTAATGACAGGATTGGTAAGGGTGGGGGTGGGGTGGCTATTTACATCCGTAGTGAATTTTCTTTTAAAGTTTTAGCCACTTCCCCTTCTAATTATAACGCCAGTGCTGAGTACCTCTTCCTGGAGGTTCAAAGGTGTCAAAACCCTCCTGGGTGTTGTATATTGTCCACCCGCCGTTGACTACTTTTCCAACCTTGAGTTGGCTCTGGAATCTGTAGGGTCGGAGTACGCACATTGCATCATCATGGGCGATTTTAACACGGACCTTACCCACCATACCCCTTGTTCCCGTAAACTCCTCCATATCATTGAATCCGTCAGTCTCCACGTCCTTCCTTTGCAGCCCACCCATTGTAATGTCTCAGGTGATGACACTTGGCTCGATCTTGTCCTCACATCCACTCCATCTCTTGTTTCCTCTCATGGCCAGTGTCCTGCACCGGGTTTTTCCCACCACGATCTCATCTTCCTTTCATATGTCCTAAAACCTAAGCCTCTCCCTAAAGTACTGCACATGCGTTATTTTGCGCGCATCGATGTCGATAAGTTGCGTCAGGATGCGTCGGTACTTAATTGGGACCATCTTTTTGAGGCATCGACAGTTGATGGCAAGGTAGACGTTTTTAATAGTACTGTCCTTTCGCTCTACGATACCCATGCTCCCGTCAAGAAGGTTAGGGTTAAGCGTCCGCCTGCCCCTTGGATGACGAGGGGGGTTCGTATGGCGATGAGGCGAAGAGATAAGGCTTTCCGCAAGTTTAGGAATGATCGGCTAGACGAAAACTGGAATCAGTATAAGGTAGCGAGGAATCGATGCAATGAAATGATACGCAATGCTAAGCGCCGCCATATTCTCGATAATATAACGTCTTCTTCTCCTGCTGATATCTGGAAGTTCCTCGGAACTCTGGGTATTGGTAAACAGCGTCATATAGATTTCCCTAAAACAATTGCCTTGGATGATATCAACCGTCACTTTACTACTAACTGTTATTTGGATCAGCATTTGATATCTCAGACGGTTGGTTACATTGCAGGCTTGGCAACACCTAATGTTGATCCCTTTAAGTTTTCTCCAGTCACTGATGATGAAATTAAAAGGATTATCCTCTCCATCAAATCCAAGGCCGTGGGGTGCGATGACATTAGTCGTTTTATGGTCACTTCTATCCTCGATTTCCTACTTCCTCCTATTACCCATATTATTAACTTTTCTCTTTATTCTGGGGTTTTCCCATCCTTGTGGCGTAAAGCTTATGTCCGTCCCCTTCCTAAAATTTCGAATCCCTGCCTACCAATCCATTTCCGGCCCATTTCCGTTCTCCCTTTTCTGTCAAAAGTGCTTGAGGCCTGTGTCCATAAGCAGTTTTCGGGGTTTGTTCACCGTAACAACCTCGTGAGTTCCTTTCAGTCTGGATTCAGGCCTGGACACAGTACGACATCCGCCCTCCTCAAAGTGACTGGTGACGTTAGAGAAGCGATGGAGAACACCAAGGTGACTGTTCTTGTATTGATCGATTTCTCCAATGCCTTTAACGCTGTCAGTCATGATATTCTTCTTCCTATGCTTTCGAATCTTAAAGTTTCATCAGAGGCGCTGGATTGGTTCTCTTCTTATCTTCGGGGTCGTCAGCAGTCGGTTCGCGTTGATGAGAGTTCTTCGAGTTGGCGTGACCTTGGTGCTGGTGTTCCACAAGGCGGCATTCTTTCTCCTTTATTGTTTTCTATTTTTATTAATTTTATCACTCCCCGTCTTCACTGTGCGTATCATTTGTATGCTGATGATCTTCAGCTGTATACTGCTTCCAAGGTTGATAACTTGTCAGGAGCTATTCAGGATATAAACCGGGATTTGGATGCTGTTTACAGTTGGTCTGTCAGATTTGGGGTTTCTGTTAACCCCACTAAATGTCAGGCCATTGTTATTGGAAGTTCACGCATGATGGGCAGAGTGGCGGATTTACCTCTTCCTCCTATTATTTTTAATGGTTCTGTCATCCCTATTAGCCCCAGTGTGAAGGATCTCGGTTTGTATCTTGATTCTACGCTTAGCTGGCAAAGTCAAGTTTCCAGTGTTTGTCAGAAAGTCAGCGGTACTTTGCGTTCCTTATATCGTCTGAGGAACTTTTTGCCTATCAAGACGAAAACGATGCTAGTGCAGACTTTAATCTTCCCTATAATTGACTATGGTGATGTGTGCTACTTTGACTTGAATACGGTCTGGTTGGATAAGCTTGACAGGATGCTGAACAATTGCATTCGCTATATTTTCAATTTGCGGAAATATGACCACGTGTCTAGTTTTAGGGCGGAGCTTAAGTGGTTACCCATTCGTCAGAGAAGAAGTTTGCGTGCGTTAACCACGCTTTTCTCTCTTCTCACTTCACTTACTCCTCCTTCTTATCTTATTTCAAATTTTTAATATCTTTGTTCTACTCACACTAAGAGTCTTCGATCTTCTAATAATCTTCTACTCAGCTGCCCTTCTCATACTTCTGACTTTGTTCATTCTTCCTTTCATATTCAGGCTATTCTTCTTTGGAATGCGCTCCCTCTTGATATCAGGACAGCCACCAGTTTGTATGCATTCAAGCGGAAGTTGCGGATTTATTTTTCGGAGCAAATAGAAAGAGTTTTATTATAATCCTCCTTTCTATTCTTGGTAAGATATGTATTTATATATGTATATATTATATTTTTATATATGTTTTGTATATTATATAGCATTTTATAGTAAGTATGTAAAATTTAATTATTTTGTACTTGTGTACAGTTTATTTTATTATGTTAAATTTTGAGTATTTTTTTTTATTTTTATTTTTTTAAATCTCTGATTTTGTTGTTTTACTCTCATAAAAATTGCTTGCACCTACCATGTTATCTCTTCACCACCTCTGGTTGAGTGTTAGAGAATGCCTAAGGCATTAAGTCCGCCTTTGTACATTTGTTGCATAAAGTTTAAATAAATAAATAAATAAATTATAGTAAAGTGATTTTGATGATATTTGCATGTTCCGTATTTCTAATAGTATCCAATCGCTGAAATCCGCCACCCTAATTGATCATCTTATTAATGTAGTGACGAGGTTTCTTGCAAAAGCTTTTAATTCAACTTGACTGACAATTTTTTTATGTATTTTTTTACCTCAACAATTTTTGAAGTGAAAACTTCTTTAGCGGCGTTGAGCACTTTTTCTGTAATGGGTATAAAATCTTAAACTCGCGTCAGGACACGTGACCTGATCGAAAAAGCGTAAGACGGATGGAGAGTAGACAGCTATCCCCTCTCTACGGCGCGGCGAAAATGTATGCCTGGGCCTACTATATCGTTTAGGCAGCGCAGGGCGCTTGCGCGAATGTTCGTGTATAACTTTTTAATGTAAAATAATTATAATAGTTTTAAAGTGTTAAATTTTTAATGTAATATAAATTGTCATGTTTGTGTACGATAGCGCAATAAATGAATATTGTATTCTACCACATAAATGATAGTACTTTTATACTGATAAAGCAATTGGTGCAAAATTATACCCTAACCATTCCAAAATATCAAACATGCTCAACGTTAATAATCAAGTTTTCACTTCTGCCGGCACTCCCGGAGTGCAACCCGTCTTTTTTTTGTTTGGTTTCCAATGAATTTTTGAATGAGCGATATATAATTCCCGTTCGGCAATCAGGTACCTATACTTTATTTTTTATAGATTAGGTACTTGTATAGTGTACCAACAACATTTTCTAATAATCAACATTTGTTATTCATATTCCTTGTATTGTTTTATTGAAGTATCGTGATTATTTACTTTAATATATTATATATATACAAACAATTTTAGGTACATATTTCGTTATACATTCTGATAACACTGTGTTAGTGTAATATCCTATACTTATGTCACAGATTGATGTAATAATGTTACTCAAAGTAATGTAAGTTGGTGTTTTTATGCATTTGCATGACCTAATGTAATTATTGTAATCGACATACTATCTGTCACTTTTTTTACTTTTAGCTCATCTGTTTACTAAATTCCTTTTTTTGCCTTTGGAATGGCATTTTGTTTAATTTCCAATCTTAATATTATGTAATTAATGGAAAATTATCGCAAGTTAAACGCAGTGGTCCAATGATTGGCAACTGCGCAACAAGCCGCAGGTTCGATGTCTAAATGTATAAAGTGACATCCCGTAATGAGGAATTGCTCGCTTCTTTCAATAAGTAAATACGCCTTAAAATAGTCAGGAAATATGTAAATAGTTAAATGCCGCACGAATAACAGTGAATGTTGTCTAACAAATTGTTCACGCATATTGAATATAGTATACCTAATTATACCGCTTTCACTCCTCTTGGTTCTTACATTGTTTCATATTTAGTTATTTCCCAGTTAGGATGTTACTGCGGCGAAGTCACGACCGTTCGAATAGTTCTCACACACTGTTACTGAATATTTTATGTAAATATTATTTGGTTTAATATAATTATTATATCTTCGCTATTAATTTAGCATCAAAATATAGGTTTACATAGAAAGTGTGCTTCTCTCTATTATTTAATTTATATTCAGCGGTAGCAAGATGTCCTAATTTAGATATTTGACATCTTCGTCGCTTGAAGATTCGAGTGAACGCGACTTCGCTGAGTTTATTTACATATGTTATGATTTTAAAATTGTTTCGTTTATCCTTTATGTAAATAATTAAAGCATTTAAAGTATAAGATAGATATTCCACATGGTAAACATAGTATAAGTAGGTATATATATGTTAATGTAATGGGCATAACATCGGCCCTCTCATACATCACTTTTGTTTATAGTTAGAAAACACATATTATTGTAAAATCGGTTTTTGGTTTAAAATAATAAAATAAACGTTGGTAAAGTTCATTTTGTTGCTTTTATTTGAAATTTGCTCACGTTATACGAAATTCGAATGAAAACTTGTGTTTCTCATTTGGGTATTCCTTAAAATGAGATTATACAACTGGCTGTCGGACAGAAAAACAAAGAATACCGTCCTGCACTAACGAATCTTGCTTTATACGAGCCCTCCCCCCTCCCACCACTCCTGATTAAATCCAGAGAACCTTCGCATGGAATATAATTAGTACCAGGAACCATGCATAGTTTTAACAAACTTACCTAGTGCTCATTAATTTAATAATATCTAGACCTCACCCTTGTTAAATTTACCCGGAGTTACACGTAGGAAGTCATTATTAATTTTATTACATAAACCGATATTTAACTTGTTTAGTTCGGTACCGTGCTTTTGAGGATGGTGTACACGGAGTAAGCGCACACCGTTTATTTACTTCGTAATCGTGTAAAAGTTGTCGACTTGTTGCTGACCGTCTGGTCAAATAGAAAATAAAACACTGGTATACTTACAAAAATAATTATTTTACTAAAAATATTATTTCTTACATCTACTTTATACAAAAACTAATTATAGTAATAGTAATAATATAATGTAAAACCTAGATATGTAAAGTACCTACTATTTATAGACGTTTACTTACAATAACTAAGTTAAAACCGAACCTCAATCCCAAATTGGGATCATAGTGGTATCTTAAAAATGTGTCTATGGTACATGGTATATCGGTCTCTATTCTGCGTCTCAAACTTTTGGGCTTTTTACACCTCTAAAGAATTCAATTTCCCCTGAAAATGTGCTATTACAGACTCGATCTAAAGGTGCATCCACAACGAAATTACTTTTTGTGAATCAACATTTGGCATAACTATAACATTAGCCAAACTATGTATAACTTTTACGGCCACTTATTCTTATTTTTTACTGTTTATCGCGTCCTTAACGCAATTAACATTAATTAAGAAAGCATTAGTACTTTTGAGCAACAAAAAGTAGGTAATTTTCAGTAAGCAGTAAAAATTGCATAGGTAATGCTTAAGTAGCATCCTCAAATTTCTTAAGGCAACGGCCGCATACTTCCCTGTAGAAAACTAGGTCTACTTGAGCCAAAAACTTAGGTAGGTACAACTAACTCTTTTTGACGCAACTATGCAAGTAGATCTAAGTAACGCGGATGGGTTTATTTCAAGATTCCATAAAATATAACATCGCAAGAATATTTCTAATGCCGGGAACTTTAATTCTGTCATCTGATAGGTACACAGAGTGTAATAAGAACACACGTAGGAAGGAATGCATATTAAAATGTGTGTATTACTTTCTTCGATCTATCCAGAACGAGCGAAATTGAACTCGTATTGCAATGGCTGCTCATAATGGCATATACCTACCTAGTATTTTGATTATCGAGACATGCGCAAAGATAGGTATTCAATGCACTGGCCGCGACATCCTGTACCGCCCCCGCTCTGCACTCCCCGCGCCCTACCCGTTGCTAGACAACCTATAATATATCAATACAGCAGATTTTCCCCGGGCAAGACTCCTATGTACGTGTACCTGTATAGCGTCACAATTTGTATCTAGACGGAAATTGCGTTAGCTGCACTACGAAGTTACATTCAAAAATGGAATTTCTGATTGCTGACTGAGGCGCGCGCTTCCGTTCAATTTTGCTCATTCGTTTTTTCATCTGGTCACCTTTTTATCGTCAGAATTTGTTTATTATTTTTATATTTTACCTCCAATGCTATCTGATTTTTCTTCTAAGGTGTGGGTGAGAGAACATCTGTATTGTAAATTCTACTCAGTGAGATACTTTATATGTTGTCCATGTGACAAAACACAAAATTAGGTACATGCACGAATTGCACAATTAAATAAATATTTGGTAATTATGTATTGTAATCTAATAGCATCATTAGTACCTAGTCATTTGTAAAGTAGATTAGGTGGGTTTTGGTATTAGGTACATTGTTAAATACCTATTATCATTTTGCTTTTGCATTGGCCTCTATGGGAAAAATAAAAGGTTAGGCTGAATAAGTAGTACAATATTGAAATGATGTCGGAAGTTTGGACTTTTTAGATTTTCTTCAGATAAAGTTGAATGTTCTAGATAGCGACTCTTACTGTACGCTGTTTATAAGCCTATGAGTTTCCCACCAAAATCGTTAAGCTTCTCTGTAGCGACTCGGGGGATCTGCTTAAAAATGGAACCTGGCACCTGAAGAAAAAATAGAAATGTTATTTGGAAAAAAAAAATACCTATGGATATGGTGAGATCCTTGCACGCGATACTTATTAGGTAACAGCAACAGTACCTACTTCCAGGCCCCCCTTCTCCATTGGACAGTCTGGACAAATTCATAAGGTCTGCCCCAAGTTAAATATACTTTTATATATACTCTTACAGGTTTAACTTCCTGTACTTATAATTCAATTAAGTACAATTTATTAAACATTGCGACTGCCTCGTTGGTCTAGTGGTCGCAAGGAGGCTTGCCGCTTCGCCGGAGACCGTGCGATATCCCCGGATCATCCGGATGGCCATGACCTTCTGGCATGCCACCAACTTGGCTGGTAGCCGCCGCCTGATGGTAGGGGCCCACATAGGGGCCCCGTAGAGGGCCATGGACCGCACGATCCCGGGCATGCTCACCTTAAGGCGATTATCGCATAGCACCGCTCTCGACTCGATCACCGTCATGCATGTCTCACTTGAACTTATTATGGCTACTTTGACCACCATGAATACACAACAAGAAGTCACGTTTGCCAAAATTTTCTCAGAAATGTCTGATGTCAAGGAAAAAGTGCACCAAATACAAAAAACAAACACAGAAATCGAGAAGTCCATGGAGTATATAAACAAACACTATGAGGACCTCAGGCTTCAAATCCTGGATCTTGAGGAGACTCGAGATAAAAATGCCGAAACAATCAATAAGCTCGAGAGGCAACTTCAAGACATCAAACTGACCTCGAGGTCATCTGCTGTCGAAATTAGAAATGTCCCGAACAAAGAAAATGAATCAGTCGAGGAGATGATCAATATTGTGTCTCAGATTGGGAAAAGTATCGACTTTGAAGTATCAGCGTCCGAAATACGCGATATATATCGTTTACCAGCCAAACCTGGGACGAACAAAACTATTGTGACCGAGTTTTCTTCTGTACTCACTAAAACCAACTACCTGTCGGCAGCTCGGAACTTTAACAAAAGCCGGAAACTAGAAGACAAATTGAATACAAAAGTAGTAGGCATATGCGGCGATAAGAAACCGATATATGTCGACGAATATCTTCCCGGATCAATGAAGAAATTATTCCTGCAGTCTCGGGAGTTTGCCAAAAAGAATAGTTTCAAATTTTGCTGGTTTTCAAATGGCAAGATTCTACTACGCAAAAGCCCGGAATGCAAAGAAACCTATACTGTCAGGACGGAAGAATGTCTTGCGAACATACTGAGAAAACTGTGACTATTCGACCTGTGCTACATAATTTCCATGTCTCGCTTCCTTGCTATTTACTACTAAACAGACGCAATTACCTCCACACTACACTAAATCAAAAACATTAACTCCAACTATCTCCACACATCAAACAGACTTTCCTTTACACCTTTATTCCTTTTTTCCTTTACATCTTTAAATTTTATTATTAATTATAAATGGCTTGCATAAACAATATCCTTAACGAAATTGATCAACACAATGTAGCTACCTTTCAAGTCTGTGCCCCACGCGCATACACTTCTTTGCAAAAAGTAGCGCAATCGTCATTAAAAATTATTCACATTAACATTCGTAGTGTTCACAAAAACCTCAACAGTCTTTTAATTTTTCTTGCCCAGATGCCTATCCAATTCGATTTTGTAATACTGACGGAATGCCGACTGTTAAATGCTGGTCCAACCCCAACTGTTGATGGTTATACCGCGTATTCCACTATAAAAACACAATTTAAAATGATGGTGTAGTAATCTACGTTAAAAACAATCTACCATGTACTGTAACAGACCCTACCTTCTTTATAGACGCTAATTGCTTAATTTGTCGTACTCAGGATACTGCAATCATTGGTATTTATCGTTCGCCTTCATATACCAAATTAACCAATTTCTACAATAGCTTGGAAACTGCTGTGTCTGCCTTAAAAAGCAGCAAATCTGTTATAGTAATGGGGGACTTGAACGTTGATATTAAACCTAACAACAAAGATCCACATTCACATGACTATCTTCTACATACAGCAACACTGGGTCTTTTGCCGGCTTTTCTACATCCCACTAGACCAAGTTCAAATACTTGCTTAGACCATATCTTGCTTAAATCTAAATCTCCATCGAACTCCTTCGTATTAGAAACAAGTATTACAGATCATTATGCCACGGCCTTATGTTTAGATAAAATTAAAGTGAACCGAAAATCAGTTCCACAGATAACCATGCGTTTAAATTATTCTAATGCTGTAAAGGATGTAGAAAACGCTGACTTAGCCCCGGTGATGAACGCTACTGATGCCAACATTGCGGCAGATAATTTAATCATTACACTTAAAGGCATTGTTATAACCCATACCTCACTCATCAAAATTTCAAGAAAGGCTAGAATAATAAAGCCTTGGATGACACCCGGTCTCATCCGGTGCATCAGAAACCGAGATAGTATGCACCTTAAGCTTAATTCAGATCCGAAAAACACTACTCTCAAAATTACTTACACAAGATACCGGAATTTTTGTAATCGTCTTATCAATAAACTTAAACGTTCTGAAGAAAAACTACAATTTACCAGAGCTCAAAATAATAGTAAAGAAACCTGGAAGGTCGTTAAAAAACTCACTCATACAGATATAAATAAGCAGCCAGCCACGAATCTCTTAACTTTGTCTACAGACCCGTTATCTTCAGTTAACGTAATTAATAACTATTTTGCTAATGTAGGTAAGACGCTGGCATCTAAAATAATCACTTCCTCTACAGATGGAGACCTAACATCCACACACTGCGTGCCAAACTCGATGGCGCTTCTCCCGGTTAGTGAAAGTGATGTGGATGTAATTATAAAATCACTTCGAGATAACTATTCCACGGGATGGGATAACATTCCAGCCAAATTAATTAAAATGGCTCGTAACGTCCTCGTGCCTCCCATCACCCATATTTGCAACCTTGCCATATCACAAGGGGTATTCCCGAGGGCCTTTAAAACGGCGTTAGTAACACCTGTATACAAAACCGGAGATAAAGATCAGATCTCAAATTATCGCCCCATCTCTGTCTTAAGCGCTCTGTCTAAAATCATGGAACGAGTTCTTAAGAACTGCCTTACCAATAACATAGACAAATTCCACATTCTCGCCAAAAATCAATATGGTTTCCGACATGGCATCCCTACGGAAGATGCCGTAGTGGACCTTGTACAGTCGGTAACTGATAAACTGGACCAAAAATTGAAATGCTATGGCATTTTTCTGGATCTCAGTAAAGCATTCGACACTGTTTGTATTCCAAAACTAATAGAGAAAATGGAAAATATAGGTATACGTGGTCTGGCTCTTAAAATGTTTAAAGATTATCTCTCTGATCGTACACAATCCGTCAAGATCGATAATACAATTAGCGCAGAGGAACGAATAACCTTTGGGGTCCCCCAGGGAAGTATTCTGGGTCCTACCCTTCTTTTTTATTTTTATTTTATTTATTTAGAAAACCAACAGCGATACATTTGAGATTATACAAGTAAAAATCTTACAGTTTAATAAGGCTAATAATAGGTTTCCCTGCTTAACATAATTTGTATTTACCATACGAACGGACTTTAAACAATATTTAAAAATAAGTTTTTAATTTATAAGTGAAAGTTAAATACTAATTATTAATTAAGTTAAATTATGAATTAAGCATAAGCATAGTAAATGCTTTATGGTGAATGGAACGTGGTTGCTTGCTATTTGTTTATATTAACTATAATCTTTTTAATTTGGGCTTTAAAACTAGGTTTTGTGCAGTTAAATACATCAACCTGAGAGAAGTCGTTGTTGTAGGCTCGCGCAATACGAGTTAGTACACAATTACTAGCATAGTTAGTTGCATGCCTAGGAACATGCAACATTGGCGTATGGCGAGTGCGTCGTAGGGGAGCATTAAATTTGATCTGTGATAGCAAGTCCGGACAATCCAGCCTACCATTCAGTATATCATAAAGCACACACATGTCCAAAACTTTACGTCGTTCGTCAAGTGTTAACAAACCATATGTCCGACAGCTATTTTCGTAGGACATTGGAGGTTTACGGAGGCGGTAGTTAAGGTGATTTATGAATCTTTTTTGAACCCGTTCTATTTGATTTTTGTATATAATATATTGCGGAGACCATATTGGGCATGCGTATTCCAGAACGCTGCGAACATAAGCAAAATAAACCGATTTAAGGGCTTCAATGTTTTTAAACGCCTTGCAGGATCTTAGAACGAATCCTAAATTTTTGTAAGCTTTGCTAGTAATAAGATCTATGTGATTTGAAAATGCCAACCTGCTATCGAACATAACTCCTAGGTCTCGAACTATCTCGACTTTATCAATAGTTATTCCATTAAATTGGTACGAGTACGTTATAGGGATCCTCTTACGTGTGTAACTGATGCATTGACATTTAGTGACGTTCACTGTAATCTTGTTTCTTGTGTAGTAATCATGTAAGTTGTTAAGGTCTTGTTGGAGAGCAGTACAGTCATTAAGTACATTTATTTTATAAAATATTTTTTTGTCGTCAGCATACATTAAATGTTCGGAGTGTTTAAAAGAGTCAGTAATATCAAATAAGTATAAACAATTATAGAAAAGAGGCCCTAAATGGGATCCTTGTGGCACCCCGCTAGGTATTTCAATGAAGTTGGAACAGAAACCACCCAATACTACAGCCTGTGACCTTTTAAATAAATATGATTTTACCCAACGAAGAAGATCCCCGCGAATACCCAATCTATATAATTTGCTGAGCAGGATGCTGTGATCCACGCGATCAAAGGCTTTTTCAAAATCTGTGTAGATCACATCAACCTGCCCTCCATTGTCTATATTGTCAAGGACGAAGTTAGAGAAGTAAGCTAGATTAGATATACTCGAACGCTTTTTTAAGAAACCGTGTTGCTTATAAGAAATACCTCTGAGAATGCAAGGATATATAGCGTTGTATACAAGCTTTTCAAAAACTTTACCCAGAGTATTAAGTATAGAAATACCTCTGTAATTTTCTATTTTTACTCGCGAACCCTTCTTATGTATGGGAGTTATAAGCGCTTTCTTCCATTCATTTGGGAACGTACCCTCTCTCAACGAGAAATTAAAGATAAAACTAATCGGATGTGCTAGAGACTTTGCGCAACTTTTCCAAAACAGTGGTGGTATTCCGTCACAGCCTGGACCCTTATCCGTACCTAACAAACTAAGCGACCTCTCCACGGTTGATGGAGTAAATTGTAGGTCAGTTATGATATCGACACAATCATCCTCAAAGTCTGTGATCCCTAAACCAGCTTGGTTATAGTCTGAGGGTTCTCCAAAAACATCATGAAAGAAGTCGCCGAATGCTTCGCAAATGCTTTTTCCGCCTGTGTAGTTTACATTGTTGCGGGACAACATTCCGGGGTAACTAGATCCTCCACGCAATTTTTTTATGTAAGTCCAAAACTTTTTAGGATTCTCTTTTAGACTATTTTCAGTCTCATGTAAGTATTTACTATAACAAAGCTCTTGAACATTTCGCTGTCTGTCTCGCAACAATGCAAACTCATCACGATCAAGAAGGTTACCGAAACGTTTCCAACGAGAGTGCGCCCTACTTTTTTGTTTAATTATTTTTATAAGGGCGTTGCTGTACCAAATGGGATATCTGCGAGAACCCACCGGTCGGCTGAAAGGTACGTGGTTATCAATTCCTGTTTGAATTGTGTCATAAAAACTATGGACCGCGCTGTCCGTTGATTTTTTATCCAATGTTGAATGCCAGTCAATTTTAACAAAGTAACTATTTAATGCGTTATAATCAGTTTTACGATAATTACGTCTCGATGCGGACAACTCACGAAAGGGGGAAATTTCAAGGTCAGGAATTTCTATAGTTAACACTGGATGATGAATGTCAACTTTCGTTAGCGGATGGACACATTCGTTTATGTGTAATAGCAAGTTAGAGAACGCTAAATCAAGTGTATGGCCTTTGTGATTAGAAAGTATATTGTATTGCGTTAATCCCAAAAAACATAGATCATACACCAACTGTATAGCTGCATTTTGTACTTCAATTGCACCTTGTTTTAGAAAAGTTGGTCCACCCACATTTCATTTAATACAGGGTAGATTAAAGTCTCCAATTAGTAAGTAGTTATTATTTTTTGTGTTGTGGGATAATAAATTCGTAACACTCTGCAAAACGTAATCTATATCAGACGCTATTCTATGAGCATCCGGCGGTACGTAAACAACACTAACATAAAGATTAGCCGATGTCGACAGGGCGCGGGCGGGTAATGTTACTATCAGAAGTTCCGTACCAGTGGTATTAGGCTCGCAGTCATTGCACCATGCACCCAAATCGTGTCGCGCGAGTATCATTACACCTCCACCAGACGATTTGCCGGTGGCGGCTAGGTCGCGATCTTTACGGAACACGTCATACCGAGGGTCACAAAATTCATTATCAAAAATGCCGCTGTGGAGCCAGGTCTCAGTCAAGATAATTAAATCGTAATTATTGCTTAAAATGTTTTGACGAAGTTGCGTCAGTTTCGTTCTAAGGCCACGGCAGTTCTGGTAATATATGTTTAAGTTACGGGGCTGCATTTCTGTAAATGAATCCTACTAAAAACATAAATAAAAATCTTCTATATAAGGGATAATGAACAATTATATTAATAGTGTTAGCGTTTAGTAACTCGCGGGTATATTGACGGCATGTAGTGCTATTTAATTGAAACGACACCACTTGAAATAAAATAGTGTGATGCACAACTATTATGTTATTATGAGTAAGCTGATTAATTTTTAATTTAATACGGTAAATATCGATGCAGGTTAACAGATCGGTAATAATTAAATTGCGAAGTGGGTAGGTTGGCACTGACTCGTAAAAGTAAGTTATAAAAACAACATACGTACGTGCGCCACATGTAGGTGCAATCCTAACTTGTATAACTAAATCACCCCTTTGTATTTTAAAAGTAATGCTGCATCCCTTTAGAATAAATATAATAAACCTAATTTTACTATTTGTTGGCAAATATTCATCGGAGGAATAATATGATAGACTTGAGTTGAAGTTTCGGTATTTTGTACTATTAAAAAACACATCATAATACACATAGGACAAACAGTGTGTAAATATTGTCTGTAAAATTAAAGTAACGCTATCGCACTCCACAAGACAAAACAAGACGAGATAGTGCAAACATGATGTGCACATAAAGTATCGCACCATTTCACAGCGCATATCCTTTACACACTCGCCATTAGCCACACACTCATAGATACATTGAGCGATCGTACAACACTTAACATAGATCTCAGTAGGTTTAGTCCCGGAGAACGCAAACATTAAATAAGCAACCACGTTCCACAACAAGTTGATCAGACAATCCTTAGAAGATACATTATAACTAAGCACACAAGAGCGAGGCAAAAATTTAATAAGAATAACCCATACGAGTGTTGGGGAATGATGTCCTAGATGATTTTTCTTAGGCCTTCCTCGTCCGTGATAAAGATGACTGGAATTGTTTCCGCTTTTCTTACATGAATCCTGCAGTTTTTTGTCCATATATACTGATACTCTTTCATGTTTGCAATTTCTTTGGTCTTTTTTAAAAGATTCTTATTGTACAGCGTTAGATGCTCATTTATATAAACCGGAATGATACTGCCATGAATATCCAGATCTTTTGTTGACAAACGGCGCTTACGAGCTTGTGAAATAACGTTGTCCTTAAGCAGGCGGGTTCGCAGTTTTGCAACAATATTTCTAGGCCTACCCTGAACCTTATGCTTTGCAGTCACTCTATTCACTTGAAGGATATCATCGTTTCTTATGTCAATTTCAGTGCGTTTACCAATCTTTAGTATAATTTCATTTAAATTTTCATTGTCGCTTTCAGGTATACCAACGATTTCTATATTGAGTAGCCTGTCCCTTTGTTCACTTGCATTGACATCAGTTCTTAATTTTCTGTTTTGCACCTTAACTTCTTCCAGCTCTTTTTTCAATTGATAAAGATCTTTAATTTCTTTTGTTTGAATTTCAAGTTTCTTTGCTACATCGTCATATTCGTCACTGTGATGTTGCATTGACTTTTTAAGTGACGTAATATCCCCCTCCGCCTCAGATTGTCTGCTTTCCAATCTGACGACAGTCTTTTTCAATTCCGAGAGTTCATTTCTGATACTGGTAACTTCCGATTTCATTTCTTGTGTACTTACATTCAAGTTTTTTAACGTTCTATTCATTTGAGAAATATCCTGCCCGAAGTCCATTTTCCATTCATTTAGTGTCGTCATGATTTTTTTGGTGAAATCTTCAAATGCATGTGTGAACTCGTCGTTATGTCCACGCTTGCGAGTGCGACGATTGACATTCATCCTGAACTCTTCAGCTGTGTCGTCCATTGAGAGATCGGAGAGATCTGGGGCTGAACTCGCTCGAGTGTTTGGCGATTCTGACATTTTGCTCTCTATCTGTTCAGAGGTCTGTGGTCGAGAAGACAAGAGTATGTCACGATCCGAAAGCTGCGCGTGAATTTTGAGTTTTATGCTATAAGTTACAAGGTTCAATTTTCAATGAAAGATTAAAATATTAAAATATGGTTTTTAAAATTTTGTACGAGAAATATTAAGTGCGTCCGTTCGCACCGGCTCGCGACGCGTAATGTCTCGTAATGTCTCTCTTCCAAATTTACATAAACGACCTTTGTAATCTGCCTCTCGTCAACTGTGACATTTTTACTTACGCAGACGACACTGCACTAGTGGCATATGGTGAGAATTGGGATGACGCTAAATTGCATTCGGAAAACGCACTGCGGAGAGTAACGTACTGGTTAGCAAGTAACCTTTTGACCCTAAACGTTGAGAAGACCAAATTTTTACGTTTCATTTTACCGCATACATCAAAACCAGCTGAAGAAACCGGAAACCTTAAAGCACATAGCTGTCATCAAAAGACAGAAGTTTGTAAGTGTCTCTCATTGTCTATGGTGGAATCTATAAAATATCTTGGAGTCTTCGTCGATGAGAAATTAGACTGGACCACTCAATTGGAGTCATTAACGTCTCGCACCAGAAGACTAATTTATATTTTTAAAAATTTAAGATTTTCAGCGGATAAAAATACTCTCCGAATGGTTTATTTGGCTCTGTGTCAAACAATCCTTATGTACTGTATCCCTGTGTGGGGAGGGACTCATAAAACTAAGCTACTAAAACTAGAAAGAGCCCAAAGGGCTGTGCTAAAAGTAATTCACTTCAAACCTCGCGACTACCCTACACATATGCTATATTCAGAATGCAATGTCTTAACTGTTTGGAAATTGTACGTCTTAAGATCCATCCTCTACAAGCACTCTATGATCTCTTTCAATAGGCAGCTTGTCAGTCAGCGGCGTCGTGGCTTTCCTTTATGTCCAGCTGTCTCCTGCAGGACTGCCTTTGCAAGACGTCAGTTAAATGGCCTAAGCGCTAGGCTGTATAATAAAGCCCATAAACAATTCAATATTTACGTCTTGACTAAAGGTGAATTAAAAAACAAGCTATATTCCTGGTTACTGACATTGACATATAGTGATACCGAAGAGCTTCTAACCACTGTACAATAAAGAGATAGGTTTACACACAGAACATGACACATCCACTTACTCACATACACATACACCCAAATACACACACATCCACACACCCTCATACACCTACACATCTACACCCACACCCACACATTCACACATTCACACATACTCATTTTTTATTTTATTTCATCTTGTTCTCCTTTTTATCTTTTTTTTTTTAAACTTTAATTTAACATAAGTACTTTGTTCGCCTACTGCACGTACCAATATTTTTGTAACCGTAATAAGACTCACTGTGAATGGATACTCTTTCCTAAGATACAGACAGATTTTCTGCCTAGTTTAGGAAGGGGAATCCTATGACCCATTTTATGTGTTGTACTGGTTCTATTGTACCATCTAATTATATAAGACAACTGTGTATACCATGTACAAACTACTTATTTAATAAATAAATTATTATTATTATTAATATTATTATGCGTTTTGACCAATAGGAAGCGAATTTTAGTTGTGTTCGTCGTAATACAATGACGTGTAGAAGTGGACACTAACACTAGTGTGCGGGCGCACATTAGTAACCTGTTTCCCTCGTTTTGTAAAATGTTTTTTCAATGGTCACAAATTCTAATTGTCGTTTCGGTTTCAAACTATGATATTATGGCCCGCGTGAGCTCTTTTATAATTCATTGTTGACAAGAAGTTATTTCGTACTCATTATAATATATTATGTTTGATTTAGAAAATGTGTTATTGGTATATTATTTAATAAGTATCAACCTTCCACAAAAAAATATATTTCGTACTACGATAACATGTACAAAACTACTAGTGACTCGCCCCAGCTTTGCACGAATGTTACAAATCACTGAAACGGTCAGTTTTTCTCTAATCTATACTAATATTATAAAGAGGTAAAATTTGTTTGTAAGTTTGTATGTTTGTAAGTTTGTATGTTTGTAAGTTTGTAAGTTTGTTTGTAGGGGGTAATCTCCGGAAGTAATGAACCGATTTTAAAAATTCTTTCACTGGTAGAAAGCTACATTATTCGTGAGTGCTATAGGCTATAAATTATAAAGATATCATGCATATTAGCCGAACAATCTCAATTTATGTATAGCCAGGCGGAAAAAAAATGCTCTTACAACAAAGTTATTTGCATGCGCTGCCTTAACAGTTGTATATAATTGAAAACAATGTATGGCAGCCTGGTCCGCCTTTAATAGTTCTACCAAAAAGTCCGCGACACCATGTTTCTATCTTTTATATTTTAGCAGATATATTAGCTTTCATGTGTTATAAAAAGTATTTTTCGACGTACTTGCCTTTGGACGATTTTTTAAACAACAAAATATTAAACCTTATCGAAAAAAATATTATTATCATCACAAGAACATCATAGAGATACGATTTGCCCAAAACAGTATGTCAATTGGTTAAATCGTTTCGAACATATAAAATTACTAAATCGTAAAAAGCCGCCGTCCATTCACGAACCACATAAGAACATGCTTTGTACGGACGTTTTATCCATTTACCTTTACCTTACTTTATGCTACAAATGTACAAAGGCGGACTTAATGCTTTATTTCTGTTTTTTGGGATATCGGACAGTTTCAGCGATTGTTTATCATGCCTAAAAGGAAATCACAACTTTCCCGTCAGACATCCCAGAGCAGTTCGAGTACGCCGTACGGAAGAGTCTGCTCTTGAAAATCATCAGCGCCTCTCAAGGAATAGAGAAAATATTTCGCTAGCACGCGCTAGGGAATCTAGCTCCGAGCGTTCACAGCGGCTTGCTAACCAAAGCTGGAGAACATCGCAGGCCCGTGCTCGGGAATCTAGCGCTGAACGTGCGCAGCGTCTCAGTGATTTAAGGCAGCATGTCTCTGCAACAAGGGATAGGGAGTCTAGCGCTGAGCACTCGCGGAGGCTCGCAAGTTAGAGCGCGAGAACATCGCAGGCCCGTGCTCGGGAATCTAGCGCTGAACGTGCGCAGCGTCTTTAGGCAGGAAATAAATCATAGCACTCAGTACTAACCAAACCACACTCATAATTTCATCACAAGAAAATGGTTACCGCCCAACGAAGTGGGCACGGGTCAGCTAGTGTAATATATATACCTATATACCTACATTTCTATGAACCCTGTATATTGGTAAAATCCCACGAAAATCAGTACTGCAGTTTTTGAGACGCGGCGCGACGGGCCGCGGGGGACTGTTTTATTATAATATGTAATTTTATCCGCTATTCTTACAGAGCATTTAATACTGGAGAATTGAAAACAGATATTGACTAATAAAATCCACATTTTTAGTTTATATTAACTCAATAAAAAACTGTGTAGTTTTTTTTTTATTAGCACGCTTTTATCAGTTTCGTCTGTAACTAACTCTATTATAACATATTGGAAATCCTACCTCTATGGGTAGTTAAGTGCTTATTTACAAAACATAACATAGACCCCCAAGGGAAAGCAAGGCAGAAACTACAGAAAGCCACCTGTCACGATCCTTACGTACTCCTTTCGCCTCATCTACATTCATACATGTCGTCATACAAGCACGCTGGTTACGAATACTCCGCACTTGACCTTTCTGAAGGACCTCACCAATAAGGTCGGTGTAGGTCTTCCTAGGGCGACCCTCCCGGCGTTGCCACTCACCTCTGCCATATAAATACCTTTTTTCAATCGTCTTTCACTCATCCTCTCAACATGACCGAACCATCTAAGCATACTCTTTTCTATATTGTCACTACATCTTCTTTTAATCCGCAACGGTCCCGTATAACCTCATTCCTCACTCTCATTTCTCATTCCTCACTCCGCTTATTTAGTTTTTTAAAATAATTATTTTATTTTAGGTAGTTACTAACCTTTTAACCGCCCGACTTCAAAACAGTTGGCGTGCCCCCAGCGCCTGGCACAGTGAATCGAAAATTAAATACCTACAAGAAAGAGGGATGTGTAAATTTAACTTTGCGATGTCGATATTTCGTTTTAATAACGACATTTGCATTTGCGAGCGTGGTTAACTAACAACTACATCTCACCAAGCTTAGTTTGCACCTCGCGTCATTTACGTCACACTGACGCTTAGGTACGGGCTGCAAAAAAGATTCGCTATGACTGTTTTTAACATTATATTATACGTACACACGGTATTACACGGTACACGGGTACACGCCGCATACCAGCGAGGGGTAAACTTAGCTTGGTGGAGATATAGGTACCTACCTACTTGAATACTACTTACCTTACGAAATTATTCGGCATTTTTCGCAAGCCAGTAAAACAAAAAGTGTTTATAAATTTGAACGATTTATTAATTAGTACTTAGGCTACTCACAATAAAATCAGTTCAGAGAAGAATTTGGCGAGATATACGAACATAAATGTAGGGAACAGCTGATTCAAGGTCTAAAAATAAAAATTCTTCATTTTTTTGTAGTCTATGATTATAAAAATATGTTATTGTCTATGGAAGGACGAGGTCCCCCGCTGTCTGTGCGATATTCGTAAAAGCAGAGAAAAACTATTTGAACTTTATGGACTAAAGCAACATACAATTATTAATATAAATTTTCATAAGTATGTTTCCAAATATTCAAAGCTTTTTAAAAGTGTTTGTAAAATAGCGAAAGCTCTTCACATAAGTAAAAATATAAAGTCAGTTGATGTGCAAAATAAAAACTACTTGGCAAATAATAAACAATGAAACAGGTAGAAAAAAACAGCGTAATACTGAATTTAATTTAGAGACTGCACATGGCCCTATTAATACAGATATAGAAGTAGCCCAGGAATTTGAAACTTTTTTTGCTAATATTCCCCTTCAAACTACTGAGGCTTTGAATTCCTCCCCCGCTCTCTCTGCTGCCTTACTTAAAAATAATGTTAAGGCTTGCCCTGTGGAATTTAGATTTCAACATACTAACCCCCAGGCTGTCATAAATACTTTTAAAGATCTTAAAATTAAATCAACAGAAGATCTTTGGGGAATGTCTGTAAAAGTAAGTGGGTCTATTATCGAAACTATTGCGCCCTATTTAGCCTTAATATTTAACACCAGTGTAGACCAAGGAGTCTTTTCCGATCTGATGAAACACAGTAAAGTCGTACCATTGTTTAAAGCGGGTGATAGTAAGGAACCCAACAATTATAGGCCTGTGTCGACTCTCCCAGTTCTCAGTAAGGTATTTGAAAAGTTAATGCTCAATCAAATGTTATGTCACTTTAATAAAAATTCCATCTTTCATGAACGGTTTCACCAAAGGGCGTTGTACAACTGACGCTGGTGTCACCCTACTAAAGAACATTTTTAACGCCTGGGAGGAAGCTCAAGATGCCGTTGGAATCTTTTGCGACCTCTCAAAGGCGTTCGATTGCGTTAACCATGAGACACTTTTGTTGAAGCTGGAGTACTACGGGATTAGTAAAACATCTTTTGGTTTACTAAGGTCATATCTGATAGGTAGACAGGCTAAAGTTCAGGTAAACGGCGTAAACTCATTGGGGTCTGAAACGACTATGGGCGTTCCTCAAGGTTCGATATTGGGTCCATTTCTATTTCTAGTTTATATAAATGATTTGCCTCAATTACTGGAAAATGAACCGAAGATGGTGTTATTTGCAGATGACACCTCATTGATTTTTAAAATAGACAGGCGGTCACAAAATCTTGACTACGTGAATAACTCTATTCTTCAGGTCCAAAATTGGTTTACAGTTAATAATTTAGTATTAAATAAAAAAAAAACTAAATGATGATTCAGTTTACCAAACGTCAGAAGAAGCGAATGTGAAATAATATTGAATGGAGAAAAACTGGAATTTATTAATCAAACGGTTTTCCTAGGAATCACGCTCGACAACAAATTACAATGGGGACCTATAAATTACAATGGGGACCCTGGGACGGTTAAGTTCAGCAGCTTATGCTGTTAGAAAGATAAGACAGTTGATAGATGTAGAGACTGCGCGATTAGTCTATTTCAGCTACTTTCATAGCATTATGTCTTATGGCATTTTATTGTGGGGTCGGGCTGCTGACATTGAAACCATTTTTATTTTACAGAAGAGAGCTGTCAGAGTCATTTACAATCTACCTCGTCGCTAATCTCTTAGGAAAGTATTTAAGAAGATTAATATTATGACAGGGCCTTGCCAATTTATTTACAAAAATATTATGTACGTGAGAAAAAATCTAAAACTTTTTAAGAAAATATATGATAGACATAATATTAATACCAGAAATAAGGATAAAATAGCTCAACCTTATTTTAGATTGTCGAAAGTAAATACATCTTTTATGGGGTACTGTGTTAAATGTTACAACAAAATACCTTCTGATATATTAAAATTAAATGAAAGAAAATTTAAGACACATATTAAAAGTACACTTTGCAACCAAGCATATCATAAATTAGAGGATTATATTCAAGACTGCTTGGAAACATGCTGGTCCTGCTTCATAGGACAATTGCTATTCATTCTAGACAAAATCAAACTGGTTAATATTAATTTTAATATATATATATGTGTGTATATATATTTCCTTTTTTCTTTTGACACTTTTATTATATTTTTATTTTCTATTTGGTTTTTACTATGGGATTGCGCAGGCTCACACGTTGTTTCATTGTTGATTGAGATGTTGAGAGTGGTTGTCTACAGTTCCAATATTTGTTAACATGTGAACACGATGTAACTTTAAATATATTTTTACCATGAATTCCTAATTTGTAATATAACTTATTTTTGTGTGTTTTTATACAGTAGTTTTTTTATATAAGGTACATTGTATTCACATGTAATTACGTATGACTATGTATACAAAAAATAACATTGTAAAACGTTGATTTTAAAAGAGTACGTATGGAGTTTCTTGCCCATTCTTCTCCATACAAAACTACCTTTTGGAAGGGGCAACTAGATTCAATTCTATTTTTTTTTTCATGTAATGACGTTCAAAGGTGCCTTGGAGTGGCCTAATTGAAATAAATGATTTGACTTTGACTTTGACTTTGACTTCCATCGTCAACCTGAATCATGTGTACAGTGGTAAATAAATATTATCTTTATAAAAGAGTCCAATGCAGTTTCCTTGATAATTCAAGCCATCCCGACCGAGCCCCAAACAATTTTCATCGCCTTCTAGAATTCGTATTATACTTAACTCGTACTTTCGTATTATAATTAATTATTTATTTATTAACTCTTCAGTATTCGTCATGAGTTCATGACAAAATGTACATTTATCGACATACGAACGTAAAACTTCATGCAAAAGCACAACACTGATGGAAAATTCCAGAACTCGTTTATGATGTAAGAAGCGGTCGTCTTTATCCGACTGAGGCGCAGGGCGTCCTAACAAAGTAAGTTTCGAAACATGTAGGCTAGGGATGGGAACCATCAATTCAATCGCTGACATTTCATAAGTAAATTTACTTAATTTTAAAGGAATTAAATGCTTACAAATATTTGTAAAAAAATGTTTTATTAACAATTGCTGTATTTTGATTTATGTTTATTTTTGTATCGGTAAATCTTTGCATATGTCGGATTTTGTCGTCATGGGCGTTGCACATCAATACAATTTTCTAAAAATAATATTAGTAATTCATCTAACTTAGGACATTATTTTTAGGACTTCTAATTAAGAGACTAAAGTGTATTAAACTGTAAATGATTACTTAGTTAACTATTTACCTGATATAAACTTATTTTTGATAGAATATAGCGTAATTAAATATAAAAGCTGATTAAACGAGCAGTGATATTTTGGTCGTAAAAATCCGACTGGCGAAATGGGCCCGAAAATATTTATCGGATTAATCCGACGTAGGCGGTTAAAAGGTTAAATATTTTCATCTCATGTATAGTAGGTAAGAGATTTTTGTTTAAAAGTTACTCTTAATGTGATATATGCACTGGTTGCTTGTGGGTTCTTTATAATTCACGAAGGATTTGCCAATTTTTTTTAAAAAAAAACAACAACTAAAATTATAATTTATTTTATTTTTATGCATCTTTTCAAGATTATCCAAAAAAACATTACAGATATATACTGAAAAATTACATAGAAAGAAAGAAAAAGTGTATATTTACACAAAAATGACGCACATTACATAAGAAAACATGTAAGAAAAAGCAAAATAAAAACAAGTTGGTATTAAGTGAAAAAAATAAAAGCAAAAAAAAAAACAAATAAGAAATATGCGCCACTACCGCGCGAAATAGCATTAATAGCATAGCATTTAACATAATTGTCTTGTCAGGCAATCAGCCTAGCAGATTGATATTTATAGGTAATAATAAATAATACAACAATTATCTAATTATTAACATAAGAAATATATATTTTTTTAAACTAGGTATACATATCTTTTATTATCTAATTATTACACAGTTACACACACGTTATTTTAACATACCACATAATATTATACTTTACACTTACTTTATTACATTACTAGCTGACCCGTGCCCACTTCGTTGGGCGGTAAACATTTTAACTTGTGATGAAATTATAGGTGTGGTTCGGTTAGTACTGAGTGCTATGATTTATTTCCTGCCTAAAGACGCTGCGCACGTTCAGCGCTAGATTCCCGAGCACGGGCCTGCGATGTTCTCACGCTCTGGCAAGCGATCCTCTGCGAGCGCTCAGCGCTAGACTCCCTATCCCTTGTTGCAGAGACATGCTGCCTTAAATCACTGAGACGCTGCGCACGTTCAGCTAGATTCCCGAGCACGGGCTTGCAATGTTCTCAAGCTTTGGTTAGTAAGCCGCTGTGAACGCTCACAGCTAGATTTGTTTTCTCTATTCCTCGCGAGGCGCTGATACTTTTCAAGAGCGACTCTTCCGTACGGCGTACTCGAGCTGCTCTTGTCTAGGATGTCTTACGGGAAAGTTGTGATTTTCTTTTAGGCATGATAAACAATCGCTGAAACTGTTCAAAATCCCAAACACAGATATACCATGGGTAAATGGATAAAACGTCTGTACAAAGCATGTTCTAATGCGGTTCGTAAATGGACGGCGGCATTTAGCGATTTAGTAATTTTATATTATTGACGGGCCTGTTGGTCTAGTGGTTAGTGGCCCTGACTACTAAGCCGGAGGTCGTGGGTTCGATTCCCACCCAGGACAAACTTTGTGTGATGAGCATGATTGTTAGTTCTGTGTCTGGGTGTGATTTATCTATAATATGTATGTATTTATAAATTATATAAGTATGTTGTAGTGTGTTGTTGTATAAGTGTGTGTTTATCAGTTGTCTGGTTACCATAACACAAGCTCTGCTTAGCTTGGGATCAGATAGCCGTGTGTGAGTTGTCCCAAGATATTATTATTATTATTATTATTATCTTCGAAACTATTTAACCAATTGACATACTGCTTTGGGCAAATCGTATCTCTATGATGTTCTTGTGATGATAATAATATTTTTTTCGATAAGGTTTAATATTTTGTTGTTTAAAAAATCGTCCAAAGGTAAGTACGTCGAAAAATACTTTTTTAACACATAAAAGCTACTATATATGCTAAAATATAAAAGATAGAAATATGGTGTCGCGGACTTTTTTGTAGAACTATTCAAAGCGGATCAGGTTGCCACACATTGTTTTCAATTATATACAACTGTTAAGGCAGCCCATGCAAAAAACTTTGTTCTAAGAGCTATTTTTTTCCGCCTGGCTAGACAAAAATTGAGATAGTTCGGCTATTATGCATGATATCTTTATAATTTATAGCCTATAGCACTCACGAATAATGTAGCTTTCTACCAGTGAAAGAATTTTTAAAATCGGTTCATAACTTCCGGAGATTACCCCCTACAAACAAACTTACAAACTTACAAACATACAAACTCACAAACAAATTTTACCTCTTTATAATATTAGTATAGATTTATCAAATACTAGCTGCCTCGCGCGGTTTCCACGCGTCTTTAGTTATTGCTCCGTGATGAGATATTTACGTGTTCCAGAAATGCGTGGCTTAATCCCTTAACAAACTATACTGAGTGTTGGTGTTTCTTTGCCTCATCCATTTTTTTTGTTTTTTGTTAGTTATTTAGTTTTTATTTTTTGGTTTACTTTGTTATATAGGTGTATAGACATGAGTGTATGTGTTAAAAATGAGCAGGCATTCATGGAACACGGTGTTTATAATATTTTTCCTAAATCTGGCTATCATACAAAAATAATTACTATATTTTAATATCATATACAATAACACTGGTAGTTTCAGACATTAGCGCGATTAAACAAACAAATATCCAGATTTACTATATTATTAGTACACATTTATTTACATTGATTATACAGGACTACTTTAAAATAACTGGCACAATCATTGGACAAAATAACATTAAAATAATATTATTAAAGAATTAGAATAATAACTGTTAGAATGATTTAGAGAATATACAAAAATAGAGGTTGTAAAAAAACACATCGAACTGACACCACCGTGTTTAAATGATTTTTTCCTGCAATGAAATGACATTATCTTGGTAGTAAAATCCATTAAAAAATTGAAATGTTTAAAAAAAAAAAAAACTTAAACTGATCTCTTTCGAACCAATTAATATTAAAATAAAGATTTTTTATTATTTCTGAAAACAAAAACATCTTTAGTTCTGCTTAACTGAGGGCAAATCACTCTGCCGCGGAGAAACAACCATTAAAATTTCAGTGTTTAACACATTTTTTATATCTAGGCTGGTCCGAATAGGGACTTCATAAATTAGGTTTCTTATGCCCAAGCGTAATCAAAAATACTCTACGGATTCTTGATTGTTAAGACTTTTATTATTTTGAAAAGATATAAGGATACCGTTTCAAAAAAATCTTTATCTTTTTACACGCCTTTTTACATTCAGGTTGCTATGCAAATGTCTACTTTATTAAATGGAAATATTAAAAAAAAAATTTTTGAAGTAAAAGTTTGTTTCTGCATCACTCGAACATAAATTCTTCCTTATCGATCAAAATTTTTGCCTCTTTTGATAGGAAGGAATCGTTAGAAAAATGACCATTTTATATCTCAAGGATTCTTTAAAACAATAAAAATTGCAAAAAGTTTTAAAAGTGGATCTCATATTAATTTCAAGAAATTTAAAAAAATTATAACCATAAAACTATCAAAGATCGCAAATCAATATTTTTAACGTCATTATTTGGGCCACCTGAATGTTAAAATTAAATTATAAATTATTAAAAAACTAATACTTTGTCGCGTCTATAACTGCATCACACCGGTTACGCATGGACCTAACCAAGACTTCACACAAGTTTAAACCCCTTAATGTATCCCAAGCTTGTTCGCAATGGATGACAAGTGCTTCCTTGGTTCTTTCTGCCCTATTATCCCATTTCTGGACCATAAAACCCTATAAAGGAGAATGATCACGACAATATGGACCACGGTACAGACTTGCGTCAATTCCAAAGTTGTTTTAGATGGTTTATAAATTAACCAAATAACCATCTACAATTGCCATTTTGGAATCAAAACCCGCATTTCCAAGTTTTTTTAGAAAACGTAACTTAACCTCAAAATAGAAATATCGATCGTGTATAGAGGTAAGTTTATAGGTCGTAGTTTGGAGAGCAGATTAATTAGCGTATCTGATGGCATAGAGACTTAAATAAATCAGTACCTTGCCTTTATATTTCCTGTTAAAACAGTTACAAATACATAAAAAGGAGAGCTGTAAAAAAAAACAATAGAATTCAAAGAGATCTTTAATTTGATCCAGTGGCACTGGTAGCACTTGAAACATGTAGGTAGGTATATAATCAATCATAGTATATCTAACCCTTACAGCAAGTAGGTAGGTACCTATACATATAGGAACAGCGAATGACTTCATTCATCATTTTCATTAAAAAAATCATCTAAATAAGATGCTTTTTTTTTTTTTTTTTTTTTACCGATGGGAAATCATCAAATGACTTCCCCCGCCCTGGGCGGGGCGGGAGGGAGTGTCAGACTTTTACTGACTAAAACCCATCCATGTTCCTTCTTGTGCCCTTTGCGTTCCGGGGGCGCGGTATCTCTTTCGAACAACCCGCAGCCCCGGCAGGCATCGGCCCTTAGTGGCCCCTTCAATTATTGCTGACATCTCTTTGAGGCGCGCGTGGAACACGAACGCGCCGTCGACACGGTCTGTCGTTATCAACGAACGGACGGTGAGCTACCCATTGCTCACCGCCCACAGACCCGCGTCTACGGTGGCCGGGAGTCGTCTCGCGACTCCCGACGCCCGGAGCGTCTCCCGCGGCGGCTGGGGCGTGAGGTGGTTCTTTCCCTCACGCGGCCCGCCTCCTCCTTCGCTAGCATTACTGCTTCGCAGAAGGAGGCGACTGCATCCCATTCCCTCTCGCTCCGGACCATGGCTTGCACCAGGGCCGAACGCGAGAGTTCGCCGCCGCCGATAGCCGCCACGAGGACGTCGCGGTGCTCCGCCCAAGCGGGGCACACCGCCACGGTATGCTCCACCGTGTCCTCGGGGCGATCCTCACAGTGGTGACACCCGGGCGTTTCCTCCCGCCCGATGATGTGCAGGAACCTCCCGAAACATCCGTGCCCGGTGAGGACCTGCGTCAGGCGGAAGGTGAGGGCGCCGTGGCGCCGCTCAAGCCACTCCTCAAAGAGGGGACTTACCGCCTCGATAGAGGCGTGCCCTGCACGGGGTTGCGACAGTCGCTCTCTCCATGTCGCCATGAGATCAAGCCGGAGGTCTGTCCGCTGAGCGGCGATTTGCCGCGGCAGCGGAGTTTCCCCCCGGCCTAGTACCTCCACGCGCCACTCGTGCAGGCGCGCGAGGACCAGCGCCTCCAGATCCCACGGCGGCAATCCGGCAAGGAGGCTCGCCGCCTCACCGGAGATCGTGCGGTATCCTCGGATGACCCTTATGGCGATCACCCGTTGGGACGCGTTTAGGTAGTGGGCGGCACGTCGCCTCAACCCCCGCGCCCACACCGGGGCCCCGTAAAGGGCCATCGACCGCACGACCCCCGCGTAGAGCCTCCGGCAGGAGGCGTTTGGACCCCTCAGGTTGGGTAAGAGCCGCTTGAAGGCGGCCCCAGCCCGTTCCAACTTGGGAGCCAAACGTCGGAAATGCTCAACGAAGTTCCACCGGCTGTCGAGGACGAGTCCCAGGTACTTCATCGTTGACCCGACGCCGATGTGAACCCCTCCCACCGTGATTTGGGATCCCAACGGTGGCGCGTTCCGAGGCCCATGAAAGCACATGACCTCGGACTTGTGCAAAGCCACCTCGAGTCCCAATTGCCGGATCCTCTCTACGACTATCGCAACCCCGCGTGTCATGACGTCGGCCGCCGCCTCGTGCGACCTCCCCTGCGCCAGGACCAGGGTGTCGTCCGCGTAGCAGACAACACTGGCGCCCTCGGGGAGGTCAGCACGCAGCACCCAGTCGTAACCGATGTTCCACAGGAGCGGCCCCAGCACCGATCCCTGTGGAACACCGCACGACATCTCCCGCCGGTTCCATTCTCCAGTTCGACCAGGGTAGATCACGGCTCTATCCGTCAGATAGGCCCCGACCACTTGACGGAGGTAGTTCGGCACCCGGTGATACCGGAGTGCTTCCCTAATGCAGGTCCAGGGCAGGGTGTTAAAAGCGTTGGCGATGTCCAACGACACCGCCAGCACAACCCCACCCCGGGACACAGCATCCCCCGTCGTGAGAGCTCTCACGCGCATGATGGCGTCCACCGTAGAGCGCCCCCTGCGGAAACCAAACTGGTTGTCCGCAAGGTCCGGCCCCATCCCAGACAGGTGCCCGACGAGGCGGCCCGCAATGACTCTTTCGAAGAGCTTGCCCACCTCGTCGAGCAGCACGATGGGCCGGTATGCAGACGGCGAGTCCGCAGGGCGCCCCGGCTTCCGAATGAGGACCAGTTTCCCCGTCTTCCAACGAAGTGGGAACTGGCCCCTCTCCATGCATGCGCTTAGGAGCCCCTCCAGTCGGGGCCCTAGAGCCTCTGAGGCCAGGACCCAGGCTTTCCCAGGCAAGCCATCGGGTCCCGGGGCGGTATTTTTGGCCTTCAGCCGGCGTACCGCCACCCTCAGGTCTACCCCAGTCACCTCTGGAATGTCGTCGTCGGTGTGGTCCGCTTCCGGCATCGCGAGCGGCGGAGCCATGGGCGGGGGAGGATGTTCCCCCCGCGAGGGGAACAGAGCGCTCACCACGTCCTCAACGAGCTCCGGCCGGAGACTCTGCGTCAGCGGGGGGGCCCAGGTGCGGAGTTTGCCCCGCACCGTCTTGTAAGGGCGCCCCCACGGATCTCCGTTGAGAGTCTCCAGCAACTCCTCGCGGGCCTGAGCTCTTGCCCGCAGGATGGCCTCGTTGAGGGCGGTCTTCGCCTCTCTGTACCCCTCGTACAGCTCCGCCTCAATGACTGCCGCATTCGGTGGCCGAATGCGGAGTCTGCGATGCCTGGCGTACGGGTGCCGCGCAGCGACGCATGCCTCGCGCAGAGACGTCAGCTCTCGCGACCACCAGTACACCTGCCGGCGGGCGCTTACTGCCCGAACTCGGGGCATTGCCACGTCGCATATCTCGGACATGGCCTCCTGGAACCACTCCACCTCACTGTCGATATCGGCAGGCCTGACCGGTGATGACACCCAGGCCTGCACGATCGAGGTCTCCAGGAGAAGCTCCCGGTCCAGCTGCTTCAGCGCCCACCGCGGACCACTCGGGGCCTGTATGACCGGCGCGCTGGAGTTCTGGGCGGAGACGTCAAACCGGATGTACCGGTGATCGGAGTAAGTCTCCACCCCCTCCATAACGCGCCAGTCAAGCACCCGCGGTGACAGAGCGGGGCTGGCAAACGAAATGTCCACCACCGACTCGCCCCGCATCCGCACGCACGTTGCTACAGAACCCCGATTCAGGACGACTAGGCCCCTCTCCAGGGCCCAGTCCTCCAGCATCCTGCCCCGCACATCCGTGCAGCGAGAACCCCAAGCTACGTTCTTGGCATTGAAGTCCCCGAGCACTAGCACGGGGAGGGAATGGCTTCCGACGACGACACTCAACTCCACGAGGGAGTTGTGGAACTCGGCGAGAGTTCGGTTCGGGGAGAAGTAGACACCAACTACAACAATCCCCCCGAACCGGGCTGCTACGCACCCCTGTCCTTTCTTGACTCCCTCAAGGGACGGGGTGCCGGCGGCGGCCGACGCAATTATGGTCACCGAGCCGCTAAGGTCCTCCACCCAGTCTTCCCTGGGCGGGACGAAGTACGGCTCGGCGACCACGGCGATATTTATCGACCACTGCGCCATGCCCTGGAGCAGCAGATCCTGAGCGCAGGCGCAGTGGTTGATGTTCGCCTGGAGGAGGCGCAATGGAGCCGTTATTGGCAATCCATTGCAGCCCCCTCGAGGGCCCCTTGTGAGGGCCCTTGTACGGCCTTTGCGGCGACGGCGGCGACAGAGGCCGTGGGTGCGACCGCGGCGGCGGCGGTGGCGGCGGCGGCGACAGCGGCGGGGACGGTGGCGCGGGGCCCTCCCCGGGCCCTGGCAGGTACGGCGCAGGCCTTGCCCCCAGCCCGGTGATCCGCGGGCTTGCTAGCCCCCGCACATGCGTCGCAGTGCGGCGGGGCATCGCATGTCGCGGCCTTATGACCGGGCTGACCGCAGCGGAAGCAGAGAGCGCTGCGGTCCACCTCCGAGGCGCATCGGCATGCCACGTGATTCCCCACGTGGCAGCGGAAGCACCTCAGGGGTCTGGGCTCCAGCAGTTTGACCTGCGCCGCGACCCAACCCACCAGCAGCCTTCGGCCACCAACAATAGCTCTGGCCGCCGTCACGGGGCAGCTGACCGTGATGGTCTGCATGCCCGCGCGCCCCGGACGGATGGTGCCTGCCTTCACCTGCTCGGCAGGGCATCCACCCGTCCTGGCGACGGCGGCCACCACCTCCTCCACGGTGACCGAATCGTCCAGCCCTAGGATGCGCATGTCTGCGCATCTGACGGGTCTGGACACTCGGGCTTCGTCCTCGTCTAGGGACGCTCTGAGCTTTTCGGCCAGAGCGTCAGCAGACGGGCCGCTGGTGGCACCGGGGATCTCCAACATTCGGGCCCCTGTTGCGGTGACCCTGAGCTTGAGTCCCCCGGTGATCCCGAGCTCGGAGAGGTTCACCGCCGCTTTGGCCCTGGTGAGAACCTCCCCGTACGTCACGCCCCTATTGGCCGCCTCCGGCTGTAGCGTTATTACTACAGCCGCGGTCTTAGGGGCGCGAAGTTTTGCCGCGGCGCTTCGCTCCTTGCGTCGCCGCCGCTCCTCCGCTCTTTTCGTGGCCGCTCTGGCCGATCTGGCTGCCTTTCGTCCCTTCTCCTTCGCTCCGGCCACCTGCCATTCGGCTTCAGTGGCGGGAGGGTTAGAGGGCAGAGGGGGAGGCGGCGGCTGGGGCGCCGCCTTGCCCCTCTTTTGGGACGCCACATTTTGTGCCGGCGCCGGCTTTGCCGGAGCCAGTTTCGCAGGGGCCGGCCCAGCCCTACTGGGGGGCTGGTTACCCGGCTTCGGTACTGAGGCGGCGGCCGCATAGGTGACCCTTTTGCCACCGCCTGGGGCCGTCCCACTCGCCGCCAGAGGGGGGCGCAGCACGATACCCTCCAGGACGGAGAACCGTGCCTTGAAGGCCGCCAGCTCCTGCCGTACCAGGTCCAGAACCTGGTTTTCAACTGGCAAGGGCTGGCTTCGCTGGCCCCCCAATTTGGGCGCCTGGCGGGGGCTGGACCCGCGAAGCTCAGCCAGGTCCGCCTGGAGCCTCCTATTCTCCTCAACTAGGAGCCCCATGGCGGCCGACAGGCGAGCCACCTCCGCCCGAAGTTTGGGGACTTCCCCTGCTGCGCCCGTGAAGTTGGCCTCCGCCGCCGCCATTATGGTGGCCGAAGCCGCGTCCATGGCTTTGGACTTCGACCCCTTCACCTTTTTCCGGGCCACACTTGCAACGGCCGCTTCCACAGCCTCCACAAACCTGGCCTTGCGCTCACCATCGGAGCCGCCAGTTGCGCCTACCTCGTCGCAAGATGACCCGGAATGGGCCATGTCGACACCGGTCTCGCCCAGGTGCCGACCTTCCGCAGCAGGCGTCGCTGGTCGCCCGGCAACGCTGCCCCTCCGGGCAATTCCCCTTCCTAGGCCTCGCTCTTGGACCCCACCGCGTTTGCTGGTGGGGATCTTGCGAGACGAGGCCGACTCTTCCTCGGAGAGTGACGCCCTGTCGTCCTCCGGTCTGGGCCGCTTGCGGAAGAACTTCCCGTGCCCATCTATCGCGCGGCGTGAGCTCCCTGAGCTACCCACGCTCACCACGCTGGGGGCCGAGTCGGACTCCGACCCAGCATCCCCCTTCCTCCCATCTACGTCTGTATTTGTTTTTATATAATTTTTTTCCATTGCTGTTCCCACGAGTATAAATATTATCCAACCAACCAACCAAAAACAAGTGGTTCGCACTAATGACTGATTGTTCCATAGGAACACCCGTCAGCCATACATCCCCTCACGGTGCGCCGCCGCTTGGGATTCGGGGTGACTTTTTATAGAGGTTTTCTACCTCGCGGTCCGGGCGGTTAAGCCAAGACCCTCGGTCCCAGTTGAAGCCGCGAGACGTGATCCACGACACTCCAACATGGGTTACGATATTACGACGGTGACAGAAAGGGGCGACATCCCTCTCTGTCTGCTCGGTGGCAGGGTAAGTGCACGCCGAGCCCGTCCTCACTACTCCGCTGTGCCCTCTGCTTATCAGAGGGACACGCGGAGAAACGCCCATGGTCCAAAATGGACCCCTCCCGTCAGAACTTTTGCCACGGGCAGTGACATTCCCCAGAGGATAGGAATCGCTTCACATTCCTCAGGGAAGATCACTACCCGCGCCCAGGGTGCACCAGTCTATCAGCTGCCGTTCCCTCCAGACGAGTCCAGAAGGACAAGCAGCCGATAGGCACGCGGGGAGGTATTCTGACCGACACCCCTAAATAAGATGCTGGAGCAGTGATATCATTGTATCGAGCCCAACTCAAAAACCACACCACTGTCATTATGTAAGCACAGCAGCCAACAGTTCGCTTACCAACAAGGCAGTTGCAACAATAACCTACTATGGCTTGTAATGTATTTGCTACAACATCGTCTCTGCTTATTAATAAATATGCGTAATATGTACGACTGTTCACATGCCTGGATTTAATCCTACCTCTTAACGAATAATTATTTAGGCCTAAAATCAGAGGAATATCCTCATCAATTTCAGTATTCACTTCCACTGAATATATTCCAGACTGACGAACATGTTCCCCGAAGTAAGATCTGGCCTGTTTTAATTGATATGTACCTAAAGCAAACCGCTTAAGGTCAGTAATTGTGAGTCGTGGGAATCTATCCAAATGAGGATGATTGCCATCAATTGTTTGGAAGCTAGCTCTCCTTCTGTTAACATTTTCTTGCTCTACATATGTTGCCAGATGGTTTACTAGAAAAAGTCTACTTTTAGCTATTGTAAGATATTCCAAAGCCTCCGGTGGGTCATCTATGGCAACATGAAACTTTTTTAATAAGGCACAACAAATCCTAAAATCATCATTGAGGTGCATAGCAGCTCTATTATTGAATACATGACGGAATAGTCTATAGTCTCTTTTTATCCTACCATTGACTATTTCTACAACCCAACGACACATGGTTACTAGACGAGACCGATTTTTGCCTGCTGGGTTGTTAATTGGTGTTCATTTTCGAGGAGAGACTCTGGCATGTGGGTGACAAAACCGTGTTCTTGGAGTTCATTTATAACATCTGTAAATCCTCTATCAAGAAGAAAAATATCACCTCTTCTAAAAAATGATCTTATACAAGATCCCTCATTATTTAAGTTTAAACTTGTGATTGTAGCATCATTAAGAGTGGCTTTGTATGGACCAAGACATTCCACAATGTGGCCATCGCAACACACAATCAAAAATGGTTTAACTAGGTTGTCTAGTTTTTGTAAACTGTAGGTTTGTTTCTGAAACAAATAATTTGAACTACTTTGCACAAAAACATAGCATCACATATAACTATTGCAGGTTTAACATCTGGAGGCAAATCAGGATTACTAAACAGTCCTTCTGGAATAATCTTATTTCGAGAAGCAACATCTTGTACAGTAGGATGATTAAATCCTAAGTGCAAGGGGACAAAATCACTCATTAAACAATTTCTTGCTTTTGACATCCACCGTTCTAAAGTGGTTCGAGGTTTATTAAAAAGAGTAGCCAACCTTTCATTACTGTCACCAGTTCTTAGCTTAACTAAATATATGCACAAAGCTATAGAAGCATTTGGTACCTGTTCTGCTAGATTTGGGATACTGTTAAGTAAATCATAAAACTGGTCAGCATTGAATCCAAGCCAATAATGACATAAATATGGAGGCATCATCCTAATATTTGAAAAATCAAATCTGTTATTAGCTGTTCGCTGCATCATAGTGAAAGCATTTGACCTAATTCAAGTGTTTATGTGTGTAGAACATTTTAAAGTAAGTAATATTTGTATTGTTAAAAAAAATAAGTAGCTTTTACTAGAGAAGCAAGCTCACGCTAACATACCTATACATAACCTTTAAGATCAACAATCAGTCCATTGACTTACTTAGAGGTGTTTACAATGTCTAGTGTATTTATTTCAAAACAAAACTGTAATAGGACGGCTGGGAAATAACGTAAATAACACGTAGATCGCACGATAAATATAAAGAAAAACAGAAAGCATGCACTGAAACTAATGTTTACTTCTGTGTGACGTCATCTGAGTTGCAACCAATCACAGAGCGTTTTCAAACTCGTGATTAAACCCCAAAAAAAATTAAATTTCATTTATGTTTTTTATACAGAAAATAACCTTATTTTTTCAGAACATCAATAAAATATGCTTTTTTACATTACATTTTATTAGGATGACAACAAATTGTTCCATATTTTAAACACAGTCAAATAGCCAATTCCAACATTGTGTAAAACTCTCCCAATCAAATTTGTGCCTAATTGTTAACGACTAAAGTGCGGTAACTCAATTTAAAAATACAGTGATGACTTAAAATGAAGGGCCATTGTTTAAGTAGGTGTTGAAAGATTCGTTATCGGGTCATAAAATGTCCAAACAATATCTTTGAACGCACCGATATTAAAAAAAAGAAAGGAAAAAACAAACCTCTTTCTAAATTAATATTTTGAATATTATCTAAACGTAATTTCTTATTTTATTTTTGCAAAATTCTAAGTTATGTATTAAATTAATATTTATCGTAAATTAGCGATCTACCTCGACTTCGCACGGGTCTTACAAATCTCTAAAATGCTCGGCTTTGCTCTATAATAATTTGCATGCGCATAAATACCTTCCAAAAAAAAAATCTCTAAATGAGAGTGAGAACCCATATCAAAATCCGTTGCATTATTTTGAAAAAAAAAATGCGGAGAATCAGACAGACAGACAGAAACAGCGACTTTGCTTATACTACGAGTATTTAGAGACTCGAGGTAGAGATTTGACATGAAATATGTTCGCAGTCAGCAATCATCAATATATTTGTGTATTTCTAAACACAGAAACGCATAATACACGATTTCGTTAGAATAAAATTTCTAATAACAACAACAAATATATAAAATATAAAAAATGCATGTAGGTTGCTTTAAGGCATTCAAATATAATATGAATTAATAAAAATTTGTTTGTAACCTACCATTTATTTATAAAACTCTGTTGTCCGGCCGACGGCGACGTTGGTGTCGGCTCGCAAAACAATAACTTTTAATTGGGTCTGTGTATTACGGTAATAGAAGAAAAAAATTGAGATCTATATAATAATGCAAACAATAAATATACAACTCAGTAAAGGAAACCAACATGCACTTAATTCATTTCTATCTCTAGATAAAAAAAAATAACTTACTTGTAGATTTAACTCCAGCGCAATTTAAGATATATTCAATCATTGTCTATGCAAGACAATGATTTCATTTCTTTCTTACAAAGTCAAAGTCAAAGTCAAAGTCAAAGTCAAAGTCAAATCATTTATTTCAATTAGGCCAATATACGGCACTTAACATAAACATACATAACATCACGCCTGTAATCTCCGAAGGGTTAGGCAGAGGTGTACCCGTATTAGAACACCCACATTTCGCCGTTTGCCCGACCTGGGAATCGAACCCAAGACCTCATGCACAACAGTCGCGCTTGCAACCATTAGACAAACGAGGCAGTCGGCACTTTTGAACGTCATATACAAAAAAAGGTTTGAATCTAGTTGCCCCTTCCAAAAGGCAGTTTTGTATGGAGAAGAAGGGGCAAGAAACTCCATTCGTACTCTTTCAAAATCAACATTTGTACAATATTTGCATACAGAATCATACATAATGACACGTAAATACAATGTAGCTTATATAAAAACTACTAAATCATAACGTATAAGAAAATTAAAAATTAATAGGTTAAAATATTTTCAAGTACCTATACATAGTGTTCACGTGTTTACAAATATTGGGACTTTATACGACCACTCTTAACATCTCAGTCAACATAAAATAGTGTGTGAGCCCGCGCACTCTATGACACACTTTAAAATCAAAAATAAATAAAAAATGAACAAATAAAAATAAAACAAAACGAGCATTTACTATTTTGAGAAATGAAAATCATTATTAAAAACGAGCTTGATCTTGCCTGGAATGTGTCATTGTCCTATGGAGCAGGACCAGCATGTTTCCAAGCATTCTTATCTTGATTATAATCCTCTAATTTGTAATATGCTTGTTTGCAAAGTGTACTTTTAATGTGTGTCTTAAATAACAATGTTCATTTTTCACCTGACTATGTATAGAAATAAAATAAATCTTAAAATACAGCTAATTGAATTGTATTTTAATTACGTATATCACAATGTTAAAAGAAACGCAGGAAAAAAAGATTTTTCAATATTTCTTTGCGCTTATTCTATGTCAAGGGTTTCATGTATTCATGTTTTGAACGCACCTCAACTACCCTTTTTTACGACGTTCCATTTTACACACATGTACACAGTAGCAGACTTGACTTTATTCAACTCTTTTTCGGAGTTTTATGCATTATTTTACGTTTTATTTAATCAGACCTCGATATCTTCCTCATCTGGCGACCTTTGCTTACGACCCACTGACCTTACATACCGCTGTAAATCCGTTCTCTTGACGATGCCGCCGTCAACAAAAACTCGACGTATACTTTGCATAAACTGCAACGTCTGCTTACATACAAATATTATATCCCCGTGCACAGCCGTGTCTGTACAGAACATAGACACAGTAATGAGTGGAGTAATCTGTATGAATCAAGCAATAGCGTGAGTACATTCACTCCACAACAAATAGAACACATTTTTTCATTTGTTAATGCTTTCAAGCCCTGCCTTAATTTCACAAATATAGAAGCCATTCAAGAAATTGAAGATAATATATTTTTCTTTTGGACTGGAAGATGCAAACAAGACTTTTTCACCCTTCCTCGCATACGAGACATGCACAGAGGCATTTTGGGATTAGCTGCATTGTTAATGAAAATGAGGACGGGTGAATCAGATGTTCGGTTGTCTACATTATTAGATGTACCGCGTAGCACATTAGAGCGATTAATGAACAAATGCAGGGAAATCTTGGTTCAAGATTTTGTACCTATGCACCTGGGTATTACTCACATATCGAGAGAAAGCCTAATGGATCATAACCTTACAAGACCAAATGGTATATACAATGAAAACTATAGAAACGCCATAATTATCTGCGATGGGACATACATATATATAAATAAAAGTTCCAATTACTCCTTCCAGAAAGATACATACTCCTTACACAAATATAAAAATCTATTAAAGCCATTTTTATTAGTGGCATGTGATGGTTACATCTTAGATTGTTTCGGTCCATACAAAGCTACCACATCTGATGCTAACATAATGATTTCCCTTTTTGATTACGAAAACTCTCCTCTTAGATTATATTTTGAAGAAAATGATGTGTTTATATTGGATAGGGGTTTCCGAGATTCTATAAGAATGCTAGAAGGTTGCAATTATCGACCATATATGCCTGATTCTCTATCAGAAGGCGAACACCAATTAACAACACAGCAGGCCAACCGGAGCCGCTGTGTAACAATATGCCGCTGGGTAGTTGAGGCAGTAAATGGACATTTTAAAAGAGATTTTAAGCTCCTGAGGCAAGACTATTTTAATAAATCAGTGCCAAATATGATGCAGAACTTTCAGATAGCTGCCAGCCTCCTTAACCGATTTGGTGTTCGTCTCCGTGATAGAGATGATTCTAATGAAATAGTCTCAATAATTAGAGAGAGAATTAATTTTGAAAATAATTTAGCCCTATTGGTTGAGGAACTCAATATGAATAGAAGGTCTACTGTTTTTCAGAGTATAACAACTGACCGAGATAATTTATTTATGTTTCCAAGATTAAGTTATAATGAATTAATACTATTTGCTCTAGGTACTTACCAGATAAGACAAGCCAGATCGTATTACGGTGAACATATTAGATTTCATGGATCTTATAGAATAGAAATATATAGGGATACACAAGATTTTTCTCAGTATAATGTGAGAGGAAGTGGTGACACAACATTAATAAGAGGAAAAATTAAGTCCAGGCACATTTCAAAGAAACAATATTATGTTTACATTTTAATAGAAAATAATGTGTCTGGGATAGCCGAATATTGTTGTAATTGTTTGGTCGGTCGACGAACAATTGGATGTTGCGCTCACGTTATGACATTGGTGTGGTATCTTGGATGGGCTAGGTATCAAGAAAACATCTCTGCTCCAGCAGGATTTCTGGATGATGTAGTCATAAGAGATTTAGATGAAAATAATGATAATTAATAAACCATTCCACTTTAAAATGTTGTTTTATTTGTTTTTCCCGTTTTGTTCATCAGGTACCTTTGTATGTATGTATGTACCATAGGCCATGATATATGTGTTGGGTAGATTAAAGCGATCACTTTTGACAATACAAGAACTAAGACTTTAGTGGTATAGAAACTATCTATGGTTATCTATCGTTTTTTTACTTAAAATCTCAATTTATAGTGACAATCATCGGGAGTCTAAGCAGTTACGCAAGGGCAGTTTGTTTCAAGGAATTCACAAAGTAAAAAAGACGTTTTAGACCATGGTTAGGTACCTAAGTATTCCTGTTTTAGACTAAATAAACTTCGAGTGTTAATAATTAGATCTAACACATTTATTTCTTTATTAACCTATTTGGTAACTGCAAATCCTAACCTAAAACGTAATATTAATATTTTTTGGACTTTGTAGCGTTTAAATCGTAAAAATGACTATATGACATTATTTTCTAAACTTACAGGTAGCCCTTCTCATAAACCATATTACTATACATAAACTTTTGTTATCAGGTTTTTAAATGTATGGAAAGTTAGCATGGTTCTTTCCTTTCATTTAATTTTAATATATCAGAAGGAATTTTATTGTAACATTTAACACAGTACCCCATAAAAGATGTATTTACTTTAGACAATCTAAAATATGGTTGAGCTATTTTATCTTTATTTCTGGTATTAATATTATGTCTATCACTTATTTTATTAAAAAGATTTAGATTTTTTCTCACATACATAATATTTTCATAAATAAATTGGCAAGGCACTGTCACAATATTAATCTTTTTAAATAATTCCCTGAGAGATTCGCGACGAGGTAGATTATAAATGGCTCTGACAGCTCTCTTCTGTAAAATAAAAATGGATTCAATGTCAGCACCGCGACCCCACAACAAAATGTCATACGACATAATACTATGAAAGTAGCTAAAATAGACCAATCGCGCAGTTTCTGTATCGGTCAACTGTCTTATCTTTCTAACAGCATAAGCTGCTGAGCTTAATCGTCCTGCAATAGATGTTATATGAGGTCCCCATTATAATTTGTCGCCTAGCGTGACTCCTAGGAAAACCGTTTGACTAATAAACTCTAGTATTTCACCATTCAATATGATGTCACATTCGCTACTTCTAACATTTGGTAAATTGAATGTAATACATTTAGTTTTTTTTTTCATTTAAAACTAAATTATTTAATGTAAACCAATTTTGGACCTGAAGGATAGAGTTATTCACGTCGTCAAGATTTTGTGATCGCCTGTCTATTTTAAAAATTAAAGAGGTGTCATCTGCAAATAACACCATCCTCGGTTGATTTTGCAGTCATCATCTGCCTAGCCTTTTCCCAACTACGTTGGGGTCGGCTTCCAGTCTAACCGGATGCAGCTGAATACCAGTATTTTACATGAAGCGACTGCCTATCTGACCTCCACAACCCAGTAACTGGGTAAATGATACCTCTAGGTAAGACTGGTTGTCAGACTTTCGGGTTTCTGACGACCCGTAACGACTGTCAAAGATCCACGTATGACAGCCGGGACAAACGGCTTAACGTGCTTTCCGAGGCACGGAGGAGTCTCGGTGTGTAAAGATGGTCACCCATCCACGGACCAACCCCGGCAAGCGTTGCTTAACCTGACGGATCGCCCCGTGCGGCTGTTATTACTTAGCCACGAGCTCCTCCCTCGGTTGATTTTGCAGTAACTGAGGTAAATCATTTATGTAAACAAGAAATAGAAATGGACCCAATATCGAACCTTGAGGAACGCCCATTGTCACGCCCAATGAGTTTACTCCGTTAATATGAACTTTAGCCTGTCTAGCTATCAGGTATGACCTAAGTAAACCAAGAGATGTTTTACTAATCTCGTAGTGCTCGAGTTTCAACAAAAGTGTGTCATGGTTAACGCAATCGAACGCCTTTGAAAGGTCGCAAAAGATTCCAATGACATCTTGGGCTTCCTCCCATGCGGTAAAAATGTTCTTTAGAAGGTTTACACCGGCGTCAGTTGTGCAACGCCCGCCGCCGCCTATCGCCTCCGTGAGGACACGGCGGTGCTCTGCCCAAGCGGGGCAGTCCTGCACCGTATGCTCCACCGTGTCCTCCGGGCGATCCACACAGTGGTGATACCCGGGCGTTTCCTCCCGCCCTATCCGACACAGGAACCTCCCGAAACTACCGTGTTCGGTGAGGACTTGCGTCAGGCGGTAGGTGAGGACGCCGTAGCGCCTCTCCTGCCACTTCTCAAAGAGGGGTCTTACCGCCGCGATTGCGGCGTGCCCGAGGCTTCCTCCCATGCGGTAAAAATGTTCTTTAGAAGGTTTACACCGGCGTCAGTTGTACAACACCCTTTGGTAAAACCGTACTGATGTTCATGAAAGATGGAATTTTTATTTAAGTGACGTAACATTTGATTGAGCATTAACTTTTCGAATACCTTACTGAAAACAGGCAGAATTGACACAGGCCTATAATTGTTGGGTTCCTTACTACCCGCTTTGAACAGAGGCACGATTTTACTGTATTTCATCAAATCGAGAAAGACTCCTTGGTCTACACTAGTGTTAAATATTAAGGCTAACTAGGGCGCAACAGTTTTGATAATAGACCTACCAACTTTTACAGACATTCCCCAAAGATCTTCTGTTGATTTAATTTTGAGATCTTTAAAAGTTTTTATGACAGCCTGGGGGTTCGTATGTTGAAATTTAAATTCCATAGGGCAAGCCTTAACATTTTTCCTGAGTAAGGCAGCAGAAAGCACGGGAGAGGAATTTAAAGCTTTAGTAGTTTTAAGGGGAATATTACCAAAAAAGGTTTCAAATTCCTGAGCTACGCCTATATCTGAATTAATGGGGCCATGGGCAGATTCTAAATTAAATTCAGTATTTCGTTGTTTTTTCCTACCTGTTTCATTATTTATTATTTGCCAAGTTGCTTTTATTTTGTCATCGGCTGATTTTATTTTATTACTAATGTAAAGAGCTTTTGCTATTTTGCACACAATTTTAAAAATGTTAGAATTTCTGGCAACATACTTCTGAAAACTTGCATTAATTACATGTTGCTTCAGTCCATAAAGTTCAAATAGCCTTTCTCTGCTCTTACGAATACCTGGAGTTGCCCAATCGCTAAATAAGAACTTTGTGTAAATACTCTTAGTCTTTAGCGGAAAAGTTTCATTAAATTGCGTGTTTAATAGTGTAAAAAATTCGGCATTAAAATCATTTGGGTCACCTATGTTATTAAAACTATGAATATATAATTTACTAGACAAAGAATTATTAATTTTTTCTAGGCTTTTGCGAGTAATTGGCCTAAACTTTATTTGGGTTTTTTGTAGTGGTACGTAGGCGCAGAACGTAATAGTTTGTCCACTATGATCTGATGGCAGCTTATTTACAATTACAAAATATATTGTCAATACATGTGGCAGAAGAAGCTGTCACTCGGGTTGGCTCACTAAAAACATTTGACAAATCAAATGATTTGAAAAGACTTAATAATCTGATACAACTAGAGTTATTTTCTAACAAATTAATATTAAAGTCACCACATATGATGATTCAATGATTGTTTTACTACTAGTACTAACTTTTTTTAACACATCTTCCATTACCGAATCAAATACAGATAAATTCTGGTAACTGGGAGGTCTGTATACACAAACTATAACATGCTTATCAAGCTCAACACAGGACAATGCAATGGTGTGTTCAATCGATAGTCTGACAATGTCTAAAAATTCGATTAAATAAAATAAAAGATTTAATCGAATTTTTAATAAGTATTAATGAATCGCCATGTATCATCTGTTTCTGGCTGAAATGGCTAACTACACAACAATTTTCATAATTAATAGACATTGCTTGGTTATCTTTAAGCCAATGTTCGGTAAAACAAACAATATCAAACTTGGTTTTTTCTAAGAACATCTCTATTTCCAGTAATTTTGAAGAGCAACCTTGAATATTTTGATTAAATATTTTTAAAGTATGTTGCGTTCCCTTATATGCTAGCTTGCTAGAAGATACCTTTTTATTATTCAGTAATCGATTATTTTAAGGGGTAAGTAAAGCGATTATTTTAAGGGGTAACTTCTGTTGTCTAACAATTTAGTTTAAAGAGTTATCCGGAGTTACCCCCACAACTAAAATTGAAGAGTTCAAAATGCCTGTGTGTATTTCAGCAGAGAGAGAATACCCTATCTGACTGGTAGCGGCCTCCAAAGATATTGGTATTACTAGTGGAAACTCCTTCGTACAAATCAAAGTTTCACAACAATCAATCACTGTGTTGTTAGCAGAGCTATACAACACCAATACCAATTGGAGTCGGGAGCTAGTGTCTAGGGATCTCCTAGTCGTGCCTTTTTTTTTTTTTTTTTTTTTTTTTTTTTACCGATGGGAAATCATCAAATGACTTCCCCCGCCCTGGGCAGGGCGGGAGGGAGTGTCAGACTTTTACTGACTAAAACCCATCCATGTTCCTTCTTGTGCCCTTTGCGTTCCGGGGGCGCGGTATCTCTTTCGAACAACCCGCAGCCCCGGCAGGCATCGGCCCTTAGTGGCCCCTTCAATTGTTTGCTGACATCTCTTTGAGGCGCGCGTGGAACACGAACGCGCCGTCCTAGTCGTGCCTAGTCTCTGGTTTCGTTCACAGCTACACAAGTAGTGTCGGTTGGGCGTGTCTACACCCTTCGCACTAGACTGGTCAGAGCCCCGTTCGCACAATAAGACTGGCGGCTGGTTTACAAGCTTAGGGCACACCAGTAGGTACTCACCTCCCTGCCTACAACCGGCAGGGAGGGTCACACATCCCCGGGCCCATCCACCCGGGGAGTTAGGCAGTTAGGGTAAAGTTAGGTTCCCCCGCGAAGTTTTTCCCTCGATTCCGTCCCTTTAACCCACCCTCCCACTTCGATAATGTCGGACGCAATTATCGTTGCGTTCGTCAAGGACCCCGAATTCATCGCCAAGTATGGCAAGAAGTTTGCTGCTTTGCAGCAAAACTCTTCACCGTTCGAGGAAAGCATCGCTAACTTTAGCGATGTACTCGACAGCCCCGCTTCCCCGCCACCCGTTGACAAAGGAATTTCAGTGGCGGCACCATCAATGCCTTCACTGGGAATTTTTTCTCTATTGTCTATTGAGACAATAAACCCATACGCGGAAGCACACAATCTACCGACCGCCGTTGTTCCCGCCGCCATTGTTTCGCAAACAATGGGCGCCTCGTAGCTGCGTGTCGTAGCTGCAAACCCCGATACGTCTGAAAGTATGGACACCTCGGTCCCTCGTGACCACCATTCTGCCCCCGCCTCCGACTCTGAGGACTCCCTATCCTCCTCCGCTTCCTCATCTGACGACGACTACCAAGTCGTCGGCAGTAGAAGCAAGAGAAAGAAGGGAAAATCTCCCTCCCAGGCAACCAAAGCCAAAAAGGCCGTTGCAACGACCTCCCCCGCGTCCCCCTCGACCTATAGTTCACCCTCAATGCTGTCTCGACTTCCGAGTCCAGCCGCCCCCCTAGCCCCTTTACTTCCAACTCCGCATTAGCTTCAAAGAAGAAGCTTAAACCCCCGCCGCCCTTGTTCATTCAAGACAAGGCCAAGTGGACGGAAGTTTCAAAGTGGTGTAACGATCGTAAGATCACCTACACTAATGCCCGCGCTACTCAGCAGGGCACTAAAGTCTAAGTTCCCACGTCGAAAGACCATAGAGAACTAACCAGCTTACTGAAGGTGAGGAACGTCTCGTTCCACACCTATTCCCTTCCCGAGGAAGCGCCCACCCGAGTGGTGATCCGGCGCATCCCTAAAGAGATTCCAGTTGAGGACATACTCAACGACCTCCACTCCCAAAAGGTCCCCGTCTCGGCAGTCCATCGCCTGCACAAAGCGAGGGGCGGCCCCGCCTTCGACACAGTCATGGTCTTTTGCGACCCCACGGAAGGCCATCACCCCATTTTTAAGTTGAAGTCAATTTGCTCCCTATCTGACATCTCCATAGAGAAGCCCTGCAAGGCTAACGTAGTCGGAAAATGTCACATAACATCACGCCTGTAATCCCCGAAGGGTTAGGCAGAGGTGTACCGATTAGTACACCCACATTTCGCCAGTTATGTTTTTAGTCCCATGTAATAGGGGGCGAGCCTATTGCCATCAACCGGGCACAAATCCAGACTCCGAGGCTGCTACTAAGAAATTCCTGATGGAAAAACCCAATAACACTTTGCCCGACCTGGGAATCGAACCCGAGACCTCATGCACAGCAGTCGCACTCGCGACCACTAGACCAACGAGGCCAACCGAAATGTCACCGTTGCCAACTGTATGGCCACGTACAGCGCAACTGTTTCGCGACCCCAAGATGCGTTAAGTGTCTGGGGGAGCACGGCACTGGCGATTGCCTACGTCCAAAGGAGCGTGAGCTCTGCACAGAACCTCCCAGCTGCGTGCTATGCGGCCAATCCGGACACCCGGCTAACTACCGCGGCTGTCCAAAGGCCCCTAAATCCTCTTCTCCCAAACTGGCTAAGCGTGCAAACGCCCGCCAGCAAAGGGAAAGTCCGTCTGTGAAGGTTCCCTCTTTCACAGATGCCCGAGCGACTCAGCCCTCAAAGGCCTTCTCCGTAGAACACGCTCAACCACCAAAGAGCCTTTCCAGCGCTGGTCAAAGTTAAAGTCAAAGTCAAAACATTTATTTGAATTAGACCATTTACAGGCACTTTTGAATTGTCGAGGAGTCTGTCAGTTAGTCCGAAAGTTGAAGCTAGTTGCTCGTTCCAAAACGGAGGTAGGCCTCTATGGAGAAGAACGAGCAAGAAACTCCACGGCACTCTTTTAAATTAGGTTTTTACAAAATCCTGGTTATATAATTCTTGTTGATTCTACATGTGATCACAATGCTGGCAACACTGTGTGAGCCGGTCGTCAAAAAATATACTACGTACAGTGTTTGTGCAGTGTTTTTGTCGCGAAAACTGCGGCAATAACTTAACCAAAAAACGAGCTGTCAAGTCATCGTCTCGGTGAAGGATTTTAAATATCATCGAAACCCGGGGAGTATTTTGTTTTATCTAAGTTGTATTTCATACTACTAAACATCACAAGATACTGCTCCGGCTGCTGAGCCACATCCATCACACACTGGCACTGGTTTATGTCTCCTTTTGCTTGACAAGTAGTGGAAGCAAAATCGACGATGAAAACACTCGCCCATACAGTTAAAACACTACATAAATCACTACACAGAAATAGGCGCATTGTATTTTTCTTTTGCCTATCTACTACATAAATTTAACTTCTCAAACTTGTAAATTGCTATAAACTTGTAGGCAATAAAGTTAAAAGTTGTGGTACCTATTCTTGTTTACTTATGTTTAACGTTTCCATTTATGTACTTCAAATTAATTAACCAAATCTAATTTTAATCATCTGTTTGTTTAAAAGTCATAATTTATTTTCTTTGTTATTTTTTCTTTTCTTTTAGTTTTTTTTTCCCTACTACCTCCTACTTCTATAAATAGGTAATACATCTAAACTTACATTAGTATTTAGCTGCACAAATATATATATATTACAGGTGACTGACATTTTAAGAAAATGATGACTCGCAGTGCTACTCTCAAGGAGATGGAAGCTAAACTTAGATCCACCTTAAAGGAGCTTGAGGCTTCTAAAGCCTTATGTAAACAGCTGCTCCAGGAAAGGGAAGACAGTGAGGTGGAAGTTAAAAATATTGTAGATAAAAACACCTTCTTGAAAAATGAGCTGGCAGAACTTCATATTCAACACATGGACTTAGCCGACCAACACACTCAACTCAAGTACAAAGTGTCATCGTTTCAAGAGTGCAGTGACATCCACGAACATGCATTAAATAAGATCTCAGAACTTGAACAAGAATTGTGTAATGCCCATAAGGCCTTGTCTCACTCAGAGACAGTCAAGTTCAGCGGACAGGTTGCTTGCACTAACAACCTGTTTAATGAGTTAGTAGGCAGTAGGTTAAAAACAGCGTGTGAGTCTAGTGTAACGATAGATTTGACTGGTGATGATACCATGCCATTATGCCCTGTTTTAATGAGTCATAACAAATTAAAAAAATACATAAAAATTAAGAAATTGATTAAACGATCACAGAAAACAATAAAAAAACAACACCTTCTTAAATTAAATCTTTTACTCAGGAAGGACCGTATTTCGCTTTCAAAGGAGTTGAATACCTGCACAGTGGAGTTAGATAAATGCCGGGAGAAGTATGATACTGATATTCAGCAACTACAGAGTGATTTATTATACAAAGAGTACATGCTGAAAGATATTTTTGAAAAATATGAATTGTCACAACAACAATTAACCGATCGATTGTTTGAGGCTGGGGAACTACTGGACTTGGTTAAGTACAATGCTGAGAGGTATGAGTCTCTGACAAATAATCTCTCATGCAGCTGTGCTGACCAACCGCCGCTCCCTCAGCCTCTGATTGACATGTCTTCACCGGCAGTCACTCCTGTGATACCTACCTGTGATAATACACAAATGCAGGAAATTAATAAAACTATCATATTCTGTGATGAACTAGGGTCAGGCTTTGGGAAAATACTACACAATTACCTTAGCCATAGTTTTATGAATCATAGTTACCATAATATAAGTTTTCAACAAATTATTAAAAAAATAGTAGATTCAAAACTAGACCATTACTCCACACTGGTTTTACTATTAGGTAATAGTACTGGTACCACCAAAAAGGACATACTGGATGGTGTTAACACCTTATTAAAGCTAAATATAGGGAAGCTAATGTTGTGTGCTTTTCCCTATTCTGATACTTTATCAGATTTTGAGAACAATCATATTTTTAAGCTGAATAGTATTATTCATAGGTTGACATGTTGTCATAGTGACAAATTGTTGTTTTTTGACACTAACAAATTTGTTAGTGGTTTTAAGTTAACTCAGGGAACTTTATCCCTGTCTGGAGAATGTAGACATTTGATTGCTATGTTGATAGCATATAATATTAACATTGTTAAAGCAAATATAACACAATGTAGGATAAGTGACGAAACTGTGTTGTATACTTCTGCTAACAATACAGTGATTGATTGTTGTGAATCTTTACTGTGTACGAAGGAGTGTCCACCAATAATACCAATACCTTTGGAGGCCAATACCAGCCAGATAGGGTATTCTCTCTCTGCTGAAACACACACCGGTATCTTTAACTCTTCGGTTGAGGTTGTGGGGGTCACTCCGGATAACTCTTTAAACTTAATTGTGAGACAACAGAAGTTACCTCTTCAAATAATCACTTATTATTACTGAATAATAAAAAGGTATCTTCTGGCAAGGTAGCATGTAAGGGAAAGCAACATACTTTAAAATTGTTTAGTCAAAATATTCAAGGTTGCTCTTCCAAATTACTAGAAATTGAGATGTTTCTAGAAAAAACCAAGTTTGATATTGTTTGTTTTACCGAACATTGGCTTAAAGATAACCAAATAATGTCTATTAATTATGAAAATTATTGTGTAGTTAGTCACTTCAGCCGGAAACAGATGATACATGGTGGCTCATTAATACTTATTAAAAATTCAATTAAATCTAAAGAACGTAAAGACATTGTTAGACTATCGGTTGAACACACCATTGAATTGTCCTGTGTTGAGCTTGATAAGCATGTTATAGTTTGCGTATACAGACCTCCCAGTTACCAGAATTTATCTGTGTTTGATTCTGTAATGGAAGATGTATTAAAAAGAGTTAGTATTAGTAGTAAATCAATCATTATATGTGGTGACTTTAATATTAATTTGTTAGAAAGTAACACTAGTAGTATCAGATTATTAAGCCTTTTCAAATCATTTGATTTGTCAAATGTTTTTAGTGAGCCTACCCGAGTGACAGCTTCTTCTGCCACTTGTATTGACAATATATTTTGTAATTGTGAATACCTTCATAAGGAAATTGTTAACAGGCTGCCATCTGATCATAGTGGACAATCAATTACGTTCTGTGCCTACGTACCACTACAAAAAACTCAAATTAGGTTTAGGCCAATTAATTGTAAAAGTTTAGAAAAATTTAATAATTCTTTGTCCAGTAAATTATGCACTCATAGTTTCAATAATATAGGTGACCCAAATGAGTTTTATGCCGATTTTTTTTCAATTTTAAAAATCCAATTTAATGACAATTTTCCGCTAAAAACTAAAAGTATTTACATAAAGTTCTTATTTAGCGACTGGGCGACTCCAGGTATTCGTTAAAGCAGAGAAAATCTATTTGAACTTTATGGACTAAAGCAACATACAATTAATATAAATTTTCATAAGTATGTTTCCAAATATTCAAAGCTTTTTAAAAGTGTTTGTAAAATAGCGAAAGCTCTTCACATAAGTAAAAAAATAAAGTCAGCTGATGACAAAATAAAAACTACTTGGCAAATAATAAACAATGAAACAGGTAGAAAAAAACAGCGTAATACTGAATTTAATTTAGAGACTGTACATGGCCCTATTAATACAGATATAGAAGTAGCCCAGGAATTTGAAACTTTTTTTGCTAATATTCCCCTTCAAACTACTGAGGCTTTGAATTCCTCCCCCGCTCTCTCTGCTGCCTTACTTAAAAATAATGTTAAGGCTTGCTCTGTGGAATTTAGATTTCAACATACTAACCCCCAGGCTGTCATAAATACTTTTAAAGATCTTAAAATTTAATCAACAGAAGATCTTTGGGGAATGTCTGTAAAAGTAAGTGGGTCTATTATCGAAACTATTGCGCCCTATTTAGCCTTAATATTTAACACCAGTGTAGACCAAGGAGTCTTTTCCGATCTGATGAAACACAGTAAAGTCGTACCATTGTTTAAAGCGGGTGATAGTAAGGAACCCAACAATTATAGGCCTGTGTCGACTCTCCCAGTTCTCAGTAAGGTATTTGAAAAGTTAATGCTCAATCAAATGTTATGTCACTTTAATAAAAATTCCATCTTTCATGAACGGTTTCACCAAAGGGCGTTGTACAACTGACGCTGGTGTCACCCTACTAAAGAACATTTTTAACGCCTGGGAGGAAGCTCAAGATGCCGTTGGAATCTTTTGCGACCTCTCAAAGGCGTTCGATTGCGTTAACCATGAGACACTTTTGTTGAAGCTGGAGTACTACGGGATTAGTAAAACATCTTTTGGTTTACTAAGGTCATATCTGATAGGTAGACAGGCTAAAGTTCAGGTAAACGGCGTAAACTCATTGGGGTCTGAAACGACTATGGGCGTTCCTCAAGGTTCGATATTGGGTCCATTTCTATTTCTAGTTTATATAAATGATTTGCCTCAATTACTGGAAAATGAACCAAAGATGGTGTTATTTGCAGATGACACCTCATTGATTTTTAAAATAGACAGGCGGTCACAAAATCTTGACGACGTGAATAACTCTATTCTTCAGGTCCAAAATTGGTTTACAGTTTATAATTTAGTATTTAATGAAAAAAAAAAACTAAATATATTAGATTCAGTTTACCAAACGTTAGAAGTAGCGAATGTGATATAATATTGAATGGAGAAAAACTGGAATTTATTAATCAAACGGTTTTCCTAGGAATCACGCTCGACAACAAATTACAATGGGGACCTCATATAACATCTATTGCGGGACGGTTAAGTTAAGCAGCGTATGCTGTTAGAAAGATAAGACAGTTGACAGATGTAGAGACTGCGCGATTAGTCTATTTCAGCTACTTTCATAGCATTATGTCTTATGGCATTTTATTGTGGGGTCGGGCTGCTGACATTGAAACCATTTTTATTTTACAGAAGAGAGCTGTCAGAGCCATTTACAATCTACCTCGTCGTGAATCTCTTAGGGAAGTATTTAAGAAGATTAATATTATGACAGTGCCTTGCCAATTTATTTATGAAAATATTATGTACGTGAGAAAAAATCTAATTTTTTTAAAGAAAATATGTGATAGACATAATATTAATACCAGAAATAAAGATAAAATAGCTCAACCTTATTTTAGATTGTCTAAAGTAAATACATCTTTTTTGGGGTACTGTGTTAAATGTTACAACAAAATACCTTCTGATATATTAAAATTAAATGAAAGAAAATTTAAGACACATATTAAAAGTACACTTTGCAACCAAGCATATTATAAATTAGAGGATTATATTCAAGATAAGACTGCTTGGAAACATGCTGGTCCTGCTCCATAGGACAATTACTATTCATTCTAGACAAAATCAAGCTGGTTAATATTAATTTTAATATATATATATATATATATATATATATGTGTGTATATATATTTACTTTTTTCTTTTGACATTTTTATTATATTTTTATTTTCTATTTGGTTTTTACTATGGGATTGCGCAGGCTCACACGTTGTTTCATTGTTGGTTGAGATGTTGAGAGTGGTTGTCTACAGTTCCAATATTTGTTAACATGTGAACATGATGTAACTTTAAATATATTTTTACCATGACTTCCTAATTTGTAATATAAATTATTTTTGTGTGTTATTATACAGTAGTTTTTTTATAGAAGGTACATTGTATTCACATGTAATTACGTATGACTATGTATACAAATAATAACATTGTAAAACATTGATTTTAAAAGAGTACGTATGGAGTTTCTTGCCCATTCTTCTCCATACAAAACTATCTTTTGGAAGGGGCAACTAGATTCAATTCTATTTTTTTTTTCATGTAATGACGTTCAAAAGTGCCTTATAGTGGCCTAATTGGAATAAATGATTTGACTTTGACTTTGAATGAAGATGAATATAAAACCGTAGTAAAAAATAATAAAAATAAAGATGTAAGCCATAGCAGTTAAGAGATGACCAATCCCAACTGACAGCACCCGTTCACGAGCATGACGCATGGATCAGCACCACCTAGCTCAACCATCATGGAGGGAACCAAATGATCCAACACACGCGCCACCATCAGCGAGACATTTGAGTGAGCATGACAAGCCCTCAACTGCCATGCTCATTAGTAAAATCACATTGTAACTCAGTAAATAAAATAAAACGCTCCATGGTACTCACATTTACAAAATTGAAATAAATGATATTAAATTATACAATACTAACACTTTCAGTGTCCGTATACGTTAGATGACTGTTATATGTAAACAAATAAAAAGTAATCGTACTGATAACTGTACAAGTTATTCAAGTCGACAAAAAAGAGGGTAAGAAACATCATTCTCTTAAAAAACAATTCTAGTTTGTGAGCCCGAGTAGCTATGGAGCAGGACTAGCATTTAGCCAAGCATTTTTGTCCGTGATATAATCATCTAACTTATTATATGCTCGACTGCATAGTGTGCGTTTTATGCAAGTTTTAAATTTTCTCTCATTTAGTTGGAGAATATCGAGTGGTATTTTATTATAAAATTTTACACAGTACCCTATAAAAGAAGTGTGTACTTTTGCCAATCTGAAACTTGGATGATTTAATTTGTCTTTATTTCTAGTATTAAAGTTATGTCTATCACTATTTTTTTTTAATATATGAAGATTTTTTCTAACGTGCATGATGTTTAAATAGATATATTGACAAGGCACCGTCATGATGTTAATTGTTTTAAACAATTCCCTTAAAGATTCGCGTCTGCCAAGATTATAGATAACTCTGACAGCCCTCTTTTGCAGGATAAAGATAGAATTTATATCTGCAGCACGTCCCCAGAGCAAAATACCGTAAGACATGATGCTATGAAAGTAACTAAAATAGACCAGCCTCGCGGTATCCACGTCTGTTAATTGCCGAATTTTTCTGACAGCGTAAGCGGCTGAACTTAACCGCCCTACAAGAGATGTTAAGTGAGGACCCCATTGCAGCTTTGAATCAAGCGTAATCCCTAAGAAAACTGTATTTTCGACGAATTCTAGAATATCCTTATTCAATATAACCTTACATTCATTGCTTCTACCATTTGGTAAAGCGAATCTTATGCATTTCGTTTTTTTTTTTTTCATTCCATACTAAATTATTCGCAGTAAACCAGTTATGAACCTTAAGCAAGGCGGTATTTACGTCGTCAAGGTGCTGAGCCTGTCTATTTACTCTAAAAATAAGTGAAGTATCATCAGCAAATAACATCATTTGTGGTTGGTTTTCTAATAAAGAAGGTAAATCATTAATGTATACTAGAAAGAGGAACGGACCCAGTATTGAACCCTGCGAAACCCCCATCTTCACTTTTAAGCCTGATGAATTCACACCGTTTATTTGAACTTGCTGCAGTCTATCATTTAAATACGATTTTACTAAACTAAGTGCAAGTTCACCGAGTCCGTAATGCTGAAGCTTCAGGAGCAGTGTTTCGTGATTCACGCAATCGAATGCTTTAGAGAGGTCGCAAAAAATGCCAATGGCATCCTGTGAGTCCTCCCATGCATTAAAGATATGCTTAATTAAAGTTACACCGGCGTCAGTAGTACAACGTCCTCTGGTGAAACCATACTGTTGTTCATGTAGGATCTTGTTACAGTTAAAATGATTGAGCATTTGATTGAGCATCACTTTTTCGAACGCCTTGCTGAAAACCGGCAAAACCGAAACAGGTCTATAATTATTGGTGTCCTTGCTATCTCCGGACTTAAAGAGCGGTATAACCTTGCTATACTTCATTAAAGTCGGGAATATCCCTTGGTCTATACACAAATTGAATATTAAGGCTAAATAGGGTCTATTGTCTCAATTATAGATTTGCAAACATTAGTAGACATACCCCACAGGTCTTCAGTCGCCTTGATCTTGAGTTGTTTGAAAGCCTTTATAACAACCACAGGGTTTATATGTTTAAATTTAAATTCCCTAGGGCAGGCTGAAACATTCGCTCTTAGTAAGTCAATAGCAAATGAGGGCGAGGAATCTAAAATTTCAGTAGTTTTAGTTGGAATATCATAATCATAATCATAATCATTAATTTGCTAATATGGGTAATTACATAAAGTTGTTAAATTAATATAGCACAGTTCAACCATATTACGCCTTGAGGCATGCAAATGTAAACATTTTGCTGCACAACATTGCTAAACCATACATGCATGCACCAGTCATTTAATAATTTACTAATAACACAATTTTCATATTTTCACCGTAAATAATAATGGTTCATTAGCAAATATTGATGTCAAAAGAATCATTAAGAAATAACATCTTATGTATTATGTGAGAATGTCAAAAATATATTTTTATATGAATGTCAAAATAATAATAATAATAGATAATTAATTAAAGAATTTATCTCATGTCACATTAACATAAATATTATTGAGAACAGTTATGTCCTTACATTTTCTCTCAAATAATCATGTATATTATAATAACATCTAGATAGCAACAATCTCTTTAATTTGGTTTTAAACTCATCGATTGAAGGACTTTCTAGTATGGACTTTATAGGTAAGTGATTATATATACGTGGTGCCATACCGAAAATGCTTTTGGAATACAGGGCCGTCTTTTTAGGTTTGCAACAAATTTTATCACTATGCCTCTTACTTTTGTATTTATCAAAAAGATGTTTGTTACTTCTTGCAAAGCTAGCAATCTCATAAATGTAAACACACGGCAATGTTAAAATATTATATTTGACAAAATATGGTCTGCAGCTGTCAGTCTGTTTGATATTAAACATACCCCTGATACACCGCTTTTGCGCCTTAAATGCAGTTTCCTTATCGGTGGAATTACCCCAGAATATAATACCATACTGAATCAAAGAGCCCACGTAGCCATGGTATGCTGCAAGTACTGCAGAAGTGTCAACCGTTTTTGCCAGCATATGTAGGGCGTATGATTGCTTGCTTAGTTTTTGATTTAAGGCATCAACATGTGTCTTCCAGTTTAAATTATAATCAATTGACATGCCTAAGAATTTTGTGATTGCTATCTCATTTATTCTGTTTCCTTTATATTCTATATTAATGTCATTAAATTGGGCTTTACGATTGCGAAATATCATAATTTTAGTTTTGTCAAAGTTCATTTTTAAATTGTTACTAGTTAGCCATTCTATAATATCACTTAGAGTGTTGTTTATATCATGTTCTAGGGATAACTTGTCCTTACTTGCAAATACCACAGTACTATCATACTTTCGGAAGGTCATTTATATAAATGATGAAAAGTAGAGGGCCCAAAACACTCCCGTGTGGGACGCCTTGTTTGATTTCTCTGTATTCTGAAGTATAGATAATTTCAGTACTTGTTTTCGTGCATACGCGAGTTACTAACAAATAAACAATTCTTTTGACAATTTTTGTTGTAAAAAGTTGAAAAAAAAAAATTGAAAAAAAAACAATTTTTTCACTTCTATTGTCAATTTTTTCAATGGTCACAAATTCTAATTGTCGTTTCGATTTCAAACTATGATATTATGGCCCGCGTGAGCTCTTTTATAAATCATTGTTGACAAGAAGTTATTTCGTACTCATTATAATATATTATGTTTGATTTAGAAAATGTGTTATTGGTATTATTTAACAAGTATCAACCTGCCACAAAAAAAATATATTTCGTACTAAGATAACATGTAAACAGTACTGCAGTTTTGAGACGCGGCGCGGCAGGCCGTGGGGTACTGTTTTATTATAATTTTGTAAGGATAAGAATTTTATCCGCTTGAAAATTCTATTTTTACAGAGCATTTTATACTGGAGAATTATTGTAAACAGATATTGACTAATAAAATCCACATCTTTAGTTTATAAATCTTAACTCGATAAAAAACTGTTTAGAATTTTTTTATTAGCACGCTTCCATTAGTTTTATTTGTAACTAACTCTATTATAAAATATTGGAAATCCTTCCTCTATGGGTAGTACAGTGCTTATTTAGTTTTTTAAAATTATTGTTTATTTTAGGTAGTTATTAAATATTTTCATCTCATGTATAGTAGGTAAGAGATTTTTGCTTTAAAGTTACTCTTAGTGTAAAATATGCACTGGTTGCGGTTCACTAATGTTTTACCGAAACAGCATTGACAAATTTTCAGATGACAACCAACTTTTCGTATACTATTTATTTCACAAACAACTTGTTCCGCAAATGTTTTATTTTATAAACACTCGCTTTACAAACATTTATTTGGCAAATGCTTCTCCTTAAAAATGTTCAGATGATATTTAATCATTTATACGTTTTTCATTTCATATTTAGATCCTTCTGCAATAATCACGTTTATACTAAATATCATTTTATGACACATTTTCTAAACCACTCACAAAATGATCATGACGGTATTGTTTTGCATAATTTATTAAACACCCTCCCTAAAACTATTACTGCAGTAACATACGGTAGATGTGAATAATTTCTTTTCATATAATCTTGTCGTTTCTGGCGTAGGGGGGTCACAGTTCTAACCTAACCTAACCTATCCTTTCTTTTTTAAATAATTTACCTAAAAGATTAGGTTGACTGGTAAGAACCAGTTCCACTTCAGATTATGTACTAACCTACTATAAATAATGTATTTTTTTATTATTCAATATGTAAAACGATTTTATTCCAAAAGTTGTTATAAAATGTAAAATGAAATAAAAATGAATTGTTTGTCAAATAATACGTTATCAAACAAAAGTTTATGGAATAAATGTTTTGTTAAGTGAATTATTTGCCAAACTTGTAGTTGTATAATGAGGAAATGACAAATCATGTATTTGCCAATCGTTGGTTGTCAAGTGAAATTTTGTGAAATATTTTTTGGTGAAATGACAGGGCACCACTGGTTGCTTGTGGGTTCTTTATAACTCACTTAGGATTTGCCTATTTTTTCAGAAAAAAAACAACAATTTAAAATTTAAATTATTTTATTTTTATGCATCTTTTCAAGATTGTCCAAAAAACATCATAGATATTTATATTGAAAAAAATACATAGAAAGAAAGAAAAACTGTCTATTTACATAAAAATTATGCACATTATCTAAGTAAACAAAAATTAAATGTCAACAAAAACCAAATAATATTAGAATCATAAAATAAAACAATTATCATAATAAATAAATGAAAATCAAATTTTAAATTTTAAATTTTAAATAACCCTTTTAATAAAGCACCTCCATAATGGGGATGAAATCCTTCCCGCTACAGTCCTCAGGATTTCGTTACGGCTGCCACGCAATCTGCAGATCAGGGATACCGTTTTTTTGCGAATGATGGCATGAAAACCATCAGTATGATACTGTGCAAACATCCCCGATGCACAACAGAAACGAGGCAGCCCCAACAACATCCTGAAGGTGTTGTTATACTGGACGCGCAGGACATCCAGCGACCTTTTGGTGTGATTGACCCACAGATTTCCCGTATAAAAGCTTTGACAATACGCTTTGAACAGCGTAATCTTTACTTGTTCAGAGCAGCGGGAAAACCTGCGGGCCAACATGTTACCTCTGACCGCTAAAGCCCTGCGCTCCCTCTCAATGTCCAGATCGTCATCAAGACCTTCGGTAATTAGATGCCCCAGGTATTTAAATTTCTTGACGCGTTTTTTGCACAAGCCATTTAGGGTAATATTATGTGAGGACTCAGGGCATCCACCAGCGGCCTTAAATACCATATACTCCGTCTTTTGTGCATTATATATAAGACCATGTGCACCAGCATATTTCTCACATACTCTTAACAACTCTCCGAGACCTCTCATCGTCGGGCTCAGCAGCACCATGTCGTCCGCGTAGCTAATGTTATTGACACAGACGCCATCTATCGAGCAACCGACACGCATGCTCGACGATGAGGTCATTAATGTATAAATTGAAAAGCTTGGGCGACGTCAAACCTCCCTGTCTCACCCCACTTTCCAACCTATATGCCTCAGAGAGTGTATGATTCCACTTTACAAAATTAGTTTGGTGAGAATACCAGTACTTAAACACATTGAGCACCTCCACCGGCACACCCGTGCTCCCCAACCTTCTCCAAAGCAGACCGTATGACACAAGATCAAAAGCCTTGGAGAGGTCCAGGAAACACGCATACACCGGCGTCATATAGTATTGCACAGTATGCTTGACACCAACGATGGCAGCTTCCGTGGATAGCCCAGGCCTAAACCCAAACTGCGCGTCATGGATAACGCGCACGCGCGCGCGCGCGTGCGTATTTATGTTAAGGAACGAACAATTTAAAAAAATATGTATTTTTAGTATTGGTAAATGTTTAAATAGAATAACAAAAATTACACAGTTTGCCTAATGTAACTTAATCACTTACTGTAATTATAGCTAGGAGCATTATGTAAAATTAATTATCCGCCACAAAGCACCGGAACCATAATTAATTACTATTCCTTAATATTATTTGTAGATAATGAAACAAAACAAATCTTATGAATTCACAGTTTAATGTAGAAAGTACACAGATTTATGAATAGTACAAAGTTGTATAATCAGTTCCGTATTTTTTTATTTTTTATGCATTTTAAAATCTTATTATAAACTAACTAAAAAAAACAATTCGTGTTTGTACAACCTGGGGCCTTACCACAATCTTTTACAAAACATTCTTATTTCGATAACGTTTTGTTTCAAGCTTATAATAACATTACTCATATTCGTACCATGAACTTCAACTTTCAATATTGTTTTATTCCTGCTAAAGTGCTGGGAAAGAACGAACTACTTCTAGGATTTGTCTATTGCCTGCTATAGTAGAAAAGAAACAACGCTATATGAACTGTATAACGCTGTCCCTTTCACACATCGGTCCGAATTCCTACTATGACGTAGAATTGAGTAAATTATTATTATTTATTTATTTTAAAACATTACTTTGTAGTAGGATCTAATTGTTACGAGTAATTTCCATAAAATTAACCCAAGTATTAAAAGATTTTGCTTTTTAAACAGAAAAAATAAAATAAAAAAGAGGCTGCGGCTAAATTGTGACAATAAGAATCGGAACAATTCTGTTCTTGTCAGCAATGTCAGCTGTCTATAACGCGAACGGAATTTAAAAGTCAAAAAATTTAAAATTGATTTTTTTGTGTTTAAACTTATTTTATTTCATCTTAGTTACTTAAGATCAGTGTCTCACTAGCATTTTGTAGTCAGTTGGATGCAAAATCATCATGGAATCAAGGTAAGGTTAAACATGGTAACTCAGTGAATAAGTTTATAACAAGGAAATATTTATATGTAAACAATGTTTTGATTATGATAGTTCGAAACAATATGTTTTCAGACTCAGTTATAAGTGTTTTGTTATTAATTTTGCAGCCGAAGAGTTAATCCTGGCGACAGCTAGAGATACTCTGTGAAATTTTAAATTCCAATGGATCAACAACTACTGCCAACGATCGCTATGACAAATATGGAAAAAACAATGTCTTCAAATACTGGGAGAAGATATTGGCCAGGGATATGCCAGGTGTTCAGGTGGAACTAGTAAGTAGTTAAGCATAATTTATAATATAAAACAAAGATAAAAAGGGTATGCTTACATGGTTCGGTCATGTTGAGAGGAGGAGTGAAATACGGAGACAAAAGATATTTTTATGGCAGAGGTGAGTGGCAACGCAGGGAAGGGTCGCCCTAGGAAAACCTACACTGACATTATTGGTTAGGTTCTTCAGAAAGGTCAGGTGCGCAGTACTCTTAACCGGCTTGCTTGTATGACGAGATGTATGAATGTAGGAGGTGGCGTTCTTTGGTTTTTGCCTACCCTTTAGGAAAAACATGTGCTATGTGTGTGTGTTAGCCCTGTCGGCGAAGAGACCCGTCGGCGAAGAGACCCGTCGAAGTAGAGTCTTGTCAGTGTTCAGTCTATCGCCGTTTAGTAATACACTCTTTAAATTATAAACAACAAATAAAACTTATTTTGTTTCAGGATCTTAAATGCCGTCTTCCCCACAGCCGCTGTACAAGAGTTTCACAAGTAACCAAACCCTGCTGCAGAGTGTTGTTGGTACTACGTGGCTGTTCGCTCGCATTGTTTTGTGGCTGTGATTAGGCTTCCCGAATCACATCATTGTTTAATGGTTTTACAGATATTATGTTAGCCCTATTGCAAGTGTCATATTTATAATATAACTTAACAATTGTATACTCGCGTATATTATTATTTGATTAAAGAAATTTTATATTTTTGTTTAAACTTATTGGTCTCTATTTACTTTTGCTTATTTCCAATACCCGTATACTAAAATCTCTAGAAATATAATTCAATCGGCAAGTTTACGTAAATAAACACATTTTACTTATCCCTTATAGGATTATTTTGTTATACGTTTGTCTGTCTGTCCGTCTATCAAGACCCTTTTTCTCAGAACGCGTGGAGGTATCAAGCTGATATTAATTTCAAATACTTAGGTCTACTACCCCTTGAAGCAGTGAAAAAATTAAACTTCTGAGTAAATGTAAAATACATATTTAATATAAACTAGCTTCAAGCAAGCACGTCGTATACACGTCTCATCGGCCGGCGTCGTGTTTCGCTGCGAGGTGCTACGTAATCGATCTCGGAAACATCGGTATACGACACTCGGCCAAAAATCCTCTTCTTATCCTCAAAACCACGAACGATCTATAGTTGATGTCGTGGCGCGATTCCAACTTTTCAACCCTCCAGAGTCCAATTGATCTTCACTCTGATAGATTCCACGACTTCCTCAACCTTCGTGGAGCATTGTAGACGTGAAACTTACAGCTGCGACGTAGCCACAGCAGGACCCAGCAGCATGTGCAGCTTTTTTTCGTACGTAGTTCAGCATTGGATTCTTCTGAAACCTCTATTCTGGAGTGCACCTTGGTTATCTCCACTTTCAATGTAGTAATGTCCTTTAGAAGCGTATATATAACGTCGATGTGATCTAACGTGACGAGGCAGTTTACTGAGATTTCTTGCCACGAATTATTGCACGCCATCCGGGTCTGTCCTTTTCAACATGTCAATGACATCCGGAAGGCATTTCCATCATTTCCATCTCTGCGGCGAGACGGCATCTGGTACAGCTTTTCAAGCGACTGGAACAGCAACAGTTTACCACTGCTGATCTTGTCCTCCTTGAAATTGGACCTAATATCTGCAGGACGCTGACCTCGTGCATGTAGTCAACAGCATGAACTAAAAAAACCACAATGGAAAACCAGCATTTCATTGACTAGTGAGTTGTTTGGAACTAAGTTTCTCCGGTCAGCGGCGATGGCCGCGCAACATGCGAATAAAATTCATTACGTGCAACGCACTGCACTCCAAAAAACTACATTTAAATATATAAATTTGCAAAACAATAATACTTCCGTCGAGTCTGAGGAACTTTTTTATGAATGCTAAATTTGACATTAAAACAATATTGCTGGTTGTCAAAAGTCACGTCGTGGTAGGAAAACGAATGAACTTTTAGGGGTGACGTCACAAAAACTGCTAAGAAAATAACATTATTTTAACCTTATTATAAGCTTACTTTAAGGACGTCATGGTGGCGCCTCCTGCCGGAGGCTTTACGCCGGAGTCGTGCGGTCCATGGCCCTCTACGGGGCCCCTGTGTGGGCCCCTACCATCAGGCGGCGGCCACCAGCCAAGTTGGTGGCATGCCAGAGGGTCATGGCCATCCGGATAATCCGGGGATACCGTACGGTCTCCGGCGAAGCGGCAAGCCTCCTTGCCGGATTGCCGCCGTGGGATCTGGAGGCAACAGTCCTCCAGCGCGTCTACGAGTGGCGTGTGGACGCGCAGCGCCGGGGCGAAACCCTGCTGCCGCGGCAAATCGTGGCACTGCGGGGCGAGCTCCGGTGCGATCTCATGGCGGAATGGGAGATGCGACTGTCGCAACCCAAGTTCGGGCACGCCGCAATCGCGGCGGTAAGACCCCTCTTTGAGGAGTGGCTGGAGAGGCGCTACGGCGTCCTCACCTACCGCCTGACGCAGGTCCTCACCGGACACGGTAGTTTCGGGAGGTTCCTGTGTCGGATAGGGCGGGAGGAAACGCCCGGGTGTCACCACTGTGTGGATCGCCCGGAGGACACGGTGGAGCATACGGTGCAGGACTGCCCCGCTTGGGCAGACCACCGCCGTGTCCTCACGGAGGCGATAGGCGGCGGCGACCTCTCGCGTCCGGACCTGGTTCAGGCCATGCTCCGGGGCGAGAGGGAATGGGATGCAGTCACCTCCTTCTGCGAAGCAGTAATGCTAGCGAAGGAGGAGGCGGGCCGCGTGAGGGAGAGAACCACCTCACGCCCCAGCCGCCGCGGGAGACGCCCAGGGCGTCGGACGTCGCGAGGCGACATCCGGCCACCGTAGGCGCGGGCTTGCGGACGGCGAGTAATGGGTAGCTCGCCGTCCGATCAAGGACCAAGCCCGGGTCGACGGCGCGTTCTGTTCGCGCGCGCCTCAAAGAGCTGTCAGCACAGGGACGGGGCCCCCAACGGGGCCAACGCCTGCCGGGGTTGCGGGACGTCTTAACAGGATACCGTGGCCCCGGAACGTAAAGGGCAACAGAAGGAACAGGGTGGTTTTTTAGTCAGTAAAAGTCTGACAGTCCCTTCCGCCCCACCCAGGGCGGAAGGAGTCATTTGATGATTTTTACCACCTCAAAAAAAAAAAAAAAAAAAAAAAAAAAAAAGGACGTCATGGTACGAAAACTCAAAGTAATATTATAATAACATTGTTTTAAGAGCTTGTGGTTGGCCCCCTGTTCCGAACATGAAACAATCGTAAACCAAATAAAATAAGCACTGTTTCTAAAATAACACCTTTACAGTTTTTCCCCTAAAAATGGCAATATCAATGAGGAGCAGCTCCTTAGTACCACGGGACCCATTCTTACATTCATTTCGAGAGCTAAATTTAACAAACATATTGAAGACAATTCTATCATGTCTGCCTCTCAAAATGGATGTAGGAATGGGTCCCGTGGTACTAGGAGCTGCTCCTCATTGATATGGCCATTAACCAGCAGGTTCGACGTTCTCGAAAGGATCTGTCGACATGCTGGATAGATTATAAGAAGGCCTATGACTCGGTGCCACATACATGGCTTATGAGGGTGTTGGAGTTGTACAAAGTAGATGCAACTTTACGCACCTTCCTAATGTAATGTATGGAGCAATGGAGGACGGACCTTCGCTATCCAGGATGTAGGCAGATTCGAGAGAGCAGCGAACCGATAAGGATAGAGCGTGGTATATTTCAGGGCGATAGTCTGAGTCCTCTGTGGTTTTGTTTAGCCTTGAAGCAGCAGTTTAGCCTCCAAGCACACTGCTGGAGGGTTCGGGTCTGGGCTATCGGTTGAGAAGAGGTGGTCAGGTCATATCTCACCGTCTTTATATGGATGATCTGAAACTCTTTGCCCCCAACAATTCGCGACTGATGGAGCTACTGAAGGTAACGGAAACTTTCAGTAGTGCCATCAGGATGGAATTTGGTGTGGACAATTAATGTGAAGCGAGGGGAGATTATGGAATCTGTGGGAACCCAACTCTCGGATTCCATAAACCTTAGATCCCTTTCCTCAACTGAAACTTACAAATATTTGGGTATGTCGGAAGCGTTAGGCATCAATGCTGCCGATATGAAACAATCGTTGAGGGAGCGCTTCTTTGGCCGCCTGAATAAAGTATTAAATAGTCTTTTGTCAGGCGGAAACAAGGTGCGCGCCTTCAACGGTTGGGTCATGCCGGTTTTGATGTACTCTTTCGGCGTACTCAAATGAACTCAGACGGAACTTGATGCCCTGGATAGGAGGGTCCGCACATTGTTGACCGCAAATCGGATGCATCACCCACGGTCATCGGTAATGAGACTGTATGTCCCGCGGAAGTGTGGAGGTCGAGGCTTTTTAAATGCCTTGACCCTGCACAACCGTGAGATATGCAGTCTCAGGGAGTATTTCCTAAAAGCCGACGTGGGGATGCACCGAGATGTGGTCTTAGTAGACAAGGGCCTCACCCCGCTCTCCTTAGTGAATGAGAACTGGCGCAAATCTGTAGTATTGGATACTAATGATCGCATGGAGTTATGGAAGAGCGAGGAGCTTCACGGGCGCTACTACCCGGCCCTACATGGGCCTGATGTTGACTTTATGGCGTCCGTATCCTGGCTGCGCTTTGGTGACCTCTTTGGGGAAACCGGAGGTTTTGTCTGTGCAATTATGGACGAAGTTGTAATGACGAACAACTACCGGAGATATATTGTGAAGGACGATACGGTTGACATTTGTCGGGCATGCCACCGTCCCGGGGAATCAATCCGGCACATTATATCTGCGTGTTCTCGTCTGGCTAACGGAGACTACTTGCATAGGCATAACCTAGTAGCCAGCATTATCCACCAGCAGCCTGCTCTTAAATACAGTCTTGTGGAATCGGAAGTACCCTACTACAGGTATGTGCCCAACCCAGTTCTTGAAAATGGCAATATCACATTATATTGGGATTGATCTATCATCACTGACAGGACTATTGTTGCCAATAAGCCTGACATAGTGATGATAGATCGATTAGAGCGTCGCGCAGTGATTGTGGATATAACAGTCCCGCATGACGAGAACCTCGTGAAGGCTGAGAAAGATAAACAAATGAAGTATCTTGACTTGGCTCGCGAGGTTGTCGACATGTGGGATGTGAGTACATCAATCACTGTGCCGATAGTCGTGACGGCCAATGGCATTATAGCCAAGAGCCTCGACCATCACCTTAGGAGGCTCTCGTTGGGCGGTTGGATCAAGGGCTTGATTCAGAAAGCGGTACTCCTGGACACGGCGCGTATTGTTAGGAGATTACTTTCTCAGGAGCCCTGACCACCGGTGGCTTGGACCCTGTTCCCGACGCTGGTGGGATAGTATTTTTTATATTTTTAAATGTTTTTATATATTTTTTAAAATAATATTTAAAAATTGAATTGTATATGTATATTAAATAAATAAATGGAAAAATAATAATACGCAGATTGACAGAACGCAGCACAACTCTGATCTTTCAAGACACTTTAAATTCTTCAATAAGACTTTTATCCTCCTAGAACAATTATAATTATTAACACTTTACTATCGTATAAATTATGAGATCTTCGTTATACGAACTTAATCGAATCAGCCTTACAAATTAATTATCACCTATGTATCAATTTACGTATGTGACTGCCTCGTTGGTCTAGTGGTCGCAAGCGCGACTGCTGTGCATGAGGTCTTGGGTTCGATTCCCAAGTCGGGCAAAGTGTTACTGGGTTTTTCCATGTGGAATTTCTCAGTAGCAGCCTCGGAGTCTGGATTTGTGCCCGGTTGATGGCAATAGGCTCGCCCCCTATTACATGGGACTAAAACATAACTGGCGAAATGTGTACACCTCTGCCTAACCCTTCGGGGATTACAGGCGTGATGTTATGTTATGTTAAATCGTAATATTTAAAAAAAAAAGTAAAAGTTTGTTTCTGTATCACTCGAACATAATTCTTCCTAATCGATCAAAATTTTTGCTTCTTTTGATAGGAAGGAATCGTTAGGAAAATGACCATTTTATATCTCAAGGATTCTTAAAACAATAAAAATTGCAAAAATATATTACGTAAAAAAATCGCATAATAGAAAGTAAAGTTTTTAAAGTGGATCTCATATCAATTTCAAGAAATTTTGAAAAAATATAACAAGAAAACTGTGAAGGATCGCAAATCTATATTTTTAACGTCTCTATTTGGGCCACCTGCTGAATGTTAAAATTAAATTATAAATAATTAAAAAACTATTATTTGTCGCTGCTCCTCCCGCGTCTATAACTGCATCGCACCGGCTACGCATGGACCTAACTAAGACTTCACACAAGTTTGAACCCCTTAATGTATCCCAAGCTTGTTCGCAATGGGTGACAAGTGCTTCCTTGTTTCAATGCAAACAAATCGTTCCGAATAGTTTGCATATAAACATCAAATTCTTGTGCGAAATTGCGAGTAGGTGTAAATGGGCTTTCTTGAAATTTGGCTATCATGTTGGCCAATTGCCCTTCGTTGATAGCCCGAGGTCGAGGTGCACGAACGCGCTGAGTTAGATCTTCTTCTTCATATCTACGCACCCAACGGCGCACTGTGGTTCTCTGTAAAAAAAAGTAACAATTAGGTTTTTGATCAATTTTTTTTTGTGATAAGTGGAAAGATTATATATAAATTTTATAGTAAAACTATTTTTAATTCTTTATTTTCGCTATAGTCCTAAAGTTATTTCAAAATAAAAAAATACTTTTGAATCCAGTACCGAAAACCCCTGAATAAATACGTGCGCGCGTGACGTCATAACGTTTAGCTGCCAGACGAAGTAAGTAAACATTAAGTATGAAGTCACAACTATAGTCACGTGATATTTTTTGAAATTTTATCAATTTTTAATTGTTTATAATTAATTGAAATATATTTTTTAAGTTTTTTGCATTAAATATCAATATTATTAATAATATATTAAATACATAAAAATATCATTTTCTTTTTTTCAAATTCCCGTTTAGCATCGAATTGTCACATAATCTAGGAATTAAACAATACATTACTAGAAGTATGCAAAAGGATTAAGTTATTATTAAATAAACTCTAACTTTTTAAATATCTATTTAAATAACATTGTTATCTGTATTTTATATGGGTAGTAGACCACAAACAGATATTTAACAATGGCATTGTAGTAAATTCCAACATTGTGTTAAACTCTCCCAAGCAAATTTGTGCATTATTGTTAACGACTTAAAATGAAGGGCCATTGTTTAAATAGGTGTTGAAAGATTTGTTATCGGGTCATAAAATGTCCAACCTATGTCTTTCAACGCGCCGATATAAAAAAAAGAAAGGAAAAACAAACATCTTTTTAAATTGACTGCCTCGTTGGTCTAGTGGTCGCAAGCGCGACTGCTGTGCATGAGGTCTTGGGTTCGATTCCCAGGTCGGGCAAAGTGTTATTGGGTTTTTCCATCAGGAATTTCTCAGTAGCAGCCTCGGAGTCTGGATTTGTGCCCGGTTGATGGCAATAGGCTCGCCCCCTTATTACATGGGACTAAAAACATAACTGGCGAAATGTGGGTGTACTGATTTGTACACCTCTGCCTAACCCTTCGGGGATTACAGGCGTGATGTTATGCTTTTTAAATTCATATTTTGAATATTATCTTAACGTAATTTCTTATTTTATTTTCGCAAAATTCTAAGTTATGTATTTTATTATTATTTATCGTTAATTAGTGATCTACTTCGACTTCGCGCGGGTCTTACTAATCTCTAAAATGCACGGCTTTGCTTTATAATAATTTGCATGCGCATAAATACCTTCCAAAAAAAATCTCTAAATGAGAGTGAGAACCCATGTCAAAATCCGTTGCATTGTTTAGAAAAAAAATAGCGAAGAATTAGACAGACAGACAGAAACAGCGACTTTGCTTATACTACGAGTATTTAGAGACTCGAGGTAGAGATTTAGTATGAAATATGTTCGCAGTCAGCAATCGTTAATATATTTGTGTATTTCTTTTACACAGAAACGCATAATACACGATTTCGTAAGAATAAAATTTCTAATAACAACAACAAATATACGAAATATAAAAAATGCATGTAGGTTTCTTTTAGGCAAATATAATATGTGAATTAATAAAAATTTGTTTGTAACCTACCATTTATCTATAAAACTCTGTTGTCGGGCCGACGCCAACGTCGCCGTCGGCTCGCGAAACAATAACTTTTAATTGGGTCTGTGAATTACGGTAACAAAAGAAAAAAATTGAGATCTATATAATAATGCAAACAATAAATATATAGCTCAGTAAAGGAAACCAATATGCACTTAATTAAATTCTATCTCCAGATAAAAAAAATCACTTACTTGTAGATTTAACTCCAGCGCAATTTGGGATATATTAAATCCTTGTCTATGGAAGACAATGATTTCATTTCTTTCTTCCTGATTAAATTTCGGGTTGTCATCTTAATAACAAAACACAGCCCACAGGTAGTCACGATACACAGTCCAGGATACGAGCAAGGGTCAAAAAGAGTTCCACGATCACAGTCCGGTATGCAAAGCAAAGGTCACAGGCAATCAGTACGATAGAAATAAACAGGTCGTAAAATAAAATTGGGATAAAAACGGGAAGCGTGAACAATTAGCGAGATGCAAATTGGCACTGGCTAATGTTTGTTGATATTTTTGCCGCACGCACTTACTGCACTCACACAAATATGTATTGTCTCTAATTGGGTGGAGCAAGGAAGGGGCGTGGTCTGTCACTATTTGCGCTTCCGCAGGACTATTTTCTTAACTGAGCATGCTTAAGTTTGGCCGATAGTACATGCAAGGAAATAGAGGTTGGAGACTTGTCAGAAAAACTAAACACAATACTAGAAAACTACAGAATACATTCAACTCATGAAGAACCAAACACAACACTCATACACTTTTTAGATACCTACACTTAAACAGAAACACACTCTTGTTAACAGTAGAGTAAACAGGTACACCAATTGCACACTTCGCATAACTCAAAATAATAAGTTTAGGAACAACGAAAAGCGGTTTTATCGAACACTAAAAAATTCTACCACAAACCAAACAGTACCCAGCAATGATGAAATTAACACAAACAATAGTTTCCCACCAATAGATGAACTTAAACAATTTTGGTCAAGAATATGCGAGAGGCCAATATGTCACAACGCAGAAGCTGAGTGGATTAAAAAAGAGGCAGAAAATCACTTGCATATTGAGGAAATGATATTCGAATATGTCCCAATAGATACTTTCCATGATGTCCTTCAGAAATTACACAACTGGAAAGCACCAGGTTCTGACTACATTCATAACTTTTGGTATAAAAAATTTACACACACTCATAGCGGAAGGAATTACGTATATGATACCAAAAGATAGCAACGACAGCGGCAACCCAGCAAAGTACAGACCAATAACATGTCTACAGACAATATATAAAATTTTCGTGCATTACTCAAACCATTTACAAACATCTTGAATCAAACTCAATATTATCAGAAGAACAAAAGGGCTGTCGAAAATTTAGTCAGGGCTGTAAAGAACAACTAACAATAGACTCAGTAATACTCAAACAGGTTCAGCGACAGAAAAAAGATCTATACACAATGTACATAGACTACAAAAAAGCGTATGATTCTGTTCCACACACATGGCTACTAGACATTTTAAAAATATACAAGACTAGCTGACCCGTGCCCACTTCGTTGGGCGGTAACCATTTTCTTGTGATGAAATTATGAGTGTGGTTCGGTTAGTACTGAGTGCTATGATTTATTTCCTGCCTAAAGACGCTGCGCACGTTCAGCGCTAGATTCCCGAGCACGGGCCTGCGATGTTCTCGCGCTCTGGCTAGCGAGCCTCTGCGAGCGCTCAGCGCTAGACTCCCTATCCCTTGTTGCAGAGACATGCTGCCTTAAATCACTGAGACGCTGCGCACGTTCAGCGCTAGATTCCCTAGCGCGTGCTTGCGAAATAATTTCTCTATTCCTCGAGAGGCGCTGATGATTTTCAAGAGCAGGCTCTTCCGTACGGCGTACTCGAGCTGCTCTGGGATGTCTGACTGGAGAGTTGCGATTTCCTTTTAGGCATGATAAACAATCGCTGAAACTGTCCGATATCCCAAAAAAAAGAAATATGGGTAAATGGATAAAACGTCCGTACAAAGCATGTTCTTATGTGGTTCGTGAATGGACGGCGGCATTTTGCGATTTAGTAATTTTATATTATCTTCGAAACGATTTAACCAATTGACATACTGTTTTGGGCAAATCGTATGTCTATGATGTTCTTGTGATGATAATAATATTTTTTTCGATAAGGTTTAATATTTTGTTGTTTAAAAAATCGTCCAAAGGTAAGTACGTCGAAAAATTTTCGTCGAAAAAACTTTTTTTAACACATAAAAGCTAATATATCTGCTAAAATTTAAAAGATAGAAAGATGGTGTGGACTTTTTTGTAGAACTATTAAAGGCGGACCAGGCTGCCATACATTGTTTTCAATTATATACAACTGTTAAGGCAGCGCATGCAAATAACTTTGTTGTAAGAGCAATTTTTTTCCGCCTGGCTATACAAAAATTGAGATAGTTCGGCTAATATGCATGATATCTTTATAATAGCCTAAAGCACTCACGAATAATGTAGCTTTCTACCAGTGAAAGAATTAGAAGAAGAAGAAAATTAAAATCGGTTCATTACTTCCGGAGATTACCCCCTACAAACAAACTTACAAACTTACAAACATACAAACTTACAAACTTACAAACAAATTTTACCTCTTTATAATATTAGTATAGATAAACCCCCAAATTATTGCATTTTTTAATAATACAATGACACAATGGACAACACGCTTACATCTCACAACATCTACGGGAATTGTGGAGACAGAGCCCATTAAAATCCAACGAGGTATATTCCAAGGTGACTCACTTAGCCCACTATGGTTCTGTCTTGCTTTAAACCCCCTATCAAACCAATTAAATTTATGAATGCCAGGATATAACCTACACTTTAGTAAAACCACAGAAGACAAACTGACTGACAGACGGAATTGTAAAATTAACCACCTTCTTTATATGGACGACATAAAATTGTATGCGTCTTCACCAGAGGACTTAAGTAAACTTGCAGACGCCACAGATCAATTTTCGAGTGACATAGGAATGGAATTCGGAATTGATAAGTGTAAAATCAATTCAGTCAGAGCAGGCCAAACATACCAACATTCATATACCACACTGACAGGTGAAAACATAGATTCCTTAGATGAAAACGGTACATACAAGTATTAAGGATATATTCAGGCTAAGCAAATTAAACATAAAACTATTAAAAATAAACTTATGCATCAAATTAAACATAGACTCAATAGCATCTTAAACACCCAACTACACTCTAAACACACTGTCAAAGCAATAAATAGCTACGCAATCCCCGTCCTTACATATTCTTTTGGTATAATAGCCTGGACTAAAACGGAACTTAAAAACCTACAACGAGTCATTAACACTATTTTGACTAAACACAGAAAACACCACCCTAGATCTTGCGTAAAACGACTAACACTACCAAGGAAAGAAGTAGGACGAGGTATAATAGACATAACAAACCTACACAACAAACAAATTAGTACCCTAAGAAAATATTTCCACACTAAAAGCAACACATCTACCCTACACAAAGCATAATGACCGAAATCTGACCCCACTAAACATGTTTGTCAAAACTACCCAAAATAACGAGATACAGACTGACAAACAGACAAAGATACTGGAATGGACCCAGAAGTCACTTCATGGACGACATCGCCAAGACCTGTGCCAACCTAACGTCGACAAATTAGCATCGAACAAATGGCTCAGGAGAAGAGAGTTGTTCCCTGAGACTGAAGGGTTCATGACAGCAATCCAAGATCAGGTTATAGTAACCCGTAATTACCAAAAGCACATTATGCGTGCTCCCCTTCCATCAGACATTTGTAGACGATGTCATAGCGCATCTGAAACTATTCAGCACATCACTGGAGCTTGTAAAGCAATCGTTCAGACCGACTATAAACACAGACATGACCAAATAGCCAACATAATTCACCAAAAACTAGCAATAAAATATAAATTAATCACAACACCCCCAGTACCTTACTACAAATATAGCCCTGAAACGATTCTCGAAAACGCAACACACAAGCTATACTATGATCGGGCTATCCTTACAGACAGAACAACACATTACAATAGACCAAACATAACTTTACTAGATAAAAATAATAAAACCGCGCAAATTATTGATATAGCAGTACCAAATACACACAACCTACAAAACACAATAGCAGAAAAGTTATCAAAATATAGAGACTTAAAAATAGAAATTAGCCGAATGTGGCGACTAGGTAGCGTTGCCATCATTCCTGTAGTACTGTCAACTACGGGTGTCATCCCCAAACAACTGCACAATTGTTTAAAAACTTTGGACTTAGCTCCCTCAACCTACCAAACCCTACATAAAGCTGCTATCCTGAACACTTGCAGAATTGTAAGAAAATTCCTGCAAAACGACAATGACCCTCAAATAACACACACACACCTACCGCCACTCACCCACATACACGATCAAAGGCATGCAACACAACCTCTCACCACATAATCGCACCACACATTATCATCGAACACTTAGGTTAATATTTTTAGGTTAGCACTTTGCTTCGGCCCGTGTTATCCTTTAAAACCGGCACATCAAAGCCGAGATACAAAAATGTATATCAACAAATAATAATAATATTAATCTATATCTATACTAGTCTATACTAATATTTATTATTATATTATTATTATTATTTATTATATTATATATTTATATTATGTATTATATTATTATATCTATACTAATATTATAAAGAGGTAAAATTTGTTTATAAGTTTGTTTGTAGGGGGTAATCTCCGGAAGTAATGAACCGATTTTAAAAATTCTTTCACTGGTAGAAAGCTACATTATTCGTGAGTGCTATAGGCTATATATCATGCATATTAGCCGAACTATCTCAATTTTTGTATAGCCAGGCGGAAAAAAATTGCTCTTACAACAAAGTTATTTGCATGCGCTGCCTTAACAGTTGTATATAATTGAAAACAATGTATGGCAGCCTGGTCCGCCTTTAATAGTTCTACAAAAAAGTCCCCGACACCATCTTTCTATCTTTTAAATTTTAGCAGATATATTAGCTTTTATGTGTTAAAAAAAGTATTTTTCGACGTACTTACCTTTGGACGATTTTTTAAACAACAAAATATTAAATCTTATCGAAAAAAATATTATTATCATCACAAGAACATCATAGACATACGATTTGCCCAAAACAGTATGTCAATTGGTTAAATCGTTTCGAAGATAATATAAAATTACTAAATCGCAAAATGCCGTCGTCCATTCACGAACCACATTAGAACATGTTTTGTACGGACGTTTTATCCATTTACCCATGTATATAATTGAAAACAATGTATGGCAGCCTGGTCCGCCTTTAATAGTTCTACAAAAAAGTCCGCGACACCATCTTTCTATCTTTTAAATTTTAGCAGATATATTAGCTTTTATGTGTTAAAAAAAGTATTTTTCGACGTACTTACCTTTGGACGATTTTTTAAACAACAAAATATTAAATCTTATCGAAAAAAATATTATTATCATCACAAGAACATCATAGACATACGATTTGCCCAAAACAGTATGTCAATTGGTTAAATCGTTTCGAAGATAATATAAAATTACTAAATCGCAAAATGCCGCCGTCCATTCACGAACCACATTAGAACATGTTTTGTACGGACGTTTTATCCATTTACCCATATTTCTGTTTTTTTGGATATCGGACAGTTTCAGCGATTATTTATCATGCCTAAAAGGAAATCACAACTTTCCCGTCAGACATTCCAGAGCAGCTCGAGTACGCTGTACGGAAGAGTCTGCTCTTAAAAATCATCAGCGCCTCTCAAGGAATAGAGAAAATATTTCGCAAGCACGCGCTAGGGAATCTATCTCCGAGCGTTCACAGCGGCTTGCTAACCAAAGCTGGAAAACATCGCAGGCCCGTGCTCGGGAATCTAGCGCTCAACGTGCGCAGCGTCTCAGTGATTTAAGGCAGCATGTCTCTGCAACAAGGCATAGGGAGTCTAGCGCTGAGCGCTCGCGGAGGCTCGCAAGCCAGAGCGCGAAAACATCGCAGGCCCGTGCTCGGGAATCTAGCGCTGAACGTGCGCAGCGTCTTTAGGCAGGAAATAAATCATAGCACTCAGTACTAACCGAACCACACTCATCATTTCATCACAAGAAAATGGTTACCGCCCAACGGAGTGGGCATGAGTCATTGTAAATAAAAAACAACGGTATTTGGTTTAATTATCATAAAATGTTGGTTTGCCTGGAAACAAGATATCAGCCGCACGAACGAGCTCTTGTAGTTTTCGCCACTGAGGAGAATCCGTGTCAGTCTGGAACTTGATTCGGACGAGCGCCTTCTTCCACAGCTCGGCGGAGTCGGTAAGGCGAGCGTCGTCAGCCTTGTACACCTTACGTCGATGTAGTACTCTCCGTCGGTGCTCGTTGCTCGGCGCTCGCAGCCGCTGGCTACGCGGTTCGCAAAGAATGAAGTTAGGTGATCCGATGCATCTTCTTTGTGTGGGATGTTCCCGTTGTTACTGATGCCGAATATGTCGATGCCACTATTGACTTTTTTACTGAAACAATAACGGAAACTCTCATTAGTTAATGTTGAGAACGAGAGATGCATGCACAAAGAAAAACTATCTGCTGTAAAAATATAACAACTGACTCGGCTTTGATCAATACTGTATTCGATAAAATCAAATTTATCGATTCAAACAATAACCAAGTGAACCTGCACTTGTTTTAAAATAATATGTAATAATAATAATAATAATTTATTTGTACAAATAAGACAAAAGTACATAATGGTGTCTTATGATTAAGTTGTACAGCAGAGTCAAGGTCGAACGTCTGACTTCTAAACTAGGCAATAAGCCTGTGTCTTAGAAGCCAATGTTCCCCGCAAATACAGAGACAACTATTACAATAACAACAATCGTGCAAGTACTTCTAAGGTATACACAAATATCATGGGCATACAGTATATTACTAGTTAAGAAATTATTTTAATAAGGCTTTCAGTATCTTTATATGATAACTCTTGCAACCATTTCGTAAGAATATTTTTAATTTCATATTTTGTGCGAATATAAATAGTTAATATCTTATTTATTTTATTGTAAAGTCTAGAGCTTGTAGCAAGGAATTGGCGACTGGCAAATGCGGTACGGCATCTGACAGGATCACAGACAGGAAACCCTTTACGTCTCAACAGGATTCCTGGATCGAATGGCATTGTGGAGTGTCTACGAAGGACAGCACAGAGAATAAATAGCTGCCTTACAGTGAGAACCTGGGCCTCCGAATAAAGTTTAGCTGAACAGAAGTCTCTTCGCTTAAAATGCATTACTTTAAGAATAGCCCTTTGAGCTCGTTCAACAGTAAGCAAGGACGTTTTGTAGGTTCCACCCCAGACCGAGATGCAGTAGGTAAGTAAGGATTGGCAGAGGCTCTGGTATACTAGTAATGCTATTTCAGGATTAGCAGAATGCCTAAGCTCTCTGAAGATGTACATCAGTTTCCTGATTCGGGTACTTAACGCTTCAATGTGAGGTTGCCAACTTAGCTTATAGTCGATGAAGACCCCAAGATATTTTATGTCAGGAACCAGAGATACGAGCGGACAGTTGCAGCTATTATTGCTAACTGGACAGGTATGTGCTTTAACTAAGCCGGATTCATGAGGAGAAGAAGTGTTAGGTAAGGAAAAGCGAATAATTTTTGTTTTTGCGATATTTAGGGTCAAAAGATTTTCTGAGAGCCATTCCATTACCAAACGAAGTGCGTATTCAGCTCTTTGTTTTGCCATCATCCAGTCGGTGTCGAAAACTATCAATGCCGTGTCATCTGCGTAAGTAAATATGTCGCAATTCGGAACTTGGGTTCGACATAGGTCATTAATATATAGAAGGAACAGTGTGGGCCCAAGGATACTTCCCTGTGGGACACCGAAATTAATAATTTTAGGATCACTCGTAAAAGAGTCGATCTTCACACATTGCATACGATTGGACAGATAATCCCTAAAAATGTTTAATGCTGCGCCGCGCACACCAATTTGTTCAAGTTTCGATACAAGAATGGGAATAGATACCGTGTCGAACGCTTTAGATAGATCCAGGAAGACGCCGTAGCATTTCATTTTTCTATCAAATTTATCGACCAATGTTTTGGTAACGTCAACAACAGCATCCTCCGTCGATATTCCCGATCTAAATCCGTACTGGTTACTTGCAATGATGTTATATTTATTTAGAAAATTTGTCAGACTGTTGTTGAGAATTTTTTCAAGGATCTTCGATAGCGAGGTCAATACGGAGATGGGCCGATAATTAGTGACACTAGCTTTGTCTCCACCTTTGAAAACAGGATGCACTACAGCTTTTTTAAAAGCATCAGGGAAATTGCCAGTATCGATTGCTCGGTTACAAATATGTGTGATGGGAACAGTCAAAGAGAGACTCGACTGCTTGATTACTTTCGCTGGAATATTATCTTAGCCTGTGGCACAGTCACTACGTAGGGAGTCGAATAGACTTTTCACATGAGCTTCATCTATTGGCAATAATACGAGTGAGCTACACAATGGAGGACACACTGCTCTTACTTCCCCACGGCTTGAACTCGTAAGAGGAGTAACGTTAGAGGCCAGAGTTTGACCTAAGTCTACGAAGAAACTGTTCACAATATTAACTGAGGTTTTTGAATCGCTGGCAAGATGAAGCAATTCGTTGGGGCTCTGCGGTTTAGAAGAAGAGTTAGTGATGTCTTTTAAAGCCTTCCATGTTGCTTTTGAAATATTTTTAGCTTTACTTAGCTCAACTTTGTCATGATTACGCTTAAGTTTTTTTAGTAGTGAATTAAGAAAATTGCGATACCGCGTGTAGGTGACTTTTAGTGTAGAATTTTTTGGATTTATGGTAACTTTTTTATGTAACATGTCACGATTCCGTATGCAACGAACCAAACTTTGCGTCATCCAAGGTTTTAAGACACGTACTCTTCTTTGGACTCGTATAATTTGTGAATGTTTTGCTAAAATTTCTTGTATCATAGTAATTAATAGTTCAGCAGCCAAACCTGGATTCAACTCTTTCATGATCGGGTTAAAATCAGTGTTGTCTATATCATTTTTAATTGCATTATAATTATAGCGATGGTATGAGTAGGCATTGTTTTTCGTCAATTGGCCTTTGGTTTTAAGACACAAAATGATGGGAATGTGGTCAGTGATGTGAGAGTCAAGTAATATGATGCAAGCTGTTCCCTTTGTTTTTAAAAGGACGTGGTCCAAACAGTTCCCTGACCTCGTTGGTCGTAAATGGGCAGGCAGTAATCCCAGTGAGGCCGTCATGGTTAGATATTCGTTTGCGTGCTGATCATTGTTATACGGTTTTATATCTATATTCATGTCTCCAATAAGAACGATATTGTTATAATGTTTCAGACTATTTACAAGACTGTTAAGACTATTATAAAATTGTTCTAGGTTTTTATATGAGGGAGAGCGATATATACAAACAATAGCAGTACTATCTATGGTACAAACAAGGCAATTTGCTTCAAGATACGGGGGTTCATGTATTAAACTTGTTAAAGAAGCTTTGGAGTATATTACAACTCCATCATTTGATGACAGTTGTATCCCTAGATATCCGGCAAAGGCCCGGATACTTTGAGCCAGCACTCAGTAAAAACAACAATATCAAAAACAGTTTTTGTAGTAGCCAACATAGTTATAAACTGGTTAAAGTTTTTGATAATACTCCTTATGTTGACATGAATTATTTTAAGATTTGAATTTGGGTGGTCAATAAAATCACTACAAAGGTCAGGAGCACATTGATGAATGCTGGCTAAAGCGAAGTTATCGAGTTCCTTAATAGTAATTGCACGATTATAATTTTGTCAGTAGATATGTGACTGAAGTAAGTAGATAATTATTTACCTGGCACGAGCTACGGTTGTTGATTGTGACTGCATCTTGCGTTTCCCATTGCTGTCTGCAGCCGGTTTGCGGCTGGACTTCACTTTTTGTCCGGAGATCGATGCTTGCGAGTAATCACACTCAGAGTCTGACCTGAAATAAAGATAGGGAAAATTTAGTCACACAATTATTATTAATTATCTCAATGGAGTAGTGTCCATTGCGCAGGGCATACTATACAACACAAGTGTGTGCGCAAACATTGGTTCTCCCACATGCCTATGGGATAGCAAAACCATAGAGAGATCGGGTGCAGGATCGATGGCTTTACATGCTTTTCAAAGCACGGAAGACTGGATCGAAAATAATGACTCCTTCGAGGGATCGAGCTCGACATACTATGAGCAGTTCGGGTGATCTGTGAAGTAACGCGCCCACAAACAAACATAACTGTAAATTACAAGCGGATCACAAGTGTGAGCCATGACAACGAACAGAATATTTTATAAGACTTACATTTTGCAATCAGAAGTTCCACTCGGTTTGATGACTTGGTTGATGATGGCGGCAGCAGGTGGCTATCGACAATGTCGTCGCTGATATTGTAGACAACACAGACTGTTTGTATACCGATGATAACAGAGCACTTCGTTGCATTTGCAGAATGCGAATACTTGTAGCTTATAAGTTAAAATCAAATTATAAATAAAGCATGTTAAAAACACTTCAATCAATCTGGCATTGTTGTGTTGAAGTAACTTTTTCTATAGTCGGATTATACATGTACGTAAAATGAAGACGAAGGAAAATTTTATGCTGCATCGAATGTCGATGCAGCGAAATGAGCCAGGGCTGACTAAATGATAGCGAGCACGGAATCGTTACACTCCATTGATGTCATTATTTTATAGAAGTAAATAAATATTTCTAAGGAAGGTACTTATTTTACCATCTACGTTTAGGTCTTGTGTAGAAAAGATGAACTTATTGCCGTCAACCTAGTACTTTTCTAGACTTCCTGAAATAAATACATAATATTATAGTTCTCATAACTACACTAACAGCCATGAGTCAAACCATGGAAATCCATATCTGTCGATACGCTATGATATATTTTAATCGTAATAATGCATTGTGTAAATTTTGTATTTTGCTGATACATAGAATGATACTTAGTTATTGTCAACCCTAACTAAAAAAGCTGATTATTGTGAATGTGAAATAAATAATTAGGTTCAGGACACGTGTAACAATTGCGCAAAAACAAATTTTATGATGAAATACTTTTAGGCAAAAAAAAAATATAGTATAAAATATTATTTATTATTTCAAAGGTCTCTCGGAGTGAGCACCTTTCTAAACTGTCACAGAAAAATTAAGTCAATTATTAAAAATAAATATTTTATTGATCACACACCAGAAATTACATACGAACGATTTCATCAGGAGCAACGGTGTTCGGTATATCGTGGGGGGCCTGAAATAAACCTATTTGGATAAAGCAGATACATATACTTATGTATAAACCATTTCATATTGTGCAGGTAATTATCACATATCATTTTTGAATTTCAATTAACATAAAGGAATCGAGGAGGAATCGATAGGAGGATCTGGCGAAATGTGGGTGTACTAATGGGTACACCTCTGCCTAACCCTTCGGGGATTACAGGCGTGATGTTATGTTATGTTATCTATACTAATATTATAAAGAGGTAAAAGGACTATGCAAAAAATCGTCCCATATCATCAACAGATGCCAAACATAACTCATTAAATACATCTCGACATTATGATTATTTTTTACTATGGCGACATCACTGTAGGATATGGGGTTATCGTGCAATAAAAAAAAATATGTTATACTTATACAGTTTTATTAAGTATTAAGAATCGAATTAAAAATGTACTATTTAACTAAAAAAAACTCGAGAGAGAACAGCCGTAAGACGTACTTTACCCTCCCTCCTTGCTCCGTTACCCCGACCGCACCCTTTCGACGCCTGCGCCCGCGCACCTCCCTCAGTCGTGGCTAGTACGTTCTGCTGTGTTCGCGTTGTTTATTTGTGCGTTATCGGCTTGTTTGCGACTATTACTAACCTCTGCTTGTTTATTGGACCTTTTGATTGCTACTCGATGACCCCGGCACGTTTAATGGACTGTGATTTATAAATATGGAGACTGGACGCCAATGTGTAATGTGTCCTAGATCTGTTTTAAGACAGAGACGACATATATTACAAGAAACATTGCTTCATAGTAGTCCTGAGTTAGCGGCCTACATTTTGCAAAATGGATTGACACAAGTAAGTCACAGTCATTGTATTTATTTACTGATTTATTATACATATATCGATAACTTTTAGATATTATGTAGAATACGTATAATGAATAAGAATAAGTGTCATGTAGTTAGAATATATAAGCAGATAGAACATTGCTACGATACTATATGATACATTTTAGAATTGCTTGAATAGAAATATAGCACTTAAAGTATAGCTTACGTTAGGAACGACTCAATCGTCCGGCCATAATTCCTATGAGGAATGAGATATTTTTACCTGCATAATTATTTAATCTCACCTTAATATTTTTATAGTCTAGTCCAAAAGTGAGTGTAGATTGTGTTCCGAGTTCTAGACAACTGACAAGCACACATATAACACCGATATAATCAATATAACACAGAAAAAATACTTCTGCTTATTACAAAAACACACATATGCTGATATCTTCATTTTTTCCCTTTTCAGGTAGTATTCAATAACGTAATGGCAGTATGCCATAGATGCTGGCAGAGAGCCAATAATAATGACGGTGGACAACTACGTCTTGAGAACGCTCCCATTGTAGAAGGTAATTACATCTGTGCTATTAATCCTTATCAAAATAAATTATTTCATCACTAAGTACAGTCTAGCTTCGCCGGGACAGCTAGTAATAAATAAATAAATAATTTTAGATGCTGACAATCAAGAACCCCCCAATGTTGCTGAAGCCCGCAATGTTGCTGAAGCCCCCAATGTTGCTGAAGCTCCCAATGTTGCTGAAGCCCCCAATGTTGCTGAAGCCCCCAATGTTGCTGAAGCCCCCAATGATCCTCAGGACAATCCAGAGGATGATGCTCGTTTCTATGTTCGCGATTACGTACGTGCACCGAACACTTCACGGCTCTGTATGTATAGGCAATGTAGACATGAAAATCTACGACGAGTTCCTGTGTCTATCAAGCTACATTTGGTATGTCATTATCGATTATATATTCCACCGAGTTCGCGAATATGTGAAGAACATTTAAATAACTATGATTTTGAAGAGTTACTGGATAATGTAAATGTTACACATTATTTTAATGCTTCATTTTTTAGTAACATGACAAACATGTTAATTGAAGCAATCAACAATAGGACAAGATTCGATTTTGAAACATTATCTTCACTGAATAATAGTGAACTTATGTTTTGGACTGGATTGACTTTAGAGCAGTTCAACGTCATTTTGGAAGAAACGCCATCGCTCGCAGAAAAATGCAGACATCCCCGATCAGTTCTCGGAGCTTATTTAACGAAAATACGAACTGGAGAACCTAACGAGCGACTAGCTACGCTTTTCGGCGTAACACGTCAAGTGTTTGAATATCGCCTAAAAATAGCGCGACAATGCTTGACAGGTCAATATGTACCAAGACATCTTGGTATAGGTCATATTTCTAGAGATGAGCTTCTAGAGAGAAATCTATTTTTGCCCAAACATATTTTTGGAAATGAAAACAACACCAAGTTAATTATTATCGCAGATGGCACATATGTATATATTGAAAAAAGCACTAATTATTTATTTCAAAGAAAAACTTATAGCCTCCACAAGTTTCGCAATTTATTGAAACCATTTATTTTAGTAAGCAGCGATGGATATATCATAGATGTCATAGGCCCTTTTCCTGCAACAACATCAGATGCAACTATTATGCAGAACATAATGAATGACGAGGAGCACTTACTACATTGGTTACTACACAGAGAGGACGTCTTTATTTTGGACAGGGGCTTCAGGGACAGTATTAATGATATTGAGTCCCTTGGCTATGAACCTCACATGCCACCTACCAAGGACAGGAACGCGACCCAGCTATCAACAGAAAAGGCAAATGATTCTCGGTTGGTGACTGTGTGTAGATGGATTGTGGAGGCGGTTAACGGCAAATTCAAAAACCGTTTTAAGTTATTAAAACAAACTTATTTTAACCGAGCTTTGCCAAACATGTTTGTCGATTTCCGCATAGCAGCATCATTAATAAATGCTAATTACCGTGTTGCTACAGACCACAGGCTTGCGCCGGAATTCTTTGAAATAATTCAAACTAAGGTTCATCAACCTAACCTTTTGAAAAATTATGTCGAAGGCAAAAATCTTAACAGACAAAGAGTTAACTTTGTGACGATGGAGGCCACCATGCCACATCTTGAGGACTTTCCAGAACTGACTGATGATGATATCATTTTATTCGCCTTGGGGACCTACCATATAAAACTTGCAAAATCCTACTGTGCGGAACTTATTCGGAATGGAATTTATTATATTGAATTATTTCGAGAAAACCAGCTAACTGATTTGCCAAGGTATAATATTCGAGAAGATAATGTCTGGTTAATTAGAGGAAGAATACAATCTCGACACGTTAGATCGCGCGTTTATTATTGTTACATATTAATAAACCGAAGTGAAACTGGCAGACGTGCTATTGAACAGTGGTATTGCACATGCCTAACAGGGGCGCGTACGGTTGGAAGTTGTGCCCATATAATATCAATTATATGGTATATGGGCAAAGGTCGACATATCGACTTTAATCTACCAGCGGCAATGTTATCGACTATTATAATAGATGAATAATATAACGTTATTTTTGTCTGGATAATAGTTCTGTTGTTATTAAGTGTCTACTTGCACAATTGTTTTTGTGTTATTAATACTTAAAATGTCTAGTTGAACAATTGCTTTTTGTAATTATCGTCTAAAATGTAATTTTTTATTTTAAAATAAAAATACTTTATTTTTGTCAAAAGTCTTTTTAAAAAAAAAACCCCGTCGAATTCCGAACTAAAAATTGGTACTGACTTTTCATGGGACGTAATAATGATATTGAAACTTGTCCCATGTCTGTTGATGGGATGGGACACTGCCCATACATTTTTTTGCATGGTCCTTTGTTTGTAAGTTTGTATGTTTGTGAGTGCTATAGGCTATAAATTATAAAGATACCATGCGTAATAGCCGAACTATATCAATTTTTGTATAGCCAGGCGGAAAAAAAATGCTCTTACAACAAAGTTATTTAATAATAATAATAATAATAATAATAATAATAATCATTTATTTCAGATTCGTCATAAGATTACATCCATATTTGTTAGTAAAATTGCGAGCTTACAAAACTAATGTTAGTAATAAAATAACATAACAAAAACAAACACAAACACGGGATCGGTCCGGGTGGACTACCCGATGAAGGTGCCAAATCACTAAATGACTGCGTGCATCCGTATCCAGCGAGCCAGCATCGGAGAATCCCACCGGTCCGCTAGCGCGCGCAGGATGGTGTTGGGGCTGTCGCGCGTGCGGCGCATGATAGATGCGCACCGCTTGCGCATGATGGCCGCAAAGCCGTCCGTGCCAGCCGCCGCGAACATCGCGGAGGCGCTGCAGTAGCGCGGCAGCCCCACCAGCACCCGGAACGCGTTATTGTATTGGACGCGCAGATCTCTGTATGCCCGCTGTGTATAGTTAACCCACAGGCTGCAGGTGTAAAAGGACTGACAGTACGCTTTAAAAAGCGCAACTTTGACAGTCCCCGTACACCGTGAAAACCTACGGGCCAACATGTTGCATCGAACAGACAGCGCTCTGCGCTCCCTTTCAATATCCACACTATCCTTAAGGTCCTCGGTGACCCAGTGGCCCAAATACTTAAACCTCACGACTTTACTTAGAACTGTACCACTTAGAGTGAAATTCGGAACGAATGAGTATCGCCTGTTGTCCGGCCTGAAAATCATTACTTCACTCTTTTTCGCGTTGTATTTGAGCCCATGAGCCACCGCGTAGGACTCACATATGTCTAGGAGCTTTTGTAAGGCACCAATCGACGGGCTCAGCAGCACCATATCATCTGCATAGCTGATGTTATTCACGCACACTCCATCTATATGACATCCTATCCCGGTGCTGCTGAGCTCATCGACCAGCCGGTTGACATACAGGCTGAAAAGCATAGGAGAGGTCAGCCCCCCCTGCCTCACCCCGCATTCCAGCCTATACTCCCCCGATAGAGAGCCTGCCCATCTTACAAAATTCTTTTGATTCTTGTACCAAAGCATAAATAACAGCACAATCTCCCCAGGTAGACAAGTTTCATCCTTCAATTTACCCCATAGAACGATACAAGATCGAACGCTTTCGATAAATCGAGGTAGCATGCATAGACTGGGGTCTTTCTACTCGTGTAATACCGTACAGTCTGCTTGAGGCACAGGATAGCACTCTCGGTGGAAAGCCCGGGTCTGAAACCGAACTGCGCGTCGTTAAGCGAGACGTGTTTATCCAGATGCTGTCCAAGCAGACTGTCCAGCACTTTGGCGACCACTGTGGCTAGAGAGATTGGTCTATAGTTGTTTACATCTGACGTATCACCAGTTTTATTTTTGATAATTGGTACAACTATAGTACGCATTAGATTATCGGGCAAATGGGAGTGGCCCAGACACAGGGTAAAAAACATAGCAAGCACTCTGGGTAGATGAACACCCGCGTGCTGCAGGTGCTCGATAGTGAAATTAACACTCCGCTCACCACAATCCTCAGCAACGAGCACCTGCCGCGCGGGCCCCAGAGGCGAGTCCACCCTGAAGTGGTGGGAGAACATAGTGGCGATCTCACTAGGCTCGTGCACTCCCGCCACGCTGACGGGCAGACCCGGCTTATGATTCATTTTATTGGTATTTTTCCAGAACTGACCGAATTTCTTTTTTGAGTGAAGTTCAGCAATAATGTCCAGTTTTATTTGTTGTTGATTATTCTGACACCATTTTAACTTTGATTTAAAAGCGCGCCTAGTTTCACACATATCATTATAAAGACGGCCAGCCCCGGGCCTACCCCCATACAGCCAAGCCTGAAAACATAGCCGAGCCCTCCCATGAGCGCCGCGGACGTGCCTATTCCACCCGGTAATGTATTTACCTCTACGCTTTTCGATAGCATTATAACTACATATAGCGGCCTCCGACAGTGTACAAATAATCTCGTCATACATGTTATCTAACAGAATTTTGTGATCTTTGTTACAACACATATTATCTGAGCAGCTTCTTAATTCTGAAGGAAAATCAATTTCACGAAGTCTTGAGTGACATAAATTTTTAAATTTCGATATTTGAGTCGAGTCACGTTCACCCCAGACTATTCTATTTATAGAAATAGTAGGTATCGTAATCTTAGGCTTAAGTAAATTAAAATTACATTGTATAGCTACAGGGTAATGATCAGACCAATATGTATTATATAACACAGAGGCCGCGGACACGCAGTGCCGCGCGGCACTTGTCACAAGACAGTGGTCGAGCCAGCGCTGACAGCCGTGCGCGTCACTGACAAACGTATGACTGCCCGACGGCATGAGTTCTAAGTCTACACACGACCATGACTGTTCCGCACAAAAAGTTAAAAGTTCAGTAGCAAATGACTCACCGGGGTGCGCATTGTAGTCCCCTAACATAAACACTGACTCCACATTGTGACTGTCAACTATGGCTGTCATTTCACTGAGACACTCTGTGAATTCCACTAAGTTTTCACTGGATTCGACAGGCATATACACAGAAAATATCAAGATGGAACGATCACTTAACTCGATTTTTATCGCGGCGAGACGCACACTATTGCACTTCACTACGGTTACCGTCGGAAACGCAACCTTTCTCCACAGTAGGGCCACTCCGCCGTAGGGCCTACCGCGTAAGACCCCAGCCGCCGTATCTACTGCAGAGGTCCCCGTGCAGGCGAAGTCGACATCTATCTCGGCCAGAAACCCAAGGTCGTGCGGCAAAAGCCACGTCTCCTGCAGCGCCACAACATCACCTGAGCGACAAAGCCGCCGCACACATTCCACTGATCTCTTCACACTCTTACAGTTAAAGCTTATCAAGTTCATATTATTCATAAATTAGATCTGCCAATATTCTCGCTAGTCACACGGACGTTTACCTTATCACGTCTGATAATGTTTATAAATCTCCGATAGGCTACCCCCTTTGGCCAGAAGTCATCACTCAGAAAACTTGTTAACAAATGTTTGGGTACGAATATTTTGTATGATTCGTAATCCTTTGCTAACTTCATGCCCATTTTTTCAATTTTAACATCCGTGTTAGTCTTCTTCGTTATGTAGGTACGGATGTCACACACGGACACATTTTTCGCCACATTATAAATGTACACGGGAACCTTAGTTTCCGCAGCCATAAAATTACTTCCAGGCTCAGGTTCCGCTTTTCCTCGCTTCCCAACGAAACGATCTCGATTTCTCGATCTTTTGTTTTGGACACGAACCCACTTTTCATTCGGGGCCTGTGTCTGCCATTCCCCTTCTCGAACAATCTCTGCCAACGTTTTAGTAGCAATAAGGCTCGATCCATTTTTGTTGGCCGGTGGTAGCAGCGGCACAGTACAGGCAGCCGTATTAGATAGCAGCGACAACGGGGCCGGGGGCAGAGGGCCGCAGCCGCCGGTCGCCGCGGGGGACGGCGGCGGCGGCGAGACCTCGCCGGCCGCTCCGTACACTAGCGATGGCGGGGGAACGGGCACGGGCTGTGTGTGAGAAGCCGCGAGCGACTCAATCAGCTGACCCGCGACGTGAGTCATCGTAACCGCTTCACATAATTCGACGGTCGGGTCGCATTGCTTACTTTGCGGTGAAGCTTCACTACTACCCTCAGATATTTTATTATTTTCCCTTATCTTACTAACGGATTTTAACGTAGATTTTAACATAGGATGTTGTTGGTAATATTCAGTACTACCATCATTGCATTCTAGCGGCAATCCCATCGGACCACTATCGCACTCATAGCTTGCGAGTCTTGCGACATATGCACCTCTTTTGGTGTTTACATTGTGCCATCCTGACGAAAGATACTGCACTTCACTTTTCAACTGATCTACCTGCTTAACTGTAGCATAGTCTTCTTTCATCATGTCGAGATCTTGCCGTAGCTTAACAATGTCTTTCAAAAGCCTCGTCACGTCGACATGATCGAACAGTACCGGGGGTAACTTCTCAAGGTCGCGGGCCACGAAGACTGGGATATCCTCGGGGTCGGTATCACGAATAAGACAGATTATATCGTCTATATCTCGACCAGTCTTCCCCGCCTTCCTCCTCGTTATCTTCCGTTTTGTTGTCGGCAAGGATTCGAACAACAACTTCTTGGCCGCTACAATTTCACTTTCAGAGAAAGCACTCGCACAGATTCTGCTTATACTTTCATCGTCCAACACAGATTTATTATGGACGAAGGCCAGAACTTCGTTAATCACGACATTGCAATTTGCACATTTAACCACAGAGGACATTTTTAATTTCCCCGAATACCACACCGTCACGCACAATACTCAACCGTTCGCATGCGCTCGCGCGGCGTGACTGATTATATATTTGCATGCGCTGCCTTAACAGTTGTATTTAATTGAAAACAATGTATCGCAGCCTGGTCCGCCTTTAATAGTTCTACCAAAAAGTCCGCGACACCATGTTTCTATCTTTTATATTTTAGCAGATATATTAGCTTTTATGTGTTAAAAAAGTATTTTTCGACGTACTTACTTTTGGACGATTTTTCAAACAACAAAATATTAAATCTTATCGAAAAAAATATTATTATCATCACAAGAACACCATAGAGATACGATTTGCCCAAAACAGTATGTCAAAGGGTTAAATCGTTTCGAAGATGATATAAAATTACTAAATCGCAAAATGCCGCCGTCCATTCACGAACCACATTAGAACATGCTTTGTACGGACGTTTTATCCATTTACCCATATTTCTGTTTTTTGGGATATTGGACAGTTTCAGCGATTGTTTATCATGCCTAAAAGGAAATCACAACTTTCCCGTCAGACATCCCAGAGCAGCTCGAGTACGCCGTACGGAAGAGTCTGCTCTTGAAAATCATCAGCGCCTCTCGAGGAATAGAGAAAATATTTCGCAAGCACGCGCTGGGGAATCTATCTCCGAGCGTTCACAGCGGCTTGCTAATCAAAGCTGGAGAACATCGCAGGTCCGTGCTCGGGAATCTAGCGCTGAACGTGCGCAGCGTCTCAGTGATTTAAGGCTTCATGTCTCTGCAACAAGGGATAGGGAGTCTAGCGCTGAGGGCTCGCAGAGGCTCGCTAGCCATAGCGCGAGAACATCGCAGACCCCTGCTCGGGAATCTAGCGCTGAAAGTGCGCAGCGTCTTTAGGCAGGAAATAAATCATAGCACTCAGTACTAACCGAACCACACTCATCATTTCAACACAAGAAAATGGTTACCGCCCAACGTAGTGGGCACAGGTCAGCTAGTACGTTATGATTTAGTAGTTTTTATATAAGCTACATTGTATTCACGTATCATTATGTATGATTCTGTATGCAAATATTGTACAAATGTTGATTTTGAAAGAGTACATAGGAGTTTCCATTCTTCTCCATACAAAACTACCTTTTGGAAGGGGCAACTAGATTCAAACCTTTTTTTTTTGTATATGACGTTCAAAAGTGCCGTATATTGGCCTAATTGAAATAAATGATTTGACTTTGACTTTGACTTTGTATGATCTTTTTCTATTTGGCAAAAACAGCTTAACACTCTGTGATGTAAGTGTGACGAATTAGCAAAATATAAAACTTGATGAATCTTTATGGTTCCATTTACTGGTTTTAGATCTGTAGGAACAGTATTCTGAACTATTTGTATTTCAGAGTCCTCATTAAAAAGAACTTTATTGTTTTGGACATCGAGTTTAGCAATTCGAATGCTTCTTTTCCTTTAGTTAAATCCTGGCCATAAGCAACCTGTTTGTCTAATGTCCTCTTTACCGACCCACCTACATATTTCATCCACGACTCCCTTACCATGGCTACTTTCAGAAAAGTTCCAAGGGATCTGGTACACTTGCGCGAAAGACTTTTCCGCGCCAGACACTTGCGCGAGTCCCTTTGCGCGCCAAGACACTTGCGCGAATGGACGTTTGCGCGCCTAGACCTTTCCGCGAACAGACACTTGCGCGATGGGACATTTCCGCGCCAGACACTTGCGCGACTCCCTTTGCGCGATAGGCCACTTGCGCCAAAGACACTTCCGCGATAGACATTTGCGCGCCTACACTTGCGCGAATGCAAATATGCGCGAAGTATATTTTTATAAAGGTCAATGGGCAAAATTCTTGAAATAGGGTTCCGTTACTTTATTTACAAAATATTTATATATTTATTTAAACTTTATGCACATGTAAAAAAAATACAATGTACAAAGGCGGACTTGATGCCTTGGGCATTTTCTACCAGTCTACCTTAGGGTGATGCAGAGACAAAACATAGTAGGTGCACAGATATAGAAAATTTTCGAGAGTAAAATATAATAATAAATACATATATATACATAAAACAAAATATATAAAGTAGAGAAAGATAAAAATATAATTATAGGTGGTGAAGTACAACAAATTAATTGTGGGACGAGTCTGCCAACTTCTTATGTAAGTGCTCGCGAGCTTTTACCTTGAACGTGAACCGACTGGTGGCCATCCTGATATTCTGAGGCAGAGAATTCCTTAAGAAAACCACCTGGACAAGAAAAAAAGATTTAAGAAAACCAGAGCAGTGGGAAGGACATCGCAGAATACGATTATTAGAGGAGCCAAGATTCTTGGTGTGCGCAGAACATAAATATTGAAAGTGAGAAGTCAGGTAAGAAGGAGAACTAGGTTTTTCGAGGAGAGAAAATAAGGTTGTGAAAGCCCTTAACGCTCTGTGCTGTCTGATAGGTAACCATTTTAAGAGTGACCGATGTGCAGACACATGATCATACATGCGGAGATTAAATACGAATCGAATGCAGTTGTTAAGAAGTCGGTCTAGTTTATTGAGGAGATCTGCATTCAGGTCATAGTAACACACATCACCATAATCGAGTATGGGGAAGATAAGGGACTGAACCAGCATTGCCTTAATGTGTGAAGGGAGAACATTTTTCAACCTATAAAGCGACCGCAACGTCCCGGTGACTTTTTTGCTCACAGTCGCAACCTGCTTACGCCAGTTTAGGCAAGTGTCAACGTACAAACCCAGATCCTTGACGTCAGAGCTAAACGGGATGACTGTGCCATCAAAGGTAACCGACGGTACCGCCAAACTATTAAGCCTTCGCAGGCTATGGGCGCTCCCTACAATAATAGCCTGACACTTGGTTGGGTTAACCGCTACCCCCAAACGATCAGACCAGTTTTTCACTGTTGTTAAATTCCGGTTTAGCTCCTCAATCGCACCGGGTAAGTTGTCAACACTCGCCTGTCTGTAGAGCTGCAAGTCATTAGCGTAAAGATGATACGCACACTGAAGTTCAGTAGTAATTAGATCTATGAAAATAGAGAATGGAAGTGGAGATAAGATACCGCCTTGAGGGACGCCAGCATCAAGAACACACCAGCGGGAAGAGGAGTTTCCCACAAGAACTGACTGCTGACGCCCCCGAAGATAGGAAGAAAACCAACCCAAAACCTCGGGAGAGATCATTAGATAGGAGAGGATGGATAAAAGGACTTCGTGATTGACGGTGTTGAAAGCATTTGAAAAATCAATCAGTACTAAGACGGACACTTTACCATCTTCCATTCCCCGCCTTATATCGTCAGTCACTTTGAGGAGAGCTGTGACGGTACTGTGGCCAGGCCTGAAACCGGATTGGAGTGGACTAATGAGGGAGTTACGGTGAATGAATTGGGAAAATTGTTTATGGACACAGGCCTCGAGGACTTTGGATAAAAAAGGAAGGATTGTGATTGGTCGAAAGTGACTGGGAAGTGTGGGATTAGGAATTTTAGGTAGTGGTCGGACATGGGCTTTTTGCCATAGTGCAGGGAAATCACCAGAGAAAAGGGAGAAGTTAACTATGTGAGAGATTGCAGGAAGGAACTGGTCAAGAGCCGTCACGATCATGTGACGACTAATGTTATCACAGCCCACGGCTTTCGATTAAATGGAGAGGATAATCTTTTTGATCTCACCCGGATTGGCTGGAGTGAAGGCAAAGGGGGTAATATTGGATCGCGTCAGACCATCAAGATAGTCAATGGTTTGACATTTGGTTAGACTATCAAGAGTGGGAACAGTGGCGAAATGGCGATTTAGATCGTCCAAACCAAATGCAGTAGGAGGGTCTGAATGTTGCGATCTACCGATATCTAGAATCCGAAGGAACTTCCAGATATCGGCAGGAGAAGAGGAAGTGATATTATCAAGAATGTGACGGCGTTTAGCGTTGCGTATCATCTGGTTACAACGATTGCGAGCAGTTTTGAAGAGGGTCCAGTTATCCTCCGAACGATCCTTTTTAAACTTCTGGAACGCGCGGTCTCTTCGTCGCATTGCCATCCGAACTCCCCGATTCATCCAAGGCGCAGGCGGGTGCTTTAGCTTAATTTTCCTGATGGGAGCATGGGCGTCATACAACTTGACTACAGCTGAATTAAAAAGGCTAACTTTGTCATCAACTGTAGTGGGCTCCTCCAGCGGTGTCCAGTCCAGGTAAGACAGGAAAATAAGGTCATGATGGGAGAAGCCAGGAGCGACATGTTGACCATACGAGGAGACAAGGGAAGGATTGGAGATGAAGATTAGGTCGAGCCAGGTATCATCACCGATTGTGTTATGATGAGTAGGTACGAAATTGAGGTCAAAATGAAAATCCAAGCATATCTTGGATTTTCATTTTGACCTCATTTTCGTCATCAGCTCCCTCGAAAACCATGGACACGACACCCATGAAGCATATCTTGGAAAATTTCCGGCCATCATCTTGGATTTTCTTTTAGAACTCATTTTCGTCATCAGCACTCCCGAAAACCATGGACACGACACCCATGAAGCATATCTTGGAAAATTTTCCGGCCGCCATCTTGGATTTTCATTTTGACCTCATTTTCGTCATCAGCACCCACGAAAATCATGGACACGATACCCATGAAGCATATTTTAGAAAATTTTCCGCCCGCCATTTTAGACTTTCATTTTGACCTCATTTTCGTCATCAGCAACCTCGAAAACCATGGACACGACACCCATGATCAGTTGCGCGCGAGCCGCTAAGTCGAGCGCACGCGTAGTAGATTTCTATATCTTTTTGTGGTTGTGTTTTAAATCTACCCACATTTTTTTAAATCTAAAAGGCAATAAAAGGCTTGCAAGGAGTCAGTAGGGTATAATTGGTGGTTCTGCATCACTTGCTCTCGCTGCGCTCGAGCTGCGTGATGCACCGCTTATGCAGATCGTAATGTATGGAAGTAATTTTCATAAAAAGGTTCAAATAGAAGGAATCTCATCTTCCAAATCAAATTTCATTACTTTGACTCATTTTAAGTGCAATGTGGCATCGTATACATAATATATTCTAATAGGTTAGATATAATCCGACTCGGAGCACAATGCAATAGCGCATATTCTAATAGAGTAATTGTTTCAGAGAGTTATTAATATAATATATTCCTTTCACAGCATTCAAATAAAAACATTGAGGTAAAAGTTTAGCATGTTGCATCCAAGGATCGTCGTAAATCTCCCAATCTTCTATAACATCTCCACATGAGAAACACGCTGCTTTATCATTTACACCATTTCCACAATAAAAAAATCCGGCTTCAGCCATTTCCATCACCAACCTTCTCCTTGTATTAGCCATTGCCCAATAATGTCTAAACGAAATTTCACGCATTTTATACGTATTATAGATGTCATAACGAGGGCTACATTTATTTTGAGACATGTTCCGTTCACTCACTATATAGTTCTTTATACAGATAATTATAAAAGTGAAATGATTTCAAATGAATCGATATATAATTGTTTTTTTTTATATGGCAACACAATGTTTAAAAAATGTGTCGAATTCAGAAACAATATGACAGTTGTCATTCGCTTTGTTTATTTTCATCGTGAGTGTTGTTTTTGTGAGTTTTATAACGAACACTAGTTTTTTATAATGGATTCCGATTCTTCCCTTCATGACGACCCCGGCACTTCTATGGACCCCGAACCTTGTATTTACGTTGAACTTGGCATACCTACGGACACCGAACCTCGCCCTAACGATAACCCCGGCTTGAATGTGGACATGGATCCCGTGTTACCTCCCGGTGATCTGATGACGGATGAAGTGTCAACGCAGCGATGTGTGAATTGTGGAAGCGATTTATTTCAAAGCAGGAGACACAGTCTCATTCTAATGGATGTGCGGTTAATTGTACAACATTGGATTGCTCCTCGTTTGGTAAATATTTATTACCATTAAATCTTAATGATTTTGAATAAAAATCAAACACTAATAGATTCTATTTTTTGGTTTATTTAAATTGGACGTAGTTAAACGAAAAGGATCCAATCCACAACATGGTCAAAAATGAGTTAAGTGCATAAAACTGATACTAAATATCAATACTATCGGCCAGTAAAAAAAAACCCAGCAAAATCAACTGTCTTTCACGTTTTTTTCAGCCTCAGAACCAATCCACATGTATGGCACGTTAAAAAACAAAATCACCTTAAATAATCCAACCTTCCTGGTTCTTAACCAGTATTACCAACCGATTCAGTAAAACGAATCAAGGAGTCTGGATTCTTTTAACGTAATTACAATTTGTTCATCACCGACACTTTAATAAAAACACTAAAACGGTCCAGAATGCTTGGATCCTTTTCTATAAATTGATTTTCATTTAGTATTCCAATAAATCTGTCAACGAAAACGATCCAGAGTGCTTGGTACATTTTTATTGGTTAGATTTTTATCCAAAATCAATTTAAATTAATTTGCGAAAACGATCCAGGCCTATTAAAATCGACTGATTAAAATATCGAAAATCAAAATATATAATGTTCAAAATATCGAAATTTTGTTTTTCGTGATAACGTATTTGCCGTGTGGCGCCTTTTGCAACTTGCGTTTGCGTGGCAGTACCATAGATTACTTACTGTATGGAGTTTCATACCCATTCTTCTCCATACGACAACACCTTTTGTAAGCGAGCGAAGCGAGCTCGGGATTTGGGGCACTCCGAATCGGACAGGTTAGGTTGGAACAATGAAGAAAGAAGGGGATGGCGGGGTCTGGCAGACCCCGCCATCCCCTTCTTTAAAATTAGTCGTGTGTAAAAGACGGGAGTAGAGAAGGAGATGCGGGTAGGTAAACAATACCTGGACAATCTAGTTTTGGCGTAGTCAACAGAACCCCGGTCTACGGAGCCAAGCTGTGCTCCTACTTCTGAGCGGTTTAAAAAAAATAACCACGAAGGGGATGGCGGGCCGGATGACCTTCTAACCTAATCTGTCCGAGTCGGAATGTCCCAAGTCCCGAGCTCGCTTCGCTAGCTTACAAAAGGTGGTGTCGTATGGAGAAGAATGGGCAAGAAAATACATACAGTAAGCAGTCTATGGTACTGACGCAAGTTGCAAAACAGCCCCACGGCACATATTTTATCACGAAAAACAAAATTTCGATATTTTGAACATTCGATACTTTGATTTTCGACATTTTGATTTTCGATATTTTAAATTTTCGATATTCTGATATGTACCCACTAGATTTTTCTGTGATCTTAACGTTGATATATTTAACATGAAGAGGATTGATAGAATTAGGGGCGCTACTTAGAAATAAAGTAAAGTCAATTTCCATAATTACAAATTTTTCAAATCTAGGCGCAATCTCATCTGAACAATAACTAAAAAAGAAATTATAGGAAAAAAGGGTGTGTTGTTAAAAAATGTCAAGACAAAAAAGGAATATTTGACAGTTTGTGAACGTTCTTAAAAGTACGAGAATCGTCCCACTGGTCTTGCTTCCATTTTAAAAACAATCACCTCAAAGATATGTTGACTTATCGGACAATCTTAATTTAATGGGTACCTACCGTAATAAAACACATTGTCATATTATTAGGTACTTACATTTTACGAAAATAACTTACAAGACGCTACAGACCGACCGAAATTTTAAATAAATGTATTTTATTTCATGAAATAAGGTTAATTTACTACTTGGGGCGTTTTAACGAAATTAAGACTAGAGCATGCACTATAGAAACTGCCATATAACGAAAAGGATCCAACCATATAAATTTACATATATCTCGGAAAATATAATAGCTATGCTTGACTTTACTATTAACAATAAAAACAGTTTTATAATCCCACACACAACATCATACTTTCATTAGTTTTAATATGAATACCAATGAAGAAATATCTTCCAAACTTCAAACGTCAATATCTCTAAAGTGACTTTGTGTGGATTGGATCCTTTTCGTGTAACTACGTCCAATTGAAGATGATAGTTTAGTTTGTCATCCTTGCTGGACTATGGCTCTTCACCATTCGAGGACGCGAATAATAAATGAACCAACAACTAGCAGTGGTCATCGTCGAAGTATCTGTGTCAACTGTGGATGCTCTTTGTTACGAGATCTCATAGGCTTCATTCCGAGACAGAAAGAGAATCTCGCATTAGGAATATGGTGATGGGACAGATTGCTCCTCGTCAAGTAAGTAGTTCAAATAATTATTGAGTGTACTTGTAAAATGCAATTAATGTAAATTATATCTCACTACAGTTTTGTTAAAATTCATATTTACAATAAAGCAGGAAACTGGAACATAAACTAAATAAGCTTGTACAGCAGCATTTGAAAATAATTTGGCCTATGTATTTGTATGACATGGTTCTGTGTTTATAAATATGAAATCTAAGCACATCTTTTTAATTAGTTTTTTTTTACTATTTCTGATATTTATTTATTTTGTTACAGTTACATGGATCGGATCAAATCTGTCATACCTGCTGGCAACAAGTAGACCGAGCTTCTGTCCGGTCTACTGAGGCTGAAAGACAATCGGATGAAACAACTATCAACTTGCCTTTGTATACCAGAGCAGCAGCCACTGAAAGGTTCTGTTTTTATCCTGATTGTCATTCGACCCAAAGGCTAGCTGTCCCTAAATGGCTAAGGGTGAAGTTATTTGTAGATTTTAAATTCTATGTGCCACAGAACTGTAGGATTTGCTCATTACATTTATACAGTAATAATTGGGAAGTTCTCGCTGATATCCAGTCATCCATTCATAGTTTTAATGCAGAACACATCCAAGATTTTGCAACATTTATAAATGAGTGACAGTTAATCCTGGATTTTTCTAATATAGAAACTATGTCTGATGAACTGTTTCATTATTGGGTTGGGTTGAGCAAAGAGCAATTTAGACAACTTTATTTAGAATTGCCAGGAATACAAAACATTCCTCAAAATCAATTAGCGCTTGCTGCCTATCTAATTAAATTGCGAACAGGTGATAGTGATCAAAGGATCTCAACACTTTAAATATACCTCGCACTACATTAATGAGGTTAACGGGTAAAGCTCGAGATATAATAGAGCAAGTATTTGTCCCAAATAACTTGGAGATTGATCATATAAGTAAAACACAAATCTCTGAACGGAATTTATTAATACCTAATGGTTTATTTGGAGGTGAAAATAGACAACCTATTATTATAAGTGATGGAACATATTTATATGTACAAAAATCATCTAATTATATGTACCAAAAAGATACATATTCATTGCACAAGTATAGGAACTTGATGAAGCCTTTGCTTATGGTTTGTTGTGATGGATACATTATAGATGTATTAGGCCCCTATCCAGCTACAACATCAGATGCCAATATAATAATAAATGAATTTAATGAAGAAACAAAACTACTAAGGAGATATTTCCAAGCAGGTGATGTATTTATTCTGGATAGGGGCTTTAGAGATTCTGTGCCATTGCTGAGAGATTGTAATTATTCAACTCATATGCCTGCATCCTTACAACAAGGTGAAACCCAATTGTCAACTCTTGCTGCTAATAAGTCGAGGGCTGTCACGGTTTGTAGGTGGGTGGTTGAAGCAGTAAATGGCATATTTAAACAATCATTTAAATTGCTTAGGCACGAATTTTTTAATCGTGCATCAAGACATGCAATGACAGACTTTCGCATAGCAGCAGCTCTGATAAATAGGTTTCACCAAAGAATCAGAGACAGAGAGGATGCAGGGCAAATACTAGAAATAATAAATCAAAACATGCATATAAACAATACTCTTGCAGAGTTTGTTAATCAAAATAATTTAAATAGACTGCGAACAGATTTTCTCTCTATTAATGTAAACATACATAATGTATCCTTTCCGAGGATGGAATATAGTGATTTAATTCTAATTGCATGTGGAACATACCAATTGAAACAAGCACGTTCTTATTATGGAGAACACACACGAGGCGATGGTTCCTATACTATTGAGATATGCAGAAATACTGCCAGCAACCTACTGGAAGGTTTCCTCACTCCCTTCGGTCAACTGCAGTTTATTGCGTGGTAAAATACAAAGCAGACATATAAGTAGAAAAACATATTTCGTGTATATATTTTATGAAAATAACACTGAAGGGAGGTCAGTAATAAAACATTATTGCTGCAACTGTATGGTGGGCCGTAGAACAGTAGGTTGCTGTGCACATATTATGACGATTATGTGGTTTTTAAGTTGGGCAAGATATCAGGAACATATTAATCCACCTGCTCAGTTCCTTGACAATGTACTCATAACTTATGAATCTGATTAATAAATATACATAATTATTAAAAAAAAGTTTTATTTCATACATAACCATAAATTGTTAAAAAATATCTAAATAAAAATCTTGATACAAAACTAGCTGTAGATCCTCATTCTTACTGATTTGAGCTAATAAATCAATCACATATTATTAGCTGAACTTTTTGTTCAAGAGTGGCCAAAGTCCCATAGAAATTGGACAATGTCCTTTCACATACATTTCATATAATATACTATATTTGTTCTCGCAAAACTTTAAAGATAAAGGCTCATAGGGATAATATTGCGAATTTAAAAAGAGCGTCACGTTTGTCACCTCACAATGATCAAACACTGAACTGTCTTTAGTTCTATTATTTTTTGTATTAGTCTGCAAGCAAAAAATTACATACCGGGGCTTTTCTAATTGAGAAGCAGTCTTTACTGACCAAGAATGCTTTGTGGTTTTAGGTAGTAAAGGATACTCATATAAATCCCAATTTCTAAAAGCCATCTAAATAGGTTTATCTCTTTCTAAATGCTTTAAAGTGTTAAACGTTCTCGATCTGAAACTTTTATATGCGGTACTCTCCATTGCACCCTTTGTATATCTATTTGAACCTGAACGAGTTCATCAGTAAGCATAATGCTATTGACTGCCTCGTTGGTCTAGTGGTCGCAAGCGCGACTGCTGAGCATGAGGTCTTGGGTTCGATTTCCAGGTCGGGCAAAGTGTTATTGGGTTTTTCCATCAGGAATTTCTCAGTAGCAGCTTCGGAGTCTGGATTTGTGCCCGGTTGATGGCAATAGGCTCGCCCCCTATTACATGGGACTAAAAACATAACTGGCGAAATGTGGGTGTACTAATGGGTACACCTCTGCCTAACCCTTCGGGGATTACAGGCGTGATGTTATGTATGTATGTACATAATGCTATTTAAGTTAGAATTACTCCTATTCAATATAAGTTCGTGTTTACAATTTATAACAATTTTTTTGTAACCCTCTGCAAACCCTAAAACTTTACTTTCTGCTTCATTTAATGAGAATTTTTTATACGATATATTTCAATTCCATTCATTTCGTATCTGATGTCTTGAAACAAATGCATAACAGGGTTATTAGTGAACGTAACAGTTTTCTTGATCGGATTCCCATCCTTACCGAACAGCTTTGCCTGACCTTCGATGTAGATTGAACTGGCTGATGGTAGCACGTATATATCTTGCTGATGTATCATATTCATCGTTTTCTCTAAAGCTGTTATTGTAGGGATTGCATGAATGGACTTCATAACTTTCGATTGAACTATCAAAGTGTGGTAAATCAGTAACCTGTAGTATACTCATACTTTAAACCCTAAAGCTTTCAGAAAATCTTTATTTGATCTAGTCAATTTCTTCACGTTTTTCTTACGTCTGTGCACCTTAACGGTTGTTGACGGAATAGACCGTTTTATTTTCACTGGAGGGTTTTTATCATACACTATCATTTTGCTTTTCTTTTTAAATTAAGACGTAATTGAATATGTTCTTCACCAAAGTCAATACAGTAACCAAACTGATCTACGATCCTGACAGATATGGATGAAATTATGTTTTTGTTCACTGGGAAGTAAATAACGTTCTGGGGTATTTCTGTGTAGCCGTGACTTGAAGTAGTATCAGATATGAATTCGTGAATAAAATGAGTCGGTAATCCGTTGTCATATGAACCGTGCACAAGATCACATTCGATTCTGATTACAGCTGTTATACTGCTGTTATTAACAGGCACATGTCAAAGTTAGTTAAGGCCCGTTTGGGTAGCCGATATCTCAGTTTTTTTCTTTTGATACGAAAATTCCAAGGCCGCTTTTATGTGTTTTAAGGTGTAGTCCTTTCCCAATACATAGAGCTTCCATTTTTTCATTGTGTCTCTTCGATTCCTAGCCATTTTGAATTCATTTATGGTTTCGGCAATACCAGCTGCACCGCCAGCTAAAGCTTCCGCCGCTGATAATCCCGCAAAAATAGGAATCAGAGGTAGTACTCCCCCAGTTTTTGGAATAGGAATAACACGAGGGAGCTCAATCGATGAATCATCAGCTAATTCTCTGGTAGCGGCAATAGCTAATTTTATGGCCATTTTCTTGCTCTTAGGTTTTAATTTTTTTATGTGTCTTTTTGCTTTTGTAATAACAGTTTTTAATTTACTTTTTAATCCTTTTCCTGATGTAACTTTTGGAGAACGCTTTTTCCTCAAACCAGAACCAGTTTTAATTTTTGTCGACATAGCCTTACTTACTAAGCGTGCCGCGAGTTTTCGCCTATACTGGCATCGGAAGCAACCGCTCGCTGTTTTGCCATTTTTAACAAAATTAAATCAGCCTTATGTCGATCTTTCAAGTTTGATGACTTGTGATATGCAATATCGTGATCTTTGCAATATTCATCCAACTTATTTACACCGTTATCTCCTTGTGCAAGTCTTTTTATTAATTTAGTACCAGGACCACAGTAATTATATCCTGGTAAGTGTAATTCAAATGGTAAATTATTAATAAGCCAATTGAGAAGACTACACTCTCCAAAACACATTATAAGACTGATGATTCCGGTTTGAATACTTTAATAAATAGTTATGCGATTCGAGTTTGTTGTTAATATTATTTTATTTATAATATAACATTGGATTTATCAATCCAACTGCTTTCAGCTGAAGACAAACCTAACCATTTTACTAAAACCCTGCTACCTTTTCTTCTAAGAACTTTCTCGACTAGATATATATTAGGATGTTTTGTTTTTTGAAGTTCTTGTGTATAAAATGCACCTAAAATAGGCTGACCTCTGATAGTATCTTCGATTAAGTAAGTTATAGGAGTTGTATTTTGTATTTTACGAATTTTAAATATTTCTGTTGACCAGTTGGGAGTATAACCTTTTTCAAATGTTCCTTTGTATTTACTGATACGCACAAAATCACCTACTTTGTACTTGCTTTTTAAATTATCGTTTTTTAGCAACTTTAAATACCTTTCTAATATCAGTTTTTTATTATTATTGCCCACATTAGCAGGGATTTCATTAATAGTGCGATGGTGTGTGTGATTGTATTTGTAAATAACATCATTAAGGGTATTTTTTACCCAATTGTAATTGCCTTTTAAACTAAATTCCTTATAGACTTTAGATTTCAATGTTCTGATAAATCATTCAACTATTGAAGCCTTTTTTGTAGAGAATGTTGAATAATGGTTAATATGATACGATGTCATAAGCTTTTGAAATTAACTAAAATTATAAAATTCTGCTCCATTATCCGTTTGCAGACTTTTAGGAACACGCCCTTTATCCAATAAAGTTTTGAAAGAGTTACACACATCTTCTTTGGTTTTACTTCTCATAGGAAAGGCCCAAGCATATTTCGAAAATGTATCAATAACGGCAAGAATATATCTGTAATTTTTATTTTCTTTTGAAATTGATTGCATATCAATTAAGTCTGCTTGCCACAAGTAATCTATATCTTTCATGATAACATGTCTTCGTGGATAGTTCACCCTCGCATTTTTATGAATTTCGTTTACTACGTCAGCTTTGCTCATGTTCACAATTCAATATAGGTATTTGTCTTGAATTCAGCTTTAATACTGAATGAAAAGCATCGTATTATAACTATTTATTATTTAATTATGTCAGCTTCTTTTAATTCTTCGATTATTGATAAAATTTCATTATCATGGTTTGTATTACCGGCATCTCGGGAAGCAATTAATAGTTTCAATCTCTCAACCAGTTCGTTAGGATCGTCCCAATATACCAAGTCAGCGTCTTTTTTGTATTTCTACAGCGTTGGTAAGCTTCCTCCAAATTTAGTAACAATATTACTGTTTAACGATTCAGAAAACAACGGTTTGATTATTTCACGATATTTTATACCTTTATCGCCTCTAATTTGCCCATTGGGATTGAAATCTCTCTTATGTGCATTTGTATAATGCAACATATCTTTATAGACAAGTTTATCTTTGCTCGATATTAGTTTTAAATCAGGTTTTTTTCGAAGTAAAAGTTCTTTTAAACCACGGGTTAAATTGTAGCTTTTGTCACCGACTTTAATTAAAATGACATTATCATCATTCACACTATCTATTTTAGAAAATGAAACTATTGAATTACCCATTAGTAATTTTTTGTTTGCACTCCTTATTCCAAATGGTATATTTACCCCATCATAAATATCATGGATATCACAGCCCTCTAATGATATTTCTAAATCTTCCAGTAATTCTGTCTGGGGAGACTTTTTAACGAAATGCACAGAATTCAGTTCTGGATCGCAGCATTCTTCAAACTTTGTAGATGAGCTAGTATTAATGTCATCCAATTCCATGTCTTCAAAATTAGAGTGTGTATTTTCTAAATTTTGTATTTTTTCTTTTGTTTTGTTCGAATTAACTAGGGTTTTAAGGGGGTCTGTGACAGGTTTTAACATTTTGTCGAGTGACAAGTTCATCTAGTGTTCCTGGTTTTTTATTTGTTTTATTTTATTCTTTATGGAGTCTACAGATTTCATTAATTCTATTTAAATATTTTTCTCCATGTTGTAATATCTATTATCACAACTGTATTAAGCTAAAGAACAAATTATACTGATTTTGATTTTGCATGTTAATTACTTATATGCACATATAAACAGTCAGTCAAATTTAAAAAAACATATCAAAATTCTGTCTGTACCTTCCGTTATTTAATGACGATTCTTTATTAATAAGTAGAAAATTATAAGGTTTACTCCAAACAGTTTGACAAAGATTTCTGAACTCTTTCCACTGTAAATCAGAACTAACATGCTTTTCATAAATATGTTTTAAATTCACATCATCTTGTTTGAATATAATAAGAAAATTCACATTGTCACGTAACAGTTGTTTCGGAATTTTAGAATAGATTTGAGATAAATAGAAACGATCTATTTGTTTATGCCTACCCATACAGAAATAATTGCGGATATTTACTTGATTTTCACATGCAACATCATCAAATATAAATACAGAATTTGGTAAAGCTTCACTCGGAGAAATGACCTCTTTATCATCGCTAAACTTATAGAAGTTCATCTGCGACACTCTTCTTAATACTTGACTCAAGAAACGATACTTTGGTTGAAATGAAGTTTTGGAATAAAGATAAAGATTTTTAAATTTTAGACCATTTTCATCTAATAACAAACTAATCATAACGTTTGTTTTACCACAGTTCGATGGACCACACATTATACATCGAATCGTATTTGGTAATAAAGAACTATGTCTGATCTGTTGAGAAGATTCATTTAAATCTATATTGTTAACTTTCAAAGATATGGGTTGCTTGATCAACTTCATTTTGAGAATTACTGTAATGAGTGTCTAACACGCTTATTTATAGGTAGCTATACCTTTAACGCTAAATAAGATATATTACATAAAACATAAATACAGGATTTAACATGTTTGTACAGGTTAAAGTTAATTTTGTATTCTTGTATTACAATATTATATTTTTAATAATTGATTTTATTTGATATCTAATGTCATACAGATTTCATGCTGCATTTCATATTTCATTATGCTGTCATAGTTAGTCGAAGCAGGACCCGTTGCTAGCGGAGAAATCAAGTTTTATTGGTAGGTAAGTTTTTAATGTTATAAGTTATCACTATATTTGTAATGTGAGTAATTAGATATCTTACTTAAGTTTTATTTTCAGAATCATGTCATACAGCCCCAGCATTGTCAACATTGGAAGACTTAACAGATTTGTATTTGATAATGTTGATTCTCAAATCAGAACTCCTTTGGACGAAGTTGATCAGACAGAAATACAAGAGGTTAGTAAATATTATTTTATTCATCATATTTGAATTCATATATACCCCCCAGACAAAGAAACTGCATAAAAGATTTTGTTTAAATAAAATTGAATGGCCCTTTCCAGTATACAAACATACACTTTGGGATAATGATACAACGCTGTTATGAAGTTAACGAACCAATCTATAGGTTTCAATTTAAATTTGTATAAAAAGTTGGAATACTTGGTTAAAATGTTTTTTTTTTGTACTAAAAGGAATACACAAAAACAAAACACAATACTGTTTTGTTTTTGTGTATTCCTTTTAGTACTATATGTATTTATGTAACTCTTACGCTGGTTGTACCGTTTTGTTAATTTTACACATAAGTTTATATAAGTGGAAACTTGTAATTGACTTTCGCCTGCTTATTGCTTCTTACTATTGAAATGTATTAGCTGTAAGTTTTCTTAAAAACAATAAAATAAAATAAAATAAATAAAATACAAACATACACTTTGGGATAATGATACTACGCTGTTATGAAGTTAACGAACCAATCTATAGGTTTCAATTTAAATTTGTATAAAAAGTTGGAATACTTGGTTAAAATGTTTTTTTTTTTTTTCAACGGTGGGTGCGTGTTGTACATTGATGGAGTTTATTAGTCCGTCAGTGTAGTTACGAACTTTTCCAGAATATCCAAGATAGTATTCAGTGTCTAATGTATTTATTTATAATGATTTTTGATGTTAATAAGTTGTATTTTTACAGCTCAATTCTGAGAATCTCAATGGCGGTAATCCGCTATTTAATTCTGAGGGAAACTACAAAACGTATTTTGAAAACTTAACAAATCAGGAACATTTACCATTTAAAGACTCTCAGAATAATCAAGCTCAAAGTTCCAAGAAGACGAAAAAAAGCTGGACACATCTTTGTCTTATGTTATTCGAAATGAACCAGGAAAATGTCATCATTTGATAAATATAACAGTTCATGATCTGAGTAGTGACAATGTTCCGGGTATTAATTGCAGTGAAAATAATAATGCTCGTGTAAGTGTTCAGTACCTAGTGAAAGACCATTGTGATGATATTATGGATGAAACTGAATATTTGATAGGTAAAATAGTAAAAAAAATTAGCTTGTCTAATCAGTAAATCTAATTTCAACAGGAATGTTAAATATTTATTTTGCTGCTTATTACTTATTGTTGAAAATAAAATGTTACAAAATTTCAAATCTCCTTTTATTTACCTTTCAGTAAACAATATATTGATATGGTATATTTTTAATTTATAAATAAAAGAACAAAGTACTTTATAATATTTATTTGGCATACAAGTATACATGTTATCAACACAGCTTGTTTTACATACACACAATAGTAGATTATACATAATAATTAAATACGAATTCTTATTAAAGTATTGTACCATAGTGCCCCCAAGGCACAGTTTCAAAACGATTTTTTATCATTTGTCGTTTATTGTCATCTCTGTTAAGAATTAACTTATTCAATTTTTGTGTAAAAATGCAATGATTTTTTGATCGTATAATATACATATCATCTCTTAAATTTTCATTATATTTTAAAGTTTTTTTATATTTTTCAATATCCAATCGTTTTGGTACCGGCTGTGTAACCCCTTTTGCCTTCTTAATGGTTTTTTTCTCTGACTATATACAATATAATTTAGCACGTAAACCAACAAATTCTGAGATCACATCTCCTCCCATTTCGTCTTTGAAAGAACCCGGTAATTGCATGTTAGCTTTTGGCATACTATATATATATTATCTTCTACGAAATTGCTTGTATTAAAATACATAATATTATTTTTCATGTCAGCGTAAAAGTCGTTAGTTTTTATATGATAAAGAAGACTATCGGTGTCCGTATAACACAGTTTTATGTTATCTTCATAGATCTTTTTCATAACAGAATAATGAAAATTATATATGAAGGATTTCCGAGCTGACGATAGCGTTCAGTCGTATCCACGGGCCGCAGAAAATGAGGTTTTGACAAACAAGCCAAAGCACGTTTAAACAACTTTATTTTTGTTAATAAATTAACAACACTTAATTTTAAAAAAAAAACAACACCAAGAGGTATGCGGAATTGCGAGCGTACGGTCAGCGCTACGGCTCAAGTCCAAGTGTTCTTGTAAAGCGCGTCGGCTGCTTTATAAAGGCACCGGTCGCCCCACCACCCCCACTTCACTACAACAAGCGTCACTAGCGCTGACGTCACTCACAAGCCCACACGGACTAAGCAGTCCCCTCTTTGGTTTAGTGACTTATTTTCTTATTTTAAATTACAAAGAAAATCTAAATCAGAGTTTATAATGCAAATAATTCGATATTCAAACAAAAATCAACCAAATTCACTTACACAAATTAAATAAAACACAAAAATACGCAAAATAATATGAACGCGCCGTCACGGCCGTCCTGCGCCTTCACACGTCCTCGTGTGTCTCGTCATAGGAACTATCTGTAAAGAGCAAAATTACGGTAAGTAGTACACTCAAGCTCGGCCATTCTGGCCCTATTCTTTCTTTAATCAACATCACCCGAAATGGTTGTCATTCAGACATATCTAATTATCTCATAGAGGGATAGTAATATCAATGGGTTAACACAAACATTTTGTCACACAGATGGGTTGTCACACAGACTGATTGTCACACAGACCGATTGTCACACAGACCGATTGTCACACAGACCGATTGTCACACAGACAATTTGTCACATGATAGGTTAACACTGCTATATCTACTTACTTTTGCCGTCATCGGCACTTCCAGGTATCTCCAAATTAGCACTCAATTCCAACGGAACATAACAATCTGGCATAGCACGTACACGGTCGTGAGCATATTTGTATGTTCTGTAGGAATTCAAGGCCTTCAGCAAATACCTGTCCCCATCAAGCAACTGAACCACCCTAAAAGGGCCTTTAAATTTTGCCTCCAACTTGGTTTGATTCCGTTCATGGTTTTCCAAAAGTACGAAATCGCCTACTTTAAAGTGATTAATTTTTGCCTTTGTTTTGTCAAATCGTTGTTTTTCAGTAATAGCACTATTTTGTATGGCATGTGCTGCACGTTGTCGAACTTCCGCTAAATCAACATTATTTTCACTTGTGTCATCATCTAAGGTCATAAGGTCTAGGGGCCTTGCTACTTTACCTATCAATAATTCCAAAGGACTCGACTTTGTTACACGATTAATTGTGCTGTTTAAGGCTATTTGTACTTCAGGCAGCGCATCTTGCCATGATTTGTTGTTTCCAACTTCAACAGCTGTAAGCAAGTTCTTTAAAGTACTCATTACTCGCTCAACTTGACCGTTGGCTCGACTAGTTCCCGTGGCTATCAGATGAAGAGCAACACCGTGTGTATTACAAAAGTTTTTGAAATCTTTGCTAGCGAAACATCTACCCTGATCAGCTATCACGCGAGTTGGGGCACCAAACAAAGAAACAATATATTTAAGAGCTTTGATAGCACAGGTGGTATCGATATTAAGTGTGTGATACAGAACAGTATATTTTGTAAATGAATCAATCATCACAAACACATATTCTTTGGTATCATTCTTACCACTAAGCTTCCCTGTGGCATCTATGTGAATGGTATGCCAAGGTGTAGATACTTTAGGGATGGGATGCAATTCTGCTTGTACTTTACCCGAATGAGATTTAGATAACCTACAGGTAATGCAGTTTTCAATGAATTTGCGTACGTACTTATTCATGTGTGGGAACCAATAATGGCAATAGACTTTTTCTAAAGTTTTCTCCCACCCTAAATGCATAATACTTTCATGTATATGATTGATTACAGCCCACTGAAATGACCTGGGAACAATAGGCAACCAAGCGCTTCTACTATTCCTTTTTATTTTTCGGTGCAAAATTCCACGTCTGAGTTCATATGTTCCCGCAACATTAGGGTCAAGGCTGTTATTTTGCAGGCTTGATATAATTGATGTTATATCAGGATCCTTTTGCTGTTCTGCTTGGAACCAGCTATCACTTATTTCAGTGAGATTAACCCTCTTTTTAATTATTTTTGTTTCAGGTATTTGAGGGAGGGGGTTTCGAGACAAAAAATCTACATGTTCCATTCGTTTTCCAGGTCTATACTCAATATCAAAATCAAAACTTTGTAGGAAACACCACCATCTATGAACACGAGGTGTTAAATCTGTTTTAGACTTTGATGCTTTCACGGCATTACAATCCGTTACTACTACAAACTTGCGACCCTGTAAATAATGCTTAAAATGCTTTATTGCGTTAACTACTGCTAACGTCTCGAGTTCATATGAATGGTATTTGGATTCGCAAGGGGTTGTTCTTCTGCTGTAATATTCAACAACATGGGGTTTACCATCTTTTCTTTGCATAAGTATGGCACCATAGCCTTCAGAGCCGGCGTCCGTATGCAATTCGGTAGGATACTGAGGGTCAAAAATAGTTAGAACTGGCTTATCAGTTAAGACTGCAATAATTTTTTGGCGAATGTTTTCAAATTCTGGGGTCCACTTTATGTTGCCTTTGCCGGATGTAAGTCTGTAAAGGGGCGCGGTGATTTGAGAAAAGCCTGGAATGAACTGGCGGAAGTATGATGCAAGACCAATAAACTGTCTCAGCTGTGTGACAGTCTGTGGAGGGGGTAGTTGGGACAAAGCATTTATTTTACGCGAGTTTGGTCTCACTTGACCAGATGACACCTGATATCCAAGATAATCTATGTGGGTTTTAAGAAAAGCACATTTCTTTAAGTTTAGAGAGAAACCAGAATTTGTTAAAGTTTTCAATACTAAATTTAATCTTTGAAGACCTTCCTCAATAGTTTGGGATGGAATTATAATATCATCTATGTAACAGACAGCAAAAGTTTCAGAAAGGTTGCCAAGAGCTTTATTGATAGTTCGTTGATACACTGATGGTGCATTTCGGAGGCCAAATGGCATTGTAACATATTCAAACTGCCCATCGGGTGTTACAAAGGCTGTTCGTTCTATTGAGTTGGGATGTACAGGAATCTGATGATAACCACTGGCCATATCTAAGGAACTAAAATATTTAGCTCCAACTAAGCGTTGTTATCTGATCACCGATCAAGGGTAGTGGGTATCTATCTGGAATAGTGTTGCTATTCAACTCGCGATAGTCCACGCAGAGACGATCGGAGCCATCCTTTTTTTTTACAAGTAGTATTGGGCTTGCAAAGGGAGAACAACTTTCGCGAATAACACCAGCGGCAAGGAGTTCTTTAATTTTTTTACGTACTAACTCGCGTTCATTAGGGCTCATTCGATATGGGCGACGTTGCACTGTCCGACTTGGATCTACAAGCTTTATTTCGAGATGTCCCGTGCTAACTTTGCCTATAGGTATGCCTTCAATAAAGAAGTCTGAATATTTTTCAAGTAACTGTTTCAGTTCAGCAAAAGATTCAGGGGGAACATCGGTATTGATACTACTAAAATCTTTCATTTTTTCACCGAACTCGCATTGCAAAGTAACTTTAGTTTTAGTGATAGTTAGACTATTTTGTGAAACTTCGACTGAAAAGCCCAAATTAATTAAATCTCGTCCTATTAAGATGTCATCACTTAATGAAGAGTCAAGGACCACATGAAACAATTACTCAACAGAATAACCCTGAAGTGTAACCGTAGCAATAATTTGAGTATTGCAACGTAGGCTTGATTTTCCTATGCCTAAAAGTGTAACTGAATCATAATTTCTTTTACCTGGAAAACGTTGAGCTACTGTTTCTTTTATCAATGAGCATTCAGATCCGGAATCAAAGCAAAATGGAAATTTCTCACCCTGATTGTAGAGGTGGTCCGTTGCAGGCTTGATGGTGCAGATATTCACCCTTCGCTCGGCTGTGGGTGTATCTTCACGGTCTTCGGTCTTCTTCTCCTTTTGGGTACAGCGCGGTGCTATGTGCCCGGCCTCACCACAGCGGAAGCAGACAACTGATTTCGGTTCCTTGCGTTGCTGCGAGTTGTTTGTAGTCGTTGGTTGGAAACGATTCACGTTGTTCTGATCCTTGCTGGTATTGCCACGACAGTCGATAGCTAGATGGCCAATCTTGCCGCAGTTATAACATCGTCGCGGTGGTTCCAAACGTGGCTTCTTAGCATCATTTGACTGATTAATTTTGTCAGAAACTGGCAGGCTTCTCTTTCTATACACAAACGGCATTAGCTCACGTTGTAGTTGAATTCTTGACTTGATTTCTGTTGTAAAAGCCATTCTTTGGATTTGATTGTCATTTCGTGCCACATGTGCCAAGGCAACACTTATTGCCACTTGCTCCACAGTCATGTTCTGCCATCGTGTCGTTAATGTGTTTAAAATTCGAGACACATACGTTGACATGTTTTCTCCGTCATTTGGACTGCTTGATAAAATCTTGTATAAAGTAGCAGCTGGTGTTTCGATAGTATCGAAACGAGATAGGAAAAGGGGCTTTAGTTCTGACCATGTAACATCAGGATGACTGTTGTGTGCCAACCATGTGGCCGCAGATCCTTTCAGAGCCCTGCTGAAAAACATTACCAACTGGCTTCCGCTTGAAGGGTTCTCTTTCAGACAGATGTCTACTGTATTACACCACGCCTGTGCATCCGACTCTTGGTCGTCAGGATTAAATTCCGGAAAAATAAGTTGAGGCTCCTTTTTCTTCGGTTCAAGGATAGTCTTCACCAATTCCATCATACTGCGATGTTGAGATTCCAAAAGACTTCTCCATTGATCTCGCTCAGTACGTAATATAGGACTGGCGCGTCCTTCATTATGGTTTTCTGCTTGTTGGTCCATCCTCACTCCTGATGAAGGATTTCCGAGCTGACGATAGCGTTCAGTCGTATCCACGGGCCGCAGAAAATGATGTTTTGACAAACAAGCCAAAGCACGTTTAAACAACTTTATTTTTGTTAATAAATTAACAACACTTAATTTAAAAAAAAAAAACAACACCAAGAGGTATGCGGAATTGCGAGCGTACGGTCAGCGCTACGGCTCAAGTCCAAGTGTTCTTGTAAATTTTTTTTTTTTTTTTTTTTTTCGGTATTGCACCTCGCAGGTCAACCTATGAGGTTGTCGGCTGCTTAACCGGGCTTTCCTGTGGTGCCTTAAATGAATTTAAGGCCTCCAGCCAGGGCTTAATATAACTTATAAACTAAGCGACTACACGCTAAGGGCACCCCCTGTGGGGTACGGGCCTCGGCTTAGGGCGTCGCTGGGGGAGGGCAGCAAAGGGACAGGCTGGATCTGGTCAGTATTAATTAGGGACGAATTTAAAGCTACAGGCTCAGCGGCGCGGGCTGGCACGAGCAAGGGACGGGGCGGAGATGAACAGGGACGTCGCGACGGACCTCGGCGGCGAGGGCGGAATGACGGCGGTCTGTATTTGTACTTTCGTAATGTACTGGTTTCTTTGTTACTCTCCTGGAGGAGAGTAATGGCATCGTCGGGGATGGTCAGAGTATGTCTCGGTCGGCGAGTCTTACTAATACGGGAGGGAGTGTATCGGGCGGCCGATGCGATCACGGGATTGGGGTAGTGTTCTTGTAAAGCGCGTCGGCTGCTTTATAAAGGCACCGGTCGCCCCACCACCCCCACTTCACTACAACAAGCGTCACTAGCGCTGACGTCACTCGCAAGCCCACACGGACTAAGCAGTCCCCTCTTTGGTTTAGTGACTTATTTTCTTATTTTAAATTACAAAGAAAATCTAAATCAGAGTTTATAATGCAAATAATTCGATATTCAAACAAAAATCAACCAAATTCACTTACACAAATTAAATAAAACACAAAAATACGCAAAATAATATGAACGCGCCGTCATATAAATGTGTTTTAGATATTTCGAGTATAGAAAATCCAATATAAATGGGGCGATCTAAAATTACTTTTGTTTTATTTAACTGAATAGCCACCAAATTTTTGTCTAAAATTGCCAAGTCTTTAAAGTTTGGAGCACTTATATATTTTTCAGCCCCATGTAATTTGTTAGTTGTATTTAATTTATCTTTCCATAACTGAACTAGTCGAACATCAACTTGTTTGCGCTTGTTTTCAATCGTTTTTCCAAAAATAGAGTTGTTTTGTTTTTTGAAAAAGTCTCTTTCAAAATCTAAACATTCTTGTAAATGTAAATAATGGATTACAAAACGATGTTTGTTATACAGATTTGCTATTAATTTTTTACATTGACTTTGCAAAGGCGAAAACTTTTCAGCTGCAAAAGGTAAATCTGAATGGGAATTATGAATGCTAGTTGGATAATATAAGTTTACTTCAAGAATATAACCTTGTTTGCTCTTTTTAGATACATTCATGACATTGAAATTGACTATTTCATTTTCATTCATAAATTTAAAATTACGCATAGGCAGTTTTTGCATCATAGCAAATCCATATAAGTTAACACAGTCTAGGTAAATTAGATAGGAGCTTGGCTCTTTATTATTATATGACGATAGATATTTATTATAAGCTTTAGCATATCTCAGTGAACACTGGGCAAGACCACCCCGAATTCCATCTTCTAACATTTGGTACATATCAACATCCGAAATTAAATCCAATTCAACTTTAGTGTGTAACAGCATAGCATCCCAACTTAATGATGGGGATGAAACATAGAAGCACGGATCCAAACCATAATAATTTAAACTCATATCTCTAAATTTTTCAAAAATATCACATAGTAAAAGTACATCACATTTCAAATATAGGTCTGTATACTCTCCAAAATTTTTTATTATGAAACTTTTTCACACTTTTTTGGCATGTTCATAATCATCTGTTGAAATATGTTCTCCGGTAAGTTTGTTAAAAAATTTAGATCGCTCAGGCAGTTAAGTTTCGTTATATTTTTCCCATGTATCTATGTAGTCATAACAGTACACACCTTTTCTACGAACTAATTGAAATAAGTTTTCATTAGGAAAATACAATTGCAAGTGATGAAAATCGTTTGAATGTAAAGTTTTTGCCAATTTATTAAACTAGTACTCAAAAAGTTAAATGAATCTATAAATTTTAACTGTGCGGTATTTGTTTTATCAACCGGTATGAACTTAGTAAACGATATATATTTTTCTTTTGATTTAGGAATTAAATTGATTCTACCAAGGATACCAGATTATTCTTTAATAAATAAATGAGAATCGTATCCAGAGAGATTATGAAAAATTATTGGTATAAATTGTCATTTTTTTAAATTTAAATTGCAGTTATTATGTGCGGGTCCTCTATATTTACCTGTGAAATGATCATGGTCCTTAACAATTTTATCGTTTTCAACAAATTGACTTTAACATATGTGACATGTTGTAGCTTCATTATGAACAGTTAACTCCTCAGGGGTAAGAGGTAACATAGGCCTGTCCTTCTTGTAAAATATTATGAAGCCTTTTGACATCATTTGTTATTGTTTCAACAAATGTTTGGCCACAATTTGACCTCTATAACTAACAAAATCAATCAAAATGAGGATGCTTTATGTGCTTGTACACTTTCAGTAAAAATGGATTTATTTTTGTCCGAGTATTCACATAATAAACTTTCAAAATCACCATATATCACAATAGGTATTCTTTGGGTTCTTTCAAAGTTCATAAAATGTAATTTGCTATGTTCTTCAGGTAAAATGGTTTGTTTTCTACCACAGTTGTGATTCATCAATTTATTTATTTGGTCATAGTATAAAAAACATTCATCGCATAAAAATACTTTAGACTTGTGTTTAGTTAATTGACGATGCAAAAGGCGACTAAAGTCTTTTATTAAACAAAAATGCGCTTTTCCATTTTTAAATATGTATAACAGATTAGCATGGATAAGCTTACGTTTACATGTCAAATATAAAAGACCTGTTACATGATTATTAGCTTCCAGACCATAAACATTCACACTTATAAATGGATTATTCATTTCAAATATTTTTATATCATTAAAATTGGGAGGAAATGATAACTTATTTAAATTAAATAGTTTCCTATAGTGCGGATATGGTTTGTACGATTAGGATTCTGTGCAGTTGGATACATATGAGCTGAAAGACACCACAAAAAACAATAATTGTCATTGTTATGTATGTTTAAACAAGATTTTGTATTTCTTATGACAGCGGGCAACTGTAAGTAAGTTCCAGCTCTTAGAGGATTGTACTTATTTATATTTACTTCCAAATGACTTATAAAATTAGTTGTCCAACCTGAGTCTGAAAGTTCAAACTCGGAACATTTTGATATTAATTTCTCACATTTTAGGTAAATATCAACAATATCAGTGCTTTGCACTATAATATTAAATTTTGTGTTAAATGATTTCATGGATATATCATCATTTTTGGGCAAAATGTAAGAAACAAATAGTTCAAAATTTACTTTAATTGCTTTATGTTTTTTAATTGATTTTTTCAGTGTTTGAAATTTGACTTAAAAACGTTTCGGGAAAACAATCGGATTTATTTTATAACTTATAATCCTTTTTTTAAATGCAGAAGCACTAGAACTTGAACATTGTCAATTTCAGAATTCGACAAGCGATTTGATTTATGAATATTAGATCTATTATGAGATGACAATTTTGACTGCCTCGTTGGTCTAGTGGTCGCAAGCGCGACTGCTGTGCATGAGGTCTTGGGTTCGATTCCCAGGTCGGGCAAAGTGTTATTGGGTTTTTCCATCAGGAATTTCTCAGTAGCAGCCTCGGAGTCTGGATTTGTGCCCGGTTGACGGCAATAGGCTCGCCCCCTATTACATGGGAATAAAAACATAACTGGCGAAATGTGGCTTTAACGCATCGCTGTCGGAATCTGATTTCCCAGCAAATGGATTTTTCATGGGCAGCACTTTTTTCTTTTGAGACTTTTTAGCCCGCTTCACTGGTACAGCTTTGTTCTTAGAACTACTATTAGCGGCAGTTGAAGGTTGTGCCGAATCCTCTTCATACAACCAAAATGGATTGTTAACCTGAGCCCTGAAAAATAATTGATATAATATTATCACACCTGTATACAATAAAATTAAAAGTTTACTTCGCCTTCGTGTCACTACGATTGAGGAAGATTTCAAAGTTTAAATACTAACAAAAAAAAAAAACCGACACGAAGGCTTCCGTACCATTATCTTAAGAAAATTAATTAAATATTAATTTTATTCTGTTTTTAACAAACAGACAGCAGTCAGACGGACGGGCAGTGGAGTCTTAGATATATTGTATATTCTTTATTGTACACCTAAATACATTGCCAGAAGATATACACAAATAGTAATAGGGTACAGAACCCTAAAAAATCTAATTATATATTGAACCTAGGAATTGACCTAGAATGATTTGGAGATCGAAGCCAATACCTCTCGCTCAGTAGATGCACTTGCGACTACTGGCCAAATGAGTAATGATAAAAATGTTAATAAATATTGAACTTTTTTTTTTTTAATCTTTATTTATTTACGGGGTTTTTTCTGAATAGAAAATGTCACCCCGATGATTGCATACAAAATTAACTTAAATTAATAAACTAGACTACCCGCAACCTTATACTCATAATAATAATATTAAAAAGGGTTCTAGCTTCATCCGACAAAGGAGAAGCCAAAACACTGTTATAAAAACCTACACTATAATTATTGTCGCCAAAAGCTTGACGCCTTTGAACCTCAATACGGACACACTCCGCCAACATGTGATGGGTATCTTCCACAACTCCACAAACAGAACAATTAGGTGAGTCAACCTTGTGCATCATAAATCCAAAACTGTTGAGCGGAATATGGCCGGAACGGAGCCTCAAAGCCGTCACCAGTTCTTGCCTATTCATCCTGCTCACATGGAACCAGAGTAAGCGAGGGAGAGAGGGCTGAATTGTCTTGTACCATATGCCCTTCGTCACTGACCTTTTGTCGAAATATTCAGACCAAGACTCGAAACATCTGTGACTTACTATGGGTAGAAGTTCAGTGTGCCAAGGAAGACAATTGTACAGTTCTCCATCAGAGCCGGCCGCGTTTGCTAGATGATCAACTACCTCATTGCCCTCTAGCCCCACGTGAGAGGGTATCCATTGCAAAACAATGGTTTTACCTTTGTTGACAATATCATACAAGGATTTTAAAATAATATAAGCTAGTGGAAGCCTTTTAAAAGTAGAAGTACACTTAATCAGATGCAAAAGAGCACTTTTCGAGTCAGTGTAGATGACAAACCTATCGCCGTTTAAAGATTCTAGATTGATAAGCCAATGCCTCTGATATCGCTATTAATTCTAAATGCATAATAGAAATTTACGATAAAATTTGGAATTTAAAACCACCCTGTATTTGTGGATCAAAGAAAGCGGCACCGCGAATGTTCTCACGTAAAGAACCGTCTGTGTACACAGAATAAAAAGCATCTTTGTTATGAATCACTCAATACTTTATATTCTAGTAAAGTATTGAGTGATTCATAACAAAGATGCTTAAGATTATATACCGAATAACAATGCTTAGGCTTGTTGACAGAGTTTAAGCAAGGCTGAATCATATGCGACAAGTCCATATTGCTGACCCATGTGTCCATGGAGAACATGTCTAAATTACAGTTACTATAAAAACTTTCTTGACTTAAAAAATCGTATGACAAAACTAGCAGTGGTTTTTTCTTTTTCCTCCAATAGATATTACTACAAAAACCAGATAATTTTTCTATTAAATTTATTATTGGATACTTAAAACACTTAGATTTTAGATAAAATTTTCCAGCTAAATATCTGCGACGTATAAAAAGTGGAGGCAACATCAATTCAGACTCCATTACGTGGATCGGAGTGCTTTTAATAAACCCATCTATTAACCGTAGGCAAATGTTTTGTAATTTGTCCAATTTGTTTAAGTGTGTATCGGCACTATTATCAAATAAAAAACTACCAAACTCCATCCGACTACGAATAAGTGCAATATATAAACCCCTTAGTGGTTGGGATGAACACCCCAACCCGGACCTACTAATACCCTAAAAATATTTATTAATTTAACGACTTTCTCGCAAACCTCACTAATATGTTTCCTCCATCTGAGGATCTAGCCACAGTCCTAAGTACTTCACGTTGTCGACTAACTCTAATGATGACTTTTTTAACCTAATGTTAACAGCTGGCCTACGAAAACCTCTACTAAATAAACAAACCTTACTTTTAGTAGGAGAAATGTCCAAACCAACAAGCGTTAGCATCTGGTTTATTAGATTAAGTGCAGACTGGATCTTACGCTGCCCCTCGCTAACAGACAAGCACTGTACATATATGGCAAAATCATCTGCGTACTGGGATATGTAAACTGTATTTTGCAAACGTTTACAAATGTCCGATGATACTATATTGAATAGTAATGGCGATAACGGATCGCCCTGTGCTAACCCACTACCCGAATATCGGCTAATAAAGCTGTTGCCAGATTTGATTTTGAGAATTCTTCTATGAAGAAAATTCCACAAATATTTACAAATCCGTGACCCAACTTAAAGGCCGTCTAGTACATCAATTAATACAGTATTATTTACATTATTATACGCACTATTTATATCCAAAAACAGCCCATAGTAGAATAACCTTTTGAGAAACCAGTTTGTATTGTGGTGATAAGGCAACTTAAACCATCTAAACATGACTTACCTCTGCGAAAGCCTATAGTGCTCGCAGAAAAAGTATTATTTTTTTCGAAATACCATTCTAATCTACGAAGTAAAATGTAATGAAAGATTTTGCATAGGCATGATAACAAGGATATAGGTCGAAGGGATGAAACATTACTGGGGTCACGACCAGGCTTTGGAATTGGGATTATACAAATATCGCGCCATTGAGAAGGAACATAACTGTGCAGACTGCCTCGTTGGTCTAGTGGTCGCAAGCGCGACTGCTGTGCATGAGGTCTTGGGTTCGATTCCCAGGTCGGGCAAAGTGTTATTGGGTTTTTCCATCAGGAATTTCTCAGTAGCAGCCTCGGAGTCTGGATTTGTGCCCGGTTGATGGCAATAGGCTCGCCCCCTATTACATGGGACTAAAAACATAACTGGCGAAATATGGGTGTACTAATAGGTACACCTCTGCCTAACCCTTTGGGGATTACAGGCGTGATGTTATGTTATGCATAACTGTGCAACAAAAATGTATTGAATAAAGTGACCAAAACATGTTTACCCTCATCAGGTACATTCTCAATCATAGAATAAGATATATCATCGCATCCAGGAGATGTATCCTTAGCTTTAATACATTTATTGAACTCCTGAATTGAGATTTCACATTCTAATAAAGGGTTACTGTGGCGAATCAAAGGTGTCGGGGGTGAAACATAGTCTGGGGTTAAAGTATTTAATAGATTTACGGCACTATGGCAGTCAACAAAGTTTCTAGGAGAACGAAAGCCTTTCAAGCATCTCATTTTGCGCCACATTTCACTGGACGATGTAGATTCATCAACTGAAGAGCAGAAATCATGCCAGTTCACACTCTTGGCCTGCCGAATCAACCTCTGAGCTTTATGTATCCTATCCTTAAGAGTGTCAAGGTTTTGTGGGGTGGGATTCTGCCTAAAAGTTGTTAAAGCCAGCCTACGTTGAACTACAGCATGTGAAAGTTCTATAGTCCAATACGGTTTCGATGTAAATTTGGAAGAAGGATTTTGGTTAAATTTAAAAAGTGGAATAAATTTGTTGCAGCGTCATTCAAAGTTTGTAAAAATAAATCATAAGCTTTCTGTAGGTCACTTGGTAATTCGTTACCTATATTGGAAAATTGTGTTTGTAAATATATTTTGTACGAAACCCAGTCTGCATTGTGAAAATTTCTTTTAATAACAGCTGGAAGGAGTGACGTGCATAAAGTTGAAATTTTTATTATTAAATGGTCACTGTTCAAGTTTTCATTTAAAACAGTCCATTTAAAACGCAGCGCAATGTCTATAGACACCAGAGAAATATCGGGAGACGACTGTTGTAAAATATTATCAACTAAACGAACTCGCGTGTGTGTACCATCATTCAATGAAATATAGTTGCTATCTATAAGCGAGTCGTGAATAAGGTTACCTCTGCGATTTGTTTTATACGACCAGCTGGCGTGATGGGCGTTAAAATCACCCAAAATCAATGTTTTGGATGGCCATAGCGATAAAAGACTATCCCAATCTTAAAGGGTCGTAACGGTATTAGCTGGACAATAGACTGACACAATATATTCAAACGAATCACAGTTAAATACTTGGACACATACTATCTTCATTCTGTTTTTATTAATGGGCACGCGCATCTGCTGTGATTTAATAGATTTGTGTACAATAATAGCTACACCGCCGTATGAGTCATCGCGATCCTTGCGATAAACATTGTTATTACTTAATTTAAAATTACTTTCCGGATCGGGCCAAGTCTCACTAAGGGCAGCAATATGTACTTTTTCCTGACATAGGATTTCGCAAAATGACACTAACTTAGGTCTGATGCTTTGGGCATTCCACTGTAAGATATTTAACTTAACCGATTTATTAGCCATCGAAAGAATAACGAATAAAGTTAAACAGTGCAATAATCCAAGGCCAATCCGACAGATAACTTACCGACACTAGCATAAACCATTCTAGGCACAACTGGATAACAGATTTAATTTTAAAACCTAAACTAGTCTGTTTGAGAAAGATTACCTCCTTAATTCTAGAGAGCAGTTCTTTGAAATGTGGACACTGATCCCTTTGACCCTCCCCATTATCAGACGAGTGATGAAAATCTTTACCGTCTGCATCTGAACTCCAAAATATCCAGTCGTCTTCGGCAGCGCGTTTTTTATTTTTCATGCCAGTTAATCCTGATTTTGGGGTCTGATGACTAGGAGCAGCAGGGGTCTTCACGTTGTGGATGGTAGCCTTTGTCTGCACTTTTTCAGCATAAGTAGATCGGAAGGAGGATTGGTGATCTAAATTATGTTCTATACCTGAGGAGGCATGATGTAAAGGGGGAAAAATGTCACGGTTCTCTGGAGCCACCGCAGCTTGAGGGGAGATGCTAATTTTAGGCGGGACGGAATCTTCAGGAGGGACGAAACATTCTATAGCCTTCCTATATGTGCATCCAAATTCTGCCATAATTTCGCTAAGCCTTCTTTCCTTTTTGTAAACTGGACAAATTTTACTCATAGAAATATGGTCCCCTTTACAGTTGACACAGGAAAACGAAATAGTCTCGTAATTTTCATGAAAACCGCCACACTTAGGGCAGATTTTTTTTTTTTGAGGGACACATTTTGCGGACGTGGCCTAGCTTCCAGCATTGGGATCACTGGGAAACTTGGTGAATATATGGCAGAACTTTTATGTTTATGTCACAGACACTATCGATTGGGGGAAGACGATCACCTTCAAAGCATAGTCTAATTGTTTCGCTAGGGCACCAACCTCCTTCATCCTTGTTCCGACGGTTCAGCCTCTTCAATGATAAAATCTTTGAGGGCAAGGGACATGTAATATTTTCAAGGATCTCATCATCAGAAACGTCTAGGTCGACATCTTTAATAAGGCCATAACAGACGGAAAGTTCCAAAGCCTTTTGAAATTTCCATCCCTTTTATATTAGCTTCTCGCACGCAAAAAGATTCTTCACGGCCGATTCGCACTCAAATTGGAGACGTATCTTAAATGGACTCAAATATTTAACCCGCATTATCTTAGTTATGCTGTTATCTTTTAAAATTCGTGCCATTGCGAATTGCTTAGGAAGACGTTCCTTAGAAGAAATATAAACTTCATACTTATCTTCTTTGACTGACTTGTTACTATCGTGACGTATCTTCTTTTTCCCAATAACATCTGTCCAACTTCCTTCTTCCTCACCACTACCCTCTCGTTGCCTCTTTCCCGCCCTCAATAACTCCTCCTGATTCTCACCGTCATCATCCGTAGCATCCATATCTAACGAATCATTCAACAAGCTGCGTATGTCATTTGAGAGTACTTTCGTATCACGGCGCGATGATGAGCTTACGTCATCAGCCATGAGGCGATAACATTTAAAACTCGGTAAATAAAAATTAGATGTTATACAGCTGAGACCTGCAGCGCACACCTATTTAATAGATAAAAGTAAACAGTTCCACGTAGGGGGTATAACGAACGGTACCACGCTAATTTGACACGACCGAACCGCACGTGTGCCGATACGGGAATGAATATTGAATTATTGTAGGCGGTCAGTGGAAAATAGCCAAGATTTTATGATTGTGACTTTTAGAAAATATAGGTATAATAAATAGGTACTTACATACTTTACTGTTGTAGAATTCCGGCACAATAAAAAACGCAGGAAAAACTTGTGACACTAACGAACACAGCTCAAATTAAATATGCACACTTACGTGTAAGAAAGTAAAGTAAAGCAAATTCATCGAGTGCATACTTTTATAAACCTTAAAAATAAAGCCGTGTTCTTAAACAAACCCCTTGTAACAAATTAAAGCAAAAAAAATACAATAAATAAATATTTATGATATTTGGTCCCTATGATAGTAGTACTTAGAGCATACTTTTAATTAAACAAATTTATTTTACTAGAATCAGGTATGAATGCATCCTAATGATACAGATATGGAATATGTCTGCTCATCATATTGACCAAAATAGTTTTTCACCAAGCAATTCGAGATGAAATTCGTAAAAGGAATAAGAGCTCAATTAACTGCGGTCATAACAAGAAACTTTCTTATAACCAATTAGATGAGAACCATTCATATTATGTATGCACGAACTAATACGCTTTTTAATAGTAAACTGGCATTAGTACAAGTGTTTACACTGAAAATGCGACTTCTTTGCGTAGTCGTAAGGTGGTTATTCTTTTTTAAGTCCCTTTTTCGACTTAGGCCACTTTTATTGTAATAAGTTGATTCAAAATAAAACCAAACTGTGTACATAATACCAAGGAAATAAGTTTATTAAAAATGTTTAAAGTAACACCATATTTCTAATTTATTTTTAAAGCTAACATACATAGGTATGGTATAATATATTAACTACATAATTTTAGCTACTGCTGTTATTTAATATAATTTATTATACAATTTTATTTATTTAATGATTATAATTTTAATACTATTTATGTAATATATAACAATATAATTAGAGACAAGTGGCCTTTGTCCTGCAGTGGGACACTATAGGCTAATATAATAATGATAGTATAATACCAATATAATAATTATGATTATACACATAAACAAAGATAATTTATTTTAAACTTAACTGAAAAGGAAAGTCTGTATATAAATATAAAAATTCAATTTTATTGTATGTTTTCATGAATTTTTCCAATTATATTTTCTAAAGCTAAGTATATATCATCACAAATAATATTTTTACTACGTATTGCACACATTTGTCCGCGCTGCACTCGTAAGCCTTTTCAGGCTGGTTATCAGCCTCATAAATTTCAGTTTTGATCGTCCTTGACGATGCAGATGTATTTTGAGCCCTTGTCTTCGTATAGGAGTATACTTGAACTCGCTGGCGCTTTTGCGGAGCTGATGATGTTCCGCCTTTTCTCTTTAAATTAAGTTTAGATGACTCGCCTGCATTTGGTTCCTTTGGCGGGTATGGGATAAAATTAAAAAGGTCTTCAGAGTCCTGGAACAAATTAAAAAACTAAGTATACACGTAATAAAGGATAAAATATTAATAATGAAAAGCAGAAAAAAATACTCACCGATATTTTATGTAATTATCCCAAAATAAAAACCACTCGCAGTAATTGTTACCAATTCTCATATATATGAACAAGTTCTAAAACTCTAATGATACAAATTAAACTCTATGTGCTGAAAATATAGAGTTCGATTTGATAATATGTAGCACACATCTTTTTCTTTCCTAATTTAGAAAACGGCGCCACAGCGTCGCGGATACCTGAGATGGAATTCTAAAAAGGAAGTTGTATGTACCATTGTACGCAGTGTTAGCCTAGTGGTTTGAACGCTCGCTTTCTATACGAGTGGGCGCAAGTTCGAATCATCTCGACTGTTTTTCGAAGCTATGTATAAAATTGAAATATAAATTATCACTTCCTTTCCCTTTCACTTCATTTTCTGAAACCAAATACCTGATGCCTAAAAAATAAAAAAATAAAAGCCCTTTACCCGTTCTGGGGAATTAACCCTCACCTCACCCAAGGTCCTCATGCTCAGTAGTCGTGCCTGTGGTCAGTAGAACAAAAAGACAGTCTGCTTACTACTATTAAGTACCTCTGTTCTATGTTTATGTTGCGCCTTATAACGTTTATTCTTTATGTTAACTTGTAAAAGGAAAGGATTTCATACAATGTTATTAAATGGGACATAAGCGTGTCTTAACAGATTGCATTTCTGTATGCTACATCGTAAGTTTAGGTTTAGACGATCAATCTCATACATATTATAATGCAACAGATGCAAAACAAACTACAGCGCATTGCATCACGATACTAGGGAGTCGGATTCCCGTTGAATGAACAGTTGCGAATCGAAAGCAATACTTATTCGACTGTATTGTTATTGAATACGATATGCACATTACGATCTGCATAAGCGGTATAATTGGAATGCAGAACCCCCTATTATACCCTACTGGAGTCTATCGAAACAAAATACAGAAAATAAACAGGAACATAATAATAAAGATTTGGAAGATACCGACAAAATTATTTTGAGTGTCACGTCAAAGGAGACTTTACCCAAACAATTTGGTTTAGCAAACAAATTAAGAGCTGAAAAAATTGATAACATTCTGAAAAATTCTTATAAGAACCCCCACAAAGTACTAATTGAATTTGAAGACAAAACCAATGCACAGAAGTTAGTAGATTGTGAAAGCTTTCATGCTTTGGGTTACAGATGTCAATTCATGAATGAAATAAGTTTATGTTACGGGGTTGTAAAGAATATAGATTTGGACATAGAAGACAAAGAGTTTCAGGAAAGTTTAGAATGTGAGTACCAAGTAGTATCTGTCAGAAGCTTAAAAAGGGTAATTGATACAGGAGAATGGATGAACAGTGAATCTGTACGTCTATGTTTTAAAAGTTCCACTTTGCCCCTATATGTCTGTATATATGGGTACAGGTTTCAAGTGGAGCCATACACCTTCCCGGTGACGCAATGCTCGGCATGCTGGCGATATGGTCACATATCAAAAATGTGTCCGACAAAAAAGAATTTATGTCCCAAGTGTGGTGAAGAACACGCTAACTGCGAAACTAAACAGTTTAAATGTTTAAATTGTAAAGGAGCACACATGGCGTTAGATAAATCATGCCCTATGTTCGTAAAAGAAAAGACGATTCGAAACATTATGTGTCAAGAAAACTGTACGTACAGGAAAGCATTGTCACTTTATTTAAACAAAGCCAAAACAACAAGGGAGTTAAATAATGGGTCTCAACTCGACTCAAATGAGCCTACAAATAGGATTTCTTATACTACTAATGATTCAAATAAAAAGAGTTTTAGAGACGTGCTTATGACACATATACCGAACAACAATAAACAATAAGAGAAGTCAAATTCTGAACAGAACATGGATAGTGAAGACGAGAACAGAATTCAGATGGATATATCCTCCCCAATTTTAGGCAAAAACAAGCCCAAGAAGAAGGCGAGTAAAGCTAAGAACTTACTGGAGCAAGAGGATCTAAGTGAGGAATGTTTTCACATTAACGAGGAATCTACTTCACAGCATTCTGAGAATAACGAACATGGAAAAAAAAACACTCAGAAAACTTTTGGATTTAATTTTTTTTTAGAAAAAGTACAGAATATTTGTTTATCAGAAAATAGTTTTGAATTTAAAATAAAATTGATGTGTAGTTATGTTTTTGAAGAGATCATACAATTTGTTATAAAGTTATTCAGGAGTACAGATATTATGAATAAAGTATATTGCCTCTTCACGAATGGCTAATTGTAATAAAGACTTTCTGTTGAACTTATTGCAGTGGAATGCACAGAGCTTAAAGCCCAAATTAGAAGAATTTAAACTTCTATTATTGCAGGAACATGTGCATATTGCACTAATTAGCGAAACCTGGCTAGCCCCGGAATTTATGCTAAATATCAGTCAGTATAATGTGTACCTATAGACGGGACAGGGACGATACTTATGGAGGCATCGCCATAATAACACACAAGTCAATTAAAGCTCAAGAACTTTCGGTAAGTGTTATTAATACAGGTATCGAAATTTTATGCCTTAGGTTAATTCATTGTGGAATTATAGAATTCATTACATTAATTTATTGTCCAAGTTCTGTACGTACGACTCAGACTGACTGGGATCAAATATTTTCTATGTTTCATAATAAATGCATAATCTTAGGAGACTTCAATGCACACCATACAGACTGGTCTTACAAAAACGATTGTAGAGGCAAACAAATTCACGAATCGGCTTTAGAATTTGGTTTTGTTTCTATTAATGATGGACAGCCCACTAGACTGAAGCTTGTTAACGGTCGCCTTCAAAAATCATCTCCGGATATCACCTTTGCATCAGCCGATGTTGCTATTAAATTTGGTTGGTCTGTTTTAAGTGAGAATTTAGGCAGTGATCACATATTTATAAAAGTGAAAATTAGATATCAGGATCAAATATATATTTCCAAAGCAAGAAATTACAAATTAGCTGACTGGAACGCATATAAAAACATCATCTCCGAAAATTTTGTGGATTCTCAAGAACAAAAAAAAAGATCACCGCCTTCAAAAACCACAAAATAAAAAATAACTTTAGCTTGGAAGTCTGCGGCTTTGGTTTTGTTTCTTGTTATTTAGGTATTGCCACCGACTTCCAAGCTAAAGTTATTTTTTATTTTGTGGTTTTTGAAGGCGGTGATCTTTTTTTGTAAAAAAGCTTTTTATTTTTCACTTTTTAGTGCTTGTGTGTTAATGTTTGAAATCCTTACATAAAGCCCTTTCAAACAATACCTCACATGATATATTTAATTTTGGAAAGTGGTAGGAGGGGGGTTGACGTACCCCCTCCCCACTTCCTTTAGACAGTCATCGACTACATGTATAAACAAAGCAATTTTTCTTGTTACGGCGGTTCTGCTGTGATTTTATAAGGAGTTCCGTTCTATATCTCCAAAGTTCATCATCAGAACATGAGAATATTCCTATGGGACCTATTCCTGACTATACTCTTTCAAACAAAAAAAGAATCATCCAAATCGATTCATAATTGGCGGAGTAATCGTTGAACAAATATACAAAAAAAAAAAAAAAACAAAAAAAACATACGCGTCGAATTGATTAAATATCTCAACGTAGTGGTTTGGAACTACTATATGAAATATTCCAAACATATTTGTAAGTATAAGTTTCTTTTTTAAATGGCCTACATTTCAGGTCGTCATTTTGTATACTGATTAACTCCAAATTTGTCCGTTGAAATGGTACATTAACTGTGGTATGATTATCAGTACAATTGAAATAAAATATTATCACCGATTACGATCTTTTCTTATTTATATCCTAATGCATACGATATAGATTCAACATTAGGATAGGCCTATGTCCAGCAGTGAGTGAAATGATGAATCCAGATGTAAATTTAAATAATTAGAAAGTTTACTAGACTGCCTCGTTGGTCTAGTGGTCGCAAGCGCGACTGCTGTGCATGAGGTCTTGGGTTCGATTCCCAGGTCGGGCAAAGTGTTATTGGGTTTTTCCATCAGGAATTTCTCAGTAGCAGCCTCGGAGTCTGGATTTGTGCTCGGTTGATGGCAATAGGCTCGCCCCCTATTACATGGGACTAAAAACATAACTGGCGAAATGTGGGTGTACTAATAGGTACACCTCTGCCTAACCCTTCGGGGATTACAAGCGTGATGTTATGTAATTAGAAAGTTTTTTTTTTAACGTGGCTATTTAGACGTACCCTAATAATTCCTTTCTGTTACTTTTCTGTTGCAATCAAATGATTTTCCTATCTGTTTCATATCCGTAACTTACATTTTTTTTAATGTGACCCTTATTGTGAATTACTGAGTGTTCTGAGGTAACTTAGGTTAACTTATTGCCTCAAACGAACAAAGTGAGCTGAAACTGCAATCCCCTAAGTATAAAGGAGAAAAGCAGTAACAGGCACTGGTAAAAATTTGGAGAATGAGTCGATCGTAGATGTTGCCTAAGCATAAAGTCAACACAGCCCTCAGGTCAACTCTAGCAACACAGTGATTTCTTTATACAGACTGTTAGTGTAAACACCGTTATCCCTGTAACCAGTTTCACTTATAGAACGTAAATTCAATGAAAAAAATAACATTTATTTTTTAAGTAAAGTCTTCATTTTTCCTCAAAACTATTTCACCGCATACGCGCGGGAAACACAGCGGCTAGATCAAACAATCCGCAAGCCGCGCGCGCGACAGTGCTCGATCCCACCCACACCGTCTACACTCCACGCCCCTCAGTCTGTCCGCAGCCTGCGGACAGACTGAGGGGCGTGGGGTTCAAACTAATACCAGGGCAGTGACTGACCGGCAATTCATACAATAGCCCCTGGCCTTGACATACCAGTCCTATTACCTGCTGCGAATGAATTTCAGACTGGTATCAGGGCAGTGACCGACCAGCAGTACTGTTTTGTTATAAGATTATATCATTTGATAATTTAAATCAATCAGTGTTAATTAGACACAAATTATAAACAATGAATTTTTGTAATAATTAAGTTGTAATTATTCCTAAGTATATAACCGTAATATATAAGAACTTAATTGAACAATCGTATATAAAAAAAAAGTAATAACATAAACAATGATTTTGAAGCAAAAACAAAAATAAATGGTAAGGATAATAAAGAAATGGTTACAATAAAGAAATAATAATCTATGATGGCTTATGATGCTGGAGCTATGGAGACTCCTCAAAAGAAGATTTTTGTTCAACCCATTCCCCCGGCCAAAGTCTTAATTTTTCTTTTGCCACAGTAAGATTCGTAAGGGCCTTTGAATTTTGGACTTAACTTGTCATGTCTTCTATGATTTTGATTTACATAAAGTCAAAGTCAAAGTCAAAGTCAAATCATTTATTTCAATTAGGTCACTATAAGGCACTTTTGAACGTCATTACATGAAATAAAAATAGAGTTGAATCTAGTTGCCCCTTCCAAAAGGTAGTTTTGTATAGAGAAGAATGGGCAAGAAACTCCATACGTACTCTTTTAAAATCAATGTTTTACAATATTATTATTTTTATACATAGTCATATGTAATTACATGTGAATACAATGTACCTTCTATAAAAAAACTACTGTATAATAACACACAAAAATAATTTATATTACAAATTAGGAATTCATGGTAAAAATATATTTAAAGTTACATCATGTTCACATGTTAACAAATATTGGAACTGTAGACAACCACTCTCAACATCTCAACCAACAATGAAACAGCGTGTGAGCCTGCGCAATCCCATAGTAAAAATCAAATAAAAAATAAAAATATAGTAAAAATGTCAAAAGAAAAAAAGGAAATATATATACATATATATATTAACCAGCTTGATTTTGTCTAGGATGAATAGTAATTGTCCTATGGAGCAGGACCAGCATGTTTTCAAGCAGTCTTATCTTGAATGTAATCCTCTAATTTATAATATGCTTGGTTGCAAAGTGTACTTTTAATATGTGTCTTAAATTTTCTTTCATTTAATTTTAATATATCAGAAGGTATTTTGTTGTAACATTTAACACAGTACCCCAAAAAAGATGTATTTACTTTAGACAATCTAAAATAAGGTTGAGCTATTTTATCTTTATTTCTGGTATTAATATTATGTCTATCACATATTTTCCTAAAAAGTTTTAGATTTTTTCTCACGTACATAATATTTTCATAAATAAATTGGCAAGGCACTGTCATAATATTAATCGTCTTAAATACTTCCCTAAGAGATTCGCGACGAGATAGATTGTAAATGGCTCTGACAACTCTCTTCTGTAAAATAAAAATGGTTTCAATGTCAGCAGCCCGACCCCACAATAAAATGCCATAAGACATAATGCTATGAAAGTAGCTGAAATAGACTAATCGCGCAGTCTCTACATCTGTCAACTGTCTTATCTTTCTAACAGCATACGCTGCTGAACTTAACCGTCCCGCAATAGATGTTATATGAGGTCCCCATTGTAATTTGTTGTCGAGCGTGATTCCTAGGAAAACCGTTTGATTAATAAATTCCAGTTTTTCTCCATTCAATATTATATCACATTCGCTACTTCTAACGTTTGGTAAACTGAATCTAATACATTTAGTTTTTTTTTCATTTAATACTAAATTATTAACTGTAAACCAATTTTGGACCTGAAGAATAGAGTTATTCACGTAGTCAAGATTTTGTGACCGCCTGTCTATTTTAAAAATCAATGAGGTGTCATCTGCAAATAACACCATCTTCGGTTCATTTTCCAGTAATTGAGGCAAATCATTTATATAAACTAGAAATAGAAATGGACCCAATATCGAACCTTGAGGAACGCCCATAGTCGTTTCAGATCCCAATGAGTTTACGCCGTTTACCTGAACTTTAGCCTGTCTACCTATCAGATATGACCTTAGTAAACCAAGAGATGTTTTACTAATCCCGTAGTACTCCAGCTTCAACAAAAGTGTCTCATGGTTAACGCAATCGAACGCCTTTGAGAGGTCGCAAAAGATTCCAACGGCATCTTGAGCTTCCTCCCAGGCGTTAAAAATGTTCTTTAGTAGGGTGACACCAGCGTCAGTTGTACAACGCCCTTTGGTGAAACCGTACTGTTGTTCATGAAAGATGGAATTTTTATTAAAGTGACGTAACATTTGATTGAGTATTAACTTTTCAAATACCTTACTGAGAACTGGGAGAATCGACACAGGCCTATAATTGTTGGGTTCCTTACTATCACCCGCTTTAAACAATGGTACGACTTTACTGTGTTTCATCAGATCGGGAAAGACTCCTTGGTCTACACTGGTGTTAAATATTAAGGCTAAATAGGGCGCAATGGTTTCGATAATAGACCCACTAACTTTTACAGACATTCCCCAAAGATCTTCTGTTGATTTAATTTTAAGATCTTTAAAAGTTTTTATGACAGCCTGGGGGTTAGTATGTTGAAATCTAAATTCCACAGGGTAAGCCTTAACATTATTTTTAAGTAAGGCAGCAGAGAGAGCGGGGGAGGAAGTCAAAGCCTCAGTAGTTTGAAGGGGAATATTAGCAAAAAAAGTTTCAAATTCCTAGGCTATTTCTATATCTGTATTAATAGGGCCATGTGCAGTCTCTAAATTAAATTCAGTGTTACGCTGTTTTTTTCTACCTGTTTCATTGTTTATTATTTGCCAAGTAGTTTTTATTTTGTCATCAGCTGACTTTATTTTTTTACTTATGTGAAGAGCTTTCGCTATTTTACAAACACTTTTAAAAAGCTTTGAATATTTGGAAGCATACTTATGAAAATTTATATTAATTGTATGTTGCTTTAGTCCATAAAGTTCAAATAGTTTTTCTCTGCTTTTACGAATACCTGGAGTCGCCCAGTCGCTAAATAAGAACTTTGTGTAAATACTTTTAGTTTTTAGCGGAAAATTGTCATTAAATTGGATTTTTAAAATTGAAAAAAATTCGGCATAAAACTCATTTGGGTCACCTATATTATTGAAACTATGAGTGCATAATTTACTGGACAAAGAATTATTAAATTTTTCTAAACTTTTACAATTAATTGGCCTAAACCTAATTTGAGTTTTTTGTAGTGGTACGTAGGCACAGAACGTAATTGATTGTCCACTATGATCAGATGGCAGCCTGTTAACAATTTCCTTATGAAGGTATTCACAATTACAAAATATATTGTCAATACAAGTGGCAGAAGAAGCTGTCACTCGGGTAGGCTCACTAAAAACATTTGACAAATCAAATGATTTGAAAAGGCTTAATAATCTGATACTACTAGTGTTACTTTCTAACAAATTAATATTAAAGTCACCACATATAATGATTGATTTACTACTAATACTAACTCTTTTTAATACATCTTCCATTACAGAATCAAATACAGATAAATTCTGGTAACTGGGAGGTCTGTATATACAAACTATAACATGCTTATCAAGCCTAGACTAGACTATAACAAGCATAGACTATAAAACCTATATTGAAAACCATATTATTTCTATACGAGTACTATCAAAACGTTTTTTATACTTTTCTGCAGCCCCTCTAAGACGTTGCCTAGCTAAGTCCCTATCAGCTTCAGCATCAATGTCCTGAACAGAATCATTATCTTGTACTTTGTCTAGACGAGCCTGAATTGGAGGTATATTTCCGTTGTAACCAATTAACAACCTTGTTGGTGCAAAACCTGTTGTTTTTTGTATCGTAGTATTCAGAGACTGTTGAGTTTTCCATAAAACGCTTGGCCATTCTGAAGAATTGTTAACAGTAGTGGTTAACATATTAATTATGGTACCAACATATTTCTCAACTTAACCGTTACTTCTAGGGGTACCCGTGGCTATCATATGGTGATTTATTTGCATACCTCTAAGTAATGATCGTACGTGATCAGAAGTAAAATTTGTGCCTCTGTCAGTTACTATCATGGCAGGTGTACCGAACAAAGTTAAGTTTTCTCGCAAAATCGGGACTAACTCTTGACCGTTTAGCGTCTTAAGTGGTTTAAGTAAACAGTATTTGGTAAAGCCATCCCCTATTATTAAAACATGTTTATAACCTTCGGAAGATACACTAAAAGGTCCTGTACAATCTAAATGCAACGTGTGAAATGGTATAGTTTTTTCTATAGGGTGTAAGAGCCCTTGTTTTGGCCCCGAATGACTCTTACCTTCTACACACACTAAACAATGACTTATATTTTTTTTGTAAAGGCAGCTACACTAGGAAACCAAAAGTTTTCGGATATTTTGTTTAAGGTTTTGTTGAAACAGCCGTAATAAACTGAGTCCATAACCTTTTGGTATGAAAAATTTTGGTGGATCCTCATCCTCGTTCTTATAAAGTAACAAGCCATTTTTGGTCACGTATCGATTTGTATCTATATCACCGGTCCTAACCTTCTCTAAAAGGTTTTGTGTCTCAGGGTCGTTATTTTATGCAGAGTGTAGCCAAGATGGTGGAGATTCTGGTTCATTAATTATATTAATTACCTCTGACGATTCAGCAGGTGTAACTATTGGATTACGACTGAGATAATCAACGTGAGTAACGAATTTACCCTTTTTATACATAATATCAAACGTAAAATCCTGCATATACGTCCACCATCTTGCTACACGAGGAGAAATATCTCTTTTATTCATGGTCGATTTAATGGAATCCGTAATAATAGTATATTTTAAACCTAGTAAATAAATCCGAAATTGTTTAAGAGCATTAAAAATGGCTTATGTTTCTAGTTCGTACGAGGGGTATTTAGATTCGGCTGGAGAAGTACTATCGACCAAACTTCCGCATGCTTACCTTTAAGGCGATTATCGCATAGCACAGCTCTCGAGTCGATCACCGTATGCATGCGTTTTGACCAATAGGAAGCGAATTTTAGTTGTGTTCGTCGTAATACAATGACCGCAGCCTTGTGGTCGATCGTACGTTACGTCACGCTTGCTCACGCGCAGCGCTCGCACCCGCGCCGCCCGCGCGCCACCGCTCATTTGTGTAGTTTTCTCGCGCAAGTGTTTAGTTTGTGTAATTAGGTTAGGTAGGTGTAGGTTATGTCGTACACAAACGTACAGTAGACCGAAATGGTTCGGGTTTACGCCGCGTCGGGTGATAACCTAACCGAGGCTCGAAGAATGTACGCAGAGTTATTCCCTGGACAACCTGTGCCAAACCGAGAAACGATGTTACGGCTATGCAAACGTTACGTACCTATGGTCAGTTCACCGTGCCGGCCCATGCTCAGAGACTGGCGAGCGTGGCTTTTGAGATTAGTGTAAGTGTAAAATTAAATTCAAAACTACTTATTAAAACTACTTATTTACAAATAAAACCAGTAAGTAATTTTTAATTAAACTGTAGATAAAAATGTGATTAACTTTTAAATACGCCAAAAATACCTACCCAGTTGTTTGTATTTTTTTTTTTCTTTATTGTTAAATGTAACTTCCATTTGGACTCGTCAGGCAACACAAGGTAAAAGGTAAATTATTATTATTAAGGTAAATTTTTGCCTGTCCTAAGCCAGGAAAAGTATGAAGGAAAAGTTACATCACAGGTTACGTGTATTGTGTTTTTATTACAATGATGTAATTAGTTAAAGCTTATGTGGGTAGTTATGGCCAGTGCAGCAGGTCAACGCCCTGCGCATGACGTAACGTATCTCGCGCGCATAGTATCCATGAATTTACGGACGGTGTAGGACAGAAACTTTTTTTAATTTTTGAGAGAAACATTCGTTTATTTATTTTTAAATTCAAATTAACATTTTTATAATTCATCAAGTACCTATGGTTTTAGTGATAACGGTGTTTACAGTAACAGTCTGTATACATTTAAATGATTTAACGATTAAAGATATATTTAAAAATACCTACATAAAAATAATATCTGTTATTGTGTCTCACCCACTCTCTGATGGAAAAAGTTTATACAATCTACACAAAAAATTAAAAAAGTCACCCAAAAATGAAATTCTAAAAACAACCTTATTAGATACAGAAATTACTGCAACAAGCTACTGAGAAAGACTAAAATAGAATTTGAAAGAAAATAATTAAGTGATGCTAGCAACAATACCAAATAAATATGGGCAGCTATAAATGCTATAAATTAAACTAAAAAAAAAAACATCACATCTTCTACATGGTTCACTAATGTTTTATTAAAACACCATTGGCAAATTTACAGTTGACAACCAACGTTTCGTATACTATTTATTTAACAAACAACTTATTCCGCAAATGTTTCATTTAACAAACACTCACTTTAAAAATATTTATTTGACAAGTCTTTCTCTTTACAAATGTTTTAGGTGATATTTAATCATTTGTACATTTGTCATTTGATATTAAGTTTCTGTTGGATAATTCACGTTTGCATTAAATATCATTTTATAGCACACTAGCTTTTGCCCGCGGCTTCGCTCGCGTTAAGAAGTATTATTACTAATTAGGTATAGTTTTTACGGCTTTACTTTTGTTTAGCAATTACGCTATTATCAGATATTCCTAGGGATTATGCTCGATTCAAAGACGCAGTGGGGTCCCCACTTAACATCTCTGGCAGGGCGGTTAAGTTCAGCCGCTTATGCTGTCAGAAAAAATCGACAATTAACAGACGTGGATACTGCGATACTAGTCTATTTTAGTTATTTCCATAGCATCATGTCTTACGGTATTTGGCTTTGGGGTCGGGCTGCTGATTTAATTCTATCTTTATCCTGCAAAAAAGGGCTGTCAGAGCCATCTATAATCTTGGCGGACGCGAATCTCTAAGGGAATTGTTTAAAAAAATAAACATCATGACGGTACCTTGTCAATATATATGAAAACATCATGCACGTTCGGAAAAACCTTCATCTTTTTAAGAAAATTAGTGATAGACATAATTTCAATTTTAAAAATAGGAACAAATTAGATCAACAAAGTTTCAGATTGTCAAAAGTAAACACTTCTTTTATAGGGTACTGTGTAAAATGCTATAATAAAATACTACTGGATATTCTCCAACTAAATGAGAGAAAATTTAAAACATGCATAAAACGCACACTATGTAGTCAAGCATATTATAAGTTAGATGATTATATCACGGAATGCAATGAATGAAAAAATGCTTGGCTAAATGCTAGTCCTGCTCCACTGCCACTCGGGTTCACTAACTAGGGTAGTAATTTTTATCGACCTCTTTTTTTGTCGACCTAAATAACTTGTACCGTTATCAGTACGAGTCCTTTTTTTTATACCACAGTTATCTAACGAATAAGTACACTGAAAGTGCTAGTTTTGTATATTTTAATATCATTTATTTCCATTTCGTAAATGTGAGTACCATGGAGCGTTTTATTTACTTACTGAGTACTACGTGTTTTGACTTAATGAGCATGGCAGTTGGGAGCTTGTCATGCTCACTCAAATGTCTCGCTGATGGTGGCGCATGTGTTATTTATTTATTATTTATTTATTTATTTAAAAAACTCTTAATCTACCATTACAGGTTTAGAAACCTAATGCGATACCTAAGACTACTTATGATAATTAACTATTTTAAATAACATTATTACTAACAACTACACTATATTAAAACACAAAACTAACTTTAGTACTTACTATAAGAAAATTTAAAAATAAAACAACAAAATAAAAAAACAAAACAAAACAAAATAAACAGTGAACATAAAATTAAACTAATTGTTACTTTCGTAACATATTATATATAAACTTGCTTTTGCAAGTTCACTAAAGTAACACGAAAAAATGTCCAACCTATTCTGTATTCCGTTAACAGTACGAATTGCTCGCGTGAGAGGTGCTTTGGCCAGCAAGTTGGTTCTGGCAGTTGGCACAGCCAGCAGTGGCGGGCGCCGCCGCCTCCACACGTAGCGGTCTGGTACAGAAAACCGCAAGCATTGAAGCACTCCCGGATTGTGCTCCTTGCCCCGGAGTAATTTAATTAAATAGATGACCAGATTAAACTGTCGTCGCACTTTCAATTCATTGTACCCGACCATACCCAATGTTGATGTTGAATCACTTGGCTCCCTTGATGATGGTTGAGTTAGGTGGTGCTGATCCATGCGTCATGCTCGTGAACGAGTGCTGTCAGTTGGGATTGGTCATCTCTTAACTGCTATGGCTTACATCTTTATTTTTAGTATTTTTTACTACTGTTTTATATTTATCTTCATTGTTTTCACATATAGAATCAACGTTTGCGTTCAAGCGTTTTTGCCATACCTATTACTGGAATCAAAAGTAACAGCTCACATTAGCTGTTAGCTCACATTAGGACCCATTAATGTAATAATAATTGCTATCCGTGGTGCTTGGCAATCTGGGCTTCTCCCAGTTGCAAACATCCCTTTTTGCCTATCTGTCTCCTGCTTGTTTGGAGGGAAGTGGAAATTATATTTTTTTCTTACTCCTCCGCTATTCTATGCTAATAAGTATGGCACGCTCACATAACCATTCAATAGGCTTATCATGTATATGAATAATGTCTGGATAAACTTAAGACAGCATTCTTGAACCGTAGTGATAACTGTGCTTAATTCTTCCGGGATGGTTATCATTCCATCAAACGATGGAAAATCACCATTACCGATTTTAAGAAGGAGATCTGAAAATCTACCAGCAGACTCATCGCCTTACCGGATAGTCGTTAGATCCAGATTCCGTATATATGAGACCGTCTCTATAAACTTCAAACTTAAATGGGAATATTAATCCTGCTGCTATTAACTCATAAAATCCGCCATAAGTAGCATTTTCATCATATCAGCAAAATATGCGTCAGGTGTTACGTAATCAAATCAAATCAAATTAATTTATTTGTGAAACATAGAATAGATGGATCTTAAGAACTGAATAGTGCGCTATGTCTTGTCAATTTTGACATACAATTATTTTTAGAGGAAACATGCGTAGTCAATTATTAAAGAAAATTTGTAACATAATGAATTAAGTGGTTGGTTGACAGTGAATTACAATATTAATTAACATTATCATTTAAAAAGTCTTCAATTTTATAATAACATTTGTCAATGAGCAACAATGTGAGAGCTTTTTTAAACTTTAGTAGAGGCATATTTTTAATATTGTCTGGTATTTTATTATAGATCTTTGGCGCAATACCAAAAAAACTCTTTTGCATTAAAGATGTCTTGCATTTTATATTACATAACTGTGACAAATATTGAGCACGTATTGGCTTTCTTTTAATATCAGACATTTTTTCAAATAAGTGGGGGTTGCTTTTTATAAATATTGCAGATTCTAAAATATACAGTGCTCGCAGTGTTAGTATTTTCAGTGATTTGAAGGATGGTACACAGCTATCAGTAGTCTTTAATCCGAACATAGATCTTATTCAGCGTTTTTGCATCTTAAATATAAGTTCTCTGTCAGTTGACTGTCCCCAAAATATAATTCCATACCGAAGTACTGAAGCAACCAGTCCATGATAAGCTGACAGTAGCGTGCTGATATTTACCTTTTAAGACAATTGATAGAGTGCGTACGCAGATTTACTCAGTCTGTTACATAGGTGTTCTATTTGTGGTTTCCATGTCAATTTATTGTCTACTATTATATCCAAGAACTTAGCAGTATTAACTGATTCTATTTTGTTATTTTTATGAGTACAATTAATAGCAGGATTTGCCCGACGTTGATGGAATTGCATAATTTTTGTCTTATCTAAATTTATTACTAAATTGTTACAACTAAGCCAATGTATTATTTTTGTCAGTGAGTCATTAATCTCGTTTTCATAATTATTGAGATTAGTGCATTCTATTACAGCTGTGCTATCATCGGCGAAGAGAACCATTTTTTGTTGTGTCATCTTTGGGAGGTCGTTGATATCTATTAAAAAAAGTAACGGTCCAAGCACGCTACCTTGAGGTACGCCATACCTTAGGAGTCTTGGTTTCGATATGGAAGTGGTTACAATTTTAGTTTTAGGACATAATCTGCTAATTTCAGTACACTGGTATCTATTGCTTAAGTATGATTTTAGGAGGTCGAGGACATTACCTCTTACACCATAAGCATGTTATTTATGTATAAGTAGTGTATGATCTACATAGTCAAAGGCTTTACTCATGTCAGTGAAAATAGCACAAACAGGATTTTTATTATCAACACATGACATGCCAGTGGAAAGTAAATCATATAGCGCCATATTTATTCCACATTTCTTTCGAAAGCGTTTTTGTTCCACACAAAATAAATTATATTTCTCAAAATAAGTGTAAAGCGAATTATAAATTACTTTTTCAAAAATTTTAGAAATTATAGGAATCTTAGCAATTGGTCTATAGTTTTTTGCATCAGTTTTGTCATTTTGTTTAAATAATGGCTTAATTATAAGGGCTTTTTTTAGGCTATTTGGAAAGATACCGTCACAAATACAAATATTGATAATATAGGCGATATGATCTGTTTTACATATTTTATCATTTTGGTAGACACACCATCATAACCAACAGTATTCGTATTTTTTAAGTGATCAATAATTCTGTTTATGTCAGATGCTGAAACGGGAGTCATAAATAATGAATGTGATGTCAAATTTTGAAATTTATAATTAGGCGCATTGTCAGTTTGAGGTTTATTTTCAATTATGTCAATAAAATAGTTATTTAATTCATTAGCAATGTCATTAGGGTTAGTGAAAGATAAATTGTCTCTATTTATACACATAATTTGTTCTTGCAGCAAACATTTTTTTGAATTATTAATAATTTCCCAGGCAGCTTTGGATTTATTTTGGGAGGTATAAGGCGCTTTGCACACGGAGCAACTTAAGTTGCCGCAACTGGCAACTTTTTAAAAGTTTCCTGTAAAAGTTGCTAGTTGCCATAAAGTTGCCGGTTGCCGCAACTTTTTGGCAACTTGTAAGCAACTTTTTAGCCGAGTTGCAGTGTTGCAAACTTTGCGGTATTACCACTAGATCTGGTAGATTGGGACCCCCATCTGGTGGGCAGAATTTGTATCTGGTGGTTTGTGGATTTTTTAGTGGGCAAATTTTAGGTTGATGGTTAAAAAAAAAAGAAAATTTTTGCTAAATGAAAACAATATTGCACTCGGTAAGTATAATTACCTATCCCGCAAATAAATGATGAATGGCGTCAGTTACACCAGTTGGAATGAAACAAAAAAAAAAACCCTGAAAGTTTTGGTATGAAGTGATAGCTTTTACAGACTTTGTGGAACAAGCTCGGTTTCAAGAAATCGCAAATGCAATTTCTTTGTTGATTCTTCCTCATTATTCCTATACCTCAGTTATTAGTAATTTTTAGTAGTAGTAGTAGGTAATAGTGTTTTTAGTGCTATGAACTACTCGCATGAAATTGTCGCTAATGTCATTAATTTTCAGCATTCGCGCAGATCGACAATAGGAAAATGTTGTAACATCTAAAGGTACTCTTCCTGAATCAGTGCTTAAAAATGAAACTAATGGCACATTATCCCAGCACCGTAACTGCTCGGCACCAGCACGGCGTCGCCTCGCAAGCTCGAAGACCGCGCGCGGACCGCGAGGGGCAAGCTCGCGGACTGCGAGGCGAGTTGTATGGTAGCGGCTAGCGCGCTGACCGCCCGCTGTTGGCTTTTTCATATTTCATCTAGTGGACTTGCCAAAAGTTTGCTGACAACACTATCTACGCAGCGATCAACGTTCAGTGTGACGATGGATATCGAAGAAGCAGCACTTGCTTTCATTTTATTACGTCGTCGCCGTCGACGGCGACAACAAAGACAAATGGTTCGCAGGAATCGTCGATTTTGGATTCATCCCTTTTTTGTTGATCGATCCCAATTTATTAACGTAAAAGATATGTTAAAATATAATGATAAATTTAAAATGTTTTTTAAAATGTCTGTTAACCTATTTAATGGATTGCTGCTAGTATTGGAAAGTGATTTAAAACGACAGGATACTATAATGAGGGAAAGTATTCCTCCGTTCGAACGACTTGCTATTACTCTAAGGTAAGTAGATCATTTTAGATAGTTTCAACCACATTTTAACCAAAATTTACCATGATATCAGATGACCGTGACTCTGGCAGGCGGGATCACCTTTCAAATCGCTTCCAAATTTCTCTCGTTTAGTACCTAGTTACCACAATTTGTATTCGTTCAAGTTTTCGAGATATTCAGTGTGAAAGGTGATCCCGCCAGGGTCACGCTCGACTAATTTACAGGTTTTGACCAGTTTTCAGGTTGTCCAGATTTTGATTTTTATTTTTCCCATAAAATTAAGTTTCGTTCGTCCCCAGTGGTGATCGGATCGTTTAATTTCCCGCTCGATCCAATATAGTTCGATAACCAAAATGTAATAATGGGGATTTCAATTAGAGATTTTAACAGATTGTTAAAATGTTTTCTGTCGAATTATATTGGAAAGTGAAGAATATGTGCGGTTGTAGATGAAAAGGAATTGGAATTAAGATTTCCTGTTATAAGTATTAGAAATATTATTTATTTCTTACAAATCAAAATAGATATCATCAATTATATCCGATTCTTGAGATACATTGGTAACTGCCGGTGATACAGGAACATCAGTTGAAAGAAGGATATTTTCTGAACTGTGTAAATATGATCTGTTTGAATAACAATCATATTGTGAATTAGTATTGGGTATATAACTTTTTATAGTATTCAAAATATCTGACTGAAGATCCAGTTTACAATCATCGGGTACTTTTTTTAAATGAGATTGCAAAAAATGTAAGTCAGGGTCATTATCATCTTCCTTTTTTCTTTTTAAGTTATTTGCAATTGTTTGTAACAGTTCGCTCTCTTTATCTTCAACTGATATCTCTGTCTTATTTCGAGACTGGTTTTTTTTTGACGTATTAGAGGGGCCAGTATTATCATTTGTTGTATTATCTTGAGAGGGTCTTGTTTTTGAAACATTTAATAAAAATGACATTTGCTGGTAATATCCATATTCCTTTCTGCAATTAGCAGCTGAGCCACTCTTCGTGTAGTGTTTTTTAGTCTTTTCTCTATTGAAACATGTTTTCAAATTTTTCCATCGTTTCTGTAGCTCGACAACTGAAAATTGTAAAAAAAGAATGTTAATTACAGATATATTTTGCGATGTCGACAATCGTCTGATCTAGTAGTAGTGAATCTGCCTAGTAATCCAGAGAAAGCAGGTTCAATTCTTACACAATATAAATGTTGGTGTGCATAAACGTATCTATTTATCTTGGTCTGGGTGTTTTTCCATGTAATATTATGAATATTTAAAATAAAGGAAATTATTAGAAAAAGATGCCCGCCCGACCACGCAGGTAACCGCCCGTCTTGCGAGGATTTGTTGGCCAACCACGCGGTTGGGCGGTACTTTGAACACGAGGAATCGCGCGACCGCGCGGTTTGATCAAATAAATTCTCGTAGGCCGGGCGGTTCGCGCGGTTGGATGATGTCGTATGTTAATCGCCTTACTAAAATACTTATTTTTTTTATTTCTAGGTATTTAGTAACTGGATGTGGCTTTGCTGAATTTGAAAACACATTTGGACGTGGTACCTCGACTGCAAGACGAATAGTCAAAGAAACTTGTCAACTTATATGCAATAAGCTTGAAACTGAGTATATACCTGAATTAAATGAAGATCGATTTCTTAGTACAGCAGCTGGATTCGAAAAAATAGCTAATTTTCCCAACTGTTTGGGTGCAATAGATGGCAAACATATTCGAATAACCAAACCACCGGGCACTGGATCTCTATATCATAACTACAAGGGCTATTTTTCACTAGTACTTTTGGCAACTTGTGATGCAAACTGTTTATTTACGTTTATTGATGCTGGCTCATATGGAAAGTCTTCTGATTCGACAATATATAAAGAGAGTAAATTATGTAAACAAATTGATGATAGAATTCTTAAAATACCAGAACCCAGAAATATTTCGGGACTTCCTGATGCCATAAACTATTGCTTTATTGGTGACGAAGCTTTTGGTTTATCAGAACATATGTTGCGACCATATTCAGGAAAACAATTGGATTATGCAAAAAGAATATTTAATTATAGGTTATCACGAGCAAGGCGTTGTATTGAATGCGCCTTTGGATTACTAAGCAGTAAATTTCGAATATTTCAAACTCCAATTCAAGTATCCGTCGATTTTGCAGAAATAATTGTTAAGACATGTTGTATACTGCATAACATGATTCGAAGGCACGAGGGACTACATTTTCATGCAGTGTCAAACACACTTGCAAACACAAACAGTATAATGGGTTCTAAAAGGTCAATTAATACTAGGGATATACTAAAAGATTATTTTATAAGTCCTGAAGGATCGGTTCCATGGCAAGATTTAATGATATAAATGCTACTTATACCTAAATAAAGTTATAAAAAGTAATACTTATTTTATTTTTTTCCCTTGCAGACAAATCTTCAAACGTGACATTACTCTTTATGCCCACTTTTTCCCAGGCTTTTATCTTCTCTGTGCGACTAAAATATTCTTCGGCACTCAAATCCCAGATAGCACGATGATTTCTTATTTCTTCGATAAAATCTTCTGTGTTCAATGTACCTTCTCGTGTACCGTCTCCATTGCTATCGTCGGCTTGGTTTTCAGCCATATTTACTGCGCATGAAAGTCAGACGTGTGTAGTGGGCGACGTATTAAGCGACACTGACATTGCTGGGCCAGTGTTGCAAGCAAACTTTTGGCACAGAGTAGAATAAACGGACCAGAGATAAAGCTTCTTAAGAACGAGCAAAATTGTTACCTATTTTGGTAGGGTTGTCACAATAGGGTAAGACAAATTAAACAAAACATTTGTTAAATAGTTTTATTATTCAAAATTTTCATGGGACCATTCAGGAAGTATACCCTACATCCCGAATGATTTTTTATGAGACCAAACGACAAGTGTATTGCATTGAACAAAAAAAAGAATCATCAAAATCGGTTAACACCGTAAACTAGACAAAACAAAACAAAATAAATAAAAAAAAACTTCTATAATCCAGTAGCAAATTAATGTTACTGCTTTTAAACAACAGAGGGCGTTTATTACAAATTTGGCAAATATTCTAGAAATATCTAAGATTTTCTTTTAAATCTACTTGTCAAATTCTAGACGATAAATATAGACACGGCCAGAATCATTAAGAAAAATAAATTGAGTGGTATTAATTTACGTTTTAAGGTGATACATCTAAATCGGTTCAGGCGTTTAAAAGTTATGGTGGAATAAAGAAACTCACATACATACATACATTAACTCTGAACACATAACACTCCTTTTTTTGGGGCAGTCGTGTCTAACATTATGATGTACGTCACTTTCGCGGGTGTTGAAGTCCACAATCTTATCTCAATGTAATAGTTATGTTGTCATGGAGACGACATAATGACTTTTAAAAACGATGAAGTCAAAATAACAAAAAAAACTGCGTTGCACTAACCCTGAGATTGTCAACTGGCGGTGAAAGCGTAAACCGGTTTTTTCCAGTCTCGCCGCGTACGTGACAAGCAGCCAGTGGTCACGCACACATGCACCGCGTGCTTGTAGTAGTGCAATCGAATCGCGCGGTTGTTCGAAGCTTTGTCTCTGGTCCGTTACTAGATGGAGATCCGGAAACCACTAGATTTTTTTTACGCATAATATGAAACCACTAGAAAACCCACAAAATTATGAATTTGTATGAAAACTATTTTTTGATGAAAAGTAAAGGTAAATTCGGTCAATATTCAATGATAGTTGTAAAACGAAGAAAACAAAAGTAATAAAATATTTTTTATTTTGTAATAAAATTTAATACAAAATTATGAATGTCATCTTCTGAATAATACGTATCGTGTAGCATGAGATGTATTATTCAGTCGCAGCAGACGTCTCCGTTTCATTGGTACAATTTTTTTAAGCACAGATTCAGGAAGAGTACCTATTGTTGTTACAACATTTTCCTGTTGTCGATCTTCGCGAATGCTTAAAATTAATTAGCGAGTAGTTCATAGCACTAAAAGACTACTACTACTACTACTACCTACTAAAAACTGAGGTATAGGAATAATGAGGAAGAATCAACAAAGAAATTGCATTTGCGATTTCTTGAAACCGAGCTTGTTCCACAAAGTCTGTAAAAGCTATCACTTCATACCAAAACTTTTAGGCTTTTTTTTTGTTTCATCTGATAAGATTCATTTTGATAAGAAATTCTGTTAGCAAGAAATTCTGTTTTTACGAAATCTTTATTCTTGTTGATTCTACATGTGATCACAATGAAGATGAATATAAAACAGTAGTAAAAATAATAAACATAAAGATGTAGGTAAGCCATAGCAGTTAAGAGATGACCAATTCCAACCGACAGCACTCGTTCACGAGCATGACGCATGGATCAGCACCACCTAGCTCAATCATCATGGAAGAAGCCAAATGATCCAACACACGCGCCACCATCAGCGAAACATTTGAGTGAGCATGACAAGCTCTCAACTGCCATGCTCATTAAGTCAAAACAAATAGTAACTCAATAAATAAAACGCTCCATGGTACTCACATTTACAAAATTGAAATAAATTTACAATATTAACACTTTCAGTGTACTTATCCATTAGATTACTAGGTATGTAAAAACAGAAAAAGTAATCGTACTGATAACGGTACAACTTATTCAGGTCGACAAAAAAGAGGGTAAGAAACATCATCTCTTAAAAAACAATCCTATTTAGTGAGCCCGAGTGGCTGTGGAGCAGAACTAGCATTTAGCCAAGCATTTTTGTCCGTGATATAATCATCTAACTTATAATAATGCTTGATTAGATAGTGTGCGTTTTATGCATGGTTTAAATGTTCTCTCATTTAGTTGGAGAATATCAAGACGCATTTTACACAGTATCCCAAAAAGAAGTGTTTACTTAGTGGGAAAAACCACTAAGTTAATGGCAACATTATGCCGGGCACAGGGCGAGGGAGGGAGGGTGTGAAATCGAATATTTGACAGTTGCTAGTTGCGGCAACTAGCAACTAAAAAAGTTGCTAGTTGCCGCAACTGAAAACTGTTGACGATTGCCGCAACTCGCAACTTGAGTTGCTCTGTGTGCGCAGTCCAATTGAATTACATGTAAACAGCGAGTTGCCAGAAAGTTGCCAGTTGCCAGTTGCTGCAAAAGTTGCTCCGTGTGCAAAGCGCCTTAATATAGTGATTATTTTGAGCTTTTTGGGTTCTTTCTATAGAGGGTAGAGTATTTTTTTAGCACTAGTTTATTATGAGATGTCGGGTTGTGTCTATACCTCCAAAGTAACTTCCTTTGCTTTTGACTGCATAATTATATCCCACGGGATATCCATTTAGTTTTCTTACTACTTTTTAGGGTGACTAATTTTTGAGGAAAACATAAATTATATAGCATTAGGAAATCTTCCATAAAACTTTCGTAACATTGATTTGCATCATTGGCATTATAAACATGTGTAAAAGATAAACATTTTAAATGGGCTTTAAATTTATATAAATTTTCTGTAGAAATTTCCTGTTTGTATATTTTCCAACACTTAAGTTTACAAGTTCTCTTTGTGGGGACTTTGAGTATTTGTGCCGTATGGTCGGACAAAATCAAATCAACTATTTCAGCCTTGCATTTTTTTATGTCCCTATATGCAAAATTATCTATACATGTTTTACTACACAATCTTGTCGGTTTCTAGAGTGCTAATTAAAGATTAAATTGTAATAAAAAATTTTCAAATTCTAAAATGATTTTGTTTCTTTTTATGACATCAATATTAAAATCCCCTGCTAATATTATATTTTTGTTTAGATTTCGACAGAGTTTATGAAGTATATTTTCTAGTTTTTCATAAAACAATGTGTGAGTGTGTTTGGGTACTCTATATATGCAAACAATAATCAGTTTATGGGAAATCAGCTCAACAGCACAACACTCAAAAATTCCGGATATTGATTGTTTTGCAACCTCCGGTATTTCTTTGTATTGCAGACCAGCCCTGACCAGAATACAAGTTCTCCACGTTTTTTATTCCTGGAGAAAAAAGCAGCCGGACAGAAGTCGGGTATATGTAATAGACCTTCATATCCCAATTCAATAAAATGTTCTGTTAAACATATAACGTCGATACTAGTCCCAATATTAGAAAGTTCCTCCAATTTAATTGTTAGGATATCCGATTTGTTCATCAATCCGGCTATATTTTGATGAAGAATATTAATGCTACTATAGAAAAAACTGAGAATTCGATAGTAGTTCTGGTTGACTAAGTGAGTCGTACTTATTATTTTGGGCACAATCAACATCGTAAAACACTTTTTTTTTTTTTTGGCAACAAACAGTCATGTACTTACAGACAATATTATATATAAAAGAATTGGTTCCTTACAAAAGACCTATAGTGCCGACAATGTGGAATAGTTCTTAAAATATGTACAGTAAACTCCTGACAAGGAAAGACATGCAAGAAATACATATATTAATTTTTGCATCAGAACTAATGTTCAATGCAACTTAATTTACAAAGTAAGGTGATGATAGATAAAGAAAAAAATATGTGATTAAATTATGTGATATATCTACTTTTAAGTTTTTGTTTAAGGCTATTAAGAGAAATGTTAAAAAGATCTATGTCTGTAAATTCTCTATTATAATTGTTAGTGGAACGGTATATAAATTAATTACGAGTGTATATTTTATTCAGTCAAGGAGGGACCAAAAGTGGTGTTGTAGTGTGGTGAGGGGCGTACGGGTAGGCGAGCGTATGCTTTCAGTGATATTTTACTAAGTAATGATGGTGAATCAGTCAATGAGTTTAAAATTTTGAACAATTGAATAATGTCGAACATATCACGTCTGTTACGTAGACTTATCAGTTTATACCTACGCATTGCATCTTCATACGCGACGTCGAAAGTATTATTGCGGTAGTTAAGTGATTTTAAAAACTTTTTTTTGTATCTTTTCTATCCTATTTATATGTATATTAAAACATGGGCTCCATACAGTACTACAAAAGTCCAGAATAGAGCGCACAAATGAAAAATAAAGAATTTTAAAGTGAAAACCTTTTTGAACGGTTTACTAATTCGTAGTATAAAGCCTAGGCTACGAAATGCGGAGCTAACTATGTGGTCTATATGATGGGTGAACGTTAATTTGGAGTCCATAATGATTCTTAGATCTCTGATGGTGGAAACTCTTTTAAGAGTTAAGCCATTTATGGTGTAGTTGAAATTTAATGGCTGAGTTTTACGCGTATGTGACATAATGAAACATTTATCTATGTTGAGAAAGAGTTGATTTGTTGCACAGTAATTATGTAAATTTATTAAATCTCTTTGTAATTTAGAGCAATCTGTAATGGACTCAACCACTCGGAATATTTTGGTGTCATCAGCGTAAAGTAAGTGATTACTGTGGTCAAATATGGTTCCTATGTCATTGATGTAAAGGGTAAAGAGCAAGGGTCCTAAATGGGAGCCTTGGGGAACTCCGGAGGGAACAGGGAGGAATTGAGATGAGTAACCTGTAACACAAACCGCCTGGCTTTGATTTTTTATGTAGGACTGGATCCATCGCAGTAAGTTGCCGTGCACACCGGCCCTCGCTAGTTTTTCAATAAGCAAATCATGATTAATTTTGTCGAACGCTTTCGAAAAGTCGGTGTACGCGACATCTACCTGTAGATTCTAATCCATGGCATTCACGAGAAATTCCGAGAAATTTAGCATGTTACTATCTACGCTACGACGTTTAAAGAAACCGTGCTGTTGCTGAGAAATATGATTACGAAAAGCGAATGAAATTTGGGATGTTACCATTTTTTCTAATATTTTTCCTAGAACACACAATTTAGAGATCGGTCTGTATTCAGTCACAATGTCTTTTCTATTGTATTTGGGAATAGGGGTTATAATTGATTTTTTCCATTTACTGGGAAACACTCCAGTTTCAATAGACATGCGAAATATAAAGGTTATTGGCCCTGCAAGTACCTCAGCGCAACTGGATATGAAAACTGGATGAAGTTCATCAGATCCGGCACCTTTTTTAATATTAACCTTTTTTAATTTGTTTAGTACTTTATCAAAAGTAACGTTGATTGAGCTTATGTACACAGTAGAAGATGTGTTGTAGCTGCAGGGGTAGGGTTGTGATGAAGACGAAACGAAAACTGAGTGAAACTTTATCTTGGGTTACATAATTTAATGACTAATTGTTCCAAGTCCGATACAATAATATTTAATCCCTTACTATTCAATTTGCTATGCTGGATAAAGGTGTTATATGTATAAGGCAGATTTAAATTAGAATCCAATACATACGCATACATATAAGTCTGTACATCCATATAAAGCAGGTTATTAAAAGAATCTATACAACTGTTATACATTATGTTATGTTTTTCCATGTATTTGAAAGTGGGTAAACAAATAATAAAATTTGTGTGATAATTAGAAGAATAATTTTTCACGAATAAAACTGACGAGTTCAATATAATTGTGAGTTGTTCATATAAAATCCTCCTCACCGATATAAATAATACAGTAGTCATACTCTGTAAACTCTCGGACCTTTGCATCAACATTATCATGGATAAGTTCTATTCCACATTTGGGTTTACGATAATGACAAAATTCAAAATTATTTAGGTAAGGTTTTTCAGCCATACTATACAGTCTATTAGATGTTTCACCACTCAATAAAACTATTTTATGTTTAGTTGATGGCTCCGACGTGGGCGGAGTCCGTAAGGCCGGGGATGTTTTTTTTCCAGTTTTTGTTGTCTGCGACTGCAATACGGGATCTCTTTCGACTGAAGTGCATGCACTGTCGGTGATATTCATTTTAATACAGTCATCAAAAGTAGTAATATCTTCCTTTGCGATCTCCTTCGTTATAATTATTGTCTGCGTTTGTTTGGATTTTGTTTTAATATTCGATGATTTTTTATTGGTGTTCTTTGTTTCTGTTTTATTGGACTACAGACGATTTGTTGAAAAATATTATTTTTCTTCAATAGTTCTTCATTGCCTAACTTTAAATTATTATTTTCCAGTGTTAATAACTCAATCTCATGATGTGCACTATTTAATTGTGCCTTTAAAGTATCAATTTCGTCTTTCAATATTCTTATTTGGTTGTAATCATCTTCTGATATATCCGGCATACTATTTCAGGTATAATTCAATGTTTGTGATATAATATCGCTATCATCGTTGCTTGGCTCTGATGGTCTGCGTGTACGACGGAAAGTAATATTCTCAAGGAAGTTCATTATGATAGATCGATATTAGAATTGAGAAATAATATAAATAATTACTAATAATTATCTTCGTTTATTATCTTCTTGGTAGCCGACAACCACTTCGCCGAGGCAAATTAAAAAATAATATTAGATAATTTTAGTATGTCTTCTGACATACTTCTGGTATCCATGATGCAGCAATTTAACGTATGAGTAAGTGTGTATCCGAACGCTGCACTTGTCTATTAGGTTGGTATTACTTCGATAGTGACAGGTGACAATAACAGACAAGTGTCAAGGGTCAATGACTTGATGTTTATTATAATAGTATGTCTTACCTCAAAACTGTATGAATCCGTTGTTGTTGGTGATGTTTTATAATGCTGGAGAAGGTCCAAAAAACCTTCCTTAGGTTCTTGTTTAAAAAAGTGCACAAGTATTTTCCGTACATGTACCCAACGAATTTCCTTTGTGGGATGTTGGGTTACAACTCCTTGGAGGTTAGACGAGGTCTGAATCAGATTGTGGTAGCCGGCAAAACCCTCAGAGGGCTTTTTGACTGTCCTGAGCTACATAATCTATATTGTCAATTATATGTACCTGGCAACTATATAGGTCACCGCTTTAGTAAGAGGCGCAAATTGTTTGCACGGCCAGCATGTCGTACGGTCACTAGAGCAGAGTCGCCGGTGTGTCGGACTCTGGAAGCCCTCAATGCCCTCCTGGCAGTCAATCCTGATTGTGATCTGTTTGCCGATGAATGGAGAGAGATAATGCGAGTGTGTCTGAAGTTTTGCGAGAGAAAGTATGAAAGAATATCCACTGTTATTTATTAAATGTTTAGTAGTTTTTATAATAATATTAGTGTTGAGTTCTAGGTTAATTATTGTAATTGGTTTGTAACCGTTTTAATTAACTATAAATAAATAAATAAATAAATAAATAAATAATAAATCCGCTTCTTGGTGATTGTTGTGTACAAATTCACGTTGTTTTGGCTTCCTTGTGGTGACTTTATGCCCACTTGAAGTACGTATTTGCTGTTTTGCACGAGTAATTCTATTTAAATATCGGGAGCTCAGCTAGCGCACTGTTGCTACTTTGACAGCCGGAACCGGATCGTACGTACGTACTCCCTTACTTCTCCTAAAATTGTTTGTCCGAAAATCATTATCCATAACACTTTTGCCAGAAACTTCAGGAACCATAATGTTCAAATCCCGAAATTTTGTTTTTGTTTGTTTATTTTTTGTTTTTGTTTAATTTTGTTTTTGTTTTTGTATCTTTAGTTCTAAAAGTAATCTGTCATAATAGTACTATACTAATTGAATCTCATAATTTTACAAGACCGAGAAGATTGTGCCGGCAAGATTTGAAAGCGGCGCACGCACCTATTCAACATGGCGACCAATACCGATCGAGGCGACACGTGGCAGCATTGGCTCGTTCAGACCAATGACATCAAGCAGCTGTGGGCGGCACAACCTACGTAAGTACACCCTTTCGCAAGCTGTCTACATACTAGCGGGAGTAGTTACGCTGTTACATGCTTTCAGGAAGGGTGGTAGATGGCCTTACCTCTGGTTAGGGACCATCCTCCACGGACTCTTCACTGACCCACGGTGGTCGCGATCATGCGCTTAGGGGTCCTGACGGAGGAAGCAGTATCCCGGGGTGAGGTCGTCTTGGCGGTGTCTCTGGACATCGCCAACGCCTTCAACACCTTGCCCTGGAGTTGCATTAGGGAGGCACTTTTGTATCTTAAGGTGCCCCCCTACCGCTGCCGTATAATCGGGGCCTACCTATCGGAGAGGGCAGTTATCTACCCGGGTCAGGAAGGATGAAGTAGGCGAGAAATGTTGTGCGGTGTTCCACAGGGATCGGTTCTGGGGCCGCTCCTGTGGAACATCGGCTACGACTGGGTCCTGCGCGGTGTACTTCTCCACAGCGTCGACGTCATTTTTTACGCTGACGACACGGTGACGGCGCGTGGAAAGTCACACAGGCAGGCGACCATACTAGCGACGGCTGGGGTCGCGCAAGTCGTTGGAAGGATCCGGCGTCTGGGCTTGGAGGTGGCCTTACACAAATCAGAGGCCCTGGGTTTTCATAGGCCCCGAAAAGGGCCTCCTCCGGGCTCAAACATTGTAGTGGGAGAGGTCCGCATCGGCATCGAGTCAACGATGAAGTATCTAGGACTCGTCCTCGATAGCCGATGGGACTTCGGGCCGCACTTCCGGCGGTTGGCCCCCAAATTAATGGGCACTGCGGCTGCTGCCCAACCTCGGGGGGCCTAATTCTACCTGCCGGAGGGGCGCCAGTGTGGGCGGACATTCTGACGGCAAAAAATATCGCTGTACTGCGAAGGCCGCAGCGGGCGATGGCCGTCAGAGTGATTAGAGGATACCGTACGATCTCCTACGAGGCGGCTACCCTCCTTGCCGGATCATCGCCCTGGGATCTTAACGCTAAACTCCTTGCGTCACTATATCGGTGGCGCAAGGAGGTGCTTGAGCGGAGCAATCGCCCTCCAGTGCCTCGGGAGTATGAGGCACATAGGGCAGAGCTCCGCCAGATCCTGGTGGCAAAATGGGAGGATCGACTTGCGCGACCCAGCGCAGGGCACGCCGCTATAGCGGCGGAAAGTCCCGTGTTGAAGGAGTGGCTGGAGAGGCGTCATGGTGCCCTCACCTATCGGATGACGCAGGTGCTTTCTGGACACGGATGCTTTGGGAAGTACCTACGTCGCATAGGCCGGGAGACAGTGCCTAGGTGCCATCATTGTCAGAGTTGCCCCGAGGACACGGCGCAGCATACGCCGAAGGAGTGCCCAGCTTGGGCAACGCTGCGCCGTGATCTCGTTGCAGCGACAACTGCGAGTAGCCTCTCGCTCCCGGACGTGGTTCTGTCCATTGTCGGGAGCGAGAGCGCGTGGGACGCCGTCGCCTCCTTCTGCGAGGAGGTGATGACCGCTAAAGAGGCGGCGGAACGGGAGAGGGAGGCTTCCTTCTCCCATCCCACCCGCATTAGACGCGAAGTCAAAGTCAAAGTCAAAACATTTATTTCAATTAGACCATTTACAGGCACTTTTGAATTGTCAAGGAGTCGGACAGTTAGTCCGAAAGTTGAAGCTAGTTGCTCGTTCCAAAACGGAGGTAGACCTCTATGGGGAAGAACGAGCAAGAAACTCCACGGCACTCTTTTAAATTAGGTTTTTACAAAATCCTGGTTACATAATTCTTGTTGATTCTACATGTGATCACAATGAATATGAATATAAAACCGTAGTAAAAAATAATAAAAATAAAGATGTAAGCCACAGCAGTTAAGAGGTAACCAATCCCAACTGACAGCACTCGTTCACGAGCATGACGCATGGATCAGCACCACCTAGCTCAACCATTATAGAGGGAGCCAAATGATCCAACACACGCGCCTCCACCAGCGAGACATTTGAGTGAGCATGACAAGCTCTCAACTGCCATGCTTATTAGATATGCTTAATTAAAGTTACACCGGCGTCAGTAGTACAACGTCCTCGGTTGAAACCATACTGTTGTTCGTGTAGAATCTTCTTACAGTTAAAATGATTGAGCATTTGATTGACCATCACTTTTTCGAACACCTTGCTGAAAACCGGCAAAACCGAAACAGGTCTATAATTATTGGTGTCCTTGCTATCTCCGGATTTAAAGAGCGGTATAACCTTGCTATACTTCATTAAAGTCGGGAACATCCCTTGGTCTATACACAAATTGAATATTAAGGCTAAATAGGGTGCTATTGTCTCAATTATAGATTTGCAAACATTAGTAGACATACCCCACAGGTCTTCAGAGCCTTGATCTTGAGTTGTTTGAAAGCCTCTATATCACCCACAGGGTTTATATGTTGAAATTTAAATTTCCTAAGGCAGGCTGAAACATTCGCTCTTAGTAAGTCAATAGCAAGTGAGGGCAACGATTTTAAAATTTCAGTAGTTTTGATTGGAATTTCGGTAAAGAATTTTGCAAATTCCTGAGCAACATTGATATTGCTGCTTATGAGACCTTGGGAAGTCTCCAGAGTGTAATCAGTATTATGTCTTTCTTTGTTTCTATTTGTTTCATTGTTGATTATTTTCCAAACAGTTTTTATTTTATTTCCTGCTGATTTAACCTTGTTGCTAATGTATAAGGCTTTTGCTGCTTTACACGCATTTTTCAAAATTTTAGAGTAATTAGCAACATACTTATTAAAAGTATCAGTGTTTTTATAAGGCTATACAACTTAAAAAGTCTTTCCCTACTTCTCCTGATACCTTTAGTCGCCCAGTCACTGAATAAAAACTTAGGGCTAATAGTTTTAGTTTTTTTCTTGAAGATATTATTAAACTCTGTATCCATAATTGAAAAGAATTCTTCATACAGAATATTACCGTTATTCATATTAAGGCTGAACACATAACCTACTAATCAAAGTGCTATTAAATTTATTTAAATTACCAGATGTTATTGATCTAGACTGAATCTGCACTTTTTGTATTGGTGTGTTGTACTCAAAAGTAATGGTTTGTCCGCTGTAATCAGACGGAAGATAATTTACTACAGCTTTATCTAAGTAGTTGTAGCTGCAAAAAACATTGTCAATATATGTAGCAGTAGCCGAAGTTATTCGTGTTGGTTCTAAAACACATTTGACAAATTGAATGATTTAAAGAGACTAATGAATCAACTGCTATTTGAATTATTTTCTAAAAAAATAATATTAAAATCACCACAGATTATTACTGATTTAATACCAGTAGCAAGTTTAGTCAAAACATCTTCCATTATAGTCTCAAATATAGAATAATTCTGATAATTTAGGGGTCTGTAAACGCACACTATAACATGCTTATCTAGCTCAACACTGGACAATTCAATAATATGTTCAATTATGTTTAACTATGTCTTTACGGGGCTTAAGTTTTATACTATTTTTAATTAAGATTAATGAACCAGCACGCAGCATGGATTTGCGGTTAAAACAACTACTCACATTATAGTTCTCAAAGTTAATTAACATTTCATAATCTTTTAACCAATGTTCAGTTAAACAAATTATGGTGTCGATTCCCTTGTTCACAAACTAGACTAAATTTAGAGAATTGACATCTCTTACTGACATACAGCGAAAGGAAACGACGGTGACATTTCGTGACATTAAATAACTAAGTTAGCGATGTCAAATTAGTTTTGCCTTAAACTTTTCGGTTATTTTTAATCCATACGTTTTAAGATGTCAACTATATTTGTATGGATGTGTCAGATTGACTTAATTTGACAGCTCTTTTTTGTTTTATTGGACAGAAAAAGATGGAAATAGTCTAACTTTAGTTTAGTTTGTGACCAATCAAGACCAAGAGAATCGGCACCAATGTCGAACATTGTCTTTTCTAAAAAAAAGTTCAATTTCTAATTGTTTGGAAGAAAAACCTTGAATATTCAAATGAAATAGTTTTAAAGAATTATGCTTTTTTTTTTAGGTGGTAAAATCATCAAATGACTGAAATAGTTTTAAGGAATGATGCTTAACCCCTTTTTTACAATCTATTAAGTGATTGCTAGAAGATACCTTGTTGTTAATAAATTCAACTATATTGTTATTAGTACCTTCTGTTGTCTTACATTCTAGTTTTAAATATTTGTGCTTACCACGTGTACATTAGTTTTATTACTAAATATTGTGGTGCATATAGTGGAAGACTTCGACATACTACTTATGTCTGAGTTAATATTATTGTCTGCGTTTGTTTGGATTTTGTTTTAATATTCGATGATTTTTTATTGGTGTTCTTTGTTTCTGTTTTATTGGACTACAGACGATTTGTTGAAAAATATTATTTTTCTTCAATAGTTCTTCATTGCCTAACTTTAAATTATTATTTTCCAGTGTTAATAACTCAATCTCATGATGTGCACTATTTAATTGTGCCTTTAAAGTATCAATTTCGTCTTTCAATATTCTTATTTGGTTGTAATCATCTTCTGATATATCCGGCATACTATTTCAGGTATAATTCAATGTTTGTGATATAATATCGCTATCATCGTTGCTTGGCTCTGATGGTCTGCGTGTACGACGGAAAGTAATATTCTCAAGGAAGTTCATTATGATAGATCGATATTAGAATTGAGAAATAATATAAATAATTACTAATAATTATCTTCGTTTATTATCTTCTTGGTAGCCGACAACCACTTCGCCGAGGCAAATTAAAAAAAAATAATAGATAATTTTAGTATGTCTTCTGACATACTTCTGGTATCCATGATGCAGCAATTTAACGTATGAGTAAGTGTGTATCCGAACGCTGCACTTGTCTATTAGGTTGGTATTACTTCGATAGTGACAGGTGACAATAACAGACAAGTGTCAAGGGTCAATGACTTGATGTTTATTATAATAGTATGTCTAACCTCAAAACTGTATGAATCCGTTGTTGTTGGTGATGTTTTATAATAAATCCGCTTCTTGGTGATTGTTGTGTACAAATTCACGTTGTTTTGGCTTCCTTGTGGTGACTTTATGCCCACTTGAAGTACGTATTTGCTGTTTTGCACGAGTAATTCTATTTAAATATCGGGAGCTCAGCTAGCGCACTGTTGCTACTTTGACAGCCGGAACCGGATCGTACGTACGTACTCCCTTACTTCTCCTAAAATTGTTTGTCCGAAAATCATTATCCATAACACTTTTGCCAGAAACTTCAGGAACCATAATGTTCAAATCCCGAAATTTTGTTTTTGTTTGTTTATTTTTTGTTTTTGTTTAATTTTGTTTTTGTTTTTGTATCTTTAGTTCTAAAAGTAATCTGTCATAATAGTACTATACTAATTGAATCTCATAATTTTACAAGACCGAGAAGATTGTGCCGGCAAGATTTGAAAGCGGCGCACGCACCTATTCAACATGGCGACCAATACCGATCGAGGCGACACGTGGCAGCATTGGCTCGTTCAGACCAATGACATCAAGCAGCTGTGGGCGGCACAACCTACGTAAGTACATCCTTTCGCAAGCTGTCTACATACTAGCGGGAGTAGTTACGCTGTTACATGCTTTCAGGAAGGGTGGTAGATGGCCTTACCTCTGGTTAGGGACCATCCTCCACGGACTCTTCACTGACCCACGGTGGTCGCGATCATGCGCTTAAGGGTCCTGACGGAGGAAGCAGTATCCCGGGGTGAGGTCGTCTTGGCGGTGTCTCTGGACATCGCCAACGCCTTCAACACCTTGCCCTGGAGTTGCATTAGGGAGGCACTTTTGTATCTTAAGGTGCCCCCCTACCGCTGCCGTATAATCGGGGCCTACCTATCGGAGAGGGCAGTTATCTACCCGGGTCAGGAAGGATGAAGTAGGCGAGAAATGTTGTGCGGTGTTCCACAGGGATCGGTTCTGGGGCCGCTCCTGTGGAACATCGGCTACGACTGGGTCCTGCGCGGTGTACTTCTCCACAGCGTCGACGTCATTTTTTACGCTGACGACACGGTGACGGCGCGTGGAAAGTCACACAGGCAGGCGACCATACTAGCGACGGCTGGGGTCGCGCAAGTCGTTGGAAGGATCCGGCGTCTGGGCTTGGAGGTGGCCTTACACAAATCGGAGGCCCTGGGTTTTCATAGGCCCCGAAAAGGGCCTCCTCCGGGCTCAAACATTGTAGTGGGAGAGGTCCGCATCGGCATCGAGTCAACGATGAAGTATCTAGGACTCGTCCTCGATAGCCGATGGGACTTCGGGCCGCACTTCCGGCGGTTGGCCCCCAAATTAATGGGCACTGCGGCTGCTGCCCAACCTCGGGGGGCCTAATTCTACCTGCCGGAGGGGCGCCAGTGTGGGCGGACATTCTGACGGCAAAAAATATCGCTGTACTGCGAAGGCCGCAGCGGGCGATGGCCGTCAGAGTGATTAGAGGATACCGTACGATCTCCTACGAGGCGGCTACCCTCCTTGCCGGATCATCGCCCTGGGATCTTAACGCTAAACTCCTTGCGTCACTATATCGGTGGCGCAAGGAGGTGCTTGAGCGGAGCAATCGCCCTCCAGTGCCTCGGGAGTATGAGGCACATAGGGCAGAGCTCCGCCAGATCCTGGTGGCAAAATGGGAGGATCGACTTGCGCGACCCAGCGCAGGGCACGCCGCTATAGCGGCGGAAAGTCCCGTGTTGAAGGAGTGGCTGGAGAGGCGTCATGGTGCCCTCACCTATCGGATGACGCAGGTGCTTTCTGGACACGGATGCTTTGGGAAGTACCTACGTCGCATAGGCCGGGAGACAGTGCCTAGGTGCCATCATTGTCAGAGTTGCCCCGAGGACACGGCGCAGCATACGCCGAAGGAGTGCCCAGCTTGGGCAACGCTGCGCCGTGATCTCGTTGCAGCGACAACTGCGAGTAGCCTCTCGCTCCCGGACGTGGTTCTGTCCATTGTCGGGAGCGAGAGCGCGTGGGACGCCGTCGCCTCCTTCTGCGAGGAGGTGATGACCGCTAAAGAGGCGGCGGAACGGGAGAGGGAGGCTTCCTTCTCCCATCCCACCCGCATTAGACGCGAAGTCAAAGTCAAAGTCAAAACATTTATTTCAATTAGACCATTTACAGGCACTTTTGAATTGTCAAGGAGTCGGACAGTTAGTCCGAAAGTTGAAGCTAGTTGCTCGTTCCAAAACGGAGGTAGACCTCTATGGGGAAGAACGAGCAAGAAACTCCACGGCACTCTTTTAAATTAGGTTTTTACAAAATCCTGGTTACATAATTCTTGTTGATTCTACATGTGATCACAATGAATATGAATATAAAACCGTAGTAAAAAATAATAAAAATAAAGATGTAAGCCACAGCAGTTAAGAGATGACCAATCCCAACTGACAGCACTCGTTCACGAGCATGACGCATGGATCAGCACCACCTAGCTCAACCATTATAGAGGGAGCCAAATGATCCAACACACGCGCCTCCACCAGCGAGACATTTGAGTGAGCATGACAAGCTCTCAACTGCCATGCTTATTAGATATGCTTAATTAAAGTTACACCGGCGTCAGTAGTACAACGTCCTCGGTTGAAACCATACTGTTGTTCGTGTAGAATCTTCTTACAGTTAAAATGATTGAGCATTTGATTGACCATCACTTTTTCGAACACCTTGCTGAAAACCGGCAAAACCGAAACAGGTCTATAATTATTGGTGTCCTTGCTATCTCCGGATTTAAAGAGCGGTATAACCTTGCTATACTTCATTAAAGTCGGGAACATCCCTTGGTCTATACACAAATTGAATATTAAGGCTAAATAGGGTGCTATTGTCTCAATTATAGATTTGCAAACATTAGTAGACATACCCCACAGGTCTTCAGAGCCTTGATCTTGAGTTGTTTGAAAGCCTCTATATCACCCACAGGGTTTATATGTTGAAATTTAAATTTCCTAAGGCAGGCTGAAACATTCGCTCTTAGTAAGTCAATAGCAAGTGAGGGCAACGATTTTAAAATTTCAGTAGTTTTGATTGGAATTTCGGTAAAGAATTTTGCAAATTCCTGAGCAACATTGATATTGCTGCTTATGAGACCTTGGGAAGTCTCCAGAGTGTAATCAGTATTATGTCTTTCTTTGTTTCTATTTGTTTCATTGTTGATTATTTTCCAAACAGTTTTTATTTTATTTCCTGCTGATTTAACCTTGTTGCTAATGTATAAGGCTTTTGCTGCTTTACACGCATTTTTCAAAATTTTAGAGTAATTAGCAACATACTTATTAAAAGTATCAGTGTTTTTATAAGGCTATACAACTTAAAAAGTCTTTCCCTACTTCTCCTGATACCTTTAGTCGCCCAGTCACTGAATAAAAACTTAGGGCTAATAGTTTTAGTTTTTTTCTTGAAGATATTATTAAACTCTGTATCCATAATTGAAAAGAATTCTTCATACAGAATATTACCGTTATTCATATTAAGGCTGAACACATAACCATACTTATACACAAGACTTTTTTCACACATAACTTTTTTCGGCGGTAGGTGCAAAAAAAAGACGGACGTGACTAAAGTACTATTTTAATATTTAAAATATTAATTAAGAGTATTTTTACTTTATTTTCGTAAATTATAAGTGTATAACCCCTTCACAAAGGGTACTCACGTTTGCAGCAGTCTATGTGGCCCAAGCCATAATTTCCACACCACCTGCCAGCTCATCATCACACAACACTGTTTTCACTGCCACTGGACACAAGTGAATAACGTATTACTCAACACTACAATGTCTCAACTCAACGACATATTATCTGCACAGAAGAGCCTGGAAGACAGCTTCATCCGGAATATGAATGAACTAGAAGCGCAAATTCAGTGTGCCGGACCGGCCAAGGATACCGTGGCCAGGGTAGCTGAAGAGTTTCGCACCTTCAGGGAGCTCATCTTCAGCATGCTGAGTTTACTCAGAATGCAGATCAGCGAGTGCGCTGGCCAGGTTGACGGGTTGGAGACCAGGCATAGGAGAAAGGCGCTGATCTTCCAGGGTATAGCGGAGGCTGACGGGGAGGTCAGCAGCGCAGTCATCCTGGAGGTGTTAAATAAGAAGCTGGCCCTCAAAACTGTTACTGCATCCTCCATAAAGGTCTGCCACAGACTCGGTGTAGCCAACAAGAATCACCATAGGCCCATCCTTGTCAAGTTCTCAAGCTACGATGATAGGTCTGCGGTCTGGAGGGCGAAGACTGGGCTAAAGGGTTCTTCTATCTCTGTCAAGGAGTTCTTAACTAAGACCCGACAATCCATCTTCGGGAAGGCGCGGCTTCACTTCAGTATGCGGTCATGTTGGACTCAGGATGGTGTCATCGTCATTAAAGCTCCCGATGGAAGCAAGCACAAGGTCACATCTTTTGAAGAACTGAATCCGCTGCTGGTAAAGTACCCCAAAGTGCAAACTTCTGGAGATGGCCTAAAAAACAAGTCGCGTTAATTGTGGTATGAATTCACTATTTCTAATTAACAGCATATCGATTGCTTCAAAGAGTAGGATTTACTTACCTTTATTTGAAAATTATATTTAACTTTATTAGAAATTGTCATATTTCACTGCTTATTTATTATTATTTCTTAAGTCTTTGTTTATTCTTATTTCATCACAAGTCTCTGTTGAACATTTTACAAGTTTCGCATAAAATAGTAAGTCTACCCTCAATAGTTATAATTTTTTTTTGTTAGTTCGTTTTATCATTTCGTTATTTTGCTCATGCCAAATTGTCACGATTGTCAAATTTGACATCAATGACGTTTCTAAGATAATATACATTCTCAACGGTTGTCAATTGTGTTGAAGTTGTCATGATTGTCAAGTTTGACAGTGTATTATTTTACGACGTTTTATGATCGGATAAGTTCTCAAAAATTGTATGTTGTTTAAAAATGTTTAGGCGAAAGTTATTTTAATTTAATCTTATTACTTGTTGTTACGGTGTTATTTTATTATGATGATGTTAGCTGGCGGGTGGTGCAGAGATGCAAACGCCATACTAGGTTTTCGTGTAGTTATTTTATATCAGTATTTAGATCAGTATAATTTTTATTTATTTTTTTTTTTTTTTTTAGAATAATTATTATATTTTTAGTATAAATATTATATTTTGTGGTATTTATGTTATTTTATATTTATGACAATTTTTTTTGATAATGAGTCTTTTTTCTCTGCCAACGAATCTGCTGCCACTTCTGATGATGATAGTTTTTGTTCCATAACAGACACACTTGGCGATCTTTTGCGTCAAAGTTTCAACCAAAACCCTGACCGGCTGTTTAACGTTTGTCACATCAATGCACAGAGTGTTCCAAGCCACTTCAATGAAATATATGACACTTTTACGAACAACAACGTCCATGCCGTCCTGATTTCTGAGACTTGGCTAAAGTCTGAACTCCTATCCACGACATACTCTCTCCCAGGGTTCGTTCTTCTTCGGAATGATCGGATCGGTAGGAGAGGGGGCGGCGTAGCAATTTACCTTCGTGCTGATTTTCCTTTTAAAATTCTTGCTTCTTCTCCTTCTACTAGCTCGGCCGAGTACCTTTTTATTGAGGTTCGTGTTAAAGGTGCTAAAGCCGTTATTGGAGTTGTGTATTGTCCCCCTTCCCTTGATTACTTCATCGAATTCGAATCGGTCCTGGAATCTTTGGGTTCAGAGTATGCACATCACATTGTCATGGGGGATTTCAACACCAACCTCCTTGCCCACAACTCCTCTCGATCCCGTAAACTCCTACACTTGGTCGAGTCAGCCAGTTTGCATGTGTTGCCTTTACAACCTACTCATCATAACACAATCGGTGATGATACCTGGCTCGACCTAATCCTCATCTCCAATCCTTCCCTTGTCTCCTCGCATGGTCAACATGTCGCTCCTGGCTTCTCCCATCATGACCTTATTTTCCTGTCCTACATCCTTAAACCTCCTAAACCCAAGCCTACATTCCAGTACCGGCGTGCCTTTGCGCGGATAAATATTGATAATTTTACACGGGATGCATCTAACATTGACTGGACACCGCTGGAGGAGGCCACTACAGTTGATGACAAAGTTAGCCTTTTTAATTCAGCTGTAGTCAAGTTGTATGACGCCCATGCTCCCATCAGGAAAATTAAGTTGAAGCGCCCGCCTGCGCCTTGGATGAATCGGGGAGTTCGGATGGCAATGCGACGAAGGGACCGCGCGTTTCGGAAGTTTAAAAAGGATCGTTCGGATGATAACTGGACCCTCTTCAAAAGTGCTCGCAATCGTTGTAACCAGATGATACGCAACGCCAAACGCCGTCACATTCTTGATAATATCACTTCCTCTTCTCCTGCCGATATTTGGAAGTTCCTTCGGACTCTAGGTATCGGTAAATCGCAATATTCAGACCCTCCTACTGCATTTGGTTTGGACGATCTAAATCGCCATTTCGCCACTGTTCCCACTCTTGATAGTCTAACCAAATGTCAAACCATTGACTATCTTGATGGTCTGACGCGACCCAATATTACCCCCTTTGCCCTTATTCCAGCCAATCCGGGTGAGATCAAAAAGATTATCCTCTCCATTAAATCGAAAGCCGTGGGCTGTGATAACATTAGTCGTCACATGATCGTGACGGCTCTTGACCAGTTCCTTCCTGCAATCTCCCACATAGTTAACTTCTCCCTTTTCTCTGGTAATTTCCCTGCACTATGGCAAAAAGCCCATGTCCGACCACTACCTAAAATTCCTAATCCCACACTTCCCAGTCACTTTCGACCAATCACAATCCTTCCCTTTTTATCTAAAGTCCTCGAGGCCTGTGTCCATAAACAATTTTCCCAATACATTCACCGTAACTCCCTCATTAGTCCACTCCAATCCGGTTTCAGGCCTGGCCACAGTACCGTCACAGCTCTCCTCAAAGTGACTGACGATATAAGGCGGGGAATGGAAGATGGTAAAGTGTCCGTCTTAGTAATGATTGATTTTTCAAATGCTTTCAACACCGTCAATCACGAAGTCCTTTTATCCATCCTCTCCTATCTAATGGTCTCTCCCGAGGTTTTGGGTTGGTTTTCTTCCTATCTTCGGGGGCGTCAGCAGTCAGTTCTTGTGGGAAACTCCTCTTCCTGCTGGTGTGTTCTTGATGCTGGCGTCCCTCAAGGCGGTATCTTATCTCCACTTCTATTCTCTATTTTTATAGATCTTATTACTACCGAACTTCAGTGTTCGTATCATCTTTACGCTGATGACTTGCAGCTCTACAGTCAGGCGGGTGTTGACAACTTACCCAGTGCGATTGAGGAGCTAAACCGGAATTTAACAACAGTGAAAAATTGGTCTGATCGTTTTGGGGTAGCGGTTAACCCAACCAAGTGTCAGGCTATTATTGTAGGGAGCGCCCATAGCCTGCGAAGGCTTAATAGCTTGGCGGTACCGCCGGTTACCTTTGATGGCACAGTCATTCCGTTTAGCTCTGACGTCAAGGATCTGGGTTTGTACGTTGACACTTGCCTGAACTGGCGTAAGCAGGTTGCGACTGTGAGCAAAAAAGTCACCGGGACGTTGCGGTCGCTTTATAGGTTGAAAAATGTTCTCCCTTCACACATAAAGGCAATGCTGGTTCAGTCCCTCATCTTCCCCATACTTGATTATGGTGATGTGTGTTACTATGACCTGAATGCAGATCTCCTCAATAAACTAGACCGACTTCTTAATAACTGCATTCGATTCGTATTTAATCTCCGCAAGTATGATCATGTGTCCGCACATCGGTCACTCTTAAAATGGTTACCTATTAGGCAGTGCAGAGCGTTAAGGGCTTTGACAACCTTATTTTCTCTCCTCGATAAACCTAGTTCTCCTTCTTACCTGACTTCTCACTTTCAATATTTATGTTCTGCGCACACCAAGAATCTTCGCTCCTCTAATAATCGTATTCTGTGATGTCCTTCCCACCGCTCTGGTTTTCTTAAATCTTCTTTTCTTGTCCAGGCGGTTTTCTTATGGAATTCTCTCCCTCAGAATATCAGGATGGCCACCAGTCGGTTCACATTCAAGGTAAAAGCTCGCGAGCACTTACAAAAGAAGTTGGCAGACTCGTCCCACAATTAATTTGTCGTACTTCACCACCTATAATTATATTTGTATCTCTCTCTACTTTTTATATTTTGTTGTATGTATGTATATATGTATTTATTAATATATTTTATTCTCGAAAATTTTCTTTATCTGTGCACCTACTATGTTTTGTCTCTGCATCACCCTAAGGTAGACTGGTAGAAAATGCCCAAGGCATTAAGTCCGCCTTTGTACATTGTATTTTTTTTTACATGTGCATAAAGTTTAAATAAAAAAATAAATAACCTACTAATCAAAGTGCTATTAAATTTATTTAAATTACCAGATGTTATTGATCTAGACTGAATCTGCACTTTTTGTATTGGTGTGTTGTACTCAAAAGTAATGGTTTGTCCGCTGTAATCAGACGGAAGATAATTTACTACAGCTTTATCTAAGTAGTTGTAGCTGCAAAAAACATTGTCAATATATGTAGCAGTAGCCGAAGTTATTCGTGTTGGTTCTAAAACACATTTGACAAATTGAATGATTTAAAGAGACTAATGAATCAACTGCTATTTGAATTATTTTCTAAAAAAATAATATTAAAATCACCACAGATTATACCTGACTACTACTTGACGGGCCTGTTGGCCCTGACTGCTAAGCCGGAGGTCGTGGGTTCGATTCCCACCCAGGACAAACTTTGTGTGATGAGCATGATTGTTGGTTCTGTGTCTGGGTGTGATTTATCTATAATATGTATGTATTTATAAATTATATAAGTATGTATATCAGTTGTCTGGTTACCATAACACAAGCTCTGCTTAGCTTGGGATCAGATAGCCGTGTGTGAGTTGTCCCAAGATATTTATTTATTTATTTATTTATTTATTATTACTGATTTAATACCAGTAGCAAGTTTAGTCAAAACATCTTCCATTATAGTCTCAAATATAGAATAATTCTGATAATTTAGGGGTCTGTAAACGCACACTATAACATGCTTATCTAGCTCAACACTGGACAATTCAATAATATGTTCAATTATGTTTAACTATGTCTTTACGGGGCTTAGATTTTATACTATTTTTAATTAAGATTAATGAACCAGCACGCAGCATGGATTTGCGGTTAAAACAACTACTCACATTATAGTTCTCAAAGTTAATTAACATTTCATAATCTTTTAACCAATGTTCAGTTAAACAAATTATGGTGTCGATTCCCTTGTTCACAAACTAGACTAAATTTAGAGAATTGACATCTCTTACTGACATACAGCGAAAGGAAACGACGGTGACATTTCGTGACATTAAATAACTAAGTTAGCGATGTCAAATTAGTTTTGCCTTAAACTTTTCGGTTATTTTTAATCCATACGTTTTAAGATGTCAACTATAATCGTATGGATGTGTCAGATTGACTTAATTTGACAGCTCTTTTTTGTTTTATTGGACAGAAAAAGATGGAAATAGTCTAACTTTAGTTTAGTTTGTGACCAATCAAGACCAAGAGAATCGGCACCAATGTCGAACATTGTCTTTTCTAAAAAAAAGTTCAATTTCTAATTGTTTGGAAGAAAAACCTTGAATATTCAAATGAAATAGTTTTAAGGAATTATGCTTTTTTTTTTAGGTGGTAAAATCATCAAATGACTGAAATAGTTTTAAGGAATGATGCTTAACCCCTTTTTTACAATCTATTAAGTGATTGCTAGAAGATACCTTGTTGTTAATAAATTCAACTATATTGTTATTAGTACCTTCTGTTGTATTACATTCTAGTTTTAAATATTTGTGCTTACCACGTGTACATTAGTTTTATTACTAAATATTGTGGTGCATATAGTGGAAGACTTCGACATACTACTTATGTCTGAGTTAATATTATTGTCTGCGTTTGTTTGGATTTTGTTTTAATATTCGATGATTTTTTATTGGTGTTCTTTGTTTCTGTTTTATTGGACTACAGACGATTTGTTGAAAAATATTATTTTTCTTCAATAGTTCTTCATTGCCTAACTTTAAATTATTATTTTCCAGTGTTAATAACTCAATCTCATGATGTGCACTATTTAATTGTGCCTTTAAAGTATCAATTTCGTCTTTCAATATTCTTATTTGGTTGTAATCATCTTCTGATATATCCGGCATACTATTTCAGGTATAATTCAATGTTTGTGATATAATATCGCTACCATCGTTGCTTGGCTCTGATGGTCTGCGTGTACGACGGAAAGTAATATTCTCAAGGAAGTTCATTATGATAGATCGATATTAGAATTGTGTGTGTTTTAACTCATTTGCAAGATAAGTTTTATACTAAAGCAGAGGTAGATAAATTACTTCAAAATAAATCTCCATAATGGCAAAACAGCAAATTGTTAATGAACTACACAAAGCAGCAAGAAGAAATTTCCTTCGACGTTCCGTCATTCTAAAAGGGGTCGATGACTTGTGGCAAGCTGATCTAATGGACATGCAAAACCTGAGAAAATATAATAACGGTCATAATTACATTCTAGTGGTGATTGACTGCTTCTCAAAGTACGCTTGGGCAGAGTCATTAAAATCAAAAAATAAACTCGATGTTACTCATGCATTCAAACGAATACTGATTAATAGCAATCGCAAACCTGTCAATTTACAAACTGATAAGGGAACAGAATTTTATAACAACTCATTTCAAACGCTTATGAAGACGTATAATATTAACCATTACTCAACGTTTTCTAGCAAAAAAGCTTCGATCGTGGAGCGACTGATTAAAACACTTAAAAATAAATTATATAAATATTTTAGTTTGAATGGGAACTATAAATGGTTAGGTATACCATTAGAAGTTACGTTAAAGACTTATAACAACACAAAACATCGTACTATTAAATTTAAGCTAATTGAAGTTAATAAATCTAGTGAGTCAGTTATAAAAGAAAATATTAAAAAAACCTTAAATCATGTAACCATTCGTAGAAAACCTAAGTTCAAAGTAGGTGACTTTGTTCGTATCAGTAAATACAAACACAATTTTGAGAAAGGTTACACACCTAATTGGTCAACTGAAATATTTACTATAAAAAAAATAAATCATACCATACCAGTAACATATCATATACAAGATCAGCGAAAGCAAGCCATATTGGGAACTTTTTACGAGCAAGAACTTCAAAAATCTTACTATCCGGGTATTTATTTGGTAGAAAAGGTTTTAAAAAGGAAAGGAACAAAAATGTTTGTGAAATGGTTGGGTCTAAATAACGAAGAAAACAGTTGGATCAACAAAACTGCAATAGTGGAATAAAACAATTATATAACAGTTAATTTTGCATTATTTCTTTCATTACACTTTAGACAATGCAAGGAGGTGAACTTGTTAATACCCTAATTAATAATCTGCCGTTCGAACTTCATTTACCAGGCTACAATTATTGCGGCCCGGGAACAAAACTCCAGAAACGTTTACTACGAGGTGACCGAGGTGTAAATAAGCTAGACGAAGCTTGCATGCATCACGACATTGCATATGCAAACCATACAGACTTACCCAATCGTCACAAAGCTGATTTACAACTACTTAATATGGCTAAACAAAGACTTAAATCGAACGATGCAGGGAAAGGTGAAAAACTTAGTTCGTGGTTAGTGAGCAAAGTTATGAAAGCCAAACTGAAATCTGGTGCCGGCTTTAAAACGTTTAAAAGTTTCGTATCAAAAATAAGAGCGAAGATAAAGAAACTGAAACCAAAGGACAGTAAAACTTTAATTAACGCTGCTTACTCAGCAGCAATAAAAATATTTCCTAACATTCAGAAAATTCGAGTACCACGAGTGATACCCTTACCAAAGACTGGAGGTATTCTACCCTTAATCCCGATTTTTGCGGGCTTATCAGCATTAGGAACTTTAGCTGGTGGTGCGGCTGGTATTGCAAAAACTGTTAACGATTACAAAGCTGGTCAGCAAAATTTACTAGAAACACAACGACATAATAGGGCTATGGAGTCTAGTCTAAAGTTAGGGCAGGGTTTATACATTAAGCCACATAAAAATGGAAAAGGTTTATTCGTGAAATCTTCAAAAAACTGAAAAATAAGCTACCTAATCGTCCTCTAACTAATGTAGACATCCAAAGGTATGCACGCGACATCCCTCACTTTCGGGGAGTGTACATGAGGGATCAATTACCAAGAACGCCAAATCCGATTGAATGTGGTATCGTTAACTTGGACGATTATAAGAACGAAGGGACGCATTGGGTAGCTTATGTAAAAGTAGGCAATTATTGTGAATATTTTGATAGCTTTGGAAATTTGAAGCCTCCAATGGAATTAATACGATATTTTAAGAATTGTAATGTTTTTTATAATTATACCATAATCAGTCGCTCCACGATCGAAGCTTTTTTGCTAGATATCAGAAATTCAACACTGTAAAATGTGGACACTTATGTTTAGAATATCTGTGGACTTTTTGGAATAAAAACATATAAAATCTATGATTTTCTTTTATTTCAATCATTTGCAAGATGTCACTCACATTATCGATAACTGGAAACTCGTCAACTTTATCTACTTACTATCCCAACACGTTGCAACTATATGAACAGTATGAGTGTGCCTTATTGCATTTCGCAACATTTAATTCGATTCCAAACATTGACAAAACGACTAATAAATTCTATTATGGTTCTAACGAAGTTATTGAAATACCGGAGGACACCTATGAATTGCAAGATATTAATGATTATTTAAAATCTGAAATGAAAGATGCCTCAATCAAACTACAGTGCAATAACAATACTTTAAAAGCTGCTGTATATTGTACAAAGGACATAAATTTTAATAAAGAAGGTACTTTCAGGAATTTATCAGGGTTTAATAAACAAATCTTGAAAGCAAATAAATGGCATGAGTCACAGTTGCCGGTCAACATTTTACCTACAACTGTGATCAGGATCGAATGTGATATTGTAAGCGGCTCGTACACAAACGGAGAACCGAGTCACATTATCCACGAATTTGCACTCAACGTTCCTCCCGGATATAGGATTATAGAAATTCCGAAAAACGCGATATACTTTCCAATCAACCAAATCAACATTAGCTGCATACATATCAGGCTGTTAGATATAAATAACCGCTTAATAAACTTGCGCGGTGAAGAAGTGCAGTTGTATTTGCATCTCAGAAGAAAAAAACGATCGACTACAATAAATATGTGCATCAGCAAATCAAAAATATCAGTTCCACTCAAGCCTCCAACCATATAAGAGCTCGCCCTAAGAAGAAAATAAAATTAACTAAAGACAACAAGGCATTTCTCAAAGCGATCGGTTTACTAAAATGAATATCTTAGACGTTTTATCCGCTCCGACTTACGACAACACGGTTGAAGGAATCGAATTTCACTCTTACAAGCCCTACGTAACTAGTTTCAATAGGAACGATGAAATTCGTATACCCATTAACCAGCAAGACTTGTATATACTTCCGTCAGCTAGTACCTTGTATTTGGAAGGGACTGTTATCGTAAGCAAAAAGGATATGAAAGAGAAAGCCACTAGTGTTAATTTTACGAATAATGCTCTACTTTACCTGTTCCAAGATATAAGATACGAGCTAAATGGAGTGGAAATTGATAGAATAAAAATGCTGGCATAACTACCACCATGAAATCGTTAATATCAATGAGTGAAAGTGAGTCAAAGATATCTAATGCATGGGGCTGGAATATCGATGGCATAAAAAATATAAATGGGGGTAGTTTTTCCGCGTCTATACCACTCAGTAACATCATCGGTTTCGCTGAAGATTTCAAGAAAGTCGTGATAAATTGTAGGCACGAACTGATATTGCTACGAAGTAATACTAACCTGAATGCGGTCAAACTTAACACCGGTGAATTTGTAGAAGACGTTCAAATAAATAAAATCATCTGGCGTGTACCGCATGTTAAAGTGTCCGACAAAGAGAAAATAAGTTTACTCTAACTGTTAGAAAAAGATCGACCACTCCAGATGATATTCAGAAATTGGGATCTCTACGAATATCCAGCTTTACCTAAAACTACAAAACATACCTGGTCCATCAAAACTTCCTCGCAAATAGAGAAACCTAGATACATAATTATGGGCCTACAAACAAATAAAAAAAACAATTCAAGTTCTGATATGTCTCAGTTCGATCACTGCCATGTTCGTGACGTTAGAGTATACCTAAATTCAACTTACTTCCCCTATGAAAACCTAAATGTCAGTTTCGCGAAAAACAGAATCGCTTTATTATACGAGCAATACATTCGATTTCAACAGTCTTATTACGGACGTCGCCCGGAACCCTTATTAAGTGAAAAACAATTTAGAGATTTGGCGCCGCTCTTTATCATAGATTGCTCTAGACAAGCCGATAATGTAAAGACAGGTCCTATTGTGGATGTACGAGTGGAAATAGAGAGTGATTCGGACATACCAGATCAAACTTCTGCATATTGTCTTTTATTGAACGACTGCATAATTGAGTATAAGCCTCTAAGTAATACTGTGAGAAAAATATCATGAATCCGAATACTATCATATTAGATGTTCAAGGGTTTAAAGACCTGTACAATAATTTTATAATAAAAGAATTAGCTTTTGCTAGTCGTGATTATACTCAAACATTTTTAATAAAACCACCATACTTGTTTAAATACTTAACAAGTGATGAAAAGAAGCAGGTTAAATGGTTGGAAAGAAATAGGGGAATTTATTGGAATGAAGGTTATATTGACTACAGAGAATTTCGACGTATAATCGTTCCATATCTAGAAAATAAGGAAATCATTGTAAATGGTTTGGAGAAGGTGAATTGGATAAAGGATCTTTGTATGAATTGTAAAGTATTAGACCTTGGTAAAGAACAATGTCCTAATTTCTCTGTTTTGCATAAAACATACTGTGAAGGAAGATCTAATTTTAATTGTAATAAACATCTGAAGCATTGTGCGCTTAAAAATATGCTTTGTTTAAGGAAGTATTTAGAATGGGCATAAAATGTATGCACTAATGTGTGTAATGTAGATTATTAGTTTTTAGGTTTGTTAAATAAAAATCAAAATAAGTTATACATGCTTTTATTTTGCTAAACAATCCCCACACTTCTCCAAATAACTTAACACTACACGCAATTGAATAGAAATATCTTAATAAAATTATAAACATTAATTTACACAAACGATTATTAAAAGTCAGTATCTATTAAAGATTTCGATATTTTCTTAACTAAAGACTCAGTTTCGTCCATAACACTGTCGATAGCATCTTGAACAATATATTGTGCGTTTATAATAACGTTCTCACTGTCACTATCACTGTCTATGGTTTGAGGATTGGTATTACATAGATCTATGACTGAAATTTTTATTAATTTAATCCCTCTTCGCTGTAATCGACTCATCACGTAGGATTTGGTTGGTTTTAGTTTTTTCGACTTTTCCCTGCATCGTTGTTTTGGTTTTTTATCTTTTGTGACTGGTTTGCTGTGCTCGGGCTCGCTGCGAAACATATCAGAGAGAATCCTTCGTAAGGATCCTGGGCATACTGGCTGAACATGATCTCGGATTCAGACATCTGAAACAAAATATACAACAATTATACCACTATTCCTTTAGTATAGCGCTCTAAAGCGTTATAATTGGGTTTTCCATGGAGTTCACTATATTCCTTTATTATATTGATTATTAACACTACCGCGATCACAATTGTTAGTTACAAAAAAAATTTATACTCACCGACATGATTACTTTTGCTGAAGGTTAAAAAAATATATGAAACAGGTGTTCGCGATGAATAATATTTCGTTAATGATTGCAAAATAATTAAATACCGTGTAATAATTAATTACATGTCATCTAAGCATTTGTGTCTCCATGCTAAGGCCAATGAACTGCAACGTAGACAATAATTATACAATGAAGAATAGTGCCTTGTAAGCGTGTTACTTAATCGTAAACGTTAGTTATTCAAAAATCAACCTTACGATGCAAGGTATCTAGGTGCATAGTGCAACTGAAATCATTGCAATCGGTATTTACTTCATTTACCGATTGAAAAAAAGAGTGTAATTATATTTTAAAGTAAATAGAATTTCATAAATGAAACAAGTCAATGGTTACAATAATTCCAATTTTATTTAATTTTTGTATAATAGTTATTAACATTTATTATTTTCTAAAACTAAAGTTATTACATGAGTAGCCTTAGATAATTACGTAACACTAAACTTAAATTATGATCAGAGTAATTCATTCTTAAAAATAAACGCATGACCCCAAGCTCGAGTTGAAATTTGATCTACAGATATCGATCGTTTGTCATCATTTCTAGATAAAGCAACTTTGTTGACAGTACGAGTAAATATTTCGTGTTTTATCGATTTAAACATATTTTTTTTTCTCCGGATTACTCCGCCATTAAATAAAATGGTTTCATAGTCTGATAAGTTTAAATCCCTGACCACGCTTGCTTTCACCCCTTTTGCTTTTTTAATAATATTATTAGGGGTTTTTATAGAGTAAAGTTTCGATCTCAAGCCAACAAAATCAGATATATATTTTCCTCCCATTTCATCTTTAAAGAGACCGGATACCTTTTTATTTTTTAGCGGTATCTGTAAATCATTTGCGGCTTCATAGTTACTGCTGTCAAAATATTGTAAAAAATTATATTTCAAATCATGGTAAAAATCGTTAGTGTCTATTTTATAAACAAAGGAATCGGTATCTGTGTAACATAGCTGCACTCGATCTTTATAAAAAGGCTTTACAATATCGTAATGAAAGTAATACATGTGTGCTTTTGAAAGTTCCAACACAGTGAAACCTATGTAGATAGGCTTATCTAAAATAATTTGATCAGGTTTCATTTGTATCGCAACTAAGTTTTCAGATAAAATAGATGCACTGTGGAAATAGGGGTTGGCTATAAGTTTCTCAGCGGATATAAATTTCTTAGTTCGATTGGACTGATCGCACCATTGATTAACTAAATGCACGGTTACTCTATTTTCAGTATTTTCTAATGTCTTTCCAAAAACACTGTTATTTAATAACTTAAAAAAGTCTTGTTCGAAGGAACTTTTTGCTTTTTGTCTTAATTGAGTATTTAACTCTATGTATTGTTTTAAATATGGAGCCTGTCTAAAAGTAATAGCTCTATGAATTTTACGCAAAATTAAACTATGTTCCAAACATTTTTTTAAATGAACGTAATGAATCACATAGTTGTACTTATTATACAAATTTGCTATGAGTTTCTTGGTTTTACCTCCCGGGGGTACACATTTTTCAGGACAAAATGGTAAGTCATTATGATGATTATGTAAATTTTCGGGATACAATAGATCGACTTCTAATATGAAGCCCCATTTTGCGTTATCTTCTATAGCGGTAACATCAAAATTAGCTAATTCGTTATCACCTAAAAATCTGAAACTAGAGTATGATAAATACTGACACATGCTGAAACCGTAAAGATTATTACAATCTAAGTATACTATGAAACTCTCAGGTTGTGATGGATTATATTCAGGCATGTACTTGTGATTAGCTCTAGCATGCCGATGGGAACACATGCACAAACCACCGCGTATACCGCTTTGTATCATTCTGACGATAGCTAAGTCCGACACTAGCTCTAACTGAACGCCTGTTTTTAGCAACATCGCATCGAAAGATAAACTGGGTGCAGTAATGTAAAACGCGGGGTCAAGACTGTAATATTGTTTACAGGTTTTCCGAAAATTTTGGAATATGTCTGTTAACAAAAGCACATCCGTTTTTAAGTATAGATCCGTATACTCGCCTAGGTTATTAATATTGAATTCAGCCCAAACAGCCTGCGCGTGATTATAATCTTCATCACTAATGACTTCGTTAGTCAAAGAATTATAAAAATTATCCTTAGACGGCAAAAATGTTTGATCGTAACATCCCCAAGTGGTCATGTAATCATATGGATAAACACCTTTTCTTCTCAATAAATTAAACTGTCTTTCTTTAGAAAAATGAGACCGTAGATTAACGAAATCTTCCACCTGCAATGTTTTAGCGAGCTTGTCTAAACTTGTTCCCAAAAAGTTGAAGGAATCTAAAAACCTTATACAAATGTACTCGTTATCGGCAATAGGAATAAATTTAGTAAATGCTACATATTTTTCTTTAGTCTGGGGGATTATTTTAATTGAACCTGGAATTTCTTCTAACTTTTTTATAAATAAATGACAATCGTATCCGGATAAATTGTGAAAAAATATTGGAATAAATTTTGGTACTTTATGCTGTAAATTACAGTGTCGATGTGCTGCACCTCGATATAGACCTGTAATATGATAATGATCTCTTACTTTATCGGTTAAGAGTAAATTGTCACAAATATGACACTTAACGGCACGTTTAAAATCACGAGAATTTTCATCAGTGAATATCATAGGCTCGCTTTTGGATATAATTTTATGTATTTGTTTTACGTCCTCAGTAAGAAAATGTATAAATTTCGAAACACAATCATTACCCCGATAACTTCTATAGCCCTCAACGGTGGCATTTTTATTTGATGACACGACATTGTAAGCGAACGCTGCTGGCACGTGGCGTTTTAAGTATGACGTGTTAGCGGTGTTAAATTCAGCGCCGGAAATTGGTTCAAGTAACGTTTCAAAGTCGGCAAAATATATGACGAATGGAATATTTTGTTTTCTATCATAATTTTTAAATTTTAAAAATTACCCTTTTTCCGGTAAAACAGTGACAATCCCCCCACACAAGTGGGATTCAATTTGACTAAGCGTTGGAAAAAACAGTAAACATGTTTCACAGAAATATAGTTTACCATGATGTTTGGTCATCTGATTTCTAACTAAACGAGATAAATCTTTGATGAGACAGTAATGAGAATTATTATTATTTTCTAAAACAGTAGATGGATACTTTTATTAGACTTGTCATTCAGCGTTGTATACAATGGCCCAATAATTGTTTTCTCATTTTTTAAACCATATACAAATATATTGAGAGAAGGATTATTTCTCTCAAAGATAGCTATGTCCGAGAATGTAATTGGAAATGTTAAATTATTAACATTCAAAAGTTCCTGAAAGTATGAATAAGACGAAATCCTATCGGGATGTCTGTTTGTGGGGTACAATGCCGTCACAACACACCACATAAAGCAATACTCATCATTGTTTCGAATATTCAAACAAGCTCTTTTAGCCTTTATGGATTTCGGCAAAGTTAAAAATTTAGATCCGCTGAGTGGTTGATATTTATTAATATTTAATTCTAAATGTGAATTACTTAAAAATGTCCAACCACTATCTCTTTCCTCAAATTCTTCAATTTTTTTTAGTAGTACATTAACAGCTGATTTGTAAGTAGAATCAAAATCGTAATTAATTAGTGTAATAAAATTTTTTGTTCGGAATGATTTTATTTCTTGTTGATCATTTTTAAACATAAGAAAGGAAGCAAACAGTTCGAAGTTTATTTTGACAGAGGTGTGTTTCTGTATTGAACTATCTATTAAATGTTTAATTTGTGGACTAATACTATTGAGGAACATTTCAGGAAAACTATGTATTTGTTCGCCTGTCGCTGTGATTTTATAACTTTTGATTCGTTCTTTAAAAGAAGAATTAATAATTGCCACATTATCATAAATAGGAGTTGAACTATTGTTTTTATGTACATTGCTACGTAAATGACCAGACCATCGGCGATTATCTACAAATACTTTGCAATCAGAACAGTGAGGCATTATGTTATTGTTGAAATCATTAACAAAAAGGAACACTAACAATTTCAATAAAATTAGATTAGATAATACTTACAACTATTATTCACGATCTTAGGTATACCAGTAACAAAATATTTTATATAGGTAATTAGTACAACTTGATCAGGACTATTTTATGTTCGTTCCAAGATCCCTTGTGTAATTTCTTCTCAGGTAAGTCGGTAATTATGTTTAGGCAGAATGTTTCTGAAATAATAAAAAATTGGGTGCATTAGACACATAATTTAATTAGATAGATAATAGTATAATCTGGAGAGAAAAATAAAGATAATAATTACCTGCAAAATGTAAAATGATTTATACATAGGAATGTGTATCTACGTGATCCAAATATGGAGATATATTTCAGGTAATTAAATAATTCTTCACAGACCAGTCGAATTAATATTTTGTTTAGGCAGAATGTATCTGAAATAAAAAAAAAAATGATTATTAGGTACCGATAAAGAATCAGACATGTAATTGTAAATTCTGGGTTGAAAAAGAGTCATACTATTATGTTAATTGAAATTAAAAAAATATATTTGATAATTACCTGTACAATATGAAATGATCTGCTTTATCCAAACAGGTGTATTTCAGGCCCCCCACGATATACCGAACAGCGTTACTCCTGATGAAATCGTTCGTATGTACTTTCTGGTGTGTGATCAATAAAATATTTATTTTAAATAATTGACTTAATTTTTCGGTGACAGTTTAGAAAGGTGCTCACTCCGAGAGACCTTTGAAGTAATAAATAATATTTTAAATTATATTTTTTGCCTAAAAGTATTTCATCATAAAATTTGTTTTTGCGCAATTGTTACACGTGTGCTTAACCTAATTATTTATTTCACATTCACAATAATCAGCTATTTTAGTTAGGGTTGACAATAACTTAGTATCATTCTATGTATCAGCAAAATACCAAATTTACACAATGCATTATTACGATTAAAATATATCATAGCGTATCGACAGATATGGATTTCCATGGTTTGACTCATGGCTGTTAGTGTAGTTATGAGAACTATATTATGTATTTATTTCAGGAAGTCTAGAAAAGTACTAGGTTGACGGCAATAAGTTCATATTTTCTACACAAGACCTAACGTAGATGATAAAATAAGTACCTACCTTAGAAATATTTATTTACTTCTATAAAATAATTACATCAATGTAGTGTAACGATTCCGTGCTCGCTATCATTTAGTCAGCCCTGGCTAATTTCGCTGCATCGACATTCGAAGCAGCATAAAATTTTCCTTCGTCTACATTTTACGTGCATGTATAATCCGACTATAGAAAAAGTTACTTCAACACAACAATGCTAAATTGATTGAAGTGTTTTTAACATGCTTTACTTACAATTTGATTTTTACTTATAAGCTACAAGTATTCGGTACAAAGTATTCGCAGTCTGCAAGTGCAACGAAGTGCTCTGTTATCATCGGTATACAAACAGTCCGTGTTGTCTACAAATATCAGCGACGACATTGTCGATAGCCACCCGCTGCCGCCATCACCAACCAAGTCATCAAACCGAGTGGAACTTCTGATTGAAAAATGTAAGTCTTATAAAATATTCTGTTCGTTGTCATGGCTCACACTTGTGATCCGCTTGTAATTTACAGATATTTTTGTTTGTGGGCGTGTTACTTCACAGATCACCCGAGCTGCTCATAGTATGTCGAGGTCGATCCCTCGAAGGAGTCATTATTTTTCATCCAGTCTTCTGTGCTTTGAACAGCATGTAAAGCCATCGATCCTGCACCCAATCTCTCTATGGGTTTGCTATCCCATGGGCATGTAGGAGAACCAATGTTTGCGCACACACTTGTGTTGTATAGTATGCCCTGCGCAATGGACACTACTCCATTGAGATAATTAATAATAATTATGTGACTAAATTTTCCCTATCTTTATTTCAGGGGCCTTACCACAATCTTTTACAAAACATTCTTATTTCGATAACGTTTTGTTTCAAGCTTATAATAACATTACTCATATTCGTACCATGAACTTCAACTTTCAATATTGTTTTATTCCTGCTAAAGTGCTGGGAAAGAACGAACTACTTCTAGGATTTGTCTATTGCCTGCTATAGTAGAAAAGAAACAACGCTATATGAACTGTATAACGCTGTCCCTTTCACACATCGGTCCGAATTCCTACTATGACGTAGAATTGAGTAAATTATTATTATTTATTTATTTTAAAACATTACTTTGTAGTAGGATCTAATTGTTACGAGTAATTTCCATAAAATGAACCCAAGTATTAAAAGATTTTGCTTTTTAAACAGAAAAAATTAAATAAAAAAGAGGCTGCGGCTAAATTGTGACAATAAGAATCGGAAAAATTCTGTTCTTGTCAGAAATGTCAGCTGTCTAACGCGAACGGAATTTAAAAGTCAAAAATTTTAAAATTGATTTTTTGTGGTTAAACTTATTTTATTTCATCTTAGTTACTTAAGATCAGTGTCTCACTAGCATTTTGTAGTCAGTTGGATGCAAAATCATCATGGAATCAAGGTAAGGTTAAACATGGTAACTCAGTGAATAAGTTTATAACAAGGAAATATTTATATGTAAATAATGTTTTGATTATGATAGTTCGAAACAATATGTTTTCAGACTCAGTTATAAGTGTTTTGTTATTAATTTTGCAGCCGAAGAGTTAATCTAGTTAAGAGTTAATCCTGGCGACAGCTAGAGATACTCTGGGAAATTTTAAATTCCAACCGTCAACAACTACTGCCAACGATCGCTATGACAAATATGGAAAAAACAATATCTTCAAATACTGGGACAAGATATTGGCCAGGGATATGCCAGGCGTTCAGGTGGAACTAGTTAGTAGTTAGGCATAATTTATTGTTATTTATAATATAAAACAAAGATAAAAAGGGTATGCTTACATGGTTCGGTCATGTTGAGAGGAGGAGTGAAAGACGAAGACAAAAGATATTTTTATGGCAGAGGTGAGTGGCAACGCAGGGAAGGGTCGCCCTAGGAAAACCTACACTGACATTATTGGTAAGGTTCTTCAGAAAGGTCAGGTGCGCAGTACTCTTAACCGGCTTGCTTGTATGACGAGATGTATGAATGTAGGAGGTGGCGTTCTTTGGTTTTTGCCTACCCTTTAGGAAAAACATGTGCTATGTGTGTGTGTTAGCCCTGTCGGCGAAGAGACCCGTCGGCGAAGAGACCCGTCGAAGTAGAGTCTTGTCAGTGTTCAGTCTATCGCCGTTTAGTAATACACTCTTTAAATTATAAACAACAAATAAAACTTATTTTGTTTCAGGATCTTAAATGCCGTCTTCCCCACAGCCGCTGTACAAGAGTTTCACAAGTAACCAAACCCTGCTGCAGAGTGTTGTTGGTACTACGTGGCTGTTCGCTCGCATTGTTTTGTGGCTGTGATTAGGTTTCCCGAATCACATCATTGTTTAATGGTTTTACAGATATTATGTTAGCCCTATTGCAAGTGTCATATTTATAATATAACTTAACAATTGTATACTCGCGTATATTATTATTTGATTAAAGAAATTTTATATTTTTGTTTAAACTTATTGGTCTCTATTTACTTTTGCTTATTTCCAATACCCGTATACTAAAATCTCTAGAAATATAATTCAATCGGCAAGTTTACGTAAATAAACACATTTTACTTATCCCTTATAGGATTATTTTGTTATCCGTTTGTCTGTCTGTCCGTCTATCAAGCCCCTTTTTCTCAGAACGCGTGGAGGTATCAAGCTGATATTAATTTCAAATACTTAGGTCTACTACCCCTGTAGTATCATATTATCCAGTTACTGGGTTGTGGAGGTCAGATAGGCAGTCGGTCCATGTAAAATACTGGTATTCAGCTGCATCCGGTTAGACTGGAAGCGACCCCAACATAGTTGAGAAAAGGCTAGGCAGATGATGAGGTCTACTACCCCTTGAAGCAGTGAAAAAATTAAACTTCTGAGTAAATGTAAAATACATATTTAATATAAACTAGCTTCAAGCAAGCACGTCGTATACACGTCTCATCGGCTGGCGTCATGTTTTGCTGCGAGGTGCTACGTAATCGATCTCGGAAACATCGGTATACGACACTCGGCCAAAAATCCTCTTCTTATCCTCAAAACCACAAACGATCTATAGTTGATGTCGTGGCGCGATTCCAACTTTTCAACCCTCCAGAGTCCAATTGATCTTCACTCTGATAGACTTCACGACTTCCTCAACCTTCGTGGAGCATTGTAGACGTGAAACTTACAGCTGCGACGTAGCCACAGCAGGACCCAGCAGCATGTGCAGCTTTTTTTCGTACGTAGTTCAGCATTGGATTCTTCTGAAACCTCTATTCTGGATTGCACCTTGGTTATCTCCACTTTCAATGTAGTAATGTCCTTTAGAAGCGTATATATAACGTCGATGTGATCTAACGTGACGGGGCAGTTTACTAAGATTTCTTACCACGAATTATTGCACGCCATCCGGGTCTGTCCTCTTCAACATGTCAATGACATCCTGAAGGCTCTTCTCATTTCCATCTCTGCGGCGAGACGGCATCTGGTACAGCTTTTCAAGCGACTGGAACAGCAACAGTTTACCACTGCTGATCTTGTCCTCCTTGAAATTGGACCTAATATCTGCAGGACGCTGACCTCGTGCATGTAGTCAACAGCATGAACTAAAAAAACCACAATGGAAAACCAGCATTTCATTGACTGGTTGAGTTGTTTGGAACTAAGTTTCTCCGGTCAGCGGCGATGGCCGCGCAACATGCGAATAAAATTCGTTACGGGCAACGCACTGCACTCCAAAAAACTACATTTAAATATATAAATTTGCAAAACAATAATACTTCCGTCGAGTCCGAGGAACTTTTTTATGAATGCTAAATTTGACATTAAAACAATATTGCTGGTTGTCAAAAGTCACGTCGTGGTAGGAAAATGAATGAACTTTTAGGGGTGACGTCACCAAAACTGCTAAGAAAATAACATTATTTTAACCTTATTATAAGCTTATTTTAAGGACGTCATGGTACGAAAACTCAAAGTAATATTATAATAACATTGTTTTAAGAGCTTGTGGTTGGCCCCCAGGTCAGACTCTGAGTGTGAGTACTCGCAAGCATCGGTCACCGGGCAAAAAGTGAAGTGCAGCCGCAAACCGTCTGCAGACAGCAATGGGAAACGCAAGATGCAGTCACAATCAACAACCGTAGCTCGTGCCAGGTAAATTAATTATCTACTTACTCTAGCCACATATCTACTGACTAAATTATAATCGTGCAATTACTATTACATATTATTTTAAAACAAGTGCAGGTTCACTTGGTTATTGTTTGAATCGATGGATTGATTTAATCGATTACAGTATTGATCAAAGCCGAGTCAGTTGTTATATTTTTTTACAGCAGAAGGTTTTTCTTGGCGTATGCATCTCTCGTTCTAAACATTAACTAATTACAGTTTCTGTTATTGTTTCAGTAAAAAAGTGAATACTGGCATCGACATATTCGGCATCAGTAACAACCGCGACATCCCACACAAAGAAGATGCATCGGATCACCTAACTTCATTCTTTATGAACCGGGTGGCCAGCGGCTGCGAGCGCCGAGCAACGAGCACCGACGGAGAGTACTACATCGACTGCAAGGTGTACAAGGCTGACGACGCTCGCCTTACCGACTCCGCCGAGCTGTGGAAGAAGGCGCTCGTCCGAATCAAGTTCCAGACTGACGCGGATTCTCCTCAGTGGCGAAAATTACAAGAGCTCGTGCGTGCGGCTGATATCTTGTTTCCAGGCAAACCAACATTTTATGATAATTAAACCAAATACCGTACCTTACAGTTGTTTTTTATTTACAATAATAACCCGTTAACGCTTTTTTCACTAGGTACTTGTAATTTCGTTGGTTTGTTACAATCATCAACTCGTTCACCATTCTATGTTAACAGTAAATGCAACTCGAGTGACCGGTTAAGTGCAGTGGTAAGTAAATGGTTGATTGTTCATCGTGCTCCGAAACGCGGCATACTGACCAGCCGTATGGAAGATAGTGGTAAGGAGCAAGTTACTAGTCATTGGTCGAGTAAATCATTCCTAATCAAGTACACGGTACAACAAACTGTCTCGTTCGAGTTTATCGGTCGAGTGTAGAGTCGAGTCGAGTGTCGATTATTGGGCATTCTATACCACTGTCGGCAGCGAGGCGCACTCGCCGAGCTACTTGCCGATAGTGGTATAGAATGCCCAATAATACACTACTCAAGCCGCGAAAAAAATTTGCGATGTTTATGGACCTAGTGCAGTGTCTGTGAGAGTAGCGCAAATTTGGTTGAAGCGTTTTCAATCTGGAAATTTTGATGTCAAAGATGCACGTCGCTCTGGTCGCCCTATTACGGATAAAATGGATGCCATTTTTGAAAAAGTGGAGCAAGATCAGCATGTCAGTAGTTACGACGTAGCTGAAGAACTGGGAATTTACCACAAAACAGTTTTGGCGCATTTGAAAAAAACTGGGTACACAAAAAAGCTCGATATTTGGGTACCTCACGAGCTCACTGAAAGAAACCTAATGAACCGTGTACTCATTTGTGATTCTTTATTACGACGTAATGAAACCGAACCATTTTTGAAGAAGCTGATAACTGGTGATGAAAAGTGGATCACGTACGACAAGAACGTGCGAAAAAGGTCGTGGTCAAAGGCCGGTCAGGCTTCACAGACTGTGGCGAAACCCGGGTTAACTCGCAACAAGGTGATGCTGTGTGTGTGGTGGGATTGGAAGGGCATTATTCATTATGAGCTATTACAACCAGGCAGGACCATCGATTCTGAACTCTACTGCGAACAACTGATGAGATTAAAGCAAGAAGTTGAGAGAAAGCGGCCGGAATTAATCAACAGAAGGGGTGTGGTTTTTCATCATGATAACGCTAGACCTCACACATCTTTAGCCGTTTAGCAAAAATTAAGAGAGTTTGGCTGGGAGGTGTTAATGCATCCGCCGTATAGTCCTGACCTTGCACCTTCAGATTTCTACCTGTTTCGGTCTCTTCAGAATTCTTTAGGCAGTGTCAGGTTAACATCACGAGAGGACTGCCAAAACCACTTACCGCGGTATTTTGATCATAAGTCCCAAAATTTTTATAGCAATGGGATCATGTCCGTACCTACAAGATGGCAAGAAGTTATCGAGCAAAATGGTGCCTACATACTTTAGTTAAATGTAAATAAAATATAAAAAAAAATGTTTTGAATTTTCTTAAAAAATGCGAAGAAACTTTTTCCCCAACCTATTACATTCCGCATTTATCACAACATTATTAATCATAAGTAACAAAAAGATATAATTAAATGTATTGTTAGGAAAAAAAAAAGCTAAAAGTCAATTTAAAAAAAATGTAGATAAATGTCAACAAATTCAAAGGATTTTAATGTCAAAAAAATCATTAGATGTAATGTCATGATAGAATGTCGAATATATTATTTATAGTCAGTAAAATAAAGTAATCACAAATTAGTTCTAACTACTATTATCCTTGAGGAACTCTTCTATGCTGTAATAACATTTTTTCAATAACAATGACTTTAATGTTCTCTTGAATTCTTTTGGATTCATAGAGGTTTTAAGTTGTATAGGCAATTTATTGTACATATTTACTGATTACACTCTTGAGGCATGCTTAACGACATTAAGCTTAGGCTGTATCAAATTAGGTAGATCTTTTCTCCGCGTTTTTATTCTAATCTGTCTCTGTTCTTCTGTTTCAAACTTATGGATATTTTTAATAAAATGACTAAGCAAAACCAGAATATAGAGACATGGCACTGTGAGAATGTGCAGTTTCTTAAAATGATCTCTACAAGACTGCGTTTGTTTAATGCGAAGCATAGTTCTCAATGCTCTTTTTTGTGTAACGAAAGCTGCATTAATGTTGTAGTGGTAGCTGTTGCCCCAGAACTTTATGCTATATCTAAGTTTAGACTCTATGAGTGCAAAATATATCATTCTGAGGTGAGCAATGGTTAATTCATCTCTAAGACTCCTGAGCGCATAGCAAGCACTACTCAGAGTGTTTGTGACCGTTTCTAATTCCTTCTTCCAATTTAAAACCGTATCTATTTGTACCCTCAACAATTTTACATTGTCTACAGTATCCACTTTATTCCCTAGTAAATGTACTTTGACAGTATCGTTATTCTTCACCGTCGTTTTAAATAATAAACATTGCGTCTTTTTTAGATTTAATTTTAGATCATTCATAGTGAACCATTTCTCAAGAGCACATAGGATGAAATTAATCTTCTTTTCTAAATTTTCTATATTGTCACTAGCTATAATAGCGCTTGTGTCATCAGCAAAGACTACTAATTTAGTATCAATCTGAGATACTTTTCATGTAAGATATCAATCAGATCATTAACGAAAATTATGAAAAAGACAGGGCCTAGAACTGATCCTTGCGGTACACCTTTATTTATTGTAACTGTGTCTGATTTGTGAAGTTTTTCATGCCCATCTTCTTGAACAGTTTTAATTTCCACATACTGCGTTCTATTATGTAAATAGGATCTGAATAAATTCAACACATTTCCCCTAATGCCATAGAAATCTAACTTATTCAGAAGAATACAATGTTCCACTGTACGCAGTGACCGCAGAACTTAGGTCTAGGAAAAGTCCTGCTACTTTTAGTTTAGCGTTCAACTTACACACTACATCATCAATTAACATGTCAATAGCATCTATTGTTCCTACGTTATTTTGATACCCAAATTGTTGGTCGGTGATAATTTTGTGTTTATTCAGATGACAAACAAGCCTCACTTTCATAATTTTTTCAAATATTTTAGAACACACTAGTAACATAGAAATAGGCCTGTAATTCCCTGGATCTGTTTTAGATCCTTTCTTGTGTATAGGTAGTACTCTAGCTAATTTAAATTGCTCAGGAAAAACACCCTTCTTTACATATTCATTTATTGAATCGGCTAAAGGGCTAGCTAAGACATCAATGTTTTCTTTTATGATAGTAATAGGAATTTCATCATGGCCAAAAGACTTTTTACTATCCATAGTCTTAACTAGTTTAAAAACTTCGATAGGTGTAACAGGTTCAAAGACCATATCCTCCTCTACTCTTATCCCATGGTTTTGTAAGTACTCCTTTGATGTATTAATGTCACTCAAGATAAAATTTGAATTATTACAGAACTTTTTCAATAGAATATTAGCAACTTCTGAGGGATTATGAACTATTTTATCATTATTCAATAGTATCAAATTGTCTTTTTCATACTTTTTAGGATTCCTCTTACTATTTACAATTTTCCAAATAATTTTACCAGAATTCTGAGCTAGATTCATTTCTGTTCTTACTATAAGTCGTTTCACATGTCGTACTACTTTTCTATATATCCTAAAATAATGACTACAATATTTTATTATTGAATTGTCACAATTATCTTTGTCAACAAAATTTAGAAACCGTTTCATTTTACTAGCGACTCTAATTCCCGTAGTCAACCATTTAGATTTATTGTTGTTTTTTGTATTTATTTTTATTTTCTTTTTATTAAATGTGTTAGAATGTAGTTCACCGAGTTTGTCAACAAATGTACTAGCGCGCCAGTTTTCTTTTAACAACTTTTGCCTAAAACAAGACTTGTTCCCCTCATTATATAATCTTCTTTTAATGTACAAATAACTTTGCTCTTTCCTATAAGCCACTTTTTCCAGTGATAATGTACAAAAAAGGCCCGCATGCCCGTTAGATAGACCATTGTGGTCTGTGCTTTTAATAATTGTCTCATCAATATTAGTCAGTATATTATCTATATACGAACTTGAATTATTACGTCGAAATGTGTCTGAGTAAATTAAATGTCGAAAGTTGTAGCATGTCAAGAGTGATCGAAAAGAATGTCGTTTTGAGTCATCTTTTGATAAATTAATATTAAAATCACCACAAATTATACATTGTTTATTGATAAAATGTTGTAACAGCTGTTCAAGTCTTTCCATAAAACTATCTATATTACTATTCTCTGGAATTCTGTAGCAACAAATAATATAAGTATTTGTCTCCAAATCCTTTATACCACAAACCTCAAAATAATTTTATAAAGTTGTTTGCATATTTGTAGGTCTTCAACTTTCTTGTCATTTACTGTCAAGATCAAAGTACCTCCACGTTTTTTGTTTAATCTAGTGTTATAGGAACTCAATTTATAATTAACTAGCTGACCCGTGCCCACTTCGTTGGGCGGTAACCATTTTAACTTGTGATGAAATTATGAGTGTGGTTCGGTTAGTACTGAGTGCTATGATTTATTTCCTGCCTAAAGACGCTGCGCACGTTCAGCGCTAGATTCCCGAACACGGTCCTGCGATGTTCTCGCGCTCAGGCTAGCGAGCCTCTGCGAGCGCTCAGCGCTAGACTCCCTATCCCTTGTTGCAGAGACATGCTGCCTGAAATCACTGAGACGCTGCGCACGTTCAGCTCTAGATTACCGAGCACGGGCCTGCGATGTTCTCTTTGGTTAGTAAGCCGCTGTGAACGCTCGGAGCTAGATTCCCCAGCGCGTGCTTGCGAAATATTTTCTCTATTCCTTAAGTGGCGCTGATGCTTTTCAAGAGCAGACTCTTCCGTACGGCGTACTCGAGCTGCTCTGGGATGTCTGACGGAAAAGTTATGATTTCGTTTTAGGCATGTTAAACAATTGCTGAAACTGTCCGATATCCCAAAAACAGAAATACCATGGGTAAATGGATAAAACGTCAAATTCAGATGGGTTGAAAAATTCAAGGCTGAGCACCATCGTGGCCGCGCGCAATTATGACAACCTCAAGGACGCCATACAGGGTGCAAAGGACGAAGAGGTATCAACACCCTCGACGTCCGCTAAGCCGGACGTTATGCAGTATTCCAGAAGAAGTCGAGGTAGGTTTACACCTTCTTCAGGACCTAGAGGTCAAGGTCAACGTGGCCGTAATTATGGCCCGCCTAATCATTTTTATCGCCGCGGTTACGGACGATCTTTTCAAAATTTCAACCGTGGTAGATCTTTTTCTCAACCGAATTTTAACTATGGCCGATATAATCATCGTGGTAACAGGCGAGGAAATAATTATAACCGAAATAATATTTATTCCGCGCAACCCATACAACCCACACAAGAATCGGCGAAAGGGCTTGTTTCACAAAGTTCTAACGATGATACCCAATCTGTGAATAATAAGCAGTTTTTTCGATTTTAATCATTATGTTTTAGCTTGTAGGGGCGATGTCAATTTGTGACATTTTATTCCAATAACAAAAAATATTCCTTTTTGGTAGATACAGGTGCGTCGATATCAATTATAGGAAAAAAGGAATTACCCGAAACGATGCGCATAAGTTATAATAATACTACTATAAACGGAATTGGAGGTCAGATTAACTCCTTGGGATGCGTAACCTTAAAACTTGTGTCAGAAAATAATGACACGTTTACGCATAAATTCTATGTTTTTGAAAATTTGCCCTTCCAGGCAACTGGTATTTTAGGTTTAGATTTTCTTTCTACTTATGGCTGTAATATTGATTTGGCTTCCAACATGTTAGTTGTTAATAATGCAGGAAAAATTACTTATTTACCTATATCAGCTAGACCAGATTTAACGTTTAATAATAATAATAATCTAGTGTTACCGGCCCGAAGTGAATCGATCCATTACGTACATTTAGGTATTGATGTAAAAGATGATTGTGTTGTTTGCTCGAGAGAGATAGAAAAAGATATTTTTCTAGCAGGGGCTATCGTTAAACCTACGAATGGTAGGATACCGGTCAAAATACTTAACGTTACAGATAAAGAAGTTAAATTAGAAAATTTTATTCCGGAAGTTAACTTTTTAAACGAGTATCATGTTTTTTTCTTTTGATAAAACTAATGCAAACGCTAATAGAGCCGAAACTTTACTCTCGTCGTTAAAATTAAATCATCTTAACTGTGAAGAAAAGTGTTCGATCGAAACAATTTGTACAAAATATTCAGATGTGTTTTTTCTGCCAGGAGATAAGTTAGCAACCACCAACGTGTATGAACAATCGATAACACTTAAACCAAACGTTAATCCTACATACGTTAAACCTTATAGATTGCCGCAATCTATGAAACCTGAAATTGATCGTCAAATAAAACAAATGATAAAGGACGATATAATAGAAGAGGCCTCAAGCGAGTGGAACAGTCCAGTGCTACTCGTTCCCAAAAAATCAGAAGGCTGTAAGAAGTGGCGTTTAGTAGTGGACTACAGAAAACTCAATGATGTGATAGTCGATGATAAGTTCCCACTACCGAACATCACCGACATTTTAGACTCACTTTCAGGCTCAATGTATTTCACACATTTGGACCTAAACCAAGGTTATTATCAGGTTAAATTGTGTCCTGACAGTCGTAAATATACAGCTTTTACCACTAGCTCGGGTCAATATCAATTAAAGCGTCTTCCTATGGGACTTAAAACTTCCTGTAGCAATTTTAGTAGAGTAATGTCTATAGCCATGTCCGGCCTGACGTATGACAAATGTTTTGTTTATCTTGACGATGTAATTATATTTGGGCGAAATTTAAATTCTCATAATAAAAATTTGATTGATGTACTCGAAAGGTTAAGAAAAGTTAATTTAAAATTAAATCCGAGTAAATGCCAATTTTCAACCGACTTCAAAAAATACGCGTCGAATTGAGAACCTCCTCCAGGTTCTCAATTCGACGCGTATGTTTTTTTTTTTTTTTTTTTGTATATTTGTTCTACGATTACTCCGCCAATTATGAATCGATTTGGATGATTCTTTTTTTGTTTGAAAGAGTATAGTTCGGAATAGGTCCCATAGGAATATTGTCATGATCTGATGATGAACTTTGGAGATATGGAACGGAACTCCTTATAAAATCACAGCAGAACCGCCGTAACAAGAAAAATTGCTTTGTTTATACGTGTAGTCGATGACTGACTGAAGGAAGTGGGGAGGGGGTACGCCAACCCCCCTCCTACCACTTTCCAATATTAAATATATCGTGTGGGGTATTGTTTGAAAGGGCTTTATGTAAGTATTTCAAACATTAACTCACAAGCACTAAAAAGTGAAAAATAAAAAGCTTTTTTACAAAAAAGATGACCGCCTTCAAAAACTACAAAATAAAAAATAACTTTAGCTTGGAAGTCGGTGGCAATACCTACATAACAAGAAACAAAACCAAAGCCGCAGTTTTTGAAGGCGGTCATCTTTTTTTGTAAAAAAGCTTTTTTTGAAAAAGGAAATATTATATCTTGGACATTTAGTTTCAGCAGATGGAGTTTTACCCGATCCTGAAAAAACAATAGTTTTACAAAAATACCCTGTACCTAAAAACGTAGACGAAGTGAAACGCTTTGTAGCCTTCTGCAATTATTATCGTAAATTTGTACCATCGTTTGCTGACATCACATTACCATTAAACCGATTAAGCCGAAACAATGTATATTTTAATTGGTCAGCAGAATGTCAAAAGTCTTTTGAGGTCTTAAAACAAAAGTTGATTAGCCCGCCCATTCCTCAGTACCCAGACTTTTCAGAATCAAATGAATTCATTTTGCAAACAGACGCGTCAGGTGTAGCTGTTGGTGCAGTTTTGTGCAACAAGGACTTAAGACTCGTAGCATATGCTAGTAGACCTTTGAACAAGGGAGAATTAAACTATCCCACAATACAAAAAGAACTTACTGCTATAGTATGGGCAGTGAAATATTTTAGACCATATATATACGGCAGACATTTTACTATAATGACGGATCATAAACCACTTATTTATTTGTTTGGTATGAAAGATCCCTCTAGCAGGCTGTTGAAGTTTCGTTTAGTTTTAGAGGAGTATGATTTCAAAATAGTGTATGTGCAAGGAAAGGATAATGTAGTCGCAGATGCATTATCCAGGGTAAATGTGACCTCTAGCGAATTAAAGAGTATGAATGAGAAAATTTCGGAAGTTAATATCATGACTAGAGCACAAAAGAGAAGTGATAAGAAGAGTAAGAATGTATCACCGCCAATTAGTAAACCTACTGACGAAAGGTCTGATCAGCCTAGAGTCGTGGAATTACTAAAGAAGCCGAGTGATGTTGTGGAGATGATTTTGCTAGAGAAAGATACAGTGGATAAATATAGAAGAGATAATATGATAAGAGCTGAAGACGAGTGTCTTGCTTATATTCCTAAAAAAATGATTTTATGCGTAAACCTCAACTTCAGAGCACATTTCTCGCGAGCCGAATTTGTGACTAAGTTAGAGAAATTTTGCAAAAATATAAATATACAAGAAGTATGCATCATTAAAAATAATGAAAATGATGAGTTGAGAGAATAATGAAATGGACTGCCTCGTTGGTCTAGTGGTCGCAAGCGCGACTGCTGTGCATGAGGTCTTGGGTTCGATTCCCAGGTCGGGCAAAAGTGTTATTGGGTTTTTCCATCAGGAATTTCTCAGTAGCAGCCTCGGAGTCTGGATTTGTGCCCGGTTGATGGCAATAGGCTCGCCCCCTATTACATGGGACTAAAAACACAACTGGCGAAATGTGGGTGTACTGATGGGTACACCTCTGCCTAACCCTTCGGGGATTACAGGCGTGATGTTATGTTATGTATGTATGAAGAGCTTATTAAAGAGTTGTGTAATGAAATACAAACATTAAAAAATTGGACCGGTCCGAGAGTATGCATACTAAGAGGAATAGAAAGAATAGATGACGATAATAAAAATAAATTTATTTTAAATGACTTTCACCTGCTCCCCACCAGTGGACATGCTGGTGTGCGTAGAATGACTAACAACATCAAAAGACGATATTTCTGGCCAGGTATCTCTAAAGATGTTCTTGATTTTGTTAAAAAATGTCCTACATGCCAAAAGACTAAGTATAGTAGGTACACAAAACAGCCGATGACAATCACAACAACTGCGTCGTCAGGTTTCCAAAAAATATTTTTAGACTTGGTAGGCCCTTTGGATAAAGATGAGGAAGGAAACTGTTACCTTATAACAATCCAATGCGAATTAAGCAAATTTATTGAAGCATATCCTTTAAAAAATAAAGAAACAATAATGATAGCTAAATCATTTATACACAATTTTGTTTTACGTTTTGGGATACCTCAAGTTATAGCTACTGATAGAGGCTCAGAATTTATTTCAAGCACTATGTCTGAAGTTTGCAAATTGTTTAACATAGAAAAATTAATATCAACAGCATACCATCATCAATCAATCGGTTCACTTGAAAATGCTCATAAGCATCTAGGCGCTTTTCTAAGGACCTATTCAGGCAATAACGGCTACGACTGGTCACACTGGATCCCGTTTTGGTGTTTCAGTTATAACAATACCGTCCATTCAGAGACGAAGTACACGCCCTTCGAACTCATTTTCGATAGGTCGTGTAATATACCTAATAATATTAAGAGTTGTAATAGGCTAGATCCATGATATAATCCTAATGACTATTGTCTAGATTTAAGGTATAGACAAGTAGCACTTAAGGATGCTAAAACTAATTTAGAGCTAAGTAAGGAAAATAGAAAATTAGCATATGATAAGAAATGTAATCCAGTAACATATAGTAAAGACGATTTAGTGTTACTCAAAAATGAAGGAACGAAAACATTGGATGATATTTTTGAAGGCCAACAAAATAAAATACAATTAGTTCATAAGGATAGGACAAAATTGTTCCAATTGTTGTTAAGGTATAAAAAAATATATATATCTCTATACACCTATATATATATATATTTTTTTTTTTTCTTTCACCCCCGGAGGTGTAGTGTGTGTACGTCTTTAGTATGTAAGTATATGTAAACCTAGATAGTTGTTATATGTATGTAGCTAAGCTAAGACACTGTACTTGCGAGTCGACACAATAAAGTGAGCCTTTACCGTGTAAACATTTGTATCATTCCATACGACACTTCAATGTGTGCTTAAGATTCCCTTATTGTTTTCACCAACCCAATGTAGTTATTTGTGCCTTTAATATCTTCATTTCCTAACATAATAACACAATAGTCATTTATGTTATACTCCAATAATTTGAGGTCAATATCCTGAAGTAATCGCTGTATACTACAATTTGGCAAGATATGGCGACAGTAATTAAATTGATGGGTAAATGTGTGTTCTACAGCTTGCAAAGTGCCATACGTGTTACTGTTGGTCAGGATGCATAATTTTGTCTTCGTGCGTTGGGATATTTCTATTGAATTGTATTGTTGTATTGAGATGAGGAATCACTGTTAATTTTTGCTTGTTCCAAGGTATTTATTTGCTTGTTGAGACATAATATCTCACTTTTCGCTAGTAATAGTTGTTGGGCCATTTGTTTTTCTAGTGTTTGGGCTCTTATAT